>CM070682.1:37171941-38526221 GCA_036346265.1 Melocanna baccifera
TTTGGACCTGTTTGAAATGCGGGAATTAATTTCATTCGCTGGGATTTTACAGGATCCACTCGGGATTTCAATGGAATTATCTCGTGTTCCAAACTGAGTCTAGAATTATCCTATCATGCTATGCTGCTTCAAATGTAAGCCTGTCAAAACAGAGAAAAGATCATTGTGCTTTGTACGCATGTATATCCGTAGTGCACACACCGGAAGCTCCACTGTGATTTGCAGAAACTATAGCGCGCGCTGATTATTTGTTTCACGGCATTAGAATGCATGCGATCGAGTGCTTGTATTGTTACAATGAACTTTCACAAGTTACCAGCCAATGATCACTCAGGAGTTGAGTATCTTTGGTGGAAAAGCACCACAATCTTTGTACGAGGACAACAGAGAACGCCGCAAGCTAGCTAACACCACACAATAAACAACTAGCTATATTATATTGGTTATTCCAGTATAGTTATATTTTGTCAAAGATGCATGCATGTGTAGGCTTGTTAATTAACAGGGATATACACATCGCTTGCTAGGCGTAGTGTTGCATCCACTAATTAATGTGCAAAGAGAGGGGCCGGGGCGTCCAATAGAACCCTAATCAGGTAGGCCACCGGTGCGACCTACTGGTGTGATTAGGCGTTAGCTCATCCGCAATGTATCAAGACAACACTAGTCCACGTCAAACAGCAGATTTCTCGGGCCAATTAAGCTTCATGCTTACTCTATCGATCCATCGACGGACAGCCAGCACAAGATAAAATGCTGCCCGGTAGTGAGTGTGTGTGAAAGTACAGTTAATCAAACGTCCTCTCATGCGTGTATCGTCGATCAGGAGAGAGATTATTTCCATGAAGGCATGCATGCAATGACGGGTTTAGCTGTTGATGATGTCCATGTGGTACGGGCCTGCAACCTGATCTGCCTTGATTGTCTTCCTAAATCCTAAGGAATCCCTTTCGCTTGTTTTCTTTCTCCCCACCCCCCACTATCCTTGTGCTCGTTGCGTATCACATCTTGGTAGGGGCGGTGGAGTTATAGTTCTACGATTTTATCCGTCGGAAATCAAATCTTAGTTATACTTTTATGTATACATAAGTGCGTTTTTAGAAGAATTTTATGAGATTATAAATTTAATCTTAACCTTTTTCTTTCTAAGTATGTGTTAAGAGAATACACTGTATATGTGCATGTGTCAGTGTGTGGTATGTGTGCGTGATGATGTGTGTATGTGTGCTTCTTTGTAATCGAAAGGCTTGTGCTTGTTTTCAAGATTGCTTGGCGAGTTGGTTAGGACACTTACTGGAATTCTTAGGTTTTATTTGTCATCGCGGTGGCTTTTGAAAAACACTTTTTTCTTTTTCTAGTTTTGGATATAACAGCTAGTTGAAAGCAGAGGCGCAACTGGACCTCAAATTGGGTAGACTATAGCCTAAGGCCCAGCAAAACTACTAGTACTACCCTCTTCTAATATATACTCAAAAAAATATCTACCCTACAGCCCAGCCCAAGGCCCAGGAATGGTAGCCCACACCCACAGCCCCACACAACAATTCAGCCCACAAACCACAATTCAGATTTCAGCCCACAGCAGTCAGCACATAGAGATATCCACTAGTAAAACCCTAATCCCCATTCCCCAACCCGGCAAGGCGGCAACCCCCAGCCCCAACTGCCCATTGCCCCATCAGAGGCATCAGGCATCAGATCTGACTTGCCGCCACGGTGCCACCGCCGGCCGCCGCTTTGCCTGCGCCGCGTGCGCCTCCACCGCTGGCCGCTCCGCCGCTCATGGTCAACATCGTGGTCTCGTGCGCTACATTCTGTATTATTTCATATGCTTTCTTTATTGTGATTTGTGTTGAAAACTTGAACTCTTCAAGTATTGAGCATTAAGAAAAATTTTCATATCAATGATACATTTATAGTATACTAGACTATTACTTAGTTCAAATTTAGCTCGGGGCGTGCTCCAATCCTGAATCCGCCACTGGTTGAAAGCATCTAGGAGGACACTTATTTGAGTTAAAAATTAGTGGCTTATAGCTGAATTTGTACTGTAACTGACTTATTTGTACTATAGTTGATAGTGGTTTATTTGGTATAATTAAATTTAAAAAATCAAAAATAAAAAAGTTATCCCATCACGTATAATGCAAACGAGTACGATGAAAAAAGAATTAGCAAAAAAGCACAAAAAACTAAAAAAAATCAAAATTTAGAAATAATAAAAAATAAACCAGAAATTAGAAATTTAAATAGAAATAAACAGGGCCTAGATTTCTTAGCAAAGCATAGCCCGACACCATGACCACAAACGGGCTCTAATCCAAGAAGGTTACCTGATCATCTAATCGTAGAAACCAGTAAATTACTGATAAAGTAGCACATAACAACGCTAAAATACACTTGGTGGATCCCTTGTACATTTGTGGGACCTGTTAGATCAAAAGAATTAGTTAACAATTGTTTCTTGTACTTGGTACTGCTAACTTTATTGATAAGTGCTCGTGTGCATCACATGACAAGTCTTTAAGTAATTAGTTAACTAAGTACAAGCTAACTTTTTAGAAGTCTTTAGCCGTCTTAGGATCTTACTATCGGATCAACAAGCATGCAAAGTTTCTTAATCCTTGGAGATAAAGGAGGAGCATTATATTATTGATTTGGTCCAGTGCTTATTTTTATATTGTTAAGAGCTGATCGGCTTGAGAAAAGCATGTTGGACTAGAGCAGATTAAAAATTAAGTCCTCCACAGTCGCTTGCCCTTTGAGAAAAAACAAGATGGGATGGCACATTATCGATCGGAGGAATGGTTTTGTTACTTTAAGTAGACCTGACGGTAGCCAATGAGAGCCTAACGAGATGGTTTTGTGGGCATTGGAATTTCAGAAGGACCTTTCATAGACAAAACAGCTATGCACATTAACCTGTTAATTGATGTTTTTTTCGAGGGTTAATTGATGGATTGGTGGCTACAAGCGACATGGTAAGGGGGTAATTATTTCGGCTTTTTTTGATTTCAACTTCTAGCTTCAGCTTTTTTTTCACTATTCACTACACTATCCACTAACTCAGCTCTGATGTTTTTCATCGATTCTGATGTTTTTCAGCCAAAAGCCAAAAGCCATCGCTATACGATGAGATGCAATCACGCAATTTATTAAACTTATCAGACAATAGAAAGATTTAGATAGGTTTTTTTTTCTCACTTGAAATTGTTGTTGAAACTCCCGTGGTACAATAACGAGCAATCCTGGTCATGGAGCTCCAGATATTGTCGTTTGTGTTGGTCCAGTCATCGATCCCAAAAGAAAACAAGAAGAAAACGTCGATTCCAGTCAAAATATACGTACGTATGCCGTGTGGTACAGTACAAATACCAGATGAGATGAGGATGGGATGTATGTCGACGGGAATCGGAGGGACGGGAATAAAGTTGGGGGACACGATCATGGTGAAGAATCTAAGTGGATTATTTTGACATGACGCTTTGTCCATACACCTCATGTTTGCTAATGTGTCCCCTAAAGTTCTCTCCTCTTGGAACCCTACATGTCCTTAGAGTAATATAGCACAAATGCTAGAATTTCTCTTTTTGTAAACAAGCCAATGCCATCTTCCTATTGGCTTACACTTTACAGTAACTCAGTTGAGGTACTTTGCGCTCTCTCAATATATATGCCATAAAATCAGCTATACGTATGATTCGATCAAGATTGACAAAAAAAAAAAAACTCGATGTTGTGGCATATTTTGGAACGTGATTTTTTAAATAAGAATTAACTGTTTTACGTGAAATTTCTAGACAAGACTTCAAACTATTTATTAACCGTTCATAAGTTTAAGCCATTGGTCCGTCACCTGCGACCTACGTCGAGTTCAAACATACGATTAAGGCTACATAGGGTTAACAAGTACATGGATAGGAAAGGTATAGGATCCTAATGCAATGTCCAGTGGAATGTTGTAGAAACAGAACATGCCGAACGTCAGAAGAGAGGTGCTTGAATACTCCACAACACAGAAATTGAAGAAAGGTTTCTCTCTTATTCGATAAAAGGAAGAGAGAAAGAGGCAAAATGCATTGAAACTCCGAAAGGAAATTGTATATGACGTTAGAACTTAAAACTCATGTTTTCGTTTCCTCTAAAATTTGTAGAGAAGTTCTATATTTTTCCTCTGGATTGCTATCCATCGTTTCAAAATTCTTTCGTTCTAAACACCACCTAATTAGTTATTTAGGTCCTTTCTCTATCTCTCTTTCTGCGAGGAGTTGTTCATGTTACTCTATCAACTGCCAATGTTCAGATCTTGTCATCTACATTCCACAAGATGTTCTTGCTGATTTGCTGTGAATGAATAATAGTTGAATTAGTGGTTTGCCCCTCTCATGTGGCGTACTTGGCAGGTGCGGAATGAACTGACCCATGGCGCGAGTAGTTTCTCGATCGCACCATCGGTGAAATTCCTGCAGTCTTACTGGGATGAACTGTTCATGGTCTGGCACGTCGGGGACAGTGCAAATACGAAGGGCAAGAAGCCGTTATTCGAAGCAGGCACAAGCAGGAAGGACGTGGAGATAAAAAAGAACTAATATAGTGTTTAGTTTGACGTTGATTTATAGTTATTTTTTATTATAGTTGATTTATTTTTTTACTGTAATTAAGTTAATTTATTTAGCATAATTAAATTAAAAAACGTAAAAAATAGAAAAAAAATATTAGTATATCACAGACAATGCAAAGGAATATGGAAAAAAAAGAAAAAAACAAAAAACCCAAAAAATCCTAAAAAAACATCGAAAAAAGACGAAATTACTGAATAGTGAAAAAACAGAAGCTAGAAGAAAAGGCTAACTTTAAGCCTATTTGAGCATGGCCTAAGCTGCGTTGGGAGTTCTTCCCCATCTACATCTACAGTAGCCTTGAGTTTCTTGAGAATCATCTTTACCACCTTGACATGCGTGACACAACCAAAAGTATGGACAAAGTGCATGCTCAGTTTGTGTCCGTGCCATGCTTCGTACGGTGTCATGCCATTGATGCTCTAGGTTGGCGAACGGTTGAGGATGTTGTTAGATCATGTAGCTAGGCAGGGGCGGAGAGAGGGGGGGCCAGGGGGGCCTGGCACCCCCAACCTCGGGCAGTCGAGCGGACCCCCTCCTCCCCCTCGCTCAGTCGCTCTCCCCCGCCGCCCTACTCGGCTACTCCCCCTCGTGGCCTCCCCCGCCGCCGCCCTCCTCCCTCTTGGCCTTCCCCCGCCGCCCCCCTCCGGCCCTCCCCCTCCTGGCCTCCCCCCGCCGCCCCCTCCTCCCCCTTCCCCCCGCCGCCGCCCTCCTCCCCCCCCCACCCCACCCTCCTCCCCTTCCCGGCCTCCCCCGCCGCCTCCTCCTCCCCCCCGCCCCCTCCGGCCCTCCCCTCCCGGCCTCCCCGCCGCCACCCTCCTCCCTCTCGGCCTCCCCGCGCCCCTCCCCCCTCCCCTCCCGGCCTCCCCGCCGCCCTTCTCCTCCCCTCCCCCGCCGCCCCCCCCCTCCTCCTCTCCCCCCCCCTCGTCCCCCCTTCACTTTCCTTTTGCACAATTAATTCCCTCAATTTTTCAACTTTTAGGGTTTGGGTTGTTTTAGTAAAGCATGACATATTATTTCCATTTCCATTTCTTTTACAGTAACTCGTGTTATTTTTGACTGATGTAAATAGTGGAGTCCTCTTTAGCATACTTATCCTGCGGCCGAAGGCCGGCAGCCGCACCATGGCGCCGCCACGGCGGTCGTCAGAGACGGCGAGGTGCCAAGCACCCCAGCCACTCCGACGATGTTGCTATCCTCACCGGTAATCTGGAACTCAACATGGCCTCTTCCTTTCCTATTGATCTGATGGGGGAAAAGAACTTATAATTAGCTTTTTGGAAAATTTGTGATTTGTATGATAGGTTGGAAGCTTTGATGCTGGCTATGGCTCTTCAATTACGCATAGATTGGTAAGTTTCTGTATCAAGCTGTCGGCTTCTTGCTTAAATGGCGCCTAGATTTGTATGATGGTTGGAAGCTTTGTGGACATGTAGGACCAAAGAAAGACCACGAGATGTGGTTTCTATCATGATTCTACAACTAAAATTTTAAATTCAAAACATAACGATTGCATCTAGATTTAACATACTTCTTGATTGATTTTTTCTTGTCAAGCGAAGAAGGGGGCAGCGGGCATTGGTGTGATCGACATGTTGAGACCTGCTAGAGAAGATGGCGGAAGGTCAGCTAGTATTCATGTTATTGGCATCAGGAAAGAGGAGCCACACCACCTCCTGCTATCCATAACACGATATTGATCTTCGCGCACCTGGTATGTGTTTTTCCTGTTGCAAAATGCTTGCCATGATGGATTTGCACGTGTGTTGCAAAATCTGGGATGATTTTTTTATATGTCATGCTACTGATATATGACATGTTATTTGAAATGATTTTGTTTCCTCGTGGTTATCTGGATCCCATATTCATTATTATGTTTGTGTTTTTAATACCTTAATATAAAAGTGTTGATAATTGATCTCTCATCTAGCAAAATGTTTTCTAATGCAAAGTTTCTATTTTCATAGCAACGTACCGGTATTCAACTAGTAAAATAATATGTGTGTGTGTGTGTATATATATATATATTATATATATATATATAGAAAGCCTCTTTTCTACACCCGAGGCGGCCGCGGGTGCTGGCGTGTCGGCAGTGCTCGTCGGGCCGGGCCAGCCCAAGCGCGGACGGTCCGTCGCGGTCGCGTGCCTCACGGTGGTTGAGCCGTGAAGCCGCAGAGTCCAGACTGGTGACGGCCCCCCCATATCCAATTTCTGGCTCTGCCCCTGTAGCTAGGTCTGAAATATTCGTGATAATGAATAATTGATATGTTGCTTATTGATATTATTTGAGACGTATGACGTGTGTGGATTTATGTCGGTCAAGTTGGAAAGAACTTATATTGGGAAGAGATATTGCTTTGGTCTTGTATGTGCAAGATAACATGAAGGCGATCGTGGTCTACGACAAGGATTAAGAGATGGCTTGGTGCAAAGTGATGATCTAGAGAGTCAAGGATGCTAGAGAAAATGGTTGTGCTCGAGTTAGGGCACGTGGAGATTAAAGATGGATGATGCGTATTATAGTTATGGAGGTGCGATTTGGAGGCTACGACACGTGATAATTTTGGAGTGTCCAAAATTGGGTAGTGTGACAAAAGTTGAAAAACTCATATTACGTAAGTGTTTCAGGTCCCTTATTTATTATAATTGGATAAGAATTTATGGTCTTAGCGATAAGATTATGGTTTGGTCTCTAGGCTATAAATAGAGATAGGGTTAGGTGCTAACCCTAAAACTAAGGGATGCTAATTTTGTCCTAGGGTTTGAAGGGTGCTAGAAGGACACTTTGTAGCCACAAACATGATGGTCCAGTAATAAAAATAGGGTTTGTGATCCCAAAAGAAACTAATATATTATGTTATTGTTTTGTGCATCCATCAGATACATCTCGCAAGGGTGGCGGAGTGTGCACTGCTCATACTGTGGAGGCGCACGACGGCCGCAAAGAAGCCGAAGAAGGAGCCATCCTCCATCAATCTACGTGTCACGGCAAGGACCATATAAAAAATATATGTGCTCTTAGTGTTTCTTTGTTTTGTTGTCTAGTGTTGACACAGGAAGGTCCAGATGGAGGCCATCCCGCCACAGTAGGCCTCACGTCTGGGAGACAGGGAAGGGTGTCACATCGGTGGGACCCAGGTAGAGGTGTCACTTCAGCAGAGGAGAGTGTGTCACATGGTGTTCTTGTAAGGGAGTCGGTGCTGCTTTAGTTGATCTTCACGTCAAGGGCAAGGACCAGCATGGGTCCCACAGAGGGAGAAGGAGCGCCTCTCTGCTTGTGTTGTCTTCGCATGTGCCAGCAGGAACATCAGGAGACATCGATCCAAGAGCAAAAAGATGAAAGAAAATTAATCTCTCTCATGTGTTGTCTTCTGCTCAGGTTGGTTTGACAAAGAAATTTGGTGAAAGCGACGTCGGCTACAATACCACACAGTTTGCTACAGTATCGTGCACTGCTGCTATAGTACCACGTAGTTTGCTACAGTACAAGCGCTATTTGCTACAGTACCAGAAAAATATATTTTCTTTTTCTTTTGCTGTCCTTTTGTTTTTGTTTTTGCTGTATTGGCAGGTTGGACAATTAGAAGGCAGTAGATCTGAGAAAAAAGCTTTCGTTGCAAATTACAATCATTCACCCCCTCTGATTGCCATCGATGATCCTACAAGTAGTATCAGAGTAGGTTGCAATTCTATCAGATTGAGATCATTTTTCAGGTAAGCCACCATTTTTCATTGGATCATATTCTATCTATTGGAAAATATATAGGGGTTTTTCGATAAGCACAAGGTAATACTATTTGGCAAAAAGTTAAAAAATCCATATGTAGTGCCTTCTGTTGTTACTACTGATGTTAAAACTAATGCTAAGGCTAGAAATATTTTTTTGCTAGGTCTAAGTGGAAATGAGTTTGTCAGAATTGCTCATATTAAATCTATTAATAAAATTTGGACTACTATAGCTGATTATCATAAAAGTTCTAAGTCTGTTAATAGTGTTCGTTAGAACCAGTTTAAAAAGGAGTACTCTAAATTTGAGATAAAACCTGGAGAATCAATGGATGCACTTTTTGATCGCTTCAATAAAATTATTAGTGATTTGCAATCTATTGATGTTATATACTCTAATTTTGACGATGCTATTCAAATCTTACATGCTTTGGATATATCTGTTTGGAATGTGTTAGTCACTACTATTAATCATTCTATTAACATGAAAACATTTACTTTGAATGATCTTTGTTACAAGAAGAAAACACAAGAGATTGATGTTTTGGTTAGGGTAAACAAGTCTAATTCTTTGTGTTTAGTGACTAACCAAGTTGATATTTCTTCTAGTTCCTCTATTATTTATTTATCTACACCGTGTTCTATTTCAAATGAACAGTTAGAGAAGATTTTAGAAGAGCAACTTGTACTTTTCTTTAATAAGGTGACCAAGGCAATTAACAATATTATATCAAGGTGAAGAGGTCCAATTAGATGTAATAAATATGGTGAGTTAAACTAAATTAAGATGAATTGTCTCAAACTGAGGAGCAAGGAGGTTAAGGATGACAAGGCACCAACTCATTGTTCTCAATTTAAGATTGACCCGAGCAAGATGCACAATTATTATAGGTTGGTCAACAAAGTACTTTCAGCACTTTATGTGATTTATTTTAGTGATGTTTATTCTAGAAATGACGATAAGGACAATGGAAGGAAGGCAAAGGAGGTGGACTTTACAGGGATGTGTGTTATGGCAAGTAATGAGGAGCTCAACAATGATGTTCTCTACAGTGATCCTAATGAGGTAAAACCTTCTTATACAGATTTATCTCGTGTTGTGTTTAGATTGACAAATGAGCTCAAAAAGTGTAGAAAATTAAAAATCATGATTTTGTTGTTGAGAACTTAAATTCTGAAATTAATAAACGTAGAGTTTCTATTCCTGATGATGAATCTTATGAATTCTATCAAGTTTTACATTCTAAGTTGAAGTTTGTTAGAATAATTAATACATCAAACTTAATTCAACTTAGTGGTGTAACTACAAAATTTGATGAATTAAAATTGGCACATGACTCTAAGGATGAAAAGTTAAAATTTGCAAATAATGAAATTGAAAAGCTCAACTTTAGTTTATCTATATGTTTAGAGCCAAGTATTTCAAATGCTCAATCTAAAGCCTATCCTAATTGTGAATTACTAAAAACTAAACTTAATTCATCTTAGGAATCAATTCAACAGATGTTTTATCATGAGATATCTTCTTTCTTTAACTTAATGATTTTGCTGAAAAAGATAGATTGGCTCAGTCTAGTGCTTCTAAGAATCTTGTGAATGAATCTGTTAAATGCACAATTTGTCCTACTTTAACTAAAAAAATAAGTACCTTAAGGACAATTTAGAGAGATTTTCTTTTGATAGGAAAAATCTGAATACGATTCTAGACAAGTTAAAAACAAGTGTCAAAAACACTAATCTAGGGTTTAATGCTACTGATTATACCAAGAATAATCCACATAAGATTGTTAAGTTCATTGGAAGTGGGCTAATTGAAACAAAAGGTGAGTGTCATAAAATTGTGTTTAAATCTGCTGATTTTGTATAAAGTTCATTGAATAATGGTAGGTGTTAGCTCATCATATCGAAAGAATTCTATTTGTGTTAAATTTCATTGCACTTCTTCTGGAAGAGATGGGCACTTGCATGAATTTTGCTTAGACATGCTAAACAGAAGAAGAAAGAAAGATTGAATACTTTAGGATAAAAACATGCAACCTCTTTTGTTCCTACAACTAGTGCAAAAACTCTACAACTAGTGCAAAAACTAGGCTTTTAGAGAACTTTTGTAATAGCTTTAAATATGCTTTACATGTTGGTTTGGGATATAATTCAAATAATTCATATTCTTTTTGGCGTCCTGATTGTCCATGTGCATGCGATATTAGTTCTAGTTTTGTTGTTGTTCCTCTATGTCATGTGTCTCAATACTGGATTCATAAATCTTATTTCACTAATCCCAGTACTGTGACACTGATGTTTTTTATGGTGTAGGTATATCTAATGAGGAAGGGGAACATGTGGCTAATGGATTTAGGATGTTTCAGGCATATGAACGATAATTCAAGATGGTTCTGTTCCCTCACTAAGTCATCCAGTGATGAATTAATCACTTTTAGGGATGCCTCAATAGGTACTATAATGACTAAAAGTATAGTGCGTGTTAATGATAAATTCATTCTCAAGGATGTTGCTTGGTAAATAAATTAAAGTATAATTTGCTTTCAATTTCACAGTTAATAGACCATAATCTTGAGGTGAGCTTTAAGAGACATGCTTGTAGAGTTTTATATGCTTATGGAGATCTCATTTTCAATATATCTCGATTGGGAAGGTCTTTAGAGCTGATTTTAATCATTCTTTTTCACCTGATGTTAGATGTTTGGTAGGTTATGAAACTAGAGATCTATTCTTTTGGCACCATTGATTGGGGCACATTGATTTTGATCACCTTACACAGATTAGTGAGATGGATCTCATTAGGGGGTTACCTGAGCTTAAGGGTGGTAAAGATTTGGTTTGTGCTCCTTGTAGACATGGTAAAATGGTAGCTGCTCTACACCAACCTCTTTCTATGATTATCTCAGATGGCTTTGGCCAATTGTTGTACATGGACACTGTAGATCCTTTTAGGGTTCAATCTGTTGGAGGCAAATGGTACATACTTGTAATTGTTGATTATTACTCTAGATATTCTTGGATTCATTTTATGGTGTCTAAGAATGAGGTTGGTCATTTTAAATATTTATTTCTTAGATTTAATAATGAATTGCTAGGTGCTCTAATACCTATAAGGAGTGATAATGGTACTGAATTTAAGAATTTATCATTTGCTTTATTTTGCTTTGAAAAAGGTTTAGAACATTAATTTTCTTTTCCTTGTATCACATAGCAAAATGGGGTTGTAGAGAGGAAAAATAGAATCTTAGTTGAGATAGCTAAGACTATGCTTAATGAACATACTACTCATAGGAAGTATTGGGCTGAGCCTATTTTTGCTGCATATCATGGTTCTCATAGAGTATTTTTGAAAGCCTTATTGCATAAGACTTCTTATGAGTTGAGATTTGGTCGTAGGCCGAGTATTTATCACTTTAGAGTATTTGGGTGTAAATACTTTTTTCTTAAACATGGTAATCTTGATAAATTTGAATCTAGATCTTTAGATTGGATTTTTCTTTGTTATTCTAGTCACTCTCGTGGTTATTGTGTACTCAACTTAGAGATTAACAAAATTCTTAGGATCTGTGAGATTACTTTTGATGAGGCTAGTTCTACTACTAGACCCGACGTTTTAGATACATAGGTTCAAGTGAGTTTAAAAGCATATTTCTTGATGAAGGGGAGGATCTTGATTTTGGTGATGTTTTCCCTCTCATGCCATCACTTGCACCACCTAAGGTCTTGCACTTCTAGTTCCACTTCAGCTGGACACACTGCTACCTCTAGCGGGGCTATACCTCTTGATGCGTCGTTATCAATTGATGGATTACCTACAGAAGATGTTGGTAATTTGAAGCTACCTTAGAACTTTCTGTACCATTGGATATTCAACAGTGTCATCCCCTATAACTGACGATTGGTGGCATTCATGAAAGGGTAACACATTCCATGTTTACTTCTCTTGACTCACATGCTCATTCTACTTTTGTTGCCTCTTTTGAGCCCAATGATGTAATTCACACTTTATTGGTTGAGTTTTGAATCAATGCCATGCATGAAGAATTAAAAAATTTTGAGTGTAATAAAGTTTAAACCTTAGTTGAACCTCCTCATGGATATAATGTGGTTAGAACTAAATGAAGTTTTGAAAATAAACAAAGTGAGAATAGTGTTGTTGTTAGAAATAAGGTTAGATTTGTTGCTTAGGGGTTTACTCAGGTGGAGAGTCTTGATTTTGGTGAAACTTTTGTTCTTATTGCCAGATAGAAGCTATTCGTATTCTCTTAGCATTTGCTGCATCTAAATATTTTAACTTGAATGAAATGAATGTTAAAGTGTTTTTCTTAATGGTTTTATTGAGGAGGAAGTTTATGCTATGCAACCACTTGAGTTTGAAAATCCTAAATTTTCTAATCATGTTTACAATTTGTCCAAAGCCTTATCGAGATTGAAACGAGCTCACAGAGCATGGTATGAAAGGCTCAAGTTATACTTGTTAAAAAATAATTTTTAAATGGACAAGTTAGACAAAACTCTTTTCACGCTTAGGCATGGCAATGATCTATTACTTGCTCTGATTTATGTGAATGATGTCATCTTTGATGGCTCCTCTCGTGCTTTGATTTTCAAGTTTTTAGATACTATGAGCAAAGAGTTTAAGATAAGCATGATGGCGGAATTAGCTTACTTCTTAGGTTTGCATGTAAAACAGACTAAGCAGGGCATTTTTATTCATCAAAACAAGTACACTAAGGATATGATTAGGTGTTTTGACATGGGAACCTGCAAAACTATCTCTACACTAATGGAGTCTATAACTATTCTTGATCCAGATGAAGAAGGTGAGGCGTGAACAAAAAAAATATAGAAGCATGATTAGTTCCTACTTTACCTTACTACCTCGATGCCGAACATACATTTTGTTGTGTATTTGTACTCTTGATTTCAAGCTTCACCTTGTTCAACCCATCGTTAGGCTGTGAAAAGAATTTTCAGGTACCTCCAATCAACTTTAGATTTCAGAATTTTGTATTCTTCTTCATCCTGTCTTACCTTACGTGCATATTCATATAGTGATTTTGTGGGTTATAGGATTGAAAGAAAAAGTACTTCTGGTATGCACCACTTTTTAGGCACATCATTAGTTTCTTGGATTTCTAAAAAAACAATCATCTATTGCACAATCCAATGCTGAAGCTGAGTATGTAGCTGCTACTGCTAGTTATTCTCAAAGTCTATAGATTTCTGCTACATTCAGGGATTATGGGTTAGATTTGAGTAGTGTTCCACTTTATTATGATAATACTAATGCTATTAATATTGCTAAAAACCTAGTGCAACATTCTCGGACTAAACATATTGATATCAAATTTCACTTTCTAAGAGACCATGTGAAAAATGGTGATCTTGTTCTATACTTTGTTGAGTCTGATTTTCAGATTGCTGATATTCTTACTAAGCTGCTTGATACTTCTTGGTTTGTTCGTTTGCGGAGTGAGTTAGGGGTATGTCATCTAATGTAATTATTCTGAGGAGGAGTTCTTTTTGTATATCATGTAAAGGCTTATTTTTATTTTTATTTTTTGAGAATTTGAATTATTATTTAAGCTAATAAGCACGAAATAAGTCATGATGTGTATGTTAAGCTTTCTTGATCACGAGTTTACATGTGTAGCTTAGCAAGGCCATAATTAGCTCTTTATGAAATTTTGTCAACTTGTACAAGCAACATGGCAGGGCTGAATTCTTTGGCTAAGTTTTGTTATAGTGATTACTTCTTGAGATGTGTCATGTTTAAATACCTAGTTAAATCTTTATTCTAAGTCCAGTCTAATTTTTAGCCATTCTAGTTACTTCTTGAATCACTTTTAGTTTTTCTAGAGATACATGTAGCAAATTATGGTGAAATTGCTAATTATGTATGTATCTCAACAATTCTTTCCCACAAGACGGTTTGTCATTGTACTAGGTATGAACATAAGAGAGTTTTATATGACCGAGATCATGAAACCTTAAACTTTTTGGCTTGGCATAATCGAAAAGTAAGGCTCGAGATGATACAATTAATGAAATGAGATTCAAGTTGGCTAAAAAAGTTTGTTATAAATGTGTTAAAGTTAATTTGGGCTAAAGCTTAGGAGGCTGTTGTAGATGGTTCCCAGTCTAGGATGTACTTTACTGAGATAAGTCATAATCAAGTGTTAATAATAAAGTGCTATGTGTTATATAAATCTATGTTAAGCTTTGTGTTTCAGTTTGGCACTTGTGGCTCAGTACTTGATTCTAGCATCTAGATTTAAATCTATATTTTTAGATGGCTATATTCTTTAGTGAGATCTTTAATTTAATTGGTCATTTTTGTGAAAACCTGCTATGTACATTAATTTTCTTAATCACATTATAAGCTTTTTTTTGCCTGCTTTGTTAATATGCACGCTTATGATCGACCAAGCTTTAGAAGGGCATGATGTTGTATACATCAATTCAATTTATTTATATAATCTTTTAAGTTTTCATAGTGTGTTTTTTAAATTTTTTTTGAATCGTTAAACCATGTGGTTAGACCTAGAATATTTGTGATATTGAATAATTGACAATGTTGCTTATTGATGTTATTTAAGTCGTGTGACGTGTGTGGACTCATGTCGGTTAAGTTGGAAAGAACTTGTACCAGAAAAAGATGTTGTTTTGGTCTTTACATGTGCAGAGTAACTCGGAGGCGATCATAGTCTATGATAAGGACCGAAAAATGGATTGGTACAAAGTCATGGTCCTGAGAGTCAAGAATGCTGGAGGAGACGGTTGTGCTCGAGTTGGGGCATATGGATATCAAAGATAGATGATGTGTGTTGGAGCTATGGAGGTGCGGTCCGAAGGCTATACCACATGATAATTTTGGAGTGTACAAAATTAGGTAGTGTGATAAAAGTTGAAAAACCTGTGTTACATAATGGTTTCTAGTTATTCTAATAATTAGATATCCTTCTATATATGCGCTTTCCATATATACGCCTTCCATGTATGCGCCTTCCATGTATGCGCCTTCCATGTATATGCTTTTTATGTATGCCTACACCAGGCCAATATATATACAAGCCACCCCAGCCCTTTAGCTGTGTGGTGTTTGCCTCCAATCTCTCTACTATTCTACACTAGTCCCTTGTTTGTTGGAATTGGATAAGAACTCATGGTCTTAAGGAGAAGATCATGGTTGGAGCTCTAGGCTATAAATAGAGATGAGGTTCAATGCTAACCCCAAGACTGAGGGATGCTAATTTTGTCCTAGGGTTTGAGGAGTGCCAGAAGGGCACTTTGTAGCCACAACTTGATGATCCAGCTATAAAAATCGGGTTTGTGCTCCCAAAAGAAACCAATCTATTGTGTTGTTTTTTGTGCATCTATCAGATAAATCATGCAGGGGTGGAGGAGTGTGCGTTGCTTGTATTGTGGAGGCGCGCGGTGGCCACAAAGAAGCGGGAGAAGGAGCCATCCTCCAATAATCTTCGCGTCATGGCAAAGCCTAAACGAAAAAATATACATGCTCTCGGTGTTTCTTTATTTTGTTGTTTGGTGTCAATGCAGGAAGATCCAGAGGGAGGCAATTGTACCATAGCAGGCCTCACATCTGGTAGACAGGGAAGGGTGTCACATCAGTAGGACCCACGTAGAGGTGTCACATCAGGAGAGGAGAGCGCTTCACATGGTGTTCTTGTAAGGGAGTTGGTGTTGCTTTAGTTGATCTTCACGTCAAGGGCAAGGACTAACATAGGTCCCATAGAGAGAGAAGGAGTGCCTCTCTGCTTGTCACCTCCACGCAACGTCGTTGAGTTGTGCCGCCGGACACACTGGTTGAGCAATGTCTAAGGTGAGAACATACAATCGATTCTGGGCAAGGTTTACCTTGACGAGAAGGTGTCACTTGTGATGACTGATCTGGAGCACACCATTCCCAATGAGCACCTGGCAACCATTCTCATCAAGTTGCTCAAGGTTGACTATGTTATTGTGCAGCTACGGGATGTAGTACACTCCAGTGAGGACACGATGCTCTCTGTTCTGGTAAGTGAACAACATCATGCCACGTCCATAGATTTTGATGATGGACCCATCACCGAACTTGGCAGAGCTTGTGACGCCTGTGTCTAGCTTGGTGAAGATGTCCTTGTACCCCATCATGTGGTTGTTGGTGCTGGTGTCGAGGTACCATATGTCGTCATGGTGATGATCCTCATGGCCCAAATGCACCTAAGAGTGCACTTCAGTAAGCACAACAGAGCGTTGGTTGCGCTCTCAGTGGTCTCAGTGAGAGATTGCTTCTATGCCATCAGCAGCATGGGCTCATTGTCATCAACCGACATTAGATAGTTCTGCTCAGTACGCTTTGGCTTACAATAATCCCTTGCCCAGTGTCCAAGTTTGCCACAATTGCAGCACTTATCCTGTGATACATCGCGAGTCTCGTTCTTGCCATCACAAGTGCTACTGTCACTCTTCTTGCGTAGCTGTTGACGTGGTGTCAATTGTTACCGCTGGTCTTCTGGCTACTGGACGAGCCCTCGCCCTCATGTTGTTGCTTCATTTGAGGAACCCACTCTTCCTCTGTGAGGAGCAGGTGACCGCCAGCTCCGTTGGTGCTGTCATGTTCATACCGTTCCTCGACAGCCTTGAGTTGCCTGGTTAGCTCCTCCACAGACAGCGTATCAAGATCGATCAGCGTTTTAATTGAGAGAGCTATCTATGAGTACTGGTGGGGCACAACACATAGGAACTTCTCCACGACCCTCACCTCGTCGAGCTTGTCACCGAGGATTTGGAGGTTGTTGATGAGGTCGATGAGCCTCATGGCGAAGTCTTCATTGTCTCATCATCGTGGAATGTAATGGTCTCAAACTCCTTACAGAGTGATTGAGCCTTGGCCTTGCGCACGTGTTCCACTTTCATGCACATGGTCTTGATGGTGTCCCATGCCTCCTTGGCGCTTTCCTTGACAGCAAGCATGGAGAGCATCTCCAACGGAACGGCACAGAGGATGGCCTCTAGCGCCACGCGGTCCTCCTGGTAATCGGCATTACCATTTTTGACTGCATCCCACAGGCCTCGTGCCTACAGTATGACCCTCATCATGAGAGCCAAATCTTCGTAGTTGGTTCATGTCAGCATTGGGTATATGGTTGAGCCCCCCCGACTCCTTCACCACCCATTGTACCATCAGTTCATAGCCATTGCTGCCTCTTCCACCACCAATGTTGCAGATCCTGGGGTGCGGTGGGGACTAAGATCTTTGGGGTGACTTAGAATGGTTTGCAACAGGAATACTCTACCCTTCTATTAGTCATCTATTTATATATAAGTATATGAGTGAGAACACTTTTACATGTGAATGCTAAATGTCAATGGAAACACAACTATGTTGCCATACATGTGAATGCTAGACATCTATGGAAACACAACTATGCAACCATGCAACTATTTCACTTTGACTTCCACTCATGCAACCATGCAGTCATCTAATGATTATGTAAGCTAAAGAAGCAACAAGATTATCTCAACATATTTTTGGATATGTTTCAACATTTAGCCACTCAAGGGCTCTTAATCCTTTGGCGTGATGGCCAAAAAAAATTCAAACCATTTGCCCCCAACGAGTTTTGTGGCAAAGGTTCTTGGCAATGGTGGTCACCTGGTGGTTGTTCTACAGTGACAAAACCTACCATTGCCCTCAAGTGGTCGTACGATGGCCCCTTGTGAGCTACCCCTCCCACTTGGTTTCTTTCACAAGGTTGCGCCTCCTCAACACATATCATCAATGTTCTCTTCACAAGAAGACTCACTGCTAGTGAACTGTCTGTCGTCTTCAACGGTGGAAGTGCCCGTCAGCTCATAGATGGACACGAAGGGGAACATGTGGAAGCTTTTGATCCTATGCTTTTGCCACATATTTTCACTACTATTTACCATAGCATATCTATAATCTTCTTTTGCTTTGAAGGCACTTATGTATCACCATAGTTTATGTACTATTGCTTTGGTTAACATAAATTAGGGGTGTTTAGCTTAACTAATAAGGTGTTCGAGCATTGCAACAAAGTCTCAAAAGATGGTGATACATACCATCAAACGTGATCCCAAACTGTACAATAAATATAAAATTCTCTTACATGTATATCAAGCGAAACATATATGAACAAGCCAGTATAAAAATTAAATAAAAAATAAATGTCCACACTTAGTAGTTGATGTTGTTTTTTGTCTAATATTAATACAAACAAAATACCTAGGACACTAGGACATAAGAACATCTTCATATAATATTATTGGTAATGTGCCAGATGAATTGAAGCCCCTATCCTTTCCCAGCATAGCAACTATTTTGATCTTGCTCCTTGCAGAAGCGGTAGCCGATAGCTATTTGCTAAAAGTTACTTCATAATGTTCTATACAACGAGAATAATACTTATCTAAGTCTATAACACGGGTGTTAGTTTCATGGAAAATCACTAAGCTATAATAACCTTCATGGTGAGCAAACAAACAAAGGGAAATTAGAATAAGTTAGCAAATTGTACTTTTCAAGGAATTCATCAAATTAGGAAGAACATAGATTACTCAACAGAGAAATTGATGCTAGCCATTTCTTCATTTCTGAATGTTACTCCTCACTGGTACACAATTTATGCCATGTCAAATACGATCCAGCAATCCTACCCACTTCCATCTGATATATCATAAATATAAAACAAAGAATGAATAGGCGTACTTACAAAATGAGAAATTTCTCCAGGTAGAACAACAACTTCTTTTATGACCTAGATGCATTATAAGAAATTAAATTATGATATGCATATTTAAGTCTAGGATCTATGTTAGTTAATCAAATGTGACACATTCAAAATACTATGGAAAACTATCTTGTCATTAGATGCCCAACGTAATAGGAGTAATATATTTTGTAGCATTGACCAGATAAATAGAGCACTTTGTGTATACTATGTTCAAGCCTAGCGAGTTTGCTACTTGAATAGAAATTCAATATCATGCATACAACACAACATCAATTTAGAGAAAAGAAAGATAATCGATGGAAAATTCTTCTCTTTAATTGGTGATAGAATCTTTGAGACAATTCATTGAGTAGTCAACATGCACAGAAAAATTGCGAAGCCAAATTCTTGGAGAGAATTGCATTTAGGATTTAGACAGTAGACATACAAGCTAATTAGGTGCATACTCCATGAGCATACAAAGGGACACACCAGATTCTAGTTAATTGGAATTTATTTGGGGCAATTCACCAAGCATGCCACATGCACACACAAAAACACAAAATTAATAACCCAATTTATCATCTTGTCTGCACATAACACTTATAAGAAATAAAACTCATTCTAATTATCTCTCAACCAATTTTGGGTGAAGGGCAAGTAGAATCATTACAATGGTTTTATGGAAGGGACGACCATAATTCAAAAACTTTTACTTGGGTGGAGTTGCAGGAGAGATGCGTTGTTCTTCCATGTTTGCATGTGTGTGATGGTGATTCTAGTTAGCTTGGGAATGATGGCCAGTAATAAGAGATGAATCCTAGTGGATGGCTTGCAGGTTAGGACTCATCCTCAAAGACATCAATGGGAACAAATCAATTGATGAATGAAAGATTTAAAAACTAAAGTCTAAGGTGAAAGAAACAACCGCATACATTGGTTAAACAAGTGAATTCCGACAAAATCAATAACCAAGAGATGGAAGGGAGCCCTGACCTCGATGGGTTGCCTCCTCTACCTGTTGTGTTGTCAAAGAGGTCGATAGGACGATCACATCTCTAATGTAGGCAAGTGGTCGCTGCCACCATCAATGTGAGGTGGTTGAGGAGATCCCTGGTGGTGAGCACCACTGCAGTCAAGCCCTACCTCCATAGTACCCCTAGGCCCCACTTCTTCCTCACCACTGGTCACCAACTTGCGAGGTCACACCGAGTCCCATTGGGACTCAGTAGAGTCACTATAGATTGGGCTCATGTGCCGCTGCAATAGATCCGAAACCCCACCATCGATCTGTCTCCTCCCCTTGGTCTCCATGGCTACCGCCACTAGCAACTTCCAGGATGATGCGGATTGTGTGGGGAAGGGAGAGGACTAGGCAGGAGGGCAACTGGATAGGGGTTGAGAAAGAACCCACTGCCAACATCGTCCAGCAGGAGGAGAATGGCTAGGATATCCCAGATGGGAGGGGAGGGTTCCTAAGTCCGTTTTTTTGTGTAGCGTAAAAGCAAGGAGAAGGTGGAAAACGTGGGGGATTGAGTAGTTCGTGTAATAGGAAGCGATGAAGGAGGGAGCTTGATGAATGGGCTACATGTCAGTGCTCATTTTTCCTAGAGGAGCGGACAAGGAGGGGACAAGTGGTGAATGGACAGTCTCCTTTTATATTAGTAGAGAAAAACAAGCGGTGTTGAAAAAAGCCTCTTGATGGATGGGTGAAACTAAGGCCCTATTTGATAGGGCTCTAGATTCTCATTTTTTTAGCTTTAGCTTCTCATTATATGAGAATCCACTTCTCTGAGAATCTAGAGCTGCATTAAAAAAACATTTGACTAGTAGGTTGGCTTCACAAAATATAAGAGAGAGGCTTGGAGGCAAATAAACCATGCTATCCCTTGTTGAAACATTTCATTTGTATTTGTGTCTTGCTCCTTTGTATTTAGACACAAATTATGGTATTTCTTTTCCAAAATTTTGAAGACCATACGAGTGTATGTAAATGATACAAAGTATCATTTGCATTTCTTTTCCAAGAAATTGATGAATTGCACTGTGCAACTGCATCATTCCTATCGAGACCAAGAGAGAGGAACATCGTTAGCTATCAGCTATGTTGACAGCATTTGAGATACTTGGAATCATTGAGAAAAAGGACCCCATTGAATAGACTATGCATAAGCTTGAAACTTTCATATCATAGCAATAAAATCAAC
This sequence comes from Melocanna baccifera, assembly GCA_036346265.1. Lineage (NCBI taxonomy): Eukaryota > Viridiplantae > Streptophyta > Magnoliopsida > Poales > Poaceae > Melocanna > Melocanna baccifera. The sequence continues at coordinate 37,193,239 of CM070682.1, forward strand.
ATAGAAGTGTTCGAATCATCGGAAAAGAGCGAGTGCTAACAAAAGACTTTCATATCATAGAAGTGTTCAATGGATAATTGAGTGCTAATACGTAGAAGTGTTCAAAGGATAAATGAGTATTAACAAAAGACCACAAAATATCACAAGTATTGTATCCATCATCCACATTGAGCAATTGCTCTTGCAAAATCATTATGAAATCTATCCATAAATCTTTCACTCGATTGTGACATTGACACACCTAATGAATACTGAGAAATGACATATCTTGCATAATTCGATGGTATTGTGGGCACTTAATTAGGATCCCGATTAAAGCTATGAAAATGTTTGTCCATTAAAGCCTGATCACGTATGAAGTTGTAGAGTCCCATGATTGATGCAACAATCATCATTTGCTTGGACCTCGTAAAGCTCGGCATCTTGAGAATAATTCTTCATTTCATCTTCCCAACAACAAAAGACCTCTCAATGATGTTGCGACCACTTCAGTGCAATTTGTTAAATTTCTCTTTGTCGCCACTTGGAGTAGCACCTCTCTTAAATTCAGAAATATGGTACATTTGCCCTTGTATCGCTCTAAATACCCTGGCTTGTTTGGATAACTAACATCAATAAGATAATATTTACCTATAACATAGGGTGCAAAAGTCATCTTTATCAACATCTAATGCATGAACTTTACAAGTAAATAAATCCATAAATAATAGGAATAGAGAAAATTAACCTGTGGAGGATATGAAAATAAATCATTGTCTACATCCAATGCATGATAAAGCACACTGGTATCGCGAATAGCTCCTGGTGGACCTATAGATGCGTACGTGAAACGCATGTCAAAATCACATACCGCCATGACATTTTGAGTTGTACTTCCTGATCTACCAATATATCTAACTTGATCTTCAAGGTCAATTGTTGCAAGGTTGTGTGTGCCATCGATAGCTCCAATGTGGTCTTTGAAATGTGGCCAGATCTTTTGATCATTTCTGATTCTACTGTGAATAATAGAGAACTTAGGATCCTTAGGTCACACAAAACTCATAGACATCTTGACCACACACTGCAAAGCCTTATCAAACTTTATGCTAGTTGTAGTTGTCTCACCAGAATGCTTGAACCAATTCTGTGTTCTTTAGTTCAATTCATAGCCACCACATATATATAGGAAAAGAGCTAGTCCTTCAATGAAACTCATACGAGTAGTTGATCTCAAGTTGTACGTACTAACCAAAAGATAATGTAGACTGAGAAAAATTGTAGTATTCATACGAAACATGTGGTGGCTTTTCCCTAAAGTGGTCAAAGTTTCTCTCACCCAATCCATTCCACTGAGACATGAAGTCCTGGGCTCATTCTTGTCCAAGTAGGTTGAGTGATAATTCTCCACCATAATGGCAGTAGCAGCAAGGTCGCTTGACATCTCTTGTCATAAACGTATCATTTGCACATCACACTCATGTTTTTCATCAGAGGTACTACTCCCTCCACTATCACTTTCACAAGAAGACATCTGTGTATGAAAATAGAAAAACATACCAACATAAATTAGACAAATAGAAATAAAACTATACCATTTGTACATGACAATAGTAGAATATACCAACATAAATGAGGTAAATGTTAATGACAATAGTAGTACTCACCAACATAAATGAGAGAAATGACAATAAAACATATATGACTAGGTATAAGGTTCAAATGGCAGTACATAACTTGGCAAATAATATCTTAAAATTAATATACAATCTTACAAGTCAATTGAAATAAAAGATAGATAAGGCACAGAAGGCAAACTGCTTATACAAATGCCCTCATAAACATCCTAACATTATAACCCAAGTTCTATTTGTCATACTTGACATCGTACTTCCTTTGAAGTCATTCAAATCATGCTTCACTATTGCACAATGTTATAAACATTTCCCTTTGTTTGTTTCTTTATGAAAATTTTAGATGCAATGAAGTGCTCATTAGTCCCACTAACAGCATCACACTCTTTGACCAATGTCGTGACATCCTTGATGTTATACATTAAGGCTTACTCTCTCTTTTTTGGTGTAAATGCTTTAAAAGATGCATGTGATATCTCACTCAACTCAACAATTAGGGTTAGTTGGTTTTGCATGACCGCAGATCCATACTTTTCTTCCCCTTATCATTGCTAGGACCACACGCTCTCTTCCCTTTAATACTAATTGGTAATTTATCTTCTTGGTCACTATCAATATTGTCATTATTGTCATCTTCATGTTCTTCAACATCAATAGGTGTAGATGCATGCATAGGACTTCGAGGCAAAGTTCCCATTACAGGAGATCAATGGTCATCACTAGTGTTATGAATGAATTCAGACATCTTAGACAAAGAGTCCTTAGTTTGAAGTCCAACCTTCTCAAACTTGCCATATCCTTCATATTCCTGACAATGCTAATATTACAAGTTAAACTTTGATGGGTAATATAGCCAGGAGTGTATATGAGTGCATGAATGAATGGATAATGACTAATGACTTACTTTTCTTAATTTCTTCCACCATTCAGTGGTGGATTTAATTGTATTCTTTTCAGGATCCCAACCTAAGCTCCTTTGTTGTCAATTTCTTCTAAGTGTTGTCTCATTCTTTAATTTGTCCCATTTGTTCTTAAATTATTTCTTTGTGCACTTTACCCCAATCTTCTTCACAAATTCAATTATGACTAAGGTACATCCAGGATTGTTCAAATGGGTATTTGGGCAATTATCAGCAGCTACTTGTTCAGCAAATAGCTCACATACTATTGTAGTGTGGTCTTTATTTCAGTCAACATTATCACGCATCTACTACCTAAACATCATCCAACCATGAATTCTAGCAAGCAGGATGTGCAGAAAGTAATAGCAGCCATTCAAGGAAAAATATTATCATCCACTATGTGCACACAATTATCGCCATCTCCCATCAAGTCAATCAAGGAAAAGTATCCTCATCTTGCATTCATGGAAACGACATGTGTTATATGCAAGTAGTATGTGCATAAAGTAAAATCATATGATTGTTCTCTCTAGCTGCAACCTTCTCCTACAATGCAGATTATATTGCTTTGCATATACTAGTACTACTAGCTAGTACAATTTGTGTTAGTTCTGAACTCACACATCAGGACCATGTCATCCTCTACTGCCAATATTCATCAAGGATGCCATCGTATATACCAGTACTACTAGCAAGTATACCATGGCATCATTCATTCAAGGAAAAAATTCCTCATCCTCTACTGCCAATATTCTTCCCACTCAGATCTATAGGAAGCATATACATGAATTCTTAAAAAATGCTACCAATCATCTATCCCACTCAGATCTAAGGGGCAGCCAACGAAGTGGAGGGAATAGGGAGGCCGGCGAAGAGGAGGGACTAGGGAGGAAAGGGGAGGGGTAGCTGACGAGCTAACCTTCATAGTAGGGCAACGACAGTGTTCTAGGAATGGTGATGGTGAAGTACTCTGGGAAGATTCCGGTAGTGTCGAGGACGTTGAAGGCTGGCTTTTGTGAACTCGGGGGCTAGTGACCTTGAAGCTTTTGGGGGTCAATGGTAGCGTACTCTGGAACCAACGACGGTGAATTCAGGGGCCGATGGTGGCAAAATCGAGGGGCAGCAGTGCTTCCTAGGGTTTGGATGGCACAATCACTCCGACCACATAGGTGGGGAGCACACGACGTGAAGGGGTACGTGTGACGACTCGGGGTGGGAGGGTTGAGGGGGTAACATAGTGGCATTTTGTTGGTAATTAAGGGCAAGTTCAAGGGTTTTTTTTTATTTCTGATAGGTTGGCTTCTCACAAAAATCCACGGTAAGGTTGCACCTCATTACTAGTTCATTTTTCAGACAGCTCCTCGCGAGAAGAAAAATTAGGTTGTTTTGGAAAATTGGGTGTTTGGTGCAGCTTCATGAGATCTGAACGACAGGCTGAGAGTAGAAGATTTACCAAACAGGGCCTAAATGTTGATGGAGCCTATTCTAAGCACTCGGGTGTTGCCAGAATTGGGGTTTTCATCCACAACCATGAAGGCAAGGTGTTGCTAACGGCGTGGTAGGTTATTCTGAACAGAGTCAAAGTAAAGAAGGTCAAAGTCAAAGCATACGCTTGGGGCTCTACCATGGTTAATTTGTGAGAGTGGCAAATGAGCAGCGATCAAAACATTGCTGCATGATCCAGGAGGCAGTAGAGATGGCGAACTAGCTCCTAATGTTTGAGTTGAAGCTTGTGAGAAGAGAGCAGAATACAGTAGCTCATGAGCTTGCACAATTAGCTAAAAGCACAAAGCAGTTGTGTGGCGGGCACAAGCCCCTCATTGTGTTGAGCATTTGATTGCTCATATTGTAACTTTAATGTGTTGTAATCAATATAGCTTTGTTTTCTAGGATTTGGTTGAGCATGATCTACCCATATGCATAGCTCAATTTTTTCACAAAGAAAATAGTGTGCTGCTCACTTCCTATCCTATGGTGGTGTTCATTTGGGCTTTTCAGCGGCTTTGGGCTTTTGCCTTCTCTCAGCAATCACTATTTATCTCTACTACTTAAAATAAGTTGTTTTTGAGTGGTACATTCTTTCTCTCCCTCTCCCTTCTAAATAATGATTTGTACAAATCTAATCTTCTTGCGCCAACAGGTGGGCCAGTACCTTCACTCTCTTCTCGCTCGCTCGTCCAACCCAACAGATCCCACATTGCCTCCTACTCCTCCTTCCCTCCCTATGCACCTTAGGCCCTTCCTTGCCGCCCTTCTTTGGTTCCTCATTGTCTTCACCAATAAAAACCAATCCTTCTCTCTTAACCTACTCCCTACATCGCCCCTCTGTCTCTCCCACCGCCATCTTCTTCTCCACTGTGCCCCCTCGATCCTCTCCGCTTCTTTCTCCTGCCCCTCCCTCTCCCTCCTCCGCCTCCCATCTCCACTGGAGCCTTTGGTCCCCTACCTACTGTCAGAGCCCTCGCTCTCGCCTTGACTACCTCTACCTCCCATGTGATGCTAGCATCACTACCTCCCCTGCCTTCTCCCCTAGTCACCACCACAGCTTTAGGCACTATCCCCGCCTCCTTCCTGATCCACCGCCACCAGCTCCTCTCCTCCCACCCACCACCATCATCGCCTCGTCCTTTGGTCACCCCCGTGGCACCCCTCTCCCCCGCCCCCATCCTCCGGCAGCTGCTTGCAAATCTGTCCTAAGGAATCATCGCCTCCTCATGCCATCATCAGCTTCCATTAGGAAGAGATGGTAGTGGTTGCAGGTGACTGGGGGAGGCCGACCAATGGTGGCAGTGAATAGCGAGGTCATTTTGAGAGAGCATAATGTTGGGCCAAGTGGTGGCAATGGATAACGGGGAGGGCAAGGAGGAGATGAAGCTCTAGTAGAGACGATGGTGTGGGCTTTGTCGGACTCCTCTGTGCGTGCGGCACCAGAAGCAGCCAGCTAGGGTGGTATCGCCATTGCTCGCTCTTGCAACTACCTGTTCTTCTCTACGCTTTGCCTCTTTGCTTACTCAGGGGGCATCAAGCACCGCCACGAATCCCCATGTAGCCACACTCAACTCCCTACCCATTGCTTCTCTTCCCCCTCTTGCATTCCTCTGCTCATGTCATATACATAATGTTTCTTAGGTTGGCATATTTTTTGAATCTTACTATCTAATATCGTTAGGGATTTCTACAATATGAAGAAGTCCATACATTTGGGTATGAAAGATCAAATCTTTCTGATGGTGGATTACGAGAACGCATCCATGGGTCCTCTGCAAGCTTCTCCTACAATGCAGATTATATTGCTTTGCATATACTAGTACTACTAACTAGTACAATTTGTGTTAGTTCTGAACTCACACATCAGGACCATGGCATCCTCTACCGCCAATGTTCATCAAGGATGCCATCGCATATACTAGTACTACTAGCAAGTATACCATGGCATCATTCATTGAAGGAAAAAAATTCCTCATATTCTACTACCAATATTCCTCCCACTCAGATCTATGGGAAGTATATTCATTAATTCTTGAAAAAACTTCTGCCAATCATCTATCCCACTTAGATCTGAGGGGCGGCCGATGAAGAGGAGGGAGTAGGGAGGAAAGGGGGGAGGGGTAGCAGACGAGCTAACCTTCACAGGGGGCAATGATAGTGCTCTAGGAATGGCAGTGGTGAAGTACTCAGGGAAGATGCCAGTAGCATCGAGGACGTTGAAGGCTGGCTTTTGTGAACTCAGGGCTAGTGGCATCGAAGCTTTCGAGGGTTGGTAGCGACATACTCTGAGGACAACGACGGTGAACTGGGGGGGGGGGGGGTGACGGCGGCAAAATCGAGGGCCAATAGTGCTTCCTAGGGTTTAGATGGTGCAATCACTCTAACCGCGCAGGTGGGAGCACATGGTGTGAAGGGATACGTGTGACGGCTCATAGTGGGAGGATTGACGGGGTAACTTAGTGGCATTTTGTGGGTAATTAAGGGCAAGTTCAAAGGTTTTTTTCTTTCTAATAGGTTGGCTTCTCACGAAAATCCACAGTTAGGTCACACCTCATTTCTAGTTCATTTTTGAGATAGGTCTTCACGAGAAGCAAAATCAGGTTTTTTTTGGGAAGTTGGGTGTTTAGTGCAGGTCCACGAGATCTGAACGAAAAGCTAGGAGTAGGAGATTTACCAAACAGGGCCTAAATGTTGATAGAGCCTATTCTGAGCACTTGGGTGCTATAGAATTGGGCCTATCATCCATGACCATGAAGGCAACGTGTTGCTAACGGCGTGGTAGGTTATTCTGAATAGAGCTGAAGTGGAGAAGGTCAAAGCTAGATCATGCGCTTGGGGCTCTACTGTGGTTAATTTTTTGAGAGCGGCAAATCAGCAATGTTCAAAACATTACTGCATGATCTAGGAGGCGGTAGAGATGGCAAAGTAGCTCCCGAAGTTTCAGTTGAAGCATGTGAGAAGAGAGCAAAATGCAGTAGCTCATGAGTTTGCACAGTTAGCTAAATGCACAAAGCGTTCGGCTATATGACCGTTGCAAGCCCCTAATAGTGTCAAGCATCTGATTACTTAGATTGTAATTTTTGATGTAGAGTAATCAATATAGCTCTCTTTTCCTCGAAAAAAAATAAATGAGTGGTTTCTAAGATTTGATTGAGCACGATCTACCCATATTCATAGCTCAATTTTTCACAAAGAAAATAGTGTGCTGCTCATTTCCTATCCTACAGTGGTGTTCATTTAGGCTTTTCAGCGACTTTTGGCTTTTGCCTTCTCTCAGCAATCACTATTTATCTCTACTACTTAAAAGGAGTTTGTGAGTGGTACATTCTTTCTCCCCCGTCCCCCTTCTAAAAAACTATTTGCACACCTCTAATCTTCTTGCGCCGACAGGTGGGCTAGCATATTCACTCTTTTCTCACTCGCTGGCCCAACCCAACAAATCCTACACCGCCTCCTCCTCCTCCTCCTTCACTCCCCATATACCAACGGCCCTCCCCTACCACCGTTCTTTGGTTCCTCATTGTCTTCACCACTAAAAACCAACCCTTCTCACTTGACTGCCTCGCTGCATCGCCCCTCTGCCTCTCCCACCACCGTCTTCTTCTCCACTGCACCCCTCGATCCTCTCCTCTTCCACCTCCCTCTCCCTCCTCTACCCCCCATCTCCACCGGCGCCTTTGGTCCTCCACCTACTATCAGAGCCCTCGCTCTTGCCTCGCCTTCTTCCACCTCCCATACAATGCCAGCGTCACTGCTTCCCCCGTCTTCTTCCCTAGCCGCCACCACATCTTCAGCCGCTATCCCTGCCTCCTTCCCGATCAGCTGCCAGCTCATCTCCTCCCACCATCGTTGTCGCTGCCTCCTTCTCTAGTCCACCCCCACGTCATCCCTCTCCACCGCCCTCATCCTCCGACCACCACCTGCAGATCTATCTTGAGGAACCATCGCCTCCTCATGCGCTATCATCAGCTTCCCATCGGGCAAAGATGGCGATGGTGGCAGGCGATCGGGGGAGGCCAAGCAGCAATGGCAGTGAATAGCGAGGCCACTTCAGGTGAGTATAGTGCTAGAGAGCGAAGAGGTGGTAGCTGACTGAGTAGACTGAGAGGTGGTGGTGGATAACGGGGAGGGCGAGGAGGAGATGAAGCTCTAGTGGAGATGATGGTGTGGGCACTGCCAGACTCCTCTGTATGTGCAACACCAGAAGAAGCCAGCCAGGGTGGCATCGCTGTTTGTTGCAACGACATAGCAGATCTCCCTCCCCACTCTCTATTCCTCATCTGTTCCTCGCTCTCGCAACTGCTTGTTCTTTTCTACACTCTACCTCTCCGCTTACTCAGGGGGCATCGAGTGCCGCCACGGCCCCCCATGCTGCCACACTCAACTCCCCACCCATTGCTTCTCTTTGCCCTCTTGCATTCCTCTACTCATGTCATATACATAATGTTTCTTAGGTTGGCACATTTTTTAATCTTACTGTTTGATATCATTAGGGATTTCTACAATATGAAGTCCATATATTTGGGTATGCAAGATCAAATCTTTTTGATGATGGATTAAGAGAACACATTCGTGGGTAAGATCCATATTCCTTGAACTAATATAAGGATTTCATGTACAAATAATTCAGTATGGTTTGTATGCTAAAGTCCTTCCTGTTTCCTCCATTTTTAGTATGTCGGAAATCTTAATTCCATCATCTTTCCCTTTCTAAATGTCATGCTTTTATGGTTGAAGATACCTCAAAGGAGCTTCAAATGAACATCTTTAACATTTTTTGAAATTAATAAGTTTCTAATAGTATGCATAGCTCCTGATTTGTTCAACGATGAACATCTTTCATAATTTTTGGAATTAGTACGTTTCTAATATTATGCATACTGCTGATGTGTTCAACATTGTGACCACATTGAATTTTCTTACAGATTAAGTATGTTAGTGGTTCCTATGATAGTGGGGAAGGATTTGAATTGTTAAACAAGGCAATTTAGAGCACCTAAATACGCCCTATGGTAACAGTGGAGTCTCAGTAGCTAGTAGCGGACCTAACTCATTGATGGATCAGTTTTACTTGTTTTGTCACTTCTGTTTCATTCCCTCTGACAGTTTCTCATAAACAAAATATTCTTAGGGATATCTTTAATCTTCGATTTTTGTTCATTGCCTATGTCTTACATTAGACCAACATTTTCTGCTAAAGACAGCGCATCAATATGTAGACTATTTGAGATTCAAACAAGTCATTGTGACCTATACTTGCTCTTTGCATCGCGTCAGTAAATGAAACTTGCAATTAAGTAAATGAACAGTAGTGCCACTTGTTAATGTTGTAACAAACAATAGCTACCACAGGGGACTCAAATGCTGTTAGTGGTTTATGATTTAACCTTCCTCTCTTGCTCTATGCTTACTGGTCATTATTTAACAAATAGATCTACATGGAGCTACTTTTTGTTTGCCTGTGATGTTTAAAATGTTTTTTGGGTTCAGCATCAAGCCGTTGAAGAGTAAAAGAGTTGAAGCACCACACATTCCAACCCTCAGGGATGTCCATCCTTACACTAGATGGAGCTTATGCATTAGAGTTTACCATAAGTTTCATGTTGAGAGAATCGGTGTTGGTAGAAAGAGGCTAAATTTGGTTTTGTTGGATCAATAGGTAATGTTTGTGCATATATTTTCAGCTATTGTTAATTAGTTTTTACTATTTTTGTTGGACTTAATGTATTGAGTACACAATTATGTGGCTTTTTTTTTGTAGAGCTTTCGTTGAGTATAAAGGAGTTATTCCACTGGATCAATTGCAGGATAAGCAAAATGAGTTGGAAAAAGAAGCAAATGAGATAATTTCAAAAGGAGACAAGGTAGACGCAACAAACTGAACAAATTAAAGTTTATATCTTGTTATATTTAATTATTTACCCTTGATACCAGTTTTGATTTATAATAGCATCAGTTGTAGTCTTAAATGGTATGCAGTTAATAATTTGATGGTACAATAAATTTGTTGAAATAAGAGTTTGTCATGGTGCTCAATGACTCTATTAATGCCTTCTTTTTATTTAGAGGTCAAGTTAAATGGTCACTGGACAACTCAATTGAGGATCTTCTATCTTATCTGCAAGAAAGGGTTTGTATCATTAATAGACTCATCAATTATTTCATAACTGATCTATAGGACTAAATACATCATTCACACAAAATTGTCACCTTCTTTTCTGTGTAGGATCTGAAGGCAGTAAGGTTCCTAGCAGAGAGAACCAGAGAGGTTGGAGAGGTGGCTCACAGATATGCCATGGAGGGATGTGTTACTGCATTGGTCATGTTGCTTCTGGTTGTTGAAGAGAAGATATCAGCACCAGTGAGTGTAGTGATAGAGGGCATCAAGACAAAGAGAGCAATTTATAGCTGTGTTGTGGATGAGGCCTTATCAATTGGAGATGCTTCAACTCGAGATAGCAATGAGAGGAGAAAGGCCTTGCTCTATGAGATTCAGCTACTTAACCAATTTGGGGCGATATCATGGAAGGACCGCAACGTTGATAGGAGAAGCTTGCCCCTCTACTTAAGGCTGCCAAGGTACCGCTGTTCATTTTCTAATGCTTGAATAGCTTAGTCAACACTCAAAAGCACAACTATGTCCAAATTCTTTATGATGGAAGCAAGGCCTTATTTGCTTTACGCTTTTCATGATACATGAAATGAGTTACTATGACTGCCATGTAACTTGAGTATTCAATGTATGTAGTTTGAGGTCTACACCTATTTTCCAAAAAAATCTGAATTTTCTCAAATTTGGTTGATGCAATATTACTTTAATTATGCTATGCATAACAAGCTAATGTTTTCAAGGCTACAACTTTATCTATAAAAAGATTTATCATGATTGACCTTTCTTGTGTAGGTTGGAGATATGAAAGTCACAAAGATGTTTCTGATGGGCAGATGTTGATGTCAGTGAAGTTGACCCTGAAGAAAACACGACACTTCACTGGTGCCTTAGTGGTAGCTCATGCACACAGGAGGCAAGGTGCTCTTCACATAAATTCTGCTCGATTAACCATTGAATTATAAGATACTTGTTCTCGATCTTTCCAAATGTTTCTTAGTTGTCTTCTATCTTTGCGTAGGATTGTGTGGCTGCTGCTCAAGAATGGTGCCAGAGTTTTCCAGGGGAACAAACTAGGTCTCATGCCATTACACAGCGCTGCAGCTAAGGGCGACTACAAGGCTCTTCATGTAGCCTTTTATTACTTCGTTTCGAAGTGCTTAAGGTCACTGTTGTGACTAACTAGCATTATTTTTCTTTGTTCTGCAAGTCACTTCTACTTCATGTGCAAGATTGTGTTGATATACCTTCCAAGACCAAAGAAACCCCATTATTCTTTGTAGTGAAGAACGGTTATGTGAACTATGTAAAACTCCTTTTTTGTTTTGGGGCTAATACCAAAGCCTAGAAACTACGGTATGTAATATTTAGAGTACGTTTGAAGAATGCTTCTATTTTATGGATTGATGTACTTATCATGATGTGATTCTTTGACATTGAATAGAAAGCAAAGACCAATAGACGTGGCAACATCCTAGAACATGCATTTCATTCTCAACTCTGCAAACGTGGTACAAGGTAAGATAATTGTTGAGATCTAAAGATATTAATTGATTGAATTTACAAAGATAAAAAGCAGGCATTGAGTTTGTTGAAATAGGAGTTTGTCTGAATAAAGATCATGATGTAGTACAGGATATTTTGTCATGGTGATCAATGATGTAAATAGCTTGATGCAGTAGTTTGAAAAACTAAAATTTCATAATTACTTGATCTTCTGCTTGCACTGATCAATTGAACCAATTGCATGTACATATATTAGAGTTCTGCAGCAATATTTCCTGGTATAAGATCGTTATCAATCTAGCAAATTAGTTCCAATATGGTCTTGATTGGCTTGTGTGTTCTACATGAGCTTTGGGTAAAGCACATATGTAGTAGCACGTGAGTATAGTGATGTTGTTTGTGTTTTTGGTATCACTAGCACAATATGGTTAATCTCAATGTCTCTCATTGGTCATGCTTTCATCAAAATTGTGAATTTTGGATGTTCTTTCTAAATGGATGTTTTGCATGATAAAATCGGCACATCAAGAACATAACACACCTACACTGCAATACGTGGCCTCATTTTTCATATTCTCAGTGAATAGCTAGTTATTTTGCTCATTTCATTAAGAACTATCAAGGTCTAACTTGACGCTGCAATATCATTTCATTAACTAAACAAGATTGACTTGCAATTTTGCATTTTTTCATACAATCGTTATATGTGTTAGCCTGACCCTTTTGTTACCGAACGCCTCGTCTCCTCTTACTTTGTGCTTAACCTCTTGATTACACATTAATCTTGTGTTGTGTTCACATTAGCCTTGTGTTTACATTAGTCATGTGTTCTCATTAGTCATGCTAGACTATATATATGTATAACCCTTTGTGACTTGAATCAATGAATTACATATCGTGATTGCCCTAAATATTTCACACTCTTATGGTATCAGAGCAGTGCCGCTCCTGAGCCGCCGCCTCCACAGCTTTCGCTGCGTCGCCCCTGGGAGATGATCTCGTCTCTATGGTCTCTCCTAGGGGCTACGCAACCCATAGTTTAAGTCATGTCACCAATCATTCGATCGGCTATCAATTAGAGTTTTCTCCAGTCATTTTCAGATCAGGTTTTCTCTACTTTTTTATCATAGATCGATTTACATTGCCATACCGACCCGTCGATGTTCCTCGGTTCTGGACTCAACTGCCTTGGCTTTGACCTCTCTGGCGCCTCCTCCCCTCCGATGACGTCATGGCATGATACGGTGCTTGTCAACATGGTCCTCTCTCCGTGGCCTTTCGAGCGCCCCGTCTACCGTCGTCATCACGTCAGATCATCATCGTCAGCCCGTCGTCCGCAAGCATAAGTCATCACACCGTCGAGAGCGTGTCGTCCTCGGCCATGTTCGCGTTCTTTATGTACCAATGTCATCACAATTCGCATACATTTTCACCAAGGGGTTGCCTACCTTTGTTTTCATGGAGTTCAGATCCAGTTTGAACGTTTGCATTGCCGACGCTCAGACTGCAAGGGTATGTCAGCCTGACCCTTTGGTTACCGAATGCCTTGTCTCCTCGTGATTTGTGCTCAACTTCTTGAGTACACATTAATCTTGTGTTATGTTTACATTAGTCTTATGTTTACATTAATCATATGTTCCTATTAGCCATGCTAGACTATATATATGTGTGTAACCCTTTGTGACTTGAATCAATGAATTATATAGTGTGATTGCCCCAAATATTCCACACTCTCAATATGATCGGTTGCCTCGTTTCTTAACCAAGTTTTTATAAATCAATTTTGTTAGCGAACACATTGATACCTTGGAAGAAATCGACATGGAGTACAAGCACTTGGCTCTAAAATTAGACATTGCAAACTCGGGCAGGGTTCCAGCTCTTGGATGCACCTCATCGTTCATCTTTGACCTTGTCGTTGTTGTTGTCGATGCCCTGCCCTCTACATCTGTGATCGTAACCACAAAGGCTAATGACTCCGATTCTGAAATGGACCTGATGCATTACCTAAACAAGATGTTCTTTGGCTCAATATTGGTGCTTGTCTTGTTGTTATTGCGAAGGCTAATTTCCGCTTTCTGGAATATTCTGCTTTAGGTTGGTTCTTTTCTTTCTTCAAACATGAGTTGGGAAAGCAGAATGGTTGTAACAGTAATGATGCTTGCTTTGTTTCCTAGGTTGATTTTGCTGGGTAGTACTGTTGTCCTTGTCACCAGTGATGTCATTATAGTTTATGCTTCTTCATAGCTTCTTTGCCTAAAGGCATGGCTCAATATGTGGAATAGTAGAATTTTTTATCTATTATAACATACGAATATGTGACTAAGTAGATTAATAAATCGTAGTTAAAAGCCAAAAGCTGCATCACAAAACAACATGCCAGATCTGAGGTGGTGGGTGGGGGCATTTAGGTTGGGCCTGGAGGCCAGTATGTCGAGCCCAACTCACTCGAGGCGAAGTGCCCCCAACAAAAAGCTCAATACCGAACGGCTCTGCAGCTGCGACTCCGTCGCCTCCATCCAACTCCGGCGGCAGCTCCCGGCGAATTCCGGCGCTCCCTCGCCGCCTTCTTCTTCCTCAGCCCGCCCCGCCTCCATTTAACCCCCAACCCCATGGGGGCTTCAGAGTCGCTCCTCTCCAGGCAGCCGCAGCAGCAGCCGCGGCCGCAGTGGGCGGACGAGATCACGACGGTTTCCGAGGGCCGGCGCGACGCCTCGGACGACAACCCCCTCCTCCTCCGTATCCGATCCCTCACCATCGTACGAGCAAATCCCCCTTGTCTCCTTTTCTTCTCGCTACAGCTTTTTATCTGTTAGTTAACCTTGTTGTGGTTGGGTTTGTTGTGCTGTGGGGGTTTTGAAGGCCCCGCCGCTGTTGAGCGGTCAGCCGGCAGCGGGCTCGGAGACGGAGACCAGTCTCACTGACATCCTCGTCCGGAAGCCCTCCTCCGGTGAGTGGGTGCCATGTTGCAACTTTGGTTAGAGCATTATACAGGACAGATTCTGCCATAATTCTTGTATGTTGTTGGACACCTGTATCTTGGTAATCATCTGTAGGTAATCTGAATCCAAATGTGCTGTTTGAGCTTTTCTCTATGTACCGCGAATGGCAAGAAGAGATGGCCAAGAAAATTAGTGAAAAACAGGTAGGCAGGATCCTCTGGGAGCTTTGTATTTGTTTGATGCTGTTGCTGAAGAAAAAGATTTCTCATGGAAGACAGACTTCACTGCTGGAGGCAATTGTGTGTCTTGGCTCATGCTACTTTCTGATTATTGGATAGGATATGACGGTTTCAGGTTATTCATTCATGTTTTAGAAATTTTCTTCCTTTCATGGCAAAGAGATAACACCTTGCTTCATATATTGGTGGCTATTCTGTTTGCGACATTTGGGATAACCATGTGATAAACCTAAATAAATAGCAACATTAATTACCAAACCTTTTAGGTCTCGTATGCTGATTTTGCTTTCATCATGATACGAAATTAGTGGGTCATATGGATTAATGTGAAACTGGTATTCTGAAACAGGTTGTAGTACTAGCACCAAATAATTGGGGAAAGATCTTTTGCTGTTTCAACTTAATTTTTATCTTTTATTTTTAGCATCATAAATATCACAAGAAGAAATCCTGATACGTCATTTGTATGGATAATTGCTACCCATGCACCCTGTGTGCTTTTATCTTCACTGTTCAGACCAATGTAGGGTTTAGCACTGATGGAACTATGTTGAACTGAAATTTTCTAGAACCCTTTAATTTGACTTCATGAAACCCTTGGCATGATATTGAATTTGTAGTGCTTAGAGTAGATTAGAAAGTATGATGCAAAACTTAACTGTTGGATTCTTAGTGGTCATGGTAGATATCCAAGACTGCATACAGAAAGGATTTCTCAGAACATAGCTGATGATATTTGGTGCTAGCAGCGTGTAGTTTCATGGCTTTTATAGTTTTGTTTGTCAACTAATTTGTAGAGAGGATCTCTAATATATTACATATGGTGCAGGACGAGATAGAAAACAAGATAGAAACAGCAGATGCATTGGCTGTTAAGATTCTCCAGCGGTTCAACTATTCTGTTACTTCCATGAGATCAACCTCTCACAATCTTTCTGAAGGTAAATAAATGCAGTGTTTTCTTAGATAGGTCAAAAAAATTTAATTGGTCACCCATCACATTATTGGAGATTTGGACACTTGGGCCGAAATTCAAGCCTCAAAGGAGGGCAAAGCACAATTAGTGAAGTGGACTTGAGCACTACTTGTGAATGGTTTTAGAATAGCATGGCAACACTGGAACTATTTGTTGACATTGCTCTACCGAACATCGCAGTTCATCCACTACAAGTGGAAGTTGGTGAGTTGAAGGGCAGGTTAACTGAAGTGATAAGTAACTGTGATGCATTGTGCAAGAGAATCGCTGCAGAAGGTCCGGAAAATTTGCGATCGTCTGTTCAACCTTTCACCAGTAGTAGAGTGGAGGCAGGAGGTAGTGGGTCATTTGACCCAAAACAAGAGTCCTGAATACATAATATGTCTGCCTGCCTGAACTGCTGATGTCATCAAAGGCATTGGAAGGAACTTCAATGCCATGCTTTGTTAGTACGGGAGGATATGCCCATCCGAATGATGCGCACTGTATACATTGGGTGGGCAGATCAGATTCTTGGTCTCACTTTGTTGAAATTTAGTCTTGTCTTGGTGTAATGCCTGACTGTGCCTGTGGACAGGTTTGTTGTGTGTACGGTCAATTGTAATATCAGAAACGCAAAGATAGTTTGCGTTCCTGGCTTGCTGTATTTGGCTGAAGATGAAATTCGGTTCTTCTCCAGGTTAACAAGAAACGGCTCGAGACAATATGCATTGGCTCGGTTTCTATGGCATCCTGTTGGTGCTTGTAGTACAGAAAACATAATCGTTTGTTGTGCATGTGATTCTGATGTTTTTAAGCCAGCCACCGGAGGGGGCAACCATACTGTTGTATTAGTGTGTAGGCTAACTCGAATCTGTCCACGAGGCTGGAACAGGGCGCACACAAATTCACCAAAAACAGCAAAAAAAAAAAAGTTTACGATTTTTTTTAATCTGACCACAAACTGCAACAGTGCTGTAAGCTCTAGCACTGCGCTCGGCAAGAAATCACCTGAACTCAAGGATTCGGCGTGCCCAACAGGGGACTGCGCCGAGGAGCCGTAGGGAGAACAAAAGTGGCAACGTGATCCAACTGTTGGGAACTAGGTCTGGATTGTAAGCCTGGTATATCGATAGATATCCTTTATTTAGTCTATAAATAGGACTCACAATCATTGTAAAGGAGTGCTTGTAAAGAAGAAAGCAATAAAGAAAGACAGCAGTTCTTTCCATCTCTCTGTATTCAATCTATTATTTTGCATTATCTGTGTTTGATCTATCCCGCTTGACTAGGAGGAATCACTCGGACTGAATTCCCTAGCGATGGTTCCTCAATACATTATCAACACAAGTCACTCCGGTGGATCGAAAAGCAATCCTAGAGACCTAGAAGCACGATACATGTAAATTAAATTGCTATCTAGATTGCTTTTATTTCGTATAATCTTTGCACTCTAGATCGGTTTTGTTTACGGTGCAAATCTCCTCTAATCTCTGCGAGCTGACTGGTAGTCGCCAGTACAATGCCGATTGAATGATTGAAAACGAGGGGATCCGGCTAAGTTTGGGGGTTTGAACCCGACAAGAATAGAACCTGCAACCTTCTGATCTGGAGTCAGATGTGCTGCCATTGCGCCACGGATCCCACAGAAATCGTGGTAGCCTAGCACGGCGCCTCCCGCACGGGGCACCCTCCGGCCAGTCGCACGCAGCCACGTTGCCCGCATGCGGCCATGGCCTTAGCTCCACACGCGCACGCCGTAAGCACGTACTATTGCGCCACCAGGCCGCCGGGCCGAGCCGCCATGCTGCGCCGCCGGTCCCCGCACAGGCCGTCGCCTCGTACGCAGCCTCACCTCTCGAGCCACCACCGTGCGCCCGCATGCGCCGTTGCATCTAGTCGCATGTCATCCGAGGCATCGACACGCAACATGCATCGGATCACCATTGCGTTGGCCCGCAGTCGCCGGCCCGAATGCCGTCGCTTCGACATGAGCCCCGAACGCCAACCTGCCACCATGCCAGCGCCGGACTGCCACTCCACAGCTCTGAGGTAGCGCTGCTAGGTAAGCCGTCGCCTCCCTACTTGGTCTCGGGTACGGCCACCACCCGCTTACCTCCTACATGAGGCTCGCCGTCGGCCCAGGATCGTGCCACAACTCGCCTCCCGTGCGAGGCCTACCGCCGCGTCATTGTAAGCTCAAGATCCATTAAGTTGGTTTTGGTGATAATGAGAAATATAATTATGAGACTAATATGTTTATTAGTTATGATATTACCTAGACTCATTTGGATATAATAAATGACATTTGCAATTGGGAGACTAACATGTTTGAATGATTATAATATGGCTTAGTCTCATTTGGATGAAGAAGTGAAAATCAAGGAGATATGCATTTTACATCATATTCTTACATCTTAGTGCATTCCTTGGATCCAAAATATAGATTGAACTCCATCAAAAGTCTAAAATGAATATGCGTATATGTTTTCATTACACATTTTTGTATGCACATATTTAGGGGGGGTTCACTCTATATTTTGTGGTTTCATTAATATTAATCTATGTTTCTTTTTTCCACACATATTAGAATCTCTACTTTGAAATATATCCTTTGAGTATATAAAACTTGTGTAGTTCATATATATTCACATTGACTTATATTGCTTTATACTCAATTGTTTAAGCATGTGACTAACATGATTATCAAGTGTTTGAAAGGTTTAATCCTTGATTTTACTTGACGACTTGGAGATGCATACTAAGATTGACAAGAAGATCGATATAGCTCAAGACAAAGGTCATGCATGTATTTGAATTTAAATTCTAAAGCCAACTGTGCGCTAACAGGAAAATCGGTAGTACCGGTGTATATCTAGCGGTGCTACTGTAATGCGGTATGATCAGGATGGTAGTGTGGAACAGACCCTATGCTCCTTCCATGTGCAGGTCAATCGACTCCTATTCTTTTTATTTTTCAGCAATTTTTTTCTTTTCTCAATAATTACTATTTATTAGACTAATAAACTACAGCCAAAAGTATAAGCTGCAGTCCAAAAGAACAGACCCTGAATGTGGATCGAGTTCAGAAGAACAAACTTGATCTTCCCTTTCAGATATGTCTTTCTTACTATAGGATTGAGAAGACGACTAGAAGATGGTTGAATAAGAGCCACACGAATATCGGTTTTTCCAAAATCTTTTCCCCTAAAATTCTTAGTCTTTCACTCCAAGACTCCAATAGCTATGATGATCAAAGCCCAAGCAACCACAAAAGAAATCTCCAAGAAAATTTGAGCAAAATGAGACTTTACCCCTTAGTGGTACTACCACAATTTAAGATGCGGTAGTACCTTTGGGGTGCAGTACTACCACTCCTTAGTTGGTGGTACAACATTTCCCTCAAATCAACACTAAAAATTTAGGCCGAACAAAACCAAAACAACAAAAGCTTCACATGGAAGATCCAAATAATTGAAATCTGAACCAAGACAAGATCACAATCTTAATAATCTATCTCATCCAAAGATCTTGAAAAAACTTAAGAAAATTGAAATCTTTCGTTATTAAAGCTCTGCTGCACCAAAATCGGGCTAAAATCATAAAATGAGCCAACTCTCAAACTGATACTCCAAATCATTTAAGATTTAATATGCACCTTGTCTAAAATATCAGAAACTTATTCCAATCAACGATCAAGAAAATTGTTGTAGAGTTCTGACCTTTTTCTGTTTGAAAAAAATGTTGCACCAAAACCAAGCAAAAGAGGAAAATCTCGATCTTCTCTTGCTCATGGGTCCTTGATGATTTAGATAACTTTGGATGGGTTCTCATAGATTAGAGCGAGTTAGATCATAGCATGAACTCAAGCCAAAATGCCCTCAAGGTCAAAACCCCAAAATAACCCTCTCTTGAGATAAAACCGGGCAAACACAATACTTGCAATAACAAGTATCTAGATACATGAGACATGGTCTCCAAGAGATATTTTATTACTTACACATCTCTGGCATAAAGCAAGATCACGAAGGAAAGGAGAAGCGCAAAAAACTAAACAAAATCAAGATTTCAACATGAGAGAACAAGAGAAAAATATTTAGACAAATTTTGATCTCTATTGATAATTAGAGATGAATATTTACAGTCACTCTCTAGGTATACACAAAGCCTAAGAATGACAAAAGCTCAACCACAAGAGTCTCTTATATCTCCTATAAGGTTCTCTCCCTGAACCATAACTCTCATCTCTTCGCTTCATAAGGCTTAGACTAAACTCTCTGAAATCTTAACCTTAGCCACCTCTCTTCCTTCTTATATATGGAGGCTCAGAAGGGATACAATAATCAGCACCTCTAGTTGGATATCAACCACTCTTATATAGGCTAACCCATTAACTAATATCATATCAGAATTTACACTTACACTTGCATGTTTCTCAAAACACACACACACCCATTCACATTTTCAGTGCAACTAAGACCTAAACCATTTAGGCCAAACCACTTTACATATGTCAGACAATTTACCAAAATGTCCCTCTATCGTCTTTCTTGAAGCTTCCCGTTTTCTTTGCCACGAAGATTGCCTATGCTTCGTCATCTTTCATATGGTTCCAATGACTTATCACTAAAGTATCTCATGCATTCAGATCCCACTAAACCATCATTGCTTGTAAATGACCCAAGTCACTTAGGGCATCACATGTTTCTCTTCGCACATGACAGCACCCGGCTTTCTTAACCGTATAGGGTATCGGCTCTTCCCTAAGCCTAATCCTGGTTCACCTTGTCGTTGTCTATCATGTCCTCCACCAGGAGCTTTCACTTCGGCTCCTCATCGTCTCAACTAACCACCCTGCAAGCCTCGGCTATCTTTGATGGCTCCGTGCCTATACTCAACTAACTCAGCTCAACCAATTTATGCTCTAAACCTCCAAGCCAGACTGATCGCCAATCGTAGGTCAGTTAAACCATCGGCACCTTGACTAGTTAGACCACCAACCAAAGGTCATACCACTACCCTCCCACGGTGAAGACACGCTCACTAGAAAAGCTACTGCCAACTAGAATCCGGTCATACCACAACCCCAATACGACCACTATTTAAGTCCGATACTACCGCACCTGACCGGATAGACCACAGCTTCCATGCTGGTCTAACAACTGCTCTACCGCCGGTTTGATTGTCAGCCCTACACTAGTCAGACCGCTCCTAGCTGGTATAACTGTAGCCTCAATATCGGTCATACTACTAGCAACAAAAGCAACTGAAAAATTACAAACTCAAAAAAACCAAACTTAAATTATGCAAACTCCTCTAACCAAAAAGTCAATTACTCATCACAACCATAAAGTGACCTCCACATACTTACTGCATGATATCATAGTACAAAGATTCATGTCTGATACATTCCCGAATCGACCTTTTATATATACACGTAGTACGTGATTTCTTTCTTGATTCATCCAGACTAATTTTCCCCTTGGGAGATAGAAGCATCGCCAAACCTACGGGCGGCATCTTTTAGCGCACTGGACGTAAGTCTTGACATGCACGATTTCTGGGGGTGCTATGCATGCAGCAATGGCGGATCCAGCAATGCAAGCATCGTTCTTCTGGGGTGTACGTGTACGTATACAGGCTATGCATGCACGAGGCATATATACCGGCCTAATTAATTATGCCACAGGGCATGACCCGGCCGGGCATAGGCCGCTGCCGGCGCCGCTGCGCCCACGAGGCGGGCGTCGACGTAGAGCGCGGCGGCGGCGGTCTGCGGGTGGTGGTAAGCCTCCATAACCGCGAACTGCATCTCTTCCGACGGTTTCCAGTGGCGCTTCCTCTGGTTGATGAACCAGTTGTTGATCTGCTTCTGCTCCAGGCCCGTCGACTCGGCCAACGCCATCTTCTCCATCTCCTGCACGTACGCATGCAACGGCATCATCTCATCATCTGCGTACTGTGCATATTGACAAATCATGACTTTGATGCGCATGCAACTACACACAGATGTGCAAGCGTACCGAGGGGTAGGGCCATCGATAGTGGAGCTCCCACCAGCTGAGCAGCTTCTGCCGAGCCTCCTTGGGAAGCTTGCCTTTCTTCTTCTTCTTCGACAGCTCCTTTCTCAGGCTGCCCAGGTACCTGCTGTACTTCTTGAGGAGGTGCCTCTTTAGCTCCTTGTCATCGGAGCGGGGGTCGATGCCGAGAGCTTGATCTTCTGCTTCCATCTCCATGCCACTGCCGTCTTCTTGTTCATCGTCGGACGAACCAAGGCCAATGTTCTCATCTGCTGAGGTCAAGTTGGATAGGCAATTGAGGTTTACGGAAGTCCATAATACTGGAGAAAATAAGCATAGCTTTTACAAATAACATGAGCTGCACTGAGAATCCTCCAAACAATACATGGAAATGCTAAAGTATATTGTCTACCTTTCCTTAACATCTTAAGCCTTTAAGTAAACTAGTTGGTGCATAAAACTTTAATACCGAGAACTTAATAAATTTCATGACACTATTCCCCATGTTAAAGAGAAAAACCTATCTCCTTGAACTTCTTTGAGAACTTGCAGGTTCTAGTAATGAAAAAGAAACAGGAGCCTCTGATCAGTGACCTGTCTAAAAGGTGAAAATCCTATAATACGTCACAAGGTGTAGAGCCACTATTACAAATACAAACACATAACTTATGGGACAACATGAGGCGGGTTCAAATCGGTTTACGTTTTGCTTATCACTTTTTGCTACAGTAACAATCTTTTAAATGGTATGTTTTTTTAAGGCAGAATCTATAAGTATATTCTAGTAGGCACTATATCGAATTCAACTATACCGGCTAAAATCATATGCGACTGTTTCTCTTGGTATACTGTCTCTTGTGAATAGTCAAAATTCAAAAACTGTAAGACAAAAACCAAAATCACAACCCAAAAGAACCCATCCGTAATCAAGTTTGATGATATATATCATGCATCTGCATGTGATCACCGCATATATTGCATTTGAATAACATATATGGAAGCATCCAACTGAGCCAACTGACAGATTAGTAGTGCATATAGTTTTCGGGTTGGACTCCATGCAATGCTTGTTATTTATATATGAGAAAAACTAACCAACAGTGTCCCATTAAATAGCAAACCTACGGTGTAGGTCCTCACCATTCGACCATCCCCCCACGAATCATAAAGTACTGGCTGCATTCCACATCACGTGACACAGAGCCAACTCAAAGTCTCAAACCGAACACTCCAGATCTCCTCGAGTAATTGCAACTTCCATTCCCCATTCCTCTCTCTCTCTCTCTCTCTCTGCCTGATTGATTCCACCTTCTTCACCGACTGATTCATCGTCGTCATCGGTGGATCTCACGATTGAGCCCAACTCACATATGCTGTGGGCTCATGCAACGACAACAAACGGCGAGCAGCTAGCAGCCATAGTGAATTGTCGAGCTTGGCTGCGGGGTTGCACGGTGGTGATGGCACGCAGCAGAAGGATGGGTAGCGGCGAGCGGATGTGGCATCTCGACGGCCGTGTAGCCACAGGCAAGCTCGGTGGCAAGTAGGAAAGCTAACAGTCATGGCATCCCGGCAAGTATGGCGGCGCCGCGACAAGCAGTCGTGCGGCCACAGGTGAGCACATTGGATATTTTAGTTTTGTTGGATTTTTTATAAAGCCAAGTCAACTAAGTTTTACAAGGTTTTATACCTAAATTTTATGATATTTCATAAAATTTTTTTTTGTAGTGGATTCATAAAGTTAAAAGTTATTTGTAGCAGATTCATATAGTTGAACTCAAAGTTTCATAAGGTTTCATAAAGTTTCAGAAGATTACATAACTAAGTTTTATGAAATTTTATGACTAAGTTTTATGGTGTTTCATTAAGTTTTATAAAATTCAGGAGGTTTCGTGGCAAAGTTGACTAAATTTCATAAGATTTTATATTGAAGTTTTATATTGTTTCATGATGTTTTATAATGTTTCATAATGTTTCATGAGGTTTCGTAAAACTTGATTCAGTAAGTTTTATCTAACTCTATGAAGCATTTTCAAAACTCTCTAAAACCGTGTAAAATTCATGAAACTTACCTATACTGTTAGAATCCTTTTCAACGGTATACCATAGAGGTGGACCTAGGGCCCAAACTACGCTCATGAAGGAGCCGAGACCCACAACAATCGAAAATACTAAGTGAGATGGCTGAGTTCATATATGGCACGATAGAGGCAGGAAATATTGAAGAAAAATTCGAGCAGCGGGTTGGACCATGTGTGGATTGGTCTGTCCAACTGAGGTGTGGTCCAGTGGAACTAGAATGACAGAGATTTACTGACGTATGGCAAGCCAATGATACACCTATATATGGTAAGCTTGAAGATTGCTTGCAATGAAAGAGAAGACCAGGTCAAGAAAGGGTATTTTGGTAAGTTGACCAAAATACCAGAAACAAACTTGAAAAAAAATCGTGGCACTTTGAGCGGTGCTTAGGAAACAGTTTAGGTCAAGGAAAAGCTGAGAAGATAAAGTTAAATCAAGACTAAGAATTTAGCGGATTTGAACTTATACTTTTGACAAGCATGCATAAGTGTAGTATGTAAGTTAAAACCCATATATATGGGGTTATCGAGTTTCCCTTATGTGCTAAGTACATAGTATCTATTAAAGGTTAGATACGTGTTGATTGCTCTATCTATTTAATGGGTTGGGATAGAGATTTGGTAGTTAACCATCCAATCATCCTCTCATTGAGACCAAGTAATCGAGGGTTAGTGTTTGTCAAAAGTTAGGTACTGTGGTGTGCACTCTTATCCTTCAGATGAAGTAGCTATAAAATATTTATCCTCAAATAGTAATACATTAATATTTATTTATTTCCCATAGATTTATCTTGTGTTGATTGATTAGCTCTTGATTTAGTTGGTTTTGCCCTTTCCACTCCCCTTCTTGATCTTTCTGTGCCAAGGACGTACAAGTTATGGAGATTACTCTTGGAGATCAGTCCCTATCCATCTAGGCATCTAAACGCAAGTTCATGAAGTTGCTAGGTTTTTTATTGGATTTGGTCTCTCCAATTGATTCCTTGATCCGACAGTTTTTAACTTGATTTCTTTGGTGTTCTTATTTACTGTGACATGTGGGAATATGAGTAGTGCCATCTTGGCTATCTTCTACCCACGAGTAAGTCATATTCACCGTTTTCGATTTTAGCCTGACTTTGTTACAAACTTGTTTAATCTTGAAAAAGGTCTAAACTTTGATATAGATTCTTATGATACTTGGTTAAAATAGGTTCCTGAAACCTTAAACAAAGTGTGTGCAAAATTTCATATCATTTAGACTTGTATTTTAGGAGTTGCATCAAAAGTGGGTTGATTTGAGCTATTCTAGATTAGGGAGGCTGATCAGACCTCTCTGTCACGGGTCCAACTACCACCACTGGTCAGACCGGCCTTGTGCTAGCGGTTTGACCGCCAAGTTTCGATCAGAACACCTAGAGGTTGAATTCCCTCGCTTCTTGATTTCTTGAGTGATTGTTTTGAAAATTTGGTTGTTGATCTAATTCTCAATAACTCTGTAGTAATTTAAGCAAGGGATCAAGAATACTTAGAGAAAAATTTGGACGGCACCATTCACCTTCCTTTGTTTCCTTTCGGTTCTATAATAACAATGTCATGATAAACTTAATAACAATGTCATGTTAAACTTTGTTTTAGAGCGTATCATACCATTAGAAGTGCATGTTTGAGCAACCGCTAGCAACTAGTCACCTTCTTCGCTCTTTTTTTTAAAAAAAAAAAAGAAGAAGGGAGAAAAAAGTTGTGGAAAATTTTCAAGATAACTAAAACTTTCCTCATTAATAGAAAAGCACTAATTCTTGTAGCTGAAACACTGATTTCATATCCGTTTCTTCAAGTATTCGTTTTCGAAATAATTCTTTTCTACAAGAAGATACTACTTGGAAAGGATATATAAAACATGAAGCTGTTATAATTAACTAACACAGTCAACCATCTTCATTTTGTTGACTCAAAAAAGGAACTGCGTTTATTTTGTAACAACACGATGTAGATCTTACAACACCACGGCATACAACAATTGTTATCCAGGATTACTTTGAAAGAAAGAGAGAAGAAAACATCTCAGAAAATGCACGAAACAACATCAGAAAATGTCACATGAGGGCATCATATTTTAGAAAAGATATACATCATAATATAACAATTCGAATACAGACGCCATTTGTAGTGCCTACTTATGCATGCATTACTGTATTAACTAATTTCCCTATATAATGTAGATCATCAGATTAGATATTTTTGTGCTATTTAGTAAAGACACATGTCCAAAATTAAGTAGTAAAGACACATGTCCAAAGCATGGTACAATTGTTTGAATTTTTTAGAGTTGCCCCAAAGGGCTATCAGTTTGTCCACGTTTAAAATCTGATAAGCTTGCTTTTACAGGTAGAAACAGTGGATGAGAACAGACATTAGCAAGACCATGTTGCTCAGAGCTAGCAAGGAGCCAAGGAACCCTACTGTTCACTTTGCTACGCTACCAAACACACCCAAAGTCGTTGATTAACAAGCTATCTGCACAAATATGGTAAGGTAGATTGCCATAGATTGACACATAATACTACTAATAATCAAGGAACTTCTATTTCTTTTGTTTGACTTAAGAAATGCATAATTTAAACCCCTTTATTTACATAGAAAAACGTAGGAACGTCACAAAGAACAAGTAGTACCTTGGTAAGTATCTGTATTCTGAACAAGTACTACTAACCACTGAGTATCAAGGAGCAGAAAATTAATGTTGTCTAGTCAAAGAAAGAAGATCAAGGCCAAGTTTACCTGCAGAGACGAAAGCTGCAAGGGGTTCCCCAGGATTAATGGAGTTGAGCTGTGATTCCACCGTCCTGAGGAACTCCTTGGCCTCCCGCAGTGGCCTGCTCAGCTCCTCCTTCCAGTCCACAAGCAGCTTGCAGTACGCTTCCTGATCACATCACACACCAAATTGAACCAACATAATTAACCCGACACCACTCTTCAAGATGACAGGCCATCTTCATCGTCTCCGGAAGAATTAAGAATTGGACCATGCATGTGAAGTTTGTGTAGCTGAATTAATTCTTGACTGCAGTACCATGAACTGGTCGAGCTCCGTGTCCGGGTCCGGCCCCGCTACGTCGCCCGCGGCCGCCCGCTGCCGCGCCTCCCTCTCCCGCGCCGCCGCCGCGATCTCCTCGGCCGTTTCCGCGGGGCAGCCAACCTAAACAACGTGAGTTAATTGAACACACATGCAGCACAAATCAACATACATACAAAGGACACAGCATGCATGCACGTTTGCATGTGATATGTGTGATCCAACAGCGAGCGCGTGCCTTGTGGCAGTCAAGGAAGGCCGTGAGGAGGTGGTGGAACCGAGGGTGGGAGACGATCCTGGCCTTCACGGGGTCAAGCCGACCAGCGCGGCCGCCGTCCTCGAGGAGAGGAGACACGAGGTGGCCGCTAGATGCATGTGTTGCAGCAGGTGCAACAGCCTGACCTCCTGCAGTAGCTCCAGTGGCTGTAGCCGAGCTAGGGACGGCGTAGGCTTGCACGGAGACCTTATAAGAGGACGGCAATGGAGGGCGCGGCCTTGCTGCTGCTCCCTGGTGATCTCCGAGGTTGGCAAGCTCCTCCATTAGCGTATGTATAGATGTTCTGTGGGTTTCTTGATTCTTGAGTGATCACGAAGGAGGAAGGGAGGGAGAACGGAGATCTTTGGTTTGATCTTTTGTAGTGACGGTTTTGTGGGAGTAAAGAGGGGTGCAGAAATAATTAAAAGAAGGGGGAATGGAATGCACAGTGGAGACGAAAAGGACAAGGGTGCACTGTACTGTAGCTGTGGGAGTGGAGGAATTATCTCGGTTTTTTTTATTGCGGTTTATAATTTTAACCTATAACTTAAGAATTCTAGTTGTTTATAAAAAAAATTATGAAGAGATAAATACTCGCATATGATTTTAACCGCTATAGAAGAAGTCAACATAATATATGCTATAATTTATTTTTAAGCACTGTCTAGAAAAAATACACCGATTTTAAATTAGTTATCATTTATCCGTATATAAACCATAAGTTGAAAACAGTTTCGTACTCAGCCATAGGGTGTATATAGAGTTATTTACTCGTCTCATTGAGCTTTTTTAATTAATATAGTTTAGTTTAGTATTACAAGTATTTTTAGAAGTGAGTTAGGGGGTGATCGGAATAGCGATGGCTTTTGGCTTTTGCTGAAAAAACACTGTAGCTGGCTGAAAAAACACTGTAGCTGAGTTGGTTTATTGGGTA
Organism: Melocanna baccifera; assembly: GCA_036346265.1. Lineage (NCBI taxonomy): Eukaryota > Viridiplantae > Streptophyta > Magnoliopsida > Poales > Poaceae > Melocanna > Melocanna baccifera. The sequence goes on from CM070682.1 coordinate 37,221,339, forward strand.
TAATTAAATGTAAAAAATGTAAAAAAAACGAAAAAAAAGTATAAGTAAATTTTTTAAAAAAAATCAAAAAAAATTTCACTGTAGCGCGCACTGTGTGCGCTACAGTGAAAAAATCGCCCATCACTCGTCGCCCGTCGTTGTCGCTGTTCTGATCGGGCCTTAAGCGAGTGAAATCAGAGCAAAATCTAATTTTATTTAAAATCAATATATTTCAATATTTAACTGATTAATAATTATAATTAAAATAATTTTAAACCGACTGCCTACTAACGACCCTTTTTACGCCCCTTACCGTGTCCTCTGCATTTACAACAGCTCATATAACAAGGGCAAATGAGTGAACAGAAGCCATCGTTATCTTGCCGAACTCGTTGCGGCGAGGTGGTTCACAGCGGCCAAACTGCTCGCCGGCACTGCCGTAAAAAGTAGGGAAGGCAGGGGGTACCGGATACGTACCATTCCGGGAGAGATCAGGAGACCAGTGCCAGCACAGAGATGAGATTGTGGCAAGCAACTCGTATGGGCCCTCCTCAGACATGTCTCCATATAATTTGTTTCGGAGATTGTGTAGGAGGGGATAGGGGAAGAAAATCCAGTGGGGGTCTTCGGGATAGGGTGAGGTACGGGGGAGAGGCGAGACAGGGGTAGGGTATGCGGGAGTACGAAGGGAGAGGACAGTGGTCTGGTGCCCATCACGTCCATTATCAAATCAGATAAAAGCAGCAAGCCGGAGCACAAGTTCGTTGGGCAGTGGTTCGATGGTGAATGGCGCTGGCGTACGTATGTCGCGGTGATCAGTGCAAGGGGTTGCCTCTTTGCCGGTTTACGGCCGTGGGACTAATCAGAACTCATAATTTCACATAAATTTGGCGAGAATTTCACAAGAAATGATATAATTTTTATGTTATCCTATACAATTTTTCGGGTGCTTTTATTTCGGCTGTGGCTTATAATTTATGGATATGGCTTATAGTTTTTTTACTTTAGCGCGAGCGTTTGTGCAAACGATTCAAATGCCAATAAGCCGTTTTGAAATAGCTACGAAGAAAACATTATATTTATTTTTTTCAAGAAAAACCATAAACAATAAGTTGAAAAAAAGAGCATTTATGTTCCATACAAATAGAGTCTAAATTTTGATGGCAAAATTCTAGCATGCAGCTCTATGCTAAAAATTGATAAACTTTTGTTTATATTAGCATCTCAATTCATCTTGTTACGGCTCCGTACCATCCTACACCAAACACTCGGTAAAAGCTAGATCCCAGGCAAGAGAGACATAGGTAGCACATGTTTGGTCTTTCCTCCTCGTTTCACACCCAAAAAAATTAAATTAGAAGTGCCAAGATTTAGAATAGCGTGTCTTATATGAAAGTGTAACTAAATATAAATTGGTAACTTAGTACTAATAGTTAGGGTGTTACATTGCTTTCTCTTAGAGGGCTGATGCCCTCGACAGCAATGTGCACAGAAACACCCCTAGGTATATGACCCATGATGTCTACCGTTGAAGAGCCACATACACATGTGACACATGCAGCGAGGGTTGATGTTTTGATATCATCTATAACACCACAGGGCTAAAAATTTTCTAAAAGCCTAGCCCTCACATGAGCGGGTACATATGTGTAGCACCTCGTTTAGACTTTCATTCCGCTTTGGCTAAAGGGGTTAATATGAAAGTGCTATAATTTATGCCAACATGTGTTATATACTAGTGTAATCCAATGTAAAGTGCTAATATGGTATTAAAGATCGGGTTATTACATATTCACAGACAAATGATGGGTGTAAGATTTTTGTGACCAATTTTTGTTAATGTCAATATTTGGCACAAATTGATAAGATAAGATTTGTTATTATAGGATCAAGTACAGTGAGTCAGAAGTGGTGGATGACTCCTTCAAATCTTTTCTATAGTATTAGCAACATAATGCAGTGAAAAATATGAACCAACAGGTTTCACCAAAGCTAAGAGTCAAAAATCACAAACTCAACGAGACTTTCAGTCTCACCGATCTGATCGTCAGCTAAAGAATAGTCAAACCTCTCGACCGGTCAAACTGGATCACAGGGTTAGTCTGACTGTTCCACAAACAGAAGCAAAAATAGCACCGCTCATGACCAAGAAAATGGCTAACTCTTAAATCACTTATCAAAACAAGATTAAACTTGGTATAGGAACTTATTCCAATCATTGATCGTGAAGATCATAGCTAAAGTTCTGACTTTTACCCAAAATGAGAAAGATTGCACCGAAACTAGGCAAAAGAGGAAAAATTCGATCTATACTTACTCATAAGTCCTTAATGATCTATATGTCCGTGGATGGGTTTTCACATGTTATAGCAAACTAGATCACAACACAAAATAAGAAAGAACTGAGAGAAACTAAGAACTCCTTAAAACACCTCAAGAAGCCACAAAAATCAAATAAGAACACATGAGGGACAAGATGTACAAGTTTGATCTTCCATTAACATGAAAGAAGGAAGAATTACAACCTCTCCACATATTGGAGGACATGGCTCACACTAGCACACACAAAGATTCCAACATAAGGAAATCTAACTTCAACTTCCTCTCTTCTTGCACAAGAGATATTTTATTCCCAACACACAAAGTTTATATAGTGGAGACTCTCCACCTCATATTTAACCCCAACAAGCAGCCCACACTTAGTGATTACAACCACTAACAAACAGAGAAACCCAATAACTCATATACAAACGAATTTTACACTCACACACTTGCATACTTTTCAAAGCGTGATTTACACATAGCTATAATAGACCGATGTGATGCTCCATGCATCAAGATGTAACCAAGTCCACCTTAGGCCATCGCCATAGTTTTACAAACAGCCTTTCCACCTGGTATTGAGCAATTTACGTAATTGACACTCGCCGGCCTTCACGATGCTTCTTCTCAAAGCAAACTCCAATATAAAGTCTGTGATGTCTAATGTCTTGCCGTTGAGCTTATACGCTTCAGACCACTATTCATCTAGAAGTCTGATCGCCATTAAGCTAGAGGTCTGACCGTCCCTCGCCAATTGTCTAACCGTCAGTGCTTTCTGGTCTGACCGTTCATAGCTATAGGTCTGACCGATATGACTTTGAATTTTTGGGATTTTCCATTGTTTGTCTCAGGGTTTTGATGAGTGTATGAATTTGTATTTTCTTTGCACGTTGTTGTTAATATTTAAAGAAAGATTTTAAAAGAATTATTCACTCTCCTCTAACTTGTTATACTCCATCCTACGATATGGACAACAAGGATGCTAAAGCTTACGTGCTACCTCTAGTTTCATTTAGATTTTATTTCGGCTCCATGTACATGAAACAAGGAAAGAACAAATGCCTTATTCGTGGACTATGTTGCATCTTATTGATAGTTATCTATATATCTTTTCAACACCGCTATCGATAAGCAGATTAAGATGGCACACTCGATGAATAATGATATATGTAGAAAAGCAAAGCAACACATACGTGTTTGAGAATCAATACTAACTTACTGAAACGACATCAACTGTAGGCAGTAGATCTTTAAATCTTCACACCCCTTTACCATCTTCTTGGATATATGCTTTAACCCTTTTAATGTGCAAAGCAAATAAAGTGCATATCTGTGACAAGCGAGGTGATACAGGTAGGGCTATAGGTTGTACATTTTGTGTCGTTTACGAGTGATGTAAGCAAAAAAAGATCCGTCTCAAAAAAAAAAATGGCAGCAAAAAAGAATATATGAGGTAGAAAGGTAAACTATTTTCATTAAAACTAGTAATATGTCTTATTCTAAAGGTCTCGATCGCTTGTCGCTAATTAAGAGAGTGAAAATGGGGAAAATTTTGAAACAATTAACCAGGTGACATCTGAGTGTGTGTGGGTTGAGGATCTAACGAGGTACCATCCTTGTCCAGTTGTCCATCACAAGGATTATGTTTGATCTGGGATCAAATCGGCAAATCGCATGAGATATAGCTGTCTGCGGTGTTCTGTCCCCACCGGCGGAGTAAATGGTTGGTGGAGCTTAGATTGCCTTGAGCAAGATGCGTAGATTTTGACAAGACCAGCTAGATATGATCACGTCGAAAAATAAACTGAATGAGTGCCTATTAAACGATTAAATCAAAATTTTCTACCTGGAAATGATGATAAAAGGCTCCTAATCTTGGTGGAAAAATAGTAATATTCGGTCATAGCTCTTACTATTGTGTATTGATCAATGTAAATATATCAGACATGAATTAATTCCTTAGAATGTGACAATAGTAACTTATAACATAAATTGTTCAATCGCATGACGAAAGTTTTTTATTCATCCAATCATGGAAAGCTATGTCGCCAGCGTCCTGTACTGGAGCTATTACTGCGGCTTGTGCTGTGCTGCAGTGGCGAAGCAAAGACCGACCGAAGTGAAAGCGGCTCACGTGGCGGAGGCTGGCAGGTGGGCCGAAACAGGCAGGCCTGGGCCCTGACTGAACGGGTCAGCGCCAACCACGCGGGCTCTGTCGTCGGGTCCGGCCGGCCGGAAGGACGAAGAGAGAAGAAAACCGGAAGAAGGGAAGCAGCAAAAAATCAAAGCGACAAGGGGAACACGTGATGACCCCGGTCCGACGTTGCTCACTTCATTCAGGCGGGCCTCATCCGGCTACATGTGATTTTGGTGCTAGTTCTGTTTCTGCTCTTCCGCGTCGTGTGTCTCAGTACTGGATTCCTAGATCTTATTTCACTAACCCCAGTACTGTGACACCGATATTTCCTATGATGTAGGTACAACTAATGAGGAAGGGGAACACGTGGCTAGTTGATTCAGGTTGTTCGAGGCATATGACCGGTGATACAAGATGGTTCTCCTCCCTCACCAAAGCATCCGGTGATGAGTTGATTACTTTTGGGGATGCTTCAACAGGCATTGTGATGGCGAAAGGTACAGTGCGCGTTAATGATAAATTCATTCTTAAGGACGTTGCTCTGGTAAGTAAATTGAAGTATAATTTGCTCTCAGTTTCACAGTTGGTAGACGATAACCTTGAAGTGAGTTTTAGGAAACATGCTTGTAGAGTTCTTGATGCTTCTGGGGATCTTATTTTTAATATATCTCGATTTGGAAAAGTCTTTAAGGCTGATTTTAATCATACTTTTCTTCCGGTGTTAGATGTTTGGTAGCCTCTGAATCTAGAGATCTATTTTTCCGCACCGTAGGTTGGGACACATTGGTTTTGATCACCTTACACGGATTAGTGGGATGGATCTCATTAGAGGATTACCTAAGCTAAAGGGTGGAAAAGATTTGGTGTGTTCTCCTTGTAGACATGGTAAGATGGTAGTGCTTCACATCCACCTCTTTCTATGATCACCACAGATGGCCCCGGTCAATTGTTGCACATGGACACCGTAGGTCCTTCTAGGATTCAATCTATTGGAGGCAAATGGTATATACTTGTAATTGTTGATGATTATTCCAGATATTCTTGGGTTTACTTTATGGTGTCTAAGGATGAGGCATTTGGACATTTTAAAGACTTATTTCTTAGACTCAATAATGAATTGCCAGGTGCTATGAAAGCTATTAGGAGTGATAATGGTACTGAATTTAAGAATTCATCATTTGCTTCTTTTTGCTCTGAAAAAGGTTTAGAACATCAGTTTTCTTCCCCTCGTGTCCCTCAGCAAAATGGGGTTGTAGAGAGAAAAAATAGAACATTAGTTGAGATGGCTAGGACTATGCTCGATGAACATGCTACTCCTAGGAAGTTTTGGGCTGAGGCTATTTCCACTGCATGTCATATTTCTAATAGAGTATTTTTGAGAGCCTCATTGCACAAGACTTCTTATGAGTTGAGATTTGGGCGTAGGCCTAGTGTTTCTCACTTCAGAGTATTTGGATGTAAATGTTTTATTCTTAAACATGGTAATCTTGATAAATTTGAATCTAGATCTTCAGATGGTATTTTTCTTGGTTATCCTGCTCACTCTCGTGGTTATCGTGTACTCAACTTAGAGAATAACAAAATTGTTGAGACCTGCGAGGTTACTTTTGATGAGGCTAGTTCTGGTACTAGACCCGATATTTCAGGTACACAGGTTCAGGGGGAGTCAGAAAGCATATTTCTTAATGAAGATGATGATCTTGATTTTGGTGATGTTTTTCCTCCCATGCCATCACATGCACCAGCTGAGGATCTTGCAACTTCTACTTCAACTTCAGCTGGAGACCCTGGTACATCTGATGAGCCACTATCAACTGATGGACCAACTACAGAGGAGGACGGTAGTATTGAGGCAACTTTAGAACCTTCTGCACCATTGCATATTCAGCGACGTCATCCCCCAGAATTGATGATTGGTGACATTCAAGAAAGGGTAACACGTTCCAGGTTTACTTCTCCTGACTCACATGCTCATTCTGCTTTTGTTGCTTCTTTTGAGCCTCATGATGTAAGTCACGCTTTATCTGATGAGTCTTGGATCAATGCCATGCATGAAGAATTAGAAAACTTTGAACGTAATAAAGTCTGGACCTTAGTTGAACCTCCTCAGGGACATAATGTGATTGGAACTAAATGGGTTTTTAAAAATAAACAGAGTGAGGATGGAGTTGTGGTTAGAAATAAGGCTAGACTTGTTGCTCAGGGTTTTACTCAGGTGGAAGGTCTTGATTTTGGTGAAACTTTTGCTCCAGTTGCCAGATTAGAAGCTATTAGAATTCTCTTAGCTTTTGCTGCATCTAAAGGTTTTAAACTATTTCAAATGGATGTTAAAAGTGCATTTCTTAATGGATTTATTGAGGAGGAAGTTTATGTTAAGCAACCACCTGGTTTTGAAAATCCTAAATTTCCTAATCATGTCTACAAATTGTCTAAAGCTTTGTATGGTTTGAAACAAGCACCTAGGGCATGGTATGAAAGACTTAAGTCATACTTGTTAAAAAATAATTTTCAAATGGGTAAGGTAGACAAAACACTTTTTACACTTAAGCATGGCAATGATCTATTACTTGTTCAGATTTATGTGGATGATATCATCTTTGGTGGCTCCTCTCATGCCTTGGTTTCCAAGTTTTCAGATACTATGAGCAGAGAGTTTGAAATGAGTATGATGGGGGAGTTAACTTACTTCTTGGGTTTACAAGTAAAACAAACTAAGCAGGGCATTTTTATTCATCAAACTAAATACACGAAGGATCTGCTTAGACGTTTCGACATGGGAACCTGTAAACCTATTTCTACACCAATGGGATCTACAACTGTTCTTGACCCAGATGAAGCAAGTGAGGCAGTGGATCAAAAAGAATATAGAAGCATGATTGGATCTCTACTTTATCTTACTGCATCGAGGCCAGATATACATTTTGCTGTGTGTCTATGCGCTCGATTTCAAGCTTCACCTCGTGTGTCCCATCGTCAGGCTGTGAAAAGAATTCTCAGGTACCTCCAATCAACTTTAGAATTTGGATGTTTTATTCTACTTCATCATGTCTTACTATGCGCATATTCGCATGATGATTTTGCGGGTTGTAGGATTGATAGAAAAATACGTCCGTACATGTCACTTCTTAGGCACATCATTAGTTTCATGGTCTTCTAGAAAACAATCATCATTGCACAATCCACTACTGAAGTGAATATGTAGCTGCTGCGCTAGTTGTTCTCAAAGTTTATGGATTTCTACACTCGAGATTATGGATTAGAATTGGGTAGTGTCCCACTTTATTGTGATAACACTAGTGCCATTAATATTGCTAAAAACCAGTGCAACATTCTAGGACCAAACATATTGATATAAGATTTCATTTTCTAAGAGACCATGTGGAAAAGGGTGATGTTGTCTTACATTTTGTTGAGTCGACTTTCAGATTGCGATATTTTCACTAAACCACTTGATACCCCTCGGTTTGTTCGCTTATGAGTGAGTTGGGTGTGTTGCACCTATAGGATTATTCGAGGGGAGCTTATCTTTTAAAATTTGAAGCTTTGTTTATTATCCTTGTCAAATAATTCATCAAATCCAAGTCATTGAAATCAATTGAGTAGTAGAGCTCTCTTTATCATATTTATTCATATGTTGTGTAGCATTGATCATGACTGGTTATAATTAATTTGCTACATTTGAATTAAAAGTATGACATGGTGGAATACTTTGACTAGATTGATTATATTTATTACTTTGCGATGTCCATTGAAAAGGATTAGCACGATTGTGAGTCTTATTTTAACTCTTGGCTATGAGGCTCGCATGTTTCATGTTACAATTTTTATGGTCACTCAATTTGGCATGTTATTAAAAAAAAGTATACAAGGAAAAGAGAATTGAAAAGATGTATGCTTCAAGCATGCCATGGTGAACAAAAAAAAGCACAAAAGTGCGCAGAATGAAAAGAAGTATGCTTCAAGCATGCCACCATCAACAAAAAAAAAAGAAAAGAAAAGTATGTCATTATGAAAAGAAGTATGCTACAAGCATGCCACATGCCTAAAAATTTGAGTGTGGAGCAATAAGTTGTTACATGAGACTGCTAGCCCATCTAGAGTTAAAGTTTGCTTCATTTTTAGGCTTTGACTTTTCGTTGTGATATCTCATTGTGCTCTTTATAATCAGTCTAGTCATTATTGCGATGCCTGTCATTAATATAAATTGCTTAATCATGTTGACGGACTTGTTTTGACATTGCTATGTGATATATGGCTTTATATGATCTAGATAGCTCTACTCAAAAATATGACTTGGTTGCTTTATTAAACAAATGCAACATGACTTGGATAATCTACAAAGCTTCTAGATTTTTATTTTTATTGCTCTCTCTTAGATTTATTCTTATTCACTGAAATTCCTTGATGATTACATTGCCAAAGGGGGAGAGAAATTTGAGAGATTGGAGAGTCTTCTGAGAATTAAAATTACTTCTCTTGTGTTAAGAGAGAGGGTTTGAGAGTTTGGCTTTAGTTTTTCATTTAGATTTGTTGAAAGTCATGTGAGTTTAATGTGTTGTCAATGTATTCATCAAGGGGGAGATTGTTAGACCATGTGGTCTGGTCTCGGTTATTTTAGATGATGAATAATTGACAACATTGGTTATGATATTACTTTGATGTGTTGCGTGTGTGCGGATTGACTTGAGTCAAGTCGTGGACTTGTGCTCGTACGCGGTTGTGTGGTTTATTCATGTGCAGGTGTTGCTTGAGGTGGAACATGGTCGATGACGGGACTGAAACTAGGTTCAGGTGGAACTGAGGTTTCGGGACTAAGTTCAGGGAGGAACTGAGGTCCTATCGGTCAAGGATGTCATACAGGATGTTCGAGCTAGAAAACAATGCGCATGAAGATGATGTGGAGAAGATACGGAGGTGCGGTCCCGGAGGTTTCGACACGTGGAAGGCTGGAAAAATCGGAATGGTTGCATGTGGGTTGTTTCCGTATTAGAGTAGAAGATAAATGGGATGACTGGATAATTGAAGAGGTGTGCACATAGGTGTATACGGTTGGGAATATGAGTTAAAATCGGAACCGTGGTCTGCCGTCTCCGTATTGGAGTTGGTATGGTTGGACAGATAAAATGCGTATGTGCAGTTGTGCGCAGGGTACGACGCGAGAGGCAGAGCGACTAGAAAAAAGTATGCAGCGTCTTTTTGGCTAGATGAGCCGTGAGTCTTCGACGAGAAAAGAAATAACAGAGGGTTGCGGCAATTTTGGAGACCGGCCGTGATTTTACAGAAGGAGCAGGCGGCTGTTTTCGCTGTGTTTTTCTTGGATACAATAGGCGGTGCGGGGATCACAGAAGAAAAGAAACGAGCGTTCTGCAAAAAGAAGCATAGGGAAAAGCTGTTTTTCTTTACGGTTTGTATGCTAAACACAATTCATTGCATGCTAGTGTTTTCTATTAAAGAAATCAATCTTCTCAGTTCATTGCATGTCAGTGACTTTGAATTAAAGAATTCAATCCTGCATCTCATCAACTATTGAGTATTAAATGAGTGCTATTCTCTTTCTCATCTCATCACGTCAATAACAGAGAACTATCTCTTTGGTTGTGTGAAGCCAGGTGATTCACAAATTTCATCACGTGAGAACTAGGATAAAAATATTCTACCCTATATTTTCTTTTTTAGTTCTTGTGTACCATAAATGATTTACAGGTTAAAAATAAATAAACTTTAAGAAAATATTCCGCTACGTATTACAATCATTCACCCCCCTCTGATTGCCTAAGACGATCCTACACTTCTGGCGCTCCGGACAGGTGGGCCCAAGTGCCCCGGCAGTAGAATGAACTGTTTGGCCCAGCCGGGCAGATGCTGGTGTCCTGTTCTCCTTCGAGTTTCCAAACCTCACCAATAGGTCAGCAGTCTGCAGTTCTGCCGGCTTTTCTTCGAAACCGATTAATTTTGTAGATGCTTTTTGTCTACTCTCTATTTTTATTTTTATTTTGTAATACTGCTTATAATTACATTATGAAGCTAGAGGTAGAAACCTATTTATAGACTCCATTTCCAGATGTTAAATATGACCTATCCGTTTTTGATACACCGTGAGATTTCTGAATCATATCTTCAACCACAATTAGACAAATCAGTTTGATGAGTCTAAAATATATTAGTTTCTATCACACATATGTGAGTCATGCACCATGATTAGATTGTTTATGAGATTAATTATAATTTGATCATGTGGGTCAACAGCCTACAGAACCGATCCTACAAAAACAAACCCAGTTATTTCACCATATGTTGTACTTAGGTTAAACATATACATGCATATTAATTTCCAGTAAACTCGATCTCAATAAATATGTCTACCATATTCCAACACAACTTTTCTTGGCACATCGAGTATTAATTCCTCGAGTTAAATTCTACATCAAATTATTTCCTATCACTTATATCAATAATAAAAATAATTTCACATTGAGTTAAACAAACAATAACCATTATAAATATGAAAAGCTATATAAAAATTCCAACAAGTTCTACATTGATGTGTGGACGCAATGATTTTAACACTGTTCTTCCTATATACAGTGACCGGTTGTCCTATCAGTTGAGCTAAAGTAGGTATGTTAGTGCAAACCACACATTAACTAATTGGCGAGCAAACATAGTAAATGGACCAAAATAGATTAATTCTATCTTATAGATATTACACAGATAAACACCTATTTAGTCGTGGATCCTTCCAAACTCAACAGACTATACATAGAAAACACCTCTGGCTATCTGAATTCTGAAAAAAGAAGGAAACAGCCCCCGGCAGACAGAAGTCCAACATGTTCTTATCTGAAAAGCCCAGTCATCGTCGCATGAACTGTTCTTTTTCTTAATTTCCAACGTAAAAGTCGATCTCAGAGCAGTGCGATCAACATGGATCACCGAAAAACACCATGTATCCACAGTGCGACAGATGGGTCGACAAATATGTTCTAGATGCTAAATATCCCATTTGTTAGGTTCTAGCCGATGTCACGCAGGGGAAAAGGTCGCTCAAGGGTCATATCTACACCTACAGCATTAGCTTCGTAGAACCTAGTCCACCATCTAATCTTTGAACAAGTCTCCCTCAAACTCAAAAGAGTCAAGCCGTCCCCACCTTGTTAATTAGTATTAGCTAGTTGGCTAAGGGAGTAAGGATTTAACCTACGCGCATAAGACGAAGGATAACTACATATTGCAGCAACGAAAGATGCAAAATAGCAGGTATATAGCCTTCAGATCAGCAGCAGTTCAAATGCATTTTTGCTCAACAAAGTTCCTGCATCGAATCACACTTGTCGCGCGAGTTCACGGCTTGAACTCGATGCTTTTTGCACACATTTGTCCCCGGTCATTTCATGGCCGACTGGTGGATTACCATTCTCTCTTCTTTTTTAAAGGGTGGATTATCATTCTTGAGATGATGGCAAAGTAGCTAGCTGCCTGCCAAAAGAACAGACCGTGCGTTAGAAAGGAAGAGACAATTCTTGACTAATATGGGCAAAGCAGTTTCATACTCTTAAATTGCCAGCACCAAAAGAAAAAGCAATTAGATCACATTTGCAGATACAGCCCAACAACGCAACGGGCCCAACTGGATCTGGCCCATGTACGTACTACGTAGTGTAGCTAGAAGTCCATAGGGTATACAATGGTGTCATGGGTGCAAAACTGCGAAATGAACCTGATTTTTTTTTTCTTACCTCTCTGCAGAGTGCAGCCGAGTTCTGTAGTGTATAATACACTGGTATATGAGAAATTTTGTGATTCGATGGGCGTTATGAGTAGGTGTGCGAGACCTCGTCTCCACGAAAACAAAACCGGAAATGAAAGAAGAGGAACGGCGAGGTTTCCATGGACATGATGGGCTTCAATGCTTCTTTCTCGCTGATTTGGAAGCTAAAGTTTGGCATGATTCAGGCGTTCTGCACCCAGGCCCAATACTATTTTTTTGGCCATGTTCGGGCTGTACCATTTGGCACTAATACCATTTGGGCCAACGCTCCGCTCAAGTTCGTTTCTCGTCGTTTTACAACTTCTACTGGCAATCAATGCTCTGTATCTTCTAGAAGGGAAAAAAAAAACAATGCTCGGTACGAGGTGTGATCTAAAAAAGCTCTGTACGAAGTGCCTTTTGTTTTGCGAGGTCTGTGTGATGGTGATTATACAGCATAAAACACGGATTAAACAAATCTTCCCTGGGTTTCTGTCACGGACCGACTGGTAGCGTGGGCCGTGGGCCAAGGAAACACGAGGGCAACCGAGCTACCCGGACACTGGAGAGGGGTATCCAAGAACAGATAGCAGGCGTTGCCTTGGCTCCTCTTTCCCCCTGCTTCCCTTATTCTCTTGAGTTCCCCCAAGCCCGTGCTTCTTCCCCGTGTAGTGCTTTCCTCAATCTTTGATTCTTATTCTCCCATTTGTACAACCGACTACTTGTATGATTAGCTACCTTGCTCTTGCCTTGGGTGTTGATTTGCGTTCTTCAAGGTGGGATCGTAACAGTTTCCTTCAGTTCATCGGCGCAAACAGAGTGACATCCACCATCCGTTGCAATTCTGAAGCGTTCAAAGATCTTGTTATTTGGCTTGTTTTTAACATCCGCACTGTCAAAAAGCGACCACTACTTGACTAAAGCATCAACATGTTCTATAACAATCCGTCAAAACATACAACAATCAATCTTTCTGTTTCTTCAGATGGTTGCAGCGTTACGAGTGGTATACTATTATGCCCCCACTCGTTTTAGCTTTTTTTCAGCTTCAGCTTTTTATTTTACTATTCAGTAATTTGTCTTTTTCTGGATTTTTTTAGATTTTTTGCGATTTTTTGCATTTTTCTTTTTTTCCCGTGTTTCTTTGTATTGTCCGTGATGGGTTAACATATTTTTCTATTTTTAATTTTTTTTAAATTTAATTATACCCAAAAGGCCAAATCAGCTACAGTAAAAAAAGCCAGCTACAGTAAAATTTCAGCCAAAAATCAGAAGCCATCGCTAAAACGAACACCCTTATTTAGAAAAACTAAAAGTCAATATGAACATTCACCTTATCGAAGCAGCTTCTCTACTCTTCTTGCTACCATCTTGTTTCAAGGATAAGACAGAGGATCATGAGTGTATCACGTATCCTAATTCTCTCGCTACTGTCATGCGCATGCATCTCTCTATCACTTTTTCCGCCGCTAACCCTCTCTTTTATAAAGCTACTTCTTTTAACAATTACTATTTATTTTCTACCAAAAATTATAGGCCACAGTCAAAATCCACCAGCAAAAACTAATATAAATGCCCCCTAACTACGAGAGGAACAGTCCAGACAGACTATGCCACACCCATAAGGCCACAACCCTCAGAGTACAAGTGTAGCCATGTTTTTTAGGCTACCTCTTATTACTTTTAGCTACGGTCAATGGTTTTTATCTGCGCTTTTTGAAATGCAGCAGACGGTGAAGATGTCGTTACATACGTCGCACACGATTTTGGACTTAGAAAAATGTTTAGAGAATTTATTTTAAAAAATTATATTATTTATTTTGATTTTTGAAGAAATTAAAAGCTAAAAGCCGAAAAAGGGATGTCATGGTTACATCAGTTAGGTCCCTAGCTAGCCCTGGCCTACCGCTCAACAAGGCGACGCGAACCAGGAGTCCGAAACGTCCACCCCCGCGGGTCGCCTTCCAGGGACAAGTCATCGCCAAATCAGCGCATCCCCCCAACCGTTCCCATCCGTTCTCCGCAGAAACGGGGCAACCATGCCGGACCAGCTGACCCCCACGCCGCCCCCATACACTACGTAGCACTCGCGCTAATGCCTCGAGCGATCGACCGACGCGTACAAATTAAAGGCCGGCGTACATGTAAGCCGGCACGACACATGTACTATGGGCAGCATGCATCGCATCTCCCTGTTGACTCCGGGCTGAGATGCATGGCCACGGGCTTTCGTTCGTACTCAAGCGTTCGACGGCGCGTGCCTGTCTGCTTTTTTTTGTCTCGAGGACGGACGGACGCGTGAGGTTGGGTGTAACTGTGTAAGGCCGGTTCGGCGAGCGCTTCATTCGAGAGAAGTGTCCAACTTCTCCTCCTCGAGGCGACAAAAACGTGCATACTGTGCCGGTGCCATGCCAGAGCATCGATCGAGTGAATGACGGATCCTACGACAAGGGCCTATACAAGTCCTCGACGTGCGACGGGCGGTCGGTGGCCGCGAGGGGCCCGGGGCGTGCCGACCATCCAGTTACGGCGGGCGCAGGGGTGTGTGTCACTGTGCCATTGTGTGTGGTACGTAGCCGCCCGGCCCGGCCCACATGCACGGCATGGCATGGCACGTACCCTAAATGCCAAGTCCGGCGCACAGCGCCGTGTCTGGGACTGTGCGTGTACGTCCAGGGGCACGCAGGACCATATGCCTCCCAACGCCGCGGTGTTGGGGGTGACTAGCAAAGCCAGAAGCGATCCGATCCTCCGAAGAATCTCAGCTCTGGCCGGGCCGTGCGTACACACGCTCGTGTCGACACGCCCGGCGGCAGGGTGGGGCCGTGGCGGCCGCGCTGTCGGCCGTGCTGTCGCCGTTGCACGCGAGGGCAGATGGGAGAAACCCTGGGAGATAAGGCTTTAGCTTTTTGGACAAAGGTTGGCGCAGGGACGATCACGTCTAGCTATCTCTGACCCGTTTGATCCGAAACTTTGTCCGGACATGGATGCACACACAAGTACAACGCCATGCAAGAAAAGGGCGAGACTTGCAGCCCCCTCTCAGCATCAGGAGGTGGCAGCATTTCTCAACAAGCGCAATGCTGACTAGCGGGTGGGAGCAACGTGCCGTGTGATCCTGGAAAAGTCTTGGACCGTGGCAGCATGGCTGCCTGCCTTGGGGACGGCATGCTTTGACAGTTGGGAGCTTGTGCGCCCGTTTCGCGTGGTTGATGGGCCAGGCAGCTGATTAATTTGCTGCGTGATGCATGCGCATATTATATATGTCTGCGATTGTATGTTCGGAATTCTGATGGATGAATGGATATGACCAATGGACAAATGGCATTGTAAGTTTGAAGTTATCGGCACACTGAGCAGACAAACGTGATTGTTGGGTCGTAATCAGAAGATTGGTGGTACCACATGTTTGACCTTTGTAACACTACTATAGATAACTTAATACTAAATGCAACATTATAAACGGTTTTACAAAATCGTCTGTGATGTATACTACCACAGACGGTTTTAATTTAGAGACCGTCTGTGTTGTTGCCCGTGCTAAAAATCATCTGTGAAGATTTAATATCACAAACAATTCATAGTAAAAACCAACTATGAAGCATCACAGACGATTTTTGCCATGAACTATATGTGATATTACCAAATATCACAGACGATTTTTATTTTAAATCACCTGTGAATTATCACAGACGATTTATAATACAAATCGTCTGTAATAATTAAGTCATCACAGACAATTTGTATTAAAAATCATATGTGATAAATTTTACTAATTGCGCGCAGAACCGTGACCCCTCTGTCTTAAATTCCATATCTAGGCTACTGCTTTGAGCTGCAGGCAAGGCTTCCAGGTCATTCGGTGAAAGGAGACTATTTGGCAAGAGTGATTAAAGATTCATCAAGTTCTTGACTACCTATGGTTAGTAATGTAATTTGTTTCTCGTTGTATTAAAATTTAGATATAACTTTTGGTGACTAGAATTGAAGATGGTTTAGATCTACTTGGATATGCATCATCAATTTTCGTCATGTGGGTAGGCTAAATTGGTCAAAATTATTGGTTATAATTGGTTCCCGGAAAAATAGCTTTTTTGTTAAGCTAGAAAGCCTCAATGCATGTGGTATATATCTAGTATACTAATTAATTAATTTAATATTTAATACTAAAATTGTTATATATATATGCGTAACATAGGACCGAAACTGAATGTATGCTGCGAATCGTGTAAGTGAAGAGTACATTAATGATTTGTCTGCTTTTACAAGAGCTACTGTGGAGGATATGTTTAATAAGGGGGTGAAATATATACTGTCCATGTATTGACTGCGAGAATTTAAAGATATTTAAGAACCGAGCGCAGATTGAAACGCACTTGATTCGAAGGGGTTTCAAAAAGGGATATACGCGTTGGACTAGTCATGACGAAGAGAAGATTACACATGAATGTAGTAATAATAACATTGCCGGTGAAGTCAACGATATGTCACCGGATAATGTCGATTGTGGTTCGAATTCAGATAGGCTGCACGATGACAATCTGGATCAGATGCTTCGCGATGTAGAAGCGAACAATGATGAGAGAGAGTATGTTAAATTACAAAACTTGATGGTGGACTCGGAGAAACTTTTGTTCATGTGCCGCAAGTCAAAGTATACGAGATTGTCAGTCGCGCTTGAACTGTTAAAATTGAAGGCAAGTAACGATTGGTCTGACAAGAATTTCGTGGTGTTGCTAGATCTTTTAGCGAACATACTTTTGGAGGGAAACGAGTTGCCTAAAACTACATATAAAGCTAAGAAGGTTCTTTGTGCATTGGTAATGGAAGTAGAAAGAATACATGCATGCTCGAAAGACTGTGTTCTCTACCGTAAAGAGTATGCAAACATGCATGTATGTCCGGTGTGTAACGTATCTGAAAGACTGTGTTCTCTACCGTAAAGAGTATGCAAACATGCATGTATGTCCGGTGTGTCGACATAACACTTGGCCCCTGACTCTCTACATCTATAACCTTCCTCCTTGGTTGTGTATGAAACGGAAGTATATTTTGCTGTCAATACTTATCTAACGGCTGAAGCAACCTGAGAATGATATTGATGTGTACCTAGCACCGTTGGTGGAAGATCTAAAAGTATTGTGGAACGAATGAGTACAGGTATGGGATGCATACAAACAAGAGAATTGTACTTTATACTCCTTATTTTTCTGCACCATAAATGATTATCCTACTCTTACTAACCTGTCGGGCCAGAGTGCAAAAGGGGCTAAAGTTTGTACTCACTGCTTAGATGGTGTCGAGGGTGAGTGGCTGAAACACTCACGCAAAACTGTGTACATGCGTCACCGCAGATTCCTTCAGAGAGCTCACCCATACCACAAGATGAAGAAATAATTTGAAGAAGAGAAGGAGGACAGTTTAGCTCCAAAGCATTTAAGCGGAAAATAGATTTATAATATGGTTAAGGACTTAGATATTGTCCTCGAAAAAGAACATAAATTGAGGATTCATTAGAAGAACATATGGAAGAAGAGATCAATATTTTAAGACTTACCTTATTGGGAGTACCTAGAAGTTTGGTATTGCATCGACGTCATGCACGTAGAGAAGAATGTATGTGACAGCTTGAGTGGTCTCTTACTGAACAATCATGATAAAACAAAGAATGGTATCAACACATGGCTTGACATAGTTGATATGGACATCAGGCTTGAATTTGCACTGACAAAAACCGATAAAGAATGAACGTACCTTCCCCTGCTTGTTACACTCTATCAAAGGCCAAGAAAACTGAACTGTGCAGTGCTTGCATAGTATCAAAGTTCCGTCTGGTTAGTCCAGTAACATGAGAAAACTTGTTTCAATGTAAGATTTGAAGTTAAATGGCATAGTCTTATGATTGTCATGTGCTGATGACACAGATGCTCACTACTGTAATTAGAAATATTTTGCCGATCAAGATCTGGAAGACAATCATGAGGCTGTGTTATTTTTTTTAACACAATTGCTCAGAAGGTCATCGATCCTGAAGGACTAGATGCTCTACAGGACGAGATGATGATGACTCTATATCATCTTAAGATGTATTTTCCTCCATCATTTTTTGATATCATGGTCTATCTCATTATTCATATTGTGTGGGAGATAAAAATATATGTGCCCGTATTTCTACATAGCATGTACCCATTCGAGAGGTTCATGAAAATTTTCAAGTCCTGTGTACAGAATTGATCTCGGTCAGAGGGCAACATCGTCGAAAGTTATGCAAGCGAAAAGGTCATTGAGTTCTGTGTCGATTATATGGCTCAAATTGAACAAATAGATGTGCTTCAATCTCGCCATGAGGGGGAGGTTCAAGGATATTGGAACCATCAGACGGAAAGTAATCACTACAGATATGGATGCGTATGTTCAAGCCTATTTTACGGTCTTGCAACACATGACTGAAGTGTCCCCGTATATCGGCCAGCACAAAGATGTGCTTCGGTAACAAAATTTTAGAGCGACCGGTTGTTTGGATCATGAGATAATACAACAGTCGGTTCAACCAATGGTTAGCGAGTCGGTAGAAGCTCATCAAGTGATATGCTGATATGGTTGGCAAAAAGGTCAACATTTACAGTTATGATATGGTAAAGATATAACATAAATAGGTACATATTCTATACACAGACTTAAGATATAAAGAGTATTAACCAGAATATCGGTGTCCGTATAGATGCGTTCAGTACCGATGGGTTGAGAAACTCCTATTATGGGTTCATAGAAGAGATTTGAGAGCTCGACTACGTGGTTTTCAAGATCTCCTTATTTTGGTGTCATTGGGTCCATCTCCCATATGTGAAGATCGACAAATACGGTGTCACTACCGTGGATCTCAAACGTGTCGGATACAAAGACGAGCCATTCGTACACACTAACCAAGTTTTTCAAATTTTCTATGTAATCGATTAGGCAAATAAAAAGCGTCATATTGTTCTTCATGGAAAAAAGAGAATTGTCAGAGTAGAGAATGTAGTGGACGAGGAAGAATACAATCAATTTGACAAGTTACCTCCTTTCAAAAATGGCATAAGGGTCGAGGAAGAACAACATGATGAAACTAGCTGCATACGTGTCAATCATTTTGAAGGGCTAATTTTTAAAGGAAATAAGCAAATGAAATGAAAATATGTGATATATATGTGAATTTATGTTTGTGTATATAAGAATATATGATATATATGTGAATTTGCATTTGTGTATATAAAAATATGTGATATATATGTGAATT
Organism: Melocanna baccifera; assembly: GCA_036346265.1. Taxonomy (NCBI): domain Eukaryota; kingdom Viridiplantae; phylum Streptophyta; class Magnoliopsida; order Poales; family Poaceae; genus Melocanna; species Melocanna baccifera. Next base: position 37,240,800 of record CM070682.1, read on the forward strand.
TACATTTATATATATGAGAATATATATATATATATATATATATATATATATGAATTTATATTTATGTATATGAGAATGAATCATATATATATATATATGTGAATTTATATTTATCTTCATAGACGGTTGTAAAGAAAAACAGTCTGTGATTTCTTATTACAGACGGTTTTATTTGAGAACCGTCTGCGATGATACAATCATAGACGGTTCTCAAATACAATTGTTTGTAATAATAAATCTTCACAGACGGTTGTAAATTATAACTGTCTGTAATAATAAATCATCACAGACGGTTTTACTTTACAACCGTCTGTGATGATAAATATCACAGACGGTTCTAAAATAGAATCATCTGTGATTATTACCTTTATATATATTGCGTTTTAGGGTTATTTGCACTGTACTTACGCTACACCAGCCCTTACTTAACGCCGCCTCCCTTGAGCCCATCATCGCCTCACCCGACTCTGGCAGCCCTCTTCCTCAGTGCCCGGTGCCCTCCTCCTCCCTTGAGCATGCTGCCTCTCTGAGCTTTACGCTGCCTCTCCCGAGCCCGTTGCCACCTCCCCCAAGTAGTCGCGGCCTCCCCCACACCCGATGCCCTCCCCCTAGCCTTGTGAGTACCGATTTTGCCGTCTCCCCCTAGCCCTAATACCTCGGCCTCATGCCACCTTCCCCTAGCCTTTTTTGCGGTCACAGTGGCTTGAAGTGTTGTCGTTCTGTGAGATTGCTCTCTATTTCTTTTACTGTATATTCTGCATTTGTCAGTCGTACTAGTTATTATTTTTGAAATTTTGCGATAAGATCTAGTATTGGGAGGTTATTTGCATAATAGATTATGGGTTTTTAGTTGCTCGATGAGGATCTCTATCAAATTGAGATTACAGTGATAATTTAGACTCATCTTCTAGTGTGATTTTTTCGCATACGGTTCATTACCTATGTTGTGTGTAATTACTAGCTTTGTCAATTGCCTTGGTACAGTTTTTGTTCTATCCAGCATACTGTTATTGATCCTTTGAATAATATATATATATATATATATATATATATATATATATATATATATATGTGTGTGTGTGTGTGTGTGTGTGTGTGTGTGTGTGTGTGTGTGTACATATTATTTATGCAATTGCTGAATATACTTGTCATCTCCGATGTAGCATAAATCTGTTATTAGTGATTGTTTTCTGCTGAGGTCTACTAGCTATCTTTTATGCTATTTACATTGTACTATACTGAAGTAATATTTGCATAATCAAACTAGTAGAAGTGTAAGGAGTTATCATTATGACTGCTGAAAATTGACAAAGAGTTATAGAAGGCTAAGTTTCTAATAACTTGTATAACTCCTCAAACTGAGAGCAAAAGACAATAATTAATCTATGGATTATGCACAATTTATATGCTTACATGCTTATTCTATTGAATATATTGCAATATGTTAATGTTCCGAATTGTATATCTGCTTCGAGACGTAATACACATACTTTCATCTCATTTTTATATTGATATATATATATATGTATATATATATATATGCTATATTGTGTTTAATTTTTATATATGAGCGTAAATATATTTCCTTCATACATAACTGTATTGTAGTCTTTCTTTCTTTCTGTCGAGACCCGAATATGCAAATTCGGTCTCTCTGTGTAAACTGCACTAGTCCAGGATCACGCTAGTGCACACAGTCAAACATAGATGTCATCACAGTCATACACACAACCATAATAAAGGAAAACTCAAATATCGATAAAATATCAAAGGTACGACCTTATGGCCAAGCTTACAATAACTCTAGCCGGAAGGGCTTAACAAAATAGCAGCGGAAATCCAAAATAAAGCGTAGCGACCAATCGACAAGCCACAGGCTATCGAGTGGAGAACGAAGCCTAATCCGCGAAGTCGTCGTAGTACTCTCCTTCTGGCACCTCCTGCTGATAGTACTCCTCTCCCTCAACTGAGCAACATAGGCGTAAAGCCGTGAGTACATTGGTACTCAGCAAGTCGTTTGTAACAATAAATGCAATATAATATGCAAGGCTTACCAAAGGAAGGCTGAAAGGTTAATTTGCATAAAGGCATTTATTGATGAAATATATTAAATAACTTGAAAGCGAAAATTGACTGAAAACAGTAACAATAGATAATCAAAGGAATAAACATGAATCACTTGTGAACACCAATTCACAAGTTTAAACCAACAGTGAACTACCTGTCCACTCCCAACATAAACCACCAAGTTATAAATGAAACACTAACCCTCGTGTGAAATCCCCGAGCACTGTCCATGACCGAGGACGCGGCTATTCGAATAGTTTTACACTCTGCAGAGGTTGCACAACTGTACCCACACGATGTGATTAGCCTAGGCCTAAGGAAATCACAACAAGGCCTTTACAATGCTCTATCTTAATACAATCCTGCTCGCTAGGGTTTCGCATCACACCCCCCCTTGCGCCACATGGAAATCAGCAACCATGTCCATCACGATGGCAGAATTGAATTAAAATATTACAAATTAATCAGCCAGGTCCATCCCATAATAGACATGTGGTTTGCACGATTAAGCTCAGATCAATGGCGCACAAAGTTAAGTCCTTAACATTACCCGGGCGAGACTACCACATCCACCAAAGTACGACTGTACTTCCCCCTTTACTGCACGATCACTCGCCCGAGTGCAAAACCAATTTGTATAACCAAGCCAACGTCACACCAATGACGTGGCACAAATTTTAATACACGTGGCACCAACCACAGTTCCATATGTCATTAATTCAAATTAATAATTTAACATGCGTGATGAGACCAATCGTAAATATAAACCGGCTAAGCAATCTAATCGTATCAACCCATGTGATAAATAAACTAGCATCACTAATAAATTTCCCAACCTATGGTGACAATGGCATCATGGTATTCCAAAGGGTCAAGGAGTTATAAATTCAATTGGGACAATAACTACCTGTGCAAAGGTTTGAATAAAAATAGCAATGCAATGTAATTTAAAATGAAATAATTAAATAATAGTTTGCAAAATTGGGTTCAACATGATCAAGGGACACGACTTGCCTTCGTTATGCTCAGCGGGGTACTCCTGGTCATCTGGCGCGAAACCTGCTCCTCCGGAATCCGAATCTAACGAGAGAGAAAACGACCGAAAACAAAGAAACACATAAAATGACAAGAAAATGAACTCCAAAATTCACAAAACCAGAACCAACAGCTAGAGCTCAATTTTAGATGAATTTAGAAAAAAGAACGGGGTCAATCGGAGCTAGGACGGAGGAGAACGGGCTCCCGGAAAATTAATTCTAAAATTAATTCGGGAAAATCGGAAAAGTTATCTTGTCTTTGTGAACCCGGTCCACGAAATTCGAGTCCACCGTGGACGCGTCCACGTAATGCTGCACGGGGCGGCGGGTCGACGCGGGCGGGCGCTGGCGACGTGGCGGCGGATATGCCGCCACGTGGCACATGCCGTGGCGGTGGCGTGGCTGCCACGTGGCTCGGGGGGCGGCTCGGGCTGACGTGGCGCTGACGTGGCATGCCACGTGTCATGCCACGTGGCCTAGGGCTGACGTGGCACGCGCTGGTGCCGCCACGCGGTTAGGCCGGCAGCGGCTCGGCCGCGGCGGCGTCGGCGGATCCGACGGCGGGACGCGACACGCGCGCGATCTGAGCCCTCGGCTCGGATCGAGCGGCGGCGGCGATTGCGCGGCGTGGGCGCGGCGACGGAGGGATTGGCGGCGCGTGGCGGCTCGCCACGCCGGCGTCGCGGCGCGCGCGCGGTGCGCGGCGGCGGGATCGCGGCGGCGCGGCGACGCGTGGTCGGGCGCGGAGGGCGGATCGGCGACGCTGCGGGCGGGTGCGCGCGCGGCGGCGAGTCGCGGCGCTTGGCGCGACGCGCGCGCGCGCGGCGAGGCGACGGAGGCGACGCGGCGAACGGCGCGAGGAGCTCACCGGCGGCGACGCGGCGGCGGCTGCCGCCCGGCGACCTCGGCGGCGGCGAGGCGCAAAGACGGCGGCGGCGGGCGGCTCGGCGGCGGCGCGGCGCGAGGGCGAGCGGAGGCGGCGGCGAGGTTTCGACGAGCGTGCACGCGAACCGAGGATGAACGCGCGTTTTATCACGCGAACCGAGGAGTTCGATCCGATTCTGGCGGCGCGCGCGGCGCGGGCGGGTTAGACGGCTAGGATGCGCCACGCGGCAAGATCGGACGGCGGGGACGCGGTTAGGTTAGGGTTCGCGCGCGCGGAGCGAGCGGCCGTGATCGCGCGGCGCGCGCGATCGCCGAGAGGGCGCGGCGGGCGCGGTGGCGGCGCGCGCGGCGAAGCGCGCGCGCGAAAAGGTAAAAATCGCGCGGCGCGCGCGGGATCGAGCGGCACGCGTGGAGAGAGAGGGTGATCGGGCGGTGAGGTTAATTCCTTTTTCTTTTCTTTTTCCAGAAATCCAAATAAACTTCTAAAAGCTCTAGAAAATAGCAAATAAATCCCAAAAATTCACCAAAAATACCAGAAAATTCCTTGAGACCTGAGGAACACAAATAAAATATTTTCTACTTATGTTAATGTTTATTTTAATCACATTAAATCATTTAAAACTTTAAAAATTCATTTGAAGCTTCAATTAATTTCAGAAAATTCCAGAAAATTCACTTTTAAAATCCAGGCTTTAAAAATCTCAGAAAAACAGGATGTTACACTTTCCCAATGACTAAGGTTAATCTTTTGGAATCACGTAGGTCATTCGCCACGTATATTGCAGAGGTACGAAAATCGAAGAGAGGGACCAACATCCTGCGACATGTTCAAAATTTTTCAGTATTCACTAGTATACATTAATCCTATATAACACTTCGTAGTAATACCTCTCGAATTAACAAATTCTATTTTTGCAGTGCTACCAGCAGCCGCTGGGCAATACCTATGGATTCTATATTTACCGTCATATACAACTACTCCTCGATTTCTCAAAGATCAATGATCCTCAAATTTGTCAATCTTACAAACATTATTTCATACTTATCAAGTTATATATGTACGTACGACATTGATATTCCTATCGACAGGCTACGCTCATCGCTACAACTGTGTTAGAACAGGCCGAACTTGCACAAATTTGAGGAGAGTATGCGTACTTTTTGATATCTAAAGTCATAAAATCAGATGAAGAATTCCACAATGTAGAATAAATTTGATTGTGATATGATTGACCATAATTATACATGTGTGTATTTGTTAATGGATAATTTACTCTATTTCAGTTAATTGATTTGTGAAATGGATATTTTTGTTTCTGAAATGAGTGAATGTGAATTGGATGTATACTGTGTTGATCTGCTTGTTTCAGATAGCATGGCTAGCAATTCCTTAGGTTAGCCAATAAACATAAATAGATTTAGGGAAAGAAAAAAGTACTATAAACCGTCTGTGATATATAAGTATCACATACGGTTTCCACTACAAACCGTCTATGATAGTTAAATATCACAGACGGTTTGTAGTTGCAACTATTTGTGATACTTATTTATCACAGATGATTTCGACTGGAAACCGTCTATGATAATTAACTGTCACAGACTGTTTGACGGTTTATAGTTAAAACCATCTGTGATAGTTGCATCACAGACGGTTTTCGAACCGTATGTGATGATCTCATTTCATTACTGATGTATAAATTCAAACAACTCACGAAACCATCTGTGATGATATCGCCCAATTAATCTAGTTCCAAAAATGACACGTTTTATGACAACTTACCAGGCATGCATCCCACGAAACAAAAACAACAAGTATGTGCAAAAAAATGGTAAAACTCACAAACTAAGCACATTATATCGCACATGGATCCCACATGAAATAAATTAAAGCAATAGGTTCGTGCCAAAAATAACCTATAAACTCACAAAATCAAGAGCATTATATTGCACTGAAATAACCTATAATTTTCAAAACCTGTCTTGCTGTTAATTGTTGTTTATTTACCTCTAATCCTATCCCTAATCCTCCCTTAAACCCCTCCCCTAATCCCCTCCTTTTTTTTGGCTCCCGCCTCCTCCCTCCCGTTGGCGCTAGCTCAAGAGCCGCCTCCCTCGCCTTTTTCGCTGTCACACCGCCCATGCCGCGCCCATGCCGCCGCAGTCCCTGGCACCTCCTCCCACGTCAGCGACAGGCGGCACTGTGGTCCCTCCCCTCCTCGTCCCGTCCCCCATCTGCTCCCGCCTTACCCCGAGCGCCCATCGGTCAAAGCGGCTCCCGCCGTGCAGCACACCTCCCTGTCCACCCGCGCGTCACCACCCATCTCCGTGCCATCTTTTCCCCCGCCAACCTCCTGCAGAAGTCGTGGACCCACCCCCGTGGCCGCCCGCGCCCTGGCATAGCTCCCCGTCCCTTCTCCCCGGTCGCCATGAGCTTCCGCACCCCTCCCTCGTAACTCCCCCACCTCCTCCGGTCTTTAAAGTCCGATTTGCCGCATCAGCTGAGCTCACACCCCTCTTGCTTCCTTCCCCGAGCGACCAATTGAACTCCCATCCTCCCTAGCACCCCCGTCGTTCCTTCCTGAGCTCGATAGGCCTCCGAGCCGATCTCCCTCCCCACTCGATTAGAGTCCGATTCTTCTCAGCCAGAGCACCACCATAGCACCCCTATTCGGAAGCCCTGCTCAATTTGGAGGTAGCGTCACCCCTTTGATCTGGCACCATTCTCCTTCTCGCGGCCGCCGCCCCTCGCCGTTGCCAGAATCGATGAGCCCTTCTCAAGCCAAACCCGCACTCTACCCGTGATCCTCATCCTCTGTAGATGGTCAAACCAAAGCTCCCTTCTCCTAAACACCACTGACACCTCCCCGAGCCGCCACCTCCCTCCCTGTATTCCCTCTCGTCGGCAACAACCCCCTTGGGTGCTCTCATGAAACTAAGCCCCAATTTGAGCTCACCTCGCTCCACTGATCGTCTCCATGCCGACCTTGGCCCCAGAGAGCCATCGTAGAGGCTGAATCGTGTGCGAAGGCGCGCCCCTGCTCACTGCCTTTGCGCCAGGCCGAAGGTGGAAGAAGACCTCCCCGAGGGCGACGTGGTCATATCCCTGCCCTTCCCTTCCGATCCGGCGGTCCCCGAGCCGAGTTTTTAAATCCGGGCCGTTCGGCCAACCTTTTCCCCCTTTTTTCGGCTGTCGTGGCGCCATCTTGACCCTCCCCGCTCGATCGGACGACCACCAGGCGCGCTGCTCCGCTCCCGGACCAATTCGCGCTCGCGCTCGCGTGAAGTGGGCCACGCCCGACGGCCCACCGCCCCATTTGAAGCCGCGTGCGCGCACCGACGGCTTCCCGCGCGAGCCAGTGGGCCGGGCCGTCTACTGTAGCGTGAACAGTAGCCCATTCCTTTTTCCAGCGGCCGAAAAATGCAAATATATACCCATTTGACTCATTTCGATGCCACAATTTCATTTTCGATGATCTAAAACCCTAGCTCCAATGCCAAAAAATTCCACTCCAAGCCATTTTATTTATTTTGCAATTATTTAGTTTCCTTTTCTTGGTTATTTTCCTTTATTTGTTTTTCCTTCCAGCTTGTTTTGAAACGAGCTTGGATTTTGATTTATTTTGTGTTTTGTTTGTTTTGCGTTAGTTCACGTGGTTTCCAAGGCAGCAGTGCAGGACCCCGAGCCAGCTCCAACAATTTTACGGGATCGTCGAGGTTCCGGATCAGCAAGGCAAGTTACAAATTTTTGAACATGTTGAACCTACATATTCCTGATTATTTATTTATCTATGCTATTTGCATTATGATAGTTGCTCAAATTATTTAATTAAAATAAATTGTTTAAAATGACATGTGATATTTAGTTATGTCCTACCACCGATAAATACCTTGTTTTACTTTGAGGCCACATTCACTTTGACAAACTTAGGATTAATAAATTAAAGTACTCATGACCATCGCATACTCACATAAAATAACGAGCTATCGGGTAGCCTGATAGTTTACCGGTAAAAGTGTTTTAAAACGTTCTAGGGTAGGGCGGAAGCCGTGGAGTGCCCTGTAGTGGACAAGTCCACAATCCTACCCTAGGGAGGAGAGTGCAACAGACGGGTTCGGTTTTCAGGACTGGATGGGACCCAGTTGTGGTTGGCAGTCTTAGTGGAAAAATGTAAGGACTAGACCCTTATGCTGAGTATAAAGCACAGTAACCGCTCAACCACAAGTATTGAACCGTCAATCCTGATCTGGTAACTGCTCACTTTAATTGAACCCCTACAGGAGTATGGGGTGTATGGGCGAGTTATTGAGGTAACATGTAACTCGCCGTACAGGTGTGGTATTTGGGCGTGGTCTCGCCGTACGCACACAACGGTAGGTCTTCACGGGCTTGGGCGGCCGTAACACGCATTGGCCAACGGATACTCAGTCCAGTGATGGTCTTCACGGACTTGGACGGTAGCGTTCTGCATTGGCCAATGGGTACTCAATTTGGTGAAGATCTACCAGGTAAGGTCTATATATTAAAGTGAACAGCGAAAGATCTTGTTTTCTCAATTCAATCGCACGCTAGCGGAGCGTATAAATCGCATGACATTGGGAATTGAGAAATCTTGTGGGTAAAGCTGAGCAACTCTGCAGAGTGAAACTTAAGTGTATTCAAATACGCCGTGCTTCCGATTAATGAAGCTGTGTTTGATGGGTGAATTCAGTAGCGAGGCATAAGTAGTTTTCTGGTATTTTTAATCTGTAAAAAATAAACAAGAAATGTTTTGAGTCCCCCAATTAATTAGTTAGTATAACGGAGTTTATTGTTTTTAACTGTTTACAAATCAAACTGCATCCACATAAAATATTTAAACCAGTATACTCCCTTTCTTTGAAATTCCGTGCATGTAGTAAATTAGGATTTACCATTGTGACTTGCTGAGTACGGTTGGTTGTACTCAAACTTGCTATATTACCCCACCCAGATACCAAAAGAAGAAAGCGCATTTCAAGTGTTCGTGTTAGGGTTGTGACCGCACCCAGGCGTTCCTGTGGGAGCTTTCTTCGGATCTTCTGATTATAAGTTACAATTTGGGTTTGGACGCCCATAAAATTGATAAAACTGACAGCTAGGTCTTATATCTGCCAAACTAATTATTTTTAAATATCCGTAAGCAGGCTCGATGCTACCTCTGCCCGCAACAGAACTCCTGGGCTGTTGCGGGACGTGCGACACTCCTGTTCCCAAAAACGAGGACGTTACATGCACATTTTTTATGATTTATTTTTATTTCATCCGCGTTAGCTACAAATTACCCAGTCTCATTTAGTTGGCTTAGAAGTAGCTAGAGGCTGTGTGTATGCTAGCCAACGATAACCTTACCAAAATTTGGTAACGCCATCAAAAATTAGTTGTTATTTGGTTTGTTACCAAAATTTGGTAACATACAGGAAAATTGATAACACCAATGAAATCTAATGTCACATGTAAACAATCCGAAGGTGAGGAAATTGGTCACCAAAATTTGGTAATGCCAAAATTTGGTTTAAACATGATCCAAACAACATTCTTTTTTCTAGTATTTGCTTTGCCAGGTTTTGCTGTTACCAAATTTTGGTAAGTTTTTGTTGACTAACATACGAATAGCCTCTTAAGTTTTTCCTGCGTCTATCCGAAGTCTAAGCTCTACCCTTCAATCCTTCATGGTGTATGCTTGTCGGATATGTGTCACCCATGAGTTTGTCTTTATTAGACATTTGTTCCTACCAGACTATGGGTATTAATTTCATGTCGGCAGTCAACAACTGCATGTCTACACAAGACTTAGGGCCTGTTTGGTACAGCTCCTGCTACCAGCTTCTCAATAGATTCTTAGGGAGCTGTACCAAACACCCCGATTCTCAAAATGAGGAGATTCTGCTTCTCGCGAGAAGTACTCTCCAAAATGAATTAGAGAGGAGAAGCAGCCTTTTGGTGGATTCTCGTGGGGAGTTATAGCCCCTAAAACCAACTTACCCATTGAAGTTCCTAATATTTACCCACAAAATGCCACTGGTATAAAAACCTAATCCCCCGTCCACCCGAGCGCCTCGCCCTCCCCACCCGAGCGCCCCTCGCCCCCTCGTCCGAGCGCTCGTCCTCCCCATCGAGCGCCCCTCGCACTCCCCCCCCCCCGCATCGCGCCGCCGCCTCCCCCCTCCCGCGCGCGCCTCCCCTCCCGCGCGCCTCCCCCCTTCCCCTCCCCTCCCGCACCGCCGCCTCCCCTTCCTCTCCCTCCCGCGCGCCGCCTCCCCTCTCCCCTCCCCCTCTCGCGCCGCCGCCTCCCCCTTCCCCTCCCTCCTCGGCCGCCCTCGACGCTGCCCCAGCCCCAGCGCCGCCCCGGCCTCCCCCGGCCCCACCCTTTCCTCCCGAGCTCCGGCGCCGCCTCGGCCACTTCCTCCTCCCGCACCGTCCCACTCCCTCGACGACCTGGTGAATGTTTGTTATGCTGAATATGCTGAATGTTTGTCTGGTGAATTTTTGTTGTGATGCTGCATGGCTAATGGCTAATGTCTGGTGAATGAGGTGTTGCATTTGTTGTGATGCTGAATGTTTGTTATGCTGAATATGCTGAATGTTTGTCTGGTGAATTTTTGTTGTGATGCTGCATGCCAATTGAATGATGCAATTTCTAGCCATTTTTTGTTGTGATACCACTATCTTGAAGAAAGTAGTGAACAGAAAATAGCTTGATGCATGCTATTTTACAATCTGATAACAGAAAATGTTCATCTCGGCTCTATATGTTACAATCTGACATCTGACATCTTGATGCATGCTACAATCCATACCTATGGCATCTGACATCTTGATGCATAAAATAGCTTATGTTGTTTCAAACCTTCATACATCTTGATGCATAAAATAACTTATGGCATCTGGCATCGATGTTATTGCATTTGTAACATAAGTGCATAAAGCAAACTTTCGTTGTGTCCTTTAAGCTTCTGCATTATGATGATATTTTTCTTCCACAGATTTCAGCTCCAAAGCCTCATAGACCAGTCCGAGTAGCTCAGCAGTAACTGGTTTGTTAGTTGCCCTACGACTATGAGCATGATAAGGAAGATCTCAGGAATTGTGATGTAACAAATGGATGACGATCTGCTTAAGGTTCATCACATGATTTAGAGTTAAGCAATGCTGTCTTTGAACAGTATGTTTATGTACTGTGCTATGATGGGGGTGGTGGTGGTTCTTGCATATCTCCATCCTACAAGTTTGGCGATTCAAAAAGATATTCCACCGTTGACGAGCTTGTGTTTCTCCCTAAAATTCAGCCTTACACATTTGCAGCAAATCTTGTCATTTGTAACCTTGAGAGCAACATTTGGTTATGATCTATGTATAAGATGCAATGCCACTTTGTTGATTGAGCTTCTTATACGATATGTTTTTCTTTGTACGAAATGGCATTTTGTTGTGAAAAATGAACATGGTGCATCCTCTGGATAGTCATAGGGTGAATAAAGTTGTATCCTGAGTTTTACTCTCATTTTGTATGATTTCGTTACATTATGTTGGCAGGAAAAAAATGCTCAAGTAAAATTTGTATCGTGAGTGTTACTCATATTTCTATTCTTGAAAACGAAAACTGGAAACTGCTAAGACAAATTATTTGAAGTACAACAAAACTAGGGGTAACATGGTCTATTTCCCTCAAATCTCCTCTTTTATGAATCTGGAGCCAACTCACTAGCCAAACGCTTTTCAGAGGTAGCTCCAGATTCTTAGAGAAGTGGATTCTTATAGAATCTGGAGCAGAAGCAGAAAAATAAGAATCTGGAGCTCTACCAAACAGGCCTTTAATCTCCAATTTTCAGCCAAACTCAACGTTAGGTGGTTCGAAGGAAAAACAACTGAGCTATCACTTAACCGTTTTGCGAAGTGTTGGTGATGGTTGCTCGATACCGGTTTTCCTTCCTGAAACCGTGGTCTAGACTAGCTAGATCCTCCCTCGATCTTTTCTTTTTTCTTTTTTAAAAATCAAGATACATCATTCCACAGAGTAACATCATTCGTCACTCTAAAGATTAACTTTTAAGATATCATTATGAACATATTTAGATCCATAAAATATTATTTCCGTTTATTTCTTGTGTATTTCAAGCTATTTCACCTTTTCACTTGCATGAAACATCTTTGTCCCTGGTTGAAGTTCGTTATGAAACTGTATTGTCTCGCATACTTTGTTTATCTTGCAAAAACTCTTTGTATGTTACTACATTATCTTATACCATTATAAGAAAAAACTCTACCAAATTTTTTCATGAAAATTGTTGTCATCTCACACCAAAATGCAAGTTATTTGAAACACATTGCAATTAATTGGCAACATTTAGTTCAAGACATCACACTAATAAACCATTACATACTGACCAATATAATCTTATAGCGTCAGCTAAGATATTACAAAAGGGCACCATGATAACCAAAGTATGTAGATCTGGTCTAACCTAGAGGCAAAGTTTCCTACAGGGTGAAAAGATGAAAAGTCTAAAAAAACACAAGAAATAAATGAAAATGGTATTTTGTGGATTTAAATATGTTCGGAGTTCATATTATGAGAAACAATATTTAGAGTGATGTTTTGAGCCATACCACTCTTTGAAGTTGTATATAATAATATTTTCTTTTCTTTTTAGTCAGACCCTCCCTCGATCTCTAGACAGCACCAGACGCCTCAAACACGGAACATGTGGACCATGTATTAATTCCGGGTGACGCTTACGGTCCCAGGGCCCCGCGGGGGGCAAACGCGCGTCGCGCTTGCGCAACGTAAGTGGCTCGCGTGATACAACCGCAGCGAACAGGAAGGCCCACGCGCCCCGGACCGCGTGAAAGTGGTGAAGCAGTCCGCTGGCCTGGGCCACACCGCGATCCACTTGCCACGTCCACATCGGCGTGCCGCGTGCAGCACCACGCCACCACCCACGGTTCGGCCCGAGCGGGCGACGGGAGTCACTGCATATTTGACGGATTACGCCGGACTTTTTACCGTACGCGCGCGGGGCCTATGTACGTCGTTAGTCGCCGATGGCAGCCGTCGGAGCATTGCCACTTCTTTTAATAGATCAACGTTTCGGAGAAATACAATAGGGCATTCATCCAGCAAAAATATATATTCAACTATGCAGTGGTGTCTAAGAACTTCACTGTTGGAAATCTTACACCCCATTGGATAAAGGAAATGTCGAGAGAGGAGAAGACAAGAAAAAAAACCCCAATTGCCCTCGATGCCCTCCTTAACATGAGGTTATTTTAGATTCAGACAAGCCTGCAGACCAGGAAGATGACTACTGGGTTTTCGTGATTAGGAAAGCCAAAGCTCGTGCCCACAGAGGAGACGAGAAAGACACCGATGAACTCTGATGCATAGGATGTATGACCGTAAGCCTGACTTCTTTTCCATCCTCCTAGTGTTTTCGATTCCAAAAGATGCATATATATCTTAGATGTAGTTTGGGTTGATGGTTCATATATATTACCATTTGTATCGTAAAAGTAGTGAGACAAATATATGCACTTAACCAAATCCTACGCATCGAGTAATTCGCACATTCATTAGAAAGTGTTATATCGGGCTTGAAATGGTTTATTTAAACACAAATCATTAATGTAACATGAGGGGCACTACTCAAATTTTCTCTTTAATAGTTAGCTATTATTTCAAAACTAATGAAACAAAAACGGCGCTAGAATGTTTATTGCTAATTGAAATGGCGACAGAGGTTATGTTGACAATTGGATTGATGACATGCCTCTATCGTCAATTAATTTGGCGATAGAGATCTGCTGACTGCCACGTGGGACTTTATGTATGATTGTCGTCATTTTAAATGGCAGCAGAGGTCTATCACGACTGAAGATTATTTATGTACTTTTTAAGTAATAATATATTTATGTAATATTAACAAAAATATATTATATTTTTTAAAAAAAATCCCCAGCCAGCTCCACCCCGGCCAGGCTACCGGCGGTAAGTCTCGGTAGCGGCAGCTTTACTTGCTGCCATTGACGAGTTCCAGTGTTTCACGTACCAGGATCATGGCCGCGACTGTTGGCCCAGATGCCCGCTACGGCGCTACCAAGTGGGTCGGTCGATTTGACTGCGGAAACTTCGTTCGAAAAGCGAGAATCGTTCCGTCACATGGTATGGCACGGGATACGGTGCTAATAAGTTTATGAATATTCAGTATTCGTGTCTAGATTATTTAATTTATATTTACTATATTAAAATTTAAAGAGTATTAATTATATTTTTATTATCCATTTTATATAATATCTGTATTTAGACTATTCGATTCGCATTTAAAAATATGAAAGGTTTGTTAGTTTCCATCTTAAATTTAGCTATGTTTGGAATACACAGTGCAGGGACTTCAGATGCAGGGTCTGTTCTTTTTGACTTCTAAAAGTGGCTTTTAACTTTTACTACAGTACCTAATTTTCAACCGGAATATTTTTTCAAGAGTTTACAAGTTAATTGTAGAACACGTTTAAAGCCTTACATCTGTACCATCCAAAATCGCAAACAAGTATCTTTCTCTCCGTAATCTCTGTCACAAAATTAAAATTCAAAAAATTCAGCGAAAAACCATAAGCCGCAGTCATATCAAACAGACCTGCATTTGAAAGCACACATTCATAGTGAGCACTTCTTGTGTTGGCCGTGTCCGGCCATGACTCCTATCCAAACGAAACTTTTTTTCCATAATCCAACTCCTCCTTTATTATTATAGGTAGTTCTCCTGCCCTTCGTTAAAAAAAATAGTGAGCACTTTATTTTATATGAGATTCATATGCTTAGTTAGGATATATTTGGAGCACAGAAACTTCACAATTTAGATTCGTTCCAAACAGCTTTTGCCTTCTGACTTTTAGAAGTCAAAAGTCGTTTGAAACATGTTGGTTTCTTAACGTAGTTTAAGGCCACTCGCCCACTCCCATGTACCGTCGAAGCGGTCGAATTGCTGATGCCACAAGCTTCCAAAAGCCATATGAGTCCCAGGCAGTCTCCCTCCCCACTCCCTAGCTCCCCTAACTCTATTCTCATTTTGTAATCCCCATTCCATTTGCCAATTCAGCACTTCGGCAAGCGGCAAGCCAAGGCGCAAGTCAGATCTGGCAATCTAGCAGCGGGCAACAAGAGCAGCTGAGCCTGAGTGCCTGAGCAAGCCAACAGGGCAGGCGTGGTTGGGTGGACGGGGCAGGGTTCGGGGGGGGCACAGGACTGGTCGCCGCCTTGCAGGGTGGCGGGCGGTCGGGCAAACCGAGGACAGGGCGACAAGGGGCGCAACGCGCAGGGGATGAGGGACAAGTGGCAGGCCGACACTCGGGCGGTCGGGCCATTGGGCATGCCGCAAGGAGCAAGGCGTAGACTGTTCAGACCTGAACATGTAAATCCGGATTCTTTGTGTATACTGCACTAGTACAGAATCACACTAGTGCACACAATATAAAAATAGATGAAATATCGATCATATGCTCGATTAATAAAGAAAAATACTCAAATGTTATGAACAATCAGAGTACGATGTTATGATCAATCTTACAAATAGTAGTCTAAAGGGCTTAAGAACCTAGCAGCAGACATAGAAATAAACATAGTAGCGACTCGACATGTCCACAAGCAATCGACTAGGAAATGAAGGCCTAATCCGCGAAGTCATCGAGATATCCTCCTTTTGGTATCTCCTACTGATATGATTCTTCTTCTTTAACTAAACAACAATACATAAAACCGTGAGTACATTGAAACTTAGCAAGTCATTTGTAACAAAAGTATAATATAATATACAAGGCTTACCAACTGATGACTGAAAAGTTATTTTTACAGAAAATAATAATTTAAAGTAAATACAATAAATAGATTGAAAGCGAACTTTAAAAAAATGATAATAAATAACTAATTCAAATGAATTGAATAAACTATTTTTGAACTAACGGTTCACAAGTTGTACCACCAGTGAACTAACTTTTCACTTTCTAAATTTAACCAAATCAAGTCTTTATAAAATATCTACCATTTCTAAGAAATCATCGAGCATTGTCCATAGCCGGGGACACAATTATTCGAATAGTTTTACATTCTGGAGAGATTGTACAACTTTACCTACGCGATGTGATCATCCTTAAATTAAAGAAAATTACAACAAGATTTTTACAATGTTTAATCGTAACTCAATTTCGTCCACTAGGATTTCGCATCACACCCCCTTGCGCCTCATGGAAATCAACATCCATGTTCATCACAATGGCAAAATTTAAATTGCAATATCACAAATTAATCCACCAGGTCTATCCCATACTAGACATGTAGTTACACGATAAGACTCAGATCAATTGCATACAAAATTAAGTCCTTAGACCAAGTGTCATGCACAATCACTCGCCCAAGTGAAGTGAATCCACACTTCCCCTTTACTTCACGATCACTCGTCCAAGTGAAAATCAATTTTATATAACCAACACCAATGACATATCAATATCATGGCATATAAATTATATGACCATGGCTACAACTACGATTTAATATCTGATTAAGTCAAATTAATTAATTGATTACATGTGATGATGAGCCCAACGTAACAATAAGCATAGATAGCCATATTAAATGTACAACTCATGTAATAACTAGTATTGTATCACTAAATAATTTTTCATTCTATAGTGTTAATATTATCATGTCATTCAAGTTATCAAGGCGGAAATAATCAAATCGGATAATAACTACCATATACAAAGGTTTGTAATAAAATAGCAATACATGATAATTAAAAATAAAATAAATAAATAATAGATTTAAAATCTAGGTTTAACATAATCAAAAGATATGACTTGCCATGGCCTTGCTCAGTTAATTGCTCAGGATCTTCAAATCTTGCTTCAGCTCTATCACAGATGCGATCTAACGAGAGGGAAAGCAAAATAAAATATAAAATAAACTCAAATAAAATTCAAATAAACTTCAAAACTAGAACCAAAAGATAGAAATCAGTTTTAGATGAATTTAGAAAAAAGAACGGGGTCAATTGGAGTTAGGACGAAGAAGAACGAGCTCTCGAAAAATTTAATCTAAAGAAAATACAGGAAAATCAGAAATTCTGCTGTACTGTGGACTCGGTGTATGAAATAGTGAGTCTACGGTGGACCTAGCTCATAGAACAGTGAACGGTGCGACTCAGCTACTGATGTGGTGGATTAGGGCTGACGTGGCACCTGACTGGGTTTTTAGGGCTGATGTGGCACTGACATGTGGTAAGATAGGCTGACGTGGCAGGTGACGTGGCACTGACACATGACATGCTGACATGGCACTTGAAATGGCTTGGATGGCTGATGTGGCATGATGCATGGTGACACATGGACATTAGGGCTGAGGTGGTAGGCTGGTGTGGCAACTGACTCGACACGATCGATTCATGGGCTCACAGAACAGTAACTACAGACTTATCGGTCCCGCATGGCATAGACTCGGCACATGGTGAACTGGGTCTACGAAGAATGCGAAAGGTTGTGGTGGCGCGGGTGCGGGATGGCGTCACTACTGATGTCAGTGCGGCGCGGCGAACGGGGCAGCGCTTCGACGGGCGAAGAGTCACGGCAACATGGCGGTCAAGCAGTCCCGATGTGGGCACGTGAACTAAGGATGGCGGTTGGGGTTCGGTCAGTGAGATAGGCCATGGGACGGGGCGGCGTGAAGCTCACTAGCGGTGGCAGACGACGACGAAGTCGGCTGTGAAGGCGTCGGCACATGGGCGAGGGGTCGACGGCGACGGCCAAAGACGAAAATGGCAGCAGCTCGAGCTCAACAGCGAGGCAAGGACACGAGGGCAGCGGTGTGAACAACGGCGGGATGAGAGAACCGAGGGGCGGCGTGGCCCTTTTATGCATGGACGTTGAGATGTTCGGCTCGAAGATGGCGGCAGGAGTCCAGCTCGATCGGAGACGCGGAGCGGCGGTGGGAGAAGATTAGTACACGGCACACCCAATGCACGACACATGGCTCCAGCGGGATCGGACGATCGACACTAGACTGCACAAATGAGCAGTAGCCTGGCCCCCAGATGGCTGACACGTGTCTAAGGCGCGATCTACGGTTAAAACGGCCATGGTCTAGATAGCTGACATGTGGCTGGGTTTAGATCAAATGACTGAGGATGAAAGGGTCGAAATGAACTGTAATGGGTTCAACCCATTACTGTTTTAGGATTTTGAGAATTTTTGTATTTCTGAAATTCAAATAAACCTTTTGAGCTCTAGAAAATAGCAAATAAATCTGAAAATCTAAGAAAATTCTAGAAAATTCCTTGAGACATAAGAAACCCAAATAAAATACTTTCAGTAAATGTTAATGTTTCATTTAGTCATATTAAATCCTTTTAATTAATAAAAATTCAATTTAAGTTTCTATTAAATATAGAAAAAATCTAAAGAGTGAATTTTATTTTAAAAGTTTTAAATAAACTCTGAAAATCAAGATGTTACACAAGCTGATGCTGATCCGCTAAAATAGTGATTAGTGAAGTCTGAACTCTAAAGAACAGAAGAACTAAAGACGTGAAGAATTGAACTACTGAAGTCTAAAGATAGAAAGGTATTTGTATTTTGTATATTTGTCAGTGACAGTGAATGTCTGAATATATTTCGTATTTGTGAATATGTCACTATTGTGTAGTTGAACCGACTACTCAGAGCTTAGGTTGCGTTTTAATGAGTGTTCAGCGCAGATCTAATCACCTACCTGAAGTAAGCACTTGACCGTAATAAGAAGAATCATACATAATACTTGAGTGTCACTGCATATAGTCAGACTGACATATTTAGTTTTTGACCATCAATATGTATGGAACACATCTACTTTGGTCATATGAATTCTGCATTACTAGAGTAATTATGAAATGAGATAATTTATTATATGCCACTGAATAACGTCCACTTCTATAAAAATACCATTGAAAAACGCTCTCTATTATATGCCACTGAATAGCACCAAAATTTTATTATATGTCATTGACGTTAGTTGACCGTTAGGGCTCACCGTTATACTCTACAAAAAGACCAAAATACCCCTAGTAAAGACCAAAGATCCAATTTATTCATAATGTCATACTGAGGTACTTGTTATCGTATCTTTCTTTTTTTATTCTATGGACATTCAAATATGTGTTCGATTTTAAAACTATTGTAGTTGTCAACTTTCCTTGTGTCATGTGTATATGGATTTATTTGCACTTAGTAGTTATACTTGGGCTCGCGTTGTGCCCAGGCTCTCACAAAATGCTGGCTCTGCCACTGCATATAATGGTGTTATTTTATTTTTCTCTCTTTTTCTTTATTTTTTTAATTGAATGACTTAGAAAAGGCTAACAGCTATTACAATGTTATTTTAATCAAAAACCAAAAAAAAAAAAGAGGAGGCCTTAGATTGTTGTGTGCTCCAAGTTTCTTTTGACTTGAATACTTTTGCAAAGATTTCAAATCCACGTGACCAGACACCAAGAGCGAGTGACAAGAGCTTTAGAGGAATTGAAGGGCGCGTGCACAGAATTGGTTGTTCTAGTTTCTCCATTTACCTACTGATGTTTTACTTTGTGTGAGTCCAAGATAACACATCTTAGAAAGATGTAACAAGATCCCACCTTTAGAAAAGATCTTTTAAAAAAATATACGGTGCCTTTAGAATGAGATCTAATCAGAAAGCGGAATTGAGTAAAAGGGTAAACTAACCAGACCTGCTGAGCTTGTCATGGCAAAAGTAAAACGAAAAAAGAAGAAGAAGAGAGAACAAGCTATTGATCGCATATATAATATAACTTGCTCGTTATATATGCATGGTTATGAAACAAATCTGCATTTCGTTTAGGAATTTGGATGTGTATTTAACTAAAAATGTATAATTTTTAATATGTTTTCTTGCTGTTAACAATGTTATTGAACTTGGTTTTTCACTATTAACGTGTTGCATATATAATGACGTTGTGACGCATAATAACGGGTCAATGTGAAATTATGTTCCGCAGACTCACCACACAAGTTATGGATCCATCATCGAAGGCCACACGGTAGAGCTTGCCAAATGGACCGGCCTAATCGTGCTTGGCCAGAAGTAGATATTGTTAGTCCAGCCGTGCTCAGTTGCTCAGATGGATCACACATGGTCAAAAAGGAAATCCAACAGTCCGAGCTGAGCTCGCTTGGATAGTTGACACACGTCCTAGGGCAAGATCCAAAGGTCGGGATGAAGCACGGTCGGATGGCCGGCACGTGGATAGGGCTAGATCGGAAGGTTGAATGGACACTAATGGGCTAGGCCCGATACTGTTTTGAGATTTTTGAGGTTTTTCTATTTTCAAAAAATTCACATAAAATTTAACAAAGTCTAAAAAAAGCAAATAAATATGAAAAATTCATGAAAAATTCCTAAACATTCCTTGAGACATATGGAACCCAAATAAAATATTTTTAGCACATGTTAATATTTAATTTAGTCATATTAAATCCTTTTAATTATTAAAAATTTAATTTAAGATTGTATTAAATCTAGAAAAATTGAATGATGAATTTTATTTTAAAAGTTTCAAATAAACTCTGAAAATCGGGTTGTTACAATTTGTAAAAGAATACAAAGAAGTATTGAAAAGATGGCTATGGATTGAAACGACTCAAGGCAAAGGTATAAATAGGTTAAGGACCTCTTTCTAGTTTTTTATCGACCTCAGTGTTTAGTGTTTTAAAACCAGCTTGCTAATTTAGATGATGTACTATTAAGAGAGGGTTTTTGTAGCTTGATAATGCATTTGTGCTACATAGCTCAAACTTTGTGTATGCTAGCATTTGGATTTGCTTTTCATTCTCTTCTGCACTGGTAGATATAAATAAAATTTGACCGCCATTGAAAATGCGGTAGTACCACAGTCCAGTTCTACCATCCTCAGAACGCCTGTAGTTTTTTCCAGAGAAGTATTGGGCCATGTTTTCCTTGCATGCATTTACTGACCCTGTAGTACCATCATACAAAGCCCGATCATAACGTTCTTCGATAGGACCACGATTTCAACTCTGGTACTACCGGACCTAGTGAAATGACCCTCACTTTTACTGGATTTAAATACCATATTTACATTTGACCCATAATTAATTAAGTAACAAACAACCCAATTACATCTAATTAAATCACAAGAATGATCAAGTGAAGGAAACAATTACAGCATTCAACTACACACAAAGCACAAAGTGACAAGAACAAACCTTAATATAATGGTGTCAGTTATATCATTGTGATAATTAAAATACATGAATACAACATTCATCATCATACATAATGCATTCTTTAATACATATACTACACAATTAATTACAACTTTAATTAGTAGAGTAAGTCGTAGGTGTCATGAGGAGGGAGTTGACGTCAAGGACCTGCATTGGTAAATTAAACCAAAAATCTAGGGAAACTACCATCCAAAAAGAGAATGAGAGAAGGAGAAGAAGATTGCTGTTAGAACCCATCCGGTTTAGAATACCGAACCGTAGTGCTCATCGAGATATCAGGACCATCCGGGGCCGATCAACACTTTTTGATATAGTGAGCCTCATCACCCAGTGGAAACCATGCCAAAAATCCACTGTGAATCCATCGCCCCTACCTTAACCTGAGATGGAGAGGAACCAAGCCATAGTAACTAGAGACCTCCATTACCCATCAAACCAAGACAGGGGTTTCCCCTTCTCTCCTCGCATAGGAGAACAAGAGGAGAGAGTGGATAAGACCAAGACGAGCAAGAGAAGAAGGCTACAAGAGTACAATTTTTATTTGGCATGAAACCAATATATACCCTATAACTTTCAGCTTATAGAGTTACTAAATAAGAAATAATGTTGTAACAGATGGAATCATGTAGACTTCAAGTCTTAGGGTGCAAGTTATTCTATACTTGAGCGAGGATTATAAAATTTTCTTAGCCAAAATAATTCTTCTAGGATCAACATAAGGCCAATAAATTCCATGTGTGCATGTGCTGCCAAGAAGTTCTATTTCCTGTTGCCTACTGACCATCAATGCACACAAAACGCTAGTGGATAAATAACCTTCACGGTTAATTGAGGCTTAGTGGATATCAAGAGCATATTTTAAATAATTATTTATAATAGGCAAGGCCTTTTATTATTTAAAATGTCAAGTGTAACCATTCATAATTTGGTTCCATGCAAGATTAATGATCTTACTAAGGTAAGAGATGCTACTAGCAAAGGGCAAGATAGGTAAGGTGAGAAAAATATATCGTAGGAAATTTCTACATTTTCAGCAATTTGCCCTATCATTCTAGGAAAAGATACTAATCTAATGTAAAAGATTTCTACCTAATGCAAAACATAAGAACTTTCTCTACATGATTATAACCAAGTTGTTCAAGAACCATATCTAAACTAATAATACAACTCATGTAGGTAAGTGACATATAATCACAGCAAAGGGTAACAAAGAGATTACTGCTGGTCTTAAAGACCTCATTGTGGACTTATTCATACTCTAAATGCACCTACTTTCTTTCTCTTCCACTATACAGCCCATTGCCTTTTTTGCGACTAAGAGCATTTCCTTTCTTCTGAGTATTTGCGTGTTCTTCTTGAACAAGCATGGTACTGATGGGACTAGCAGTGTGATTATTCAAGAGATCGCCCTGCTTCTCCGGATCTTAGCAAGGAGGAGATTAACTCAGAATACTCAACATAGCTGGTGTAACAATACTACTATTGTAGAGTCACTTTGTTAAGCTAGAAGTTGGATGTAGCCATCTCAATCATGCTGGCTTTATTAACTACTAGCTACATAGCCTTAATCGAGATACAATATGGTGCATAACAAGATTATACTATGCTACAAACTTCATGTCCTAGAAGCACAATTGGATCTGGTCACACCATGCTTGCAAGGCACAACTGACCTTTTGCTACTTGCAGTATTTCTTCATGGATCACCACATTGTTAACGGATCCCTCTTAGTCAAGTACTCACTCTTCAGGTAGTGAATACCTTTGCATTCTCTACAAGAGAATGTTCATTTATACCATCAATTGCATGTTTAATGGTTTCACTAAGAGATAAGGGTGTGAGGTTAATCTCATTGTTCAATGCCTAGGTAAAATAATTGTTGCCATCCAGGGCAGGCAAACATTAATATGTTGATGTCTTAACAAAACCTACATTATTCATGCAATTTTCAGCCAGTTTACTGCTGGTAAAATTTAAATGCATGAAATGAGTGCAAAATAGTAAATATTAGTTTATCAATCAGCAAATAATTCACTTTATTTTCCCTAATTTTCCTAGCATTTTCTGGCTACACATATACTTGGAACCGCACACCCAAGAGCTCTCGGGACCTCCTACCAAAGAACGCCTAGAACCATATGTATTTTAGCAATCTTTTGAATTACCAAAAACCCTATAATTAAGTGCCTACCACATAATATGCCACAAAAATAAAACCATAATATATGACGCTTCCAAAAGTGCTAAATCTAAGGTTTGACAAATTTATGAAAACTCATATGCCTAAAAACCATGTTTCTAGGATTAATTAGGGTTATAACAGAAAATTACCTAATTAACTTACTTAAAGCTTCAAGTTAAAGAGTAAGAAACCTTAGAATATTAAATCTGGTACAAAAACAAAAAAAAAACCATAAGGGTTATTCTGTGGCCGAGGCGCTCGGTGGCTGAGCGTGACGGGGCTGAGGCGCAACGGTCCTTCCTCTCCTCTCTCCTGAATTTTCTCTCTCCTCCTCTTTTTTCAGATATGTGCAGTCGTCTTGTCTCAGCCGGCGTGCGCGGGCACGACAGCTAGAGGCAGGTGAGTTCCGGACTAGCATGGCTTGCGGGTTTGGCGGCCGGCCTGCGTGAACACCAACGCAACGTGCACAGATCGGTGGCAACGCCAGCTATAGGCCGACGGCTGCGCTGGCATACGGGTCAGCTGCGGATGCCTTTTTCTTCTCTTTATTTTCAGGATTAAAACAGCAGCTTGATTAACAAGTGTTCGTACGTCTGACAATAGAAACAACAACAATCACCGATTCATGCAAACGATCTAGAAAAGATAACTAGCTAATCTGAGAGGTCGATCTGGTGATATACCTTGACCTGTAGAGCACTTGATGATGACGTGTTGTAAAATTAATGTCATCGAGCCATCTAAGGGCAGTCTCAATGCTATAGTTTCTTACATTAATTAGACTTGCCACGTAAGCATTTTGGTGACATGACATATTTATTAAAGATGAGAGATAAGGAAACGGTTTCTTCACGAGGAAACTATTTCTTCACGAGGTCCAAAGCCGAGAAACCAAAGAAAAGATGCTACTGCAATGAACCCAGTTTCTTATCATAGTGTCTTAGAAGAAACATCCAATGCATGTGCAGAAAGGGGATGAAAAGGATTGGTCACGATTCGATCTGATCCCACACGAAGAAACCATGGATTAGAACTGTAGTTTGTATCATAGTGTCTTAGAAAATTAGAAATTAGTCATGGTTTCAAGCATTGGGACTGCCCTAATAGCCAATCAATAACTAGAAAGCGAGAACAATTGACACAAGAGAGTGCAGTCAACCATATTCGTTATTGATCTCAATTGATGTGTTTACAATGAATCTCTCTCTTCCATATTCATGGTCTAGAATCCTTTTGGTATACACCCACGTCTATAACTTAAAAGTGCAAAAAAGAAGCTGTACGGGCCGACGGCCTATCTGCTAGTTTCGTAACAAATGCTGCAGTCCGCCTCACTAGCAAGCTATGGCGCATATATGACGCGCGTGACGTGCTAATTCGCCGCAAATTAAGTCGACTTCGATTAGTAATTTCCATGTCTAGCTAGGTGCATCAGCACAATCAACAAGTGGGCGTCACGCTGTGGCTGGCAGATGATGGGCTAGCTTAACCAACTAGAGCCACATAAAACATCACTGAAACAATATAGGTAGGAATTGTATAGATTAAGAAAAAAAAGCGCGTAGGGTGGAAAATTAGCAGGTTGATAAACTAGCTCGAAGCTGGGTAGGTGATGCGCTGCAGGATCTGGGAAGCTTCGAAAAATGCGCGGGTCCAGTGGGTTGTGGCCACCCATATCGGCGCTCTTTTGCCTTTTATACGTCGAAAAGAGGACAGTCCGTCGAGAAAACTATGAGCAAAAAGGCACAAACAGAGATCGATCGTACTCCTCATCGGTACCAATCATCGCCGACATCTTAATTGATCAACACACCTCTCGCCATTGGGAAATTAAACAGCCACGCCTCTCGCTTAATTAACTAGCCGTTTTGCTTGCTTGCTTAATTAATTAATTAATTAACGTCGCACACAACCAGATTGCTATCTTTTCCAGTTTGTTATTTTATATATTGCCGACCGTGATAACTTTTTTGTAATATTTTTCAAACGCCCGACATCTTGTCGACTGTCACTTTGTCGGTAATTTTGTTGTTCGTTGATTTATCCTTACCATAAAAAAAACAAAGATCTTATTTAAAAAGCAAGAATTTTTCTGATTCATACAGAAATTGAATTGCTTCCTGTGAAATTCCTATATTTGAAATGGGGTTTTTAAGGGGTACAAGAACCGCTGGTCATTCACAGATAAGCTGCCGGGGAAGTTGTAAATCGTAGAGCATCACATCTCTCTTTGATCTTCATTTTGTTTAAAAACTGGCTAAAAGCCATGGTATCTACTAAAGAAAACTATGGACACTTGAAGGAACATGTAAGAAGGTTCAGGATTTTTTTGTGACGAATCATTATCATTTTAGAGTAGTAAAAATTTAGAAATTGTAAATTTGTAGACTTTTTCTGACCAGCTTGTATTTCTTCGGCTCAAATATATGCTTTTGAGAAATTTGAGTAATAGGATGATTTGGTTTGACCTAAGTCAGTGCATATATATTGCATGATGCATGTTACAGATAACGTGGATAAAATTACGAAGAACTTGTGTCCGAAAATAATTTTTTATCATTGAATGTACAGAGTCACTTAAAGTCAACAATGATCAACGTTGAGGATAAGGCTACGCTCATGAAGAAGTCAAGGCCTAGAATGATCAAGAATGCTGGGTGAGATGAATGATCTCAAGCATGGCACAAAAGACAAATAAATTGTTATAGGAAAGTTCGAGCGATAGGTTGCACCATATGGCTTTATCTCCAAGTGGGCGTGGTCCAGTGGAACCAGAACAGGAGAGACGTGCTAACGTATGTCAAGCTAGTGGTGCATTTACACATAGCAAGTATAACAATTGCTTGTAAGGGAAGATGAAGGTTGGATCAAAAAAGGGTATTTTGGTAAGTTGATCAAAATACCAGAAACTATCTTGAATGAAAACCGTCGCGCATGAAAAAACGATTTAGGTTAAGAACAAGTTGAGAAGATCAAGTTAGATCAAAAGTTAAGAACTTAACGGATTCGGGTTTCTGTGCTTTCAAAAGCATTTATAAGTGTAGTATGTGAGTAAAACCCGTGTTATGTGGGGTTAATGAATTTTTACTGTATATGCTAAATTAATAGTATCCATTAGAGCTAGATAGATGCTGGTTATCTATCTATTTAATAGGTTGGGATTGAGACTTACTAATTAATCATCCTAGATTTTTCTCATTGAAGCCAAATATTCTAGAATTAGGGTCTAAAAAGAAGTTGAATATTGTGGTGTGCACTCTTGTCCTTCAAGTGGAGTGGTTGTAAAACCATTATCCTAAAGTAGAAATATATCAATCTTTGTTCATATTTATAAATTTCTCTTGTGTTAATTGATTCGCTCTTGACGTGGCTGGTTTTTTCTCTTCTTGATCTTGCTATGCTAAGGACGTGTAAAAGATAGAGATGGTTTCTGAAAACCAATATCCACCCATCTAAGCGCTTGACGAGCAAGTTTATGAACAAATTTGATTTTGCTTGATTTTGACCGTCTCAAGTGATTTCTTAATCTGAGGGTTTTTTGCTTAATGTTTTTGGTGTTCTTGTTTGCTGTGACATATAGGAATACATCTAGAGTTATCTTAGCCAACATCTGCCCATGAGCAAGTCATATTCATAATTTTCGTATTTTGCCCGGTTTTGGAGTAATCTTGCTTAAATCTGGAAAAGGTCTTAACTTTAACATGAATTTCTATGATCCATTGATGGAATAGGTTTTCAAGACTTTAAGCAAGATGTATACAAAATTTCATAGCAATTGGATTTGTATTTTAGGAGTTACACCAAAAGTAGGTCAACTCAAGTTGTTCTAGAACAGAGGACAGTCAAACCGCCTCCACCGGTCTAACTGGTCTTGAGCCAGCGATCAGACTGCCACACTAGTCAGACCGCTCCTGGAGTGTGGCTTGTTTCCAACTTAATTTCTTGAGCAATTTCTTTTAGGTTTTTTTGTTGTGGATCCTGAGCTCTGTAACTCTGCATTTATTTGAGTAAAGAATCAAGAATACTTAGAGAAAATTTGATACAGGATCGTCCGATCTTCTCAACATAAGATGGATACTCACAGGAGTCTTGATGAATCGTAATGATCCTCCGATACCAATACAAGGGACGAACACTCTTTAATCCACCAAAACACACTCGTGTCGATTTCACCGACCATCAAGCGAAGATCTATCGTACACCTAATTCCCAGCGGAAAAGCTAAACAATCTTGATTGAAGAACATGCCTAATTCTCCTTAGAATTTCAACAATCACAAAGAACTCGAACAAGAACTTCTAGTAGATTGATTTCTATCAAAGGTGATCTACCCAACAATGGGATAATATAAGGGTTTTTATAGTGCCTTCCCTATCACACATAAGAAAAGCTTTGGCTGAGCCAATCCCTTATTCGGTCAAGGCTTCCTAATTCAATTCTTAAAATTTAGCTATTCGATTTCCTTTAATTTTGGGCTAAGCCCCTATCTGATTATAAGACAAAAACTTTAGATGGGTTTGGTCACGTTTTGGCATGCAGTCCACATCTTGCTCAGACCATGAAATTTGTGATCACATGGCTGCTTGGTTTTGAACTCCCCTGGCCGCATGGCAATATGATGGACTCTCCTCTAGGTTTCCCCCAAAGCTTTGCTTTCCAAGTCTTCACATGAATCATACCTAAAAATACATAAAATACTAGCATAAGGTAGTATCTCAATCTCATTATTAACTAAAGGAAACTTTTTAAGAAACAAAACCACATGTTTGTTTAACAGTTTGGATCTTGTCCTTGTCATTGGGTCCTCAGATTCTTGCACATCCTTATGCACACTTGGAGTGGAAGATATATATGTAATAGAGATATTCTCATCAAAAAATTTTGAATAGCGCCATTCACCTCTATATTGCCTTTCAATCCTACAACATTCAAGTCAGTCCTAAAATTCAAATATGTGTGGACAGAAGTTTAACAGCCTTCCCGTAGCCGAGGCATTGGTTTTTTTCGATATCTCTGACTTATTGTAGTGCTTTTATGGTCGGGTATATTTCCACCTCTGCCTCTCTGTCGACCGACTAAGGTCCCGCTTGTTTCAGCTTCTAACTTTAGCTTTTTTCACTATTCAGTAATTCATCTTTTTCTAAAATTTTTTTAGATTTTTTAGGCTTTTTTGTATTTTTTTTTCTTTTTTTCTCATGTTCCTTTGCATTGTCCGTGATGGGCTAATATATTTTTTCTATTTTTATATTTTTTTTAAATTTAATTATGCCCAAAAAGCCAAATCAGCTACAGTAAAAAAAACCAGCTACAGTGAAATTTCAGCCAAAAGTCAGAAACCATCGCTAAAACGAACGCCCTCTAATATGAAGGCTAGCTCCAGCATGTACCTTTAGTAAAAACAAAACATGCACAACGACTTACTCCCTTGAATTTATAAGACGTCCATGTATCTCGAGATTCAAACATTGTAATGTTTGATCAACAATTAGATCAGCAACATATGTGTTTAGTGACATAAAAGTGGTACTGTTAGATTGTATTTGAATGTATTTTCGTATGATTATAATTTTGTAGTTATTAATAATATATCTTTTAAAAAATTTATCGGTTAAAATTCAATTTTAAAGACTGTGTCAAGTTAAACCTCGTCCTATACAAATCAATGGAGTGAGCACTGCTAAGTATGTTTGGTGATATGATAGTATCATTGTCGGAATCTAGTCTGAAAATATCACTCTAGTTATTTTTTTAAATTTGATTTTTAAATATCTGTTTTTTAAAATAACCTCTTGCCAAGCTACCTAGCTCGGCAGGTGCTTGCCGTACGATAGATCCACAGAGGAGCTATTTTTTAAAATAAATAGATATTTAGATGCTAAATTAAAAAAAAAAGCTAAACTGATATTTATGTGCACAATTCTCATTGTCGAACAAAACATTAAACTGTACCGTAGATTCCTTACATTATATGAGTTGCCGAGACAACCCTATACTGGCACACGTCACCTTATCTAGATGTCCCTTCTGTGAAAAGTCACTCACTCTCTCCATCATTTCTATCCCTTGTCTTCCACTGCAAGTGCATGCAACGTTTTTCTCATTGGTCCTGCACCCGGACGGCCCTCATCTGAAAGACTCAAAATAGCAAGCCTGATGGCACGGTCAGATAGAACACATCTAGTGAGGAAAATAATTGGTGCTGTGCAGACACATAGGATTCTAGAAGATAAGAGGGTGATTGGATCGATCAGTCACACAGTAGTAGAAATGTGATACTGTTTTTTGACTATAGCTGATGACTTTTATGTATATTTTTCAAAATAATAATAATAATAGAGACGTTGATATGGATGACGTATACAGATTTGAACTAGAAAGCCATTTAGAAAATACATTTTAATAAATCATTCGACTTGTTTCGACTTTTAAAATTAAAAATTAAAAGCCAAAGGCTAAAAACTCACAGAAACGGATGTAAGACGGTGTGGTGAGTCAAGTAACCTTCCCTTCTGTGTCCAGACATCTCCACCCATATGCCAAGCCCGGGGCTGGTCGGTTCCTTTTCTGGGTTGCTTGCCCTACCAACTTGTCTTAGCCGGACGGGTGAGCTGCGTGCTTGGACCTGCCCCTATCCGAGTCGCCCCTCCCATTCCTCGTCCCACTCAAGTTAACATGCATAGGCCGCGAATGTCGTCTCATTCCAATCTCCCACCTCCATGTGCCTTAACTGTTGTTGGCACTCCCTGGCTTCACAAGTTCAGATAAAATATTTTCTTATCCATCAGCACATTGTAACATGTATGTGCATATATTTTCACCACCATTAAGTTTGTCTTGAGATTGATACAGAGTTTAAAAACTCAAACCAATGTCCCATCTTGTAATCATTAAAACATCTTTCCACAAATCTCGAGGCGCTTTAGAGGGCTAATATGGTACTTCTACGCATATGTACAGGTGATTTTGCATTTTTCTTTCAAAAGAGATACTCCATTTTTTGCTTTGTTGGACACCTTTGACCCTGCAACAGCAATCTACCCAAATTTGAGGTTATTGCGTTGCCCAGCCTAATTAGTTAAAGAAATCTTTACCAATTCTTGCTTCAACAAAATGCTTTGAATTAATTACCATGTCCGAAAGTAGAAAATTATTAATGCTTTTTTACAAAAACCAGTGCAATGCCAAGCACAGCCATCATCGTTATCCCGCGGTTCTTGCTATAGCTCTCGCACTGGCAGTCAACGCAAAGCTGCTTTTTACCTGACTACATCAGTAACTTCACAGACTTAGAAAAATACAACCCCTTCCGTCCAAGTTATAAGACACATTTTCTCTTGCATATAAATCAAAGAGATAATAAAAAATGATTAGATTACTCCTAATTATTATCTATAAACACTATATTCAATACATACATATAGAGAATAGCAAATAAAGCTACATATTTATTAGAGATATAAAAAGAACATCATACTAATTTTGTATTGAAACATAAAATACATCATATATTTAAAAAAGTCATTTAAAAGATACGCCTAATAAATTTAGACAGAAGGAGTATACTAGTACTAGCATTCCAATAACATTAAGTTCGCTCTTGTCGCCCAAGAAGTACAACAAAAAAAAACAACCTCTTCTCTCTTTTCTTGGGTAAAAAGCAACCTATTCTGGACAAGCTCATGTTGGGTACAAATATTCTCAAATATAAATATAAATATTTTCGAATATAGATTTTACTTATCACATTCGTATTTTTTTTAGATACAAATATCGGATAAAACGAATTATACTGTCTCCCATCCCGAGAGGAGCGCGCGGACCACACGAAGCTCACATCCAGACCGTGCGATTGGCTGCGTGGCCCACGCATCCGAAAACTTTTTGGGGGGCATCTCGCCCAGATGCTGCCACGTTGGCAATTCAAGCCTCATGATAGCATCTGGAGAGGAGAGAGATCCTCCCCCAGGATTTTTTTTTTCTCCTACGGTGGCCACCATGCTCCGTTTTTTGAATAAGGTGGTCAAAGCCGTTAGCTCGCGACAGCATGTGGGCGACGCCACCGTAATTAAAGATGCCATCATTAATCATCACATTACACCAAGCCTAGAGAGCATTAGACTCGTTAGTACTTGAAGCACGTCAGAGAATTGAAAACGCCGCTCGCCAAGTGGCTCCGGTTTGACTTCACATGGCAGCGACGCGATGTATGCAAGTGCCGACTGCGATCCCATGTAGGAGTTGTAGTATAGCTTTTATTGACCAATAGCCAACAATAATGGTACAACGACTGCAACGAACCACTGAAAAATTCCGAAGAATTCCCAGTCAAAAATACACGATCCGCTACCGACGGATGGATGGATGGATCGATCGATCGGTGGCTAGCTCCTCCCTACCGCGAAATGTAAATACAACAGTACTGGCTCTCGGGCACCTGTGTATCGACCGGTGCTCAAGAGGAAAAATGGAGGTATACAGCGAAATTACAAGAAACCAAACGAATCGGCTGCTACGTACGGCTATGTACTGAAAATGTACATGGACATAAGACTAAGGTGTGCTCGATCGTGGTAATGTGGTAAATTATTAACACTAGCTACACGTTGGTCGTCTACCGCTCGGCCTTCCGGTCGGCGGAGGCCGGCGTGAGCCGGAGCGCCCACTTGATGGCGAGCGGGCAGCTCATGCTCCTGGCGGGGCCGGTGGCTCGGCGCAGGGCGCCCGCGCCTTTGCTGGCCTCGACGAAGGCCCTGAGGCGCTGCATGGCGACGTCGAGCGTCTTTGCGGACATGTTGGCGAAGCAGACGCGGAACCACCCGGGCTCGAGGCAGTGGCACGACGAGCCCGGTGAGATGTTGAGCCCCACCTCGAACACCACCTTCTTCCACAGCTCCATCTCCCCCTCGAACGACCGGCTCCGCATCAGGTGGCTCATGTCCACCCAGCAGAAGAGGCCCGCGTTGCTCTCCAGGCAGCCAATGCCGATCTCCTGGAGGCCCTTCACGAGCTGGTCGTGCCGCTCCTTGATCCGCCTCTTGTTCTCGGCGACGTACCTGCGGGTGAAGTCCTCGTCGCCGAAGAGCATGGCAAGGAGGTACTGCGTCTGGGAGGAGATGAGCCCGAAGCTGGACATCTTGGTCGCCGCGGAGACGACGCCGGCGTTGGAGGAGTAGATGGCGCCCACGCGGAAGCCAGGGAGCCCGAGGTCCTTGGACAGGCTGTACACGATGTGCACGCGGTCCGACACGTCGGCGGCGAGGGGGCCGCGCGCGGCCACGACCTCGAGGACGCTGACGAAGCCCGGCTCGGCGAAGGCCGTGCCGGAGTAGATCTCGTCGCTGATGAGGTGGATGTCCTTGGCGGCGACGAACTCGACGAGCATCTCGAGGTCGGCGCGGGGGACCGTCGTGCCGAGCGGGTTGGAGGGGTTGGTGATGAGCACGCCCTTGACGCGCAGGCCACGCCTCTGGGCGCGGCGGTACGCGTCGTCCAGCGCGGCGCGCGTCACCCGGAAGCCGTTCGCGCTCGTGCAGTGCACCGGTACGATCTCGGCGCCGGTGCGCCACTTGAGGTCGCGGTCGAACCTGCAGCCGCACGTACGCAAGGGTGACGCAACAAAAAGTTTGCCATGTGCTCGGAGTAGAGCAACGTGCAGTGGCGCCACATGCACGTCGCACATGGAAGAAAGCGGTACATGTGTACCACTGTCTGCTGCACGTAACGTAGAATAAGTACGTACCCTGGGTAGTACGGCGTGGGGATGAGGAAGGCATCGCCATGGTCGGCGAGGCAGAACATGAGCGCCTCGTTAGCCGAGGTGGAGCCGGCGGTGAGCACGATGTTGCTCGGGTCGAACACCACCCTGTACCCCCTCTGCTCTGACATGAACCTCGCCAATG
This sequence comes from Melocanna baccifera, assembly GCA_036346265.1. Taxonomy (NCBI): domain Eukaryota; kingdom Viridiplantae; phylum Streptophyta; class Magnoliopsida; order Poales; family Poaceae; genus Melocanna; species Melocanna baccifera. The sequence continues at coordinate 37,274,170 of CM070682.1, forward strand.
CCTGTGCAAGCCACGTGCATGTATGCTCTCGTCAGTCCTTGACTGTATCAATTCGCGCGCGAGCTTTGGCTAGTCATACTACAGCGCGTGCCAAGTGGCCAGTAAATTACATTCTTGAAGGCCGGGAGGCCGTGGTAGTCCTGGAAGAGCGCGAGCTCGCGGAAGACGGAGGCGCCTTCTCGCCGGAGCCCGAGCGCGGCAGGGTTGGCCTCCAGCCAGTATTCCAGCAAGTCGAACGACAGCTGCAGGCGAGCCAAATAAAGCACGCCGGGTGCTTGTCAGAGACAGCAGCTACACATACACACGTACGTATATACGTACATGTATATATACTAGGCTGTGCGTATATGTACCTGGTTCTCGGCGAGCCCCATCTGGATGATGCCGCCGGGGTTGGCGGCGGGGTCGAAGGGGTTCTTCTCGTACTCCTGCCATCCCAGGAAGTAGGACGAGTCCTGGCCGTGGCTGTTGCATCCGGCCTTCTTGGAGAGCAGCTGCTGCTTCTCGTCGGCGACCCGGCTCACCATCTTGTCACTCGGTCAATTAATTCTGCGCGCGTGCTTGTGTTTGTGGTTTGAGTTGAAACAGGAGGACGCAAGCACACTGCAAGCGATCGAGTGTGGCTCAGAGCTGGGAAACCTGAGAGGAGAGTAGTGAAGTTTGGTGCCTCACAAGGTTGGAATATCGGCTATATATATCGGGTGGAGCACACAGTGACATTTTATTTTTCTTAATTTTCAGGTAGTGAGGAAACTGTGTCAAGAGCCGGGTTAAGAGTGGACGGAGAGGTTAACGTCAGAAGAGCAGTGTTTCTGCGTGCCGACAGGAGTAACGCGACGACCAGCAGAAAAGCAGTGCGCGTGTTCTACTGTTGTTGCCTCCTCACCCGCTACTGTTCGAGCCTCGGCTCGGCAATGGTGCTCGTCTTCTCCTACTTGTAAATCTTCAATAAAATTTACTCACTATGTGGCACAAAAGTCTATTAAAAATAGAGTAGAGGACAATATCACATCCATTTCCCTCCTAGTATGAGGCCAAAAAGTAATTAGCGCTTAATTGGTTATTACTGATATAGATTTAGCACTTAATTAGTGATTAGTAATATAAATGCATACATAGATGCTGCCGCGGCCGGCTACTGCGATTACTCCCTACTACAGTCCCCAAGCGCGGTAGATTCAAGTATGTGAATAAATTTGTAATTTCATGCTTATAAGTGCTAGATTCAAGTATTCGACTCAACTGTGCTTATAAGTCACTTCATGCTGTTTTAAATCAACTCACGCTTTTTATTAGCGTGAGTGGATTTGTTTGTCATGTGAAGCCTTGCTTATAGCAGGAATGCATCGTATATAAGGTGTGTTATTTTGGACTATGAGTTATGACTTATGATTTAAAATTTTAAATTTTAACTATTCACAACAGGCAATACACAGAGAAAAATAATTGCATATGATTTTAGTCGGTGCAGCTGAACTCCTACACTTTTTATTATAATCTTCATGTTGACCCCGTCTTGAAAAATGTATTTTTAAAAATTAGTTACTGTTAAGTCATAAGCCATAAGTGGAAAAGAACTCGTCTATAGATTTACAAGTAACCACTTGTCCACCCAATTATCCTACAAATCATATTAAAGTTATTTTATTTGGAAATTTTTACCTTTGATTTTGCATGAAGTCGACTGATCCCAGCCTGAAGCTATATGTTTCTGTTTCCCAAAAGGGGAATATTACTGCCGGATCCCTCTCATTAGAAAATATACGAATTGGAGATCCCATGGAAGATCATGTACCTTTCCCCTAGAAATCATTGAATTGGAATTTCCTAATTCGGTGGATCACCAAAGCTAACTCCTTGTTTCAAACAAAGGAATTTTAAGTAAAAAAGTTCAATTTCCATAGGAATTAGACAAAAAAATATTCACCATTTCAAACGAGGCCTAAACTTTTTGATAACACGATGATATCAAACCAAATACTAATATTCCGATACTGATATGTTTGGAACACACAAAAAAATCACATGAAACGACTCTATTCCTCCATAAATGTAAAAAAAAAAATCCGCGTTCCAAATGGAAGGCCTAGATATGCTTTGGGATACGCGAAAGCACAGTAGTACAACTACGTGGCGAATGGCACAAATCAGGCGACGGCCACAGGTTTTTCCGTCACGAGCTCGTTGGTTTGAAGGACGCGTTTTCCCGGATCCCACAGCTAAAAGACAACGATTTGACTTGTGTAATAGGTCCACTGCCAGCACGTATGAAGGTGTTGAAATATCTTAATTGCGCGGTGCTTTGCTTAATTATTAATCTAGCGTAATCTCATTGAAATATCTTGATTGCGCGGTGCTTTGCTTAATTATTAATTTAGCGTAATCTCATCATGTATTTTTTATATGAAGTCTTTGCATTTTGTTTTCTATAACCACCGGCACACAAGATCACACTAAAAAGATGACCAATGTCGCCTTCTGGACGCTAATTTGATTATCTATTATATGCTAGAAGTCACTGACATATTTTTTTAGAATTGCTAAGAAAAAATATATATTCAACCATTAATTAAGTGAGTCCTATTTTTAAAGGCTTAGATTTGATAGATAACTTAGAGATATAAGAATTTATCTACATTTAAACAAATTATACACTTAAAAAATCGAGTCATCAATATAGCAAACCCAAGTTATAATGACTTAAATTAAAAGAAAAAGTACATGTTAAATATAATCCAAACTAAGATAAATTCAAAATTAAAAAAATAGCAATTTGATTTTTCATACGGCTTTCAAAGTAACACCAATAAATAACTAAAATTCACAATAATAACTAAACAAAAATTAGCACATTAAAAGAAAGAGCTCATGTCAATTTCAATCCAAATTAACTAAAATTCTAATAAAAAGAGAAATATGCTAGAAAATCTCACAAAAAAGTAAAATACCTAGCCATTAATTTAGTGGGCTCTAATTTGAAAGGCTTAGATTTGATAGTTGTCAATGATCGATCTTACGAGATAATATAAAAAAGGCTAAAATTCTTGGAAGAGAACAGTGATGCTCTTTATTGCTATTAACCAGTTACAGGGTGCCTTTAACCATGCATGAGATTAATCCTAATCATATTGAATTGAATGAGATATGAATTGTCTTCATCGTCCAGTCTTAAATACTAATGAAGAGATACATACTATTCACTGGGGAAGATGCCTTATAGAGTCAGGGCCATACTTGCTATTCGCCGGGGAAGATGCCTCATAGACTCAAGGCCGAAAACGTCGTGCTGTTTGGAGTGGATAAGGTACATGTTTCATCCATCGCATAGAAAGAATATTCTAGAATCAAGTCCAGGTACCAGTTCACAAAATCTTTGAGCAATCATCTAGTCGAGCAGCACGGTGTTTCTCTGAATAGGGTACCTAGCGAGCAACCTCTGGAGGTTTACAACCACAGGATCCCTTGTCCTTAATTACATATTAAAGTCATATTTAGAGATTTGTTCAATCCTCATCAGCTAGCTCATGAACTTTAAGTAAATTTATAATCTTTCAATTGAATTTTTAATCGAAAAACTACTCATTTAAATAGTAAAAGTAAAGAAGCATTTCGTATTCACTTTAAAGTTGAGAAATTAACCAACAAACTAAAAGGTTGTGTACGTTAGGATTCAGATTGGGTAACTCCTATTTGCAGTCGGAGAGAAATCCTTATAGAAACCCTTAGCATGCCGTCTTGGGGTTTCACACTTTCAGAAAAAAAACCTTTCATCTTTTTCTTCTCTACCCTAGCGATTTTCGATCATAACCTCAAATCTTTTCGATCTCCTTTTCATTCTTATGCCACCCAGCCCAAATATCGGATCAAATCACCAACAGGCTAGTGTCAGAGCTCAGATCAAAGAAGCTTAAGGCCATGAAAAAGGAAGGAATGCTTTCCAATAAGGTCCTAGTCCCGTGGCGATCAGTGGTCGGAGAGATTTTTTTTAGCAGGAATAAAGGCAAGATTTTGATCTTCTGGGAGCATACCGAATGTGGCTTTTGATTGTCGGCTCACCCGTTCCTCTCTGAAGTCTTGGAGGATTACGGAATCGAGTTGGTAAATCTCACCCCCAATTCGATTGATAATCTGAGCATCTTCGTCTATCTCTGTGAAGCATATTTGGGGATTCTGCCAAGCTTGGTGCTCCTCAGATATTTCTACAGGATGACGAAGTCGAGAAATCGATAGTGTCACCTAAAAGCTGCGCTCAACGTCTCCACGACGAGAAGGCTGAAGAATACATTCCAATGTATTCCAAGTCCTTGTGGAAGAACTTGTGGTTCTACATGACACTTAGTAAGAATGACAGCCTTTTCCACTGGTCAGGTTGCCATCAAAAACCCAAGATGGAGGTCCTCCTCGAAGAAGGGAAAAGTAGGGTGATGGATTGATGCCATCGCCTGCCTCAGGAAGAGAGGTCTTAATTCCTAGCACATGGTGAAGGATTTCTCCATCTACTGGATAAGCCTTCTAAAGTTGTGCAACCACACTATGTTGTGGTACACAGGCACGAATGACTCAACTAGGGATTCTTCATAAGGTAAGCCTCAAAAAATTCCAAGTAGTTGAGTTTCGTTTTCATTTAGTTCAATCTTTTTGACCTTAAGATTTTCCCTAATTTCATAGCCCTATCATCTACTAAGGTTAGAGACAGAATCAAAATGATTTGTGCGGGGGAGCCCAGCTAGAAGGCGTAGGTGCCCTTGATCCTAGCCGTTACCTCTCCAAAAGAGATGATTGAAAGATTTATGGTAAAAATAATAACCCTTTTCATGGGGTGTATATTTTCTGATCAGTGTGTTGCAATGCTCTCATGATGTGCAGATGGTTGAGTCGAAGAGTGGCGAGTTGTCTGAGAGCTCGGGGGTTGCTCCTCCGCGTCCCAAGAAAGTAATAATCTAAATTAATTGAAATTCAAAGTAAAAAATAAAGAAAATAAAAAATTCAAATTAATTGGAATTTAAAGAAAAAAATAAAAAAAACTAAAGTAGGGGACGCAAACCGCCAGAACCCAGAACCGATATAGAGGCCAGAAGTGGAGGACGCGGAGGTGATATATTACGTAATGAAGTATTGGGTGAGAGTTAGACCACCCTAACCAAAGATTATGTCGAGGTCAGTAGGCGTCGAGTGAGGGTGAGAGACCGCCTCGAGCTGTTGATTGAGAATAATTGGATGGAGATATAATATAATAAGATAGGTATAAAAATTTTGTACTCTGGTTTGGACATCACATCTAAGAAAATGCAAAGAACCATTCGCTACAAGAATCAGAGTGAAAACGGAAAAAGTGGTACAAGCTTGCACAATACTATATAAATCATGAATTCATACCTATCTCTTGGACTGGAGGCTACAAAAACCAATTGATGTTTTTAGCTATTTATACAAGTGTTTAGTAGTTTTCTAAAGTTAATAAACCCAAAATCTTTCACAACCTAAAAACTTCTATTTTCTATGTAGTATGAGAAAGAGAATAAAAATGAGTATAAGAATTGGCATGGGATGCATCAAGGGAAGTAAAGTTGGAGCATACAATGCATAATTGTTATATAAGCTTGTTGAGTACTTCATACTTACCATTACTATTATTTTCTTTATTTAGAGGATAGCCAGTTGGGATCAACACTTGGGGTGGATGAGGCCTACGCAGACAAGCCCAACCTCGAATGGGAGGGAGATAGTACTGAGACCGGGTCGTATGAGGGTGGCATCTTATACGATACCTGGGATGACTAGGACTCTAGGAGCAGCACGGTCTCAACCCTAGGGTATTTGTGATATTAGAGTATTATATTCATTTTCAGTTCTTCTTACATAATTAGATTCTGGACCAGACTTCACTTCTAGTATTGTAATAAAGTAGCTAGAATAGTTGTATGGGACTTTAGCCCTGCGTGGCTATTTGGATGGATTGTTATGTACTATCTCTAATTATTATTCTGCTGCAATATTCTTATGGGCTTATTATTCATTAGAGTGATGTTCTATCGGTTAAAATGAATAATAATCTGTTGACTATTGGATCATCACAGTAAACAATTATCAATGGATGTCTTAATAAAACAATAAATCTTATATGACAAGGCTACGTATTATAGAATCTAGATGAACCCAATAAATAAAAAGAATCTTAGATAGCCCGCACTAAAAGCCACGTAACAGAGGAAGAGAAGGATATAAATGTGCAAAATAAATGAGTTGAAGGACTATGTGAGAAGGTTCAGAGTTTTGTTGTGATGAACTATTGCCAAATTGAGCTGGAATTTGAATTTTTTAGATTTGTAGTTTTTTCTGGACAACTTGTAGACCTAGCGGTTTGACCGGCTAGAGCCAACAGTCAGACTAGCCACCAGTCAGACCAAGCAGCTCTAGTGGTCTGATCAGGCAACCACCAACGATCTAATCGGCCAAGGAGTGTTACTTCAGTAGAATTTTGGATTTTTGGGAAATTAAGTTATGGAGTATTTTGGTTTAACCTAGGTCAATGAATATGTGTTGCATGAAGCATTTGTTTGACTAACATGGGTAAAGTTATAAAGAACGTGTGCCCGGAAATGATGTCTTGCTCTCTGGATGTGTAGAAAGATTTGGAGTCAACCATGATCAACGATGAGAATCGAGACTATGCTCATAGAGGAGCCGAGGACTAGAATGATCAAGAATACCAGGTGCGATAGCTGAGCTCAAGCATGGCATAAGGAAGATGGGAAATGTTAAAGAAAAGTATGAGTGATGGGTTGCACCATGTGGCTTAATCGGTTCAAGTAAGGCATGGTCTGGTAGAACTAAAATAAAAGAGACTTACTGACACATAGCAAGCCATTGGTGCATGTACATGTGGTAAGAATGGTAATTGCTTGCAAGAGAAGATGAAGACCAGGTCAAAAAAATGGTATTTTGGTAAGTTGATCAAAATATCAGAAATTATTTTAAACCAAAACTATAAGCTTGGAAAGACAGTTTAAGTCAAAGAGGAGCTAAGATGATCAATTAGATCAAAGTCTAAAGACTTAATGGGTTCGGGCTTATAAACTTTGAAAAGTGTGCATAAATGTAGCGTGTAAGTAAAATCTGTGTTGTGTCAGGTTAATAGGTTTTGTCCATATGTGTTACTGGATAGTATCTATTATGATTAGATAGGTACGTGTTACCCTATCTATTTAAATGGTTAGAATAGAGACTTGCTAGTTAACCATCCAACTTTTCCTTATTGTAGAGGTGTGTTCTAGGGTTAGGGTTTGAGAAGTGTGAGTATTGTAGTGTGCTCTCTTGTCCTTCAAGTGAAGTGGCTTTAAAACCTTCATCATCATGTAGTCTTTGTTCATCTCTCACAGAGTCCTCTTATTTTGAAAGATTCGATCTTCATCTTGTTGATTTTGATCTTCTCTCTCCCCTTCTTGATCATGTCATGTGCCAAGTGTAATTGATGAAAATGACTCATAGAGATCAATCCCCATCCATCTAAGCATCATGTCATGCAAGTTCTTGAAGTTGCCCGTTTTCCTTGGACTTTCTCAAGAGATTTCTTGATCCAAGTGCTTTTACCTCAAATCTTTGGGGGTTCTTACTTGCTGTCATACGTAGGGATACAGCTAGAGCCATTTTGGCCATCCTCCACCTGCAAGCAAGTCATATTCTTTGTTTTTAGTTTTTGCCTAATTTTAGTGCAACATTGCTTGCTCTTGGAAAATGTCTAAACTTTGACGAAGATTCTTGCGATTCTTTCATGGAATAGATTCTTAAAACCTCAAGTAAGGTGTGTGTAAAATCTCATCTTATTTGGACTTGGATTTTTGGAATTGTATCAAAAGTTTTATTGGCTCGAGCTGATTTTTTCTATTCTAGAACAGGGGAGCGGTTAGACCGGCCCTGGTATCCTGTGACCGCCAATGCCTTGAGTTCTTTAGTTTTCGGTTTCTTGAGTTGCTTGATTTGGTTTTGGCTTCCAATCCTGACCTTCATAGCTCAGTAGCTACTGGAGTGAAGGATTGGTGAATTCTTAGGGAAAATTTCGAAGTCGCCATTCGCTCTCTCCCTCTGTTGATATATCGGTCCTACATGAGTAAAAGCCATGCATAAGAAAAGAAAAAGAAAAAGTCGAACTCGACAAGAAAAAGGAGAAACGAAAAAAGACATATTCTACCTACACGCTTCCCAACAATGTGTGTTTTACAACTTTGAACTATGTTTGTGATAATCGCCATCGATATGGTGCATTCTAACTAAAGTTAAACTATATCAACTGTTGGATGTTATCTATCATACAATAAAAGCTTAAGAAAAAAGAGAAATTTTCCCAAAAATAATAAAAAAACATTTGGCCTTAATTTTGTGGACTCTAATTATGTTCAGTGATCCATATTCGATGAATGTTACCTGATTAATGAGAATAATTGGTAGAAATTCTAAAAAAGAAAAGCATCTAGCTTTGAATTAAGTGAACCCTTCTTATGATTAATAAGCCATAACCAATTATTTTTTTATGTATGGAAATACGCTTGAAGTTGAGAGGCACCGTGTTATGCATGCACATATAGTTGGGGAACTCTTGTATGAAATTAAAACGCGAGATGCTAGAGATAAAATTGAACTCATGCGATCCACACACAGACACGAACTTGCCTACAATATCCATTAAAATTTGTACTCTTTTAATTGTATTAATATGGATACAACTATTTGATGCTGATTAAAAAATATAAAGAACAAGTATTTTCTCCCAAAGATATAATATATATTCTTTGTTTTAACATATACTACTATAAATTAATTTCACAAAGAAACATGAAAATTAAATTGATTTGATAACTTTTAAAAAATTATAATATTTGAATTCTTTCATGTGATCTGCAATCCTTTATTTTTTTTACACATAGTTTCTTTATTATCCATCACACATATAACTCTAAACCAAGTAAATATGCTTCAAAAATAATGCCCGCGGAAGTATGTGAGCCATCATACTAGTTATTAATGAATTTCTGAACGATTTACTCGTCTTCCATGCGCAAAGGGCTTACTCCGCGTCCAAACAAAACTCGGTATGAAATTCCAGCAGAAAGTCACCGTCAAACACATTGTACTAACCGTAATAATAATCTCGTAGATTATCCGTTAGAGCGCCGAAATTTGCGAGTGGTATGGCAGTATGACACGAGTTTACGGCTTCGCTAATTCTAATTCGCCGTCGATTGTACATGGCTCGTTGCGAGTCAAACATGTGCTCTGGGTGGGCTCCTGTCCCTGCGGCTAAAAGCGACCGGCACAGCTGCCCCCCTCACCCCGCAGTTGACGGCGCCTCCTGCCTGCAGGGCTGCACGCCGAGCTGCTGTACCGGGAGTGGCTCGTGGCAGTGGCTGGCAGGTGGGCGATACGGCGTACGTACGTGGTGGAACCGCCCCTAGCGAACCGGCCCGGTAGCTTAGCCGGCCGGACTGACAGGAGCGACGCCCTCCCCTCCCACCCGCGCGCGCCCATCCGTGTCGGTGCTGTGGCAACGAATGGAGTTTCAGAATATCACTTTAGCTATCTTTTTCCTAAATATAATCATCGAATATTTATTTTTGTAAATCTAGTTTTTATTTTTGTTTTTGTTTTTGCAAGCCTACCATTCACGACAGCAAGCCTGCAGGAGGAGAATATATTTACAAAAAAAACGGACGTTGAAAACTAAATTCGCAAAAAAATGATGGCTATAATGAAATTTGTGGGATAGATTCTGTCGCAACCCCGGCGTCATAAGCGCTAGCTGCGGCAGGCACGCACTGTTGCCCCGCTGGATATACCCGGGTGGGGCGGCGACGTCCCGCCCGAGTCGTGCGCGCTTGTAGCTCCTGCCGCGCGCGCTGATGCTAGTGGACGTGGCAGGCACAACGCGGTACGGGCGAGCGGACTTTCCTACGTTCCTTCCTCGCGGGGCCAGGGTGTGGGCAGCGTCCTCTTGCTAAAATGTTTTCGGCGTACCGCTCGGCCGTCGCGTTGGGTGCAGGATCTTTTGCAACGGGACGGGTTGGTACTACTGCGTCTAACTGAACGGAGAAATAGCTGAGGGAAACGTGTGTTACGGTTTGCTAGAGTCTGCTGCCAGATGGCTGGTTGCCTCATTTTCAAGTATATAATAATTTTCTTGCAATTTAGATTTTTCTTTTTTTTTGTATTGTTCTTGATAAGCATAATTAGTGCATTTACGGACATAGAATTTTTAATATGGGTATTCAGAGCTAATAAAATATTACTCAAAAGAAAAGGAAAGGTCATCAGTGAAAAAAAATCAAAGTACAAATTATCTCAACCAAAAACATCTCAAAATAATATTGAAAAATCATACAATAATTAAACAAAATACTACTTTAACTCCACGATCATTTATGCAATTTTAGGGACAGTCATTTTATTGTTCCTTAGAACTACCTTGCTAACTTATTCAAATTTTTATGATAATCAATTTAAAAGTTTAAGAAAATTTCCTTTATTATACTAATCTAACCATCACTATCTACAAAGATTTCAAATATGTAAACTTCTTCATTTTTGAAGGTTCTATGATCTATATTTCACCAAGGCGCAATCATTTAATGAACCATTTAGGATTTACCGATTTCAGAATTAGGAGGGAGAGTAGGAGACCGAAAGCAACTCACCTAGAAATGAGACCTCGTCGCAACGCCGTGCGTTTCATACCTCTCTGCTCGTCACGTCACTTTTCTGTTCACCCGCATCGCCTCACACCCTCACTTCACTCTTAGAGTGCACTTGTAGCTCTGATTTGGGAATTGGTTTGCCTTCTCACCGGCTCATCGACTGCCACTGCACGCCACGCGCTCCCTCTCCCTTTCCTTAGCCGCCGTGTGCAGCTATTGTAGGCTTGCGCCACTACAGCACTACCTCATGCCTCTCGTCTGACTAGCTCCCTCCCTCCACGTCTGCGCCACTGCGGTGTTAAGAGAGATATGAGCTAGTTAGGATTAGAATTTGGATGTTTGGTTGGTGCTTTGGAGAATTTGGGTTATGATGGGTCTGGTAGGCGTAGAGTGAGCTCTACTAGGTCAAAAGAGGGAGGTGTGGGTTAGATTGAACTAATTTATATTTTTGGTACAAATATATAGTATTTTTGCTCAATTAAGAGTATATATCTGCAATATATCTAGTATATACTATATTTTTCTATATATACTACGGAGGGACCGCCCCTGGTTGGATATATCCGTTAAAACTAGAGTATGCCTAATTTGTCTGAAAAAACATACAATCATTGGCATCTGCGCATAAAAATGTCTAAGCGTTCTGCGCACATATCTTTACTTATATCTTTCTTTAAAAGATTCAATTGGTGAACGCTGAGTAATGTGTTCTTCCCTTTTCCTCTCACATCCACCTCTAAACACCTCTCCAACAAACAAACTAACTTTAACATAATTCATCAGTGGCATAGCCAGTCGTTGGCTGAGTCTCAAGCACAATCCACTGAAATTTTGATCTAGTACGATGCATAATGATGTTAGCTACAGTGTTCACTAAAAAATTTTGATCTGAACCTCGGATCATTGCCCCGCCTCTAAATTTCATCCTTGTCCTAACAACCTCCTCCCTTTCAGATTCTTTTTCGTGGCTCTCCGTTGTTCTCTCCTTATCCTCTCATTTTTCCTGGTTGCCATCGAGCGACGTTGTCTCTTTCGATCCTGAGGGCATGCGCAGACCGAGCTCAATGACAGCGGCTAGACGTGCTGAGGAAATATGTTTTGTTTATCGGTAGAAAGTACAGACATTTTAAACAACCAATCCAAGTAAAGTATATTTTAATACTTGACCCCACTGGCAAAATTTTCCTTGATATTATGCCCGAGGTGAAAAATAATACGGCCTAACAAAACGTAGAGACAGTCACATAGTCAGACAAGGAGGTCCAGTTGTCCAACGAGTTTGCTCGTCAGTGTTCTTATCTTCACCTGCCCCATTGACCTACCCATAAGAGTTAGCCTCAGTCTAAACAGTGAGGTTGCATTGATGTCGTTGTACTAATCTTATCAGGTTTCTCTCAAAATTCAGGGGACAGTTGGCATGGATCGTTGACGAGAGGAAGTCAACGCCTCCACCACAATAAGTACATGCAAACAAACGATATGGATCATTGATTTTACGCGGCTGATCACCAAGTCAAGGCGTTTGGTTCATTACACTTGTGGTGCTACTTGCAAGTTGGCAGATGCAGCCAGGAATTAGATGGGCAGATCCAACATGTACGGACTGGACTCAAGTGACCCAATATCATTTAGGTTAACCCATGAGGAAGTTAATACTCGTAATGATATTTTAAAGTACTATTACTGATTCATGCTCATAGTGGACTTCAACGTGCTTATGATGACTGTAAGCGTGAAATATTTGAGATAATCACGTTATTGATGGATTAATTCTGGTCACAAAGGGTTACTATATATAACCTGGTATGACTAATGGGAACACATGACTAATGTGAACAGAAATACCTAATGGAAACGTATAACTAATATGAACATAACATATGATTAATGTGAACTTAAGGTTGGTTAGAGTCGAGACGACACACAGGAGCCGAGGTCGTGTGAACACGCAAAACTTGCTAACACCCTCCCGCAGTCTGAACGGAAGAAGGCCGAACGTTCAAACTGGAACGGAACTCGGTGAATGATAGACCTTTATTGTCGAGGTAGCCGAGAGCGCAGTGACCATAATCGTAAACGTGGAGGAGGAAACCATGTCGAGGTAGATGGTGTTGAGGTCATCGTTGTACTCGAGGTAGCTAACGTCCAACACACATCGTCCACCAATGTTTGAAAGGTTGCGGCAGCAACAGCAGAGGGGGGACTCGCGACGGTGGCGGTGCGGGACGCAGGAGGACTACGCAACATGGCGACTGCCATCAGAGGACTCACGACGGTGGCGATGTGGGGCGTAGGAGGGTCACGCAACACGGTGACTGCCGTCGGAGTGGACGAAAAAGAAAAAAGAAAGAAAGAAAAAGAAAAAATGCGACACTAGTGGGGTGACGTCAATAATGGCAATGATGACCATAGGCAGCGACATAGTAGCCCATGTATGTCGATGGCATGACCACAAGTGCGGGCTCCCGATAGTGCGACGGCTTGTGCTTGCGGACGACGGGTCAACGATGATGACACTGCGTGATGACGACGGTAGACGGGGCGCTCGGAAGGCCGCGGAGGGATGGTCATGTTGACGAGCGCGTCACGCCACGCCACGACGTCATTGGAGGAGAGGAGGCGCCGGAGAGGTCAAAACCAAGACAGTGAAGTCTGGAGCTGAGAAATATTGACAGGTCGGCAGGGTGACGTAAACCGATCTATGATCGAAAAAAGTAGAGAAAAATTCGATCTAAAGATGATCGGAGAAAACTCTAATTGGTCGTCAATCGAATGATTAGTGATACGACTTAAACTATGGGTTGCGCAGCCCTTCTAAGAGATCATGGAGACGAGGTTATCTCCCAGGGGCGGCGCGGTGGGAGCTACGGAGACGGCGGCTCAGGAATGGCACCGCTCTGATATCATGTTAGCAAATCTTGCGTATTCACATAGCCTCGGCTCCTGTTTATCGTCTCGACTCTAGTCAACCTTAAGTTCACATTAATCATGTGTTGTGTTAATATTAGTTATGCGTTCTCATTAGCTATTTCTGTTCACATTAGTCATGTGTTCCCATTAGTTATATCAAGCTATATATATATAACCCTTTGTAATTAGAATCAATCCATCAATAGCGTGATTATCCCAAATATTCCACGCTCTTATGGTATCAGAGACAAAAGGTTTTGAGTTCGAGATCCGGTTAGCGCAATTAAAAAAATAATTGCAGTCTACTTATATTCCACGTTTTAGGCCTGTGGGAGTCTACACGTGAGGGAGAGTGTTGAAGTATAAGTGAATTACTCATCTTTTCTCATCAGTTTAAACTTTTGGATGAATTGATTGATGCATGCAACTTAATAATGACCCCAACAACTTCTTCTCTCGGATCCGCCCTTAATTGAAGATTATGGGAGCCGAAGAAGCTATATAGTGAAATTGTATTTTATGAGGAAGGCTAAATAGTAAGAATATAGATAAAATTACATGCATCACGAAATGATATAGTGACAAAATTTGGATCATAGGAGAAGCCCTGGTCACTGTCAAGTCCACCCCTCCCTCTGCCTCTGCAAGTTGCAACCAAGAGCTAGAAGCCTATAAGAAGTGTGTAGTCTATTTGCATGTAAAAAGTCAGAGAAGCAGAGACCCAAATATCTCTGGACAATTAATGCTATGAGTGTGTGAAGCATGGAAATGATACTAGTTGAAGTCGATTGGTGTATTGTCGCGCAGTTGGACCACTATGGTTTGACAGTGAATCCGTAAAAAATTATATAAAACTTGAATCAGAAGCGATTTCAGGAGAAATAAACCTTGACTGACAAGCTACACGCAGCATGGTACTCCCTGCTGCGATATATTTCTTTGACAATCTGCAGAGATCAACAAGTGTAAATTCGACGCCAAGATGGATACAGCAGTGTAGTCTGTTTGACATTCTGCAGATGGTAGAGACCACAGCGTTTAAATTTGATGTGAGACCACGATGACCTGTAAGCCTGTAATAATGCTGCAGAATTTCAAGACCTGATAGATCTCAGAAAAAGATAGACAAAAGTTAGCAACACGAGAGTACACCGACCCATAATTCTACTACTATGCAGCCTGCTCTTCAAAGGAGATTTTTTCCAGGATGAAATCTGATACAGCATGGCCAAGTGACACCCCGTCCCTGTTACTAATACGTGTAAAGACTAGATCTACAAGTCTTGACCCAAGCTACAGGTCTCTGTAAAGATCTTGCGCTGTGTCCTATGTTGATTCTGGGGCATCCTCTCGGCCCTACATTCCCTTGTGGAATCACGTTCTCTCGACATGGCCTCGGCCCTTGGGCACTAAAGGTTGTCCCGACTTCCTAAACCGACCAAGACCGTGCACGCCATGGATGCCAACATGGATGAAATCAGGGGCATGCAAGCGCACACAGGATGTTGAGTCAAAATTGGTACTGCTTATGTCCCGTAATATAAATCTAGTATGTATATCTGCGAAGCATATTATTTATGTAATATCTAATGAAATTAGATTATAGGTACTTCTATTAGATAGACATAGTATTATTCATTCTATTAGAGAAAAATGTAATCTAATTTTATTAAATAATGTATCTTCTAATTATACGTATTAGATTTATCCTGTGATATGAAGGGAATAGCATGCACGCAAACAGTGTCCACGGTCGGAGCCGTGCATGAGACCGCCCACTTGGAGACCGTCGGATCACACGATCGGACGACTCGGGAGAAAAGCTCCGACGTCGACGCAGATTATACCTGGCCGGAGGAGGAAATTTCTCGTGCAACTGGGCGCTCGGACATGCACACGCTGAGAGCGGCCGGGCGTTCCGATTCCTTCATCATTACCGTCTTGCACCGCAGCCTCCTTGTTGTCGTCTCGGCGTGCCACAGCCCCCTCGCTGTTGCCCCTAGAGCCACAAGCCCCTTGCCATTGTCTCCGCGCGCCGCAGCTCCCTTACCGTCACCGCCTCGCGCCGCACTGCCACAACCCTCTTGTTGTCACCACCTCACGCCGCAGCCTCCTCGTCATCACCCCAACGCATCACAGCCTCCTCACCATCACCCCCGCATGCTTTTGTGCCGGCCGGCTGGCTAGGGGGAGGTCTTCCGCCCGAGAGACTCAGGGCAGCCATCCTGGTTTGCTTCTACGATGATTCCGCCACTTATTAGGTAGAGCACATTCGAGATTGCGCAGGAAAACACACGTCATATACGACCAATGCATGGACCACGGCTTAGAACACCTATCGCAAACAAAGCTTGAACGCTCGATCGACGGGAGAATCTGTGCGGAACGTACCAGACGCAATACGTCAGTGCGACGGCCGGCCGGGGTCGGTTGGTTAGGGCATGGGGGCCAGGCAGGGCTCGTCATGGCCTCCTCATGGCACCAATGATGAGGTGTGACAACTAACGTGGTGCTGCGTCCTCGTCGCGCGCCCGTGGAGGCTGCTCTGTCTCGCCTCTACCGCCGGGGATATGGACCGCGCGGGCCGCACGGGGACAGCGGGTTTCACCGTGTTCCGTGTGGGTGGGGACACTGCGCGGCGTTGTTGGTCCGTCCATGGACAGGCCCAGGTGCAGGGTTCCCTCCGGTATATACCTGATGTGTTCGTTCCTCGACAGGAGCTCCCAAGTTCTAACTTCAAACCTGGCCACTTCATCCGTAGTTGATCACACACAACAACCAAGCACGAGTCTTCAAAAAACAAAAAAAACAACCAAGCATGACGCCTTTCTTGAACGCGTGCACTTCATACACCGGAATTGCAGTAACTACTGGCTGCTAATTGACAAGAAACTAGCATGAGCTCACTTCATTGCAGATCAGCAATTAGCAAATAAACTATGCAATGAGTGACAAAATCCAAAAGAGGGGGGAATGAAAAAAAGACGAAGCAGCAAAGGAAATTATATAGCACAGGGTAGAAACGGCCCGGCCTATGGACGTTACAAGGCTAAGACAATTCACCCAGCGATGTATGAGACCAACAAAGCATACTGCCGCAAAGCCCAGACTACTTGTTTCTTCCGAAGTTGAAAGCCCAGCCTACTTTGATGATCAATCAGGGTGTGTTTGGTTGCTGGCTCCCCAGGGCTGGCCCGTATCCCTCATCCATGCTAGGTTTGGCCTGGCTAGGGGAGGCAACAGGGCCTCGTTTGGTTGCTGTTTTTGTTCGGAGAGGTGAAGGCCTATGTAAGAAGGCATAAGATTATATTGTAATAAATTATTGTAATTTTAGATGAATGAAAATTTAGAATTTATAAATTTTACAGTTTTCTGGAATTCCTACAGACCGGCCAGAGGCAGCGGTTCGACTGATAGAGGTGTTTTTGTTTCAGCCAAAATTTGGGTTTTGGAAATTTGGGTCATGAAATGATTTTGATTGACCTAGGTCAGTATATATGTATTACATAATGTATGTTTCAGCTAATGTAAATCAAGTTATGAAGAACTTGTACTCGAAAATGATTTCTTTGTCTTTAAATGTACAGAAAGGTTTGGAGTCAACTATGATCGACACCGAGGATTGAAACTATGCTCTTCAAGGAGTAGAGGCCAAGAATAACCAAGAATATCAAGTGAGATGACTGAGTTCAGGTATGGCACAAGAAAGACGAAAAATATTGAAGGAAATTTCAAGTGACGAGCTGCATCATGTGGTTTGGTCGGGCCAATCGAGGCATAGTCTGATGGAATCGAAGTGGGAGAGACTTATCGACGTGCGGTAAATTAGTGGTGCACCTACATATAGCAAGTATGACGATTGTTTATAAGGAAAAATGAAGATCATGTCAAAAAAAGGTATTATGGTAAGTTGATCAAAATACCAAAAACTATGTTGGATCAAAATCATGGTGCTTCAGCGGCACTTGATAGAACAGTTTAGGTCAAAGAAAACTTGAAAATATTAAGTTGGATCAAAAGCAAAGGACTTAGTAGATTCGATCTTATGTGCTTTAAAAAAACGTGTATAAGTATAGTATGTGAGTAAAACCCACGTTGTTGGAGTTAACAGATTCTCCCATTTATGCTAGTAGATAGTATAAATAAGAATTAGATATATATTGGTTGGTCTATCTATTTAATATGTCGAGATGAAGACTTACTAGTTAACTATTCAACTATCCTAACTTTACTCATTAAAACTAAGTGGTCTAGGGTTAGAGTTTGAAAAGTGTGAGTATTGTAGTGTGCTCTCTTGGCCTCTAGGTGAAGTGATTATAAAATATTCATCCTTAAATAGTAATATATCAACTTTGTTCATCTCTCATACACCCATCTTGTTTTAGTTGATTTGCTCTTGATTTAATTTGTTTTGATCTTCTCTCCTTTTTTGATCTTGTTGGATGTCAAGGACGAGTAAGTGATAAAGATATATCATAAAAATTATTCTCTATTTATCTAAGCATCAGGTTTGGTAAGTTCATGTAGTTGCCTGCTTTTACTTGAATTTGACATCTACAAATAATTTCTTGATTTGAGTTTTTTTCCCTCTAATCCTTGGAAGTTTTTACTTATTGTGATATATGGGAATACATCTAGAGCCATGTTAGCCATCTTCTATCTATGAGTAAGTCATATTTCTTGTTTTTGGTTTTTTGTGCAAACTTGCTTGATTTTTAGAAATATATGAACTATGACATAGATTCTTGTAATACTTAGTTGGAATAGATTCCTAAGACTTTAAGAAAGGTGTGTGCAAAATTTCATATCATTTGAATTTGTATTTTTTGAATTGCACCAAAAGTTGTATCGTTTTAGGCTAAATTTTTAGTTCTGAAACAGGGGAGGCCAGTCAAACTGCTCCTCCCCCGGTCAGACCACCAAGGGCCGTCCAACCGCCTTCTAGCTGGTGGTCAAACTGCTAGGGCCAGTCAAACCTTCCCTGGTATCCAGTCTCCATCTAGCCGGTGGTCAAACTACCAGGCCCAGTTAGGCCTTCCCTGGTAAACAGTCAACCGCCTGAGTGCCGGTTTCATCAGGTTTTAGTTTTCCATGCTTGTAATTCTCTTTATATAGTGAACTCCGCCTTTGTGCGTCTGTGATTTTTCTCATAAGGGTTTTCTATATTAAATCTGTTGTATTCTAAGAGTATTTTGGTAATTTCTCAATTGAGAAATGAAAGAAATGTAAAAGGAAAGGAAAATAAAAAGAAAAAAGAGGACCTATCTATCGATAAGCCGAGGCAAAGGGATAAGGGGAGGAGACTTATTCAGTGTGAATGCAAGAGGTCTGAATGCAATCCATATATGGTCGTAATTTATCAGGGATGAAGATGTGTAGCATCAGAAATAGCAGAAATTCATTCGGTTGAATGTTTCCAAAATAAATATTTTTACATCTAGTCTTTACAAAATAGTTTCAAAGCTACTTATAAAAATAATCTCCGCCTACAACGTCAGGAATCGCGGCATTGCAAATGAACTCTAGATCACCAAAGGGAGTTCCAAACTACCTTACATGCAACACACAAGCCATGGCAAACCTGTGCCACGCAAGGTTCATTTGCAACATCATAGATAATAATGTTTGTAAGCATGGTTCGGTTTTATAAATAGGTTTTATACAAGTTTATTACTAAAAACAAACTATAAAAATGTTAGGAGGTCATATCATCAAGAACCACTTTTTGTAAGATGGTAGAGTTATATGTATACGACTCCACTAATCAGATTTTAAATTCTGGTGTTCATCTTTACGCACACACAAATATGCCTCAGTAGGAAATTTATGAAGTCATGAATTTATCCACCACTTCCGTCATTATAGACGTGTGCTAAAGAGCGCACTCGTATGCGCGTGGTGGTATGTGTGTGCATATGCTTTTCTTGTAATCGAAAGAAAGGTCATATCATTATGGGGCCAAAAACATAGAACACTCCATATTATGGATATTACTAGTTTCAAAATATAAAACATATAGTTTTTCAAATTTATTTCAAATATAAGAGTGCATGCAAATTTACTGATTTTCTCTTTTTGCTCTCATTTGTCTTGTAATAAAAAGGTCATATCATTATGGAGCTAAGAAACTAAAACACATTTTTAGATCATGAGTACGATAAAAACGCACTCACACACACATGCACTCACACGATACCACACTTACACACGCCCATGCATATGCATCCAATGCACATGCTTGAGACGGGACAAGGATCAAATAGTCTCATGGAGCACGAACATACGCTTTGACCACTAAATACAACCACGTGCGCGTATACTCAGAAGATACTATTCAACATGAATAGTACTTAAGGGATACTATTCAACTGATTAGCGCCCCCATCCCCTGAAAATGCGACACTGCGTCTCGAGCCTAGGGCGAGCAAGGTACCCACTGGAACTCTTGACAACCGAGCAAGCGCTTGGTCCGCAGAAATTAGAACACTTGATATGATGGATATTACTCCCTCCATTTAAAATATATAAAACATATGTATAAGGTGCATATGAATTTAATATTTTTTTCTCTCTTTTGCCTTCATTTATCTTCTCTCTCTTCAACGTTTTTGAATAAACACCTACACACTATTCTTTCTCTTAGGGTTGTACAACGATATAGATAACTGCTGTCTACAATACTCTCCTTGTCATCTATAGACGACACTAAAAACAACTCCTACAATAGATTATCTTTCTACTTGTCTCTATACACAGCTTCTACATAACACAATGTATCTTATTTCTCATATTACAGTCAACTGTTGCATGAGAAATGGCTCAATTCTCTATACTCTCTCTACTTCACATCATCTTGTGTTTCACGTAGCAAGACTTATAAATAACTGAAGTCACACTATCGTATATGGCCTTATTTCCTAGACAATAACACTAGAGACATCATAATCATTTCACTCTATCATTCTTTTAGTTTTACAAATTTCTTAATCTATATGCATGATTAAAATACGCTTTATAAAATGAAATAGAGGGAGTATTGGTAGCAAATACCCTCCGCCGTTGTGCTTTAAAGGCTGAGGATGCACATCCGACAAGATCTCCCACCATGACGGTTCTGCCGTAGGTTGCTCTTTAAAGGCAGAGGATGCAAATCCGACAAGATCGAGCACTATAACGGCTCTTGCTCGGATGAAAAAAAACTCGTTAGTGTGACTTATTAGTTTTGAACTCTGATATAATTGGCCTTTGGTGTTCGAGAATTCCTGGGATTGACCCCCACTTGTGCGAAAGGCCAGAAGTGGCCCCCTTGCCCGATGACTCGGCACGCCAGGTCTCCTAGCGTGGCCCGCGCGCGCAAGCTACATGACGCAGCCACCCGGCATGTGAGCTCATCCGGTGCGGTCCCCAACCGCACAAGCACGCACTGTTTTTTAAGGAAAAGAATTGTACTAATTTTTATGAATTTTGCAGGAATAGAAATTTTAAAAAAATTGTACAAATTGTTAGGTATAAAAAATGAGGTGCAAAAAATAAAATTGATTTCGTGGAGCGCCACAACACATTTTTTGAAATAATGTATTTTTGTTCAAAATTACAGCAATATACCTTCGTTCACCGGTGGACGACATGTCGATAAGTCGCGCATCGGTTCACTGATTTTAAAAAAATAATAGTAATGTTTTTGGATTGATCTGATGAAAATAATTACAGAAGAAATAAAGAGCAATTATTGTATGTAATTCACAAAATTAGTACAATTCTTTTCCTTAAAAATTCAATGCGTGCTTGCACGATCGGGGGCCGCGCTAGGAGACCTGGCACGTCGGGTCACCATGCCAGGAGGCCACTTCTGGCTTTTTGCACAAAGAGAGGCCAATCACAGGAATTCTTGGGTGTCGGGGGCCAATTATGCCCAGACTTCATTGATTTGATTTAAAATTGTTCTAATGACAATCGTTATTTAATTATATATTAAAGTGAATCGTTTTGTAATAAAATTTGATTTTGCCCACGGCTTAGCTCGATTCGTTAAAGTTATTCAAAAGGTACTTTTAAATTAAAAATAAAACAATATTAAATTAATTTATATAAAATTCGAAAAGTTTCGATAAGACATGGCTTGGCTCGACATCCACCCCTGCCTGCCGTACTGGACTTGGGTCCTATCGGCCATTCGGCCTACCCTCTAAGCACAGCGCCCCAGCCCCCGTAGCCTGAAAGAGATCACGTCTCCTCGGAAACCCGCGACGCGACAGAGGGGGGAAAGCGAGCTTGGCCACGAGTCAATGCGAGCCCATCATTTTCGAAAAATAAAAACAACCGAATAATCTACAACCGCACCGGGGCCCCGCCTGCCATGTCACGCGGTCAGCGTAGCCGCCATTCCGAGAAGTGCAATGGCTCCCGCGAGAGCAACGCGAAAAATCAAAATAATGGGAAACCAATGCATTTCCCGCTGATTTCGCCACGTCTCCCCCTGAATTAGCTCTCTCCCGCCTGGGCTCCTCGCGCGCACACACACTGACAATTGGCCCCCGCAAACGCAGGTACCCCACCCGCCAGTGTCATCGCACGCGAAAAACACCAAAACGAACCGACATTGCCCGTCCCGGCGCGTTCGGTTGCCAAAAGTGGGGCAAAAATCCGCAGCCGCGCCGGCGAGGGAAGCCGAAAAGGGGCGCCGCGCCGGCCGAAAACTCAAACACGCCCCCAAAATTTCGCGGCCGCCTTCTCGCCTCCTTGAAAAACACCCCCGATTCCTCAACTCCCACCGCAGCATTGCCTTGTACCACATCGCACCGCGGCGGCGTACTAGTACTACCCAATACCCGTCGCGGTTCTATCGTCGCGGTTGCGTTTCGGCCATGCCATCTACCGTTCGTGTCCGACGCGCGCGCTCCCGTTCCCCGCCGAGAGAGTTGGACTCCGCGCGGCGCACGCGCCCGCGGATGGAGGCGGCGGGTTGCGGCGGCAAGGCCGGGATGGCGTCCGCGCTGCCCGACGACATGCTCCTGGAGGTGTTCAAGCTGCTGCAGCCCCTGATGGACATCGTCCGCTGCGCGGCGGTGTGTCGCCACTGGCGGCGGGTCGTCTCCGGCGCAGGTTGCCTCCCCTCGCCATCTCGGCACTTCGGGTTCTTTCGTAACTACGGCCCGTCCCCGCTGCCCCCGTTCGTCCCCACCGCGGGCGTCGACCTCGACCTCGGCTTTCTCCCCGTGTCGCCCGCGTGCGGCGCCTTGCTCGTCGACTGCCGCGGTAGGCGCCTCCTCCTCCGCGAGCTCGGCGCCGGGTTTGCGAGAGAGCTCAAGCTCCTGGTTTGCAACCCGCTGGATAAGACGTCCGTGCGGGTGCCGTCGCTCTACATCGCTGGGCACACGGTGGCCTGCTGCGTGCTCGTCCCGGGGGAAGGCGCCGCGTTCCGCGTCGTCGTCGTGCTCTTCGGCGCTGCCCCGTCCCACTTCGACGTTCTGATATACTCCTCTACTTTTCCAGCCTGGGAGGCCGCCACCGGGCGGCTGAATCGGTCCTTGGTCCCCCAGCAGGGCCCGTCCGTCGTCGTCGGCAATGTCGTCTACAAGCTGCAGGGCCAAGATAAGTACATCATGGCTGTTGACACGACCAACATGTCTCTGTCGGCGGTGCCGGTGCCCAACGCCGGGATGCTCCTGTACACCGGCAACCATTGGATCGGCAAGACGGATGACGACCGGCTCTGCTTCTTCGCGATCAGGGAGCAGCTTGTTCTGGTGAAATGGGTTCTCGAAGCGCCTGGGAAGTGGACGCTGCAGCAGCCGGTGCCGCTGCGTTGCCTGATGAACCCGGCCACGGTCGGCGACCTCCTCCACATGAAGCTCTCGGCGAAGGTCGCAGACCAGCTGCTTGGCTGCAAGCTTGTGAGCTTCGGTGGCTTTTGCGAGGGCAGCGGGGCGCTGTTCTTCGTCATGGCCGATTGGGTTGTGGCGCTCGACCTCAAGGCGCGGAAGATGGAGAGGCTGTGGCGCAACGCTGACGACTCGCGGCCGCTTGACGATGTGTACCCGTACGAGATGGTGGCGTGGCCGCCGGCGCTCAAGGATTTGGCCGAGGCATGAGGTGGCAGATTTTGTGATGGCGATGAAAAGAAGATTGCAATGTATTGCCATTTGATTTGTACTTTTGGGAATGCCGAAATGGTTGACGAGCAATGTGGTTTGTTACTTGTTGCTAAATAATTTTTACCAAAATGTTGAAAAATAGGGGTCCAGTTAGCATCATAATGGCTCTCGATAAATTGTGATACTGATCGGATTTCTTGTAAATTTTCAATCAACATTCCATTGGCATACTGCCGTTACATCATTGAAAGTACATCTTTATAGTCCTGGTTTTTTTTTGTTGTGCCTCGTAGTGGTGATCAGAATAGTGATGGTTTTTTATTTTTGCTGAAAAAATATTGTAGCTAAGTTGGTTTATTGAGTATAATTAAATTTAAAAAAATGTAAAAATAAAAACGGTATGTTAATCTAGAACAAAAAAAAATAAAAAACAAAAAAAAAATTATTTTTTACTGTAGCACTACAGTATTTTCGAAGCCAAAAGCCCATCAGCGATGGGTAGAAGCCAAACTGATCACAGTGACTACAGTTGGTTTTTTTTTCTCACACCTTTTGAGAGCAGCATGGTTGCAGCGTTGTTCATGATTGAAACACATAGTGTGTACTGTTTTGGGTTTGAAAAGTTATTTTGTTTGTTTTAATTTCTAAAGAATCTAAAGATAAAATAAAAAATAAAAAAAACATGGTCTAGCATATTTGTGCGTTCAAATTTTTTTAAGTAGCGACTTTCGTGTGAGACTAAGGTAGCGTTCGGAATAGTGATGGCTTTTATTTTTTTTATTAAAATTTCACTGTAGCTGGTTTATTTTTTTTACTGTAGCTGAATTGGCTTATTAGATATAATTAAATTTAAAAAATATAAAAATAAAAGCGCCACGCTAACCTAGTACGGGCAATGTAAAGGAATACAGGAAAAAATAAAACACAAAAATTCGAAAAAACAAAAAAACACTACATGATATATTGCTACAATACTACTACAGTACTTTTAACGCAGAAGCTGATCGCAATTGCTAAGAAAAAACTGGATTGAGCGCAAGCACGAGCGAAGTGTTTCTGCCATTTCATTCATCTATGGACTATACTGCATGCCTTTGTCAATCAGTCGGCGTAACGATGTTACGAGGGTTTGCCTGTCCAAAACTTCAGAACGGCCTAGCTGGTCTACTACGTAGCAAACGATATCTTGCTTGTTGCACCGCGGATGGAAAGACTGCAGCCGCCAGTCGTCGTACACTTGTACATGCGAAATCGCGTTGACTTGTAATTACGGTTGCGGAGAAGGGACAGACAAGTGTACTTCAGTCGCATCTTTTTACAGGAAGAACGAACAAGGATCTCGTCAACCACTGCTCCAGGCTCCAGCATGCAGCATCCGCTATTCATTGACAAAAGTTAAAAAAAACTGACATGACTACAAAGCTTTAGAAATGCACAGCAAGATGCAGATCACTGGAATTATAAACTAGCAGAATTAGGCTGGCGAGCAACGTGTAGGGTTAAACGTGTAACCTGCTTCAAAATTTTCAACCTACAAAATGACTGCTTTACACGTCATACAGTAATAACGGCTTTATTTCCGGTATAATACAACAAACTCTCCAACAAACTGAACCTCTACATGGAAGAACACGCTCCGTAGAAATGATTGTAACTGTTCTGCAAGAACTGTTTCTCAAATTTCTCAACAAGTCACCAGCCATTGCCTATTTGCCTTGATGGGACAGTACAGGCGGCAACCTTCGGTCTTCGGACGTGATCAGACGCGCAGTTTCTCTGAATGAAGCTCGAAGCAACAAGCAGGAGTGTGCCTCAAATTTGAACACCAACCCTGCAAAGAGTGAAGTGCAGACATAAGAGAATAAAAACTAGCTCAAACTAAACTGAGAACTCCAAACACTAGTGTGCCACATAAATAAATGTCATTCATCAGGGGTACATAATGTATCATATTGGATTTGTTTTGTAAGATAATGGGTGGATTCTTTTAGGCTGTAGTTTATAGTTTATGGCTTAAATTTGTAAATTCTGGCAATTTATGAAAGACAGTACACAAAGAAAAATAGTCGCATATAATTTTAGCCGGTATAACTGAAATTAATACACTTTTTACTATAATCTTTCTATTGACTTCGTCTTAAAAAAGCGTACTATTTTAAAGCTAGTTATTGTAGTTCATACAAACCAAAGCCGGTTAAAAATCGAAACGAACCCACCCAATCATTTAGTGTACTACTGGTGCAGAGGATTCCAAAAACTTTCTAGCTACAAGCAGATCGTTGGTAAACTTAACCAGGACCAGGGCTAGTTTATGTGAATGCATAAGTGCTTGATTTACACTGGTCTATGAGTGACTTTGATTGATCCTAACCAAGTTAAGAACTCTTTCAATCGCACACCATTTAACAATATTGTTTAGAAATGTGAGAACTTTTGTTTTTCAAATCGCACACTTTGATGACAAAACAAACCACTGAGATTTTCTCAAATCTTGGCCTCACACCAATCTAGAAGTACATACAATAACCGAGAAGTTACATGTCAAAACCGGGTGGTGCCTAATGCCCTCTGCACCCATGCTGTTTTATCACTGAATGTATGATGATGGAATGTGGGTATAGAAAATCACTTAAATCAAGGTATTTTGTCTAAAATTGTTTTATTCCATTTTCTCCTCCTAGTGTTCTTACATATATATAGCGCGGATCTAAAAGAAATTTAACAACTCCGGAGCTCAGTGCTGAGCAACTAGATTGTAACAGCCCAATTTGATCTTCCAAATAAACATGCATGATTTTCTATCGTTGCAAAGTTACGATAGATCGTAAGAAACTAACCACAATTTGACATAGGAAAAAGCCATGTAAGCAGGGAATAATTATCAACGAAAATCGCATATAATTTATACCCACCTTTAGAGATAATAGGCATAGATCCCAATACATATAAATGAACCAAATCAAAAGAACAAAAAGACAATAACTCACTCGAACGATAAGTTGTAGCTGCTTACCTAGCTTACAACCCTGATAAAACATGACGGCCTTAGCGTCGACAGAAGTAGGCTGTCTGGAAGGAGACTAAACCGGCGATAGCAGACAAGGTTGAGCGCCGATGACATGTCCCTATAGACGTAGATTGCCTATGGCAAATCATGAAGGCTCTCTTTTGGTTTACTTACTATTCTGTTACTTTGTTATAGGCAATCTCATTTGATCTGTCAGCCTATATGTAAAACTTGATCATAAGACTTATTTATAGTTGCCTATATAATCTCATTTGGTCTATCAGCCTATTTGGTCCGTTACTTTATTCGCATGTATGGACGTGACATTTGCTAATATTACAATTATTATTTTTTAAATGCGCCAACTAGATTTTGAACTCAAGACATCTTGACTCTAATACCATATTGAGTTGTATGCACCAACCAAGGTTATCAAGTCGACACTACCCTCCTAATGACCGACTAGTCGACTAGTCGCTGACTAGTCGACAGGTACTGTTTATACAACAGTAGGCATATACCTATATATATATTATATAATATATACCCTATATTGCAAATTTGCAGTGATTAGAAAGTATATATATAACTTTTTCCTCCCCTCTTCTTCTCCACCTTCCTCCTCCATTCAACCCTTCTCCTCCAAGGCCGCACCCCACATCTCCCATGTAGCACCTCCATTTCCCAGCCCCTTCCATCTCCTTCTCGCGCCCCCTACTCCCTTCTCCCATTTCTTCCAACCCCAGCCAAAACCCATTCCTCCACTTTTCTTCCCCTACGCCATCTCTTCTCCTTCTCCCTGCCTGTCCCAAACCTCCCCCTTGCTCCATCTCCAAACTCATTTCTACCTCCTGCGCCCCCAACTTCTAGATCCCAGCCGAAAGCCCCCATTTTCTTCACCTCCTGCGCCCCCTACTTCTCCCAGTTCCCCTAGCCGCAACACCAAACCCCCATCCTCTCCAAATCTCCAACCGAGCTCCCTCCCCCCATCTTCCCAAATCAACCCCAGCCGAACCCCTGTGCTGCTGCTCTTCTTCATCTTCTGCTGATTCCCTGCCGTCCCTGCTGGCAGATTGTTTCTGATGTTTGCCGATCTGCTAGTGCTGTTCTGGATTTGGCCGGATCTGCTCTACCTGCTGATATTCTTGCTGCCGTGAGTCTGGCCGATCTGATCCGAGCCTGCTGCGATGCTTCTTCTCTGCCGATTGGGGTCGGGCGGAGGCGGGAGGAGGGAGTCTTTGAGGAGGGAGGCCGGGCGAGGAGGCGAAGGGGCCGGGCGAGGAGGCGAGGGGAGGAGGAGGAGGCTGGAGGAGGTTACCTGGATCTGGCGGCGGGCGACGGCCGGCGACGAGTGCAGGCGGGATCGGGTCCGATCCGCGGCTTCACTCGAAGCCACTCCTGCGCGCTTTCACTCGAGCCACCGCCCGCACTCGGCTCACTCGGTAATATACGCACGCTTCAGTCTTCACTGCCTCCCCCCCAAGTCGGGCGCCTTGCTGTCACCTGATCGACTAGTCGACCAGGCGCCCGACTTGCCGCCGCAAGTCGAGTTGCCGGCACAAGTCGGTCCTGGCTCACCGACTTGTCGACAGCCGATGACTAGTCGTCGACTAGTCGACAACTAGTCGTCGACTAGTCGACGACTTGATAACTATGGCACCAACCAATTCATTCAAAAACTTAAGCTGATAAAGAAATGTGAACAATTCATTTATACTTCAACAGAATTCATTGATCTTTTTAGGTGGCTTAATTTGGTCATAATTCATATGTCTTTTCCTGCAGTTTCTTATCAGTCAATCAAGCAAACTACTGCAGATTGCACAAAAAGAACATCTAAATGCTCTTCGACCTATTTGTCCACAAAGGTTATATCTTGTATGTTTCATAAATAATACATGCTTAGATTTAGTGCCAGATTAGTTGGAAACTTGGAATTCATCAATCTTTTAAATGATTTGTTTTGATCATATCCAACACTTTCTAATCAATCCTTCTGACTAGCTAATCAAGCAAAATACTGATGTACAGAAGGAACATATAAATGCCATTCGACCTGTTTGTCCAAAAAAGGTTTATCTTCCATAAATAATACCTCATGCATAATTGCATATCCAAAAGCATTACATGATGTGCATCTCTAACCTCAGTAATATTTAGAAAAAAGAAGGCACAACACACCTATTGTTCTGCAGCCTTTTCGCCATCCATAGAGCAAGGTCTCCATTTTCTATCAAAAGGCCCATAGCTTCTCTGCACAATCGTTTGTTGTTCTGTTAGTTTCCTATCAATCAATTCCAGCAACTCTTGCAATCCTGTCCCTGTCACAGCTGAAGTTTTCACGTGACAAGTGGATACTGGCTGTGTCAAAGTGCAACCATTTGTAGCTATAGCTTCCGGACTATGAAGCTCTCCAAAACACTCTTTTGATAATAATTCTGAGTTCATTGCTTTCATCTCAACAGGCTCAGTACAGGACTCTTTAGATGACATTTCATCGTCACCGTCTTCAGAATTTTCTGCTGATAAATACTCTGAATCCACTCCATCATCTTCTGATAAAGATGATTGCTCTGATGACACATCGTCTTCACAAAATAAGTCTTCCTCCTCTTCACCTTCAGTCAGGAAGATGTCATCTTCAACCCCATCAGTTGCAGCATTATTGTCCACAAGATCAATCTGAAAATTCCCAATCCAACAAAATATCACGATGCATGCAAACCGAAATTACCAGCAAATCATTATGTAGCTATCAAGTGTTAGAACCAACTCAAATTTCGATAGGTACCTTATTCCAAATTTCAATCATATTGTTGATCTTATCCTGTGAAACACCAATCTGTTGCAATACTTGCAGAACAGTAGAACGATGCTCCTCAAGATTAGGTGCACTGGAATCCAACACATGCTGCACCAATGCATATAAAGATAAATGGAGTGTCTTCTCTTATTTTTTTTCTGAAATAATTTGTATCTTAAACTGTAAGCAGAGTCTGGCAATAAAATGCACAGGGCTTATGTATTGTTGCTAAACCAGCCAAGAAAATATTTCAGAGGTCATGTCCAACCTACGACTTTCGAGAATAGACTTGAGAAAACAAGGTAACTACACCTACCACTAACATGTCTGCCTCAACAACTTCTTCCAGGGTGGCATGAAATGCTTCCACTAGCTGCACAGGGAGAAGGAAAGAGGTTAATAACAAGCTAGACATGGTACAGTCTACAGATGAAGAAAAAAACAGATAATTCCATGTTCTTTTCTAATCGGGAAGAGAATGAATGACACAGAGAGTATCAAACAATACAGAAAAGGCAATGAAAAAAACTTTAGCACAATCAAACCAATTGTTGTCGAAAACAGGGTTAAAAAATACACTAAAACCAGATTCATGTATGAAACTCATGGAAGCTTTAATAATAAGGTCTCTAAGGTTAATATAGGGTTTGGCAAAGGTCGAGACAACAGATGCATGGACCTTTTGCTGCTCTCCAAATCATGCTACCTGCTCTGTTGGCTATGCGGCTACAATCCATAGGACAAGAAAAATGATAAATTGTATGGGAAACAGTAAACAAGATGCCCACCCAGTGTGCCAAAATGGATCTCCGGAGTCAAAAACCCAAAATGCAATCAAGAAAAATTACCTGCACAGGCAAATCTGATATGAAGCCGACTGTATCACTAAGAAGTGCTTTTCTCCTGAAATAGTGTTTTGACAAATAAAAGATTATGTGCTTAACATGTGCAAATTGCACAAATTTACCAATATATGATAGTAGAATGAAAAATTTCTATGTTACCCTGATGGAAGAATCACACTGCGTAATCGAGGATCTACTGTCGCAAATAATCTGCATGGAAACAGGGACATAATTTGTTTCTGCAATACTACTGTAGATGAGAACAAGGGGAGGTTAATTTCAGCATACCTATCATCACTGTATAGATCAGCTTCAGAAAGTGCACTCACTAGAGTAGATTTTCCCTATAAAAATAGCATCAAAGAACTAAGCTTGGGGACAAGCTTAAGTTGTAGAAAGCTCAAATATATTTCGCAGTAGGTCCCGTAGTGTTATTATGGAGGACCATGGAATATGGTCATCTAAGATGAAATAAATTGAAGGACTGTCATAGTAAATCCACATACAGCATTTGTATATCCAACAACTGCGACAGTGATGAGCTCTTGACCAAA
This sequence comes from Melocanna baccifera, assembly GCA_036346265.1. Lineage (NCBI taxonomy): Eukaryota > Viridiplantae > Streptophyta > Magnoliopsida > Poales > Poaceae > Melocanna > Melocanna baccifera. The sequence goes on from CM070682.1 coordinate 37,305,068, forward strand.
CGAGCCGCCATGCCTTTTTCGACTTGAACGTTGTATCGCTCTAGTTCGGCGCACCTCTTCAATTTGAGCTAACAGGCTGACACGGCGTTCTTGGATTCTAGATGGGATGCCGAAAAAGAAAAATGAGAATTTGTTGTAAGAATGCAAGTGCAGATCAGATGCTATCTATCAATTGTTAGGCACCTCCTGCGTTGTAGTTGAAGTTCTGTTTCACCAGCACCGCTCATGAAGCCCCGTCCCCCACTTCCTCTCCTAAATAACACAATAATAACATGAACATTGCATGCCAAGCAAAACATCAAGGAAAATGAATCAACCTAATAAGAGAACAGCTCAGGACACAATAACAACATTTTAACAATAATGCGTTTAAGATGGCCACAATAGTGCAGAAGATTCCATGCGGAGGCCCCTAACCATAGTAAATAATATGTGCCTCATGACAAGAATATGCCACAAAGGATGGGCTTCATGTTAACCAGATCACAACATTAATTAGACCACCACAGTAATCAGAAAATGCATATGATCTCAAGTTTTCTTATACAATGATAACTTATATTCTGCCATGTGGGTTTGAAAAGATATATGACTATCTATATTTAACAAATAAAAGAAGTAATGATTCATTAAAAATTAGCATGTGGAGCTATGTCAAATGCATATAACAAAAGTTATGTATTCAACTCGCAAATCACATACTACAAACAATAAAACCAACATGCAACTCTAACATAACTACTCCCTCCATGTCACAGTATACTTGTTTAAGAGTTGGGCACAAGAATTAAGAGTGGGTGAAATGACATTGTTACCCTTCAATCATTTCCACAATCTTACTCCTTTAATTAGAGTTAGGTGGGAAATGCATGGGAGATAAAGTAGAGGCATGGAAAAAGAGACCATTTATTGATGAAATTAATCAAGGGTATAACATGAACAAAAGGGGCAAAAGTGCATTGAAATTGTAAAACGACTTATATTTTGAGAAGAGTTGAGAAGGCTAAAACAACCTATATTGTGACACGGAGGGAGTATTTCTTTCTCTGAAGGACATCGCGCACTATACCAGCAAACAAATGAGCTAGTTAATAAGGAAGCAATGTCAACTAGATATACGCAACTAGGAAAAACATTTTTGTATTAGTAACCCATGCAAAAACAACTTATTTTAGCAATGCGAAGCTCATCCCTTTCCATCCACAACATAACAGAAAATGCTGACATGACATTAGAATATTGGCACAAAAGGACTGCAAAAAACCAGCGTGAATTCAAAGTGAAGTGTGCAATGCTTTTTTCTCAGCATAGAAATTTTAACTACTGCAGTTTTGACTGTATTGGGAAAAGGCATGGCTCCGCAACAGTGCCTGAAAACCAAGAGTCGATTTTTCAACATGATAAAAAGCCATCATTCTCCGTGCAAGGAATTTCACATGCAGAACAATCTTGATGTTGCTATAAAGTGCTTAAGTACAGTATAAGCGACCAAAATTTAACATCCTGCAGGGCGAAATCAACTGTGTAATTTCATACCACGTGACACAATAGCATCACATAAGAGAAAACATGCACAGTTTTATTTATTACATAAATTACTACCAACAGTAGGATGTAATCAAAAGGAAGCATACCCTCGAGCACTGACAACTTCAGCTTCCCCACTTGGACCAAAAGTTAGTCGTCCACCTGGACCGCGGACACGGACAAGCCTAGTCTTCATGTACATGAGAGCTGCTAACTCTGACTGTGCAAAGCAAAAGAAAGTAAAAAGAAAAAAAACATAAACATTCAGCTTCTTTTCATTAATACAATACGTCAAAGGACACCCTTTATAGACCCACCCACTCAAAAGATCTGACAGAGTAACATTTAGTCAAATATCAAGGCATAATGCACCTGTAACTTTGCTTCTTTTGTTTCAGCATGAGCATTGAATATCTCAATTATAAGCCCAACACGATCTAAAACTGGCTTTCCCCAGGCAACCTGCAAGCCAAATTTTCAACATGAATAAATAAAGCTTCAAGACATAGACCATAAAGTCAGAAAGCACAATTATTGATAACTTCAAATAAAATTTAACAAAAAATCATCAGGAGCACTTGCCTCTAAGTTCCTCTGTTGGATCCCAGAGAGAATTGCATTAACAAAGACTGCATCTAATTCTTCCTGTTAGGATCAATGCAAAAACCAGGTAATCGAAAGAAGAAAATATATCTTCTACTCCTTTAAGATTCTAAAAAACAAAGTGAAAAAAATGGAGCTTAAGGCATAAGACAATGTTTTACTTCGCATAGCACAATATGTGGCAATTGTTTGAGCAATATAAAAGCAACCATAAGAAAGTACAACCAAAATACATAAGGAAAAAAATAATAGATAACGCATGGTCTACAAATAATCTTGCACCATAGCCTGCTTATGTACAAGAGGCAAAAGAAAAGTGCACCTCTGACTCTGATGCCCTCAGGTAGCACTTGACATTATCGACAGTTCCAGGTCCAAAATATGTATCTGGCATGAGTGATGAGTTGTCAGATAAGATAAACTTTAGTAGTCCTAAAAAAGCCACAAGGAAATGCAGAAATGAAGACCTACCTAGGTGGACAAAAAATCCAAAGCTAGCAAAAAGAGTTCTAAATTCTAAAATAACTGTACTAACTCCAGGATATGCGTACTCTTGGTTGTTCAAACATCACAGTATTTTTTAAGATGGAGAATGAGGCTATGCAGTACGAACCCACAACCTCAACCACCACAACTTGTGCTCTACCACTGGAGCTGTGTATCACAGTCAAACAGTAAACCAATTCATCACTATGCAAGGAAGCGCATATTACTATCATGAAACAATCATTGTGGCGCTTTTGAAAAAGCTCAAAATAACAAAACAATTTCATTACAGTCAAGCATGCACTGCGACTACATCCTCAGCCCAATATGGAAATGCCAATAGAATCTCTCAAAAAAGAAAAATGAATGAATGAAAAAAATGTCAATTTGCAGCCTCACACGACTTACTTTATACCGTTTCAAATAGGAATCTAACAGCTCTATAGGATGTGTTGCATTACAAAGCATACCCTAGCCTCAAATGCATTTAGGACTAAACCACGAGCCAATCTAACCAGCCTTATCCACCAGTTGATCAGGACAGAAGAATGAAGCAGGTAGGAGTCATGACCTGCGCAGGTTCCTGGACCCCCCCGCGCGCGCACCATGGTGGAAGAACAAGCAATTCCTTAAATGCGGTCTTCTTCCCCCCTCACCCAACACACAACCCCCTGCCATCCAATAAGCTCAAGTTTACTTTTACACAAATCTATCCAAGCTTTGCGGTTCATCTTCATGCGTACACTGCTAAAATGCTAATGTTAAGAATCTGATCACATTAGACAAAAAAAAAAAAACAGGAACGAGGCACAATTCTTACATAAAATCGCTGCATTTCTCGTGCAGCAAAAACTCAACATTCGGAAGGCGATCAAACTAAGCCCCACTACCAATGCAAACCAAAATACTCCCAATTGAGCTAAGCAGTAAGCACCGGGAATGGAACGATGGATAGTTGGATACCAGCGTGTGAGCGGCCACGGGAGGCGGGGTTCTGGACGACGAGGTGCGGCGGCGCGCCCTTGGCGGTCAGGTCGCCGCTATAGAAGCCGTCGCGGGGCTCCTCGAGGGAGTTGGCGAGGTTGAGCGCCTCGGCGAGCTTGGAATCGAGGAGGAAGCCCGGGCGGAGGCGCGGCTGCACCACCAGCAGCCGCGGCGGGTGCGCGGGGTCGCGAGAGAGCACGAAGAGGCCGCGCAGGGGGCCCTCGTCGTCGGAGTCGGCGGGCGGTGCGGTGGGGGATGAGCGCTTGCCGCGGCGGGTAGAGAGGGCGCGTAGGAAAGGGGAGGCCGGCGAGGGGTGGTGGTGGAGGTGGGCGCCGAGACGGGAGATGGCGGCGCGGAGCATCGCGGGCGGCGGCGCCGGGAGGTGTGGGGTTCGGTCCACCAGTCGGGGTGCGGTGATGAGAGACGGATTTTGCCCGTTTTAGCAGGTTCGATTCGGTTGGATCTGATCCACTGGGACGTTTGGGACAGGGAATGGCTCATGGCTGCGGTGCGCTTCAGTCGATGTCGAATGTCTGGGTGTCAATAGGGCTCTAAAAAAAAGTTCGAGGCTCGCGAACTACTTAAATTTGGCTCGCTTTAGATTCGATTCGAGTTTGGCTCGAGTTCCAAATGAGCCGAATTCGAGCTTCATCTCAAATTCGCGAGTTTTAACTAGCCAAGATCGAATATTCGCGAGCTTTCAATTTTTTTACCCTCTCCCGTCTCCCCTCTCAAAAAACCTCCCCGCGCGGCCCAAAAACCCCGGCCCGCGCGGCCGCCCACCCCCCCGCGCCCAAACCCACCCGGTCCCACCCCCCGCGCCCCTCGCACCGCACCCAAATCCCTAACCCTACCGCGCGCCCCCCAAATCCCCGATCCTCGCCCCACGGAGCCCTCGCCGCCGCCTCCTCCTCTCCTCACCGCCCCACCCCGTCCCCTCCCCGCCGCGCCCCTCCTCGCCCCCGGCCGCCGCCGCCCCTCCTCCTCCTCTCTCTCCCCGCGCCGCCTCCTCCGTCCCTTCCTCTCCCCCATGCCCCGCCGCCTCCACCCCTCGTCTCCCGCCTCTCCTCTCCGCCGCCCCCCCGCCGCCTCCTCCCGTCCCCTTCCTCTCCCCGCCCTCTCCACCCTCCGCCCCCCTCGCCTCTCCCCGCCGCCACGCCGCGCGTGGCGCCGCCCTCCTCCCGCGTCCCTTCCTCTCTCCGCCGCCTCGCGCCCCGGCGCCGCCCCTCCTCGGCCCCACCGCCCCTCTCGACCGCGCCCACCGGCGCTTCTCCGCCGCGCGCCCTCCTGACCGGATCCGCTCGGCCACGGCTCCCGCGCCTCGCCAGAGTACTCCCGGTCCGTCGTCCACTCCCCCTCTTCTCCCCGGCTTGTCGAGCCTATACGAGCCTCTCGAGCTTGTCCGAGCCGAGCTCGAGCCCAGCTTGAAGCTCGACAGCAATTTCAAGCTCGCTCGAGCTCGGCTCGAGTTTCTACCGAGCCCGAGCCGAGCCAGGGTAAGCTCGCTCGAGCTCGGCTCGTTTACAGCCCTAGGTGTCAATCGGATCCTATTATCTATTTTATCTGATATTTATATTTAAATTATCCAGTATTTATTTAAATGCCAATTATATTTTTATTATTATTTGTATTTACCATTCATATCTAGATTATTCAATATGTATTCGATCCATTAGCACTTATACCTTGATGGAAGGAGGAATAACAACAATGTGAGATGGAGTCAGCGCGGCAAGAGCACCAGTCGATCATGTGCTACGGCAAAACACACAACGCGTCTTTGTAAAATCCTTTTTTTTTACAACAAATCTCTATAAAATCTGCACTGCACTGCTACAGTTCACATTTTTGTTAAACTTTATACCACCTATTTTCGCTTTTTTTTCACCTTAAATCTATATCCTCTATTTTCAATTCAAGACGCCAGAAATAGGATTTCAAGGCAATACAAACAAACCGTCATCAACTTTTGCACCTTGCGATTTTTTAATGCGAGGACCTAACGTGCAATTACTAGCAAACTATGGGCGATCCATAGTTACACTTGACAATGTTGGTGAGATTTTGAGCTATCGTTTTTGATAACATGGGTGCCATATCGGTCAAGTTAGCGGCCTGTGTTGGCAGGGGTGGAGCCAGGAATTGGATATGGGGGTAACATGGACAATAAGTATAGTAGAACCAATGAACCATGCCGAATTTACCGATCCAATAGTCACATATTAGAGTAATATATTTCGCAAATTACAATGCAAAAAAAATTACATCTCTATTAACTTAAACTTAGCTCTACGACTACCAGCAAGATTATAGGCCTTAATAATATCATCATTACTAATCTTTGCGGCCAATTCCTTTTCAATATAAATTACCAAACAATCTCGTAGAAATCCATCTCCCATTGTGCTTTGAAGTCACGTCTTCGCATGTTTCATAACTGAAAAACATCTCTCGGTGGTTGTAGTTGAAACCGGAAGAGTTAAGACTAATCTTAACAATCTGTCCACCATAGGATAAGATGAATCCATCTCCTATTCTAAGATTTGAACACGTTTACCAGGGTCTCTCTCAAATCTAGTAGCTACAATTGGTTGATGCTCGGCAGCCTCGGCTTCTAATGGTGTAGCAGCAACACTACTCTGATTATTAGGATTTTCGACATGTTCATTAGGAGTTTCCCCTTCCACGTTAGGAGTTTCTACTTCCACGTTACTCTGGCAGCCTCGGCTTCTAATGGCTTCAATACAATTAGCACTTGAACCAACAGGCTTAAAAAACTATGAATTGTCTTTCTCTTCTTCATATCATCTAAAATTGTAAAGAAAAATTTAGATAGTGATTACTGATTAGATAAGGGTCTATTGCAGTACGAACGAGACCAATAACAAGGGCTTAAAATAGCATAATTAAGACTCCAAAAGAAAGATATGATTAGCAATAGTAATTACTAATTAGCATAATGCTTTCCGTTACCGATAACGAGGGCAATAGAAATAATGATTAGCAATACTGCAAATAGTATGTACATGACTTTTCACCGGCCAAAAACTAAGACACGAGAGCAATACAAGACCAATAACGAGGGCTTTCCGATCACTCACAATAGGGGACGGACGGCGGCACACGGTCGACGATGGCCTCGAGTAGTCGAGTGTCTTGAAGACGAGCTTGCTTATTGGCAACTTGCTTTGCTTTGCTGTCGACGACTCAAGCAACAAGACGAACAGACAGATGATGCGTGCGGCAACTTGCTGAAGGTGGGAGCTAAAGTGCCAAACAGCCAAAGGCCCAACCAGGACTAGGCCCAAGCCCAACTTCGCTAATCGCTCGCATAGTCGCATGATCGCATCGCTCCGAGGTTGGGGGTGCCAGGCCCCCCTGCCCCCCTCTCTCCGCCACTGTGTGTTGGTATGAACTCATGTGGTAACCGTGGATTCATGATCTTATTGTAACAGATTCATGTAGTTCGGTGCCTTCGCTAGAGTAAATTTCATTGGAAAAAACTAGGGATTTGTCACAAGTTAAGGTTTTGCATTCTAGAAATATCATGTCGCTTGATTGCTTCGATGATATTTTGGTTGATCCGTGACACGAGAAAGGTAATGTTTGGAACGGGCAAATGATACGGTTCTAAAGGTGGATTAAGCAATAGGGATAGCTGAGTGACTGTCTAACCTCACCACTAAATGTTAGTGGATTAGAAAAGAAGCTTATGTCGATTGCTACAGATACTTTATGATTGATTCACACTAACTCAATCTCAAACACATTTGCGTATGCAAGTTGTAATTCGTCCCACCAATTTGAGGCGTTCTTCCATTAGATTCTACCACTAGCCGAGCCACCTTCCGGCGAGTTAAGGCGGCTATCTGAGCTCACCGATGAACAATGCATACTCTAAAAAAATTCTTAGGTGGTTTTTTTGCTGTGTTTTATAACTTTTAGTTTAAATTTTTGAATTCTGGTTGTTCACAAAAGAGAGTACGAAGAAAGACACTAGCATGTAATTTTGGCCGATATAGATGGATTCGGTACAGTATTTATTATAATTAACTTATAGACCCCGTCTTAAAAAGATATATCATTTAAAAGTTAGTTACCGTGCCATAAGCCAAAAGGCTAAAAAACCAGCCACCAGCTCCGTCACTAGATTCTATTGTGATTCAGAAGATAGGTCACGGTTAAGATGCGTGCTTCTAAGAAGAGCTCCGTGAAACACGGACTGGTCAAACTGTGCAAAAAGGCCCGAAACAAGAAAATTCCACTCGCTCAACGCATCTCCACGCCACTAGTTAGTTGGTTGTATTGACGTACTGTCGCTAGCGAGTCCAACCCGATCGATTCCTTCTATACAAAAGAGATGGATCAAATACAGAATAGTGTAAATAATAAATTGAACACAAAGAGATAAAAGGGTAACTCTTTTCTTTATTGCTTTCTCTGTTCACATACATTTTATAATGATTAATATCCCTATTTACATACTAAGTAGAGGGTGTCCACCAATATGCCAGGCTTGCAGGCACAAACCCAAGTTTCCCAACACTCCTCTTTGGGCACTCGTCCAACACGTTCATGCTTCATCAAAACTTCATAAAAATCCAGTGAAAAAATTTATAGAAAGAGTACATGATACATGTTATATTGTGTTACATGAATTACCTCATTAAAAATCTTAGCTGCGAAACTTCTGAAAAACTTATCAAGGGAAAAAGAGTCCAATTCATCCAATTTTATTTAATTTACAGGATTTATTCTTTGAATACTCGATCTTCGTGATCAAGTTTTAATATTGAGTTTGAGAAGAATCTCACCTGAATTCTGCACTTCTTAAGTCTCATCATTCTAATTCCATATACACATCTTTGAAAATGAGATGTTGCAAGTGACTTAGCGAATAAATCTGTAAGCTTTTCACATGACTTAGTATACAGTACCTTAATTTATGAGTATAGAAGAACTTAAGGTTGTTATTCTTTGTCAAATGACTCTTCACGTAACCCGTCTGTAATTGTGCAACACAAGCTGTATTATATTCATAAATAATTGTGTAAGCTTGCACGATGTTCAGTCCACATGGTTACTAGATGTGGTGAATCATCCGTCAAAGCTAAATACATTCTCGTGCAGCTTCATACAGTACTATGATTTCCAAGTGATTCATCGAAGTCGACATAAGACTTTGGTTGGACGATTTTTATGAAATTGCAGTTTCACTACATAGAAATACATAGCCTGTTTGTGATCTAGCGATATGCAGGTCTGATAGGTACCCTACATCTGTATAGCCAGTCATATTTAGCACTTGATTCTTTCTGTAGAATAGTCCAAGATTTTTGCTTCCTTTGAGATATCAGAAAATGTCCTTTTATTCCCTGCTAATGTCTCTTGGTAGGTTCTACGCTATACCTTACTAATAGGTTTACAGTAAATGTGACATCCGGTCTAGTGCAGTTTGTTTAATACATAAGTGTTCCTATTGTACTTAAGTATGGGAATTCCCATCCACGACTTCCTCCCTCTCTTCTCTAGGTCTGTATGGATCATTGTCTTGCTACAAAGATTTTCCAACCATTGATACTTTTGAAGGGTATGCCTTTCTAAAGCCAAACATTTCTAGCACCTTCCAAGTGTATGTCGACTGATGTACTAATATTCCTTCTGAGACATGCTCGAGTTGCAAGTCTAAGCAATATTTGGTTTTACCAAAATTGCTCATTTCGAACTATGATCCTGAGTAAGAGCTCGCTTCCTTGATATCTTCAAGGGTTCTGACAATATGTAGATCATCTACATACACTGATATTATAGAAAATCTATTTAGAGATCATCGTATAAATACATAGGGACAATCCTCATTGTTCGTGTAGTCTTTCTTGCACAGAAAGTCACTTAAGCGATTATACCACATTCTGTCTGATTGCTCAAGTCGATACAATGATTTTCTGAGTTTTACACTGTATAAGTTTCTATTTGTTCTGTCTTGATTGGGACAAGGATACCTCTAGGTACCTTTATATAAATTTATGAATCTAAGTTTTCGCAAAGGTATGCTGTTACCATATCCATCAATTTTATTTCTAAATTCAGATTTACTGCCATCGGATTAAATATCTAAAGGTAATAACACCCATGACTAGGGAAAATGTTTTTTTATAATCAACTCCTAGAAGTTGTGTAAAACCTTACGTAACAAGTCTTGCTTTATATCTTACAACTTTATTTTTCTAATTTCTCTTTCGAACAGATACCCACTTATACCTTACGGGGTGCACATGGGGAGGTATGAGGCTTACAGGCCCAAACACTCTATTTTATTTAGAGATAATAATTCAATTTTTATTACCTTTTTTCAATCCTCTCAATCTGATCTTTTCTTACATTCAGCGAGCGATGCAGGCTCTGGAGAAAAATCAACACTTGTGGTAATTTTCTTTGCAAAATAGGTATCAATATCAGTTATTGTCCTATCTATGGATTCTCTTGTGTGCACATAGTTTATAGCTATTTTCATCATAGGATAATCCTTGTAGTTCTTCTGTTTACTCATCACTCCTTCTAGTTGTGGGGGTAAGTCCTTTTAGTTTGTCAGCTTCGATATGTGCGCACATATCCATACTGGTTTCTCCCGTCATGTGAATGTTTAGATCCGGTATGCACTTTTCTGAAGGTGCCATACTGGTGCTAGGTCTCAACTAACTCTCTTGCTGGTTCTGGGGAACTTTGGTGATTGGCTGTGTGAAGTTATTCTTATCCTTTTTTTACCAAGCATCCCCGGTTACTTGGGATTCGAGGGGCTAGAGTTCTTGTCGTTTTATTTTGAGGCATCTGGATGGGATTAGAGATATCTTCTACTTTTTAACCCTCTCTGGTGCATTGAATGTTGGCACATTCGACTTGATCGTACTTTTTAAATCACTAAAGTGGTCAGGCAGTTAATTTGCTAATGCCTGTAAATCAATAACCTTCTGGATTTCTCTATTTGCTTTACTAGTGCGCGGGTTATGTGCATGTATATTCATGGCTTACCACGTAATTTTTTGATATTTTTCATCAAGGGGTTGATTTCCTTTTTATAATGTCAGAAAACTATCCTCATCAAATATACTATTAGCGAAACGGACGGTATGCAAATCTCCAGTCATGGGGTCGAAATAACGGATTATGGATACTGTCTTATAACCAACGTATATCCTAGACTTTCGGAGAAGTCCCATTGCAGTACGCTGTGGTAGAGGTATAGGTTCATAAACCTTCAACTAAACCTACGGAGATGAGAGATTTTTGGTAATAACCCTTGTGCTAGCTGCACAGGTGAATTGATGTTATATGCTAATGGTCTAAAATTGATGAGAGTTGATGCATGTAAAACTGCGTATCCCCAACATGTAGTCGGTAAATTACAATTTTATAAAAGTGGTCGGGAAATGAATTTAGTCCTCTTAATTAATGCCTCTGCTAGTCCATTCTAGGTGTGGACATACAGGATAAAATGCTCAACTTTTAATTCCCATTGCCATGCAATAATCATCAAATGCCTTCGAAGTAAATTCTCCAGCGGTGTCCATTCTATTGGATTTTATTTGATGATCAGGGAAATTATGTCCAATTTAAATTATTTGTGAGATTAGTTTTTGTAAAAGCATGATTTCTTATATATAATAAACATACGTGCGATCATTTCGAGAAAGCATCGATGAGCACCATAAAATATTTAAATAGCCCCAACAGAGATTGTATAGGACCACAAATATCTTCTTAGATGCATTTCAGGATACAGGGACTTCATCCCTTACTTTTGGAGTAGAAGGTGTAGTAGTTTTTCGGTGGCACATGCGGGGCACATAATATCTTTCTGATTTAGGAAATTATTTACATCGATATTATGTTCCTGTGAATTGTTAATTATACTTCTCATCATCCTAAAACCTAGGTGACCTAATTTATCATGCCAAACACAGAAAAAGTTCAGAGCTTCTAAATATAGTTTTTAGGGCAGTATAGGCTGTGGGTGCCTTAATATTATTGTAGTATAGCCTAGATTCAAATGAAGAAAGTCTTTCTAATACACTTTTTTTTCACTTGCTTCACGCTTTGTAATGAGCAGGTATTCTTTACCATACTCTTTTTTAGTCTCAACGTGGAACCCGTTAGCACAAATTTCTTTGAAACTTTGGAGAGTTCTAGTTGATTCTGGGTACAATAAGGCTTCTTTAATTACCAAAATTGTACCTATCGGGAGTATAATTATGACTCTTTCTGAACCTATTATGCAAGCATCGCTATCGGCGATTATTGTAAGACTACCAGCATTTTTGCTAATCGACTGAAAGAATTTTGTCTCTCTCAAAATGGTATTCGTCGTGCCGCTGTCAGCTAAGCACACTTTCTTTATGGGGCGCCACACACGTTTTATTATAAAGTACTTTATTAATATGTATTAGAAAATAATCAAATACTTTAAACATCAAAACATATTATGCTATTATTGAATGAATAAATTAATTAATTAATATCATCTAACTATTACAAAAATGAGTTGTTTGAGTATCATTATTGCAAGTCTAACTTATTTTTTTCACATATGAAATACATGACAATTAAAGTCTAGATGCATTCTATACATTAGACTGAATCTGTTAAGAAATCTGAAACTTTGGCTGTTATCTTCTTAGGGATGAGATGCTCTTCCTGAGAAATCACGGCTGCGACAGCTGTAATGTCAAGTAGGGGTGCAGCTACAGGAGTGGAGTCCACCGCTATTGGTGCAGCCTACTGTTCAGAATTCTCCCCGCCCCCAACGAATGCAAAGTGGGTTTCATGTTGCCCTGTGTCACCCTTCTTGTTTTGGCCTAGAAACCATCGACGATGTGTTGCGGCTCTTTACAGATCCATGACCAGATCCGTGACTAGTGCCCCCACTTGTCGCACTTAGCAGATTTTTGTCTTGATGACCATAGGGCTTATCATCGTATTTTGGCTTACCAGCTTTGTTCTCTAGTAGGATATTTGACTTGCCTTTCTAGGTTGTGGCTTTGCCCTTCTGTCCCATTTTCTTCACCATAGGATTTCGCACCTTGTAGCTCCTAGCATTGGCCTTACGGCCAATGGAGCTCCTAGATGGCTATGCGATGAAGTTCTCACGGAGAACTTCATCTTGTGCCTTTGCAACCTACATGATATCGATCAATTCAGCATACTCTTTTGTAGCCATCTTGACGATAGTTGCACACAGACTGAACTACACTAGGGTGGAAGGTGAAGAGGGTCTTCTAAATCTTCTACTCTTCTATGATATGCCTACTGCAAAGCTGGAGAAGGGTACAAATTCTGTACGGAGCAGAATTGTATTTTCCAACCGTTTTGAAATCAACAAATCTAAGTTGGATCCATTTATACTCTACTTGAGGAAAAATGGTGTACTTGAACTTCTCGAACCGCTTCTTCAATGCAGTCCAGAAGGCTAGCGCGTTCTTTTTTGCCATGTACTCGTTCTTGAGTGTGAGACAGAGATGGTGCCTGAGGAAGCGAAGTGCCTAATCATTTTCCTCAGAGGTGGGTTTGGCATCCTATGGTGCATCAATTCCAATGGCAGCGCGGGGCTTCTTGGCTCCAAGTACGATCTCGGCATCGGAAGCCCAAGTCAAGTAGTTTTGGTCATATCGGTAGTATTTGGGCAGGTGGCGCACGCTGAGGTAGCGGTGGTCCGTGCGGGGCGCGGCATTGGAGCCGGCGACTGAGTTTGCATGGGAGTGGCATGGCGGGCGGAGCTCGTGCGTGAACGACATGGTGGCTGGAGGCTGGAGCTCATGCAAGAGCGTAGCGTAATGGCCAGGACTTGCGCAGGGCGGCATGGCGGCCGAAGCTCGTGCAGGAGCACAACGTGGCAATCGGAGGCCGTGTGGGGCGGTGCCAGCACGTACGGGAGCGGCGTGCTGTCCAGAGTGAGGTGACCGAGACAACAAGGAAGTCCATGCGGGCGATCTTGGTGTGGTAGGCGCCGAGTTCGGCCGGTGTCGTCGTGGCTCAAGCACAACCACGTCTTTGGTGGTCGGGCATGATCGCATGTGTGCGGTGCACACACGACTGGTGGCCGAATAGTGTTGTCATTTGTCTTTTTTTTCTTTTCAGATCTACAGTATAATCAACATCCACTCTTTCATGCAACCTACATATCAGCATTGTGCCAGCGACTTCAAGTCTGCTCACGGTAGATTAGAGCGGATTTGTACTGTAGAATCTAGAAAGCGAAATTTGTGAAAATTAAACCGATTTAAATAGATAATTCAATCTACAAATATTTCGATGATTACCTTTGATTCACTAGATTGATTTATGCTGATAATGTGTTGAGGAACCGTCGCTGCCGAGTCCAGTCCGATCAATTCCTCCTATACAAAAGAGATGAATTAAACACAAAATAGTGCAAACAATAAATTGAACATAAAGAGATAAGATGAGAACTTCTTTCTTTTATTGCTTTCTCTGTTTATATATACTTTATAATAATTAAGACATCTATTTATAGATTAAGTGGAGGGATTCCATCAGACCTGTCCAGTGGGTCATGCCGGGTTGGCACGTCACGAGCCCGGAGTAGGCACGATCTATTTATGCACGGTAAATAAACGGGCTGTGCTATGCCGCCCCACGGGTCATGGTCCGAGCCTAGGCGCGGCCCTTGATCATGCCGTGCCGGCATGGGCACGATTAAGGTTTAACGGGCTGTGCCAACACGATTGACCTGTTAAGTCGAGAAAAGGGAAAAATTCAAAAAATTATACAAAATTTCAGAAAAAATTATAGAAAATTACAGAAAAATTACATAAAATTTTAGACATTATCAATCATCAATATAAATATTGGCAATGTCACATAATAAACTTTATTAACTTGTATAATATTAATATAGAATTATAGAAAATTTAAAAAATATATAAAAATTGTAGAAAATTATAATCATGCTGTACCGGCCCGGCCCATAGCTGTTATCAGGTTGTGCTGTACCGTCCCGATGTATCGTCTCCTTAGCTCAGATACAACATAGTGTACCGGACTATACCAGTATAGCCCACGACCAAAATAAACTGTGCTATACTTAAATCAAATCAATAATACCGGGCCATGGACCGGCACACTAAAACCCGATCCATTAGCCACCTCTAATGTCCATCGATGAACCAAGCTTGTCCCGTATCCAGGTTTGCCAACACCCAACAGGTTGGGGCCTGAGCTCAAAAAAAAAAAAAAAAAAACTGGTTGGGGCCTCGCGACTCGTTTCCTCTCCTCCCCGGCCGTCTCCTCCTCCCGCACCGCCCACCAATCCAACTCCAAATCGTCCTCCTCCTCCCCCACCGCAAGGTCGCGGATCGCCGCACCCGGCACAGCAACTGAACTGGGGGAGAATTAACCTAAGGTGAGAAGGAATCTGGTCGAGGAAGCATGAGCGTGGTCTCACGCACCCCTTGGCGTCGAGCTCGAACCGGGAGATAGGAGGAATCCGCGGACGAGAGCCCCAGGGGAGATGGCCTCCTCCTCCCAGGAGGATAAATCCGGCGGCGGCGGCGGCTCGTGGAGGGAGCGGGAGCGGCGCCCGTCCAAGACCTGGGGGATCCTCCTCTTCGGCCTCATCGGCGCCACCACCGCCACTTTGGCGGTGAGCACCCCACCGTCCTCTCCCTCTCCCCTTTTATCTTTCTAGTTCGGTAGATGCTTCTCGACGACCTAGCCGATTATCCCATACAGTAATCGCGTTGTACGTGCTTAGCAGTCTACCTTGCTTCTTCTGTTCTTCAGTTTCACGCCTTCCGTGACGAGCGGCTCCATTTAGTTATTATGGTTTAATTGCAATCTGCTCTTCCATCGGCAATTCGGCGCCAACTGCTCCAATTTGGTCAGTTGCATGTAGAAGATAGTAGTAGTACCTTTATCTAAGATGCAGTGTTTCTTGTGGTGTTATTTATAGCCCCCTTGTGTTGCCGAAGCAGAAATGCTCTTGACTCCATTTAGCTATTGTTACGCATATTTCATTTGATTGACCTTTGTATTTCTTCTTATTCTCCTGCAAACTCCAGGTTGCTCAAGTTCGCAGAAGTGTTGATTGGTTCTACACTCAGGTATCTTAATAATTGAACATTTATTAATTTGTCATATCCAAAGGCAAACCCTTGTTTTTCTTTAAATGTGGCCCACCTAAACTAAGGGGAAAAACCCTTTCAACTCTCATCTGATGAGGATTGTTAGCTCGTTTACTCAAGTGGAGTTGAATTAAGTGAAGTCCCAAAGTTATGTTTGAGTCTTGTGCAATATAGAGACATAATCTATTTTTTTAGATGGATGTTTTTTAGGGAGAAACTGCAGAGAAGGATTGTTAGGTGGATGTAATGGCCTGACAAGAAATTAAGAATAGATAGCTTGCTTTCTTAAACCTTGTATACTTTGGTGCTTAAGATTGTGCTAAGCCCATCTTCTTGTCACTATTTGGGGCCTTTCTATGAGATTATTATGGTAGGCCAATTGGGTGAGCCTCCCATCAGGCTCCCCTCGCCAATTCGACGCCATCCAGGGATCTGCACAGGAGGAGAAATACTATATTTTCTCTTCTTGTTGTTACAGTCATTTTTTTCCAGCTCCTTAATATATGCCAGAATACAATTGGTTCAGTTGTTATTCCAATCAGAACTCTCTGTTGAAGTTATAAAGTCAACTAACAGCAGATGATTGTTTTATCATCCTACACCTCTGTTCTATGCTTATACTTGATTTTCTTTTGACTCTTTTAAAAATTTACTTATATGCTCTTTTTTCTACTGGCTGTCCTTCAAAAGTTGAATAAGATGCAGACATCATCTTGGAGGAATACAAGTAACAACTCTAGTCGTGGAAGTTTCAGTGAGGATGCTAGGAAAAGATATTATCAACGTATGCAGCAGGAATATGAAGAAGAACAAGAGAGAGTTGTGAGTTTATTGAATTATTCTCAATCTTGAACTTTTCTTATTCTAAGACAAGCATTTATCTTGAAATGTAAATAATGCACAACTTAGAATTTGGAAATCATGTGTATGCTACCTATATGTTATTGTTAAACTTCAGAACATTGTTGAAGTAAATTTTAATATAGTTTCACATATTCATGAGAATTGAGAAATAATGTTGTGCTAGATTAGTAATTTCTTGTCCTATTCCCTCTTTTTAGTTCCTCATTCTGACATTTTTTATATTACTTTATCTCCTATTGTCCTTCAGCATGCTGACTTTTTGTTGGTTTCAATTTTGGCCAGCAAAGAATAAGGCACATGCAAAGTGTTTTCAACAGAGAGAGGAATAAATTTAGGAGAAGTTATGAAAGTTGGAGGGAGAATGGCCCTCCGGGTGGATACAATTACATCCCGCGGGATGACTGGTATTGGCATACAGATACGTCTCACTCGGAACATAAAAACAGACAGACATATACTCCGGCAGGACACAGGGTCTATCGTATGTCACATCATTATGCAGTCCTTGGTCTTGACAGGTATTTATTTAAACGCCTAGCTGTGTACTACTACTACCTGTTCATCTGTTAATCTACTTATGACATGGTTGACTGTCATGGACTCATGGTCATTCCTTTGCAAAAGATTTCTTTTATAGCCACTCAGGATTAAAAATGGGCTCTGTGTTTCGTAGCTGTTCAATTGACTTGCTGTGTACTTGAATTCCTCAAAGCCATGCTAAGAGCCTCATACCGTATGTTACAACAGAGGCAAAGAAAGGAGCTGGAGTGTTTGGTTTACGGGGCCAAGCATTTTATCTATTTCTCATCCATTGGCTTCCTATTGTAAATTGCCCTAACCAGCAACCACCCCTGTTAATTCTCTGTGCTATGTTGTGGCTGACACGTTAATCAGACAATCAATCTTTTTGTTGCACCAACCTGTTTTGTTTGGGATTGAGTTCAACTATCACATTTTTTTTCAAGTACAACAAGCCTATGTTGCTTCAGTACTGCAAATTTATTAATCCTGGATTACACTACCCCACTTAAGTGACCTTTTGGTAGTAGCAAGCTCTCATACATGAAGCATCTTGCAGCCATCAGACATGTGAGGGTTTCAGTCTTATGGTCGGTTTGGCATTGCTATGTTGTGCTATGAAATCAAGTTAGTTATACGGATTCTCTACCAATTCTTGTAAAATGTTTCTGTTTCACTCCAAAAAAGAGGTCAATTAGTTAGTATATCCAAATATAGTAAAATATACGTGCTTTAAAAAAAGCAACTACAATGTGAGAAGCGCACTTAGCTCAGTATGACCAGTAGAGTAATGGGTTAGGTGTTCTTTGAAGAAAAGACTTCACTTAGTTGCCAGAACAGACATTAAGACTATGCTACCATGGTGAACTAGGATATTTTGATTTACAGCCAAGTTTGTTATCATATGATGGATTCATGATAATCTGGAAAAGGATTTTATTTTCATTAATCTTGTATGCTTTACCAGGATCACATTGTTAGTCTGGTCTTTGTCCCATTTTCTTATTGCATAAGATTTTCCTATTTCAATTTTATGGAAGTTCTCACAATATCTAATGTTTATCTTTTCGTCATTCTTTTTTTTGTTGATATGTATCTTTTCGTTGTTCTTGATTTAAAAGAAGAAAGAACATACTGGTATTTAACATGTTGTTTCTTGAACATGATGATGTTTTTATCCCCATTTTTTGTATCTCTCAGTTGCCTTTATTGGAAAAATCTACGCACTAGGTGTACAGTCTGATACAGTTATACTATGTTTTCCATAACAAGCCATGTTCTTCCTTTGTAGGTCACGAGCGGCACCATACACAGATGCAGAAGTCAAGGTATTGCAATCTCTGATCTCATATCTGTCATGCTATTGTCCTCCTCCTTTGATTTCACCAACAAATTCTCCCACGTTTTAAATTCTTCAATTATACGTCAATGTATTAAGTTGTTTTCTTGAGTAGTTGATTACAAGTATGATGACACCGTGTGATTCATTAAAATATTGAAAATTTCCCTCATTTTCCTGAATGGAACATTTTAAAAAATTAGGTGGTGAAATAGAAGGAACAAGGATTTGTACAATAAAGCAATGGTTGAAAGAACGCCTGTGTTGGTAGTTAGTGGGGTCCAAAAAATTTTGGCAGGGGACCAACAAATTCGTTGCTTTAGACCTCCACATGTCAAATTGGTAGGATTTTGGGTATATCTATTATGCTTGATCTATGCATTCTTGTTATATGACTTCGGGGCTTCTCCTGCTGCAGAATGCATTTAGAACAAAAGCAATGGAGGTTCACCCTGATCAGAACCAAGATAATAGAGGTGGCTAACGCCTTCCTGCTTTTCTTCATGTATACCTCCCTATAATTGCTTGCGTTTTAGCCACTAATACCATGAACGTTTTGTCTGGTGCAGAGGCTGCTGAAGAAAAGTTCAAGGAGGTTGTCAAATCTTACGAAGCAATAAAACTGGAGAGAAAAAATGGTGCACGCTGATGCTATTGTCTGGTGTGATTGGAGCTTCTGGGGAAGAGTTAGGGATCAGTTATAACAGACCTGTATACGCAATATCAACCGGCCTTGCTATCCATGGGATGATTAATAAGAATTTGCTGTGGCTGTTGAGGGCCTGTAGCACAAGTTTTATTTGTGCGTTGGTGCTTGGGAGCACACGTCCCTGATGTAGGCTAAGGTCCTAGGGTATTGCCGATAATGGTTCAAAAGATGTGTTTTTGTTCGCTTAGCTATTGACTTGACGTGCATAATCTGGACAACGGGCGAGCATTTTTGTTGCCACATAATATGGAAACATGTGTTCGGTGCTGTATACCTGCTGGTTTGTTTTTAATTTGGTAGAAACAAAGTGAAGGGTCTGACGGAAAATAAAAGGTACTAGTACATAGTAGTAAGCTTATTATTCTGTTGAAAGGTACAGCTGTAGTGTAAACTTGTATACTGTGTTTCTATGCAGCAATGATGCATCTTTGAACAAATATAATCCAGAGAATTCGATTTAAGGCCCCGCTCGTTTCAGCTTTTTCTTCAGTTTCAGTTTCTAGCTTCAACTTTTTTTTTCATTATTCAGTAATTTGTCTTTTTCTGAATTTTTTTAGATTTTTTAAGTTTTTTTACATTTTTCTTTTTTCCCGTGTTCCTTTGCATTATCCGTAATGGGCTAACATATTTTTTTTATTTTTAATTTTTTTTTAAATTTAATTATGCCTAAAAAGTTAACTCAGTTACAGTAAAAAAAAGTCAGCTACAATGAAATTTCAGTCAAAAACTAGAAGCTATCGCTAAAATGATCACCTCCTAAGTCCAGCTGATAGCCTGATATTACTGGCTCATTCATGAAGGTGATCCATTGTTGGGTAAAATTCAATTGTTCTGCTGCTTGTCAGTTGTCACCGACGACGGGCCTGTTAGGAACATATGACTTGTTCTCAAGGCAGTGTAAAATTGTAAATCTTTCTGAATTCCTGTGTGATGCCCCAGTTTACGGTCCAGAATCACAAACTCATCGGCTCTACGACAAGCGAATTTCAGCATACGAACTCCGGTTTTCCGCTACAGCGTTTCGTTTTGTGCATTTCAATCTCATCGATCGCGGCATCTCTGTATCAATTCCAAAAACACGGGGAAGCGCCACAACTCCCACCACCATGCGGCGCCTCCTCTCCGCTCCCCTCCGCCGCCGCCTCTCCACCGACGCCGACCCCAGCCTCGCCTCCTCCGCGGAGCTCGCGTACCGCCTCCTCCGCCGCCACCACTCCGACCCCCAGAGGCTCGCCTCGGCGCTCTCCGCATCGGGCCTCGATCCGTCCTCCCCGCGCCTCCTCGACGCCGTCCTCCGTCGCTGCGGCGCCTCCTCCTCCCTCGCTCTCCACTTCTTCCACTGGTGCTACCCGTCGCTCCCGTCCCCCCCGCTCCCGTCCTCCCTGGCGCTCCTCGCCAAGTCCTTCTCCCGCGCCTCCTCCGCGCCCTCCCCCTCCCTCCTCGCGCCGCTCCCCTCCCACCTCCTCTCCGCATCCCTCCTCTCCCCCATCCTCCGCCGCCTCCCGGCGCCGCGCCTCCTGCCCTTCGCGCACTCCCTCCTCTCCTCCCGCCCCCATCACGACCACCCCTCCCTCTTCCTCTCCCTACTCGAGTCTCTCTCGAAGACCGGCCATATCGCCGTCGCCGAGCGGCTCGTCGAGGAGATCCAGCCCCGGTTCCCGCTCTCCCTCCGCCACTACACTGCGCTGCTCTACGGGTGGTGCCGCCTGGGCAAGCTCGACGAGGCCAAGCACGTGCTCGCCCGCATGAAGGTCGCGGGGGTTGCCCCGGACGTCGTCGTCTTTAACACCCTGCTCGCGGGCTTCGTTGCGGACGGGAGGTTCGAGGACGCGTTCGAGCTGGCGCGGGAGATGGAGCGGCGGGGCTGCCCGCCGAACGCCGTGTCCTATACCACCCTAATGCAGGGGCTCGGGGCGAGGGGGAGGGTTGACGAGGCAACGCGGGTGTTTGTGGAAATGCGGAGGAAGGGGTGTGCGCCGGATGCTGTCACGTACGGCACTCTGGTTAGTGCGTTTTGCAAGGCTGGCAGGATATCCCAGGGGTACGAGTTCGTGGACGCCATGGTGAGGGACGGGCTGCGGGCGGACGCCGGAGTGTACCTTGGGTTCTTTGTGGCGCATGAGAAGGAGGAGCAGCTGGAGGAGTGCTTGGAGCTGATGGAAAGGATGAGAGAGTGCAGGTGCCCGCCAGACCTCAGTATCTACAATGTGGTGATTCGGTTGGCCTGTAAGCTCGGGGAGACGAAGCAGTCCATGGCGTTGTGGAATGAGATGGAGAATGGCGGGCTTAGTCCTGGGGTTGACACGTTTGCAATCATCGTGAATGGGCTTGTTGGGCAGGGGGCGTTGGTTGAGGCGTGCAGCTATTTTAGAGACATGGTTGGGAGGGGGCTCTTTGTTGCACCACAGTATGGGGTGCTGAAGGACCTGCTCAATGCGTTGGTCAGAGATGAGAAACTCGAGCTTGCAAAGGATGTTTGGGGATGCATCGTGAGCAAAGGTTGTGAACTCAATGTGAGTGCATGGACGATTTGGATCCATGCACTGTACGCGAGGAAGCATGTCAAGGAGGCCTGCCTATATTGCTTGGACATGCTTGAGGCAGGGCTGATGCCGCAGCCTGACACATTTGCAAAGCTGATGAAGGGGCTAAAGAAGCTCTACAACAGGCAGATCGCTGCTGAAATCACTGAGAAGGTGAGGAAGATGGCGGAGGAGAGACATGTTAGCTTTAAAATGTACAAGAGGCGTGGGGTGAAGGATCTTGAAGAGAAGCCTAAGGCAAAAAGGAGAGGGCAGAAACGGAGTCGCTGGAGGCAGGCTGGTCAAGGTCGGTCTAACTCTAGCAGGCATGCTGACCTTTTGGATTCTGCTGATGATGAAGAATTTCCCAGATAAGTGAAAATAGAAGTTGAAGAGGGCAATGCACCTTCGCTTGATTATATTGTTCTTGGGAGTGATAGATTTATGATGCAATCAAGAAGGAAATGCTAGAGTTCATAAAATAAGCATCATATTAATATCGGGCTTGCTGGGGATGGACCAGATTTGCAGTATTTCTACAGCTACCTGATCTTGAGGCAAGAGGCAAGTGACACTACGATTATTTCTGTAGTTTGTGTGCCAGTGTGTACTTCAATATTCAAAACCATTCTGGGGCTAATGATATTGGTCCTTGCAGTGCCCACGCCAAAGAAAATAACCATCAATTATACTACAATAGCTGGTAACAAGTCTAGCTTGTGTGAGCCATGCTATTCTTGGACTGGCTGTTTACTACTGGTTGTAAGTTGTAACCGGGATTTGCCAACAAACTGCCCAAACCATGGTAGCTTAAACCCTGTGATTTCGATCAGTTTACCACCAGTTACCCTCTGTTTAGCCACTGTTCTAAAAGGCAGCCTAGGTGGCCGCCTAGGCGGCGCTTAGGCATTGGGCGGCAGCCGGCCGCCGCGCCTTGGCCCCTCGGTGGGAGGCTGGGCAGCTAGGCGGCATGGCGGTCAAAGGCGAGCTCGGCGTGGCGCCTGTGTATTCGGCGAGATAAAGAAGGGGAATGCAAGATAAAGAGGCAGAGTTAGGGTCGCGACTTGCGAAAAACTTACAGATCTGGTAGCCTCCACCTCCAGTGATTCCCACCGGCCGCCAAACCGTCGTCCACTGTCTACCTCGCCGGATTTGGCCGAGCTTCTTCCTCCACCTCCTCTCCCCTTCGCTGACGGCCGATCTGCTTGCTTGCTTGGCCGGCGCGACCGAGAGGAGGGGAGATCGGCCGACGCGATCGAGGGGAGGGGAGATTGGCGCGACCGAGGGTACAGGCGACTGAGGAGGGGAGATCGGCCGGCGGCAGTTGACGGGTTGAGGAAGAAATGGAGAGAGAGAGAGAGAGAGAGAGAGAGAAGAGGGAGTAGCGGCGGCAGTGATAGGTTGAGGAAAAAATGGAGAGAAAGAAGAGGGAGAAGGACGGCGGTTGAGGATAAGGAGTAGGATTAGGAGTTTTGGGCCGGCTGGATGGACCAGATTTTTTTTATGCTTGATTAACTATTAAAATCTCGGACATGTGACACTCTAAATTTAAAGCAACATAAATAGATGGAGAGCTATTATTGTTGCTCAAGGTAATAATTTTTATCTAAACATATATATATATATATATATATATATATATATATATATATATATATATATATATATATATATATATATATGATTGCTTATTTTGCTGCTGTCCTATTTCTAATTCGCCGCCTAGACCCCTAGACATCCGCTTAGCATCTAGCGTCTTCTTGAACATTGGGTATAGCATTTCCAAGCTTCCATTTGACAGACTGAATTGAACTGCTGAAGGCAAAGGATAGGGTGATGATGATATATATATATATATATATATATATATATATATATATATATATATATATATATATATATATATATATATATATATATATATATATATATATATATATATATATATATATATATATATATATATATATATATATATATATGATTGCTTATTTTGCCTACTGTCCTATTCTAATTCGGCGCCTAGACCCCCTAGACATCCGCTTAGCATCTAGCGTCTTCTTGAACATTGGGTATAGCATTTCCAAGCTTCCAGCCCAGCAGACCTGAATTGAACTACTGAAGGCAAAGGATAGGGTGATGTGACAGATATAAAGCATGTTCTTGAAAAACCCTAGACTGTTAGATAGCTGCTTAGATTATTCATTCTGTTCACTGGCATAGTAAAGTGCAGTTTGTTGAGGAAATTTGCATGATTTAAGTTATATATATATATTATTGCTTATTTTGCCTGCTGTCCTATTCTAATTCGGCCGCCTAGACCCCCTAGACATCCGCTTAGCATCTAGCGTCTTCTTGAACATTGGGTCTAGCATTTCCAAGCTTCCTGCCCAGCAGACCTGAATTGAACTACTGAAGGCAAAGGATAGGGTGATGTGACAGATATTAAGCATGTTCTTGAAAAACCCAAGACTGTTAGATAGCTGCTTAGATTATTTATTTTGTTCAGTGGCATAGCAAAGTGCAGTTTGTTGGGGAAATTTGCATGATTTAAGTTGTGACACTCATGGGCTGTCTTCTTTTTTAAAAAAAATAAAGCTGTAGTTGTCAGTATGCCTATGGAGAATGCAGACGTATGAATGGAACGCGCATTCCTATATTCCTAAACAGAATATTCCATACATGTTTGCAAGGAGGTGAACTGCAGAGCTGACGTTGTTTCGAATCTATTGCAGATGTTGACACTTCTGGAATTAGAATGTGCAATAAGACGGGACTTCCGGCTACCTGTCATTAGTCGTGAGATTTACCTCCTCTGCGGAACAAAACATTGCATCGGGAGTCTTTTGGAGGGGATGAGAGGAGGCATCACGCCTGAGAACTGAACAAAATGCAAGAAACTGTGATGGACCAACTCATTCTATTTCTCGTACCAAACCAAAGACCGCATAAATACCTCTTCATGCTCCACAAGGACCACAAACCGTCCAGAACCAGAACAAACGTCGACATGTTTACCTGCAACTTGTTGTATTACTAGTATATTTACAACATAGTATATCCAAGTCAGGAAAAAGGAGAAGAGTTATGTTAAACTCGGCGAGCTAACAAAAAAAAATACCCTTTCATGGAATGTATTACCAGTATATTTATACCTGTAAAACAGATCCGGTGAGCTATTGAATGAACACTACACACAAAGCGTATGCTGCCCTTATCAACTTGTTTACTGCCGTGACACTGGTTAACTGTGAGAGGCCTCCCTCCATGCCACCTTGCCCTCCAATACTTTTACCGCACCTTCTCTCTAGCTGCATGCGGGCCCTCTGTTGTTTGGAAGTTGAAATATGAAATTTGATTGAGGGGAAATGTTGGCGGACCCAAATTTGCACTCCGGAGTTCTACGTGATTCTATCATACTATTTCTTGAATCAATAGATAATGCATATAGATATATTACTGAACATCAAATATATATCTTACAAAATCTTGACTAATACAATAGTAAACTTACATATGGGTCGATCAGGTTAAAATCTTTGCTGCAGCAATAGTGAAAACAGAAGCAACACACATATGGGACCTTCAAGATATGACTATAGGCAATCAACTAGGATTCGCAACCTAATTCTTAACCTCTTCTTCTTTTAGTCTTGTCAACGTCTTTAAACGACTACAGGGCTTTTTGCCCTTCTTACTTATTGAATGATAATAATTGAATAACAGCAAGCACGAAAGTACTCAGCAAGCCACCACACATAATACAATTATAATAGATGCAAGGCGGAACAAGCAAAGCTTGAAATTCTTTTATTTGTAGAAAGTCACATTTGAAATGTAATAAGTAAAAAGACTTAGACTTAGCATTTAAATTAAACCATGTTTTAAGAATGTAAGAGTATGCAATAAAAATTATAACGATGGTTCCACCCACCTTTTACAGAATATGGTTCCATCCACCGTATGATATTTTTTTTGGGTTCTATCCACCTTTATATTAACTGGGTTCTATCTATCCAGAGGAAAGCAAAGTTAGGGTTCTAATAACCCTCTTGTTTTTATCCTAACCACAAAGATTTTTTTGTAAAATGGACACTAACTCAAATTAAGTTTCTATGCCCGCTCTTGATTGTAGGTACGACTATTCGAACAGTTTTCACTCTGCAGATATTACACACTTTGCCCATAAGAAGTATTTAACTTGTTATATTCCACATGCTTTCTTAGTTATGCAGATCAAGAAGATCATCATAGAGCCTTTACAATGCATCTTCCTAACATGACTACACCCGTTAAGATTTCCATCGCTATGAGTTTCTGGCCACTCGCTCCAGAGGCCCCTTCTTGTGCTGTCACGTCAAAGGTTTCTATCCAGCTCACTTGCCCGTATTCCACCAGATGGCGCATCTAGCGTTGAGTTGATACAAATTAATTGACCAGGTCGAACCCATTATAGACTTGTAATTGCACTATTTTAACTTGAGATATCATCATATGATTAAGTCCTCAAGGTTAACTGGATAGTTCTGCCACAAACCACACTCTCATGCTCCAATCGCACCAATCCCACTTATCATCCACTCAGGTCTAAAGTAAGTTTAGAGTTTTTTATTCTAAAATATATTTTCCAATTCAAATACAAGTCACCTTCCTCCAGTGACTACCAAAACCAAGTTTTCATGTTTAAAATAATGTCGAGACAACTTAATGCCCATACATATCTAAGCAAAGCTAGTATGGTACTTAGATACGAGCTTATAAACTGATATGTATACCCTTAATTCTAAAGTGATAAGGATTTATGTCCAAAGCCAAGGAATGGGATTTAATAATGCGAGTAACATTAAGGCATTAACTACCATCTAATGCTAATATGATTTTAATCAAGGTAAGGCATGCAATTTGATAATTTTAAATAATATACTTCGCATTCAAAAAGTTAGGTGTAATATTATCAAAGTGATGACTTACCTCGCTTAATTTACTGTGTCTTATTCTTCCTCAAAGTATTCTCATTCAAGAGTCTTGAAATTCTTGGTCTTTTGTCTTGATCTTGATCTCGTTTGATCTGTTGTTTCTTCGAGACTCTGAATTCTAATTTTGTGAAAATCAACCAAATTCAAATAAATTCAAAGGCAACCGAATGAATTCAAAAGAATTTGATTCAACTCAAATAAACATCAAAATCCAAACAAATCTGAATAAACTTAGTTAAGTTCCATCATAATTTATCGATGACTAAAGGTCTAGTGAGTGCGGGATGTAGACGGAGTCAAACGAAGTTTGAACAAGAGGGAAATGGCATGGAGGAAATCTACCAGAAAGAATGTCAAGGAAGGATTAAGAAGGACGAATGAATATTCACATAAATATCTACTTTGGATTCGAAAGTGGTTTAGATATACCTAACTAGTGAATGCTATTGCTTGAACCTAACTTAATAATTTCTTTTAGTATTTTCTACTTATTAAGAAAGTTCTATGAGTTAGGTGAGACCTATGGATAGATACGAGGGTCTACGCGGTGAACTGGGTATTATCTACCAAATATTATTATCACAATATGTATAATTTTAATTAACCATATTAATCTTTAGATTTCACATTGCCAGGAGTTTGTGGTAATTTATTATTTGAGGTTCAAATGCCAATTTTAATCACATGATTAATTCAACAATAAATTAAAATATGTTAAAAATCATCAAGTCAAGATGATGGAAGATGTCTTTATATGTTGAAGGATACCAAGAAGAGAAGATGATCATGAGTTGATCATCGAATGAAGACAAGACCCATCATGTGTTGATGTAGCTTAAAAGAGAAATACATCATGAGTTAATGCATGTCCAAGAGAAGCTAATCATGTGTTGGTTATTAAGTCAAGTGAAGTCCCATCATGTGTTAATGGAGGTCAAGTGAAGAATGCATCATGGGTTGATTCACATCATGATAAGGACCCGGACTTGAAGTGATGATGTGTGTTACCAAGCTTTAAGAAAATACACAAGACAAATGTATGACTAGCTAGGACTAAAGATTTATTTCTAGTCTTTTACTGGCCTTAGTGTTTGGTTGAAAGACCAGATTGCTCGTATACATTGTCATACTATTAAGAGGAGTCATGTTTAAGTAGCTCGAGTCTCATCATATGTTGACAGCTTAACCTCACTTGCTCTAGCTCTCCTTAGTATGATACTTATATTTGCGAATGAGTTTTGTAAATAGTTAAAACTCATGTGTTGAATCCTTATAACATGGGACTATACATTGCGAATGTATTTTGTAAGTGTTTAAAGTCTATATTTTCTATTCCTTGTGGTATGAGGCTTATATTTGCAAATGTGTTTTGCAAATGGTTGAAACCCATACACAATCCTAGTAGCAAGTAACGTGTCTTGTACTTTTTAGTTAAATATATTATTCAACTGGAAGGAATTATTGAGCCGCATGAAATATTGCCAAGCGAGCTCATTCCAAACTAAATATAATGTTGTTATTCATAAGAATGGAATACTACCTCATGTTATCAAATGGTGCATTCTTAGGTTTGTCAATGGCAAAGTAATGAAGAGGCAAAAGGAAGAGGATAACCACATTAGGTGCCAAAGACATGAAGGAAGAAAGCCAATGTAGTGGGAGAGCAAAAGGGAGAAGCCAAAGAACTTAAACTACAAGTTTCGAATAAGATTTTTAAGCCCAATTTGTACCTCCCACAAGGCCAATTGGATTCAAACTCGGATTCAACTCAGAATTCAATTCGGATTCGGTTCGAAACAGCCTGATAGGCAGTTACTAAAAAGGTCATAACTTTCACAAACAGAGTCCGATTTGGGTGTTCGTGTACTCGTTGGAAAGATAATTTCAAGGGCTACGTAAATGGATCTGGTCCCAGCATCAAATTCGTCACGGATCAAAAATTATGGCCGAAACAATATGACAGCTGTAAAATCTAGTTTCCTTTTTATGAGAGTTCGTATCTAAAACCATATAAGGTTGAGTTGTACTAGGTTTGTGGACTCTATGGACGTCCCAAGATGCTATATAAGCCATGTATTGGCAGCCTTAGGGCTCAGACCACCTTTGAGAATAATCAATCTACTAAAGTTTGTTCGAGTTTATCATTGCTGCTTAAATTCCGTGAGGGAATTAGGAGTGTTCTTCAATCAATATCGTTCAGCCTTTCCGCTGGGAATTGGGTGCACGATAGATCTTCGCTTGGTGGTCGGTGAAATTGACGCGAGTGTGTTTTGGCGGATTAAAAAGTGTTCGTCCCTTGCATTGGCACTGGAGGATCATTGCGATTCATCAAGACTCCCGTGAGTATCCATTCTACGTTGGGAAGATCGGGTGACCCCGTATCATGTATGCACTTGTCAGAAAAATCAGAACTACCGACATGTATTGCACGGTACTACCGAAGATCGAACGTACCAGCATGTGTTACGCGGTACTGTCGAAGATCGAAAGTACTGGCATGTGTTTTACGGTACTACCAGACGTAGTTCGATCAGAGTGATCTAATTGGCTCTATGTGAGCGGTCTGATCAGTTTGCGGTACTACCGGCATATGTTGCGCGGTACTACCGGCCTGCGTAGCGCGGTACTAACGGAAGTCGGAAGTATTGACTCTATGTGGGTGGTACTAATAGATTTGGAAGTTTTAAAAATTCTGCGGTACGGTTTTTTTTTTCCAAAGAAACACTTATGTGGTGGTCTTCTCCTCCTCACGATAGCAGTAATTCTGCATGTGTGGCGTGGTACTTCCGATAATCAAAATTACCAAAAAATTAACAGTGGAACTATCGATTTTGCTGATAACGGCTAGATTTCTGACCGTTGCGAGGGGAGCGGTAGTTTCAACTTATAACGACGGAACTACTAGAAATTCTAATTTTTCAGGGGTTTTGCTTCTAATGGCTACTTTTTGTGGTGTGGTTATATATACCCCCTTGTGGTATGTTGGAATGAGAGTTGTTGCATTTATTGACACTTCTTTGAGCTAGTGTGAGATTCTTCTATTAATTGTGCATGTGTTGTACTTTGTGAGCAAGAAGAAAAGCTCTAGATTGCATGTGTTGTATCTAGAGGTGAATTGAGTATCCATTTGAGTTTGTGCATTTGTTGCATGTGATGAGAGTCAAGCGAGATGCTTGACTTATTACTCTTGGATTTTGTCGACTCCTAGATAGCGTTGGAGGCGTCGTATGTAGTGATCTTCTCAAAGAAAGTTGTGAGAAGACCCGACAAAGTTGTAAAGGTTGAAACTCACCTACCCCGGGTGAAAAAGAGCTACCACCAGTGAATTCGAGGTGTAAGGCTTAATTTGTAGAGCCAGTTTAATTCGTTTGAGCTTAACTCAATGTGGACTAGGGAAGACCGGTAAATCTTCGAACACCACGGTAAAAAGCAATCGTGTCATTTATGATTTATTTTCTTATATTCAATTTACATTCAAGCAATTTACATTCATAGAATTAAATTGATTGCTTATTATTCTAGGATTGCAAATCTAGACTTAGGTTGTTGATATATTTAAGTGGACATTATTGATTTAGGCAATATGTGTGGTAAACCAATTTGAGTTAAGCTTCTGTATTATATATTTGGTTTAGCCAAATAGAAATTGATTTTAATTGGAAGATAATTTATAAGACCACCTATTCACCCTCCTCTAGTCAGCTTCCTCGATCCTACAGGCGGTGAGACCTCCGAGCTTGGCTTGACCTCAGCACGGCAATGGCGAGGTGTGGAAGGAAGTGAGGGGCAGGCAAGGGAGCTTAGCTGCTTAAATAGCCGAGAGGGAGGAGGGGTGATGCACGACATGGGCCATGACGATGAGCATGACAAGACGTGAGGGCTACGGCGATGTGCGTTGATGAGGGTGCAACGTGTGGGCGTGAGCTACACAATAAGTAGGACACGCACGGCGAGACGGGCACAACTGGTGCGGCAATGCGATGGGGGTGGTGTGGGCACAACATGGGCCCACTTGTGGTGAGGTGATGAGAGTAGGTACAGGTGTGGCATGGTGCATGTGGCAGAGCTGAGTCTCAGGCACGCGCACGGGTACGCGGCGTGAGTGCATAACGTGGTGCAAGTGGCACTGCTAGGTCGGCATGGCGTGACGCAGCATAGATGTGACCGAGTCAGGGGTGCGCTCCAGAATAGCTCACCTGAAGAACATAGAGGGAGGAGGAAGCCATGTGCTAGGCCGAGGGCGGAAGGAGGGGAATGAAAAAGAAATGGGCTGATCGAGAGTTGGGTCGGGTGTGTGACTGGGCTAAGAGAAAGAGTTGGGTCGGCCTAATCGAATTTCTAATTTTTTTATTTGCATTTTTCTTTTGATTTGAATTTGGATTTTGGTTTTGGTTTTGAATTTGAGTTCCAAATTTGAATTTCATTCTTCTTGTTGCTTATTATTATTATTGCTATTTATTATGTATATTTCCTTGAATTTATTTTCATAACTCAATTCCCAGAAAAGCTCTAATAAAATTCCAGAAGATCTGAACGTCAGTATAATGCATTAAAAGTTTTAAAATTTTCATATTTTCCAACATTCAAACTTTGGGATGTTACAAATATGATACAAGAGGGAAGTAGAGAACATTAACAGTCACTATGCCAAGTATCTCTGCAGCATTGGGAGAGTGGGGGGGGGGGTGTTTGGATCCTTTGCTGATCTCATCTCACTAGGCAAGAAGAGGCTAGCCTAGCTCGACAAAGCAAGGCAAGCTTTTTTGGTACGTTTAGTTCCCTTGCTCGCCGATCTTGTTAGTGATAACTCTGAGTCTCAGATTCAACTATGGAGTGGATCGAGACTAGTGGCGAGCATATTGAGCCAATATGCTAGCGAATGGACTCCACATGATCACACGCGACCTGGAAGAGCTCCCAACGTTGCTTGAAAGCCTCGATTCAGTGGAGGAGGAGCTTGATTGGCTGGCGTGTGAGCTCGATTTGGCAGCGAAGGGGTTCGATTCGACAGCGTGTGCGCTCGATTCTTCCTCGGTTCGATGTGGCATGAGCATTATCAGTGAACCTTGCCCATGCGGGAGAGTCGATTTGGTTCGCTTGGGCGGGCAAGGGTTTCCTTGCTTGAGCGGGCAAGTTTGCTTGGCAAAAGAAGGTTTTTTGTTGCTATGAAACACCAAAACTCATCGTACAAGGTGAGATGTTCCACTCCAAACGACTTCAGTTTCTGACTTATTTTGACTTACAGCGTATTTACGCTAAAAGCCATTTGGATCGTGCCAATTTTTAATTTTGGCTTATTTTAGCTTTTTGAGGGCTTTTTTGTCTTTTCCTCTTATTCATCTGCATTATCCTTGATGATATAATGATTTTTTAAATATTTTAATTTTTCTCATAAAAAGGTAATAACTATTATAGTACAATTCTAGTTATAAATTAAAAACCACAGCTAAAACTTGAGGTAAGCCAGTTGGAGCGGTCCGCTGCGGCAGATCCAAATGAGAGATTCTATGCTGCCCTTGCCGGCTTACCCCTCGTTGTCCCTCTCTCCCTCACTGCATGCGGGCCCCGCCAGCGCATTCTTGGATCACCCCGCACCCTTACGCATCTCGTCCTCGAGTCCCCGACCTCAAACGCTGCGGCAAAGACTCCAAAAGCCCAAATCCTCTCCTCCCAGAAAATTTGAAATCTCCACGCTTCCCTCTCTCTCCGACCTACCGATTCCCCATCCCCACAATGGCCGCCCCGCTGCCGGTGCTCACCCTGGCGGTGAAGAAGGGCCCCCGCGAAGGCGACACCCGGCAGTGCCGCGCGGGCGCCGCGCTCCGCGTCGGCCGCGTCGTCACCGGCAACGACCTCGCCGTGCGCGACGCGGGCGCGTCGCAGCGCCACCTCGCCATCGAGTTCCTCCCGCCGCCCACCGCGGGGTGGGTCGTCTCCGACCTCGGCTCCTCCAACGGCACCTTCCTCAACGGCGCGCCCCTAGTGCCCACCGTCCCCGCCCCGCTCTCCCACGGGGACCTAATCAAGATCGGAGAGGCCACCGTGCTCGCCGTCTCCATAGCGTCCGATTCGGATCCGAATCCCGACGCCAACCCCGGCCCTAGGCGCTCCTCGCGCCGCCCGGCGGCGGCGGCGGTGGAGGAGGAGAACCCCCCGGTGGTGACACGCCGGGGCGGACGGAAGAAGGCTGCTGCGGCGGCGGAGCCCCCCAACGCGGAGAAGGAAGAGCCGGACGCAGCGGCGGTGGTGGGGGAGGTGAAGAAGCCCCCCGTGGTTACGCGCCGGGGCGGACGGAGGAAGGCAGCTGCGGCAGAGCCCTCCGAAGCGGGGAAGGAAGAGCCGGAGGAGGCTGCAGAGGCGACGAGCCGCGGGGGGCGGAAGAAGGCCGCGGAGGCCCCTGAACCGGAGAACGAAGAGGAGGAGAAGGAGGAGGAGGCCGCGGTGGTGACGCGCCGCGGCGGGAGGAAGAAGGATGCGGCGACGGCCGGCCCTCCGCCACTGCCTCCAAAGACGAGGTCCGGAAGGGTCCGGGGAAGGGTTACAAGGGCTAGTGCAAGGAAGGCCGTTCTTGAGGAGGAAGACGAGGAGGAACAGGAGGTGGCTGCGCCAAGAGAAAGGAGAGGGAATCCGCCGAGGGCGACGGCGGCAAAGAGTGGTGGTGAGGAGGAGGAGGATGGGGTGGCAGCTGGGGATGGAGGAGTGGAAGGGACTACGAAGGCATCGGAGGAGGAAGTGCCCATGGTTCGGAGAGGGCGGGCGCGGAGAGCACTGAAGGAGAGGGCCAATGCTCAGCGTGCTGCTTCTGACAACGAAGGTGAGGAGGAAAAGGGTGGTGGAGAAGAGGAAGAGGATGGCAAGAGGGAAGTGATTGGCAGTGGAAAGGTAGGGGATGGGGAGAAGGTGGAGGAGCCTGCTGGGAGAAGCAGCCTGGAGACCATGACATTGCGGGAGTGGTTTGAAAGGATGGAAAAGTACCTCCCAAGGATGATCAATGAGGCTGCTGATGAGTTGATTGCGGCATTGCAGGATAGACATCGGCGTGTCGAGGAGTACATTTCGATGCTAGGGGAGAGTTCTGATTCTGCTTGAGATTTATGGTATGTTCATCTCTGAGGGAAAAGGCTGTCCTTTTGTTACTTCTTGTCGTCAAGTTCAATTTTCTTTGTGAACTTTGCCCTACAGCGGTCAAAATGTTCTCATGATAGGCAAGAAATTTTGCAACTGAATCTTTCATGGTTGTGCTTTGGTGATTGCTGATTGAAATTGAGAAAGTGCCCTCTCATATCTATTTTTTGTCAGTAACCATTTTCTAGTAATGACTTGTCTGCAAGTACCAATTAATTGGTAATTTAGTTTACTCAGATATGTATAAGGCTTGTGCTTGGATGTAACTGTTATCGTCTTATCGAGGCCCTAGCTGCACAAATATAATTTGTCATGCCTAATGCATCATTGCTAAGTGTATCAATCTGGATCTGCCTCAACATTTGCTTACATTAAAACAATTCTCGTGCACTTAATACAGGTCATGTTCAACGAGAACTTTTTGAACTGCATTGATATATGCGTATAACTTGTAAGTGTTGTGCTTTGTCATCGATTTTTTTTACTTGCGGTGATTTAAATATCCAGTATGTCAGATTTATGCGCTCTCCCAAAAAGGTCAGAATGTCATTTGTATATCTCGTAAATCACAAATTTACTGGTGGCTTGCTTGTGATTACGTTCTACCATAACCATTGTGAAACCTCCGATGCGTGCTTCGTATACAATTTGTATTTGAGATCTGCGGTGTGTGTGTGTGTGTACAATCTGGGCACAACCTGGCCCTTCTTGTAGATGTGAATTACCGATTTTCTGCTCAATTCCAGACATTGAAGTGTAACGTACAATTCTTCATGGATTTTTTTTGTTCATCTGCAGTTGTTTTTGCCTATTATAAAATTTTGCATCTGTTACATCCTACATGTAAAACATTGCACATTTGTCACTACATGTACTAGTGTCCATAATGATGCATTGTGTAACTGATCTGTTTTTTACGGGCCCGTGGTTTCATGAATGGCTTTTGAACACAGAGCTGGAAAGAGAATAGCATTAACCTTTATAACATGGTATGTAGTTCAGCTTCAATTCTTGCTTCTGCCTGACCTTTTGCTACAGTGAAAGTCTGAACAACAGCTACCATGTTAAAGAAATTTCTAGCACAATTCTCTTCAGGGATACCCAATTGCCCTTTGGTGCCACATATGACTTATTCAACGAGAATTGAACTGTTTAATTAGTCTATACAACCCGACTGAAGAATCATCAAATAGTTTTGCACAGCTTCATTGTTCTCATTTAAGATGCTGAGAAGTTAAAACGAAGAAGATACATATTTTTCCTTGTGTAATCCTGCTTTCCCGTATGACAAAAAGTACGGTAGGTTTACTGTTTATCTAATAGAGTGTTTATTTAGCTTTTATCCACAATTTGTTTAAATCTATCATCTTTCTACAGGATAATCAGGAACAATGGCCAATCTAACGTAGGGTGATGCCTGGAGATAACATTGAAGACAATATTTTGCTGAAGTGCCACAAACAGTAGGTTTGAGGTATAACCACAATTAGCTGGGTGATGATCACTGAAATAACTCATTCCAGCCACATAGAAGTGCCCAAGAAATTTTACCTTTCCCATTGAATAGTACCGTACTGTCCATGCTGATGACATGTATTATACTAGTAGTAGTAGCTTAAGGCAGTAAATTGAAACTCTGTAATTCATGATGCATCCTGCAGCTGCAGGTTTGCTTAATATATCGTGTTCTTTTGGACAATGTTGTATCAACTGGAATTGTGCAGCAACCTTCCCTGGCATACCAAGTTCATAGTCTTGAATCTTCCTCTGGGTTCCCATTTTTCTGCTGCTAACAGTAAATTAGATGCATTTGTATCATCTCACTGGTCGCTGCACCGAAATTTTAGTCTGTTAATGGAGTTCCTTCTTCAGCAAATGCAAATCACAATGTTTCGCATTCTTGATCAGCACAGGGAACTGGTTTCCCAGCACCCCAACAGTCTTCAGTCCGTTTCGTTACTGTTGTTTACCGCTCGTTCTTAAATTTTCCTGGATTGCCAGTCTCAGTTGTTGGTAATATGTTGGTCAAAACGCATTACCATGTGTTAATACTAAATCACACCATCTTGTAGTCTCAATAACCTTATTTTCATACTCGAAAAGGAAGATGCCTAATCTGTTGCACGGTGCAACCGCCGGTCCGCCGGTCCGGTCTGGCCTTTTCATACTCATCCTTGAGAACGAAAATTCCTAGTCCTGAGATACAATGAATGTTCTATTGTATGATCATTTTTTATGATTTGAAGCACCCATTTCTTGCTTCACTTGCTTAACTGAAAAGAAAAAAAGGAGACCAGATACCTGGGATTTTTTTTGGTCTTCTGGAATAAGTTATTTGTAGAAATGGCCATGATGATATTTTTTTTACGAAAATAGCCCCCTTGGTGTGGCCGGTTGGCGCGTCGGCGAGCACGCCAGGTGCCTACTGCACGTACCAAGCACGTGACAATGCACATAGGGATATCGGCTCACCACCTTTTATCCGCGCGCCCCAGTGGCGTTTTGTCTATTTTTTTGGCGGTGTTCGAGCAGGGACAAGGCGAGCTATCAAACACTTGGCCCGCGTGTAGGATTTAGGTCGACATGTTTCAGGAAAATTTATTGAAATGTATCTTTTTGTAATAATTTTTAAATGTAACAAATGAGCTCGAAAAAGAATAAATTTTTTTGCAGAGCCTTTCGATACAATGTACTTGCTTGTAGAAGGAACCCACGTCCACGAGGCCGTGGCGGTAGAATGAGCCCATGTCCATGAGGTCGAGCTTGCCAAGGGGCGCGGGCCGGCGGTTGTACGCGGCCAGCGCTGTACGCCACGCCGCCGCGTTGCTGCTCGCGAAGTCCACCGTCTCGGCCATCGCTGGTGCCAAGGGCGGCGGCTGCTGGAACAGTAGGGAGTTGCTTGCAACTGCAAAATGGTGGTATGAGAATCAACCGTCTCGGCCTCTCTGACCTAGTTGGGTAAGTTCTAGCTCCACGGTTGGATTCTTTCCGCTGTCATTTATAGTTTAAAGTTATGATTTATATTTTTTTAATTATATTATGAGCGTGTATGTAAATTAATCTATTTGGATTAGTTTTAGCTCTTATGGTTAGGTTCTTTCGGCTGCGATTTATAATTTAGAGTTATGGTTTATGTTTTTTTTAATCATATGCGTTTATATAAATGAACTGAATACCGATAAGTCGATAAATCGCTTTAAAAAGACTGTCCTGATAAACTTCTTCGAAGCAGTGGCAAATAATACGTCTATTTTGTTTATTTGAGAGAAATCCAAAAGCTAAAAAGAAGAGACTGTGAATTTCCTAGCAAATGTAGTGTTTTCTGCGCGGTTATGTGTTGCTAGATAAGCTTCATAGGATACTTAAAATTTAGATTTCTTAGATTTCAGAAAATTGAGACACAATCTAACAAATTTTAAATTTAAGAACTAAAATTGTAGATAGAGTCAAAACACAGAAATCGTGATAAAGTAATAATCATTCCATAAACAAATTTGAAATACATCTCGGCGGAGAGCAATACTCCATTTATCAAGTTGGTTCTTGTATGAATCAAAATCACAATAATAACAAATTCAAGAAAAGTGGACATTTGAACACCAAAGTTAAGGAGAGCTATTTGATTTTGAAGCTAACAATGAAGTTGATCAACAGGATTTTGGTTTGTTGCCAAGTTTATAAAAGTATAAGCCTTCAAAAAAAGTCATAAAAGTATAGAATTATGGTGATGATGAAGTTTAAATAAAATTCACACAACAAAAATTGAGCACAAACCAAACAGCCCAGTAACCAAAAGGAAATAAAATTATCTGGCCAAAGAACAAGGCCTAGGGTTTGCATGGCTAAATTTTGGCCCTTTTTTCTTTTCTTTTCTTGACGAATAATCCTGGACGTAGATTTATGTTGGACGGCATAGGTTCCCGTTGCAAAGTTAACCACTTCATTCGCCGGCGGTTCCACCTCCCTCTTAAACCCTAGCGGCAGTCGCCCAAAAAAAAAAAGAGAGAGCTGTGGCCGCCATGGCGAAACAACGGGGCTCGCGCAAGCAACGGAAGGCGAAGCAACATGAGATGGAGCAAGAGGTTGAGAACCACCACGAGGCCACCTTAGCTGAGGTGGACGAGGAGGAGGATCATGTAGAGACGGCAGCGCACGAAGCCACCGCCGCTTCCGACGACGAGGAGGCGGCGGCTAGGCAGGAAGCAGGAGCCGCCGGCAGCGAGGAGGCGGAGTGGGAGAGCCGGGGCTCCGGGAACGGCGGCGTGGAGGAGAGAAAAGGAGAGGAGAAGGAGGTAAGCTTTGATGAGCTGGGCCTGGACGAGCAGCTGAAGAGGGCCTTGAGGAAGAAGGGCATGACCAAGGCCACCCCGATCCAGCGAGAGGCCATCCCGCTCATCTTGGTGCGCGATTTCTGGCTTACACGCCTTCTTTCAATTTCTTTTTTTGTGTTTTGTGCGAATTTGGTGGAACTATTCGATCTTAATAACCCAATCGGCTCAAATCATCGGTTTTGTTGTCTTTTACTTAGTGTCACCATGTCGATGCTAGTTAGGAAAAAACACTGAGAAGTGAGAAATAATGTAGGTACTACGTAATTTTGGGTCCCTTTCCTTGCAACAAATTTTAGTTTTGTTAGTTTGGTGACAGTGTGCCAATTGCAGTACAATTCCATTGGCCTGCTTTCTCTGGTGAACTTTTTTGGATTAGGCGCAGCAGCCTGCTACTATTTGTAAATGCAGACCGTACTAAATTAAAGTTAGTTTTAGGGAAGCGCATCATAAGACGGATCTGGTACATAAATAGCTGTAGCCATTTAGTTCAAAATGCAGCACTAACTCTCTAGAAAATCCCTTATTTAAACTATGTGCGAAAGTTTAAGTTTTCAGTAGTTTGTGGTACTGAACAACAGCCTAATGCTGTGATTCTAGGAAGGGAAGGATGTGGTTGCAAAGGCCAAGACTGGTTCTGGAAAGACCTTTGCCTACCTTCTCCCACTGCTGCACGACCTATTAAAGTTGTCCTCAGAAGGGCGTATTCGAAAATCTGCACCGAATGCCTTCATTTTGGTGCCGACTCGCGAGTTATGCCAGCAGGTATCTGACCTCTACTTTTTCGGAGATGTTTTGTGTGGGTAGCTCGATTATTAGAAAGTTAGCAATGTAGTAGTTAATAATTCTCTATTTAATACACATCCTGATTCATACATGATAACATGAATTGTTGTTCTATTTGACGTTGGATGCACTAAGATATTTTTTATGAGTTCTTTTAATGCTAGACCTGCATATAGTAGTTCAATGGTTTATATTACAATGTAGTGCATTACAAATAAAACTTGTAATTCTTATGTTCACTATTATGATATTTTACCTGACTGCATAATTGCCATTAACTATTAATATCATGTGATTACAGTATAACTTGCTTTTTTTTGGATTTGTTTCTTCATACCTTCTTCTCTAGAAAAAGAACTCATGTCTTTGTCATTGTTTAATGAATTTGGTTCTTGTAGATTTATAATGAGGCATCGTCTCTCCTTGAGTTTTGTACATCCAAATTAAAGGTTGTCCAAGTGACCGCGAGCATGTCAGATAAGGATATTGTGAGACATTTATATCTTCTTTGATTCTTATTTTCTCCAAATAGTATACATGATTTTTTTGAGGGGTTACAGAGGCACAGCTAACTTGCTTTTGCCTGTCATTTGCAGACTGTTGCATTGTCTGGTCCCCCTAATATTCTTGTGACAACTCCAGCTTGTGTTGCAACATGCATATCAAAGGGCATTGTTCGTGGATCATCTATTAAAGAGTCACTTTCAATGATGATTCTTGATGAGGTGCACTTTATTTGCCTTTCGTAATTTATTTTATTTTTAGTTTGACATGCATATAGTCGCATATTGGAGTGGTTGATTTTGAAAAGATTTTATTTCCATAAGGAAATAAGTTTTCATTATATATTTGAAATATTAAATTCTATGGTCTCGTCCCATGTAAACATGAATGTAGCTGCTGAAGTTGTGGATAAAGTTGCGGCTCTATATTATTTTGCACAATAATCTTTTGTCTCTGGTGATTGCTCTGCTTCGAGTTCAAAATTTGTTTAATTGACTCGAATTTATTTTTTGTGTATTAGTGCATATGCTGATATTTGACATGTTTTTTTTCTCGAACACGCAGGAGAGCTGCGTATCTTTGCATTAAGAAAGAAGTAATTATAGGGGGTAGAAACCCTTACAGACCCAAAACACAAAACACAAACCAAACACACTTAAACTCGCCTAAGGCACAAGAATAAGAACGACCTCGACCAGAGAAGATCTAGACCAAACTTTGTGATGGAGCAGTTAGGAAAGAAATACCCTTTGCTCCAGCCAGAGCCCAAATCCTCATCTCGTCACTGACAAAAGACAAGAGAACCCTAACACCCGGTGTAGCCCCATCAAAGACGCAGCGATTGCGGAGATTCAAACAGACCATGCCCCCAAAATGATGATGGAGTTGAGACCTTTCCGGACCTGCCCATCAACTGCCTTGTGAGATCTAAACCACCATTCTTCCAAGGATGACTCACCCAGTTGAGGGGAGAGGTTATGTAAACCCACCTTTTGGAGCAAGTCAAACCAAAATTGACGGGCAAACACACATGAGACCAAGATGTGGTTAATGATTTCCTCCTCTTGATCGCATAGCAAGCATCGGGGAGGGTGTTGTAATCCTCGGCGTGTCAAACGATCCGCAGTCCAGAACTTATCATGTGCAGCCTTACAAGCCCAAGTCCTAACGCCAACACCTTCCTTGTAGCAGCTCTACTCCTTATATGCAAACAACGTCATGCTCTTCCTAAGCCCCACGACCCAAGACATTATTGCCTCCAGAGAAATAGTTTTTATTTTCGGATCAGCTACAGGGCTTAAACCCAATCTACAAAAATCCTCCTTGATTCCGATAAATTGCTCTCAAGAGGAACTCACCATTGCCAAAGAACTTTACGGTTGCAATACAGTGAGCTTCCCCATCACTTACCTTGGCATGCCGCTAGCCCCCTCTCGGCTGACAAAGAAGGACTTTCAACCTACATCGACAAAATTTAGAGATCCTTGCCTACCTGGAAGGCCAGCCTGTTATCAATGGCCGGGAGGCTAATTGTTGTCAAGGCTGTCTTCACCTCCATGGTTATTTACGAGCTACTCACTTTGGTTTTTCTAGCCTGGGCAGTCAAGGCAATCGACAAAAAATGGTGGTCTTTCCTCTGGGCCGGTCAGAGCCACACCAACGCAGGCAAGTGCCTCGTCGGTTGGAGTCAAGTGTGTTGGCCTTACAGGTATGGGGGTCTCAACGTCCTTGATCTCAAGATTGTCGGGATCAAGTTTCGAACGCGCTAGGAGTGGCTAGCTCCAGTCAAATCGGACTGGTTGTGGCACAATGTTCGGTGCCTAGAAGATGCCATGACTGAATGCCTGTTCCAAGCATCAATATCAATTCGGTTAGGGGATGGTTCCTCCGTTCTCTTCTGGACCGATCATTGGCTAAATGGAAAAGGTCTGTGAGAGCTAGCTCTGGCAATATGGTCTTGTGTGAAGAGTGCTTATAAAAGAATGACTTTCGTCAAGGAAACTCTCTTTAACCGCAAATGGATTTCTCAGCTGTAAGAGCCATTTACCGCTCAAGCGATCACTGAATTTCTAAGTTTGTACTCCACATTAAGTCAGGTTCAACTCCAGGAGGGCCACATAGATGTCATCTCTTGACGCTGGACGCCAGATGGCACCTTCTCCCCCAAGTCGGCATACCAAATCTTCCTAATACATTTCATTAGTGTTAAACAATGTAAACATCATTAGAGAAACTAACTTTTACATTCAAAATTTTAAATTTGAATTAAATAAAAACCGCCAGTTTGTATTCATGCATATTAACCTCAAACAATAGGTAATCTAGCACAATAAAGACCTAAACCAACTTACTAACTGCATTATGTAGTCCTAAATTCAAATTTCAATTTGAAATTTTTCGGCCGGTATATTTTCTACCGGTAGGCGCCAATATTTCCGGTTACCGCCGGGCTTTCTAACCCTGATCGGAACTTCTTATTGTTTAGTGCTTCCCATACTTATTAATTATGTGCATGGATATGCTATATGCATGGAAACGCTAAACCTTTGTGCTGCTTGCCTGTTAAGGTTGAGCTTTGTTGTTTATGTGTCCAGATAGAATTCAATGGGTAGCTACATTCACTCCTCTCTTTCAGTCCTATATTATTGAGTTGTTTTTTTGGAGTGGAGAAATTCTATATTTCCTATTGCCTGTTGTGCTAGATCTAGGGGAATTGATATAGATAAGTAATTCTTTATGACGAAAGTTCCAAGTTATTTAGGAAGGCAGGCCTCACATGGAGATTGTTACTTGAGTTACCCTTTTATGACACCACAACGATATTTGTGTTGTTGGTTTGATGCTTATCTAAAAAAACGCAAGCCAACACCAATATGTGAACCGCTCTCTGAACATGGGCAAAGTATTGGTTGCTTGGTCCTTTTCACCTCATGATGAAAACTGAGATAACCGCTCCTGCTTCGCCTCGTGATGAAACTGAGATAATTACTCCTTCACCTCTTGATGAAAACTTGCTCTATTGATACTTTCCCACCATCATTTGTGCTCATGTGCAGGGGTGGAGCTAGGCCTCGGGCCGCTGGGGCAATGGCCCGAGGCCCAGCTGAGAAAATCTTCAGTATTTTATTGTAGCTATTAATAGTAAAGGCCTTGATATTTTTCTTCCAGTGGGCTGGGCCCGAGGCTGGGCCTCGGGCTAGCTACGCCCCTGCTCATGTGATCTATTTCTCTTTGACAACAATTCTACCTGGATATCTGTATGGCTGTTGAGATGTATTCCTCGAGGATCCCACGAGGTCGCTCGTTAGCATTTAGAGAGTATTCGACTCGACTGACGGGTTGTTTTCTAATTGAATTTGGCTGTGCTGCTTTCAGACGTTTTACCTACGCCCCATGATACATACCTTCTAATTCCGGCTATTAGATCAAACTATGTATGTGCCTTGGGATCTACCTGTACATTGAAATACCTCTTCGTAGGAATATGTGTTGATAAAAAAAATACACTGTTTTTCTGCGTATACATGCTGTAATACTACGGCTGCCTTCGGTATGACTCATGGCTTGTGGTTTATGATTTATGCTATAATAACTAACTTTTAAACGATCTATTTTTTTCAAGATAAGGTCTACAGGTAAATTATAGTATAAATTGTACTGAGTTCAACTATAACGGCTAAAATCGCATGCAACTATCCTCTTCGTGTATTGCTTATCACGAACATTCTAAAATTCAAAAATTTCAACCATAAACCATTGTCCAAAAGAATCCATCCTATATTTTGTACGGGCCCTCTAAACGGTTTATGTATTGTGAAATATAGAGGCTAATATTCCTCGCCTAATCAAATTCATTTTCCCATATATTTTTGCTCGGCACAGCGTAGCACGCTGCGTCTTCAAAACCAGAGAATTTTCTTCCTTCAGAAATTTTTAGGTAAGACAACTGCGGTTAGATCCCTACACAGAACTCTGAAGTAAAAATAAGAATCTCTATAGAGAACCCAACAGGTACGTCTGATATCTTGTGCAACAAGTCCTCTTGGTTCTGAATAGAATTATCTCCATTTATTTACCTCGAAGTTCTGAAGAAACGAAGAACTACACAACGGTCATCAAACGCCAAGCCGGCGTACTCTTGTACTAAAAAAGATACAGGTATTTTTTAAAAATAAAAGTTAGAGTGCAGATAAATCCACGGCCAGTTGCCAGTAGCAGAACATCACCGCGTCCGCTCGAGAGGTTCGATAGCATACAGGACGATTGGCACTCCACACACAGGCATCAGAAGGTGCTGGTCGTGCCGTGAAATTTGGAGGCCCTGTACAAAACTCTAGGTGAGGTCTAAACCAAAGTACACAAAATGATGACTCTAAGACGAGGAGGCATTGCTGTGCCGTGACTTTAGAACTTAATTTGAATAAGCTAAACAAGGATGGCGTAGAAACTCACAATTGTGGATATTTCTCGTTCTATTCATAAGGCAAGGAAAGATATTCGTACACAAAAGATTCTGGTGTCTATTAGGTATCTAGATAATGTGTGCTAAAAGACTATGCCTTGGTTGGTGCTTGAGTGAAGTTAGGAAATGAGAAATTGACAAAGTGATTCATTCAATTTCGGGCTAAGCCAGATGCATTGAACTCCATTGCATAACCCTTGTCAATCCATTACTGAACACCACTGGGAGATGTGTGCTGGTGCCGTATACTCCTATGCCATATACTCAATATCCTCACTAATCATTCTTTTATCCTTGTACCACAAAACATTGAAGCTATAAGTCATGATGAACTATTTCATATGATCTGAAGCTAGCATGCCCACAGAGAATATAAACCTCTAACTTCTGATGCATACAAGCAAATCACAGGAAAAAATATCGCTCCAAAGTAACAGCCAAGATAACTAGGTTGGAAAATTATTTGAGTGGTTTAGATGTCTGGTTGGAGTTGATTGCCACATTTATGAAAACATGAAACAAATATTATTAAAATACATCTTATTTGATGACCCTACGATAAGCATGCTTATTAACTCCTAATTGAAAAAGAATCCATGGTTTGATAAACTCACTTTCTCATGTAAAAGCAACTCATATGATGGTCCA
Organism: Melocanna baccifera; assembly: GCA_036346265.1. NCBI lineage: Eukaryota > Viridiplantae > Streptophyta > Magnoliopsida > Poales > Poaceae > Melocanna > Melocanna baccifera. Next base: position 37,349,587 of record CM070682.1, read on the forward strand.
AAATAACGCTCACGAAGCTCCACAGCTGCCTGCAAAAGAAATTCTCATGAGGCCGCAAGATGATCCTTATAAAAAGTTCCCAGATGGAAAAAAAACTATTAAAATTACTTGCTTTGCACACATTCAAATGCCTGTGCATACAATTAGCCAGCCAGGACATGTTTAGAAACTTTCCATGCAATCCATTACCGTCATATTGCGTAACACCTAACAAGGTTCAACCAGGAGTCCAGGAATAAACCACTCACTTGGCAGCTAGGATCCTCAAATGGGACACCGAGCACGCCGGCAACCACTCTTGCCGTCTCCGTGGTCCGTGAGAACAGCGAATAGAGGATCTTGATAGAATCCACTGGTACACCCATTTCCTCTAGGTCTTGCACACACAAAACCGGCGGGGGGGGGAGGAAGGCAGGAGGCGGGGGGAGGAGGAGGAGGGCGGCGCCGCGGCGGGAGGGGGCGGGGCCGGGAGAGAGAGGAAGGCGGCGGGGGGAGAGCGAGGGGGAGGAGGAAGGAGGGCGGCGCGGAGGGGGGGGGACGGCGCAGACTGCGGAGGGGTCAGGGGGAGGAGGAGGTTGGGGGTGCCAGGCCTCACACAAATACATGGGCCTTCTTCTGCTGGGCTGATTTTTTGAGGCCCTGAAAATTGGGGGACCCTGTATGGTCGCACGGGCTGCACGCCCATGGGCCCGGCCCTGGTGCTCAAGGCACATAACCCTTAATTTTCTTGAATAGTTGCATTTTAAATGGAAAATCAGATCAACTTTTTGCTCTTAATCGAGAGATTTTGCTCGTTTTCCAGAATGAAATTAAGATCCTAGTACAATTGTTCCAGCCTGTTTACTATCGATCATGCCAAAATCAGCCCTTGGTTAGTGCTATTTTTGGTTCCTCAACTTTCACTTGGGGCACAGAAAGCTGAGGACCCCTAAAATGTGTGAAACTTGTTGCAAAAAAAAAAAATGCACGATTGATGAAAGTCATGTTGACAAAGTCGTTTCCTTAAAAACTTTGGGGGTTTTGTACCAACAATGACAATATGCCATTCTACTAATTTAGTACGCTAGGCCCATGAATATATAATTTAGGCTTCCCGCTTTCCGCAAGCTGAAGCACGACAGAAATTTACGGTGGAATCAGTTCTTGAGCTCCAGCTGTACACGACCTTCAGATGTCGTACCATACGCCATACGCCATACGCTAGGGAGCAAGAAAAGGAAACCGGCAACAAATGGTAAGGCCTCCAGCTATACAAAACTTGATTCTGCAAGCGCTTTAAGATTCACAGAACTCCAGGGCTATACCAGCTACTCACTGTTCAATCTTCATGGAACCTGCAGAGCACAAAAGGAGCATTTCTGTAAGTTGGATAGATCACTATGACCATATAAAGTTTTCGAAAAAAAGAGAGCATCATATGTACCAGCATTGTTTGTGCTGCTATCCGCTGCCACACCAGGGTTGAAGTTCATATGAGGAATGTTCTGAAGCCCTTCCCACATTTCAGGTATCTACATTCAAGGTTCACATAAGTCCATTGCCATGGCTTCAGGTGCTATATGTGATTGGCATGTCGTGAAATGGACTGAAGTTACCTCGTTCATTGTGGAAACGTTGTGGAATGTTCCCTGCAATACATCCACGGGATTGGAAACATTGCACATCATATCTGGCTGCATGATTCCTTGGTTAAAATGGGCAACAAGGGTGCTTGATGCTGGGTCAGTTCCATAGAAAACAAGATGCCTATCTTGCGAAAGCATCATCTACAAACAAGAATATACGTTGAACAAGCGGGTCTAAAACATCTTTGGAAATATTTAGAATGGACTGCAGTATTTACTTGTTTGGATAGAATCTGCTCGATATCAAAGCCTAGCTCAGGGTTGACAGTTGCAAGTTTCATCGACAAGAACTGCAAGTTCCATTGCATTAGAGTACAGGAAGATATTCCGACAAATACCATACATACTCAGGAACAATTAAGCTGCACTAATAGTACCTCAACTTGTCGTTGTAATAACTGCACATAATTGATTATCTCATCAAGCATGACTGCCTTGCCAGTAATCTGAGAGAAGGGACATGGTAAGGTGCGGAGTACAAGATAGTCTAAGAGAAGTTTCTTACACCAAAAAGAAGAGAGTTACCTTGCTACATCCTGGAACAAGATCTTGAAGAAGCTTCATTCTCTCACTTATCTTTTTTCTCCTCAGCTGCGAAGAGTTCCATCAACTTCAAGCATGAGTAAAGGAAGAGCATAAAGCAAACTGAACTGGGAGCTCAATAGTACTAATCAGAAGTTTACTCTTTCTGCAAGGCTGTGGCTATTAGTGGCTTGGCCTCGCTTTGCCCGGACATGAACATAATCTTCTTTAGTACCATTGTCGTCGGAAGAATCTTCCTTGCTTTGCATTTTGGGCGAAATCTTTTTATTGCCCTCCACCGAATTCCTTTCTGGCTGAGATGAATCATCTGTTTGTTGATCACCAAGATTCTAAACAAACAATTACAATACAGTTATTACCATAAGAAACCATCGACATATAGTTCTACACATTTAAATTAGAACAAGAAGATAGGCCACAAATAAAGCTTACTTGCATCCTGCTACTTGCAGACGGGTTTAGCAAGGCAATGCAGTCATCTATTCCTTTCCTTTTGTTCACACCACCACTATGCTCATCACTCATTTGGATGTTTTGACAGAATGTACCTGCAAGGATTATTGCTATTACCATCAACTACAGAATCATCACCTTCAAAAAAAATCTCACCAACTGCATGATAAGCAATACTAACCTGTAGAAAATCTATACAATCCCGGCTTTTCTTCTAACTCCATGCCGTAAGCTTCAAATCCATATGGCCCACAGCTATACCCCATCTTTTGATGCATCGTGACAGAATCCCAACTGACCTCCAAGAGTTCTTTACCACTATTTGCGGCAGGACCTTGATCAGATTGCTGGCCTGAATACATCTCCAATTGTCTAGAAACACCAATCTTCCTTACGTCCCTGTTCAGGACAAGATACATGAAGTTCCCAAAAAAGGATAAGATATATGAGAACTACCATTAGATATTCCCAAAAGAACACAGAAAGACAAAGAGCACCTTGAAGGCTTGAAGAAAGAGTAAAATTTGATCAAAGTCTGCAAAACCCTTTCCTTCACATGAACAACTCAACTGGTAATCCTTACACAGAGGTGAAAAGCAACCAATCCCTTCAAGAACCACCACACTATCCCTATCTACAGAATAAAGAAAGCCAAAAGAAGGATCCACCATCCAGGCAAAGACATGCTGTAACTGTATTACAGCTGGAGATATGCTTCAAAGCCTTAAGGAACAAACCAAATCTGCCATAGATTAAAGAAGCACACAGTCCAGAAAGTGAAACTTTAAATCCAGAGCATAAAGGGGGAGGAGACACGGGAAATGACCCCATCATTCAGCAAACAGCATTCAATAGTCACTTAGTCTTTTGGAACAAAGTGATGAGGATGGGAGGAGAGCCTGCTCTTCCTAAAAGACTCAAAACACCAAAGCTAATTGGAAACAGCAAAAGCCTACCAAATCTTCAAGAACCAGGCATGAAGCACGTTATCACCAGGCATGAAAAACTTCCAAACAAGTTAGGAGCTAACCAAGCAGTGGGGCTCCTTTTGGATGTAACTAGGCAGCTACCTCCAAGAACCTCAAAAAGATTACCTTATCATGCCCACATTTAAACTAAAAGACCTATTTTGATGACTAAATCACAAAACTAGCATCCTCGGGAGCACACAAAAAGATCATTAAGGATTTGATCACCCTATAAAGTCTTCACTATCTAGGAAAGCGCAAATGTGAAGCTTAAGAGAAAATACTCACATCAACAGAACTCATAAAAGGAAGCAAGTGCGCAAGCTAGAAGAAATTCAAACTGAACTAGTGAGGCTATTTGAATGCATAGGTAGCTAGACTAGGATCTGTAAGAAATAACTAGGGCAGTGCTGAAGCTTTCCAAGAGCAGGAGGAAGGAAAGCAACAAGCTTTGACTACACCACCATGTAATGGGGTGGTGTAAAGATCTTGAAAGGAACACATGCTCAGCTGATCAAGACCATAACTGTTTGAAAATTACCTGACCACGAAGTCACATGAACCCTCCAAGATGCCACCAATTCACCTGCAAATGGAGACAAACGCGCTGAAATAATTCAAGAACGCAAGAACAGCTCAAGGATATTTCTTTTCCGTTTTTTTTTTGCAGTAATACCTGGTGTTGGCGTCCATTTGGAGAGCTCAGTTTCTTGGCCCCCTAGATATGGATCACAGTTTGACCTCAGGATGAGGGAATGGTGAAAGATTAAGGACAGGAGGAAGCAAAAGGGCAAGAGAGAGAGCTGCCGCCAGTAAGTGCTGTTCGTTACCTGCCACTGAGGTGAAACGATTCCTTCTTGCTCTCTGGCCTCTCTGGCGAAGGGTTGTTAACCATCAACTGCCCCCTTCTCTCTCTCTCTCTCTCTCTCTCTCTCATATTTCCAAAACCTTAGTGTAAGCTAACACCTAATCAAAGTAACAACAGACTAGTGTACCAGTAGGAGTAGTTTACTGCTTGCTTTACTTTAGTACACAAAGATTAGTTGTAGCAAGGAGAAAATAAAGTACGGAGTAAAAAAATAGCATACAATTCTCACCTGCCCAGCCCAGGCAACCCAGCATTGCATACCCTCAATGCCCTGTGGGCCCCAGTTTGCCTGTAGATAAGTGTGAAAAGGGCATGCCCTCTTGTTACTTATATCTATTCTTCTCCATTGTTATTTTAGTATTCATTTTGCATTGGCTAGATTCTTTTAAACTTGTTGCTTGTAGCTTTTTAGATTTTACTACAGTAATAAGCTTTCAAATAGTATATTTTTTAAGGCAGAGTTTACAAGTTAATTGTAGTAGATACTGTATTGACTTCAGCTATACCGGTTAAAATCGCATGCGATTTTCTCTCTTCGTTCTCTCTCACAAACAGATAGAATTCAAAAACCATAAGTTAAAAACAAAAAAACTCACACTATGCACAAGTGCAAGTTTGAAATAAAAGAAAATTTTGACCAAGCGGAGGTGCTTATAAACTACAGTAGCAATGCCTCCATTTAAGAAGATTTTTACACAAATGTTTGGTCTTCTTGTGGCTCGATGCAAATCAGTTCCTCAACTTCTCATTTGCCTTTTCCTCTGAAAAAAGTCTCATTTGCCTTAAGATGTTTACATACGCACTGTATTTGTTCCAGACATGACATTGTTGAGTTTATTTTTACACTTTATAGAGTATGTTTTTATTTGTTGGTGTAGCAGCACTGTTGCAATAGTACTTCCAAGAGTAAATTATGATGGCTTTGTTTATAAGGCTGGGGGAGGGAAGGTGCTTCTCTTCCACACCAAGCTTTGAATGAGGGAGATCTCTTTCTAACTGACGTACTGCCATCTATTTGTACACTTGGGCCTTTTCTCCCTGCCAGCTTACCTGCAGCCATCCTACCACTCTCTCTCTCTCTTCTCTTCTCTCCTCTCCTCTTCTCTCTGCTCTCTAACCCAAGGAAAAAGAACGAAGAACAGGGAGTGTGTAAGCAAAACATAAAGAATCTTGTATTCTTTTCACCTTCTTGTCCTCTACAGTCTGAAATGCAGGACTAGCTGGATTTGGGGGATATGGTCAAAGCAAACACTGCGAGGCATCCTGCTGCTTGCTTGCTTGCTTAGGTGTCTCCATCAGTCCCGTCTCCACAAGATCTCTTTTTCTTTTTCCCCTTTCTTTCTTTTTTTTCCCTTCTTTCTTTATAAAAAAAAACACTGACTTGGAGATGGAAATATGGAATGACTTCAGCAACGAATCAACATAGCTCTAAAAGTTTAATCAACCAGTTAGATGGGAGAGAGTTATGAGCTGGAGTATATTACCCTCACCTAGACACCCAATTTGCATCCCAATAAGAGAATCTGGGACTTGTATTATATGTCGGTGTGATTGGCTGTTTACATGCTTGCAGTAATCTAAGCAAGCATACTTAATAATGGTTCAGTCCAAATTGCCTGTTTTAATAATACAAACATTAGCTGTTCCTGTTGCTTTGTCGTTCTTGCGAAGGAGAGAGAGAACTGCATATTGGATTTTGTGAGTATGTCTTGGCATGATCCTAAGAATTGATCATTCATCTCTCATATATACATACATACATACATACATACATACATACATACATATATATATATATATATATATATATATATATATATCAACTTTTTTGTGAAGATTTGAGAGCTAGAGTGAGTAGTCTAGTCTAGCTTCACGCGTACCCAAGTGTGCTAGTCCGCTAGGCAAGTGACATCACGCTTGTACTAGGGTATAGCTCTTAAGTTTGTTCTTTACTCTCTCATTTCAACGGTATAACGAAGGAGTGTTTAGGTCAGAAAGCAATTTTCAAAAACAGAGGTCAATACAAACATCTTTGTGGCCCCGCTCGTTTCAATTTTTTTTCAGTTTCATTTTTTTTCACTATTAAGTAATTCGTCTTTTTTGAATTTTTTTAGATTTTTTAGGGCTTTTTTTGTATTTTTCTTTTTTTCATGTATTCCTTTGCATTGTCCGTGATGGGTTAACATATTTTTTCTATTTTTTCTATTTTTTAAAATTTAATTATGTCCAAAAAATCAAATCAGCTACAGTAAAAAAAAGCCAACTACAGTGAAATTTCAGCCAAAAATCAGAAACCATCGTTAAAACGAATGCCCCAAACACAAGTGTTTTCTCCTCTTCCCACAGAAAATGAATTGATCATGTGAATTTTCTGCAATGAGTAACTTAAGGAAACATCAAGATTTGCGACAAAGATAACATAAAACCCTAGGTTTTATAATTTTAAAAAAATCCTAGGTTTTGGTACAAATGGTCTATTTTTTTGGGGCTACGACTAGTGGCTTTTGTCTATACTTTTTAAGACGACGGAGACGCCGATATGAACGGCACACGCGGTTTTAGACTCGAAAAGCCATTTGAATAATCCGCTGTAAGAAGTTGTTCTATTTATTTCAACTTTTGAAGAATCCACAAGCAAAAAAACCAAAAGCACAAAGGCACCGCTCAAAACGGTTTAAAGTCATCTTCTGTTTCTGACTTCTCTTTTTTTCACTATTAAGTAATTTTAACTTTTTTTAGTATTTAAATTTTTTGGGCTTTTTTCTTTTTCTTTTTTCTCCGTATTCTTTTGCAGTGTCTGTGATGGGCTAAAATATTTTTTCTATTTTTAATTTTTTTTGAATTTAATTATACCAAATAAGCCAAGTTAGCTATAGTAAACAATAAACTAATTACAGTAAAAAAATCATAGTGAAAAAGATCAAAATGTTTCATATCACTTTGGCCGTCCAATACATATATTTTTTTAGTATATACAGACAGTGATGGGTTTCACAGTACATCCTCTATATACCGCTTTCTCCTCTCGTTATCGTCCTCTCTTCTCTCCCACGTACTGGTGACGCAGAGCAGCAGCGCGAGGCCCAGCCCCGCTCATTTTGGCTTTTTTTTGACTTCAGCTTTTAGCTTCTGCTTTTTTTTCACTATTCACTACACTATCCACTAACTCAGCTACAGTGTTTTTTCAGCCAGCTACAGTGTTTTTTCAGCCAAAAGCCAAAAGCCAAAAGCCATCGCTATTCCGATCACCCCGTCGGCGACCAATGAGGAGGCAGCCCGGCGACTGCCTACACGGCTCTTATACACGTATTGGTATCCTGGACAAATCTCGGAGCAAAATAGACGAAGAGCGATGTACTCGGGGTTTTTTGAAACTTTTTCCCTAAAGCGTAGTGTTCCCTAAAATAATAGTAAAATATAAGGTTTTTCATTAACTTTACGTCAAAATCTAGAATTTAGCAAAATTTACTCTTATGTAAAATTATTGGTTACGAACAAACCTTTGGATATATATACATCTAAAGACTTAGTTTAGACAAGAGGATTAATATGTTTCATATAAAATACCTAGAATATTTCTATTAGATTTATGTCTTCCAAACGTGTCCTAATGCGAAGCTCCCCAAAATCATAGAAGTTCCTTTCGACTTATGACTTATCTCAAATAAATAAATAGAACAACTTTTTCGTCCTTGTTTCGAATCGACTTATCGAGACAACTTTTTTGAAGTGACTATCGGATTATCGGCTTTCTTTTCGTTCCCACAAGCGCTCGTACTATGATCAAAAACCATATATCATAACCATAAGCCATAAAATGATACCAGAAAAAAACCCATCATAGATACAAGCTCCCTGTGCTTCGAAGCATGCATGAGGAGGCATCTACAGTCGTTAGATCACTCAGACGGGCGGCTCAGATTATCCATAATATGTTCCCTCATTCCTACACATACCGGTCCCACCAGAATGGTTTGACACTTTGAAACTTTTTTATTTGGCCCTATAGTGTCATCTTAATTTCAAAATTAGCTCCATGTAATACGAAATTGCAAATCTAGTTCTCTTGCCGAGTGTGAAAGAATCACCGACTGACGCGTGGGCTCCTACCACGCCACCCGACCACAGCAGCATCTAACCACCACAACACCATTGGCAAACGAGACATATGTTAACCCGACGCGATAGGTGGTGAGACCCGTAGAGGTGCCGCGTTGGCTGACCTGGCTGACCATGGCAACCCCCCCTACATGCACGGCCGCATGGAGACTGACTCAAACAGGCTAGTGCTTGCAGTACGTATAGTTTTCTAGTTTAGTATAGTATAGATAATATGCACCATATGTAACTGTTAATTTAATTATGCCTAATCACTTTCTAGGCAAAAAAACTCAAAAGCATATGTATACTCAGGAATCAACATTACCAGATCTACTCCATCTGCCATATGCATAACATGAGTGTGTTATGCAATAAGTTAGGCCTGTGCTACTACCTTCCGCGGTCGGGTGGCACGGCTGCAGTCTTGGTCCTGCCGCCGTTGGGTACCTGTCGCGTCGGGCTAGTCTGTGCTGCACTCATCCGGTGTCATGGTGATTGAATGCTACTGTAATCAGGTGGTACGGTAAAAGTCACATGTCAGTCGCTGATTCTTTCGTACTCGGCAAGGGATCTAGATTTACAATTTCATGCTGTATAAGGTTTATTTCGAAATTAGGGTGGTATAGGGCCACATAAAAATATCGACACTTTGATATCTGAGCTATCCAATTGCAAGGCCTTCTCTCGCTTGGATTTCTAATCGTCCGTCTTCCCAAGGGAATGGAGAGACATTAGCAATTGATCACGCTATAAGTATGTTCAATTAGGGGGCAGAATTGTATGATACGGCACCGCGCGCGCGCATGCACGCGCACATGGGACGTAATGATCGTTGCTTCTCCGGGATCGATCGATCGTGCGCGCGCGCTAATCAAGTGTGAGATCGCGCACGAGATGGGAAGTGTGGTTGCTTGCATGCATGCTGCCCTTGGTGGAGACCTTGCCACCCACGAAAATGGAGGGTGGCCATGCCCATGCATTAGATTAGTTCCCTGTAGATGCAATAATAATCATCCGGTCGGCTCGGGCAAACACAGCACGAAACCGGCCGGTTCAGTGATTACAAAAAAACACAGTAGCAGGAAAACCACAATAATTGAGGTGCCATGTCCAAAGAAAAAAAAAACTTCAAAAGCGTCGCTTTGACGTCCCACGGAAAAACCGGGTTTATTGATGATGACACCCTGTTAGCCCGGTTCTTTTTAAAGCGTTGTTTGAAACAAAGGAAATAGAAAAAAGCGTGAAAAGAGAAACCACAATAGTGTCACTTCGACGTCACGTAGGAAACACACAGGAATTCAAGGCATAAAGTGGAGAATACCTGAGTTGAGACATCTTGTCAGTTTTTCTTCAAAGTTAGTGTAGAATAGCCTATTTCGTAGGAATTTCAAAGCAATCCTTACGGGTCATCCTTTGTTCAAGCATTGAAACGGCCTTGTAGTACAAATCCTACACTTTTCTGTTGTTCCAAATGGGTCCTAAGAAGTGCTCACTAACATAGGAGCCAACTTGGCTAAGCTGGCTCTCATTTTCCAATGGAGGAAGTTTGGAGCTCACCTTGGCTTTTTTTTCAGTTTCAGTTTCAGTTTCTAGTTTCAGTTTTTTTTTCACTATTCAGTAATTCGTCTTTTTCTGATTTTTTAGATATTTTAGGTTTTTTTGTATTTTTTTCGTATTTTTTTGCATTATCCGTGATGAGCTAACATGTTTTTTTTTCTATTTTTCTATTTTTTAATTTAATTATGTCTAATAAGCCAACTCAGCTACAGTAAAAAAATCAACTACAGTAAAATTTCAATCAGAAGTTAGAAGTTATTAGTATTCTGAACGCCCCTTCTGTTTGGAACAAACAAAGGCTGACTTAGGATCCCTAAAAGATTCCTATCGAGAAAAGGAAAACTGACATGAGATTTTACTTAATAGTACTAACCAACTAATAATACCAAAAGTGCTTCTATGCTTTAATGTGAAGTTTATGTAAAGTAAATGAAGAGCTATGGTGTGAAAGTAACCAGATCTGCGCGAAATTATTACTAGTAAGTACTTTCGAAGAGAAGTGTACGCCCGTACAGATTTCTTTAGCAGAAGCACAAACAAAAGCACTTGCGAAGTGAAAAAGTCTCGGCGCTAGGGCTCCTCCCGGCAACTCGAGTAAGTGACGGCTACGGGCCGCACCAAAGAGTTTATCTAGTTTATAGTTTTAGCCGGTGATTTTTGTTTGAAATTATATTATAGTGATTGCTAATTTTTTCTAAATCATTTAATTAAAAAAATAAAAAAATCATTATATCATCAAAAATAATGCAAAGAAAAAAGAGGAAAAAGCAAAAAAAAAAATCTAAAATAAGCCGAAATTAAAATCAACGTGTTATAAGTGGCTTCTAACTTAAATAAGCTAAAAGAAAAAAAATTAAAAACTGAAATTGTTTAGAGTGAGGCCTACATGTTTGGTTAGAGGATTTCCAATTGTTTCAATTATGGAGATGGCTAGCAGTCCAAGTTTATGGTGACCCATATCATTACCAATGGGTAATAACAGTAGTCAATGGATTATAATTCATTTATTCGATAAAACACCACTTCAACAAATAATAAGCCTATCAGAGTATTACAACAAAACAATGATTAAAGACATAATATAATATTACATAAATATAACATCGCAGGGCTAAAATATGTTACCAAGCCACTAGGGCGCAAATAATACAGTAAGTACAGAAGCAATTTTAATTCAGAAGCTAATTATACAAATACTAGGAATCATAAAATATCGTATTAATTTACATATACCCTGAGGGTCGTGCACGATTTGCTAGTAAGAGCCTAGTAGCCATAGGTCTTGTATAAGGCTTCCACCTTATACGGGTCGTACTCATAACCATTTCCCTTCCACTCAGTGTCAAACTCCTCTGAGTAGATATCCTCCACATCAAGTAGAATCCTAGGCTGGTTAACCTCTAAATAAAGAAAAATAATAGCAAAGATGAGTATAGAATACTCAACAAGCATTAATAGCAAAAAATGCACTTGTGTGCTCATAAAAGTTCATCTCTTTGAATCTCTTCTCATCTCATAATATCTCAAAAAATAAATATTTTTAGGTTGAGAAAGAATTTTGGATTTTAATTTAGAAATTTACTGAATAATCGTATAAATAGATAAAACCTCCATTGGTTCTCGTAGCCTCCAGTCCAGGAAACATGTATGAATTTATGATTTACATAGCACCGCACAGACTTATATCACTTTACCCATAATCACCCTGATTCTTAAAGTGAATAGATCTTTACATTACTTTAGATGCGATGTCTAAATCAGAGCACATAACATTTACCTCTATCTCAGTATATTATACTTTCACCCAACTACCCATAATTGTCAGCTCAAGGCGGTTTCTCACCCTCACTTAGCACCCACCCAATTATGAGCTAGTCGTTGGTCGGACCGGACGCGCCTTCACCTAACACTCCAACATCGCTAAATATAATCAGGCTTATCATTTATGGCCCAAAAGTCCAATTGAGATCTCGCTCGGTTCCTCTCTAGATAAATCTACTTATCCAGTTGTGAAGTGCATAATAACCTTGATCGAGTAACTATTTTGCCTATCCTTAGACAGGACAATGGTTGATATGACCAATACAGTCAATTACATGAGTGGAGTTTGTATTTCCTTATATTTTATCCCTATGCAGAGAGTCCTAACCTGGCTCTTTATCACCTTCCCAAGATATCCTCTACCCACTATTTACTTATATTGTAGTTCAACTGCTCTCTCTCAGTCAAGATTGATATACCTCTTTCATTTCTTTCACTTGGCATTGATCAAGATTAAACATGATTTCATTTTTATACAAGATGATATTAATTTAGTAGGTAAATACTTGTTTTTATTGAACATAATCCGATTGTATGTTCATAGGTATACTTTCCTGAGTATTGATCAAGTCCTCTCGGGTGAAATTCTTCCTCTAGATTCGGTTTTTTTCTTGCATTTAACACATATGCTATGGTTCAATTTATGGATACAGAAGATAAACTATATCGATACGTGCATGTGCAATCACTTAAGCCAATTTAGTCGATTGTGGATTTTTACAATTTAAATGCTATTTATATTGCTACGCAAATTTTAGCTTGTTGATGCTTAATATTTACAAGCAATGATTACCTAGGTTCTACCATTTAAATACTACTTGCAAAATTAAATATGCAGCTAAACATATAACAGAGTACTTGGTACGACGATACGCGAATAAATACTCTACTTCATCTCTCTCTCCTTAGTCGACCATCTGGCCAATTGGGCATTGACCCAAATACTCCGTACTATCGCTCTCTTGGCCTCTCATTCCCTTTAGCTCACTTGGTTCGTCTCTCTCTCTCTCTCTGGTTTTTGGTTCCTCATTGGCCAAGGCTGCCTCCCCGCTCAATGTCGCCTTCTTGGCTGGCTCGGCTACCGGTGCCGTGCCTCAGCCACTCCCTACTAGCCTCTCTCCCTCATGCATGCGCTTGCTGTGCCCTACCTCCTACATGATCATTGCCTCTTTGCCTGGCTTAGTCGCCATCGGCAACTACCTGGTCCTCCCTGGCTTGCCTTTGGCTGGATCGGGCCCTTGGCACCCTGAATCTGACGCCAACCATTAGGATCCGAGCTCCACCTCTACTATTAATTTTCCCTTTCTCTTTTATTTCTAGTTCATGGATTTTGCTTGATTTAATATTTGATTTGAGTGATTTTTGGACATGGATGGGGTGGAGGTGGTGATGGATGTGGAACCGTGGCTTGTCATGGCGAGGCTCGAGGCCTCCCACATGCCATAGAGTGTGGTGGCCGTCGGGTGCGTATGGTGGCAAGCAATGGTACGTTGTTGCCATGGTGTTCTCACCTCTAGTATAAGCAACTCCCTCTCCCACTTCTCTATATGTGCCATGGATTTGGTGGATGGTTTGTGAATGCTGGTGATGCATGTGTCTGGATTGGTGGATTTTTTGGTGGGGGTGGAGTGAATGGATCTGAGGAATTGGGGAATGGTGGTGCTCAGTTGTGTTGAGGCTGCTATTGTTGGTCATGGGTGAAATGGCTCTTTCTCTCTCTTACCCTAGATGTGCTTTCACCCTTATCCCTTCTCCTATGTCGTGGCTATGCTGGTGCTGCATCGTGCTTTCATTGTGCTTACTATGCAAGAAATGGTTTGCTTTGGTGATTTAGCCGAATGGCTATGAAATAGAATTTTGGAATGTATTCAGTTTGGTTTTTAACAATATAGCTACGAGAGGTACCGACTGGTCCCGTATGGTTTGTTGTCTTAATGAGCGAAATGTACATGGCAAGCTGGCTTTTAATTTCTTCTTTTGTTTGGTCTTTTTTGGTATATTAATTATACTTCCCTCGTAATTAATATTGTGGTTGTTCTGTAAATTTCGATGAATTGCAATTATGTAAGAAATGATCTCAGCTGCAATTTAATTATTGTATTCGTTGTGTGTATGGAATTGGATGTAATAATATTGTATTTCAATGTATGTTGTAAATTGTATAACTTTACTTTGTTTTCTTTTAATCAATTTAATTTCTTTACAATTGTGATAATCGGAATCGCTACGATGACATCGTTAATTGCACTGTTAATTACGGTTGACAATGTGAGGTGCGACTAAGGCTAGTTTAAAAACTTGGGGCATTACAGAGTTGTTCACGCCTCCTACTCGGGTTTGGTGGCATCTTCGTTTTCCTTGTCAATCAGGAGAGAATGAGGGCAAAGCGGTGCTAGTGTTGTGTTATACAAAATCCTTTTTCCTCAGATCAGATCATGGTGAAGGAGTCTCAAAGCCCTGATCAGGTGGTGAAGAGGTGGATGGAGGGGGTTGAGGGTTTGCTAAAGACCCTGATGTTATCAAATGCAGAGAGGAAGGGCGTCCAGATTGGCTTTAGCGATGGAAGGAGGTGGCAGCTGGTGATCCTCAAACCATTGAGAAGTTGCTGTCAGAGAATCCTGCTCATCCGAAGGTGCTAATCCAGGCCATAGGTAGAATTTGGTGCCCTACTAAAGGCATTGCATGCAAAGACCTAGGGAAAACCACTATTAGTCACAATTTTCTGAGCTAGTGGGAAGAGGAGCACGATGGAGGATGGGCCATGGATGTTCTCTTGAGATTTGTTGATTATGGTGGAGTATGATCCTTTAAAAACTTTGGAGGAGTCTGTGTTTCACATTATCCCGATCTAGATTAGAGTGTCAAAGCATCCAATGGGCATGATGAACCGGGAAACTGCAGAAGCAATTGGTAGAGAGGTGGGAGAAATGCTTAATGGGGAGACCGAAGAGGACGGATCGGCGGAGGGGTGTTATCTAAGGATCAAAGTGCTATTGATATCGGCAAGGCTTTGAGGAGGGGCATTATTTTCTATGTTGGCGAACCTAGAAGGGAGTTATAGTATCCTTTTATCAATGAATTCCTGCTAGATTTTTGTTGTGTGTGGCATCATTGGGCACACAGAGGAGAACTGTAACATCGGTGATCAAATAAGTAGAGTGTGTCAATATGTGCTGGGGCTACGAGTGATACCATCAAGAATGAGACAGGATGATGAGCACAGGGGCCATATCGTGTCGTCCTCTCATGGGAGTTTCTAGTGTAGAGGATCAAGAAATGGAAGAGCTGATGGAATGGGTTCTTGGAGGAAAGATAGTTGAAGGACCAGGTAAGAAAGTCATATTTAATGTTGTGATAAATTATTGTAAGTTTTATGAAGTAGTCAACTGATTTTTGCAAAGATTGCACTTTGTCAGATTGGCTTTGGGCAAAAACTAAGGTTTTTGGGATTTGAGTCATGGATTGAGTTGAGGTGACCTAGGTTATTGCATTAAGATTGCATGATGCATGTTTTGGCTAACGTGGATTAAGTTGTGAAGAACTTATACCTAGAAATGA
The DNA here is from genome assembly GCA_036346265.1 of Melocanna baccifera. NCBI lineage: Eukaryota > Viridiplantae > Streptophyta > Magnoliopsida > Poales > Poaceae > Melocanna > Melocanna baccifera. The sequence continues at coordinate 37,365,081 of CM070682.1, forward strand.
TTTCTTTGCCTTTGGATGTGTAGAGTCGTTTGGAGTCAATTATGGTCAACGATGAGGATCGGGGCTAGGCTTATGGAGGAGTTGAGTCTTAGAACGATCGAAGATGTCATGTTAGATGGTGAGTTCAAGCATGGCACGAGAAAGACGAAAAAGATTGAAGACGAGTTTGAACGGTAGGATAACATCATGAGGCTTAGATAATCCAAGTGACTCGTGGTTCGATGAAACTGGGACAAAAGAGAATTGGCGATGTGTGGTAAGTTAGTGGTGTACCTACACGTGGTAAGCATGGTGATTACTTGAAAAGGATGGTGATGACAGGGTCAACGAGGGGTATTTTGGTAATTTGGCCAAAATACCAGAAATCACCTTAGATCAAAACCGTGGCGCATGAGCGACGCGTTGGAGAGTGATTTAGGTCAAAGTGGAGCTGGTTTAGTCGAGACGAATTGAGGCTAAGAATTTAACAGATATGAGTTTATGCGCTTTGAAAAACGTGTATAAGTGAACATGTGTGAGTAAAACCCGTGTGTGTAAAGTTAACGAGTTTGCCCATTGTACTAAATAGATAGTATTGATTAAGGGGTAGATGTGGCTGGCTAGCCCATCTATAAAAAGGGTTGGGATGGAGACATGTGATTAACCATCCAACCCATCTCTCTTGTGCTTTCATGTTTTAGGGTTAGGGTTTGGAGTATATGGTGTGCTCTCTGTCCTCCAATATAGAGTGGCTATAAAACCTATCTCTTCAAGCGGTAATATATCAATCTTTGATATTCTCTATGTCTATTTTGTGTTTTGATTGATTACTCTTGTTTCAGTCGGTTTTGATCTATCCTTTTCCCACTTCTTGATCTTGATGTACCAAAGACATGAGTGAGATAGAGATAACATCTAAAAATCAATCTCCTATCATTTAGGCACTTTAATAGAAAGTTCATGAAGAAACCCGTTTTTACTTGATTTTGGTCTCTTTTAGTGATTTCTTGTTTCACGAGTTTTTGGATCGAGTTCTTTGGTGTTTTAGCTTACAATGATATGTGAAAATACATCTAGAGTCATCTTGGTCATCATCTACCTATGAGCAAGTTGTATTCACCGTTTGAGATTTTGGCTTGATTTCGGTACAACCTTCCAACGAACCAAAAAAGGTCCTAACTTTGGCCATGTTTTTATAATCATTTGTTGAAATAGGTTCATGATAACCTAGAGAAGATCCGTGCAAAATTTTATATAATTTGGATTTATGGATCAAAGTTATCTCAATTTTGGTTTTTGAAGTCCTGCTAAAAATACTATTTATTGCACTGATTTTACTGTACCAACCGGTCAGACCGTCCTTAGAAAACCAGTCAGACCGACCAGGCTAGTTAGATCGCCGTTGAGGGGCCAATCAGATCACTGGGAAGGGCTAGATTTCAAGTTTTGTTGATTTAGTCTAGTTGGTTTGATTTTGAGCTGAGGATTATACACCTCTATAGGCGTCTGAGTATAGAATCATGAATATTGGAAGAAAATTCTGAGTTAGCACCATTCACCCCTACTCTGTTGCCATATTCGGTCTTTTAATTGGTATCAGAGCCCGGTTAGCTCTTCTCATATATCTTAACCAGTTTTAAGAGTCATGGCAGCAGACAAGTATTCCACCAAACCTCCTATCTTCGATGGGGTCGAGTATCCCTTTTGGAAGAGTATAATGGAGTCTTGCATTCAGGCTAAAGGCTATGTAATTTGAAAGAAGTTTAAGATCAGATTTGTCATTCTTGCCGAGGATGACATCACGGCTATTAATATGCCAGATGTTGAGGCAAATGCTAAGGCAAGGAACATCATCATTTAAGGTCTTAGCTAGAGTAAGTTTGATCGTATTTCTCATCTCACGTCGGTGTTCGACATCTGGGTGACCATCGATGCATACCATGGGGCACCACCCAGATTAAGACCATCTGACAGGACTAGTACAAGCAAGAATACAACAAATTCAAGATGCTTGCTAGTGAGTTCTTAGATGAGTGCTTCAGTAGATTTTATAAAATTCTGAGCAACCTCTAAGCTGTTGGTCTCATATACTCAGACTCAAATAATGCTCGTCAGATACTATCTGCCTTGGATCTCAGAGTGTGAGATATGAAAGTGATTATCATCAAGGACACGATTGATCTGTCGACCTTAACTCTTGATGCGTTGTACTCTCACCTTAAGACTCATGAGATCGACGTGTCTCTCGCAAGTCACAGTCGATGGTCTTAGTCATTGATCACACATCTATCTCTGGAGCATCGTCTGATGGTGCTACCGGATTCTCTTAGCTGCTTTATGTGAGATGAGCGATGACCAGTTTGAGCAGCTTTCAGAGAGTGAGCTAGCCCTCTTAGCCAGAAAATTCTTCCATGCATAAAAGAGGGTTAGAGAAAGGAAGTGAGGAGGTCTGGTGATTTGCTTCAAGTGTGATGGCCCCAACCACATCCGAGTGAACTGTCCCAAGCTGGAGAAGGGTAAGAACGATAACAGCGGTATGTGGAAGAATGACTACATCAGCAATAACCGTAACAAGAAGCCACCAGCTTACGATCAAGGTAAGGACAAGATGTACTGCAACGTTGGCGAAGCCAGGAAGCTCTTCCACTGTATTCTCACCACCTTTGACAATTTTGATTTCGGTGACATGGAGGGTTGGAGCGATGACGGTGAGGATGATCCGCAAAAGAACACCAAGAACAACGACGACTTTATCGGGATGTGCTTCATGGTTGACGAGAAGGGCATCAGTGATGACGATCTTTATAGTGGCTTTGATGAGGTATGTCCTTATTATGAACAATTCAATGATGCTTTTCTTAAATTAGAAAAATTTTATGCTATGTCTAGAACTAGGTATGGCAAGTTAGAGAAGGGGATAGAGAGCTTGTCTTACTTCACTTAATCTGCTTCCTCCTATGACGATTGCGATATATCTGCTATCTTTCTTAGAGATATATAGAAATTAAGACCTCATATGATAGTGTGATTTCTGAGCTAGATTTGCTTAAGGTGGAGAATGTTAGTCTGCTAGATGAGTTAGAATTGTGTACAATTGCTCCATTACATTCAGATTCTGTTGAGACTACATTCTACACCTCATGTGAGGATAAGGACAATGCATTTAGAGATTTATATACCATACTTCTTAATCTGTTTGAAACCTATGATAGTTGTAACAACTTGAAGATTAATTTAATGAAGACAGATCATAAGATTGCTGAAATGCAAACTGCTTTGATTGAGCCTATTATTTCTTATGCCAATTGTCCTAAATTAACTACTAAATTTTAATCTGTTTCCAAGCAATTTCAGGACATGTGTGATCATAATAAGAAAATGGCCAATGTGATTTCTTATATCAATAATTGTGAAAAACTAAAATATGAATTAATTGCCTTAGATAAAAAAAATATTTGAAGCTAACTAAAGACCTACTAGAGAAGTCACAAGCTGTTTGCTCTTTCAGTGCTGAAGTAGAGAAAAAATTGAAAAATATGCAAGAGACCTTTAGGAAAAGTTACGAGGCCCAGATTGCTAGATTCAGAACTGTCCTATGTGTGTCTTGCGAAGCCCTCAAAGTTGAGGTAGTCTTGTATAAGGAGAGATATGCACGTGCTATTTGATCTTCTTCACCTTTTGGTTCTTCATTCTCTCCTTCTGGTTCCTCACCCTCTGCTTTTCCTTGTGCTTCTTGTGTCTCTCTTTTTTGAGGGTGTGAGTATCTCATGAACATTCTCAAAAAAATTGTTGGTGGTAAAAAAAAGCTCAATCATATCATGGACAATTCTAAGATTTATATGTTTAATTAAGATCTAAGATATGATTTTCTAGAGGATATGAGAAAACATCCACATGCTGTTGTTAGAGTTGTAGTAGCAGGCATGATCGAGGTTACGCCTGAGCCTAAGAAAGTAGTGTTTAAGTTTACGGGCTTTGTTTAAGGGATTTTTGACAGTAAGGTTGTGCCATCTGTTGTTTCGACCTCTTAGAAAGCAAAGTATAATTGCACCTTCTGTTAGAAGGATGGACACTTAGTTAAGTTCTGCTTCAAGCATGCCAAGATCGAGCGTCGCGACCGTGTTTGCGCTCTTATGGGCATTCAGGGTCAGCCCTAGACTCGGAGTGCTCCTAAGACCGACACGAGGTCTAGGGTTATAGGTAGCTCACCTGACATTCTTGGTTTTAGGCAATGTCGAGGACTTAGTTTTCATGCTCCTTCTAGTTTTGGTTCTCGAGTTGCCTCGGGTCAGGGTTTCCGTTGTCCTGAGGATAGACCTCGTTTTCTCCGTCAATATGGCTATCTGCGGTGTGATCAGCATACTGCTGTTGGTCAGACCCACTCTTCTATAGCGGTCGGGCCTAGCCGAAGTTGAGGTCTGCTCCTAGAACTTCTGATTTCGTGAGAGGCGAGGTGCATAGTATTGCTAGAGTTTAGTCTTTTGCTTGTATGACTGGATCTACTACTTGTCATGCGACTTAGTACTAGGTTCCTAGATCTACTCTTATTACTCCAGTATCGAGCCACCGATATTGTCTTCTCACTGATTCAAGTTCACCAGGCTGATAAGGAAGATGTTTAGCTTGTGGACTCTGGCTGCTCTTGCTACATGACCGGAGACTGCCGTTGGTTCTCTTCCCTAATATGAGCTCCAGGTGATGAGATGATTACCTTTGAAGATACTTCTTCGAGACTAGTCATCGCTAAATGTACTGTACGTATTAATGATTCTTTCATTGTAGATGTTACCTTAGTGAGTAAGTTGTAATATAATTTGTTTTCAGTTTTTCAACTTACCGATGATGATTTGTGGTAAGATTTAAGAAAAATGCTTGCAAGATTCTTGTTTCTTTGGGGAGTCTAGTTTGCAGGATTTCTATATTTAGGTGGATTTTTCATGCTGATTTTGTTGAGTTTTTTGGTGATTCTCTCATGTGCTTAGTTACTTTAAAGTCCTGTAATATCTCCTTTTGGCATAGGAGATTTGGTCACATTGATTTTGATCATTTGACCCGGATTAGTTGCCATGACCTCATTCATGGTCTATCTAAGTTCAAGATGGTCAAAGACATTGCCAACATGGCAAGATGGTTGCTACTTCTCATCCCCTAGTCACTGTGACTATGACCAATACACTAGGACAGCTTCTTCATGTAGACACTCTTGGTCCAGCTAGAGTGCAGTTGGTGGGTGAGAAGTGGTATGTTCTTGTTGTGATCGATGATTTCTTGAGATAGTCTTATGTGTTTTTCTTAGCCTCGAAAGATGAAACTTTCAGTTACCTTCGGGGTCTATTCAGTAGGTTATCTGTTGAGCTCCCTAGTGCTTTAGGAGCAATTCGCAGTGACAATAGCATGGAGTTCAAGAACTACTTTGAGATCTTCTGTGATGAGACAGGTGTAGAGCATCAGTTCTCTTCCCTACATGTCTCTCAGCAAAATGACGAGTGAAGAGGAAGAACCGTATCTTGGTCGAGATGGTCAGGACAATGCTAGATGAGTATATTCTTACATTGCTGAACAAGAAACAAAAATGTGTTGTAAAATTTAAGGTCTTCGTATAGCTGCTTCTGATGTAAAATTTAAGGTCTTCCTATAGCTACTTCTGATGGATAGATTGAATACTAAAGATATGTTGCATAGAAGGCATTATAATTTTGAAGGTAACCAACTCTGTGTTCTATGTTAAGATAGAGAGGAGGAAACCTTGAATCATCTATTCTTTGACTGCCGATTTAGTCAAGTCGTACTAGAATATCATTAGAATTAATTGGGATAATTCGATCGATGCTAATCTTAAAGTGGAGAGAACCGGATTAACTTTCAAATCTCTATTCTATATAGAAATCTTTATTATTGCAGCATGGCATATTTGAAAACAAATGATGACAAGGTGTTTAAGAATATCATGCCAAATATTGCTAGCTGGAAAATTCTCTTCAAGAGTGAATTCGCGCTACATGTGCACCCCCGTTAAGGAAGAGCATAGGCACATTATCCCCTTGATTGGTTATAAGCAATTCATTGATGTAATTTTGGTTATAAGCAATTCATTGATGTAATTTAACAATTTAACTCCTCCTTACCAAAACTGGGAGACAACATGATTTGTACAATATAGCAAAGAAGAAGAAGTGCAAATTGCATGGTGCTTAGTAAAGTACTACTGCTGCGCTAGTCTTATATACACACACTGACACGCGAACTGGAGACCCCTACTGCTTCTACGCTACGATCATGCTGCCTCGCGCCATGCAGGTCTAGATGCCGCCCCGGAAGAATGGCTCCCCGAGGAAGAAGCTGGAGTAGGTGCCGCCGCCGTTGGGGAAGAGCGTGAGGAGGCAGATGACGGCGAGCACGAACCCCCAGGCGAAGCGGTCATTGCCGAGCGGCGTGATCTCGTCCTGCGCCGGGAACTCCTCCCCGCCGCGGATGAAGGTGGTGAAGAGCCCCCACACCAGGCACAGCACGCTGCCGCTGATGGCGCCCAGGCCCAGCAGCACCGACGTGCCGAACGACAGCAGCGCCGCCGTGCTCCGTCCGAACAGGGCCTGCGCGATCCGCCCGCCCTCCAGCCTCCCGCACGGCAGCAGGTTCAGCGACGTCACCACCATCCCGAGTAGCCCCGCGAACGCCAGCGGATCCACCGGCACGCCGACGCCCTCCACCGCGTTGGGCAGCACGTTCCCGAGCTCGTCGGCGTACGGCCCGATCACCAGCTGCACGAACGAGAGCAGCGGGTTGTTGTAGAAGAACTCCGGCCGTACGAACCTGCGGCGAAATTAATGACACATTACAATAGGAGTCAGAGCTCTGTCTGAAATATGTTACTGCTTGTTGGAGTACTAACAATGGCAATAATAGTGGGACTTACAGTGCGTTATCGCCGCCGTTGAAGCTGCCGTCGGCGATGAACGCCGAGATGGCCAGCACCAGCGACGTCAGGTACGCGCTGGCCGTGCGGGCGACTGGGATGTCGAACAGGGCCTTCTTGTTCGGCAGCAACGACTCGTAATTGTTCATCACGCCGAGGCATCCCGTCCAGTTGGACGGAACGAGGAACGACGGGCTCAGTTTGACGCCGTACTTAGCCGCGGTCAACCTCGTGGCAATCTGCCATGAATCGCTCCCACAACATTAGCATGACAGGTACATTGAGCATAGATGCTGATTATTAGTTAGTTGTGTGCACGCTCGCATCAAGTTTGGCAGATATATACCTCAGATACGCCGAGGATGGAGAGGAAGCCGCCGAACAGAGGGAGCACGTCGGAGACATAGTCGTCGAAGGTCGCGCCGGGTTTGAGGAAGAAGCCGCTCATGATAGCTATCGTTCCGAAAGTCGTAACAGCCAATGCCACGGCGCTCAGGTAGCCCCATGGCGTTCTCAGCTTGGTGATCTCAAGCTGGAGGTCGATCTCTGCTTTCGGTTGGACCATGCAAACCTGAATGGAATCACAAGGCGCTGTTACTTTCGATGGTCCATAAACCTGAATCCATGCAATGGTTCACAGCCTCACAGGCCACAACATGATGATACCTGCTTTGTAATGTCATCGTTCTTCTCCTCCATGAACCACAGGGTGACCTCTGTCCCTGTCGCCTCGGCTATCTTCTTCGCCAGCTTCGGCCTCACCTCCTCCACAGGCTTCCTCAGGTTCCCGATAAAGATCCCGCCGTCGCCGAACCTCCGCACATCCACCGCGAAGAACGTGTCGTACCCGAAACAGCTCTTGAGCTGCATGCACCAATCATCCAAAGGTCAAATATTGCTCTCATTTAACTATCCAATCTATATATCTATACGAATAAAAATAAACGGTAAGATTCAAGACACTCTTCGTTTCAAGGACAAAAAAAACCTATAGTAATTTTAAATTTTTTTAAAAAAATTCTTACATTAATCAAGAAAGAAGAGAAACATCTTCACTATTTATTTTGATAAAATTAGATTATAACAGTGCGATTAATTATATATATTAGAGTTATATAATAAATATAATTATATTTTAATTACAGCTAATAAAATTGTATATTAAAAATAATTATATTATAATATCTAACCGCAGAATTACGGGTAAATCCGCTAATTCAAACGAGAACAACACATACATAGATACGTACATGCGAGAGAGTAATTAAGACATCCAATTAGCAGAGTAAGTAATGTTACCATGTTGAGGTCGAGCGCCTTGAAGGTCCGCTCGGCTTGCTCCAGCCTCTGCTTTTCCCGGGCTAGCTGGTCCCTGGCCAGCCCCCGCAGCAGGCCGGCGAGCGGGTTGGCGTCGGGCTCGCGGTCGAGCTCGCGGAGCTTCCGGTCGGCGCGCTTCTTCTCAAGCTTGATGGCGGCCTCGATGGACGGGTTGCCCATGAACTTCTTGAACTCCTCGTCCGTCTTCCAGTCCGCCTCCTGCTGCTCCTCCTTGCTGCTCTTCTCACCATCCTCGTCACCTTCTTCCTTCCCTCCCCGATCGCCGCCTCCAACGTGATGCGACGCCTTCGCGACGTCCTCTCCTCCGGCATGGTGCTGCGACGCCTTCGCATCATCCTTTTGCCCGTCAGGAGCCACGGCGATGGAGGTGGCCGGGTTCGCCTTCCCCTCTTGCTCTTGCAACGAGCACCTGACTAGGAAACCACTCCTAAGAGGCCTGAGGGGTGGCTTGCACTGGCTCTTGGAGAAGAGAGGGATGGTTCTTGCTATGTTTACACTTCTACTTGTGCTGCTGCTGCTGCTGCACAAGAAAGAGGTCACAAGAGAAGTAGACGCCATTAGCGGCGTGCTGTGGAGCTAGCTCTAGCTTGGTGTACGCACGTGCTTGTTCTAATTAATGTTTGTTTTTCTGTGGAGATTTGGGGAGCTCACAGGGGAGCTTAAAAGGGTTTGGAAGGAAGAGGAGGAATGGGAGAGTTCTAGAAGGTTTGAGAAGGCGCGGGGAGGAGTCGCGAAGAATGTGATGGAAGGTGTCGAGTCGAGTCGAGTGGTGGCGACGGAGTTGAGGCCAAGGTAAGGGCCCGGCTTATCGGACTGGCCAGGGGAGCTGTACACCTGGCGGCAGCTTGGCACGCTGCCGTGAGCTTCCTGCCGTCCTGCGTGGGTCCTGCCTTGGAAGGCTACCTTGCCAATTGCAACCCATCAACTCCTGTGGAGTTGAATAGCCATCACAAGTCCGAGTGCTTCTGCTCCGGTACGCGGTACAAACAGGAAGTACCACGAAGAATCTGGCACAGTATAGAAAAAGAGTATATTGGGGAAATCCCAACTGGTGAGATCCCAGTAATCGACTCAATAGCACTCAATAGAATAAAAAAAATTCCGAGACAAGAGGCGAAGTTTATTAATTAGAATGATCGGGTCAAGCTACATATGGAGGTGATCATAAGTGGTTGATACGGTACATCTCAAGCTTAACATACGTAGCACTGCCTCGTGCGATCTTGTCAGGGAATTCGATCCTGGATATGCTCCAAACTATGCTAGTCTGCTCAACTTCACCTTCAAAATTGTACATACACAATAGGTAGTAGAACCTAGTGGTAGGTGGTAATCATTGCATTCTTTTGGTTTCAGACATCACCACCTCCGCACCAGTGATGTGAGCAACTGCAAGGAGAAAGGAAGCTAGTTAGCGTATCTTGTAGCTATTTTGAAGTAGTGAAATCGGCAATCACCAGTGCTTGCTTGAGAAGAACAAACAATTCACAGTAAGAATGCGCGGAAAATGGCTTTTGACAGAAACCAAGAAACAAAACGCCTTTACATACCATGAGCTCCTTTTCTAAAGAATAACCAATATAATTCAGATTTCATACTCTTAATAGTTTAAGAGCTCTTACTACTATGTTGCAAACATGAGCTTCTCCGTTCATAATAAGTTTGGGTTATGAACTTATGATATAAGTTTTTTGGGGGGGTGAATGATCTAAGAAGTTAGGCAGTGATTTACGGGAAGAAGATGCCAACTTGACAGGCAACTAATACCCACAAAAAAACTTCAGTGTTATGTTCTTAAAAGAAAAAAAGTGGCATGCAACATGTAATAGTTTGTATATTTCAAGATAATTGCAATAATACTAATACGAGATGACTGATAAAATTGGTCGCTAGATATGACTGAACACTGAAAGTACATTAATGAATAAAATGTAGTGTCCAATCATCACTGAGTAGTTTGTAATCATCAGTGATAAAGACAAACCTTAATATTGGCAAGATGTGCAAGTGCATGCTTTTGTTTTGTTACTAGTTGGCCCATATGGAAGTATTTACAAAACAGCAAAAGGAGCTAGAATGTAATTCTTTGACCAAACTAATTGAAGTTAGTCGAAACGATAGGACATCCGAGAGAAGTTTTTGTGCTCAAAGAGAGCTCACATGGACTTCTTTGAATACATTTGGAATTTGGATTATGATGTTGTGATAATTGTTTCTGTTATGAATATTGTGTATATATTCAAGAGGCTCAATGAGCAACACTCATGAGTCATGAATCACCTTTCATTTAAAAAAATTGTGTACTGAAAGTCTGAAACAATGGACAATATATATAGGGTACAAAGGGGACACAAGACTAAAACTAGTACAATAGAAAATGCCACTAATACCCTTAACACCACTCTCAAATACAAGACATACGCAATAGCATTGCATTTGAAAAAGGGTTGACACTAAAATAGGAAAAATCCGAAATCCAAATCTTGATAATATCGTCGTAGCATGCAGCTCTTAGATAGAGAATACTGTCGAATCAAGCCAAAAAGAATAGATAGAAGTATGGTGGCATAAATCGAAGCCTAAGACGGCGACGGCACAGTGCACAAAAAACGCAGTGGTCTTAGAAGCTCGGGGTGATGGCTCAAAGAAAAGCGGCAGTATCATAACAACTTTTACGATTTGCACGCAGCTCGGAGAGAAGAGCGGTGGCTACTGCCATGCATAAAGAAAATTTCTATGTTTCTATAACTGATAATAAATTTACGGACTCGCACAACTTGAACGAACCAAAAGATAGAGGCTACAGACTTGGATGGACGCAACGGAAACTTCAAAAGAAAGACTCAAAATACTAAACAACAGAACTAGTAGCTCCCAGCACCAACACACCCAACACCAACACAAAAGATCTCCATCCTCCCCCTGGCACAGTGCCCTGCCTAAGCAGCAGAACTGACAGCTATAGCACAATGCCTCCCTCCAAAGTAAATGCATACAGTTGATCCTTCCCAAGAGTATTGTGCACAGCCGGCCTTAAAAACTTCTAAACACAGAGGCTCCACTCATTCCCTCCACCACATCTCTCTTCCTCTCTGTAATGCCAAAGAAGAAGAAACAAGCCACGGGATTGGCGAATGAGGAGGCACCAACCAAGCCCCGCGACCCCAAGGGCGACGACCTGAGAAGGGTGGAGCGTGCGGTGGGAGAAGGCCAGGCGAGGGCGGCTTCGACCGGAGGCGCTGGCACGAGCGCAACACGGCGGCCGGGAGGCTGCGGTATGGGCATGGCGCGACAGCCGAATGGAGAGGTTGTCGCCGCCCGAGGCAGGCCGAGGTGGCGGCTGCATCAGCTGAGGTGCGGGTGCGGACACGGCATGGCGGTGCAAGCGTGGCGTGGCAGCTAGATGGAGAAGTCGTCGCCCAAGGTGGGCTAAGGCGGCAGCTGAGGCACAGCATCAATCTAGCAGCGGGATCCGACCAAGAGAGCCGGAGGCGGATAGATCCAGGCAGCAACGATCAAATCCGGCCGATTCAACGCAGAGGCGACCGAATCTGGGCAGGACGAGAGCGGCGGCCGGATCTGGTGCGGGGGTCTTGGATCCGGCGGTGGGGAGGACGAATCCGGCGAGTGCGCGGCGGCGCAAACACGGGCACAAGCGCAGCGGCCCAGCAGCGTCATGAGCGCGGCATGGCGGCTGGAGCCGATGAAGAAGTAGCTGCCCTCGGGAGTGGAGATTGTTCCTCTCGGGGGCAACAGCGGAAGAGAAAGAATGAAGATTAGGAGGCAGCGGCGGCTACAATAAACCCTAACATTTGCTCTGATACCATGTTATGAATATTGTGTATGTATTCAAGACTCAAAAGGCCCAGTAGGCAATATATATATGGTACAAAGGGGACACAAAACTAAACCCTAGTACAATAGAAAATACCACTAATATCCTTAACAGTTTCAAGAGTTTCCTAACCTCAAAAAGCTCAAAAGGGCTTCCAAGCCTGTAGACATCATCTTGTTGGCTCTGTCCAGTGGAAAGGAGTTGCGAAACCAGGGCACGCCATGCAGTTAACAAGAGCCCAGTACTTCCCATGGCTACCAAGATGAAAGGAGTTGGTGGAATATGGCCAGATGTCACTGCTCGAATGGCAAGTCCTAACTAAGAGGAGAGAGAGAAAAATCAGAGACAGCGTCAGATATAAAACAACAGCAAACACATCATCTTTAGATGCTTCTGTGCTAACGAAGCAAATAAGGGTGAAGGGGCAATCACATAATAAGACAAATGAACATGTTTTGGGAGTTCAGAAGAAAATAGATGCAAATGTAACATATCCTCAAACTGGTTCTTGGGAAAATGACCAACACTCAGCTCTCAAACATGCCTTCGAAAGCTACAGAACCAAAACAGTACGGTTAGGCGATCTATCTTTGCCAATAAGTGCTGGCCTTCTTCTCACTTTACCTAGTAGCAGGCAAAAGGACCAAATAACCCCCTAAACACCTCACTAACAGTAAACATTGTCGCATGGGCACAAAGATGTAGAGATAAATGTAAGTCGTAATATATTTGACATGATGAGCTATGAGGAAGCTAGGTAGAACACGTGCACTGTTATGGAAATTAATAGGGTGCTGATACAAGGCAGCAATAGCCAATTGTTAAGCAAGCAACAGATGATCTTCATGGATAACAATAGAATGGTTTCCTGTCTGTTAAGTAGATTGGTGAGAATGTTCACGAAGATCACAATTCCCAAAATTATACATCTAATCTTTGTTGAGCTAGGACAGAAGATATATGCACATTCTAATCACAGGTCAAGTTTGAAATAGAACTAATTACCAGTATCCCAACAACCCAGGATTTAACAGCAACGACAACAGCTTTTCCCACACCATTGCGTCCTTTCGCGTCATCTCCAAATCCACCAAGGAGGTATGCACTGAGCAACCACCCTGCACAAGACCGGATTCTATGAGAAATCCCTTCGCCAACATCAACGACAAAACGGCGGTGGCATTTTTCTGACCAGCAATGAACGGGTCGGCCGTCTTGAACGTCTCAGCGTCAAGAACAGGCAGACCATGGCTGAACCTTCCTATCGCAGAGAAGACCAGGAGACAAAGCACATCTCCGCTGGCCAAAAGCCCGGCCTTCCTGCGAATGCAAGCACCGACGGTTCAGCAAACCGAATCAAACCAAACCAAACACAACGGGGGAACGGCGCGCGGGGGCATACGCGTAGGAGACGAGCTTGGACTCGGCGGCGGCGTCGCCGGGCTTCTCAATCTGGATGACGCCCTCGAGGGGCACGCCGTCGTCGGCGACGCCGACGAGGACGGGGTCCTCCGCGGCGGCGGGGGAGCCGGAGGGGCCCTCGACCGCAGCGGCGAGGGGAGGGGGCGGCGCCGGCGGGCGGCGGGGCGCATCGGCCCCGGAGAGTGCGAGGAGGCGGCGCGGGAGGCCGGGGTTGGCGAAGAGGGGGTAGGGGTTGGGGCCGCGGTGGCTGGGAGCTGGGGCGGGCGGCTTGGAGGGAAGCCGCCGCGCTGAGAGAGAACCGTTGGCGGCCTGGTTGACTAACAGCATCGTCGCGGCCTCTCACCGGTGGGCAGTGGCGCCGGTGGGGGTGGCGAGAAAGGGAGCTTTTGGGTTTGAATTGGAGTGGATTTGCTTTCGAGTTTGGGTGGTCGAAAAGGAATTATTGATCATATATCCTCCACTTAAATAGAAATTGAGGATTTATCTTCCTGATCTACGTGTCAGTGACCTACGATAACCCCACATGTCATTGAGTGGGGAGGATAAATCCTCAATTTCCTAACTATGAAGAGGGTATATGATCTAAACCCCCAGTCGAAAATGGTGTGAACGAGAAGCGGCGGGCCCGTAATCGTGTGATTTGCCGCCTCGTCGCATGGAAATTTTGGGTATTTCTGTTCCTTTCGTATGCATGGTTTTTTTTTTCATATGAAGAATCTGTGCCCTATGTATACTGGTAAATAGTAATAAATCTAGCATATTTTACAGCTCAATCAGAACATGGCATATGACATCGTATAATGTACATATGTAAATACAAAGTTCTAATTTGATTATGTTCAATATATACAACATTAACACTTAAATCAACTGAAAACGAACGAGCAGAGGGATTCAGCTATTTGAGCTATTTCGGATCTGTAGTACGAGGCAATTAAACGCACCGTGGATGTTACCAACTGTTGGTATTGCTCCAGTCAGTAACTGGATATATATAGAGTAGCTTCATCAAGGTCACCGTAATAAACCATCGCTAAATCTTGCTGGACAAAAGATCCCAGTAATAAACCGCGGTGAATCATCTCGCATGGCCTGCATGCCAACGTAGTATCAGTTTCCTAGGTCTCTGGAAGCACCGAACTTCCATTTAGGGCATCTCCAATGATCCTAGCTAGCAACTAATTAGGAGACTTCCACATCATCAACCAAATAGCTAGCATACAAAGGACTGTCTATAAGGATAGCTATTTGATACTTACATGCACACACAGTCATTTATAGAGACTGCCTCGTTTTCTCTTATAACCTAGTGCTTAAGGAAGAGCCGACTCGATTTTTTTTGCATACTTTCTTTCCTCCACATAAGATTTATGCTGATATGTACATGCAAATAGCCAACTGACTCAGATCATTGAAGATGCCCTTAGCAGGGTGTGTCAGAGCCTGGGCATTTGACCATCTGAGCTGGTAGCCTGGAACCAAGCCGCTTTATTTTTCCCGTAGTTTTTAATATTATCGCATCGGTCCCGGCTTATAGAAATGAATAGCCAACTCGCTTAGCTTGTCTTACAAAGGGTGAACCCAAGACAAATAGGAAGATGATACTAACAAATTGCATACTGTAAAGATCTGCAGCATTCCACAAGAAATAGTACTAGCATACTGTACTGTAACTTGCACACTTACAGCGTATACAATTCATAATCAAAACATTTCTACCAACCCTACTAAGCTCTTAAAACTAATAAGGTACAACAAAGTTCTCTATTTGGTTCGCCAAACATCTTTACGTTTTCCACTTACATACATGGAGATACTACCCTTGCACCACCGAGTCTTCGAGAAACGAGAATCATATGATGCCAAGCTTAAGAAAAATGCTTCTCGATTGTACACTAGTAACTGCACAGTGAGGTTATGTGGCACGAACATAACCTGCGCAAGCGAAAGCACATAATACCACGTGCAGCTTCTGAACAAAGCAAAGGATCTATCGATGTGAAAAAAGAGTTGATGAAGACAATAAGCAAGTCAGAAGTATATTGTTATTTCTTTTGCCCCAGGCTGCCATAAACTAACATGGAACTGAAATTGCTATTTACCCGATGGAGGGAGGGAGGGAGGGAGGGGGAGAGAGAGCGCGCGCGCGAGAGAGAGAGAGAGAGAGAGAGAGAGAGAGAGAAGCAGCAGCAGCTCAAATTGGTAATTGATGGATAAAAGAGCACGAGTATCTGACATACTAGCTTGTAGGACACAACATCAGGCGACTGGAACTTTACAGCAGATGTTGAAGACATCATCTAAAAGTGCATGATCACCTGTGCCCTCATCTTTCCTTGCATATAACAGTTCTTTCCCTTTGAACACAAACATTCCACCCTAACACACGGGAAACAAACAAGCAGTTCCATGGATCAAGACACTGAGAAATCTCAAAATAAGTTCAGATGATGGTGGCAGAAGCATTTTTTCAAGGGCCGCCAGAAGCAGTTAAAGTACCAGTAAATGATCTAACCTGTTGCAGGACACTTGCCCTATCATCAGGGGTGGCTTCGATTGTATAATTCTTCACCGCCTCCTTGAGGGAGTCAAACCGAGAAAACACTTTGACCTTCAAAGGAATATGTTCAACTGTTTACGACAATGTCCAAGCATTTTTCATTACAAAACAACTACACAAGTGAAAAGCAAAATTTATGCTTACACTGGCTGGGTTGAAGAATGTGCGACCAATACCAAAATATAGACCCAAGAGATCATAAGCCTGAAAAGGTTAGATGGAAGTCATATGCTCAAGAACAGAAGAAAGAAAATGTTTTTGGTGGACAGTAAAAATTTCAATCCACATATAATTGATCCTCATGTACCAAATATGGTATATGCATATATCTACCTCATTTAGATATCTAACATCTAAGTTTGAAAAGAGGGGAAAAGGATATACATCACAAATTAATCCCAGCAGCAACAAAGATCATTTCTAATGGAATCCTTACTTATGGAACAACTTATTATTGTACATTTTTATGATTAGAAGACAGATATCATGTTCTGCAACTATAGAAGGCCTTCCACTTGTGAATAAACGGTCACTATCAATACTTGCATCTTATGAATTCACATCTCTGACTGGCCACAACAAAAATAATTTCCAACAATCTTTCTCCATAATAGTAATTACACGTTTTTATGGGATAGATCCTGTTAGTACAATCCAGACAATAAAATGGCAAGGAGATGCTTACAAGTTCAACAGATACTATATGAAAGAAAGGTATATTCAAAAGTTCAAACATAATATTAAGTGCATATAGTTACTCTCTAGCATACAATATAGCAATATCCAATAGGTTCATTAATGCGCGAGCACACGAATTAGTACCTTGCGTCCAGGATCTGCATAGAGGCAATCCAATGGAAAGGGCAACTGCATTAAATATTTAGACAGAGTTAGTTAGGGATGGAAATTTCTAGAGAACTCTCTAAAACATATATGCATGATTGATTGAATTTTTTTGGAAATCCATTGTCTGGCAAGTCGTCAGACAAGAGGGATAATTTAGAACAGTTCACAGCTTGTGTGTTAAGAGGGTAAGAAATAAGGTATAAATTGAAGCGCACTACATACACGTTCAGCAAGAATACGGGCTTTATCTGGAGTGCCAACACCGACAGCAATTAGTTTGACGCCGGCTGAATCAAATATCTCCTTCGTATCCCTCAACACAGAGGCCAACTCCCAACTACACAGGACACAAGCAGAGTTGATGATTAGCACAGAAAAGGATATTAAACCAACAAGCACAAACTCTTATCAAGTAGTAGTTCATAAGTTTCAGGGCAAAACAATATATACAAGAGGAGGAGGAGCTATCTCTCTCACCAGCAAGGGCAACCAAAATGCCTTAGCAGCGCGACGACGGCCATTCCCTGCACAAGCAAAGCACTCCCCCAATTCATTTATGTATTGCATCAAATTCATACAAAATTCTCATAGTGTCATCAAATAATTCCAGAGTTAAATGGGGTTTAGTGTTTCAATCTACATAAGGAATATATTTTGCTCAAGCAAAGCAACAATTCGTCGCATCTAATTCTGAAAACTTCTGGGTTGCAATTTGCATAGCTCAACCCCGAATATAAAGACAAAATTTCCAAGGTCACGTCTCCTCGCAATACACAAATCAAGCTAATTGGAGAAAATGATGAGCATCTCTACCTCGTTCTGGTCCCACAAGTCCCTGAACAGGACGGGCTCGCCGGTGGCCGCGGAGAAGATGGCGACGCCACTGAGGGCATCGCCGATGCCCGACCCGGGTTCCAACGAAGGGGAAGGGGATCTCGCGGCGGCGGCAGGTGCCGCTGGTGAGCGGCGGAGACGGAGGTGGGGGCGGCGGCCGGAGAGGGGGACAGGGTTGGGTCGGTCGCGAGGGGAGGCAGCTGTAGGGCGAGAGGGCGGCGGGAGGGAGAGGCGTAGGAGCGAGGTGGCCGTGGCTGCGGCCATGGGTGGGGGAAGAAGCAGCGAAACCCTAACCGTAGGAGAGCGAGAGAGGCGACGAAGGCCGAGACGAGCAAGTGACCGTTGCGGTGGAGGCAGGTGTGTGGCCACTGACCACAGCTTTCTAGAGAAACAGGTTATTTGGAAAGACAAGGGTCTGTTTCTTTGTGCTTATTAGTTTAATAAATAATAATTATTAAGAAAATTAAAAATCACTTAAAAACAATAAAAAAATAATTGGGGCAACCGGGTCAGTGCGCCTGTGCGCGTGCGTGGGACGAGGCGGATGACGCCAGCGGAGGGATGGCGATGATGTCCAAGCCACGCTGACAGCTCGGCCTGAGAGCACAGGGAGAAGACGGATAGCAGGAAAGGCGCCGGTTGAGAGAAAAAGTGGGTAGCCAAAAGAAGAAAGCAGGTTTTAGGGAGGGTTTCGTACAGGCTATCCAAAGGAAAGGGCAGCTGCAATGCGCAAATATCAGAGAAAGTCAGCTCCATCCGACAGAATCACGACGTTTCCAAGGACATGATACTCTGGTTGAGTGCCAATAAGAGCACTAGCCCTGTCCTAACGTTGGATGATCGCTCAAGAACGAAGTAAATTTCCTCTTGCTAAGCACTCACGCCAACCACAAAATGCAGCACAAGCTTTACCCGGTCGGCGAGAATGCGAGCTTTATCGGGAGTGCCAACGCCGACGGCTATCAGTTTCGCCCCCCGCCGAGTCGAATTTCGCCATGGAGTCCCTCAGAAGAGAGGCCAGCTCCCAGCTGCATAATACATGTGACCACGGCGAAAACTTAGCAGCCGATGAACAAACACGAAAACACAGTGAGCATGCAGCCTGTTAGTAAAGGGCAGCCTCGACTCGATGTCCTCACCAGCACAAGCACCCGAGAAGCCTTAGCAGCGCGACCACGGCCACCCCCTACGCGCATGGCATAAACCGCAAGAGTTCAGCATACGAGCACCGAAACTTTCCGCATATCTGATTCCGCGTGAAGTTGGGCTACCGGCCGTCTAGCCCACACGCACGCTCGGCCCAAAGGGCCGGACGCGGAAGCGGTCTGTCAGAGCAAACCCGCCCTTTTCCTCGCTTCTCCTGCGACAATTTCACACCCCACTGCGTTAGAGGCTCATGCTGAAGTGAGAGCACGTCAAACCACTGGAACTTGCAAGTATTTATTCCAAACTTGTCGGTTAATGTACTACCTATGTTTGTTAGCTTAGTTAGGAGCATGTTACTGCTGTGATCTCAAGGTAATCCATGGGGCATGCATGGAGAAGCACGTAAGGTACATTGAGAGATGCTTTGCGTGACACTATTACCTAGGAAGATGTCACCTGGCCTCTCGGTCGGTCTAAAGGCTTAACCATGGTAAGTGTGCTATAGATCTGCGTCAAGAGTATCCTAGGGCTGCCTGTGGCTCCCTCCAGGTCTTATATGTGAGAAAGGCAATCTTGCGCCCCTTTCCTTTCTCTCATGGCCGTCAGATTGAAAGGATCTCCCTGGCACTGCAGACCTTTTTCAACTGGAACACCCACTGCAATTGAAAGAGCCTTAGCTGTAATTAACTCAAAGCAGTACAATTAGCAAGAATTAAAAAAGAATTAAGAATTATTACAACGTATTAATTACAAAAATGAATTACAACTTCCAGCTTGAAAAATCTCAAAGAAATGAATTGAAGATAATTGTTACAACCCTTTTTAATTACAAAAATGGTGTGCGTATTAAAAACAAATTCCTAATTGCAATTGCATTAAAACAAAGGCTAAGTAAAAGGTGCATTGCATTTCAGTGCCTTGTCTCCACGTTTAGCCAGCGTTAGTACCCCAAGCCGGCCACCCCTCTTTTTCTTTTGTGGTCGGAGAGTAAATCAAATAACAATCCAACAGAGAATAAAAATAGAATAGAGAAACAGAACTGTCATTAGTACCCTCGGGCTCTTAGGGCCAATTAGAGTGGCATTCATCGAGATTCCTAGACTGTCCCGGGCCGGTCGGCGTCTCTCACCATAAATGGGTCTCATCATCTGGCATTCAAAAATCCAAAGCTCATATTTTTCCAATTTACCTCAGACCCCAAAGAATTCCAAAACAGTAGACAGCCCAGACTAAGAGCCTCCAAAGCCACAGGGCAACAAGACACAAGAGGAGATAAGCTTGGGTGTCTCCAGCTGTGCCCAGCCAGGCCAGAGAGAGGGAGGCCGAAACCTCCCACATATAAGCCTCAATTCCAGCTTCGCTGGTATTGCCCACCGCATTGCCAAACCAACCGAGAACTCACAAGCCAACAAAAAACACCAAAGCCCCTCTCACCACCAAGAATAACCAAGAACATTTGAGCACCCAAGCTAAACCGAAACCCATTTCCATCCACCATCACTCTCGGTCGAAGGCTAGAGAGCTAGCCCCCACCAAAGCTCACATCCCACTGAGTGAGAAGAGAGGAGTGTAGGAGAAGGGGAGGCGGAAAAGTAGAGGAAGACGAAGGAGACCGTCGACTATGGGACAAGGAGGTCGACCGGGTATACCACCACAAGGCAATGACCACCACAAGACGACGTCCCCGACCGCGACAAGAACCCTGACCACACCTTCGTCCATGTCTACAACCACGTGAGGACCACACCGCAACCTCCACTAGCCAGCACATTTTTCTCTTCTTAGCCCGACACAAGTAGGCCCACATTTTCCTCCCACCTTTCTTCCTTTATCTTTTCGGTTCTTCCTGTCTAAGCACACAAACACTCGACACTACTCCTTCTCGGCCCGTCTAGTTGAGCCAGATAACTGAGAAGGAGGGAGAAATCAACTAGCCCAACTGGTGGCTACCACAACAACCGGTGGCTCATCCTAGCACCATGAGCCCCTCGGGCTTGGAGAACCGCTCCCGACTAAGAACCCCAAGCGCTGAGTTCCATCAGCACAATTGCTAGGATCCCTAAGAACCGGGGGTGGTAAAATGGGTGCAAGTATAACAAGAACACCAGCTAAAATCAAAGTGCATAAACTCAAATAAGGAACGAGGAAAGGTAGAACCGGAGAGTAGATAAAGCCGAGCCTCCTAGCCTTGACCACTGGCCAAGAAGCAAGCCCACTGTAGAATCCACCCCAGCCGGCAACATCCTCCTTAAGGGTGTTTAGGAGGTCGTGGGAGTCGCTGAGTAGTAGTAGCCGGAGTAGCCAGAGTAGTCCAGCATTTGGAAGTTAGAGTGGCCACAAATCTGGCAGAGTAGTCATGGATACAGTGGGGTAGTCCCTAGATCCGATGGAGAACCACTAGATCCGGTGGTGAGCAACCCGAAGAAGAGCAGATCCACCCAGATCTGCGCTAGAAGAGGAGGGGGAGCGTCGAGTAGTTAGGCAAGAGGGAGCCGCAAGCCTCGAGGATGGAGGGAGGAAGAAGAAAGCACCGACGCCGAGAAGGGAGAGCGGAGGAAGAAGAGAGCAGAGGCCAGGAATCAAAGTGTCGGCCGAACCGAGGATAAGCGTTTTCATTAGTTGAGAGGAACCGAGCGTATTAGGCGAGGAGGAGAGGAGTGCGAAGCGTCAACCGAAGCAGAGAAGGAGCGTTTTGTTGGCCATTTGCTATGGGCTGAGTAGAAGCCGAGTGGCTGAGAGTTGGGCCGGACTAAAGGCATGGGCCTTTGAGGCCATCTAGAATAGTTGAAGCACCATGTAAATGAGTAGGTTCTAACATGGTAGATAGACTAGAAATCTACCATGGCGGGGAAAGTAAAATTTTCTAATCTACTAGTACCTTAAATAAATAATTTCTTATAAGAGAGCGTCTACCTGTAATGCAAAAATCGAGCAAGCTCAAGCCGAGGTAGTAGCGCAGGTTGCAGTTGAATCTAGTAGTTACTACTCAAACAAGCTAATTCTTGATCACAAACATGGTTATATTAAATGTACAAATTACTTCTTGTATGATTATAATATACTTACATTAGAAAACGTTTTTGAAAATTTAAATGGATTAGGAAGATGAAAGAGTAAAGGATGAGAAAAGAAAAGGGGAAAAAAGAAATAGAAAGAAAGGAAGAGTATGAGATAGAATCAGTAGTCCAGCTGAGAGGAGCAGCAAGACTACAGAAGTATATAAATAGGAGGGTAAAGGAACCTTAAAAGGCAGAGAGAGGGTAGACAGAACCCCTTTGCAAATGGCTAGAATGTAAGGACCCACCAAACTCTCACTCGGATCAGGGGCCGTAAATAAAGTGCCAACCATTTTTCCATCTTGGACGGGCAGAAAATATTACCATGTTACGTTATTCATCTCTCCACATTATGTAAGTAATTATGTGTGAGCAGATATGGATGAAACTCAAGACCGGTAACGCCAGTCCGAAAGTAAGTCCCAAGGCACTATATGTGTAGGTGGAGTGTTGAGCCAGGAGCCTATCCAACCAAACACTATTGGAACTCGGTAGAGCGTGGATTTGCTACCCGGTACATCAATGGACAATAGATGGGCTGGAGAATTGAGTAACGTAACTTGAAAAATGTTTTGTACTTCAAACTTGACCCCACACCAAAGAAAGTGTGAAAAACCTAGTTATGATGGTTCAAAGTAACTATGGATTCAATGGCACAAGACTATGGCCCTGTTCTTTACGGCTTTTAAAAGCCGCTTTTGACTTTTGCTACAGTAACTAACTTTTAAACGGAGTATTTTTTTAAGATGAGGTCTACAAGTTAATTGTAGTACACGTTAAGAAACTGATATCTGTATCATCAAAAATTGCAAGTGAGTATCTCTCTTTCTGCAATCTCTGTTGCAAACAGCCAAAAAGCCATCAGCCGCAGCCAAAAAGAACAGGCCCTATATAGTGCTAAATAAAATCATGAATTCATACTAGTCTCTTGGATTGGAGACTACAATGATCACTAGAGATCTTTCTTAACCGAGTAAAACGTGGAATTTTTATAAATTAAAATGCTGCTATCTAATTTGATAAGATTACTTTTGAGAAGTAAAATTTAGAAACTTTAATAAACCAAGAAGAGAGGCGTATAGTGTTTTTTGCTATTATAATGCTTGCTGAGTATGTTAGTACTCACCCTTGCTATTATTTCCTTTGTTAGACCTTGCTCCAATCGGGGAATAATCTGAGCTGGATGAAGGAGTAGCAGACACAGCCGAGCTCATTGGGGAGGGGGATGATGATTGCGAGGAGCCGGGGGAGGTGGACCCCTTATACAGTGGTTAGGACGAGTAGACGTTCTATCGAGCCTAGCAGGAGAGCCATAGGTTATCAACTTGTATCTTTTACCCTCTATATAGTTGTATTAAAGATCATAGCCCCCGTGGCAAGTGCTGTAACAATAGTACATTTTCTACGTTATTGTTCTATTGTGTGTCTTTGGTAAAGGCTTATTATTCATCAGAACAGTGTTCTACTGATTAGATAAATAATAATCTATTATTTAAGTGTGATTATCCTTGGGATAATTACATAGGCGCCATAGCAATATTCTTGACTGCAGCGTTCACTGCATGTGGTGACGAGTCTCAAGCGTCGCTAGCTCCTCTTTTCTTTGTACGATCCAATAAGGCTTTTCTACAAAAAAAAAATCGAGGACCCTTACGCTATTTCAAAATTTTGGGGGGTTGTAAACTCGGTGACGTGGACATGGGGGAAGCCAGAGTCCCCCCCGGCTATAATATACTGATCATGTGCAATGGGTAAGTTGCAAAGGAAGGCATTACTATCAAATAAGCTTTCTGGAGTTCTCTATGTTATGATATAGAAGAAGAGATATGTGATTAACCGGTAAACATGAGCAATATATCTGACTCCTGATGAGAACAAAATAGGTATACTTCAGTTGGAAATACTGCAAAATGGCAGTAGCAACTATAGCAACTTTCAATGGAGTATACAATCAAGAGAAATACTGCTATCTTAGAAAAGAAAATTATTGCTATCACGTAGCACGGACTCCACACATGTGCCCAACTGCCCATGGTGATATTAGTGGTCGGAGAGTACTGGCAAAGTTTTGCCACAGTAGAGGACCGAGCCTTAGCTCGGTTGGCTTAGGGCATTGTTGCTTACCCAGTCGGTGCAAGTTCTCCATCCATAGGATCGTAGTTCCGCATGAAAAATTCTAAGCATGTGTTAGGAGATGCATACATGTACATATATCTTATGATATGAGCGGTGTGTATCATCCGGTATTACATCTGGGGGAAGCGCTCTTGGGAGGCATGCCACATCAGGTTTTTTGCGGAAAACCCCTCCAATTTTTGCGAAATAGCGTACGGGTCTTCAGTTCTTGCAAATGGTCCCTGCCACCTTAGTTTTTGTGAAAACCCCTCCTCTACTCCAAAATTATGTATGGGTCCTCAGTTTTTTTAGAGGCCCTTCCTTTGCTGGTAACACCCCGTGTTTTCCTGAAATTACATATAGGTTCTTAGTTTTATACGAAAAAGCCCTTCGCTTTCCCCAGAAATACGTACGGATCCTCGTTTTTTCAAAGAAACCCCTCTTACAAATTTTTAGCTCTTTTACTTTGGTCTAAATGATAGCTAGTGTGGCGTGGCGCCACGCTTATGTGGCTAGTATATATTATGATGTGAGTAGCAGGTTCGATCCCTAACATCACTGTTTCACAAGAAAATTTCTAACCATATGTTAAGAGATACGTAAATGTGTATATATATGTTATGATGTGGGTGAGGTGTGTATATATATGTGATGATGTGAAATCCAAGGGTACATAGTGGGGCATTTTGGCCTCGTTCATTTGAGCTTAGACTTCTAACGTCTAGCTTATTTTTTACTAGTCATAATTTTTATCATTTTTTAGCTTTTTAGTATTTTTAAGCTTTTTACTTTTTTTCATATTCGTTTTGTATTATATATGATGGGCTAATATATATATATATATATATATTATTTTTAGATTTTAAAAATTAATTACATCAAATAAGCTACCATCATCTATAATATAATTTTATTTAATTATAATATAATTTTAATTATAAATTATTAAATTTCAGTCTAACGGAATGATCCCTTTATAATGGACCACGCACTGATGGAGCGGTGTAGTCAATTTCACTTTAGCACGGTCACAAATCCCAAGCCCGTGGGGACCACGTAGGAAGGGGGCAGCACACAACCCCATGCATTGCGTGTAAACAAACCAAGATTCTCATCCCCTCCCCCCGCCCCCCACCCCCATGCGAGCGTAGGCATGCATCATTCCTTGGTTAACGAGAAACGGCCTCCCAAAGTAGGGTTAAAAAGGGGTTTGTTGGAGCAACACTGCCCCCACAGGACAGGATGCCTGTAATCATGTCTTAATTCTAGGGTTTGCGTGGAGCTGACCCCAAACCCCACCCAGTTTGACCGGAGCCACATATTGGGACCTTTTTAAACTTTTGCATGGATCAGTAAAAATAACTGGGATTTTATGTACCAATGAGGTAAATTGGCCGGATCACCTTCGCTGAGCAACACTAGATATACAATTTATACATACAAACCTCTGAGCGCAGAAATTGCAAGAGGACTGGGGATGCGTTCGGATCAGAGGTACATTGATGTAAATCAAGTGTAGAATTAGGTGCGAGAGGTTAGTGAGGCTTCCTACCATGTACTACTTAGTAATACAACACTTATGGTTTTCAATGATCTGGAGGAATTAAGGGCGCGCTCAAGCGGTAGCATTCGATTTTTTTAACTGTTTAACTTTTTTTATCTTTTCTGTTTATTTTTTATTTTAGGTTTTTTTCGTATTTTCTTGCACTGTCTGTGGTGGGCTAACATGTTTTTTCTATTTTTATTTTTTAAAATTTAATTATATCAAATAAGCTAACTCAGATATAATAAAAAATAAATCAGCTACAATAAAAAAAATTATAAACCAAAATTATTCTAAATACATCCAGCACTGCAAAACTAACATGCATGCAATGTACTCTTACGTTTCTTTTACTGAGTTTTCTTGTACGGTTCTACTCTGTCAGACTGTCAGCCGATATCTTCACCACCGGTGAAGTTATGCGCTCCACATTTTGAGGATCGAGTGTAGTTTGGGCAATGTCTGTTCTCGATCAGGAAATGATTCTGATCTGGAAAGTGAAAGTTTTACCACGATGCAAAGATAGCTTTGGTATTTTTCTGTCTTGAGTAAAAGGGTTGTGTGATGTGTTATGTATCCTCTAAAGAATGGATTAGTTGTGGTTGGCATCTTGATGTCTTCCTCGGAGCGAGTAAACAAGTCCGGCAGCATCCGTTGGGTTCCACCCAATCTCGCTCGCAAAACTTCTCTTTTGTTCTTTTCTTCTCAAGTCTTGTCGCGCATCCTCATTTGTCATTCTTATAGAAGTGGAGTATATATACTACTACAGTTATGTCGAGATCGCTATTCAGTGTAAAGTATGCTTCGCCTGAAACCTCTCAAACCATCCTTAAACTATGAAAAGAATCAAAGTGTTGGTAAAATAACCGTCTACACGTACTCGAGATCTGCAGCATTGTATATATAGAGATGTGTCCTGTAGCCAGTGGAGTACTTTAATTCGCCATAACATTGCGATTTGCAAAGTTGGTGCTTACGGTTGGAGTCGTAAACAGTGTGTGTCAGGCCAGCTTTGTGCTGACTTGAATTGTAGTGCTAACACAAAACACATTCTCAATTCTGCTTTGCTCTGTTTAGGAAATGCATTCGCTCTTTTGTTTTCCTTTCGAAAACCATAGATTCCACCCTATTTCCATAGTGAAATAGTGCAACGTTACAACCGTAAGATTCAGGCTCGATACACAAAAGCATACAAACACACGGATCGTCCATGTACTACTCCATATCAAAAGGATTACACTATTACAGGCTAGTAGTAAGACTGAAGAACCTGTGCCTAGCCAGGACATTGGTTTGACACACAGGAGAGTCCCTGTCACAGTCCGAGGCTGCTGCTTCCGAGTTCCAAACCCACTTCCTGCAGCCGCTTCTCTCGGAAATCCTCCCTGGCGCTTCTCGCCAGCTAGCTGCTCCTGCAAACTGCTACGAGATGGTCTTCAGTCAAGCCAGGACAGAGCCAGACAGTGTGTTCTTTGTAAGGACGTAGTACTTACTACTACAACTTGCACGGGCATTTGGCACCTGGGTATTGATTGTAGTGGATGAATGTTGGTTTGTACCTAGCTTGTCATTACTCACTAAGGTTATTTTGCTGGTTTAGCTGAGTGCACAAAACAGAAGCCTTTTTCTCGATCGAGCAGAGAGCTAACATGTGGTAGTCCTAGGAGCGTTTGAAATGGCTGAAGTTTCTGTGTTTTGGCTTTAGAATAGTAATGGTTAAAAGTAGAAGTGGCTAAAAATAGAAGGTGATTGATTCGTCTGGAGCTTTTGGCTAAGTTGATTCGGCAAAGCTGATTCAAACTGGGGGCATAATCCCTTCAACCGACGACGCCACCGCCGCCCTATCCCTTCTCCATTGTTGGCGGAAGTAGCAACAGCACCGTAGCAACGTCGCCAATCACCCTACCCTAGCGTGCATCACCGCCTTAGCCCTGTTGTCATCCTTAAAGCCAGTCAGCGACGTCCTTATTTCTTGAACCGCCGCTCTCATCCACCGCAATTCGCCGTCCATTTTGCCTCTCCCTAAACATTGGGCTTCCTCACATCCTCCCCACCCCCTTCAATCTCGTTGAGCCATCATTCGTCAACATCGTCGTTAGAGCATCATCAACAACTAGTCGGTGCCATCTGCCTCACCGCTATGCATGCTGACCTGTCACTCCCTGTTTTCCTAAGCCTCCTTGTTCGTGTCACTATGACTACCTCCTCCTTACGAATCCCTCTATACCCACTCGTAAGCCTCTCCACCACCCTAGCCTCTCACCGGCAAACACCTCTGCTCTACTGTGGGCATCACCACCACCGGTCCTCCTCATCACGCCCCAGATCAATCCGTCACCACCGGATGCTTCAACTCACTCACGTTGTGCTCATCTGCCCTCTGTCTAGTCCGGAGGACCGCTGGAGTCTCCGTCGGCTAACTTTTCTCTTCCGCATCCATCGTCTCTAACCGTTCCGTTCCGGTCGAAGCCCTCTCACTCCAAAACACAACAAATGGGTTCTTAGAGAACGAGAACATGCTATGCTCGCCCTCATGTCGTAGATCCACTGCTGTATCTCGCCATTGCCCCACAGTTGCAGCTGGCCTTATTTTTCCCACGCTACGAGCTAAGGAGACGAAGCACACTATGCTCCTCGGGCTCGCTCTTGTGCGCACTTGGGGGAGGCAGCAGGACGGGGCGCGGGGTTGGAGGCGACGTCGTGTAGTAGGGAGGTGCCGCATGGGCATGGAACCGGCGAGGCAGCTCAGGTGGGGAATAGGTAGACGAGAGAAGAAGCTAGGCGTGTGGAAACCATGCTGTTTAATTCGGTTTCTAGAAGGGGAAGGCGAAGCCGTTTCAAACGTCCTCTTAGTCACGTACTCACATGCATATACTGCCCTCGAACTCAAGCAAGCGATCGTAGCTTGCAAGGAAATCAACACGCCAGCGCCGGCTCACAAGGGCCGAGCACACCAAAACCAGCCGCGTGCAACGCACGTTGCGTCCAGTAGTGGGGAAAGCTTCACGTAAGATCGAGCCGTAGGTACGTGTGCTCGTCCATCATTTTGTAGAGCGACAAATGCATGGCCTCGGAGCAGCGAGTACCGTAGGCCTAGGCCGGTCCCAGCCGGGGAAGCTCGGGTTCCCGTGCACGCGCCACTTATGCGCGCGCGAGCGAGACAAAAGGCGCGCGAACATGTGCGTGCGTGGGGCCGCGCGTGTGACAGCGCCATCGGAATGATGGAGAGAGCGTTATATTTTTGCCGTCTAATTAAGTACCACTACTAGCAGCGTCCATCCAAACGACACGCCGAGCCCAAGAAGTTTTAACTATTCGTGCAATGCGAGGGGGCGTGGTTCCTAAGCTACGACGACGTCGCAGAGACCCAAGTTCTTGCTGCACAGTCTCTCACAAGAGACCTAGCAGTGCTAGCTGCTACGAGCAAGTGTGCTCTTCTCGCATGTAAACTACTACTGCTGATCAGAATGTTGTCGTCGCCAGCTACATGTGTGTCAGCCCGGGATCTCATTTCTGAAAGCTCCTAGGGGTGGCAAGCATGTCAACATTGGATACTACTGGCTATACATGGGCTGAGTTCTTTTTGAACTCATCTTTATCTTATCACTTCCTGCTATAATAACTAACTTTTAAATGGTATATCTTTTTAAGATGATGTCTACAGATAGATTATGGTAGACACTATATCGAATTTACTTATACCGGTCAAAATCGCATGTAACTATTTACCTCTGTGTACTGTCTCTCGCGAATTGACAGAATTCAAAAACCATAGGCCAAAAGCTAAAGTCACAACACAAAAATACCCACCCATGCATGAATCCGCATATTTTATTTGTGTAGGATGCACCCATGTGCACGTAGAGGTGTAAACGGGGCGGGGCGGGGCGGGGAAGCCTCCGCGGCCCCGCCCCGCCCCCCGCGAACCCGCCCCTCGCCCCGCCCCGTTTAGCCTCGGGTCCCCGCGGGGATTAAAAAAAATTAAATTTATTGTTTAAAAATAAATTTTTAATTTTATTTATTAATTTATAATTACTTAAGCATATTATTTTTAAAAATATAGCTTCAAAATATATATTCTAACATATAAATTCAAGTTTTAGTTTAAATATACAAGAAAAGAATACAATCTCTTATATTAAAAATAATAATATATTATTAATATATTTATTTTTATTTTTTATCGGTTCCCCATAGGGCCCGCGGGGCAAGGATGACCCCCGTCCCCGCCACGCTAGCTCATGGGCCTGCCCGTTTCCCAGTGGGGATATTACCCCCCGCCCCACTGGAAATTCCCATGGGGAATTGCCACCCCTATGTGCACGTCAGTATTGTAAGCATGAGAAAGAAAGTTCTAGGCAACCAATTTGGTGGCTAGGTCGGGTTAATTGTAAAAGTTTAAATTTATATTAAAATTAAAACTTGTATGATTTTTATAATTTTAAAGAATTTTGGTGCATATTTAATTTTTTTCCTAAAGCCTTGCTTGAGTCTAAGACTTTTTAAATAATTTCCTTGGACCAAAAATAAAGTTTGATGATTTTTAAAAGTTATTTATGTGCTAATCAAATTTTTCCTAGAATTTATATGTGCATAACCCTCTAAATTTCAAATTACAAATTTAAAACTAAATTAAAATATCAAAATAAAGATTTAAATATATTTTCTTCCCTCCCTCACTTTCAGGTCGAAATCAAGTCAACATCTGATCCATCTTTTCTTTTTCTTCCCCCACCGTCTCGCTTATTTCTTCCCCTCTCTTTCCCTTCTCTTTTCCCATGGCCCAGCCGGTCCGTGCCATTTCCTTCTTCTCTCCGCCCCCGCACGTAGGCCGACCACCCGATGGCCTGAACCAGCACACGTGTGTTCTCTCCTCTCTTCCTTTCCTTCCCCGCCATGGCCTAGCTAGCTAGCCCACTCCTCCCCCCATTCACATGAAACCAGCCACCCTCTCTTTCTCACTCGCAGTCGACGCTATGTGGGCCTTGGCCCCACATGTCAATGCTAAGCATTGTGCTTCTTTTCAATCTTCTTCTCTCTCCTTCATCTCTCCCACTCACCCGTTTGCGTTGTTGCATGCACACGTCGCTTGTGCCAGAGCCATGCCAGCCCTGCCATCTTGAGCGCCATGCTGCTATGACCTCGTCACATCGCTGCTCACCCTCTCTTTTCTCTCCTTCATCTCTCTCACTCACCCGTTTGCGGTGTTGCATGCATAGGTCGCTTGTGACAGAGCCATGCCAGCCCTGCCATCTTGAGCACCACGCTGCTATGACCTCGTCACATCGCTGCTCACCCTCTCTTCTCCTCTCTGCACATGCCATGCAGCTTGCCATCCCTTACACCTGAAGCCTAGTCTTGACACCACTTACTCTCTCTCCCCCTCCCTTCTATTTAAACCCTGCTCAAGCGCATCAAAATGGTTGCCCTAACCCACACTTTATTTCCCTCAAGCTCTCGGCTTCTCTCTACCTTCGATGGAGGAGAATTTGGCCTATTCATTCCGATGAGTTGTGACCTTTAAGGTTATGTCCACCATGATCGCCTCGGTCCCCTCTCACTAATGTCCCTCTCCTTCTTCCTTGCTCTGCACCAAAATCACTCAAATGTGCCTTCATCCCCGTCATCGGCTAGATCACTCGCAAACCTTGCCACCGCTAGCAATCTCCTCTTGGTTTCCCAGTGAGTTCTTCCATTCCCTTGTGTTTCTTTGTGTCGCAAACCTAATAGGATAATCAATGAACCGAGTAGTTGCCCATAGCGCCGCCATAATGTAGCTTCCTGCTTTGCCACCGCAAATTGTCACAAAGAGCCTTACTCACTACCACATCCTTAGCACCAAGTGCTCCCCAAGCTTCGCCTAGTTGTGTATATGCTTAAGCCCTTCCCAATTTAGCCGAATAGCTAGCATTTTGTGGTGCCCTCGTTCACATTAAAACCCCTTGTCGAACTTGCCATATGCCACCGCATAAGGCCTCCTCCCATCGCATCGTCGCCACCAATAGCTTCGTTGGGACCACCGCATCCCATTTCAGGGGTAGCGGATGGCCGCCGTGCCCACTAACACTAGTACCAAGCCCAAAACCGAGCTACGATCATATCCCTATTCCTCTGCTCAGCCGAGTGAGGAAAACGATGATATGCCACTAGCCAATGGGCCCCGTGGGTAGATTAGGTTATTTTAATTGTTAATTAGTTAGTTAATATCAGTATAACATGTGGATCTAGGTTGATTATAAAATCTAATTAAACCTAGTTTAGGTTGTGAGTCCCTGATACGCAGGCCCCATACCCATAAAACCGATGCTAGACCCAGTCTATGGACCCGAGCTGCAGACACGTTGGTCCCATTTCCCATAGACAGCTGCATGGACCTATCCATATGGACCGTAGCCCCACCTATCATTCTCGATTGTTTCCCTTAAAGAAAAGAAGTAGAAAAGAAATTAAAACCCAACTAGACAGCGCCTCTCAGATGCTAAGTCTTTTTCTTAAGAAAAATAATTGAAAAGGAAATATCTCAACCGACCTCACTTGTCAAAAATTTCAAGATTTCTGGAATTTCTTCTCGGTACAAACCTTGGTGATCCCGTTATCCCTCGTTTTAAACCAAAATGATTTAGTTTTCATTTCTAAATTAGTCTAAATTCAAAAAATTTCTAGCAATACAAAAATCATAATTTTTTGGAGCCCATTTGAATTTTATTTGAATTTGTGTTGAATGTAATTATCTGTGCATTTATAGAATTTAACGCTTTGAATGCTCCTACGCTATTCACTATTGACCAACGTAAGTACTTATGATTGATCATATTAAACCTAGTTTTCAAATGCAATTACTTCGCTTTCAAATTATAATTATATGCTTATTATTATTTTTTAATTAAAGGTTATGTTAAATATTGATGGTTAGTTATACCATATCGTTGATGTGCATTATTCCTTTCCTTGACTGTTGATATTATCTTTACCATGTCGCTCTAAGATACTCATTATAATAATACTCCACCTTGGGTAAACTTTAATAAACAATAGCTATACTTAGAAATGTATTAGTGGTGAATTGAAATATAACACAAACATTACTAATGGATACTTGAGACATTGTGTAACGATGAGAATGGTAATGTGGGTTACCACTGAAAACAGAAAAATATTTTATAAATCGGTGCAGACTCGGGCTAGTGGTTGGGATGAGATCGGTGTCATAACAACGAGATCTGTGTTTGTTGGTGTCTTGCCTGAGTAAATTAAGAACCGAATCTTGTGCCATGCTTTTCTACACCCAAATCATGCAATCACAAGTTAAGTATGAGATTGATCTGGCCAACTAATTTGTTTAGTTTTTGATATGAGTCCCACGCATTAGATTGGTAGGTGGATTTCGGAATTTATATTGTGATTATCCTAGGAGTGACCCATGCTGGTCACTACCCAACATAGATTTATTTTAACTTGAAGGAGTGTGGACTCCCTAACAACAGTAGTCCCTCGTTAAAAATATTACCTGTAATGGCTAAATTTTCGGGGTGACCCATAACGGTCACTCTCCCAGTGTTGAGGGGTCTCACCTCTGGAGTGGGAGGAAGCATCGGGACAAAAAGCCTTGTACAGGCCTGCAGAGTGTCATAGTCTATTTGAATAGTTGTACCCCCGGGTACAGGTAAAGTGTAGAATTTCACACTCTGTTAGTTTTCATAAAATAAGGGATATGGAATGGTGCTCATGGAATGGATATGGTATTTTTGTATGGAAATGGATATAGAATGGTGCTCTTGGAATAAATATAATATCTTGGTATGGAAATAGATATAGAATGATGCTCATGAAATAGATATGATATCTTGTTATGGAAATGGATATGAAGATCAGGAAATATACTTATGGAATGGATATGGTGGTAACTGTGAAGAGAATTTGCTCTCTTGAACTTAATTAAACTGGACACTTTGATCTTTAATTAAAAATACCTGAGTCATAGGTTTGAAAATTAATTATGGCATTTATAGTGAAATTTGCTTTCCGCTAAAAGAACCCTATAATCTTCCCTTGACAAACCTTGCATCTATATACTTGTATTTGGCATAAGGGCTTGCTGAGTACTTTTGTACTTATGGTTGATTAATATGTAGTTTTAAATGACGAAAGCGATGACCTGGTGTATGGATACTTCCATGCCTTTGGCTACGACGTTGAAGACAATGGCCAGGACTAGGTTTAGCATTATTCAATTGCCTATGGTAAATCATGGATGTCTTTTTGGTTTATTTACTTTCCACTACTTTATGTAAGCAAACTCATTTGGCATGTTTGCTTGTTTTGTAAAGCTCGACCATAAGATCTATTTATAACTGCCTATGTAATACTAAGTACTTACTTTACTTATGTGTATGTATAGATGTGATAATCACCATTGTTGTTCTGTGTGGGCTAGTTACTGATTTAGAGGCTAGTTCAGAATACACAGAAGGTTCGGACTGCCAAATCCAGGTCGCTACATTAATCTCGAGAAGCACGAGAAGAATCGGCGATTAGAGCTAGCCAGAATAGAGGTGAGATTAGGTGATGTTACAATTCTTTTTAGTTTATGGATTTCTCTGAATAAATAAACGGGAAGGTTTTTTATCGTCATTTTGAAACGGCTTACCGGGACAGTCTTTTTTAAATAACTTATCAAAATTTAATTTATTCATATAAACTATAATACTAGAATCAAAAGATATCAATGATAATGATAGACCAACAACCGCAGCGGAAAACTAACTCATCGAACTCGCACCCAAACTCTTCTTGCATGGCCAGCGATGGCATAGGCTATGTTTTTTGTGGCTTCTAAAAGCCGCTTTTGGTTTTTGCTACAGTAACTAACTTTTAAATGGAGTATTTTTTTAAGATGGGGTCTACAAATTAATTGTAGTACACGTTAAAAACCTAATATCTGTAACATAAAAAATCACAAACGAGTATCTCTTTTTCTGTAATCTCTGTCAGACCCATAGATGAAGCAAGGTCAATGATGGAGCACCTCAATTAAGTAGTTGCATGATAGCCCGCTAGGGTCCAGACTCTAGGCAGCCTATTGTAAAACCAGCTGGAGTTCTGTACTACATCATTGGTCTGTTGATGGTTCATTAATTAGCAGAGTTTTGGAAGGGCAAAACTGAGATGCGATTTTCAACACGGACGGGCAACGGGGCAAGGGCCCAGACGGATCTATGCAATGGAATAGGGAAAGGTGAAGGGGCAAAGCCGTAATTTGGGTCCAAGCCGAGCTCACGTCGGGCGCGGCCGGTGCGGTGCGGTGCGGTGTTGAAACGTGTCCGCGGATAGGACGTGACGTCGCGGGGCAGCGGCGAGGCGACGCGATGGCTGGCAGGGACCTCGTGTCGGCCACGAGGAAGCCGACCCCGTCTCCGTCACATCTCATCTCACCCCATCTCATCCAACCGATAGGATTTCATAAAATTTTCGAATTCTCCATACTTGGATCGTACCATACTGGAATCATTACACTATATATTTAGCGTGTATGTGTCCTTATCCGGCATAAAACAAACAAAAATGTGTGCCTTTTATAGAGCAGCAACATCCGCGATCTATTGATGCTAGCTGCTGTTGCGACTTACGACTCAGGAACGAAGCTAAAAGCACTAGCGAAAAGGAACAAGCTAGTATTGCTACGATGGATTCGGTCTCTCGCTCTTTTCTATATTTTTTTTTTGTGCTGTCAAGCAAATGCATGCCGTATTAGATATAGCGCATGTCCAATAGCTACCAAGGTACACGTTGTCGTATCTAGGAAAGAGTTGGAAAGAAAAGGTAAGCATTTCCCAAATGAATTGACAAGGGGGCAGCGTGCATGCACGCGTGTTTCATTGGAGGCATAAAATAAAACCAGAACAGCAGAAAGATTGCCCGCAGGCGTGTTCGTCCTATAAATTTTCTTTCCTTGGAATCTTTTCCGCCTTTAATTTTTGGTGTCACGTCCATGCATGCATGGGTGCAAGTATATATTTTAATCGGAAGCTGCCGTTACAACATTATTATCGGGCCGTCGAAAGCTTCCCATGATGGAGATGGATGGTGCGAGCTCGTACGTGAGTTTTGCACCCGGAATGTCCCGATTCCGCGATGCCAGCGCGAAACCGCCAATAGCATGTATGCGATCCGTTTTTTCTTTTTTTGCCAAAAAAATAAGGGTTCCTTTAGATACTAAAATAAGGTTCCATTTGGAACATAATTTTTTTCCTGAATTCATACGAAAATTATTCTATTTTTCCTGAATTCGTACGAAAAGTATTCTATTTCTTACGTAGTTTACGTAAAATCCGTACGCTCTAGATAGACTATTTCTTATTCAATCCGTGTGGCAATGGTCCAAAAATGTACTATACTAATATCTTGCACATCAAACTACAAAATATAGAATATCTTGCACATCATCACTATGACGTCTCCTTACTGCAGGGAGGCAGCCATGGAGGCATGCAGCAGGGACAGCGCAACTCGCCAAGCTAGCCGGCCTGGTCTACCACACGGTCAGCCACCTAGGATCACATATATACCAACATGGCAGGACGTACAAGTCCCCAATGTACGTGCAGTTATTCCGGATCACAGCAGAAGCTGATCTACACCATATACAGAAGCAGCGCTTAGCTAGCTAGCTACTCGATCACCTCGGTAGATTGCAGCGCCAGATGGATAGGCTTTAGACTGTGGAAACGAACGACGTATGCGCGCAGGAGAGGGGCCTCCCGCGCCGCCGCGCGCGTCGTGGTAGATCACGTACGCGACGGTGCTCGACGACGGCCTGTCTAACAGCCACCCGCACCGACTACCCTCATCGCCGCGCCGGACACTTCCCTCCTTCCAACTCGGGGCCCTACAGTCCTGATCGCTTTCGCAACCGGAGATCTTGTTTCGTCGACGTGATTCTGGAGAGAGG
Organism: Melocanna baccifera; assembly: GCA_036346265.1. NCBI lineage: Eukaryota > Viridiplantae > Streptophyta > Magnoliopsida > Poales > Poaceae > Melocanna > Melocanna baccifera. The sequence continues at coordinate 37,401,616 of CM070682.1, forward strand.
GGAGAGAGAAGTTGATGGGACTTGGGCTAAGCTAAAAACAAATCAGTTCGCACTATATATCAATATTATCCGGTGGAGAACACAGCGCCCGTTAGGAGCATGGAAAATTTATCTGTTACTTTTCAGCTCTACGTAGACACGTAATGTCGGATGCGAAATGGGCTATTGGGAGTGTCAGTTGATTTGCGCGTCGCTGTTTGTACTGGGGTCTCGGTGGCTCGATTGATAGGTCTATCGATTCGTTGCGGAAGTTATTAGAGGCGTACTAATGACTAACATGCGTGTTGCCGGATCCGGGACATGCATATGAATGTCCCCTTGCCCCTTCCACACGGTATGCAGCAACCGTCATTACCAAGGTGATGCCACGTACAGATTGTACCAACTATACTTTATAAACTAAGACTACAAATTTAAACTAACAAATTTAGCAACCTTCAACCTAAGACTGATTAGACCATCATGCATGGACCGGTATAGACATTGTGAGTTGGGCCAGCCGTGTCGGCCTAGGCCTGATCCTGTTCACTTGGAGGCAACGATGGGTCAATGGTGGTGATGAAGATGGTGGCGATGATAGTGATGGCGGTGGCCGCCATCTTCATCACCTTCGTGCTATACTTTTACTTTAAGTCTTCAATGCCACAGTTGTCAAGCTTCGCTCAACCATGACCACGCCCGTTGTGGCTCCTCGCTCGGCCACCTCCACCACCGACACCGTTCCTACCCACCATGAAGGTGAGAATGGCAGCACGAGTTAGCACAGAACCCGTGCTCGCTAGCTAGTGCTTCCCAGGCAGGCAATGGGGCCGTAGAGCAAACTCTCTCGTCACCCGGTCTCGAGCTTGAAATCCCGCGAACGTTGGACGACGAGGATGAAGAGCGGCGATCACGCACTCCAATGTGAGTGAGGAGGTAGTTGTGTCAAAGTCAAATCAAGATGGTCTGAACTTTGACATGGTTTGGCAGAAGGGAGAGGGGGAGGGGTGGCTGGCAGTGGGAGAGGAGGGGAAAAGGAGGGGGCATGGTGGGGGAAGGGACGATGAAGGGGGTAGTATGACTAGCAACTCGTGCGGAGGATGAGGACGAGGAGCGATGAGGGAGGCTGAGTGGCGGTGGACAGGGTGAACAAGGCCGACAAGGTTAGGATCGATGGGCAGCGGTGGTGCGGTGGAGGGGGAAGAGCAAAAGCGCAGATCTGGAGAGTAGAGAGAGAGAGAGGACCGGTAGGTGGCGGACGACGACATGATATGGACCCGTGCGGCGGTGCCGGTAGGCAATCGTTCGGCGGGTCGTGGCCATGGCTTGTGGAGAAACCAAGGAAGGCGAGCGAGGTCGCAAGGAGAGAGAGTGAAAAAAGTAAATGGCACACGACCGGCAACAAGGTTCGAGGCACCGATGTAGGAAAAGAAAAAGGAGAGGAGAGAGAAGAGGGAAAAATAAAAGGAGAGTAGAAAAGAGAGGGAAAGGGGAAAAGGAGGAAAAAAGAAAAAAGAGGGGGGAAAGGGAATTACTTAAAATTTAATATTACTTAAAATATGAACATGTAAATATTTTGGGGGGAATGTGAAATTTTCTTAATATTTTATAGATACAATATTATTGTTTTGTTAAAAACCTTATGCCAAAGAGTGGGTTCTCTGGGTAAGAAAAATAGTAAGTAACAATATGTGTACATACTAACTACTCACTAATATCAAGATCGTTCATGTGTTGTAGGTCAACATATGCCTGCACGATCTTAGGATCCTCAAGTTGACGATGTTATTGCTCTTTAGCCAATTCCTATTCTTTGACGTAGGTGATTGCCTCCACCATCTTAGGTATAAAGGATAATTTCTTTTCTTTAATTATTCTCTCTACCATGCTGAACGTCACTTTCGAAGAGACGATGGACACCGAAACTAGTAGAACATCTCACTGCTTTATCTTCTTCCTTTGCTCAATCTTGTCACTGGTTCTCGCCTATTGCTCCTCTCCCTCCCCACTCGTTACTTCTTTGATCTCTGCTCCGTCATATCATCGATACCATGTCTACCTACAAGGCCCAAACCGCTCGAACTTAACCCCCCGAGCTCTCTCTCTCATCTCCCTGCCTTACTCGTCGCTCCCCCTTTGCTCTCTCATTTTCGCTCTCCATGCCACCGTAACTTGGGTTCACTGGATCCATCTACCTTGCCGCCCGCTGACACCTACCTCTTCTGGATCCGCTTGATCTAACGTCGCCTACGTGGACTCCTCGATTCTCGTGGCCCTAAGCCACTATGTCATCACCCTTGGCATTGCCGCTTCAAGCACCACTACGGTCGTCGATTCGTCGGCCAAGAAGACCTCTCCCTCATGTCCTCACTCTCCCCCAACCCCGATCTACTTTGACCCGATGCCCTTCCATGGCGTCGCGCCACCGTGCGCCCGATCCTACTGCTACTCGAGGTCACCATCGTCACCTATGTCGGTCTTGGGGGACCTCCACTAGTCTCCCAGGACCTCATTCTTCCTCACCGCTCAGCTCCTACACTGGCTTGCTTGGGCATGGCTAAACCTAGTCGTGTTTGAGCACGCCAGCATATAAGGAATAATTGATCATTTGCCCCACCCTTGTGTACAATTGATATTTGCCTTTTGATGTCTCACTGGCATGTAGGTCCAGGGCCCACACGTCAATGACACAAATGGGGTAAATCATCAAATTGCCCACAACACCCCCCTCTCCCTCCCCCAGCAGCCTCCTCGCCTCCCTCCCTTACGGCCCCACCCCGACGCCCCCCGCTTCCCTCCCCTCCCCATCCCCTCCCCCCTGGCGAGGCGGTGCCCCTCCTCCCCTAGCCTCCCTCCCCCACCCAGGCGCGGCAGCGCCCCCTCTTCCCCCGGCGCGACAACGTCCCTTCCTCCCCCAGCCTTCCTCCCCTTACTCCGCGTGCGATGGTGGCCCCCTCCCCTCCCCCGGCCACCTCTCCCGACCCCCCAGCCACCTCCCTCTCCTCCCCTGGCCGCTGCCTCCTCTCCCGGGCACCCCCTCCTCCCTTGACCTCCCCCGATGACCCATCCATCTTCTCCACGACCGGCGCCAGCAAGGCCGAGGCGGGCTCACGGGACGCAGAGGCTGATAGGGGCGCCGTCTCTTTGTGCTTGTGAGTGGAGGCTCTTGGGAGTTGGGAGGCAGCTGCTAGGAGCTTGGGATGGAGGTGGCGGCGTGGAGTCTTTGGCTGCGAAGCAGGCGAAGGTGCTGGCGCCGGCACAAGTAGAGGTAGCATTGCGACCTCAACCCCTCCGTCGACTCCTGATGCTGCCCTCGGCTCCGGTTGCCCCACTCCTACGGCCGTTGTGCACTCGTCTGGGCTCCGGTGGCCAGTATATGTCCTTCCCTTCTGTTCCCTCTCTCTTTGCTCTGTGATGGCCTGATGGGTTGTGGTTGTGGGGGATCTGACGATAAACGTAAGAGTAGTGGATATGTGATGGCGACGGGTGGTTGGAGGCGAGGTGGAGGCCAAGGCAGCCCAGTCGTTGGCACTGGCGTGCCCACCGTGCTCCCCGTGCCATGCTGACCCGAGCACGACACGATTTGCCGTGCCATGCCGCCTAATGGGCTGGCTCTCTAAGCTCAGCCTGGCCCACCGTTCGTGTCGTGCCTGCACGGCCCGCCACGTGGCGTGTCCGTACTGTGGTTGGGCCGTGTCGGGCCGGTCAGGTCTCGGGCTGGCCCAGAAAAATATGGCCCGTCTCCCACCTCTAACTCTGGGTACTACCTCATTTTGGCCAACCGTGCAGTGCTTACAATAGTAGTACCAACAAAGTGATCGAATTGTGCTGGCTACAAATAAGCGATGCAGAAGCCTTCTTTTCAGAACGGCTCATCGGGACAAACTTTTTGAAAGAACTTATCAATATTTGATTCATTCACGGTAGAGTAAAAAACTGTCAGTTATAGCCATAAAGCATCGGCCGTAGGGGGAAAAACCCACACAGAAATGTACATAATGCGCTGGTAAATGGAGCTAAGGCACCACGGTCGAAAATTTCGCAGAACTGGTTTAGGTAGGCACGCATTTCTCAGAGATGAGAACGAGATGGGAGGAGGCCGCGCATGGCGGCGTGTAATGTACTCCTATCACACGAGACGAGATGGGAGACGAAGGGCGTCGCTACTTGCCTCGAATTGAAAGTTCCAAGTCGCTCCCGGCCAGTACTCGCTAGTCAATGCTACTCATGGCCCCCACATTGCTTCAGTTACGCGTGGGGATCAAACATTTCACGATTTACATTTTACATTTACCAAACGATGGTGGCTTAAAGCTACCAATTGGATTTCTTTTCTTCTCCTCACGAACGCTGGCTTCAATTGGTTGAGAGAGAAAAGCGTGGATGATTTCTACTCATGTGACGAAGGTTGAAGAATCAAGGGAGGTCAAGATATTTTTTTGGGGGGAAATGATCACTTTGCTTTGCTTTGATTGTTACTGCTACATGTGGCACGATTTTCCTTAGCTACTACTACGATCGATCACCGAAGTATCGAAGAGAGCAAGCTAGTGAGGTGTCGTTCTTCGACGAAAAGGTTCGAGGGACCGCAAGGAGAAAAAAAGTTATGGACAGAGTCAGAGTGCATAATTGGCTAGCTGGCTGGCTGGCCGGCCGGCCGGCCCCAAAAGATTAGAGATCTATGTATCGTCTTGACGTGCATAAACTCTCGTGCAGGACCTCGCCCATGCTGCGCGTGAGAATGCCACAGTGGTATTCTCACCTGCTCTCTCCGGCCTCATCCGAGATGATGTAACTTTTTAAGTCCTTTGCTGTACCAAGAATTCTTTTTTTCTTTGCGCAACGTGTTGCATCAAGAAATCGAGATCTCTGCAGTTAGCTAGCATCCCAGATGTTTGACCCAAACCGAATCTAATGGAGCACAGTTTGCGCATGGCCTTCTCCGTTTCATACAGGGCTAAATGTCAACAGGATTTGCAAGATTGCAATTTGTAAAACCCTTGAATCCAACTAGGCCCTTTGTCAAAGCCGCAGGAACAACCAGTCCCAGTTCCAGATCTGTGCCAAAAACAATCGGGATCATTTCATTCGCCGATAAATTTATGCTTAAAGTTAGGTATAAAATATAGTACATCCCACCCATCTATCTCATTGCTACAGGTATACTACTCATTAGGAGAGGCCCCCTTGCTAGAATCGCAGCATCTCTTTGACCGAGATCACGGCTGCCCCGAAAAAGAGCTCCGGGACAAAGCTCGATTAGGCGGGGGTTAATTAACTACTGGTCGTTGTGTTTTGATGGCTGGGGAGGGCACGTGAGGCGGCCGTGCTCTTGGACCGTTCCACACTGCCACTTGATGGTTTTCAATGTGGCAAGTACGTAAACAAAGGGTGAAAAAAAAAATTTTTGGGAACACTTCGAACAGCTGGCATACGTTTGCACGAGTATTTATTCTGGATTACAGTGCCCTGTGTATAGTTGTTTTTCTTCCGGGAGGGAATAAGCTAGACGCACACACTACACCCCGTACAATTCACGTACACTCATGTGTATTTGAAGTCTACACACGTTATAAATTTGTCGGAGACACCAAAGTCTCCCAACATAGATACATACGTTCATTTTATTTTTCACTGTAACTGAGTTAACTTATTTGGTATAATTAAAATTTTTAAAAAATTTAAAATAGAAAAATATGTTAACCCATCACAAATAATGCAAGGAGATACGAAAAAAAAGAAAAGATAAAAAACTCAAGAAAACTTGAAAAAGAGAAAAAAAACTAAATTACTAAATAGTAAAAAAACAAAAATCAGAAGTAAAACTGACTTTAAATCAAAATAAACACTACCTTAAGCTTCCCACTGTGTACCGTTGTTAATGTAAGTGTGATGATTACGTCATGTGGTTAGGTTTTTGTGTTCTTTTTTTTTACCTCACAGTAACAATGGCGGTACAGTAGAAAAGAAAAGATGGCCTCAAAGAATGAAATGAACAAACCGAAGGTAAATCTCAAAAGAAAATAAAAAAAACACAAATCAAAGGAAGAGTGGCGCAAATTGGGGAGACAGTACTATTATGTGATTTTCCAAAATTCATAACTAATAACGATTAAGTTTTTTAATTTGATTTGAGACATATATTTGTCGAAATCGGATAAAGCTAATCTTCCACTCTACATTGCTCGGCTATCTTTTTAGGCTCCGTTTGGGATGTAGAATTTTTCATAAGACTACAAGAATTGAAGTATATTCTGTAAAATTTCGGCGTTTCAAATATGTCCATTGTGAACAAACATTTGCTGGAGTAGAAACTAACAGTATTTTTGGATGAACATTAATTTGCTAGAGCAGAAATTCACCACCGAGTAACCGGATTACTACTACTGTTAGTCAGTTGACCCCATTTTTTGGTGGACGACTCCGTAAAGAACCTTGCTTAATCAGGCGGAAGAACATTCCCTCACGGCGAACGGCGAAGTTACGGCCTCCTTCCGTTTACTCCAGGTAAAAACACGCACAAAGCAGAAGACAGCAAAGACCGCACGCAACCGAAGGCGAAAAGCGGAGACCCGTCCATCCCGGCTTCCACTTCTGCTGGAATGAAAACGTTGTCCTTTTTAATTTCGATTTTTTTAAACTTTTTTGCTTTTTTCTCTGAAATATAACGGTATTCTTATTTTTTTCTCATTTGTTAAATAAATAATTTAGAAAAAAATAAAAAACCAATACGATGCAATTTCAACTAAAAATAAACAGCCAACAGCCTAAAACGAAAACCGTTAGAAAAAAAGCCGGATTGAACAGGCGCAGATTCGCAGCGCTGTTCCGACCATAGAAACAAGCAAAAACAAAAGGGAGGCAGCTAGAGGCTAGGAGTCTAGAACCCGGGTGAGTCTTGAAGCGAGTCCGGGTCTGAATCAGTCCGTAGTACACTTCATTGTTCCCACGTGCGAAGCACATGCTTGGCTGGCTCCTACCATCTTGCTTGGTCCTCTAATATTTTAGGCTGCGGTGGTTGTTTTTCTGAGCTTGATAAATCTGATGAATGGTGATCGTTAAAAGAAATTAAAGTAAAAAATAACTAAATAAAATAAAATAACAGGACCACTGTGGCCACTGTTAAAATAGGGAAAAAAACGAATTCCAAGCCTTGAATGTCGAATTAATGTGGAGAAGATAAACGTTAGTACATGTGTTAGGTTTGCATCTTCAATCCATGAATACTGCTACCAACGTATGATTTGTTTAAAATCCTGTGTTTTAAAGCGTAGGGATTTTCATAGTAATCATCACAATTTCCGTATGATTTCTTTAAAATCGTATGTTTTAAATGGAGGCATCAAAGGAGTCTGGTTGGTTACATTACGCTTGTTGGTTTCTACGTGTGATAATGATATCACTATAGGACCGAAAACGGTAACATAGAGAGAAGAATAGTGTCTCAAATTCTCTCTAAGTACTTATCAATTATTCACTCCAATAACTATAAAGTTACAAAGATTTGGATGAAAAGCCAACACACAACCCAACAAATCAAGAAGCTAAAAATATGATGAATGAACAATAAATTGGTATTACCACTATAGTACCACGGTAGTACCACTACAATACCGATAGTACCATGCTACAATACCGGTAGTACCACTACAGTGGATTCAGCCCGATGAACAGTAAGATCAACACGATTTTAAAATTAAGAATTCATGTAACTTTTGATACATAGATCCAAATGACTTAAAACTTGCTATGCACATTCTGTAGAATATCAAGAACTTATTCTAGTCAACGATCAAGAGAATCGTTACCAAAATTCTAACCTATTTGCGATTGAAGAAAGAGTGCATCAAAATCGGGCAAAAATAAAAAACGATGAATACGACTTACTCATGGGTGGATGATAGCCAAGACAGCTCTAGTTATATTCCCATATATCGCATCAAGTGAGAACACCGAAGAAATCAAACAAAAAACTCCCAGGTCACGAAATCACTTATTGAGGCAAAAATCAAGTAAAATCGGATTTCTTCACGAACTTGTTATTGAAGTGTCTAGATGAGTGGAGATTGATTTTCAAATATTATCTTTATCTCTTATACATTCTTGGCGCAACAATATCAAGAAGAGGAAAACGAAAAGAGAAAAACCAACCAAATCAAGAGTATATCAATCAACACAAGAGAGATTTATGGAGATGCACAAAGATTGATACATTGCTACCTAAGGAGGAAAGTTTTACAGCTATTACACATTGGAGGACAAAGAGCACACCACAACAATTTTCTCTCAAATCCTAACCTTAGAACTCATAAACACTTGAGAGGAAAGTTGGATGGCTAACCACGAGTCTCTATCCTAATCTCTTAAATAGATAGGCTAGCCAGCTATATCTAACTTTTAGTGGATTCTATTTACTTAGCACAATGGAAAAAAATCCGATAACCCCCCCACACAAGTTTTACTCGCACTTGGTCACTTATGCACACTTTTCAGAACATATAAGTCCGAATTCGTTAAATTCTAAGCTTTGATCCATTCTGATCATACCGTCTTCTCCATGACCTAAATCTCCTTCCCAAGTGTTGCTCGCATGCCACAGTTTTTTTTCCAAAATTGTTACTGGTATTTTAGTCAAACTACCAAAAAAATCCCTTCCAGACACGATTTTCTTGTTCCATTGCAAACAATCGTCATACTTGCCACGTATAGGTGCGTCACTGGCTTACCACACATAAGCAAATCTCTCCCGTTCCGGTTCTACTAGACCACATCTCACTTGGACCAACTAAGCCATATGGTGCAATCCCGTCGTTTGAACTTTTCTTCAACATTTTTAATTTTTCTCGTGCTATGCTTGAGCTCATCACCTCACCCGGTATCCTCGATTATTCTAGGTCTTGACTTCTTTATGAGCGCAGCCTCGATTCTCGTCGTTGACCTTAATTGACTCTAAGCGACTCTGCACATTCAAAGATAAAGAAATCATTTTCGGGCACACGTTTTTTTATTATAATGTGACCACATTAGTCAAAACATGTTTCATGCAATATTAATACACTGAACTAGATTTATCCAACTTTATCTATTACTCAATTTTTCAAAATCCAAGAATTCCCCTCTATGCCGATACTACCGCTCACTATAGGCTAGTACTACCGCATCCACCACCTCGCAACTGGACATCTATGAAAAATAGCTACTACCAAGTAAACCGTAGTACTATTGCTATGCGGTATGACAGTTGCCATATCAACGGTAAGACCGATTTCTCTGAAATATTCAGAAAATAATTTAAACAAAATGCAATCTTTATAAGATCGAATAACCACTCCATAAAACTTATAATAACTCATAATAATATTATTCTAGACCTCCACCTTGAACTTCAATCACTCACTCCTCCTTGGTACTTCAATCACTCACTCCTCCTTAGTGATCTTATCTGTAGGCAGGAGTTTCAATCACCCACTCCTCCTTGGTACTTCAATCACTCACTCCTCCTTGGTGATCTTATCTAGAGAGGAGTATCAAATGTAGTATTATTCTCAAGTACGGATATTTGTAGTATTACAAACTTGAAAACAATAACACACTTGCACCAATATAGGACAAAATGACGATTTTTGCCGATGCAGTATCTTTTTACTGTGCCTTTTTCCAGATTGGGCTAGCAGGTTACAAATTGCCACTACCTCTGTTATCTGTCCAACATGTTCTCGAATGGATCTTTTGGTAGCATTTCACACAACTTTGCCCTGCAAAGAGAGTAAGTACCAGCCCCTACTCAGAAGGGGAAAAAAATATATCTCAAAGCCTATTCTACATTACCCAGCAACAGTAAAGATCTCTCCAACCATCTACTCTGCCAACCATCAACCATCTACCTACCAGTAAAAACTAGAAAAATTTCCCTATTTATCTTACCCCCAATCTATACTCTTGTCTCCCTCTCCCACCCTCTCTGCCCCAAAAGGAAAACCACGCTGGTTTCCGGAGCGCAAGCCGCAACCAGCCCCGTAAAACCGAAGCCAAGAAGACACCAACCAAGCAGCAAGCCACCCCCCGCCAGTAGCACAAGAGGGAGATGCCTCCTCCTCGCCCTCCGCTCTGCTCCCTTGCCTCCCCCTCCCCCGCCCCATGACTGCAGGAGCCAGCAGCAGCAGCAGTAGCGCGGCGGGAGCGGGAGTGGCAGTAGTAGCACAATGGACCTGGGCGGGGTGGTGATGGCCGCCGTGGACGCGGGGGTTGTGGGCGGGGGCTCGGAGCTCGGCCTGCTTGGATCTAGGCTGCTCAAGCACGGGAGGGGCAATGCGGAGGAGGAGCACGGGTGGAGGCCGGCCGCCAAGCAGGCCAGGGTGGGGGACGCCGCGGTGTCCGTCAAGGTGGCCGCGCCTTTCTTGCTCGGGTCCTGCAGCCCCGGCCATGGCGGGGAGCAGATGCTCAGCTTCTCGTCGTCGTCGGCGTCCTCGTGCCCCAACACTGCTGCTGTTGCCGGCGCCGCCGCTGATGGGGCGCTGCCGTTGTACTACGGCACCCCTGCTTCTTGCTCAGGTGGGGATGGCGCCATGGTGGTGGTGGCGGTGCAAAAGCTTTCTTTTATGCTTCTGTTTCTGTTTGTTTGATTGGGTTTGGTGATTGAAAAGCTTGCTACTCCTTTTGAAGTAGGCATGCTTGATCCTTTGCTCATACTGCAATCGACCTGATTTGTTATTTTTTTCCCAATGTGTTCTCACTGGTTTTTTAGTTTTTTGGTTTAGATTCGGAGGATTGTCATGATAGAGTTCTTTTTTGTTCCTTTCGTTTTCATTTTTGGTCTCCCTTGGTTAGATCAGTGACTAGCTAGAAAGAGTTCGCTTCCTCTGGAAATAAAGGAGTTCTTTTTTTTTTTTACTATTTTAATAATCTTTATTGGATCATTCTTGATATTTGTCGAGACAAGTTTCCTATTCGTTTCCGTGAGACATCCACGAACGCTTTCTTGTCCTCAACGGTGCGATCGTGCCTATTCCTTTTTGCCATGCCTTTTGCTAAAACAAAAGAAGAAAACATAAATACGGATTGAAAGAAAGGTGTGATCTTTGGCACCATGCCACTATATCCACATTTTTCTCACTCAAAAAGAAAAAAGTTAAAAGTAGCAATGCATGTAAGAAAGGCTCAAGCAAGTAATATACACGAATCGAGAGGTTCAAGTAAGTAGAAAGGCTCAAGTAAGTAATATACACGAATCGAGCTTGTTGCAATGAATCAAACATGTGGTTTTTGGTGACTTTTTTATGCACACCACCACCTACAAATTTGTGCTGCATATCAGATTTCTGATCCTTGCAGCCACTTCGCTTCAGATTTCGTGTCTTTTGCTTGCCCCTATCTTACACAACGATTGTGTTTAGGAAACACATGCATCTCGGTGGTCGTCGTCTCTAGTGTAAAGTACATGTTTTTTGGCTGCGCCTTCTTGGCTTGCACTGCCTTGTTGCTCATCTCCTTGGTCCATCTGCCTGTGTTTCTCCCAGGATTGAGCTCAGTGAGCTTGAGCACCAGCATGCAGGGGGCAATGGCCAGGCCGAGGGGCCCCTTCACGCCGTCTCAGTGGATCGAGCTGGAGCACCAGGCCCTGATCTACAAGTACCTGGCTGCCAATAGCCCCGTGCCTCACAGCCTGCTCATCCCCGTCAGGAGGAGCCTTGCATCCCCCTACACACCTGCCTACTTTGGCACAAACACATGTATGTAAGCCAAAAAAGATGGGAGCAAGCAAAGAAACCAAATGCTTTTCAGTCTGCAGCTCCATTCATCATGCGCATCGATATGATAAAAGCTTTGTTGATTGATACCTTCTTTACTGATCTTGATTGCATTGCCCTTGGTTGGGGTTTTACTTTGCAGTGGGATGGGGGTCTTTCCAGCTGGACTACTCCGGCAGTTCTGATCCGGAGCCCGGGCGGTGCCGCCGGACGGACGGCAAGAAATGGCGGTGCTCGAGGGATGCGGTCGCCGACCAAAAGTACTGCGAGCGACACATGAACCGGGGACGCCATCGTTCAAGAAAGCATGTGGAAGGCCAGCCTGGCCATGCCGCGAAAGCGATGCCCGCGGTGGTGGCAGCGGCTGCCGCTGCCTCTGCTACCCAGCCTAGTGCTCTCGCCGCCGTGGGCGGCGGAGATACTGCTGGCCTCGCCATCAACCATCAGCAGCAACCAGTGAAGAACTACGCTGCGAACTCGACCGATCCTTGCTCTCTGCAATGGTACAGTCTGGTAGCATTTCAGAAGCTCCAAGAATTTCTTTTCTAGCATGTAGCCAATGCTCAAGTTGAAATATGGCTAGTTTTGCTTTTGCTACTTTGCATATGTACACTGTCACTTGTTCTTGGATGTGCCATACGTAGTGGACTGTATTCACAAAAGTAATATAAATCAAAGGTAATTTTGCTTTTGCTACTTCATTCCTGGGACTGCCATACATCATTCTTTACTGGAAGGAGATGATAAGGGCAAACGTTGGACTGATTATTAGCATTTTAACACTCTATGCTTAAAGGTTTCACTGATTTTGTATAGTCAGCAAAGCTCTTGATCATTTACTTTCTAGTTATTTAAAACTTAACTGTTTCATTTTGTAGACCATCAATCCTAGGTATTCATTTCCAATATCCCCAAATATTCTTTTTTTTTGTGAGAAGATAACCTGTCCTAGTAGTGATGTTTTAAGATTTACATCATTTACTCGGTTTTCATGGTTTTACCACGACAGTGTTTCTGTGAGTTTGCGATGGGGAATGTGTTCACTAACCCTGAGAGGCCAACCACTCTACGCTGTACTAATAATCACTTGTTGATCAAAATTTCTGCAGGGAACCGGTGAACAAACAGAATAAGAGCGAGCAAATGCAAGACTCTGACAGCCTGTCGATGCTAACTTCCATGAATACGAGAAATACAGGCAGCCTCTTTCCGTTCTCAAAACAGCATAATCCTTTTGAAGTGACTAGCTCCAGGCCATATTTTGGCCTCGTTTCATCAGATTCACTGATGAGCTCTCCTCATAGCTCCTTGGAGAACGCCAATTTGCTCAGTTCACAAAGTCTGAATGAACACCAGAGTTCAGTTTCCCTGCAACACTTTGTGGACTGGCCCAGGACACCTGCACAGGGAGCTGTTGCATGGCCCGACACTGAAGAGATGCAAGCTCAGAGAACCCAGCTCTCAGTATCGGCTCCAATGGTGTCCTCTGACCTATCGTCGGCCTCGACATCTCCCATCCACGAGAAGCTAATGTTATCGCCTCTTAAGCTGAGCTGTGAGTATAGTCCTATTGGCCTCAGCATCGAAGCAAATAAAGGTGAAGTTAGCCAGGGAGAAGCAAACTGGACGCCGATGTTCCGTGATTATTCGATGGGCGGGCCATTAGGGGAGGTTTTAACAAAGAACAGCAACATGGAAGCAAGGAACTGCCTGACAGCGTCTAAGAACCTTTTAACGGATGGCTGGGATTCAAGCCCAGGGCTGCAGCCATCCCCTGTAGGAGTTCTGCAGAAGACCACCTTTGGATCAGTCTCCAGTAGCACTGGGAGCAGTCCTAGGCTGGAGAACCACAGTGTTTATGATGGTACCAGTAACCTGTGGGATGATCTCGGCTCCATTGTTGTAAACCATCCGAGCATCCGCCTGGTGTGAGCTTCTTCTGACCAAGAAAAATGCAGCAAGATGGCAGGGGCAGGCATAAGGAAACGTTTCGGCCGGTCTTCACCTTGTTACATATCAATATCATATCCACAAGTGTGAGCATTTACCTCGTAGTTTGTCATCTGAGACTAATCTCGTGTTTTTGCCATTTCAGTTTTGTTTTTTTGCTTTGCTTTGCTTTGTAACCTTCACCTTCCTTGGATCTTGACGTGCTGTGATGTGTGGTGTGAATGGATTTGGTGCTCCGTTGTTGCATATCATCCGAGAATATCCAATGTGCGATATCATAATCGTGGATTAATGCGAGCTGAATGTTGTCTTGCTTGTTGATATATATTGTTCAATGGTTCATGAGCTGATTCTTGTTATGCCTGTCAATATTATTCGATATGTTTGTGTCGCATTTGCGCGTTGTTTGATTCACACTTTTACCAAGATATCTTGTTCCTGGACGATGTTTTCTGCCTGCCAATTATTAAACCTTCGCATTTGGTACGTTTATTGTTGTAAAGCTCGTGTAGTAAGCCAAGTTAATTTAATTTCTCAAGAGAACATAGTTGGTAACCTGTTATTCCTGACCAGTTTTACAAGAAGCTCAGGTAGACTCACTGGTCTGTAAGTTTCTTTTGTAAACAGTTTATATGAAACACTACGTTTACATGCAAGAATAATGCAAACTTGTCATGAATGTCTTGAATAACAGCTAGGAACAAACAATTCTAACTCGGTGCTTGTTGCACCAGACATCTATAATCGCTGTCCTAGTTAGAAACTCCAGTACACCTTTGCTTTTAGTTACCTAGAGGTTTTTTACTCTTGTTGACAATGTTAAGCGACAGTGGAGTAATCTAGTGCTCACTGTAACAGTAGCCGCACCAGAATACAATGATACGTTTCAGGACCATTTACCAGCCTTTTCGCCCTTTCACAGCTGCCAAGCCTGCAAAAGACAGCAGCAACGCCCCGACTTGCGCAACTACCCAATGTCCATTGCATGCATGCACGCATCCGAGAACCATGAGCAGTGGTTGGTTCTTTTCGGCCATGACTTATGCTTTATAGTTATGATATATGATTTTTAATTTTAATACAGGTGCTTTTTAGAATAAACTGGATGTCAGAAAATTAATAAATCGTTCTGAAAAGACTATCTCCATAGTTGCTTTAAAATGATGGTGAAAAAACCATCTTATATATTTGTTCAAGAGAAGTTATAAGTTATAAGTTGAAAAAAACAGCTGAATATTGCTGTTGTATGCGTTTTCTCCCTTCTGATGATTTGCTCTACAGGAGCCTACAGTAGAATGATGTGCAGCAGCTTGCACTAGTCTGTGGTTGTGAGTCCTGATGCCGTTGCCGCCTGCTTTATGGACACCTAAAAGCGCATGCACCACAGAAATGTAAGATGAGTAAGTACTAGAGATGTTAATCTTTGTATGTGCTTGTTTTGTTTCTATTCTCGTGAATTGTGATGTGAAGTGTATGATCAAAGACAGCAATAAGAGGAGGTAAATGATTGTTGCCGTTTATTGACACACGCACTTGATGAACACTTCGATTACTTGATGTTCAACCGCTCTTTATGACTGCTCGCTTAACCTCCTTTGCACGTAGTTAAAATCTCCCTCCGCTCGAAGGCTTCAGCTGTTTGTACAAGAACATGCTGAAAACAACACCGACTTTTCTTGGAATAGACCTGATCTATTATTTCTAGATCATATTCTATGGCTACAAAGTGCTCTCACGGCACCCCTAAAATTGTAGCACAAAAAGCCTCCTCAAAGCCACACAAACACTGTTAGCCTCTTCTTGCTTTTATATGCTAGAACCCAAAACCGTGTTCACCTCAAACGTAGACATCTCAAAACTGTGTCCTTAACAACCTGGGCACGCAATCCTAACTTTTCCTAAAATTAAGGGACCCGAAACCCTTCCAAGCACGGATTTTTCAATATCTCTAATCCTTCCTATTACGAACTCCTTTCATAACGTTTTCAATCTCACCACATAACGAAACTTCCAAGACAACACCTCCTGTATCTTCATCACGCATTATCCATCTCTCGTGTCAAAACTTCCAGGACCACATCACCCGTAAATTCTTCACGAATCATCACCTTTGATCTCCATGTGCTTCAGTGTCAACCCAACCACCTCGCGTAATAGCCTCAACCATCTGGACCCCAGATCTCCTCATTCTAGTCCCGGTTCTCCTCATCATCGACCATGATTGTCTACACACATACCTGCACATGCAAAGACCAAATAAACGTTTATTTTCGATACATGTGTCTCCACAACTTGACCGTCATCAGCACACACACGTATAACCACAACCTCAA
Source organism: Melocanna baccifera (assembly GCA_036346265.1). Classification (NCBI taxonomy): domain Eukaryota; kingdom Viridiplantae; phylum Streptophyta; class Magnoliopsida; order Poales; family Poaceae; genus Melocanna; species Melocanna baccifera. The sequence goes on from CM070682.1 coordinate 37,417,625, forward strand.
CCACCCATCAACAACTACTAGATCATGTACGACACACATTCCATCGCTATCTAGAAATTAGCTTCGGACTACTCATTACGACCGCCAATTCAACGAGTACTCGAGAACCACAAGTATTCAGGAAATACTATCGCTCCGCTAAAACACTCAGGAATAACAAGTATCGTAGCACTTCCAGTCTACAACTACCAACCTCCGACCATTCGCTGCACCATTGATCACCGAGTATCGCACAGACTACCCTCCAAGAGTATCAATCATATACCACAAGTCTCTGACAGCCGATCGTTGAGTCTACGACTATGACAGTAGACAACGAAGTCGAAGACTTCAACAACAAACAGCAGTCTGCGAAGTCTACGACTTCGACTCGAATAGCAGTCTGCGAAGTCTACGACTTCGACTCGAACAACAATCTGCGAAGTCTGCTATATCGATGTAAGACTGCGAAGTCTTCGACTATGGCAATGTACTGTAGCAACGACCATCGGAAAGGTACTATAGCTACATGCTTACGACTACCGACCGGTTCACTGTAGCTACGACTAGTTCACTTATGCTTACGACTGGTTGGCTGTAACTTCAATGAAGCATTGTAGCTATGACCATATGTTCTCCGACTCTGGGGTCTTCAACTCGAGGCCTTCGACTGCTCAATGCTCAAAGAGTTCTGGAACATCGTTCGATCCTTCGATGTCACTCGAACGCTGTCCGATACGCCAATGCTACTCGAACGCTGTCTGATACTTTGCACTGCTCGAAAACCCGTTCGATACTCCATTAGCAGTCGAAAGCCATCCTATCCTTCGAAAAGCGCCTAATATAAAGCGGTCATACCGTTAATCCTGAATTCGAAAGCGCATGGACCAAAACTTTCACAAATGTAAATTCCGGTGCAACCTAAATGTTAATTATTTATCATTACTAAACGCACGACCACCATATGGTCTAACACGAATAAGTCAAGAAATTGTTCTTTGCTGGTTTGGAGAATTAGATGAGTTCTGTTTTTTTTTCTGAGATGCTAACTGCTGATTTTGTTTGGAGACGCAGAAAGGGAAATTGTGGATAGGACGAGGGTTGCTGCCCCTGCAATCACGTGTGACGTAGTGGAGAGAAGTTATGTGCGGATAAAGTTGCGTGTATATATCGACTGAAAAGTGAGGCGCTCGTGTATTAGCAAAGAATCCGGCCGGGCATGCAGTTCCGAGTTCTTTTGTACTCGCCCAACATCAGTGTGAACTGTGAAGCATCGTCAGGCTCGCACTTGTCCGAAACAAATTTCGTGGAACCTCCCTGTTTCTGAGACACACCTGCATGCGTTTTCCATAATACGAAAGTTTTTGCTTCCTAGAAAACCTCGGTCACATCTCGTTTATTCAGAAAGCGACGAGTCGGCAGAAAACCGACGCCAAACCGGCGACGGATCACGCAACCGTAAGATATGCCAAGCCGGTGAGGCGTGATGGCGCATTATAAAACGGTACGTGACTCGGCGGGACGAGGTCGCTTGGGCGTCCATCCAACCGAACAGAAGCCATGCCGGGCCGGATCCAGGCCACAAAAGCCGAGGCGCAGATTTGAGTTTGGCTACAAGGCTTGGTTCGACCTGTACTCATTCCCAGGCAGCTTCAAGACGGTATCCGTACGTTTGCTTGTGTACGCCACCGATCGGAGCATACGACAAGCGACGAGCACGTACACGAGCCCACATGGGGAATGGCGGTACGAAGCAAGCTACGAACCATGCGTATGATCCCCAAGGAACACCAACCACGCCTCCTTGTTCACATGCCAACGTAGAGATCGTGTATAAAAGCCTCGTCACGCTGAGAGCTCTCCCTGCCTGCCCGCGTGCGTGCGTGCGCCCAAAGTTTAGACAAGGAATCATGAGCCGTAGAGCCAAGCAAGCAGCGACGAGCCGTCGGACCAGACACGCCGAGCAGCAGCAGGCGCCGCCGCCGGCGTTCGCCGGGACCTCCAAGATCGTGTCGAACCCCATCTTCTACTGCGAAGACGGCTCGGCTCGGATCAAACCGGTCGACCTGCGCTGCGGCTACGGGCCCGGCTCGGCGCACGCGCTCGTGCCCGACCCCGTCCCGGCCGCCGCGGGCGTCGCCCAACCGCTGCCCCTGCCTCCAAGCAGGACCCACCGCGCTGGGCCAGCTGGGACCCAGCTGTCGGCATCGCGTGTTGGGCCCACTCTCGTGGTAAGCCCACATGGCGGGGTGCTGAGGAAGGTGCCCATGCAGGACCCGTTCCTGGCCGCCTACGTGGCGTGCACCAAGAGCGGCGGCGGCGGCGGCGGCAAGAACCGTGCTCAGGCGGAGAAGAAGAAGCAGCAGCAGCACCAGAAGAAGAAGAGCGGCGAGACCATCCGGGGGTGTGGCATTTGGGACGCGAGCAAGAAGTACACCGGGATGATGTCGTGCAAGTACGGCCGCGCCGTCACCGTGCAGGAGGACGCTCTTGCTGCCGCCGCGGCGGAGGCGGAGGCGCCCGCGGGGCCCACGTTGGACCTGTCGCGGCCGCCGGCGGTGCTCCCTGCGAGGGAGAGGGCCCTAGAGCGGAGGCGGGCGCAGAGCCAGAGCTGAGGGTGCACGCTTGTATGCGTCGCCATCCTTCTAGTATTAATTGGGGAGTGGGGACCTTTGTGGTGCGTGTATATTGGTATTGCACTATTGGCTACTGTAGCGTGTAAAATTATTCAGGAACCAATATGTATCCTGTTAGTATTCTTCAGAGGAGTGTGGATTTTCGGTTATAATCCGGCAATACACGAAATGGAACGAACGCACCATGATTCGTGTTTGCACAAAGCTCTTCGTTTTCACAAGTGACGGCCGTGTTTTTAGAAAATATTTATATTTTTTATCTGAATTTTTTAAGATAATAGTGAACGATAGAGATACCGATATAAATAGTGTATATATTCTTAGACTTGAAAAGTTATTTAAAAAATCTACGTCTAAAACTCATACTATTTATTTTGATTTTAGATAAATCAAAAGATAAAAGATAAAAAAACCAAGACAGCAGTACCGATGGCCACGAGGTGACCGTGTTACCGTGGCCCAGTGTCCAAACTCCAAACCAGAGTCATTTCGTAAGCAGGCTAGGCCGTACAAAAAAGGGCTTGTTTGCATTCTCGAGCAAAGCCCAGACCGGGATACCGCCCGTCCGAATGGTATGATCTAAGCTAATATATTTTAAAACATTTACTAGTCTAATAAATAATAATTATTTAAAGAAACTAAAAGCTACTTAAAATTTAAAAAACGAATAAGAATAATCTCGAGTTGAGCCTGGCTACCTTGCCCCGGCATGGTGGTCCGACGGATGATTAGCCGAGCCAGGCTGCAAAAATGCTCGTTTTTTTACGGGCGGCCGTGCTCCACTCCGTCGCACTTGCCCTCCCGCTAAAACTTAGCAATCACACCATTGAGTCCCCACCCCGCCGCCTCGTCTTCCCCTTCGTCGTCGACCAACTGTTACCATGCTTCCTACTGATCAGGACTCAGGTACAAGCAATGCCTCAGAGCGGGAAGTTTCAAAGAACCCAAGCCCGAAGCTGAAGAGGAACAGGAGGCCGGGTGCGTGTTTCCCAGCCAAGGACTGGGTTGTGTGAGTACTGCCATCTTCAGAAGATTTGCATTGCGTCGGATTGTCCGGAGGTGGTGAACAATCTGAAGAAGCCTGGAAGATGCTCTTACGTGACGATCTTACAAGAGATACTAGCCAAGGCGAGGAATTTTGAGTTGGCTCTTTCTGTTTTGAAAGTAGGAGTTCAGACTGATGCTCACTGTTTAGCAAAGCATGCTTGTACCTTATCGGAGGGACGTCATTTCTGGTTGATATCTCCTCTAAACTTTATTTATGTAATTGTGTCGAGTGATTGAATAAATCTCCTGCTTTCTTTAAAAAAAAAAGGGGGAGTTGGCGTGAGTCTGAGTATCGAATCTGAAAACCGTGAAACACTTCTCTGAATTCCTCAATCCCAACTTCTGTATTCCCTGTCTCCTTTCTTCTTCTTTTCCATGTCCCCTGCTAACCTCAATTTCCCCAGTCCCCTGCTATCGATTCTTCCGGAGCGTAATACCAACACTCCAAAACCCTAGAGCAGGGTAGGGTCAAGCCCGCCGCGATGTCTTGGAGCGGGAACCGATTCGCCTTCCTGGAAGTGGCATGCGGCCTCTCCGGCGACAAGTCTGTCAAGCACATCCTCTTTTGCTTGGATCTAGAGACCCAGCTAGGCCGTGCCCCACCCATCACCGCTACCGATTACATCCGGGTGAAGAATTATGTGTCCTGATGTGCGAGTGGTTCAAATGAGCTTGGGAGGACCAAATTGATGCCGTCCCAGCTCATGATCGACGTCCCTGGTTAGTCAATCTGCCATTACTGGATCTTCTTTATGTGCAGCTCCTGATCCCGCTGCTCATTGCTTGTTCTTCGTTTTGCTTATTCAACTTCTTGCCTTTTCTTTTGTCTCCTCCCGATCTTTGGCAATTGGCTCGTTGGCTGGCTTGGCAAGATCAATTTTTTTTTGAGCGAGCGTGGAGATATGATAGACTATATCCTTGCGATGTCGCGGATGATAGACCTAAGATTCATGCATACCTCCGGGAATTCTACAGGTGCAATTGCAATGCTGCCCCCATCTGTTGCTGATGCTGCCACGCTGGCAAGTCAAGTCCTTGTTTGATGGGATCTTGAAGTTCTTAATCCGCACCAATTACTAAGCCATCGTCACCATGATTAAACAATCTATTAAGAGCTGCTTTAAGCATAATAAAACCCTTAGATTAGTGTTATAATGGCTTATGATATAATACATCTTGAGTACCCCTATCCAGAGAATTGCTGTTCGCCTACTCGACCAACAACTACTTGGAAACACTGTAACCTGACTTATGGGCCTCCCATTGGGTGATGCCCCTGTGCGGTTAATGAACAAAACATACTCGGAAGCTCTATAACCCGACATATGAGTCTCCCATTGGGCGATGCCTCGTGAAGTTAAGGAACAGAATACATGCACTTCTATTTCTTTTAACCGTTCCACATTTGGCTCTATGCCTCCGATAATAACCCCACGATTATCTCTTGAGACTCTCCTTCACTGACAATAACTGATCGATAGTTATTGATCAAACTTCTCCCACTGACAACAATGGCTCACTTAGGCTGATGGATGAAATCGACAAGGCATCAGTTCGGGCAAGCAACTGATATCTCTTCAGCGCTATTTAAGTTCTACTCGAAGGGGACATAAAAAAGATAAAACAACAAGAAGAAATCAGGAGAACAAAGAGACAGGATATTATACACTACATTAGTGCAAGTAGCATGCACCACTGTAATTGCTCATTATAGCAAGTTGTAATCCCGACATAGCAAAAAAGATCATCCCATTTTTTCTCTTCATTTTTTCTGTAAGGCTCGGAGTACCCTATTATTGTAGGATTTATTGATCATATACCCTCCACTTAGATGGAAATTGAGGATTTACCCTCCTGGTCCACGTGTCAGTGACATATGATGACCCCACATGTCATTGAGTGGGGAGAGTAAATCCTCAATTTCCCAACTAAGGGGAGGGTATATGATCTAAACCCCCATTATTGTAAGATTAACGATTTGATCATCGACAATTGGCATCGACCATGGGGAAGACGCCGAGCCTCTCAAAGTTCTAATCTGCATCGCCATCCTTCCCTGGTCTCATCAAAGAAGACCGCCCCATCTCCTTCAGTAAAGAAGGCTGCTCACCCCTTCGACCAGGTAGGTTTCCTATCATGGTAGAATCTACTTTCAATAATTGTAAGGTTAATTGAATTTTAGTTGATGGAGGCAGTTCATTTAGTATTTTGTTTATGAAAGTTATCGAGGAGATGCAAGTTCCTAAGTCAAAGATAGAACTCGTGAAGTATGCCTTCCATGGCATAGTACCTAGGTCTTTGATCAAGTATCCTTATCGGTTACGATCAAAAGCACTAGTACCTTCCAAACATACATGATTTCATTCGATGTGGTGGATTTTCAAATCGCATATAATGGAATCCTTGACCGACCAACCCTGGCTAAGTTTCTAGTAGCCACCCATTATGGTTACCAAAGTCTCAAAGTGCCAGGGGCCAAAGAGGGTCATAACAATTCGAGCGGATAGGAAGATGGCCTATATCTATGATCACAAGTCTCTAGAACTGATCGATGAATTACAGACCAAAAATGCTAACTTACTTTCAATGCTAGTAAAGCACTCAAGGCCTAAGGTGGCCCTAAAACCCAACGATCAGGTAAAGCAAGTACCCCTTAACAAGAACAAACACTCGGGAACCATCAAATTTGAGACAGGATTGGATCCTAAAGAGGAAGAGTCGCTCATCTCATTCGTTTGGGCCTACTCGGATATATTCATGTGGTAAGCATTGGACATGCCTGGTGTCCCCAACAAGGTGATTGAGCATAGACTAACACTTTGGCTTGATGAGGACATTCTTAGCTATGTTGTTTCATATGTTGTTTTCAGTTGATCTAGTACTTGGAACATGAGCTTACTGAAAGACCTGAAACTTCTACAAAGAAGCTTAACACTAAGGAGAACTCATTTCCACTTATTTTTAATGATGTTATTTATGAGAATTGAATACTACTTTATGCCACTACTTTGTGCATTCTCAGGTTTGACAAATCTAAAAACTTTAGAACCAAGAGGAAGGCTAGGGCCAAAGTAATGGAGGAGCACAAGGGTGGACCAACCATACTTGCAACCAAGCATATGGGAGAGCAAGGGTGAAGAAGCCCATACGGCCAGTAATGGGGAAGAAGCCCACGCAGCTAAGAGGGAAGGTCCATGCGGTGGGAAAACAAAAGGGGAGACGCCTAAGAATTCAAAGCCCATATTTCAAATATGACTTCTAAGCCTAATTCGGATATCCCATAAGTTTAACCAAATTTAAACTCAGAACTCAATTCAGATTCGATTCGGGACAACCCATAGGGCCTGTAATAAAAATGCTATAACTTTTATAAATAGAGTCTAGTTCAAGTGTTTTTGTGCTTATTGAAAAGTTTATTCTAAGACCCACACAATAGGTAAGGTGCTAGCCTTAGAAACCTTGTGGCCGCACCACTATGACCGAAATAATATGATGGTTATAACTTTTTGTGCGAGTTTGAGTCCAATACATGTAGAGATGAGTTGAAGTCGGTTTGCATACCTTGTGGCCAACCCTAGGGGCTTTATATACCCATGTATTCGTGCCTTTTTGGCCAGACCACTTTGATATTAAATGACATATTGTTTTTGCATCTACACAGTATTCTACGCTTATTCTTACTCATAGCTAACCAAACTAACACTTGAGAGGGAATTGGGCATTTATCTATCAAAGATCATTTTGTCTTTCCATTGAAAATTGAGAGATTGATATATCTTCACTTGGTGGTCTATGAAGATCAATACTGTGTGATTTGGTGAATTATAGAGTGCTAGTCCTTGATTGGTAACGAAAGATCACTACGATTCATCAAGCCACACTTGAGTATCACTGATCCTACATTGAGAAGTACATTCTAGTTTAGATTATTACCTAGCTTTACAATAAATAGAATTTCAGATTGTATAGGATATACACTTTTTCATACCAAGCTCTACTAAACAACCATTGTTATGAAATTGAGCTACACTCGCTTGATCATCACCATTGTTGGTTGTAACTATTACAAAGTATAAGTTTTAGCTTCAATTCGCTTTGAAAAAGTAAGAACTTTACTTTGGTAAGAAAAGAGTAAGATTGAGTGAATTCTACAAATATATCCATGTACATCTTTGCTATCCTTGTTGGTTAATTTCAGCTGCGGGAGATGATTTGTTGTTCTGTATGACTTCTTTGTCGTTGTTTCTAGTGGAAACCGCCTTTCGGGCGAGGTCAGGTGGCCATCCGAACTTCGTTGGTGGCCGGACACCCCTTCCTCCATCTTCTCCTCCAGAGCCAGCACCAACAGATGGCAGGGCGCGGCACCTCCTGCTCCGCACGCCCGCAACCAGCACTCTCGGCAGTTGTCGTTGGTGATTGGTGATGCCTCATGAGTCATGATAAATCGACGTAGCACTTCAGCCCAGCCGTTCGGCTCGGCACAGGATTTAGGAGTATTGCCCTCCAGCAAAGAAGAGCAGTCGATCCCGAACCATTCCCCAGAGAGCAGCCCGCAGCCAAGTGCCTGTCCGAGAGGCCGAGACAGACCCGAGTGGAGGCAACCCTAACCCTAACCTAGAGAGTCAAGGCGGCACGGCGACCAGCGGGCATGGCGCGGCGGCCACTGGCCAGGGGAGTGTCGAGCACGGCCAGCGGGTCAGGGGCGCGACGGCCTAGCCGGGAGCCGACCAGGGGGCTGCACTGCTGCAACCTGTAGCAGCGGAGCGGCCGCTCTATTCAAGCTGTCACGGGGCAAAGGTAATGATTTGCACATTCCAACTGTCCTAAATTCTTCTAATTCTTTTTTATGCCAGATTGCATCTTTTCTAGGTGTTAGTCTAGGCTGTTCTTTGGATGCTATTGATACAAAATTATAAGTAATTAAAGTTATGGAATAGGCTAGAGCTAATTTGTTCATGTAAGGACATAAGAAAAAGGCTCTTGCTCAAACTGAAAAACTAGTGGGTAAGGAAGCTCGTAGTAATAGTGATTTCAAGGAATTGTCTGGTGCTGATGACTCTTTTAAGGGATCTGGAAGAAATTGTTCTGAGACAGTTTCAACTTCTTTCTTCTGGCAAGAAAAACAAAAGGAGAGGTTCACCGGAGATTAGAGATTTTCTGTGTGAAACCATTGGTTAAATGCAGATCAACTAGGAAGAAGAGAAATAAATCGTGAAGGGTTTAATATGGAATGTGTGAGGTACTGAAGTAAAAGATTTCTCAGGGAAATAATTGTTGACAATAAAATTGACTTTCTTGGCTTGCAAGAAACTACAAAAAGTGAATTTACAATGTCTTTCTTGAATTCTGTAATAGGGGATAAGATTTTTGTTGGGTTTGGTCCTCTACTAAGGATAAATGGAGGGCATGTTCTTTATGGCTGCGGTTTATAACTTTTAGTTGAAATTTTTGAATTTTGATTGTTCGTGACAGAGATTACGGAGAGAAATACTCGCTTGCGATTTTGGCTGGTACAGATGTTAGGCTTTTAACGTGTACTATAATTAATTTGTAGATCCTGTCTTGAAAAAATACCCCATTTAAAAGTTAGGAACTATAGCAAAACACAAAAACCGATTTTAAAAGCTAGAAAGAATAGGCCCAAAGTAATGATTACTGTGTTATAGTGCTACTGGAAAAATAGGAGTGATGGGTTCACTTAGAATATTATTACTGTGTATGCGGCGGCTCAAATAGAAGGGAAAGTGGGTTTTCTTATGGAATTAGCTCAGTTTTGTCACTCTAGCAAACCGAAGGAAAGTGGGTAATACTATTTGCTTTAAAAAGTATTATCTTAATACGACGTTTCTCAAAAATGATGAAATTGATGTCCGTTTATTTATTTGTTTGAAGAAAGCTGCAGGCTATCAGCAAGACAGCAATGAGCTGAAAAAGATAGAGACGGGCTTTCTGAGTTGCGATTGGGCCCGACCCTCGTGGCACACCAGGCTTCCCTGCCGTTGTAGAAGCACGGTAGATATTGCAGTTCATCTGGATCTGGATCGTTCGTTTGAAATCGAGTGTCTCCCGAAAGTTTTTTGGGCTGGTCTATGATGGGTCTTAAGTCCTGTACTGTAAGCTGCTTGAGTGGATCAGCCCATTTATATAACGAAATGGCATATCATGAGATAAATGATAAAAAATGGCTCAATAGTGTCTAATTTTTGCGCTCTATCGTTATCATGGTTCAAGAAGGCGGTATTAGACGGCCGCCTAGGCGCTGGGCGGAGCCCCGCTGCCGCGCCTTGGCCAAAATCGGCGAGCTAGGCGGCGAGCCCGCCTAAGCGGCCATCGGCGGTCAAAGGCGGCCATCGGCGGGGTCAAAGGCGGCCATCGGCGGGGTCTAGGGAGAGAGAGAGGCACCTGGAGATCAGCTCACGCATTGTTGGCTGTCGTCGTCGCCGGATCTGCTGCCTCTGCCGTCGCCGGATCTGCTGCCTCTGCCGTCGCCGCCGCCGGATCCGCTGCCTCCATCGTCGCCGCAGCCGGATCCGTCGTCGCCACAACCGGATCTGCTGCCTCTGCCGTTGCTGCTGCCGGATCCGCTGCCTCCACCGTCGCCGCAGCTGGATCCGCAAAGTGGCTGGGGGAGCGGAGGGGAGAACTGAGGGGCCGAGATTTGCAGGGGAGGCGGCGGCTAGGGAGGAGGATGGAGGTGGAGGAGATCTACGGGGGAGGCGGCGGACGCGGAAGGAGGCACGCGGTGGAGGAGATCTGCGGGGGAGGCGGCGGACGCAGAAGGAGGCGCGCGCCGCGCGGTGTGAGAATGAGGGGGCAGCGCATTAGGTTTAGGGAATGAGGGGGCCGGATTGTAGAGTGGGGGGAGAGAGAGAGGAAGAATCTGGGCCATCCGAATTTAATCCAACGGTTCAGAAAAAATTAACTGAAACCTATCAATTTTTAGTTGAATGTTGTACAAACACTAATAGGATATCATGCTAAAGTCGGCCGTCTAGGCCCGCCTAGGCGGCCTAGACGCTAGGCCCCTGCTTGTCGTCCGCCTAGCGCCTACTTAAACATTGATCGTTATCCTTGAAAATCAAACGTAATCATATTCTCATAGAACTAGTAATGTTGATTTCTTATATAACTGTTGCAAATTTTCATATGAATACTGTGACATTACTATAGCATTATCCTAATATGTTTAAAGTCTCAAGAGATCCTAAATTTAGCGTGGCCTTACTACGAGTCTACGGGTGCCGTAAAATGTGTTTAGATCGGCGTTCTTGCGTGTTGTTTGGAGTTAAGAGACCGGATGTTCACTGCGATTTTTGCGTCGTCTGCACGAACACAACTCTTTGCTTGTAGTAGTAGCAACGGAGAGTGATATGCCAGAATTGTTCTATGAGCTCAATTAAGACGTATTCTAGTTGCAGCTACCACTAAATCCATTTAAGCGATCTATACGGAGCGTGTACGGCACCATTGGTACGAAAATTAGGGGTCGGACTTGCACTTTAGATGATCAGATTTGTGATGATGTAGCAGATCATGCCTTGCTTTGCATATTCTGCCGTAGCATGGACTTTATGGCTTGGTGTCATACTGTACTACTGTTAGACCACGTGGCTAGGTCTCAGTTATTTTAGATGATGAATAATTGACAACGCTGGTTATGATATTAATTGTGATGTGTTGCGTGTGTGAGGATTAACTTGAGTCAAGTCGTGGACTTGTGCTCGTACGTGGTTGTGTGTTTATTTATGTGCAGGTGTTGCTTGAGGCGGAACATGGTCGATGACGGGACTGAAACTAGGTTCGGGTGGAACTGAGGTTTCGGGACTAAGTTCAGAGAGGAACTGAGGTCCTATTGGTCAAGAATGTCGTGCGGGATGTTCAGGCTAGAGAACAATGCACATGGAGATGACGCGGCGTTGGAGGCGCGGAGATGCGTCATGACGGAAGCATGCGGCGAGGCTGCATGTGCCCGGACGGGGCGTATACGAGTTGTATACGGATTGGAGTTAGTTTTGTATACGGAGTGGCCGTGAGTTTGAAAAGAAAAAGGAGTCGTATACGAGTCCGTGGCGTAAAGAGTCCGAGTAGGAGATAATATTGGGTTTATTAGTTGAGTTTGGGAGGGATATAAATATCTGTGTTCAGCCAATGTAAAAGATGCAGCTTTTGGAGATTAATAAAGTCCTCGTGCACGCCCGTTGTTTTGCCGTTGCTTTTGAAAAGGAAGTGGTACTAGATAAATCTTGTTGAGGCTATTTGCTTTATGCGTGAGGTTTGAAAGAAAGATTAACGGCTGAAAAACCAATCCTAAGTTGTTTGTTCACTGCGCCGTGATCGTTAGAAATCACAGAGAGGAGATTGGTGTTGAAGCTGTTTTGGGAGCACGGCTGTTCTTTTTGTGCGCAAGAAAAAGAAGGCCGTCCACGACGTCTACGAGCTCGGAGCGCGCAAGATTGAGTTCACCGGCCTTGCGCCGTTCGGGTGCGTGCCGGCCGAGAGGACGTTGAACCACGACGCGACGCGGGAGTGCAACGAGGAGTACAACCAGGCGGCGCTGAGGTTTAACACCGAGCTGCAGGAGGCCGTGAGCGCCGTCTCGGAAAAGAAGAAAAGAGGAGCGACCAGAAAGATTATTGGAGGCCAGCGGCTGTGAATTTTTAGAGCTGTGAGTTAAGTACTCTTTGATCTTTATCTTTTACTACTAGGTGTTTCACGTGATGCTTTTTTTCTTGTTTTGGTTTGCATGCGCATTTTTCTCTCTGGCCGCAAGATTTGTTTTTATGACGTGCTAGTTGCGTTTTGAATATTTGAGGAGAGAGGAGAATACGATTAGTGCATGCAATTAGGTAAAGTTAATTAAACTTTTGTCTTATGCATACGTACTAGTAGATTGAAGAAAAAGGGCTGCATGCATGCGTGATTTAATATGGTGAGTCGTGATCTTTCTTTGCTTGTAATCAAAGCCTTTTGCTAAGTATATGTGCATTGAGTATTTGAGGAGAGAGGAAAAAATGATTAGTGCATGTAATTAGGTAAGGATTAATTAAGCTTTTGCCTCATGCATACGTACTAGTAGATTGGAGAAAAAGTAGGATGATTTTTGCTATGCATGCATAACAACCTAAGCACTTCACGTTGTTTTATTTATTACTATTATTTGTTTTACATCTTGCATGCATGCTATTCTAACAAGGAGAAATATCAATCGGAGTTACGTTTTTTATTGAGATTAGTTTTAGTGAGCCTACAATATTCGTCGAATTTTAAATAAGGCTTAAATAGGTTTGTGTTTAAGAGGGAGTCTTAAAATTTATTTTTAGCTTCCGCAATCATTCACCCCCCCTCTGATTGCCATCGACGATCCTACAAGTGGTATCAGAGCAAGGTTACAATGGCATCAGATCGGGATCGTTTCTCAGGTAAACCACCTTTTTTTGATGGATCCGATTATCTTTATTGGAAAACTCGCATGGAAGTCTTTATGCAAGCACAAGGTAATGCAATTTGGCAAAAAGTTGAAAATCCATATATTGTGCCTACTGTTGTTACTAGTGAAAATCTCTGCGATGTTGAAGCAAATGCTAAGGCTAGGAATATTCATTGCAAGGTCTTAGTAGAAATGAATTTGTGAGAATTGCTCATATTAAATCTGCAAATAAAATTTGGACTACTCTAGTGATTATCATGAAGGTTCTAAATCATTAAAGGTGTTCGCCAGAATCAATTCAAAAAGGAGTATTCTAAATTTGAGATGAAACCAGGGGAATCAGTAGATGCACTTTTGACCGCTTTAATAAAATTATTAGTGATTTGCAATCTGTTGATGTCACATATTCGATTCGATAATGCGCGTCAAATTTTAAATGCTTTGGATATGTCTGCTTGGAATGTGTTAGTCACTACTATTAATCATTCATTAATATGGAAACACTCACTTTGAATGATCTTTATTCGAAGATGAAAACTCATGAGATTGATGTTTTGGCCAGAATAAATAAGACTAATTCTTTGGGCTTAGTGACTAACCAAGCTGACAGTTCTTCTAGTTCCTCTATTGTCCCTTTGTCGGCACTGTGCTCTTTTTCAGATGAACAATTAGAGGAGATTCCAGAAGAGCAGCTTGTACTGCTCTCCAACAGGATGACCAAGGCAATTAGCAATATCAGATCAAGACGGAGAGGAGGTCCAATCAGATGCTATGAATGTGGTGAGCAAAACCATATCAAGATGAACTGCCCCAAACTGAGGAGCAAGGAGGTCATGGATGACAAGGCACCAACTCGTCGCTCTCAAATCAAGATTGATCCAAACAAGAAGCGCAATTATCGTAGGGCGGTTAACAAAATAATTTCAGCACTTGATGAGATTATTTTGAGTGATGATGATTCTCAAAGCGACGATGAGGGCAATGGCACGAAGGCAAAGGAAGTGGACTTCACAGGGATGTGTTTTATGGCCGACAGTGAGGAGCTCAACGATGATGATCTTTACAGTGATCCTGATGAGGTAAAACCTTCTTATACTGATTTATCTCGTGCTGTGCTTAGATTGACAGAGGAGCTCAAAAAGTATAAAAAGAAAATTAAAAATCATGAATTTGTTGTTGAGAGCTTAAATTCTGAAATCAATAGACTTAGAGCTTCTATTCCTGATGATGAATCTTGTGAGTCTTGCCAAGTTTTACATTTTGAGTTAGAAAATGCTAGAACAATCAATACGTCAAACATGGTTCAACTTAGTGATGTAACTGCTAAACTTGATGAATTAAAATTAGCACATGACTTTTGTGATGAAAAGTTAAAACTTGCAAATGATGAAATTGAAAAACTCAAGTCTAGTTCATCTATATGTTTAGAGACAAGTAATTTAAATGCTCAATCTAAAACTTGCTCTAAGTGTGAATTGTTAGAAGCTAGACTTAGTTCATCTCAAGAAACAATTCAACAGATGCTTTACCATGAGACATCTTTTTGTTCTAATTGTCCTAAGCTTAACATAGAAATAGAAGCTTTAACTAGACAACTTAATGATTTTGCGGAAAAAGAAAGATTAGCTCAGTCTAGTGCTTCTAAGAATGTTGTGAATAAACTGTTTAAGTGCTCAACTTGTCCCACTTTATCTAAAGAAAATGAGTACCTTAAAGATACTTTAGAGAGATTCTCTTTTGGTAAGAAAAATCTGAATATGATTCTAGACAAGTCAAAAATAAGTGTAAAAAATCGTGGTCTAGGATTTAATTACATTGAGCATACCAAGAATAATCCTCCTAAAGTTGTTAAGCTTCTTGAACCTGGAAAATTTGAAGTAGAATCTGAACCAAAACAAATTATTTTTAAGTCTGCTGGTATTATGTCATCTACTAATCAAGTGAATACAAATGTTGTTTCTACTTCTCAAGTTAAACATAAAGTTAAGTACATATGCAGTTACTGTGGTAAAGATGGACACTTGCATGAATTTTGTTTTAGGCGTGCTAAGAAAGAGAGGAGAGAAAGATTGAATACAATGAGACAAAAATATGTATCATCTTTTGTTCCTAGAACTTATGCGAAAGCTAGGTTTTTAGAGAACTTTTATGATAACTTTAAATCTGATTCACATGTTGGTTTGGGATTTAATTCAAATAATTCACGCACTTTTCGGCGTTTTGATCAACCACATGTACGTGATTTTGGTTCTAGTTTTGTTACTGCTCCTCCACATCGTGTATCTCAGTACTGGATTCCCAAATCTTATTTCACTAACCCCGGTACTGTGAGATCGATGTTTCCTGTGATGTAAAAATAGCTGACAGGGATGGAGAACATGACCTTGATTGAGTTTCGGTCTTTTATATCATTGCTTGATTGGAACACTTAATAGTTCTTCATTCTTTTTGATGGCTTCCAAGATATTTCACTTTTTTGAGAGACCATGTGGCAAAGGTGATGTTGTCCTTTATCTTATTGAGTTGGATCCTGAAATTGTTTATACTATCATAAAACCGCTTGATACTTCTCAGTTTGTTTGTTTGCAAAGTGAATTGGATTGCTGCACTCTATATGTTTATTCTGAGGGGGAGCCTATGAGATTATTCTGAGGGGGAGCTTGTTATTTAAAATTTCAGAAGTTTTGTTTATTATCCTTGTCAAATAACTCATCAAGTCCAAGTCATTGAAACCATTTGAGTAGTAGAGCTCTCTTTATCATATTTATTCATATGTTGTGTAGCTTTGATCACGACGGGTTATAATTAACTTGCTACTTTTGAATTAAAAACATGATATGGCGGAATACCTTGGCTAGATTGATTATATTTATTACTTTGCGATGTACATCAAAAAGGATTAGCTTGACTGTGAGTCTTATTTTAACTCTTGGCTATGAGGCTCGCATGTTTCATGTTACAATTTTTATGGTCACTCAATTTGGCATGTTATTAAAAAAGTATACAAGGAAGAGAGAATTGAAAAGATGTATGCTTCAAGCATGCCATGGTGAACAAAAAAAAAGCACAAAAGTGCGCAGAATGAAAAGAAGTATGCTTCAAGCATGCCACCATCAACAAAAAAAAAGAAAAGAAAAGTATGTCATTATGAAAAGAAGTATGCTACAAGCATGCCACATGCCTAAAAATTTGAGTGTGGAGCAATAAGTTGTTACATGAGACTGCTAGCCCGTCTAGAGTTAAAGTTTACTTCATTTTTAGGCTTTGACTTTTCGTTGTGATATCTCATTGTGCTCTTTATAATTAGTCTGGACATTGTTGCGATGCCTGTCATTAATATAAATCACTTAATCATATTGACGGACTTGTTTTGATATTGCTATATGATATATGGCTTTATATGATCTAGATAGCTCTACTCAAATATATGACTTGGTTGCTTTATTAAATCAATGCAACGTGACTTGGATAATTTACAAAGCTTCTAGAATTTTACTCTCATTGCTCCTTCTTCGAATTATTTTTATTCACTGAAATTTCTTGATGATTACATTGCCAAAGGGGGAGAGAAATTTGAGAGATTGGTTCTCTTGTGTTGAGAGGGAGAGTTTGAGAATTTGGCTTCAAGCTCTTCACTTAGATCTGTTGGAAGTTATGTTAATTTAAGAGTTGTCAATGTATTCATCAAGGGGGAGATTGTTAGACCACGTGGCTAGGTCTCAGTTATTTTAGATGATGAATAATTGACAACGCTGGTTATGATATTAATTGTGATGTGTTGCGTGTGTGAGGATTAACTTGAGTCAAGTCGTGGACTTGTGCTCGTACGTGGTTGTGTGTTTATTTATGTGCAGGTGTTGCTTGAGGCGGAACATGGTCGATGACGGGACTGAAACTAGGTTCGGGGAACTGAGGTTTCGGACTAAGTTCGAGAGGAACTGAGGTCCTATTGGTCAAGAATGTCGTGCGGGATGTTCAGGCTAGAGAACAATGCACATGGAGATGACGCGGCGTTGGAGGCGCGGAGATGCGTCATGACGGAAGCATGCGGCGAGGCTGCATGTGCCCGGACGGGGCGTATACGAGTTGTATACGGATTGGAGTTAGTTTTGTATACGGAGTGGCCGTGAGTTTGAAAAGAAAAAGGAGTCGTATACGAGTCCGTGGCGTAAAGAGTCCGAGTAGGAGATAATATTGGGTTTATTAGTTGAGTTTGGGAGGGATATAAATATCTGTGTTCAGCCAATGTAAAAGATGCAGCTTTTGGAGATTAATAAAAAGTCCTGTGCACGGCTGTTGTTTTGCCGTTGCTTTTGAAAAGGAAGTGGTACTAGATAAGTACTGTTGAGGCTATTTGCTTTATGCGTGAGGTTTCAGAAAGAAAGATTAACGGCTGAAAAACCAATCCTAAGTTGTTTGTTCACTGCGCCGTGATCGTTAGAAATCACAGAGAGGAGATTGGTGTTGAAGCTGTTTTGGGAGCACGGCTGTTCTTTTTGTGCGCAAGAAAAAGAAGGCCGTCCACGACGTCTACGAGCTCGGAGCGCGCAAGATTGAGTTCACCGGCCTTGCGCCGTTCGGGTGCGTGCCGGCCGAGAGGACGTTGAACCACGACGCGACGCGGGAGTGCAACGAGGAGTACAACCAGGCGGCGCTGAGGTTTAACACCGAGCTGCAGGAGGCCGTGAGCGCCGTCTCGGAAAAGAAGAAAAGAGGAGCGACCAGAAAGATTATTGGAGGCCAGTACCGTGAATTTTAGAGTGTGAGTTAAGTACTCTTTGATCTTTATCTTTTACTACTAGGTGTTTCACGTGATGCTTTTTTTCTTGTTTTGGTTTGCATGCGCATTTTTCTCTCTGGCCGCAAGATTTGTTTTTATGACGTGCTAGTTGCGTTTTGAATATTTGAGGAGAGAGGAGAATACGATTAGTGCATGCAATTAGGTAAAGTTAATTAAACTTTTGTCTTATGCATACGTACTAGTAGATTGAAGAAAAAGGGCTGCATGCATGCGTGATTTAATATGGTGAGTCGTGATCTTTCTTTGCTTGTAATCAAAGCCTTTTGCTAAGTATATGTGCATTGAGTATTTGAGGAGAGAGGAAAAAATGATTAGTGCATGTAATTAGGTAAGGATTAATTAAGCTTTTGCCTCATGCATACGTACTAGTAGATTGGAGAAAAAGTAGGATGATTTTTGCTATGCATGCATAACAACCTAAGCACTTCACGTTGTTTTATTTATTACTATTATTTGTTTTACATCTTGCATGCATGCTATTCTAACAAGGAGAAATATCAATCGGAGTTACGTTTTTTATTGAGATTAGTTTTAGTGAGCCTACAATATTCTGTCCAGAATTTTAAATAAGGCTTAAATAGGTTTGTGTTTAAGAGGGAGTCTTAAAATTTATTTTTAGCTTCCGCAATCATTCACCCCCCCTCTGATTGCCATCGACGATCCTACAACTACAAGCAAGTATAAATGCAAAATCCATACTTGTATGTTAAGGAAACTTTTCGGTGGTACTTGTAGCTCTACACTATGGATGGATTAAATTGCTTAAAATTAAACATGCATGGCTCGTTGCATGATCGTACGGTTAATCCTAATTGCAAACTTATGTATCATAAAACAAGCAGCATTTGAAAAGAATAACCTCAAATTTCAAAGTTCTAATTTGATGGTAACCTTTTTTCTCTTATTTTTCGCTCCAACGGGATGACTTGTCAATGTGCACAAAAAAATGCACCTGATATCAAGTCCCAAATGCTAGCTAGCAAATCTCAACGATTAAAAATAGCATTTTTTTTCAGTCTGTGGTTTCTACCGGAACAAAACATCTTAGGACGACCGATAGCTCGAGCTCGTGGCGTTTAGATTGATGGAATCGACAATCCTGACGATCTGCTCGAGCGCGCTCTTGTCCCTGAGGATGCCCGAGTGCGACACCTTGGGCAGCTCCACCACCTCGACGACCTGCGCCGGCGAGTCGGACCACGCCTTGATCGGCCCCACGAGGCTGGCCAGGTTCACCGTCCCGTCGCCGTCCCCGTACACCACCTTCACGGGGCCGGCGTCGAACCCCTCCTCCCCGAACACGAGGCTCTCCACCGTGTCCACGTCGGTGCCCACGAGGCACGTCACCGGCACGCCCGGCTCCGGCAGGACCTCGCCGAGCGGCCGTATCCGCGCCCGGTACGGCTCCACCCCCTCCGCGAACCCGATGTCCTGCAGGAACTGCGTCATGTTCTTGGCGGAGTAGGACCGGTTGTGGTATTGCGACACCACCAGCGTGGTGTTGCCGAACACCTTGGGCGTCGGCAGCAGCCAGAGGTTGCTCTCGGAGCTCCGCTGCTCGTCGCGGATGATGTACGGGTCCACGAAAGGCACGCCGAGGGTGTTGCCGGAGGCGAAGGTGAGCATCTCCTGCACCGACCCGCCCCACGGCGTGGACAGCGTCACCAGCCGCTTCACGTGCGCCGTGCGCCAGGGCAGAGGGTTGCGCGCCAGCAGCTGCAGCGCGAACAGCCCGCCGAGGCTGTGGGCCAGGAGGATCGCCGGCTTCCCGCCGTTTGCCGCGCACGCCGTCTCCACCAGCAGCTTCAGGCGCTCCAGGTACGCGCTGCCCACCTGCGACGGCTGCCCTGGCCCGGCCAGGCCGTACCGGAAGTCGTACGGCGCGCCGAACAGGTCGCGCCCCTCCTCGTACCCTGCTTTCTCCAGCGTGCTCGCCAGAATATTCATGTAACCCGTCAGGAGCCTGCGCATTATAACTAACTTGTCACGTAATCAGGACAAATTTCATTTCAACGTTTGCACATAGCCATAATCAGAGAGAAGAACATAATTAATTAGCGTGCTACGTACTTGAGGTTTGGGTCGAGGTAGCGGAGGGTGGCGGTGGAGCCGAAGTCGGAGACCCTGGTCTCGACGCCGGGCGTGCTGCGGTAGTCGGCGGCGGCGCGGTCGTAGTAGAGTTTCATCCGCTCGGCGAAGCACCTGGTGAAGGGCGCGACCACGACGGACGACTCGAACCAGAGGCGGAACCACCCGCCCTGCCCGCGCACCAGTGGCCACACCCGGCAGACCAGGCTCGACGGCTTGTAGTCCTCCGTCAGCCGCGCCTCCAGCTGGTTGCCGCCGTTGCCCGGGATAAGTATCACCGGGTGCAGCTGCTGCGCGCTGCCTCCCGCCGCCGCCCTCGATGCTGACACGTAGCACGAGCTCAGCGTCGACAGCACGACCATGATCACAGCTACCAGTACAGCCTGAGCTAGTGAAGGCCTCTCCATGCTTCTAGCATTTGCTTAGCTTTTGTTTCTTGTTTCCTTTGTCTCTTTGTTGTTTTGGGATTTGGTGCTGCGTCTTTTGTGTGGTGGTGCTGCCTCAGAGCTTCTCGACTAGTGATGCATGCTACTTGGATCGCTCGGAGCCGCTCGAAAAGGCAAAGGCATACGGTGGAACGGTGGTTACGTCGCCCTTCCAGTAGTGGGTACTCACTAACCCACCTTAATTACGCCTGCAGCTGCGTAGCTCTCTCTAATGACCCGTCGGCCGTGGTTAAGCGGGGACAGCGACCATGCATCCACTGTACGCGAAGTGTGTGACCTCGAAGGGCCGTCCTGTCGCCGGGTGGGGGGGGGGGGTCGATCGCGCGATCCGACGGTCGAGATGCGCTAGCCGGAGAATGTACGGGCTGCCGTTTCTCCCCGGACATGATCGATCAAGGGGCGCGTGTGTTTACGATTGATCGGTCGAGCGGGATGGTGCTGATTTTGCGCGGAATGATGGGTGTTGGGGAGTGGCCCTGACCCAATAGGCCCACTGTGCCAATGATCTATTATATATGTAATTACGTGGTAAGTTTAATTAGTTATGCTAAGGAAAAAAATATGTTTGATATTACTATTATGGACCTTAAGGAAGTCATTTATGTAAACCCCCACATGGCTACAAATATGGCATTTAGGGCCATGAAGGAGATAGAGCATTTTTTGTAAAGAAAGGTCTAATTAATAACCAAGAGTTCTACCTACTCTCTACACTTCTTCCTACTATAAGTTTTAAGCTTCGGGTAGCCTATTACAATCTTTCCGAAGCTCTATTATCTACTGTTTGATGCGTAACTACAACAGTTGGCGTCGACCGTGGAGAGCGACATAGAAGCTACAAGCTAAGGTAAGGACGCGGGAGCACAATGGCGTCAAAGAAGACGATGCCTGCCCTCAAGCAGAAGAGAAGGACCATGACCGAAACCGTTGCGGCGAGAGCACGGGAGCTAGTGGTCAAGGGCCCCACGCCACCATGGCAATGGCTTGCCAGGATAGCCTCGCCTAAGGCCATGATGGGTACTAAAGACTACTCCCCGACAACTACGCGAGTTACGGAGAGGGTAGCATCGTGAACAATGGACCTAGCCTTGGATCCCCCACCATCAACGTGACAGTCTCCATCAACGTCAACACCCTCGTCGTCACCACGTAGCGAGTGGAGGGCGCTCTGGTCCCTACATCAAGCCAGAGCAGAGGTGCCACGGAAGCAATTTGTAAAAAGCTGCAACAAAAGTTGGCAAACCTACGAAGGGCCATACGCGAGATGTAGCAGGTCCAGAGTCAGCAAACCCCTACCACGGCAGTAGTGAAGGTGGCCACGGAGAGGACAGAGAGTCACGAGGCCACTGCAGGCGCCCGCAGCGCCCCAGCGGGTAGACTCTGAGTCCCCCCTTAGTGCAAGTTTGCAGTGGAGCGTTTGGCTAGAGGACTTCAAATAGCCCCGCGGTGGAACCCTACAAGGGCGACACGAATCCCCATGAGTTCCTACGTGTTTACAAGATGGCCATCAAGGCCGCAGGAGGAGGCGACTCGACAAAGGCAAAGGGACTACGCTTGCCTTGTAGGGGACGTGTTGTCCTGATTCTTCACAATCATGCTTGGCTCCATTTATGTATGGAGCAGGTTTGAGACTTTATGCACAACAACTTTCAAGGTAACTACGCGGAGCGAGTTGATACCGATCAGCTCTTCGCAATAAGGCAAGTTCCACAGGAGAACCTATGAAAGTACTTCAGGCACTTCATGAAGGTCCACTACAAAGTGAAGGACATCAACGAGATGACCGTCATCAACTCTGCCATCCGTGGCCTTCGGATAGGGCCGCTCACAGAGTACAACACCCGAAAGACCATAAGGATAGTAGTCAAGCTCTTCAACAAAATAGAGGAGTATGTGGGAGTGAAGGAGGATGCGATGAGGTGCGCGGCCGACATCACAAGGCCTGTCCCCAAGGCCAAGCACATCCCCCGCGGCCCTAAAGGAGTGTTTGAACTACAAACAGTAGAAAAGGGCCCCAAGGCAGGTATGTACTTGGCATCAAAGAGGGCAGTGATGAGGCCTCTTCCCCTGGAGGCCATCGCCACAGCCTAGGAAATGGTCATGGGAGGGGGCGAGGTTGAGAAGATGGGCGCCAGCTGGGGGCATGGTGTGAAGTGCATGGTAGGGGAGAGCACCCCACGCACGACTGCCCCACCATTCTGGCGCTTTGTGAAAGCGCAAGGATGTCGAAGGTGGTGCATGTGCAACAACCTCAAGAAGTATTGCTTGTCCGGCCTCCCTCAAGCGTGTTGTGGGTACAAGCCTCTGACGCTAGACCCCACTGGGTGATCAACTGATCAACATTATCACCAGGGGGTCGTCCCTCGAGTTCCTCTTCGAGCAGTAGCAAAGGGCCTACATACGCCGGATTCACCACGTTTCCACATACACATCACAAGGTGCTCTTGGCGTGGGCCTGACTTGACATTGCCTTCACAATGGAGGACGCCTTAGGGGTGGACTTCCCTCAACAAGACCCATTAGTTGTGGAGGCCAACATCACCGGGGGGGTGATGTGAGACGAGTCCTAGTTGACGGAGTTAGCTCCGCGGACCTCCTATTCATTGGCGCCTTCGACCAGATGGGTATTCTGCTTACTAGGCTCCAGCCGTCTGAAGTCCCGTTGCAAGGCTTTGGAGGGCCTCGTTCAACGTGCTGGGCCAAGTTGAGATTGAAAAAGAGTATGATAAGGAGTATCTGCTCATTACAAAGAGTGAAGCAAGTAAAAAAGGATATTAGAAAGAGTTTCTTCATTTGAATCTAGGCTATACTACAATAATATTAAGGCACCCACAGCCTATACTATCATGAAAACTATATTTAGAATCCCTGAACTTTTTTTGTCTCTAGCATGATAGATTAGGACATTCAGGTCTTAGAATGATGAGAAATATAATTAACAATTCACATGGACATAATATCGATGTAAAGAATTTTCTGAAGTAGGAAGATTTTGTATGCCCCGCACGTACCACCGAAAAATTAATTACTAAACCTTCTACTCTGAAAGTAAAGGATGAAGTCTCTATATTCCGAGAACGTATCCAAGGAGACATTTGCAGTTCTGTACGACCTCTGTCAGAGCTATTTAAATATTTTATGGTGCTTATCGATACTTCCTCGAAATGGTCGTACGTATGTTTATTATCTATAAGAAACCATGCTTTTTCAAAACTAATCTTGTAGATAATTCAAATTAGAAATAATTTTCCTGATCGTCACATAAAGTCCATCAGAATGGACAACACTGGAGAATTTACTTCAAAGATATTTGATGATTATTGAATGGTAATTTGAATTAAAGTTAAGTATTCCATCCCGTATGTCCACACCTAGAATGGACTAGCAGAGACATTAATTAAGAGAATTAAATTTATTGTTCCGACTGCTTTTACAGAATTATAATTTACCAACTACATGTTGGGGACACGTAGTCCTACATGCAGCAACTCTCATCAAATTTAGACCATTGGCATATAACAACCATTCATCTATGCAACTAGCGCAAGGGTCACCACCAAAAATTTCTCATCTCCGAAGGTTTGATTGCAAAGTTTATGTACCTATACCCCTACCACAGCATACTGCAATGGACTCTTTCTGAAAGTCTAGGATATACGTTGGTTATGAGACATCATCCATAATCAAGTATTTAGACCCCATGATAAGAGATTTGCATACTACTAGTTTTGCTGATAGTGTATTTGATGATGATAGTTTTCTGACATTAGTGGGAGGAAATTAACCCCTTGATAAAAAATACAGGGAAATTATGTAGCAAGCCACGGAAATCCAAGCACATGACCCGCACACTAGTGAAGTAAATAGAGAAGTCTAGAAGATCATTGATTTACAAGCATTAGCAAACCAACTGCCTAATCAGTTTGGTGATTTAAATAGCATAACCAAGTCGCATGTACTTGCACATAATGCATCGAAGAGGGTTGAAATACCGAAGAAAGTAGAAGATATCCATAATCCCGTCTAGAGGTCTTAGAATAAAAGGACGAGAACTCTGGCCCCTCGAATTCCAACTAACCAGAGACGTCTGGTGAAAAAGGATAAGAAAAACTTGATACAACCAATCACTGAAGTTTCCCAGAACCAGTAGGGGAGCCAGTTGAGACCTGGCACCAGTATGGCACCTTCAGAAGAGGGCATATCGGAGCTGAACATTCCTATAGAGGGAGAAACCAACATAGATGTATGCACACACATCGAAGCTGACAAACTAAAAGGACTTGCCCTCGCAACTAGAAGGAGCGGTGAGCAAGCAGAAGAACTACAAGAATTATCCCATGATGAATTAGCTATAAACTATGTGCACACGGGAGAATCCATGAATAGAACAACAACTAATGTTGATATCTATTTTGCAAAGAAAATTGTCACAATCATCGATCTTGATCTAGAGCCTGCAGCGCTCGTTAAATGTAAGAAAAGATCAGATTACGAGAATTGAAAAAATACAATAAAAACGGAATTATTATCTCTGAATAAAAGAGATGTGCTTGGGCCTGTAAGCTGCACACCACCTCATGTGCACCCTGTAAGGTATAAGTGGATATTTGTTCGAAAGAGAAATGAGAAAAATAAAATTGTAAGATATAAAGTAAGGCTTGTTGCATAAGATTTTACTCAACGTCTAAGAGTTGATTACGAAGAAACATATTCCCCGGTCACAGATGGCATTACCTTTAGATATTTAATCTCAATGGTAGTAAATATGAATTTAGAAATAAAATTGATGGATGTAATATAGCATACCTTTATGAAAACTTGGATTCAGATATTTATATGAAGGTACATGAAGGTATCTCTGTCCCAAACTAAAACAAAACAAATAGAGACCTATACAGTGTAAAACTCAGAAGTGTTGTAGGAGCACTCATGTATTTAGCAAGCTGCACTAGACCGGATATTACATTTGTCGTAAACCTATTAGCAAGGTACAGACATTGGTAGGGAATAAAGAACATCCTCCGATACCTCTAAGGAAGTAAACATGTTGGACTATTCTACAGAAAGAATCAGGATCTGAATATAACTGGCTATGCAGATGCATGGTACTTGTTAGACCCGTATATAGCCAGATCGCAAATATGTTATGTGTTCCTGTATGGTAGAACTATAATTTCATGAAAATCGTCTAAGTAAAGTCTTATATCGACTTCGACGAATCACTCAGAAATTATAACACTATATGAAGCCGCACGAGAATGTGTTTGAATTCGACGGATGATTCACCACATCCTGCAGTCATGTGGACTGAACATCGTTCAAGCTCCTACAATTATCTATGAAGATAATACAGCTTGTGTTGCACAAGTAAAAACGGGTTACGTAAAGAGTCATCTCACAAAGCATATCAACTCTAAGTTCTTCTATACTCATGAATTGTAAAAGATAGACAAAATTAAGGTACTGCATACTAAGTTGTATGAAAATTTTGTAGATTTATTCACTAAGTCACTTCCAGTATCTAATTTTAAAAGATGTGTATGTGAAATTAGAATAATGAGACATAGAGAAGTGTAGAGCTCAGGGAAAGATTCTTCTCGAGCTTACTATTAAACTAGATCACGAAAATTGAGTACCCAAAGAGTAAATCATGTAGATTAAATAAAATTAGGTGGATTGTACTCTTTTTTTTCTTGATAAATTTTCCTGAAGTTTCTCGGCCAAGGTTTTTAATTAGGCAATTCGTGCAACACAACATAACATGTATCATGTACTTTTTCTTTAAAATTTTCTCACTAGGTTTTTATGGAGTTTTGATGAGCTAGGAATGTGTTGGATAAGTGCCCAAGGAGGAGCGTTGGAAAATCTGCGCTTGGGCCTGCAAGGTTGGCCCACAGTGGGCACCCTCCATTTAGATTATAAATAGAGGTCCCAATCATTATAAAGTTGTATGTGAATAGAGAAAGGAATAAAAAAGAAGTTTTTCTCTTATCTCTCTGTGTTCAATTTATTATTTGTAATATTCTGTGTTTGATTTATCTCTTTTGCATAGGAGAAATCGATCGAACTGGACTCACCAGCGATGATTCCTCAACACTTACGAGGCTCCTCTGGCTCTGGCTTGTTTGCGTCTATAAATGGCCTCAATTTTTGGCACATAATTATTAATGTTTGCCATCAGTTTATGTACTAGTCAATCCCCTTTTTGCCACTAGTTTATGTACTAGTCAATCCCCGTTTGAGCGCAACCCTAGCCAGCACTCTATTCCATGTAGTCCCTCCCGAGCCCCTCACTGATGCCGCTACGTCTGCTCAAAGGAGGTGACGTCCCCGCGCATCACCCTTCCCGACGCTGACGTCGATGCCTAGGACCATCCCTAGCACCGACGCCCTGCCCATCCTTCTCCCCAACTGCAGTGCCCCTAAGTAGGCATGGCCCTGATGCCCCTAGACAGCCCCTCCCCCGACCCCGACCTGCAATTCCTCCCATCCATGACACCGGCTTGCAGGCCCTCCCCTCTCTAGTGCGCCCTGGTCCCCTGACACTGGCGGCTGCTCGGCCCCTGGTCCCCCGATGGCGCCTCATCGCGCCCCCTGTTCCCCCAACTCCAAAGCATGGTTAGTTTCGAATCCCCTCTTCTTTGTCGTGTGGAGTTGATGCCTGCTTTGTGCGTAATCGTAGGACATGTACTCAGGTTGTCTACGATCGAGTAGTATGTCCTTTTGTTCAATTTGTGAGTAGAATGCCATGGGCAAGCATTATGCAGCTGTCATGCTTGTTGATTGAGTGTAGGTTGTGCTGGACTAGTAGTGTGGTGGTAGATCATGCATGTTTATTGTTTCCTTATTGTGAACAATGTCAAATGTGCATGGGTTCTTCATGTCAAATGGGAATGGAATGTAGGTTAGATGAATCTAATGGCTAATCCATGTGATGTGCAGATGGCTGAGTAGAATGATGAAAACACTAGAATTGTGTGTGAACTCTTTGCAGAGCAAGTGCAAGCTAGAAATCGACCTAGTACCCATCTCAATAGCGCTGGTTATGATGAAGTGGCTACAAAGTTTGAAGAGAGAACAAGTTGGTTTACTTGAGAAAACAATTGAAAAACAAATGGGAGAAGCTTAAGGCTGAAGTGCTTAATAGGAATATTGATTGAACTTGGCATACCCGAACATTGGTTGTGCACATTTCAAAATTCCTTTTGAGTTGCTTTGTGTTTGATTCAACTAGCAGTGCAAGGCAGCACATTTTGGTAGGGGAGTGCAAATATGCGTGAACAACTAATATCCAATTAGGAGAGTAACTGTTTCTTTCTTTCTTTCTTTCATGTTCTGAAATGACCTTGATGCGTGATTACTTCGTATAGCTGAAGTACATTTTTAAAAATGCTATCCTAATAAGATAGTTCATCTTTCTGAATTTTCAAACCTTCTAGTTTGGTGGCCTTCCAGTTGATATAGGGTGTATCAAGTGTTCAATCTTGTACGGTGCTCTTTCGTTATTTTAATGAAAATGGAAGCACCATATTGTCAAACTCAAATCTATGTCAAGTTCATTTTCCATACTTCTGGAGTCATGGCAACAAAACCATTATTGGGCCTGGAGGCAAGTATCCACAGTATTTATTGGGCACAAGCGTATATCGCTCCTTCTTCCCCCAATGTAAGGGCAATATGGACAATTCACAAGCTATGAATGAAGCTATAGCTCAGAAGCTCCAATTCAAGACCAAACACTAAATTTCTGAGCTCCAACTTCTTCAGAAGTTGGCTTCTTTAGAAGCCAAACTTGAGAGCCAAAAAAAAATATAGTTGGAGCTGTTTCAAACGCGCCCTAAACTAACTAACGAGATGATTGAGAACCGCATTGGAGAAGTTGCACATCCGTTCTTAGGCTTGCTCATTACACGGAGTCGCTTGAAATTTTCTGAAGTCTAAAATGATTTTTGTAACTATTATATTTATGTAGAGGTTGATGTGCCACATGATCGGATGTTGTTTTAACGGACAAAAAATATGGCATGCTTAAGAAAATTTAAGAAGTATCATGCACGGTGGTTTTCGAATAAACAAATTCGATGAATTGCTTTTTAAATAAGTTTTTTTAAAAAAGGAAGCTTCGTTTAGGCCTTATTTATTAGCCTAGACATGATGGGCCTCCATGGCTCCACACCAACAACAGTTTTCAAAGCCGCAATCTGGCAGTCTGTACCCATGGATGCAGTGAATGCAGCTTTCGCGTGCCTTCTTTTCAGCTATCTGATTACTCTGTTTATTTTAGTTTGAGTTTTTAATTTATTCTTTTTAATTTTTTTACTTTTTATTTTTTAAAGTTTTTTTCTGGTTTTTTCATATTCATTTGCACTATACGTAGTGGGTTAACCTGTTTTTTATTTTTATTTTTTTTAAAATTTAATTATATCAAATTAGCTATCATCAATTACAGTATAAAATAAATCAGTTACTGTAAAATTCAGCCATAAACTATAGCTTATTAAGTCCAATTTAGCACCACCTTATGATTCTAGTATAAACGTTTGTATGAACGAATCGAATGCTGATAAGCTGGTAAACTGCTTCGAAACGATAGGTCAACGACGGAGAAGCTGTCTTGTTTTCTTGTTCAAGGAAAACCATAAATTTTAAATCATAAGTTAAAAAAATAGACTAAAAACTAGATATTAGTATTTCTCAACTGGTAGCATACTGGATGCTCAGACCTGTAGATACGTTTTGCGTATTATTAGATCTGCAGATCTGGATTAACGTGGCTTTAATACTCATCATCGTATGTCCCCTCGTGAAATGTTTAACGTGATTGCCAAGTTTTAGCGAGGGTGGTTTGGTTAGCAACTTTTTATTGAGCATGCACCTGCTACAGTCGGATGGCTGCATTTTTTTATTTTTGTTGCTTCTTTCCAAAGCTGCCACACAGTTAAGATGACGAGGGCCACGAGAATCTTGAAGCCACCAGTCTTGAAGCTAAAGTCCGGCGTTGGTGGCAAAGGCTGGGTTAGATTCCGTCCAGTGTTTTTGGTTTTTGTATTTTGTTATAATAATTTATTTTCAAATAATGTGTTTTTTTAATATAGGGTTTATAAATCGATTGTAATAGAGACTATATCAATTTCAGTTGTACCGACTAAAATTATATGTGATTGTCTTTCTCTTCATAATCTCTTTCGTGAATAGTCAAAATTTAAAATATATAAATCAATGATTATAAACCACAACTTAAAAGAATCACCCTTGCAAGCCTGCTTTCCTCGAAAGGCAGTAGCGGATATCCCAAGATGTCAGGCAATTGATGAGAACATTTTCTTTTTTTTTCATAATTCTATTTTTTTTTGTTCTTCCACCCATGCAATAGAGAGCGAGGGGGGAAAGAGGGGTTACTTGTTATTTTCATTTTTTCTTAAAGAATAGGCTTTGAAATAGGAGTTATGGAATAATGTTGAATTAAAATGTTTATTTTTGTAGTATAAGAAACTAATGAATCAAATTCATGAATTTACCATAACCTCGGTTGTGACCCATAGACAAAATGAAAATTTTCTATCTTCGAGACCATTGAAAGAGGGCATTGAACCAGAAAGAAATCATTTACAAATAATTAAACTATCGTATGCCTTTGAAGTGATATGAGGCGCTCGAAAGTGGTTTAAGTTATTGAATGATCAGATGTCTCGGGTTCCTGAAGGCGTAAGGTACGTTGCAGCCTATCCGGCGTCTTCATCGACGTTGCAAGGCCATGAAAGAATGTGTTTCCCGCCCGGGAAGGACAGGCCATGAAAGAATGTGTTGTAGGTCTTCCTTTTAGTTTTTAAAAACTAACTTTTAATTTTATTTATAGCAACGTAACTAACTTTCAAATAGAATATTTTTTAAGACGAAATCTATAATTTAATTATAGTATACACTATAGCTACTTTATTTATATTGGTTAGAACCGTGCGTAAGTTTTTATTACTCTATACTCTCTCTCATAAATAACTTAAAAATCATAAACTATAGTCAAATCATAAACTGAAGCAAAAAAAAAGCCCATAATAGGCGTTTGCCGCCGTGTACTAGAGAGAATAGCCCATTTCCATTCGATCTAATTCTCTATGTCGGGTAGCAGGCTCCTTTCTTTTAAATTTATGGTTTAGCATTTTACAATAACTAGTTTTTAAACAGTATATTTTAAGATAAGATCTATTTGTTAGTTATAGTAGATATTATGGATATTGTTGACTGCATCCCAGAGCTTAGCAGCTCTACTTTTCACTGAGGAACCGGACGATGGTTGAAGCATCGTCGTACTAGTATGCTACTAGTTTTTAGTGTTTCGATCTGTTCGGGGTTAGTTGTAAGTTCAAACCAGTTCCCCTATTCAGACAGGTTAGCGTACGTTTCAGTTTAATGGTTGGTCAATTCTGTCATGTCCAAGAGAATAAAGAAATTTCCAGTCTACAAAAGCATATCCACCTCGCTAGTGCCATTTAGAAAAAGAGAAAACATAATTTTTAGCGCGCATCAGCACTCGAAAGCTGACACCGTGGATCCTAATTCGCTATTTCAACTTTGGCATGCTCTGACTTTAGTCGGCGCAACAAATCTGTGCCTCGACCTATATAATTGAATTTTTTTTTTTACCGAGCAAAGCTGAAGCTGGCAGGTGCAGGCTGTGCAGCGTGCCCGTGAATGCGGGATGGTCAACCACACGGCGCGTCTTCTGCAAGGCATACCAACTAGACGAAAATAATAAGTAATCAATCGACTAAACTCATAGGTAACGCCATTTTTTTGGAAGGTGCATACTACACGCGACTTTAGACTTCTGTATTTTTTTAGATAGCGTTCAGGTTGATGTTGATTTATGATTTTTTTTACTGTAGTTAGTTTATTTTTTACTGTAACTTAGTTGGTTTATTTGGTATAATAATTTTTTAAAAAAGTAAAAATAGAAAAAATATGTTAGTCTATCACGGATAATACAAAGAAATACAAGAAAAATAGACAAAAAAAAAGCCCAAAAAAATCTTTAAGAAATAAAAAAATAAAATTACTGAATAGTAAAAAAACAAAAATCAGAAGTAAAAATTAATTTTAAACCAAAATGAGCATAAACTTAATCTATTGCTAGTCGGTACTACCTCAAGTAAACTCAGAACCCATGCTGCATGATGACGCTAAAATTCCTAGTGACTGACTGGACTCATCAGGCCGGTCAGGGCGACGCCCAGACAAGCAGAGCCCGCCTGACTTGAACCGGCAAAACCCCAACCAAAGAGGCAAAGGACCCACAGCTAGCGTACGACAAGCGCCGTGCTCCCGCGGGAAGCAGATGGAAGCACCTCGTCGCGCTCCCGCTAATCTACCCGGCCGGTCAACTACGACCGGACAACGAGTTCGACCTCACGTACTCCGCGCGCGCCCATCCGCCCACGTCGCGTCACTTCGCTTAGAACGAGTCGCCGTCGCCGACTCGCCGTCCCGTTTCCCTTCTCTCTCTATATATATATAAAGTCCCAGCCACAAACACACACAAATCCCATATTCCAACGAGTACGGCATCGCCTAGCTACCGCTTCCAAGTGCTAAGCAACGAGCAGTTGGGCTGCCTTGGTGGCTTGGTGCAAAACAGCGATACTCTCTCTCTCTCTGATTTGGGCGGCAGGGATGTCGGTGGCGACGGCGAGCAGGGGGATGCGCGCGCTGGCCATCCTGGGGCGGTGCGTGCGGGCGCCGTTCCGCGTGCTGGTCCGCGCGCGCGACCTCTACGTGAGCCGGATGACGGCGTGCGCGGGGGCCGGCCGAGGAGGCGGCGGGCCGGTGGGGTTGGTGGCGATGCCGCGGTGCCAAAGCCACGGGTTCTACCGGTCGGCAGAGAGCGGCCACGACGACGTGCGGGAGCTCATCCGGGCCGCCTCGCGCGCCGGCCCGCCCAGGCCCGCCGGCGTCGGGCAGCGGAGCCAGAGCGTGGCCATCGGGAGGATCGACGAGGACCGGCCGTGCGAGTTCGGGCTCGACGACGACGCGAGAATGCAGGCCAGGAGCAAGAGCTGCACCGTGGGACCCACGGCCAGGACGGCGCGCATGGTTGGCGTCGTGGCCGCATAGACCACCCCAATGTTCAATGTTGTATTTGAGCCGGTTCAAACAAGGGTGAAAATATTTGAATCGAATCAATAATTAGATAGATCGATTCTAACAAAAAAATATATAGAATCGGAATCTACTTAGAAATCGGTTTAAAGTATTAAACCATTCTATGATCATTAAACAATTAAACAGGAGAGAGTGTGGTTGAAAGACGATATTATTATTTTGTAATTTTTTAATGTAATATAGGTCTTAATTATTAGCAAGAATTGATTCAATATATTCGAGAAAAACAAACTTAGTTCTAGAATACTTACGTAGCATAGTTCTAAATATAACTTGATTCCGTACATGGAAGATGCATGCTCTTAAACGTATCGATGCACGTATGACTTGTAATCCAAATGTGCGATTCCGACTGCGAGCTGAGCTAGATGCCTCGAATAGTTGGGCACATCATTTCTCCGTGGTGTACGTGTAGCTTCGAATCTGCTATTTGCCGAGCAAATGTAACATGTCGATTACTTCGCTCTGTGTAACTCAAATGCGCCCACAGTTCTAACCTGCCACGCAAAGGTTTCGTTGTGTGCGTGTCCCCGTGCCTTGGAGCAAACGTCGGGTGGGCGTCTCAGCGGTCTCACTGCGCTGACAACGACCTTGGTTTAGAATAGGCTTGGGTTCGTGCGTGGGAGTCACCGTTCTTCATGGGAATATTTTCGCGCCATCTCCAACGGATCGCGTCTTTCTTGACCGGCCGTCGCCATTCGAGAACGGGCGGCGCCAAGCCACCAGCAACCTGCCGGGCGGGCGGGCGGGCGCCCTCGCCGACTTCTCCTTTTGTCTCGGTGCGCGTTGCTCGTACATGTTCAAGAACAAATGGAATGTGTGCGTCCTCAAGATGTCTTTTGCCTTTATACTCTTATATCTTCGGGCCAGAAACTGATTTCCAATTAGTATGCATAGATGATCAAGTAGCATGAGCATCTGTACCTCTGAAATTATACACATGGGGGTAACGATTTGCTAGGTCGCTAAGCCGTATCATCTCAATCTTGGAATGACTGATGGCACAAACATGGCAATAGGGAACAGTGGGCGAGTGGATAAGATGCAAAAAAAAAAAGGGACTCCCCTATGCATATGACGTCCCAAACAGCATAAAGTACCATTTCAACCTCACCACCAGAGGTTGCCGTGCATTTGTGTTCACGTGAGAGCATCTCTCATCTTCTGGGCTGCTCAGGGGCGATCATTTTAGCGATGGTTTCTGGCTTTTGGTTGAAATTTTACTATAGTTGATTTTTTTACTGTAGTTGATTTGGTTTTTTGAACATAATTAAATTTTAAAAATGTAAAAATAGATTAAATATGTTAGCCTATTACGGATAATGCAAAGGAACACGAGAAAAAAAGAAAAATTTAAAAAAGCTCAAAAAATCTAAAAAAATTCAGAAAGAGACGAATTACTGAATAGTGAAAAAAAAGCTGAAGCTAGAAGCTGAAACTGAAAAAAAGCTGAAATGAGCGGGGCCTGAGTATAGCTGCGCGTGGGGTTGTGCGACGGACGCTGGCGATAGGAACACTGTAGTGCACTGTAGCACTTTCGTTTTTTTTGTGTTTTATTTTTTTTTTTTCTCGTATTTCTTTGCATTGTTCGTTCTACATTAGCGTGCTGTTTTTATTTTTATATTTTTTTAAATTTAATTATATCCAATAAGCCAACTCAGCTACGGTAAAAAATTAGCTAGTTACAATAAATTTCAGCAAAATTCAAAAGCCATCGCTATTCCAAACGCTCCCGAATACCGGCTGAATCTTCTTCCATGGCTGCTCAGAGTTGCGACGAAACGCCGCGATGGGCTGAAATTTTACTGTGCAGCGATTGTCATGCACTGTTCACTTTTTGTCCCTATTCAATTTTTTTGTTTTTTGGGTTTTTTTTAGTTTTGGTTTTTTTCGTATTCCTTTGCATTGTTCGCTCTAGATTAACGTGTCGTTTTTATTTTTATATTTTTTAGATTTAATTATGTCCAATAAGCTAACCTAACTACAGTAAAATTTTAGCTAAAATCAAAAATCATCGCTATTTTGAACACTACCTTAAAATTACCAGCTCTGCGAGTGCAGCGGAGAACATGATCTTATTGTACCGTTTTTGCGCACGCGTACATGGATAAGATCCTTCAACTTCTCCATCGTTGATGAGAGCATTTCACATGTTGCACATTCCAATTTATGAGCCTGTTCTTTTTGGCTGCGGCTGATGGCTTTTGGCTGCGGCTGATGGCTTTTTGGCTGTTTGCGACAGAGATTGCGGAAAGAGAGATACTCGCTTGCAATTTTTGATGGTATAGATATTAGTTTTTTAACGTATATTACAATTAACCTGTAGACCTCATCTTAAAAAAATACTCCGTTTAAAAGTTAGTTACTGTAGTAAAAGGTAAAAACGACTTTTAGAAACCATAAAGAACAGGCCCTATGTCGTATTTCACGTTGCCTGACGAGGACAACATATTGTCTTCTGCCCAGGTTTACAATTACATATGCCAACGATTTGACCTTAACAACAGTAAAGGTTATCTTTTTTCCCCCTAACCTCTCCAGATCTTCCTTTTGTCCACGATACACACCCCTTTCTATGTTATTTGGCTTGGAAATGACGACGGAATAAAATCCTGATTGGTTGGTTGTACAGGGTGGTGGCCATACCGCCGTAGAATACCGGCCTAAAGAAGGTTTCGCCATGGCTCAACGATGGCTGGACAATAAGCCTCTCTGATGTGCCTGCTTCGACTGCACACACTTCCTCCGTGTCTGGATCAGCCGAACCATCTCTGTGTGTATCAAACGGCCCAACTAAAGCTCATGGGAAATTGTTTACGGCTGGTTAGTGTGGCTGCTGCGAACGTTCAGCCCTGGGTCCTGTTCCGCCGAGGCCGCACCCGTGAGTGGCCGTGCGGTGGAATTGGTCCGAACATTTACGGACGCGGAGTCCTTTCGCCAGCGGTGTCGTGCATAGTGCGTGACCGTGCCCAAGGAGTGCCGCCGCGTCGGCTTGCCAGGTCGCTGCGCGGGCAAATCTACGACGGCCTGTAGCACGGCCAGTTTTCTGGGCCGCGTGCCTGCCGGCTTGGCCTGCAGGCTGCGGCCGCTATCTGGGCTGGATTTTGCTCGACTCGTGCGCAAACAGGTCATTCACTTCGTTTCGCCCTCAAGTACCTTCGAAGAGTGAAGGAAAATTGGTATTACACTGGAACACCTCGACCCAATATCTAAGCCTAGAATGCTACCAGAGAATGATAAATGGTTCACAAAATAAAACTTAGGTCACTCGCGTCTAAAAACGTTCGATACTATGCGCTCAAGAACGTTGAGAACTGCAAGCCTGAGAACGCCTAGAACCATACGTTTGGGAGCATTCTTAATGTGCAAATGGAATATTATGGAGAAAATATAAATTAGCATAAAAGCTTCCTAAGATTCATCATCAATTACGAGGGTTCTATTGAACAAGTTTTAAATTGACAAATTACTTTACTACGACAACAATAAGGAAGATAAATGTCATGCTCTATATCATCATCATCATTATTATTAGGTGTGATGCAGAAGTGCTACTCTTATTCCCTGCATATCGACATCACGGTCACCTAAAAAATAATAACTAAGCAAACATGAGTCCAAGACTCAGTAAGTACATAGTAAAATAATATACAACCGCTTACACATATCTCCATCATAACCTCCATTCCCTTTAACTGTTCATATCCATTAAACTTTTCATTTTCATTAACTTTCTATTATACATTTATACTTTCTTATTATAGAAACAATGCAACTGCACATGCTTATGACAAGCATAATATAAGACCATAATTATCCCATATCATTCACATTATTCACATCATCGTAATGATAAGCATATCGGAATATCACTTTTCTTTTACTGATGCAATGCAATGTTCGTGCATATGTTTCAACTTCTCTTTAGTTTATATTAGTATAACTACATGAGCATACATCCAATAGCCCGTCCTATTTCATATGGAGATCTCAATCTCCATTCCCATAGAGTGCTTACTGAAGTAGGTCTTATTCTTTCTACTACCGTTAGAGATCCACACCAATTAGACCATATATGCCACAAAGACCATCTCTTTCCATGATATGTATGCACGTGATGCAACATTTCTCTTTAAACATGTCAACATGGCATATTTCATTAACCAATATTCACCAAAACATTAAATAACTATATCATGTATCATTACCATTATCCATCACATAGCATAAACTAAGAATCGTTATAAAGTTACCATATAAATAGGTAAACATGTATAATCATCTCAACTGTTAACGTAAAGAGTACATCAAATTCAACTAATAGCAAGCATCAACCCAATTTACCGCTTTACCATGCATTTGCCTGCTTAACCATAAAGATGATGCGTGGACAGCATGGAGCCCAAACCTTCACCTGAGCAAATATTACCTGTTTCAATACATCACTAAAATAATACATACACATGCAAATGAATGGCATCGCTCTTACACACAAACCCGACACAAACAACCTCCTTCCACCAGACGCCTTCCCACTGTCCCAATGCTTAAATGACCATAACTTTTAATTCTGAAACCCAACCATAGTAAATAATACAAGTTCTAAAATCTACGCAAACTTACTCATGTGGTCGTAGTTATCATAATTTAAAGATCACATCATCTAAACCACCGATTTCAGCACTGAAGATCCTGCTATTCATACCGGGCAGCAACCCTCTCAGAAGTATATCATCCAAACTATTCTACCCAATTCGACAAGCCAGCACTCTAGACAAATCTTTAACAATTAGCTACATTATTCATGTTATGACAAAACCCTGGTTTTAACATCTTCTATTTTTAATTTGTGAAATACCCTAATATTGTCCAATCGCATTGATTTATTGGACAACAGTGTTACAATTATCACAACCTCCAATCTATCCTACCAAATTAGATGTTCAAGCACTCAAAGGAAAGCTAACAAAATTATCTACCTTTTCCTAGTAGATCAAATTCTCATGTCATCCTCTTAACATGCCCAAAATTTCCATAGAAGACACTACACATGGAATCATTTACTAACCGCATTCTAGCCATTTCAAATGCACCTATCTTGTTAATTCTCACTCTAATCCATGCACAAACTGATAAACCTACACATGTCGATAAACTAGTATGGTAAAAGGACTTTTAAGGCATTACCCTCACAACTAATAGCTAGATCGGGGCATCTTCTTCCTCTCCTTGGCAGGATCTAGCGTCGATACGACCTCCTCTTCCTTCTTCCCCTTTCTTCTCTTATCTTCCTCTTCGGCTGATCCTCGCTCTCTCTCCTTCTTAGTCATGGCCCTTGCTCTGTCCTTGCCCCCTCTCCCCTGGTGCCGGGGTGATTGAAGGAGGGCAACTGGGTGATGTCAGGCAGGGCTCGACGGCGTCATGGGCGCAAAGGGCTAGCAACGGGCCAACGATCGGCAGAGGAGCAAGGGACAGCGTAGGCGGCATCTTGGGAACAAGACGACGATGATGCGGAGGGTGACAACGGCACGCTGCACGGCACATAAAGGGCAATGCTAGTGGACCATGATGACGAACGTGAAGAAGGCATATGAAGGTGACATGGAGCTTAGCTGGTGACGGCATTACCTACCTACCTCCGATGGCGAAAGTGAGGCAACATTGACATGTGGATGGTGGGGCGTGGTGCGGAGGGGTGGCAACACCGGCGCACAGAGGAGCTAGGAGCAGAGGCGGGTGTGCACACGGACAAAAGGGAATGACAGCTAGGGTTGCTGCCTCTAACATCCCCCTAAAAAGGGGTGGTGTGGGCCGGGCCAGCATGAGTTTGGGCCTGGCCAGCCGCTCCTGACCTTTTTTTCCTTTTCCTCTGGTATTAACATACACACAACAGAGTGCTCGACCGATACACATTCACCCTTCACTTCCTCCTTTCACAAAACGTTTGGAAACTTTTGCTATATGAAGCACTCAGGAACATCACCCTGTCGTGAAGCAATATTGGGGATATATCTCCCATCGGAATACGGGAGTGAATATGGAATTATGAACTCATGTTTTGTAAGTATCCATTACAAGTATGAACTTGCTGTCTATAAATAACTGGCGATTCTACAACATATATCCGAAACTGCACTTTGTTTTTTTTCCAACATATACACAAATTTCTTCTGTGCCTTTATTTTTACTATATACCATTTTCATATATAAAAAAAGTATATATAAATTTAGCTATAAAAGTGGATTTTAATAAAAATTTTCATAAAACTCACTTTAAAGTATTTTATAATTATTATTATAGTATGATCAAAAAGATAAAGATGTATAACTTATTTATTTAAGCAGTATATAAGTAGTATAGAATCATTTTTCCTATTTATATATCCATGATAAATTTTATCAAAACTCACTTTTTATAGCATAATTTATATATATACTCCCTTTACATATGAAAAGGGTATAAAATATACAGCAAAATAGACTCCAATGAAAATTTTTAATTATATCGCATTGGAATATCTTAAAATTAATATTTAAGTATATCAAAAAGTAATAAAGAGGTATAACACATTCGTTTAAGTGGTATATTAGGTGAAAATATGTACTCCCAGAAGTATAAAAAAGACATATATATTCTATATATCCTGTTAATCGTTGCTTGATATTCCACAGAGGGGTATGAAAAAATTATACAATGTCTGTCAGCCTTCAAGTCCTTAGTCTCACTACTGCCAGAAGTCGAGCTTTCTGTATTGTGTTATATCAAACTCAATATGTCGATGCCTAAAATCAATTATCCCGAGCTTCTTTTGGAAGTATCTCACGTCTCCATAACCTTAAAGGGCATCTCCGACCTGCAAATAACAAGCAACCTCAGCTCCGGCGGACTAAAACAATATTAACTGGTAAAGAATTTGCAGAACTACTAAAAGTTTTAAGGAAAATTGTGCTGTTAAGAGGACATACCTCGAGAGCTTCTTGAGAAAAATTTCAAGACCTCATCAATCAAAATTACCTAACAATTAGATGAAATTAGTTTGTCATCAAGTGACGAAGGAAAAGGTAAATGTATGTACAAATAGGAACACAAAGAATGTTCCCTTCTTAACTAATTGGCTACATGCTACTGCTAAAACAAAATTGAAGTAGGGGCAAAATCTCTACGTATCCTTGTCATTTCCTAATAGGCAAAGATTGTTCACCAGATAATTGTATAACATGAAAGAAAGAAATACGAACAGGGAAGGATAGATAAAGAACAACTTTCCACTCAGCCCAAGATAATGGGGACACCTGCATAAGTAAACCATAATTTATCAGGATTTCCTTGAAAATTACTTTAAAGAACAAAGGACAATATGACTAACAGCATAGTGTGGGTACACAACTACACAAAAATAAAGATGACTTACTGAGAAAAGAGCTGATAGGGGTTCAATATACAGGACTGATATGTGCAGAAGCATTGTCAGAATGATCGACCCAACAAGCCATAGGTTACTCCAGGGATGAATGACACTGAATGAAAGTGAAGTGCAAAAATAATCAGGTTATTTCAATTAATTTAGATATTTACCAAGTTCTATATTGAGCGCACAGATCAAAGGTTACAAACAAGACAAGAGCCAGATATTAGTACACATATTTTGCAGGTGCCACAAGCTTTTCAGAGACCAAACAAAATGAGCAGCTGGCTTTGTGTCTCAATAGTCAACACATCATACACAGGTGTCACTATAAAGTATGACTACTTGTAATATAACATGTAGTTATAAAAAATGAGACATTGATACAGATATCTTCCACATTGTTGTCCACTTCAGGGTTTTGAAAACCGGTTTCCTGCGCTGTTTTTGGATGGTTTCTGGGAGACTGCATTTTTGGCTAATTTGATATGTGGGCATATCTAATTAGTAAATATTAACCCACTTAGATTATGCAGAAATATCATATATGTATTTTTCATGTTCCAAGTTTTACAGAAGTTTATTGGCATGCCTCTAATGAAGATACATGGGAAATTGGGATTGTTACGCAGACATGTAAGATTATCTGTCACAACTGAAAAGAATAAATATAATTGTTCTTTTAAAAGTTGATTAAAAGAAAAAAAAACACATGCACGCACAGAGAATCAAAATCACCAATGAAAGCTGACAGTCTCACTACAATACAACTAGTACATGGGAGTATGGGCAAGGATAAAATATCGGCGCTGACCGGCCGGTTATCGGTAGTACTAGTCCGGACCAAGGTTCCAAATACCGGAACCGGAAGAAATCCCGGTTGGCGGCCGGTAACGGTAACCGGACGGTTACCGGTCGGTTACCGGAAAAACCGGTCAAAATTTGGAAATCAAAATTTGAATTTTGAGATGTTTTGAAACCGGTAACCGGAAAAACCGGCCAAAATTCAAAATTCAAAAATTGATACCGGCTGGTTTTTTGGGTTACCGGTCTCCACCGGTAAAAATGGTAACCGGCCGGTAACCGCCAGGATTTTGAACCCTGGTCCGGACTGTAAAAAAATATTGGTCCAAAAAGTTTTAAAATTAAGATTTGAATTTTGAATTTTGAATTTAAATTTGATAATTGAAACCACTTAGTAGAAAACCTGTTACCAGCAGCCAGGGTCCGGTATTTTTTCCCGTTACCGGTTTTTGAATCTTTGAGTATGAGTGCTAATATTAAAAATCTTAGTCTCGGAATAGTGATAGAGATGAGGGATAAGAGCTCTTACAGGAGAGATTGATTTTCACTTAGGTTATTTAAGGCATTAAACATCTCAACAACAACAAGAACAGTCATTGAAACAGTTGATGGATGGCGATCTTCAAAGATGCTGCAAGGATATGAAGTTTGCCTGGTTGAACATGTATCGAAATTGACCTGCAATAGGAAAAGAAAGATGTTCAAGATTTATAGAATCAGTAATGCGTGAATAAGAGCCACAACAAGAAACTTCAAAGAAGAATAAACAAAGGGAAAACAGACCACAAACAGCACTGTTAAGCACACATGCAGAGGGAGAGGGAACCATACAAAAATCTATTAATATTCAGTATGCACAAAAATACATAATTGAGCTATGCAACTACGCAAGTGAACTGTGATTTGGTGGTACAGCCAGGGGTAAAAATCACAGTGATAACCAACCATCCCGGTGAGATCCAGAAGGCACTGTACGTCTGTACCACCCAGAATTCATTTTTTTAGAAGAAAATCAAATTGATGAAACAAAAAAAGGACGAACAGGTCAAATTCAAATTACATGCTCGAATTTGCAAATAAAAGCTGTCCAGGAGAAAGCCTGTTCCTAACCAGTTCTGGCTGTGAGCCAGGATTTTTTTCCTGAAAGAGGTTTTATTTAATCCATGGGTACATCCAAACAACCACGAATTGAAACTTCATTATCTGCCCATCCAACCTGAGGCCCAAAAAAGGAATCTCTTTATATAAGCTGATTTGAGCGTGCTGCTGAGATATGGTTATGGCCTTGTGGCCTTCTGAATCAGTTTCATAGAAATTTATAATACATATCTGTTATCAGATCCTATAATAAATTATTTTCAGTGCTAAATTGATGCTGAGAAAATATTTCGGAGCAATCCATCTGAGTGGCTCCTGAAAACATTCATCTTAAACTTGTTTTGAGTTCCAAGCTTAGATAAGAAAGTTCTTCAATGTCGTATGTACAATTCTTTCAATATACATATTTTACAGTAGGGATCCCCACTACTATTTTACTTTCAAAAAAAAAACAAACAGAATTTTCTTGGCAAGAGTCACTCACTGGAAGATGCAACCCAATGAGATAGGCAGCATTGCCAACAGAAGATAGATTGATAATTACACAAAAGAAGTATGCTGCACTACAGGAATATCATTCTGGTGTGTAAACTTTTGTGCTTGATGGTAACCCTGGTAGCAGGCACATGTATTGCACTTCCAGTAAACACCAAAAAGTAACAAGGTAAAAAGGGAAAGAATTTCGAATTCCCAACTTACCAATTCAGAGTATGGTAATCTAGGACCATCTTCAGAATAAACAAACCACCAAACGAACCCCGCTATGGTAGCAAGACCAACATAAGCTGCATTAACAAAACAATAAGCAACAAGCAAACATGTGTCGGAAACAAAGCTAGCAATAGGTCATATCAAAGCTAACAAAATTTGTCAAAAGAAAACTAACAAAAAGTAAATACAGGCAGCAAGTTCATACCACCAATGACCAAATAGCGGAAAAAAAGCCATCCACTGACCACAGCTTCATTAACCTGCAATGCAATGGGTAAGAGCATTTTCAATAGCTCAGACGGAAATGTAGAAAACAGAATCATAGCTTCCACTTGATATGACCTACCTAGCAATTCACACTCATCAATATAAAATACATGTTTTTGGACAGCATCTAGGTCGTTATGTAGTAATTAGAAGCAAATAAATCAAGTTACCATGGATGCAACAAGAGTTCTCATGGATGCAACAAGGAATCTAGTGTATACATGGAGCATAGTGTGCACAAGCAAAAGTAACAGAGAAGGAATTCGCTTACTGCAACATACAATGAATAGCAATTAGCAACATCCATGCGCCAAAAGGATTTTATTATCATGAACAATGAGGCTCTAGTAAGCCTTTTTATTCTACAGACTTGAGCTATTTCACACTTGACAGAAGATTTCAGAACTTCTAGTACTCCGGAACAGCTACATAGTCAAGCTAGATGAATTATTCATTATACCAACACATTCAATTGCTAAGCTAATTTTAACCAAATTCAGCATGACTATTAAGTAATGGAGAAATAGTAAAACGTACATTAACTCGTAGTTTCAACAGAAGTTTAACAGTATGCTGTCAACCTAAATAGCCATTAATCATCAGGTACATAACCAAAATTTTGTATTACCTTACGAGGCTTAACTGTCATGATGTTGCCATCAGGCTTGTTGAAACCAATTGCAGTTGCAGGCAAGCCGTCAGTAACAAGGTTTACCCAGAGTAGCTGGACCTGCAAAACAATGAAGTGGAGAGGTCAACGGATTTTCCATCCAACGAAAAAAGTTAGCTAGCTCCACAAACATGAAAGATATGGATGTTTAGAAATTTACATTAGCAAGAAGACAGGAGAGAAAATAAATTAATTTCAAGGTAAACATGCTGCATATTACCGCACTGATGAGGATTGTTATCACACTAATTAGAAAACAAAGAATAAAATTTTGATAATAATTCAACTACAGATGATAGATTGTAGAAATAAGTACACAGATTTTATCTCAAGAAAATAGAACTAAGAAGAGTTTTGACTCACAGGTACAAGTGTGTCAGGCATCCCAAGCACTGCTGCCACAAAAATACAAACTACTTCCCCGATATTTGACGAAATCATGTACCGAATAAACTGTTTGGTGTTATTATATATGGCCCTTCCCTCTGCAACAGCCTATGAACAAATAATAATACAACGTTTAAGTAAACAAAAGCATATGAAAAATAAGATCCAATGGTTATGTCATTATTTGTATGCCATGCAATGAGAACAAAATCTTACTGCAACAATTGTAGCAAAGTTGTCATCAGCCAATACCATGTCTGAAGCACTCTGAAATAGAAAGGTAACTATAAGT
The DNA here is from genome assembly GCA_036346265.1 of Melocanna baccifera. Taxonomy (NCBI): domain Eukaryota; kingdom Viridiplantae; phylum Streptophyta; class Magnoliopsida; order Poales; family Poaceae; genus Melocanna; species Melocanna baccifera. The sequence continues at coordinate 37,461,840 of CM070682.1, forward strand.
ATATTAACTCCAAGAAAGTCTGCGACAGCAACCAAAAAATGAATACAATAATTGACTGAATTTTTTTTTAAAAAAAGCGCAAGAAAAAGAATACAAATTTCCCTGTTTTACTTCTAATATATAGCAGCAATACCTTTGCAACTGCAGTTCCTGATCCCATTGCTATTCCTATATCGGCTTTCTTCAGGGCAGGTGCATCATTGACGCCATCACCAGTCATTGCAACCTTGCACATGTAAAAAAACATCATGGTTATCTTATCGTACAAACAAAATTATTGCACAAAGAGGGGAAAAGTGAAACATAAATTATTGGGATCGATTCCATGGCAGTCAAAATAAGTTTCATTTATCATGAAGACTAAAGAAGCCCAACAGACACTATGAAAAGGTAGAAATCGTACATAAATGTACAATCTTACCACTTCATTGTGTGATTGCAAGGCTTCGACAAGCATCTTTTTATGAGAAGGTTCCACTCTGCACCATCCAGTAAAACTTGTCAGTTAAAAAACAGCTTCCATTGATGGTTCAATCATTTTAGCAATCTTTTCTGTCCAATTTTTTTCACAAACTTCAATGTTGTCACATAGATAAGTAAGCACAAATTATGTTCCATGGCACAAGATTGTGATAAAGTAAAGACACATTTACTATTCAAAACTGTGAAGGTCAATGTCATATTTTTTTCTGATGAGCTATATTAAAAGTAACAAGGCAAATTCAATATTGGGAACAAATCTAGTAGGAACAACACTATAGGAAAATCTGAACTCCAATCTCAGCCATTGGATCAGCTTTCAATGGTGTCTAGAAACACTAGAGCTAGTGAGATCCTAGTACAACATCATTTTTGCACATTGAGCTTAGATAGCTTTCGAACATTCAAACCCATAGACAAGTTCATCGGCAATGAGCTGGGGCAACCTGGACACTGGATAAAAGCATTTTCATCCTGTGAAATAATGCTCCAGCATTTTGCATTGTACTTTTTAAGTTCATGAGCTGATTACAAGAGAAAACTTAGATATTGGTGTCATTGACCCATTCAGCAAGGGAGTGGCTATGTCCTAAATTTTATAAAAGGTAATGATACCCAAATCACCTGGAGAACAGAACCATCCTTTGCAATGCGTTCACCCTTTCCAAAGGAGGAAGCCCTTCAAATTCTGACGCTGTATAAGAATACCCTGTAAAGTCATCCAGATGCTCAAAAGCACCAATTTGCCGACATAGAGATTCTGCAGTAGACTAAAATAGCACATATTCATTTTCTCATCATTAGCAAAAGATCTCACTGCAAAAATAAACCAAGATTTTCACCAACCTTGTTATCCCCAGTAACAACTAAAACACGAATGCCTGCAGACATACAAGACTGGATAGCATCTCGAACTTCTTCTCTTGGTGGGTCAAGCATCCCAACCTGAACCAGTAGCGAAAGAAATTGTACTCATCGATTACTAATGTCACTATCATATTGAATAACAGAAACTGGTACCTTACTACAAAGGCAAAGCACATTAAAATGAGTGAAAAAAAATGTAGAAGATTATTAAATAAGGACCAGCGGGAGAGTGACAACTGACAAGCATACCAATCCTATAAATGTGAGATTTGCCTCATCATCATGGCAAAGACTTTGTTGACCTTCTGGCATTCGTTTTAATGCTAATGCTAAGCACCTTAGGGTATCTTTTCCTGCAAAACTGTAGTTCGGAGAACATTTAGCATATTTAAACTGAAGCGGAAATTACATTATTAAAGCATTTGTTGCAAAAAAAAAGATTACTATTGTATTCAAGCAAGAGCAACAAAGTCACCCAACAGTGATGCTAACTCAATAACATGGTTGTCACGGCGTAATTGGCGATCACGGCGCCTAAGAGGTGCCAGGACGCCTAGGCGACGCCATACGCTACAGCGCATGCATATGGTCACATGCTAAGCCGAAGCTCCCCTCCCCTCATAATATATTGACTGCTCCTCTCGCTCCCGTCTCTCTCCTACGGCGATTCCTCTCCGCCTCCCCTGTCCGCCACCTCCCTCCCGCCGCCTCCTCTCCAGGTGCCCCCAAAGTAGCAGTGAATGCCCATGGCGTCCACCCAGCTCCGCCGTAACAACAATGCTCAATAACATAGTTATGTCAAAATTACCAAGGTCACGGCATCAAAAACAATATCAGATCTAGTGTTAATTATGCTGATATGAATTGGATATTTCAATAATGTAATCACATTCATCAAGAATCATGCAAGCTGGATAACCTGAAAACAAAGTACACATGAAAAGGTTAACCTTTGAAATCTAGCTTCCAGCTCATTACGAATGTCCATAGTCAATGGTACAGAAGAACCATCATCGTTGCACAATATATGTGTGCATCTAGCCATTACACTTTCAGGGGCACCTTTTGAAAACATAATCTCCTGTTGTTTTCGACTGCAAAGGGCGCTCATCATTTTGCGATCTCGGGAGAACTCTAGAACGGATATCTAAGAATAAACCAGAAAATTAAAAAAAACTTTTATGAATTTTGACACTATAAATCTGAAGAAATAGAATTGAAAGATAAGTAAAATAATTTGCAACAAGTCTGGGTATAAACAAAATGCTTTATCTCACATATAAGCGATTAAGCAATACCATCGACGCATGAACAAAATAACAGATGACATAGAATATTTCATCTACATGTCAGCAGTAGCTTACCCAAATAGTGACTAAGATGAGTAGATTAGATCAACTTAACAGTGATGCAAATAGGTAGTTAAACAGTTGAAATCTTCCAATATATGGGAGGAACAATTGCTGATACCATAAGAACTTTAGAAGTCTTTGCATAAAGTATCAGCCAGGTATTTTTGAGCAACTAAATAGTAAGGTTGATGGATGCAAGTCAGTTAGGCTAGGCACAATGTGGAAAAGACTAAATGGTTTGAGAAGTGAAAAGAATGAATGATGGCAATGGTGCAAATGGGCATCACTCATATTTGGTCCCCGTATGAGTGAGGATCCTGTTGGGCACCCCCCTCTTTTTTCACCCCCCTAAGGCAATGAAACACAGCTCTCATGTGTTTTCGAAAAAAAAAATGGGCATCACAACCCACCAATTCCATCAGATGACTATGAGACTATGCATGTGCCATGTGGGAAACCGTTCTTGCTAGGTAGGCAGTGAGGCTGCAGAGTGATGTTAAAGATGCCAACATCTATTCATTAAACCAGGAGTTTTCACACAGCCTATGAACACCTCACAGTTATTTACTTTATACAGTTAGACAAGGGCAATGTTCCAAATGCCTATTTATGCTAGACAGAACAAGTCCATAATCAAGGAAGTTACCTTACAAATGTAGTAATGGACATAAGGAAAAAAATATCAGGCCGCATGGCACTCTTGAAGGGAATTGCAAATACAGCAATGTTGTAGCACAGAACAGAGTCAATATAACAATGCCAACAAGGAGATGAATATAACCTTTCTGAACTGATTTTCCCAATAACGGTTGCAGTACGATGCACGCTCATGCTTGGTTAGCATGTTCAGGGCTGAAGGCATTGAATCAAAACCAGGAAGACCGACCTAACAGTGTTTAATGTACAAAATGAACATTAAATTAAGATTAATATTTCCCACAAATGCAATCAAAAGTACATTGATAAGCTGATTCCATATCTAATAACTAACCTTCTCCACCAGCACACGCAGAGCAACTTCAGTGGACTCTCCAATTTTTTCATAACATTTTTTATCAGGATTGTACTGTAAAGTGGACTCATTGCAAAGAGCTGAACACATCGCTATATGAAGGAGACACGGCGATTGAGGAGGAAACTCCAGCTGCAACAGATGAAAGTCCCCTCAATTAGTGCCTAAGCCAAGTGACACCTGCAACAATGGGTCACTCGATAATAACCCAGAGGGCTCCACAGGTCACGTACAAGTACCCAAGAGTAATATACTCAAACGCCTAGTAGCAGAATTAATCCGTCTACAACAGCTTAACACTTGTCTTGCTGGGTCGAGGTGTCGCATGCGTATTCGTCACAAGCTTTGTACTAAATCCAGCCTCTAGAAGGCTTTGCCTACTGTTCCTATGCAACGCACCATTATACTCTGCTGTCCTACTCTACAACAACAACAAAAAAGCCTTTTGTCCCAAACAAACTCTGCTGTTCTACTCTAATGCAAGAAATTCCCTGGTACAGCTGTACTTAGCTGAGCAATGGCTACAATACTTAGCTGAGCAATGGCTACAAGATTAGCGAGTAATGACAATTTTAATCGGATGTCATGGGTTGTAACAGTTGGTATTATTTAGAAAATGTGTTCTTATACTACAGTGAAGAAAGCAAAACTTCAGCTCTTAGACGCATGAAAATACAGGCTTCAGGTTGTTGCGTTATAAACATACCCAAACTAATGACAGCTGGGAAATACATCATTGTACCTGCAATCCACCAGCATCATATATAAAACCATCAGGGGCAAATGTAGTTCCGCTAATGGAGTACTCATCAGTTATTGGTCGCTGGTGCACAGACCGCACAACGCAGACCTAGGATATTAAAGAAATTTCTTAGTTATGCGAAGAACATAATATATGGACCTAGTATAACAGACTTTTTTCTTAAAGGGAATATTGTATTTCAGTCAAGTCCCACTGGGCAATTATGCATGCAAAAAGGAAAAGAAAATGAAAAAGGCCACCGAAAAGTGAAGTACTCACCTTTGACACGGACATCATGTTTGTTGTAAGAGTACCAGTTTTGTCACTGCAAATGACTGTTGTGCAACCTAATGTCTCTACAGAGGGCAAAGACCTAACAATGGCATTCAAGCGAGCCATTCTCTTGGTACCAAGAGCTAAGCACCTAGAAACAAAATAGATCAATGCTATGTTAACTTCAAGATGGAACAGAATAAACCACTATACTTCGATATAACATGATCAAGACTCAAGAGACTGGGAACATCTAGATGCTGGATAGGATCGATAATGCAAATTGTCATGTTTCTAGGTTCTTATCCAGAGTCATGGCTGATGCACCTGTATGTGACCACTGACCAACTTTGGCCCTCTGTTCACAAAAGGACAAAGGTGACAACAAGTCCAAGTACAAATGACTCATTTTGTGGCAAGCTTGCAAATTGTGTACGCCATATACAAGGAAGCAAAGTTTGGTAACTGGCTAAAAGAGACCTGGAATCAACTCTCTGTGTTATAAACCCAAGTGCTTAGCTACTTCATGATTGTTTAAACATGATTTAGGAAACAAATCATATACTCTTTCAAACTTCCAAATGATCAAAGCTTCCTATTTAATCTGACTTTTTATAAATATTTAACTGGTAAGGAAAAAACACCATAATATATAAAAAAACATTGGTACATTTGGGAAATACTAAGGATACTCTTTCATTAACAGATTCGGATTGGATACTTTTTGTTATTATATTAAATGAATCACATGCACCATTTTATTTGGCACCATTGGAAACATATAAATTGTTTGTAAGAAAACTCACGTTGTTACTACAGCTGGGAGACCTTCAGGAATGGCTGCAACAGCAAGGGCAACAGCAACCTATCAAAAGAAAGCAACAGTGTACATATTTTCCAAAAGCAAAGTTAGGTGCAATACATGATAGTCAATTACTCCCTCCGATAGCAATTACAAGTCATTCTTGCTATGGGCACATGCATTAAGGGGTAATATAAAATGACCTCAGCCCTTTATTTATTCCCAAACTTTACCGGCTTCTCTTAGGGCCAGTTTGTGGTTGTTGCGCTGTGCTTATTTTTAAAGCAGCTGTGAAAAGTCTAGCATCCTCTTTGGCGAATTTGATTATATAGTATAAAAATTTCTGCTATCCAATAGTTAATCCTTCTATATTTCCTCTCATGTGAATTTTTCTTAGCTAACCACTCCAATATCTTCTGTTATTTAGAACACAACAATAGCTCCTTTTGCAACATGGTTTAGAAAAAGCAACTAGCCAAACACCAAAATCTGCGAAAGCAGTTCCACCAAATGGGATTATCATAATCCACCGCAATACCAAAAGGAGCCTTAATATGTTGGGAATGAGAGAGTTTGGGAAAGAGCCTCATTATTGATGAGGATATGGACATTTATTAAGCAAGGGTATACTTATAATAAATAAATGAGATAAATGTGCCTTGAAGTTGTAGAACGACCTATATTTAGAGCAAAGTTCATAGGGCTAAAATGACTTATACTTGCAATTAGAGGGAGTGGAAAATAAAAATGTCAACTTCAAAGGTGGATTATTGGTAGCTCTGTTCCAAATTTGCAATAGATGCATGTTAGGTAGGTGCACATAATGGACACAATTAAATATGGATATATGGACAAGGATTTCATTTGGTCAGCCAACTTGATATGAAATGAAGCAAAAATGCTAGCATCAATCATATCCAAACAATCTAATCATCAGGTATAAACCATACTGTGCAACATCATGCAATGGCCTGTGTAAAGAGGTAATACTACGGCCCTGTTCTTTTTGGCTTTTCAACGGCTTTTAGCTTCTCTCAGCAATCACTATTCATTAGACTAATAAGTCGTAGCCCAAAAGAACAGATCCTACATTTCAACTTTTTTTGTATCCATCTCAACTATGTATTTAGGCTTGTTGCAGAGTTGATACAAGTTACAAGAAAGACAATAAACAATGCCATTCTACACATGCATGCAATTATAGAATATAACAACAATAAACACAGCTAATTTGGGTGAATGGTTCTTTCACGAAAGGTGAGGTTTGTCAACTATAATCAAGTCAGATGATGTCACCAACTACTAGGTCATGCAGATGCAGTATCCAAAAGAGACCAACAGTACCAACTTCAGCACTCTGGCTTAACACTCAACAAACACATTTCTGCTTATTGCATTACAAAGTTATTTGTCAACTCATGCAATGTAACAACTAAGATAATATGTGGCAAGACTAGTGGTCAACCTACAATGAACAAATGCTACAGATTACAGAAATGTATGTTCAAATAAAACAGGAACAGCGATATACCTTAAAATAATGAATGGCACCCCTAAGAAAGCCACCATGAGAAGGATCTCGGAAATGCCCAATATTTACAATCCAAACAAGAATACATATCCCTGCTATCACCTGAAAAGTAAAAACACACTCTAATGAAGCTTTAGAAAAATATGTGATTCTTGAAACAAAAACAGCGAGTCATGGTCAACAGAATTGACAAGATTGCTGATAGGCTGCCCGGATGGAAATCTGCCATGATGCACCCAGCTGGCCGAGCCACACTCATTCGAGCAGTGCTCTCGGCAATTCCTATTTACCCACTCTTTGCGCTGGACCTTCCTAAGTGGGCGCGGAAAGCAATTGACAAGATTCGTCGAGCTTTTCTATGGAAGGGTCGCCAAAGAGTAAATGGAGGGCATTGTCTTGTTTCTTGGGGCCGGGTCACGAGACCATTCAAACTTGACGGATTGGGAATCCTTGACTTGGAAATCCTCGGATGGGCGCTGCGCATGAGGTGGTTGTGGCTCAAAAAATCCCAACCTGATCGCCCATGAGCCGGTTTGAACATTCAGGTGCACCCCAATTCAGCGGCTTTGTTCTCCATTTCAATCATCTCTATTGTGGGGGATGGCTGCACGACCCTCTTTTGGTGTGATCGATGGCTATATGGTAAATCCTTAACAGACCTTGCCCCCTCTCTTTGTGCGCGTGTACCAAAGAGAAGTGTCAGTCGAAAGACGGTGCAAGAAGCTCTTACAGATAACACTTGGGTTCAGGATATCAGAGGCAGTTTACCTACCGTAGTCTTGGAGGAGTTCCTTGGCCTATGGGAGGTTCTCGCCCGTGTGAGGCTCACCCCTGGCCTGGATGATCAGCATGTGTGGAAGCCATCCTCCTCAGGCAGGTTCTCAACTAACTCAGCGTACCGCCATTTTTTCGTGGGGGCGGTGGAGTTTGCACCATGGCAGGAGATTTGGAAAACCTGGGCTCCTCCTCGTTGCAAATACTTTGTGTGGTTAGCCTCTCTTAATCATTGTTGGACCGCGGATCGGCTGGCCCGTCGGGGGCTTGTTCATCCTGAGTGCTGCCCACTTTGTGACCAAGAGGAGGAAAATATTCAGCACTTACTTCTTGCGTGTTCACAAGAAGTGTATGGTGCTCAATGCTTACCCTAGTGGGATTGCAGCGGCTTACTCCAAGCCCGGACGATTTGGTCTTCACCTTGTGGTGGCATCATGCGTTGTACCAAGTTCCTAAGCAGCAACGCAAGGGCTTTAACTCTTTGGTCATATTGGTGGCTTGGCGGGTGTGGAAGCATAGGAATGGCTGTATTTTTGACGGGATCTCTCCTAATGTCAGCACTGTTTTACAAGACATTAGAGATGAGGCCAAGTTCTGGTGTTTAGCGGGGGCCAAAGGCCTTTGTACCATTTGGCCATAGGTGCGGTGTTAGTTTTTGGGTCGAGGGGGATGCCCCTAATGTTGACCTTTCTGTTGTTAACCTCGCCTTTTTGGTGAGGGTTGTACGAGTCTTCTCAGACTCCCTGTTCTTCTTAATATAATGATGCGCAGTTCTCCTGCGCGTTTGAGAAAAATGGTCAACAGAATTTATATTTCAATCAATTTTCGTGGCACTGTAATATTTTCCTTATTATTATATGTAATATTTTTCATAAAATATACTGAAGTCACTTATGTTGAAAGCTTGCGCTGTTAGCTTCAAACCTGAGTTGGAGTTTGTTTTAAACTAACATTCTTATACCTCTCTACTGCCCTCCTAAAATGGAGCTGCCTGAATGCTTGTACCAGATTAACGCTGACAATGCATAAATGTGGCTTCAGTAAATTTTATGTATGTGCATCTTACAGCTTAGAAAAACATGTGAGAGCAAATAAAGGGCATGCTAATTAATAAATAAGAGATGACTTCAGTAATGATCATATCATCAGCATACAAAAGGAAAAGCGTCCGACTACAAGGCGAAGTGTAAATAAAAAGAGCAAGATCATGAGCACTGACAGAGAAACCAATTGCAACGACAATAGAAGAGAGACGATTAAACCAAGCACGAGAAGCTTACTTGAGGCTATAGAAAGATTGGCGAATGCAACAAATCATACCCTCAGAAATAGAATACCCAGAGGTGGCTGCATGTAGACATCCTCACGCAACTCACCATTGAGAAAAGCATTCTTGACGTCCAACTGAAAGATAGACCACTGCCTAACAGAGGCTACACCAAGAAGAGTGCGAACAGTGATCATGTGAACAACAGGAGCAACAATCTCATCATAGTCATGACCACGCTCCTGCTGAAAACCACGTGCCACAAGACGAGCCTTGTAGGCTCAAGAGAACTATCAGAGCGGGTCTTAACCTTATAAACCCACTTGCACGCGATAGGAGTGACGCGCAGGAAGAGTTACAAGATCTCACACGCCAGTATGCTCAAGGGCAGCAATCTCCTCTGCCATCGCATACTGCCACTCCTGATGAAGAACAGCATCACGATAAGAAATCGGTTCGGCAAGAGCAGCAGCAGCAAAACCAAAACGCTCAAGAGGCCGAATAGACCGGTGATTGTGAAGAACATAGCGAGGAGAAGTCGAAGAGGATGACCCATCAGAAGAAGAGGGCACGTCAGAAGAATACTCAACTCGCGGACGACGAGTATAGTAGAGATGATAAGAAGGAAAGGCCGGGAGTAACATCGAGAGAGGGTGCCGGTGGTGAAGAAGATCCCAACTAGGAAGGAAGCACTGAAGAGACCAAAGACTGTGGTGGTGGAGTGGCAACTATGGAGATGGAAGGAAAAGTCGGGAAAGAAAGTGATTCGACAAGAGATGCTGAAGTGGAGGAAGAAGAAGGGCGAGGATAGAAAGGATGAGACTCATCAAAAGTAACATCCCAAGAAATCCGCATCCATCGACCAACAAGATCTCAACAACGATATCCCTTGTGCTCAGCACTATAGCCCAGAAAAATGCACTCAACAGACTGAGCGGTCAGCTTGGTGCGCTCACGAGATGCAAAAAGAACATAGCACACACACACAAAGAGGCGAAGACTGGAATGATCAAGAGTCTTATCACATAGACGCTCAACTAGAATCCCACCCTGAAGAACAGAGAAGGGCTGAATGATGATCAGAAAAGTGGCGGTACAAACAAACTCAACCCAGAAGTGTGGTGGAACAGCAGAAACAAACATAAGAGCACGAGTTGTCTCAAGAAGATGACGATGCTTGCGTTCAAACACCATTCTTAGCATGAACACCGGGACAAGAAAACTGATAGAAGAGTGCCCTGCTCAGCAAGAAAACCATGAAGAACTCCCGACAAGTACTCCCCAGCGGAATCAGCGCAAAAAACACAAATATGAGTCAAACTGAGTACGGACCATGGTGAAAAAATATTGTAGATGGATAGACCCTCACTATAAGATGACATAAAGTATATCCATGTATGCCAAGAATAATCATCAATAAAAATAATATAATATCGATGATCTCCTTTCGAGACGAAAGGAGCTAGTCCCCATACATCAGAATAAACAAGATTAAAAGAACGCTGAGACACTAACTTGCTAGAAGGATAGGGGGATGAAACTGTTTGCTAAGTTTACAACCCTGACAGTTGAGAGAAACATCACCAGACACAGGCCCTAAAAGACCACGATGAAGTAAAGACATGCGTGACCCACAAAGATGTCCTCAACAATGATGTCACTAAGCAAAAGATACGGTGGAAACTACAGCAGATACGGAGGCAATAGTGGAGGCGACAAGACTGACAGAAGCAGCGAAAGGAAGATGAAGCCAGTCAAACTCCTAAAGCCGTCGTGAGTCACGGCAACGAGGGCAAGTACCAACCAGAGTCCACGTGTGACGATCCTGAACACAAGAATCAGAATGAAGAATAACACGACAACCACGGGCAGTGAGCTGGCCGACAGATATGAGCTGCATGGTTAGTTTTGGAATATGGGAACATCAGAAACATGAAAAAATGAATTAGAGTGCCTCGTCCTATGTACAATCTGCTGTTTGAACAGTGATAAGAGTAACTAAAGGACTAATGGAAGTGAGAGTGATGAAATCAGATGTCATATGAAAAGAAGTACTAAAATCAAGAATCTAAGGTGATATACCTGATAGGAAGAAGTAGAAGGTGGTCTCTCACCGGAAGACTAAGCAGCAGAACCAGTAGTACCTAACGATGTAGAAGCAACCATGCGACCTAGCAATGTTAAAAACTGCTGAGTATCAGCGACACCAGGACTCCACTGAGAGGAACCTCCAGTGCACCTCGGAGGACGAACACCACAACGAAAATCCTTCTTGTAGCAAAACTGCTCTACATGTCCATCCTTGTTGCAATAGGTGCAGTGGAGTCCCCTACCAACAGCAGCTATCACAAGTGGAGGCGCAACTGGTGAAGGAGTAACTGGCGGCGCAGCAGGTGTAGAAGCCGCCAAAACTAAAGAAAACAACGATGACGACAGTAGACTTGCACCGCGAGGGCGAATCTCCTTAGTACGAACAGCTGTAAGGATCTCCAACAGAGTCACACTAGAATGACGAGCCAGCAATTGAGCACGAGTCTGCTCAAACTCTGACCAGAGACGTGTTAAGAAGTCATAGATGCGGCGAAGCTCCAGGTGGGACTGCTGACGCGGACAGCACTGACAGGGGTGAGACAAACATCTAGCCCTAAAGAGTCAATCTGATGCCATATCGCGGACAGCTGAGCATAGAACTCTTCCACAATGGCATCTCCCTGCTGCAACGACTGCTCCTGACGCACAACAGCAAGGTACAAGGAAACACTAGATGGCTCGTAGCGGGTGCGCAGATGTGCCCACATCGCCTGTGCGGAAGCCAAACCAACCACATCACCAGTGAGGTGCACCTCCATACTGGCAACTAGAATAGCAGAAGTATTGAGTTACGTGCATCAGTCAGTTCACCCAAAAGGTTAAGTTGATGAGGAAAGGTATGCAATTCACTTATACTTTAACACTCCCCCTCACGTGTAAGCTCCCTCAGTCTTAAGACGTGGAATAGAAGTGGGCTGTAATTATTTTTATTTCATTACGGCAACTGGGTCTCGAACTCAAGACCTCTTGGCTCTGATACCATATTGAGTTACATGCACCAGCCAGTTCACCCAAAAGCTTAAGCTGATGAGAAAAAGTAGGCAATTCACTTATACTTCAACAAGAAGCACGAGTATTCTCATCGATCCATATCTTGTAAGCAGCATACTAAGTCTGAAAAATCTCTATGGCAACCTCAAAAAACTCAGATGCCTTTGTACGAGCGTCTTCGGAAGCATCCGTCGGGAGTACAGGCGCAGGGCAACTCGCTGATAAGAAACTCCCAAGGACGCTGACCACACATGTGGAGGCGTATATACTGAAACTAGTCCCGATAGTTGAGACCATCGAAGATCACCAAGTAACGAGAAACAGAAACGATTTCTTCTTTTTTTTTTTGCTTTCTCGATCGGTTAGTCAATAAAACTGACCGGCTCGGTCAAGAAGACCCGAGCGATCGGGTCACCTGCTTCTGACCTGCCGCTGTCGCCGCCTGGGGAGATGCCTGCTTCGATCGAGCAGCGACTCGCCGAAACGCCGCCGTCTCTTCGGACTCATGAGCGACGCCGATCCAGATGGAGATCAACTGCGGTCGAATGGGCGTGGATGCCGACGCCGACGGCGTGACCGGACGGGCGTGGATCCGAGTAGCAGCGGCCCGGATCGGCAGAGATCCAGCTGGCGGCAACTCGAATCTGCGAAGACCCAAGCGGCGGTGGCTCGGATGAAGATCGGCTGCGTAGAGGTGACGGCGATCCAGATAGAGATCCGGATGGAATCGGTAGCGACCGGATGGGCATGGATGTCGACGTCAGCGGCGACGGCCAGACAGGCGTGGATCTGAGTAGCAGTGGCCTGGATCGGCGAAGATCCAGCCAGCGGCAGCGAAAGAAGCCCAAGCAATGAGCTACGGCCAGATGGGCGTGGACGCCGACGCCAGTGGCGATGGTCGAACGGGCATGGATCCGAGCAGCAACGGCCTGAATCGGCGAAGATCCAGCCAGCGGCGGCTTGGATCGGCGGAGATCCAAACGGCAGCGGTGGAAGAAGCCTACGCGGTGAGGAGCCCCAAACAGCAGCAACGCTGGAGATGACAAGCGACGTCTGAGGAAGAACAACGCGGCCAGGCAAAACCCTAGGTATGACGAAACCCTAAGTATGGCTCTGATACCATGTTATGAATAGTACTTGTATTCATCATGAGGTCAATGGGCCAATATATATACACGTAAAGATATGACATATATGCAGAAAACCTTTTATACAACAGAGTAAATACACAGCTATATAACATATATCTAACAGATCAAACTGTCAAGTATAAAAATGGAAAAGATACCTAAATTTGGGAGCAAAATTACAATGCTGCTATTTTTAGATATTGTACAAGAAAAATGCAAATGTACTAAGGCTCTTCAGCAAAGGAAACTAGATTCAATTTTGGTCAACTCTCATTGTAAATTATCCATCAGGCTATCAATTCATTAAATGTTTCCATAATTCCATTAATTCACTTCAGTTGTAATTTTTTCAGGCAATAGTGCCCCTTGGTTATGGAAAGAAAAACTGTTAGATCTATGGATGAATAGATGAAACAATCTTGTATTACACAGCCCAAAGGGCAATATATAATAGATGAAACTAAATCTTGTATTGCAGAGCCCCAATGATGATGAAGATGAGCCGGAGATGTGATATCCGGCGGGGGCGCGTCGGTGGCCGCCCTCGGGAGTGGAGAACGCTCCTCCCAAGGGCGGCGGCGGCGGAAAATGCACGAAGCTAGAGGTTAGGGTTTAAACCTTAGCTCTGATACCATTTTAGATATATGGATGAATAGATGAAACACTCTTGTATCGCACACCCCAAGGGGCAATATATAGTACATGACTCAGAGACACAACTAAACCCTAGGACAATAAGAAAAGACACAAATAGACTTATATCCTTAACAAAAACTACTCACAACTTGCTGAAAGAACCATGATCAGCTACCTTTGCCAAAAAAGTACCAAATTCATCCAGTTTTTTCTTCAATGGAGTCGCTTCCTGAAAGTTTGTGAGAATGTTATTAATAAGTAGAATCATCACTATATAAAGCATCAGGATAAGGTCACCATTAATCGAAGTGCTAAGAGAAACTAATACTAGCACAGCATAAAAACAATGTGAAAACATATACTTAGAATGAAGTGAAAAACCATAGTTCAATTTTCTCACAAAAAGAAATAAATGAAAGGAAAATTGAATACTTACATCCTCTGTTCTCAGCATTGCATCACGTATACTTCCCATTGCAGTATTAGAACCAACGCCAATAACAACAGCTCTTGCTCTACCAGCTACAACAACAGTACCCTAGCAAGCAAAGACAGTACAGCATGCAAGTCTCAGAATAAACAATAACAGGGAGATGACTGCAATGAGGCAAATGTTTAAAAGAAAATGTCTGTGTTCATTGAGATGTATTTTGAAAAACATTCCAGGAATCTGAGTTAGATTCCTGGATTTCAATTATCTTTAAGAAAATCGTCTACTGTTATTGGTACGTTAAGGCCTTTAAGGTTCTCAAGTCTCAAAAGTTATTGTTTCAGTAAGGTTTTAGAAGATAATCATACAAGGACTAAAACAATAATTGACTTGCATACTTTTATTCATGGTATTTGGATCTTTCCAGATTTGGAAAACAAAGATACTCATAAATAATAAGAGAGATGCTAGCACAGATTTCAATTATCCTGAAGGAACAAGACATGTGCAGATGTGAGCAGGATTTTCACAACGAAATATATGCAATGAGACATAACAAGTACAAACTCATCTTTAGGTGCAATCACGCAAACTTTCTACTTCAATCATTGGATGAGGGATGGATGAATCGCATTTGGGGGTCATATGCAGTGATCCAAAAGGCAGCCTAGGCGGCTGCCGAGGCGGTGCGTAGGCGCTGAGCAGCAGTAAGAACCGCACCTTGGGCCCTTAGCAAGTGGCTGAGCAGCTCGGCGGCCAAAGGCAGATCCAGGTGAGCTCGGCGTAGCGGCCAAGCAGGCGCTTGAAGCTTTCCCACACACCGCTGACCCGCCGTTCATCCTCTGCCTCGCCGGATTTGGCTGCTCCGCGACCGAGGTGCATTCCTCCCCTCCGCCTCCCCTCCCTAGTCCAGCGCTTCATCCTTCGCCATCTCCCCTACACACGGCTATGGCGATCTTCTCCCTCCCCCATCGCCCTCCATCACCCACCTCCTCTCCTCTGTCGGTTGTGGTGGAGACGAGGTCGTGAGTCCCGACGACAGTGGTGGTGCCAGATAGGAGATAGGGAGGGAAGGAGGCCCTGCGCGCTGCCGCTGACGCCCTGTGTGCCGAACTCCACGTCGGGGGGAATAGGGAGGAGTGGAGGCCGACGCCGAATGGGAGGGAGAGTAGGCCGGAGCTGAGGCTTGGGATAGAGGGAGGTGCCGCGTGGCATGGTGATGGGTGATTTATTAGAGTCATGTGTATTCAATACTCCGCAGAGCAGCGCTCTGCTCCACTAGAGAGAGCAGAGAGTGAGGCGAGCGTCGATTTTTTTTCTTCTTTTTTTGGAGTAAATAATATTTCTTCTTCTACAGTTCAGTTCTACCAACCCTCCACTCCAATCCACGGCGTTGTTTTTTTAGAAAAAAAGCAGCATTTCTATTTTATGCATATTCTCTTTAAACTTTGGAGGCTTCTCCTTTCACGTTGGGTGGGTTTGTTTGTATTTTGGACCTATTCGTGGGATTCTCTTTGTTTACGTGCTACTGCATGCAGTGAGATTACTTATCTAGGATCCTCTGTGCTGATGTGAACAAAAACTCTTGCATGAGCTATAATACGTGTCTTGACATCACATATGCTTTGACATCGTCCACAACATACCATGGCAAAGTCGGCCACCTAGGCGGCCTAGGCGTTAGGCCCCAATTTGCCGCCTGCCTAGCGCCTACTTGAACATTCATATGATGGATAACTTCCTGAATAACCCCCTCACATGTTGGAAAGTCATTTATGAGGGTTCCTACCTTCTCAAAACCATCCAAATCAAACCCTCACCCAACGGTCCATGTGAGAGTTTACATGATTTCACATAAAGATGCATTCACTTGATATGCCCCCTACATGGAACACTAAAAAAGTTGGAAAATTCTATGTGATATAATCATATTACATGCATGACTGTATGATTTATCCTGAAGTTCTATAGTCACATGGAATCCGTCTAACTTAATAGCTCAGATATTTTCAACAAGGTGTAGGTATTTAATTAAACTTCTTTTTTATTTCTGAGAAACTTCCTTGCTACTATAAAATTCTTAGTTTTGACTAGAAGCCTTTCATGAAAAGGTTTATGCAGAAATGCATAAAGAAAAAGAATGGAAAGTAGATATATTCCCATATAAAGAGATGCATATGATTTCCATTCAGTCAGGTAAGGAAATGAATAGTTAGGTTTGTTTTCAGTTGTACCACCATATAAAGATACCAAATTGAGTGTCACAGTCAGCTTGATAAACTTACCGAGAAAAGAATGTTTGTTTTGTCCTGGTAGACAGCATTCATTGCTGAAGTTGATTCAAGCTCTTTAGCCACTGAACAGCTTTCCCCTAGAATAATCCACAACATAAGCAAGTGTATTCAGAAATGCTAATGCTATGCTAGAGCAGTTGATAGATCATAGGGATTGCTTTTGTGATCACATACAGTTTGGATTATAACTCATCAGGATAAGCAACAACTATTCTCTCATTAAGAGCTCTACAACATCCGCTTTAGGCCCCTTGTTCGTATTGACTTCTGCTTCTGGCTTCTATTTAGAAAAGCCAAAAAACCAATACGAACACCCGGCTTCTTGAAGCGGCTTCTCCACTCCTCTTGCTACCGTCTCGCTTCAAGAATAAGGCAAGAGATCAAGGGTGCACCCATCCCACTCCTCTCGTTCCCATCATGTGCGCATCTCTCCCTCACTTTTTGCACCACTTGCCCCTTTCTAAAAACCTTCTTTTCAGCCATTACTACTCATTTTCAACCAAAAGTCATAAACCACAGCCAAAAGCCATCAACAAAAGCCAATATGAATGCCCCATTAGACTCTAAGGAGATTCAGCCAATTGGCTATTTTTTTCATGATAAAGTTATTGGTAAACTAAAAATATGGAGCGAAAATTATTCAATACAAGAAATTTTGAATTGTTATAATTGGGACCAACCCAATGAACAAATAATATCCGCCATATTAATGAATACCTTTCCTTTCCCTAATTCTCGCAAAAAGTTATCTTTCTACAGAGCAAATGTTTGATTCCAACTGATTTTAGAAATCACACACATCAATTAACAATGTTATTTAGAAAATGGAAAAGTCCCATTTTGGTCCTTCAACTTCATGCATGGTCCGTTTTAGGACAAACATTTTGAATATCCCATTTTGGTCCTTCAACATTCTATTCAGATCTCATTCTACTCCTTGCAATTCAAACATTGTGTCGCATTGGCACCTGAGTTCTAACCTCAATGACAAGGAGATCTTTTGAATAAGTGTCAAAGCTTAAGAGGACAAAATGGCTCTGAAAAGTTTAGGTCACAAAACAGACAAGAGTCCAAAATTGCAGGATCGAAAGGGGCCTCTTTCCTTTAAAAATATGAAATTGTTTCAGAAAACTTCCAAAGTGGAGTTTCTTGCAATATAATCAAGCCTTGAATCCACAATAAGTTTCATCAAGTTGAAATATTAAAGGCATATGGTGGCACTAGCTAGCTAATAAGAATTTGTCTATGACCAGTTTATGGAATTCTACCTCCAGAATATCCGCAGTTAGCATTTTGATCCGAGATGTAATTTTGGATATTTTATAGCCAATATACTGCTTTCATACTTCGTAGAACTATCAGTAAGGGTAAAAAATAAAAGAAATCCGAAACATCATAATTTGGGTCTATCAGATGGGCAAGTAAGCTTTTTTTCTGTTCGTTCCCTTGCTTTTTGAGGATTTCTAAGGCTTTAGAACGAACATGGAACCTCCAACCTTACCTTTCATTAACATATACATACATACCTTAGACTATAGCATACACCTTATTGTCATAATTACCTAACATAATGTTTCTAGTGATAGCCACATTGTCAGATCAGTAAATGAATTGAAAAATGGCATACAATTTCTCTTATTCTCTAAAACAAAATAATTACAATGAACTATTGAACTTCAGAATTCATAAGAGGATGGAACAGGAAAAGGAAAAGAGTACCTGTCAGAATTGCCTGGTCAACACGCAATTGATGACTTAGCATTTCAACCATTCTCATGTCAGCAGGAACTTTGCATCCAACTAATCCACAAGAAAACAGGCGGTGACTAAGTTACATCAGGAACATACTAGGCATGGTACCAAAAGGAAATCATTGGAAGAGCATTGGACAGTACCTCCCACTTCTACAATATCTCCAGGGACAAGTTCTGTTGCTGGAAGTATAGAAAAGCAACCTACCAAATTGAACATTGACAAGTGTCTCAATCATCTAGACATCTATGATTAAAAAAACATCACTAATATTTACCAATAAGAAGTTTGTAAGGTGAAGATATATCAATGACAAATATCTAGATAAACACTTTGTTTTCACTAGTCATCAAAGACAAGGAACGTTGCCAGCTATGTTGTCACGGCGACAAGGCGAGGCGAGGCGCTCTGGAGGTGCCAGGGCGCCTAGGCGAGCGTCTAGGTGATGATTAGACGATAGTAGGAAAAATAAGAAAACAGAACTCTGGAAGTCTAAATCAGGAGATTTCTAAAAGGAAGGACCTAATTGCAATTTTAAAGAACTCTGATGACTACATTTTACAAATGCCAACCTTTTTATCCCCACCCGTCTCGACAGAGAGGTCTGTCCGACTGTCCCCCTCGATCTCCTGCCTCCCCTCGATCTCCTGCCTCCTCCTCTCCGAGCGCCGCCGCCTCTCCTCCGATGCCTCCTCTCCGAGCGCCGCCACCTCTCCTCCACCCCGACGCGTCGCCCAGGACACCGCCTCCTCTCCGAGCACTGCCGCCTCTCCTCCGCCGCCTCCCCTCTGGATCGGCCGCCGCCTCCTCCACCCCGGTCCCTCCACCCTGGCTCGGCCGCCGCCCCAGCCCAGATCCGGCCTCCCCGCGCCGGATCGGGGCTCCTCGCCACCGGATCCGGTCCTACGCCGCCTCCCTCCACCTGGACGACGCCGCCGCCGCCGCCTCCACCCGGACGACGCCGGATCCGCCTCCCGCGCGGATCGGGGCTCGCCACCGCTCCACTCGGTGAGCCGACGCTGGAAGCTCTAGTCGACCGCCTAACTTTGAAAAACTAGGCGCCAGTCCCTGGCGTCCACCTTGAAGAGCCAAGACGCCTAGGCGTCGCCTAGGCGACGCCTTGATAACATAGGTTGCCAGGTGCAAACTGATAAAAGAAATACTTCTGAACCAAAGAAGTATTATGTAATTAAATATGTTGCTCTTAGTCAAAACATTTTTGTTTCAACTTATCATCTTCATAAACCAGTCTGATCGCAAAAACAAAGCTATAATTGCAGCTGAATTCCTAGTGTACTGATATATATGCAGGGACAAGACATATGCCTTCAGAAATCAGGAATGCAAATAGTAATAATAATAACTACTGACAGGAACAAAGGTTTGCACAAGAGTCTGCTTCTTAACATGATGCCTCCTCAATATAAGTAATGCACCAAATCTATCAATGATTGAAGGGAAATTTTGGTTCACATCACAGCCAAAAGTGCAAGTTTAAACAAAAAAAACATGTTGTGTCAATGAGTCAATGACATGTGCGCCCACGCCTCACATGTCACAGTCACAGCAAGTGGTATTTTGTTGAACTTGAATTTTTCGAGTGGCACAAACTTCAAAAATCCCATATTTGAAATTTCAAAACTCAGAATATATGCAACTCATAAGTTAGCAAAAGTTTATGTCAGAAAACTGAAAACAACTAATTATGTGAAAACTTGCTTACACACACATGACTGAAGCATTAAGCACCATGTGAGCAAAAGAACTACAATTGAAATGCAACAATCAATTTCAAAAGTTTCTTACCATTGCGCAGCACCGTTGCAACATCAGCTTGATAAGCCCGTAACTCCTACAGATTTGTTATAAACAAGTCATTATGGATGGTCAACAAAAGTTGGCCATTGCAATGCAAATCAAGACAATTAACAAATTACACTCAAACAGTATCATATGGCAATTAATATAAATCATGCATACAAGTGATCACTTATGCAACAATGGGCATTAGTTAAAATTGATAATTAGGACCAAAATCAGTGTTCTGACCATTACTCTCAATATCTCAATGAACTACAATGGAGTTGAAATAAAGAACAAGAGAACATGACCAGGATAAAGAGGGTGTATACGCATCCAAGTGATTAGAAAAACAGTAGGTTTTTTAAACACTCCAAGTTCCACCTCTAAAGTAATACAGCCACAAATGTATGTTTGTAGAAAATAAAGATACATAAGGGCAGCAGAAGATTAAAGCCACATATATTATATCACAACATTTGCAAAAAAAAGAACCATATCATACAGCAGGAAACCAGAACTGCAGAACTAAACACAACATTAGAGCCTTATTCGGAAGAAACCTCGAGGGCTTTTTCAGCATTTGTTTCAGTGATCACACCCACGGCTGCGTTTGCTGCCAGTATCATAAAGATGACCTACAATCAAAATAAACGCCACCAAATTAGTTACTGCCTGCATGTGGCACTTCACAAATCATTTTCTACACATGGGCTATATCCACCAAACTGAATCAACTTACAGATGGTTCCAAAAATGCCGCTAATCCGGTTTCACCATTCATTCGAGCCAAAAGGAAGGATATCACAGCGGCTGCTATCAATATTTTGACGAGTAAATCATCAAACTGCTTCAAAACTAACTTCCAGAACGGAGTACCTGGGTCAGAAAATTCATCTTAGCAGATGACTACTAAAGGGTATACGAAAGTACATGTACAAAGAACAAACAAAAACAACAGTAAAACAAATCCAAGGAGTATAAAAAAGGGTGACCTCCTAAGGAAAGTTAGTGTTAATCAAATCAAGCTCAGAAGACACATCTACCAACTAATTGATTGATAAGCATATTGCACACATTGGCATGCATTCACAAACAATAGCAGATGACAAAGCAGAAGGTACTTGTACATGGATGCAATAATGCAACCTCCAAACAATGAAAAGGGTCATTTTTCTAAATAAAGAGCGGAGAAAATGGTGGCATTTCACACAATTTAGTTGGCCCCATTGGTCAGTAACCGCATTTATACAAAAATGTTGTATACAAATAGTGAATAAAGATGATTATATCTCCTCTTCTACCTTTCCTTTAATCTTTTTCCTTTCTTTACATTCTTATTCCTTTCCTGTGATTTAAACTTGTTGTAAAATCCTCATAAAGCAGGATCTTGTTAGTCGCTGTGAACTTCAATTAATTTATTGCTTCTGTACCTGGAGGTTACCCTATTTCCACTCTCTAACAATACTTTAATACTATAAAAGAGGTTGAGTGGTTGTACTATGACAATTAATAGGAGTATGTATGGTCCAATATCATGGTGGGCGTGGACTTATATTGTGAAATGCACGGAGTAGTTGATAACCCAACAGCACTCAAGACTTACAGGAAGCAACTTATTCAAATTCGCTACAATTATAGTGTGTGTGGACTGCGTAACTGTGGATTAATAAATCAGAGCTAATGCCATGCTTACCAGATGATAAAATAATTACATATTTGGATTTTTAAAGAGAAGCTCATTGACTGTTCTGTGTTCCTATGATTAAAAAAATGTATTGGAAGACCAGCTATGTCTTACGACAAATGCTTTAGAAAATGATATATACGGGTAATACATAGAGTGCTGCGAGACATAAAACAAAAGTGAGAAAAAAATGTATTGGAAGACCAACTATTTCTTACAACAAACGCTTTAGAAAATGGTGTATACGGGTAATACGTAGAGTGCTGCGAGACATAAAACAAATGTGAGAAAATAGAGCTGATAACTTACTTTCTTCTTGGGGCAGTACTGAAGATAATCCATGCATGAAAACAATGTACACAAATCAGTGAGGTCAGCATAAAAATAAGAATAATCAAATTTGAAAATTGTGAACAATGAAATGCAAAAGTAAGTAACAAAACATAAGTACACCAGCACTAAATTGTGGAGGGGTCTAAATTGAAGCTTTCAAGTTTCAGTTGATAAAATACCAGGGGTCTCAACTACATTGAAAGCATGAAAGCTGTATCAGTTCGGTTCAATCAACATTACTGCCATTTTCCCATGGGCATAAAATTCTGATTCATTCCTGGTGTTGTCCCTTACAATGGCTTTCCTATTTCATTCAGGTGCTAGAAAAGTTAACACATGTGAGTTGTGGCATCACTTCACAGATAAAATGTTAGTGTAAACTTATCTGACAATTAATAAGGTATGCAATGGAAGAGAGGTTTCTGGTACAAAGATCTCACAGAGAACATTCGTGCAAACCACCTTTTCTTATTTAGAAGTGCTCTGATTTTAGATGGTGCTAGTTGCTAGCAATTAACCACCAAACAGATTGGGCATACCAGATACTACAAATATCAAGGATTTCTATAATAGTTGCTTTGCGTGAAGTAAAAACAAACTTCGTTTCAATGAATTTGGATATATGGCATTCCAAGATTAATGCTAAGTAAGTTCATCGAGAGAGAACCAAACATGTCCTCGTCTGAAAAACTTTCTCACTCAGCATAACCTCGAATCCTTCTCTCTGTTTTCAGTTGCCATCTCCTCTGCATAACATTTCACCTAAATTGTAAAACTAGCAGCATATTGAACACAAAGAGTTCCGCGTCCCATTAAAACCAATACAATTTTGTCTCAACGCTCCAAACAGTCAACACCTACCGACAGAAGAACGAATCTAAACGCATCGGAAAGCCGAAATGCCTCACCGTTTTTGCCGTAAAGCCTCGCGTGCTGCTCCACCTGCCCACACAAACCAAAAACCAAATCAGGCCAGCCCAATCCACCCCATGTCCCGTACCCAGGTCAAAATTCACAGAGCGAATCGCCTCGAATCAGCACCTGCGAATCGGAGAGGCCCTTGGTTCGATCCACGCCGAACGCTTCGAGCACCTGCGAGGACGGGGGGCGACCAGATCCGTGAGAGGCGGCTGCGAAGAGATCAAGTGATGACGAGAGGGGGGTTGGAGACCGGAACAGTGTATTACCTCCGCGACGGATTTGGCATAGGCGTCCTCCATGGGCACCGAAGCCGATGCGGGAGCTTGGGAGGGGGGCGAGGCGGAGGGGAGGGGAGAGTGATCGGGTGGTGCGGCTAGCCGGTTAGGAAGAAGTGACCGGACCTCGAGTTTGGCTGCCGTGTCTAGCAACGGTGGGATTTCCTCAAAGGAGTACACGTGGCCTGGGGATCGCTGCACACTGCAGTTGGTCCGGCTCGACCGCAGGAACGCATGGGGAAGTGAAGTGTGAGACAAGGGATCCGCAACTCGGGTCGAGGAACGCATGGGGAAGTGAAGTGTGAGACAAGGGATCCGCAACTCGCTTTGCTTTCTCGCAAACGTTTTAGCCAGTTCAAAGAGCTCTTCTGGATGGATGGGATCGGCGTTATACACTAGGTCTGATTTTTTAGACTATAACTTATAATTTATAGTTATATTTTATAGTTTTTTACTGTTTATAAGAGAGAAAATAGAACAAGATAAATTTGTATATGGTTTTAACCAATATACTCTTGGCTCTTGCCGTCATCTAGACGATTTGAAGTAGTTGTGTCTGGTGATCTCTTCAAGAAACTTATGAAGAGTCCCGCCGTATTTATGAAAGTTGGAGCTCACCTCCTGGAGCGAGAAAAAGCTACCTATAGTAGATTGAGGAGACACTCAATTTGCACATGCAACTAGCCTGATTCATTCAACCTCTCTCTATGTGGATTAGAGAAGACCAGCAAGTCTTTAATACCACAGAAAAAGTCTCTTGTGTTCTATCTAGTGATGAATTGCTTAATTTATCTATCTAGAATTATATTTTGCCTATATTTAGCTTGTTGGTGCCATAGTGAGACTTAGATTATTCAGACCTTGAAATGTGCAAAAATGAATTTTAGTTCATAATTGCTCAAAAACCAAGTTTCAGCCAAAAGAATTTAAAAACCTTATATTTACCCCCTCTAGTCAGTTATCCTTGATTTTACAAGTAGTGCCAAAGCTTGATCAATCTTTGTTAGATTTTATCTCCTAGAGAGAAAGGATGGTTAGGGAGGGAATCTTCCTTGGAAAGGCGTCTTTATTTAATGGCTCTAATTGTGCATATTAAAAAAATTCATATGACAACTTATTTAAAAGCTATGAGTCCAAGTATCTGGAAAGTTGTTAGTGAAGTTTGTTATGGCTCTTAATCCTACACACCCCATGGATCAAGAGGAGCGAAAACTCTCAGCTCAACGATCAAATGATGAACACTCTTTTTGGAGCTTCGAATGTGGATAAGTTCAATCGAGTGAACAATTTTGAAATGGCTTAAAGTAATATTGACCATACACTATTTTATAAACGCACTATGGAAAAAGTAGCAATTCTGATAGTATATGTGGATGATATTGTGATCGCTGAAGATGATTCTAAGGAAATTTCATACCTGAAACATCATTTTGCACAAATGTTTGAAGTGAAGGATTTGGGACACATGAGGTATTTTCTTGGTATTAAAGTCTCTCGAGGGTCTAAAGGTATTTTCCTCTCTTAGTGAAAGTATGTATTGGATTTGTTAAAGGAGGCAGGCATGCTTGTGCCTTGCCCTGTAGCACACACCCATTGAACAAAATCATCGCCTGAGAGGTGATATAGGGACATCAGTGGAACGGGAATGCTATCAGAGGTTAGTTGAGAGACTTATATATCTTTATCATACACGATCAGATATTGCCTTTTGCAACAAGTATGGTTAGCCAGTTTTATGCATGATCCTAGATCAACCCATATGGAAGCTGTGTATAGGATATTGTGCTATCTTAAAGGCTGCCTAGGAAAAGGTCTCTTATATACCCATCATGGTAACCTACAAATTAAATGTTATACTAATGTTGATTGGACTGGCTCTTTGGATGACCAGCAATCGACATCAAGATATTACAGCTTTGTTAGAGGTAACTTGGTTTCATAGAGGAGCAAGAAATAAAGTATTAGGGCTTGTTCTACTGTAGAGGTTGAGTTTCGATCTATAGCTTATGGTGTGTGTGAGCTATTATGGTTGCAAATCTTGTTGACAGAACTAAAGGTGTTCAATTGCAAACCGCCACTGATGCTGTACTATAACAACAAAGTAGCTATTTACATTGCTAATAATCCTATACAACATAACGGAATCAAACATATCGAAATTAATCGTTATTTTATTAAGAAAAAGCTTGATAGAGAGATAATTTGTCTATCGTACGTAAATTCAGCTCGTCAGGTGGCTAAGTTCTTACAAAGGGACTGCTAGAAAAATCATTTTCTGTATTTTATAGTAAGATGGGTCTATACGATGTTTTTGCCCAATCTTGAGGGGAGTGTTGATGCGTCTCTTGTAATTTAGACAAATATATAAGGGTATAAATGTAAAATATAAAGATTGTTATAGCCTTACAGGGGAATACAGAGAGCTGGAAGTAAGGATCCAGAAATTTCTTCCCATGTTTGGTCTCCTTTTCTCAACACTAAATCTCAAAATACTCTAAAATCACCAAATAAATCAAGAAGCATCCACTGTGCTAAGTTTTGGTTGATGTATGCTTTAATAAGTGCCGCTTGCCATTGTTTATATTGGATCACTATAGGATCACATGCATGGAGAAATGAGCTTGTTTTGATGGATGAAAACCCTGCATGATGCCCACCTCTGCTAGATCATTATACACTTGTGGGGGCGCTCCAAGCGGTTTATAAGTCGAAGTTTCTGATTTATTTTGTATTGTAACTGCTGTTGGCTTATTTTGCGTAATTAAATATAAAAAAAGTTATATCAGCATAAACAATCTAAAGGAATAAGAGAAAAAAAAGAAAAGTAAAAAACCCAAAAAACTAAAAGGACAAAAGAAGATAAAAAAATAAGCTAAAAGTAAAAGCCGTTTGGAGCGGTATTGTATTGTACAACAACCGAACAATGGATCACAGGAGAACTTTTCTCTTGGATTATTGCCCTGTATTCTTTTTGGTTTATCGGAAGCTAGTACTGTGAATTTTTTTAGAGAAATGCTGTGCTAAAGACAAAAGTTTTCCACATCATACAAGTGCGGGACTGCGGGCTAAAAATAAAATGCAGATACTGGAAAAGCAAAATGGTTAAATGGAAGTACGTATATATTGTACCAAACGGGCTGAACCTGGGACTGGTCCAAAACCCAAGCAGTCCTGGAGTTTGTTCTCTCTGTCTGCTTCCATCCAGAAAAACCTGCGGCCTAAATCCCTCTCAGGATTTCCACATATCAAGTAGCAACATAGCAACACTTCTCATGGCTCAGCCCCAAGGGAAACCGATGGGTACAGCCAATCAAAGCAGCTTCATCGTCTCAACAATCAGCAGTAAAGCATCTCCAGCCACTGGTCACCTTGGCTCAGAAGAATGGAATTAGCAGGAGGTGCCTTCTCACTTTTCTGACATCCACTGCAGCCATACCTTGGGCTGGTGAATCAAGAAAGGCCCTATTGCAAGGTATATACGAAATTTGATCTGACTTTCTGGGTTTGAGCAATCAATATTTACAGTTGGTTTGTTATCCACCTTGGATAGATCAATAATTCTGCCTCCTCCTTTGTAGGCGTGGAGTACCTGAACAAATCAAAGGAAAACAAAGAAAGAATGATAAGGAGGTATGTGGTCTTCCTTCAATTGTTTCCTTGGTATCCCATCATTGCCAATGAAAGAAGACTTCTGCTTTTGTTTGAGTCACTTATCCCAATGCTCTCCTCTCTTAAATTATGTGCTTTTTTAAAATTGTTCATTTGGGGTCCATATGCCTCCAGTTTCATTGCTTCAGTTCCTTTACATTTTATTTGTACCTTTGTTTTTTGTTTTTTCCCTTCTAAGTAATCCACATACTCCACTTGGTAAGTTTGTTAAGCTAACACTTCATGTGTTATTTGCTCACAGCGATAAATACATTATGAGGAAGAGCGTATATAGGTGTTGACCTAGACAATTGAATGAGAAAAATGCCTAAATCATTTCACAAGTTCCGAGTAACTAATGGAAGAAAAACTTTGAGTGTGATGAGATTGATTATGGACTTGAGTAAAAATCAGAAATGCAGGGACTGTTTTTTAGTCTAGGAACAAACAGGAATGACGAGGTTTGAAGTAAAGTGACCCATGTGAAGAACTTCAGGAAAGTTAGGCCTGTGCTGTAATTTAGTGCCCTTTTATATAGTACTCCAGTGAATAGTTCAATGGCTCTGAAATTTATGTCTCACGACTTAAATAGGAAACCTTGTGCTAGTTGCAGATCCAACCTCCAGTTGTATAGCCTACATATTAGACTATTAAAAATTGAAACATAGTGTTGTTAAATACTGGAGTACTATCAGAACAGTAGTTAAGTCTCAGGTGAATTCAGCCGCGGCCCCTTTACAATTCTCAAGCAACTCGAGGTTCTAAACTTCGTCGCGCTCACAATAACTTGGAAATTGGCAATTTTATCCATATAAATGCACACTGAAATAAGAAATTCATCCAGAATGGCATTGATGCAGACTGGCTGTCGATGATTCTTTGCTGCTGTTTTCTCGTGTTCCAGAGGCTCAATGACTACTACAAGAGGAATTACAGGGATTACTTCGGCCTCATCGAAGGTCCGGCTAGACAGCAAAGGACGAGCTCACGGAGTCGGAGAAAGGATTACTTCTTCCAGTTCTTGCTTCGGTTACGGTGCTTTAATTCCCCGAAGCATGTTTGCTTGAAGATTAATGTTTTTTTAAGATGGATGATTTATTTTGTGAAGTCTGGATCTCTATCCACGAGTAACAAACAGCAACAGGAATGTTGCACTACATGTATGGAGAAAGAGATGTGATTAGTGATCAGCCAATTGCTGAAAGATCCCCATCCAATATCGATCACACTGTGATATCCTAATCTCCTGGATCAGAAACGGTGTTGGCATGCACGTTGGAGTGAAGGTACCAATCGTACCAGCATTCCATCTCTCCTGGATCCACAAATCCGTCGGCCGGTGAGCCTACGGCTTACGGGTTCATCTGATTTTATCTTGGATAGCCATGTTTGAAACTTATTTTGTATAGAATTTACAAACAACTCAAGCAAGAAGTCTGGGTGGTGTAGTTGGTTATCACGCTAGTCTCACACACTAGAGGTCCCCAGTTCGAACCTGGGCTCAGACATGTTGTGTTCTTTTTTTCTTGTCGCTACCATTTGTAATTTGGTTTACTCCGATTTAGCAGGAAGGTGCTAGTTTGTCTGCATTATAATATAGGCGGAAACATTTCATTTTGTACGCCCTTCATTTGGCACATGTAGTTTATTGAAATCAAGATCTTCAATTTTGCCCTTTTCAAACCAAAGTCATTTCCCTTTTTGCTGGAACATCTCAGACAGAGTTCGTTCAAAGTATTCACAATGTTGGGTAGCACAACATTTGAAGACACAATAAATGTTCACGGGATCAAATCAAATTCAAAAAAAAAGAGAAAAGGATAGCACTTAACATGTAGTTTATTGAAATCAAGATCTTCAATTTTGCCCTTTTCAAACCAAATTCATTTCCCTTTTTGCTGGAACATCTCAGACAGAGTTCGTTCAAAGTATTCACAATGTTGGGTAGCACAACATTTGAAGACACAATAAATGTTCACGGGATCAAATCAAATTCACAAAAAAAAGAAAAGGATAGCACTTAACATGTAGTTTATTGAAATCAAGATCTTCAATTTTGCCCTTTTCAAACCAAAGTCATTTCCCTTTTTGCTGGAACATCTCAGACAGAGTTCGTTCAACGTATTCACAATGTTGGGTAGCACAACATTTGAAGACACAATAAATGTTCACGGGATCAAATCAAATTCACAAAAAAGAGAGAAAAAGGATAGCACTTAACATGCAGTCGGCCTGAACTCCATTCTTTCATCTCTAATCACACATCACATTAGACTATCACCCGCTGGTTGGCTGCCCAGAGCATCAAACTTTGACCTGTGCACTTGTTACCGAAAAGGAACACACAGATTTGTTGGCAATCAAGGCTCCAGGCTCCACCCATCTTGCTGGATAAGGTGTTAGCGGGCCACGTGAGACGAACACAGATCTAGAGCTGCTGCTTATGTTCTAATACACTTCCATGCGGGGATCACTTTATAAATTGCTCTCATCGGCATAGGCAACTCGAACGAGCACTGCCCTAGCGCTTGACGCTTGCTGGTGACGACAACTGGCAGCGGTGGATTTAGGGGGTGATCAGAATAGCGATGACTTTTGGTTTCTTTGAAAAATCATCAGTGGTTGAAAAAAAGCAGAATCGAGTTGGTTTATTGGGTATAATTAAATGTAAAATTTTTTTTAAAAAAAACCGAAAAAAAAGTATAAGTAAATTAAAAAAACGGGGAAAAAATAAATTTTATTGTAGCAGGTACTGTAGCTACAGTGAAAAAATCGCCACCGCTAACGATGTCCGAAGCCCAGTTGAGCGGGGCGTTAACCACATGGGGAGTAGTAGTTAGCGAGCCGGCCCTAGTCCGTCCTTTTTGACTTACGGTGAATGGTTTTTTCCGAAAAAATAAATGAAATAATTTTTTTATTGTTATTTTGAAACAGTTATCGAAATAGTCTTTTCAAAGTGGCTTATCGATGAATATTTATTAGTATTCAATTTGTTGATACTGTCCATTTATATTAGAATTAAAAGCTATTAATTGTAACCATAAATCATGGTTTGTGAGCGTTAGAACGTAATTTCGTTGCTCCGTTGTTAGGTTAGGTAAACCGCAAAATGCTTTGTGAATTGCGACGTCTCGTGATGCAACGCACCCAACACCACACGCTAGTGCTTTGCATCATCGATTCGCTCACTCGTTTGTGGAAGGAAGTGAACGGGTCACCGCTGCCTCACTAGGTGTCCGGCTGGAGGCGGTGAATGGTACGCACGGCATATGGAAGCACCGCATTATTGCTCCGGCATAATGGAACGTGCAGCTGAGAATGAGAAAACCCTCAAGCAAAAGCGCGCAGGTACAACACATAGTTGTTTTTGTCAGCTACCTACAGGGTCTGTTCTTTGTGGATTCTAAAAATCATTTTTAGTTTTTACTACAGTAATTAACTTTTAAATAGAGTATTTTTTAAGATAAGATCTACAAATTAATTGTAGTGCATGTTAAAAAATTAATATCTATACCATCAAAAATCGCAAACGAGTATCTTTTTTTTCGCAATCTCTATTATAAATAACTAAAAAATCATCAATCACAGTTAAAAATCATCAATGGTAACAAAAAAAGAACAGAAGTGTACTTCGATTAACACTTATGCTTAAAGATCTCCGCCCCAAAAGGCCGTGCGCGGCTACCGAACTGCCGTGCTGGATGGCACGCGGCCGTAAAATCCACCCAACCCCGCGCCCTCTTTAGTTTCCGCCGCCAGCTCCACTTCCCGGTACAGAAAAGGCCATGGGGAAAGGCTGCGAGGAAATAAAAACGATGGAAATAAATAAATTCGGTAATTCTCGCTTGCCTTGCTGCTGCTCTCCTCAGTACTAGTAGTAGCCTTCACGACGCCTGGCCTCACCTCACCTCCCCGCGTCGCCTCCTGCTGCTCCACCTCTTCGGAGTCTGGGCTCACCTGCTTCCACCAAACCCTAATCATTTGGGGGGCTGGCTGCCTGCCTCGATCTGCGCCGCGGCCGCCGAGGCGCGATTGCTTGGGGAGGGCTGTGGTTTTCTCTGCGCTGCGCTCGATCCCGTGGCGGCGGTGGTCCGGCTCGGCGGTGGCGCGGCGCGGGAGGAGGTGGCGTGGAGTCGTTGCGGGAGATGAGGTGGAGGCTGGCCGAGGCGGGGGCGTCGCCGGCGAGGCGGTGAATGGAAGCGGCGGGGCGCTGCGGGGGCGAGCTTACATGGATCCCAGGGCCTCGCCCGGCGGCGGGCGCGGGAGGGTGCTTTGGCTTGTGAGCGTCGAGGTGAGCTGCTTCGATCCGGTGGGGGGTTTGGTGGGTGTCCGGAGTGAGTAGCCGGGGTTGGTGGATTTGGGACCGAAATGGTCGGGAAATTCTGGGGGATTGGAGGTCGCTTCGGGCGGATTTGGTATGAATTGATGGGCATTTCAGGTTTTGGATAGTGATTTGAGATATTTTGTTTGGCCTGGTGTAGGGTTGTACTGTTTTGCTGCGAACTTTTGGGGAAAGGAAACTTTTCTCTCGAGCTATTTTTTTGGTGTATGGGTCGCAATTAAACTAGTGAAGCAGATAGATCAAAATTTGACCTTATCGAGTGGATTAATAGCTGTTTGCTCTTCGAATTTGGTAATATTTGAGTTCTTATGGGTTGTGGTCCTGTCCCATTAGAAGGTGCTGCATTTGTATCGGTATTGATAATTGACCATTTCATTTTTTTCTCGTGCTGCAGATTGTGTTGATTCTAGTCTGGACTCGAGGAGCTAGTGCGAATTCCGACGACCCCAAAGCATTGTCTCTGCAAGGTGTGCAAGCTGGAGAGAAGGATGTTTACCTTAGCCATTCCTGCATCCATGACGAGATACTACATCGGCAGCGCCGAGCTGGGCGGAAGGAGTATTCTGTCATGCCGCAAGTATACCATGAGCTCCGAGAGAAAGTGGAGCGCCTAAGAGGAAGACACTTGTTGGGGGTGTCATCTTGGCATGCTCCACAGAGGAATGTCAGGAAGCCAATACGGATATACCTCAATTATGATGCTGTTGGGCACTCGCCTGACCGGGATTGTAAAAATGTTGGTGACATTGTGAAGGTAGGTTTGTCACATTAGCTTCTCATTGCGTCAGCGGCTGTTTTATTATCTAGGTAGTTATGTTGACTTCGCTGTTTGTTTTTGTTAGCTTGGCGAACCTCCTGTACCATCGGTACCCGGAACACCTCTCTGTGATCCTCACGGAGACCCACCATTGGTGGGAGATTGCTGGTACAATTGCACCTTTGAGGACATAGCTGGGGAGGACAAGAAGCAACGGCTTCGGAAGGTGCAGTTCTTGTGTTTTTGATGGTTTCTGTCTGCCACTTCAGTTTGAAACGTGTCATGACTTGAAAAACAATAAAGAGGATCTGCTAACGAACTCCACTGTGTTAGAAGATATAACAATGCTATGGCCAGCCATATGTTATTGACATGTTGTTCTGTATGCTAAATTGAATCATTGGACAGGCACTGGGACAAACAGTAGAGTGGTTCAGAAAAGCTTTAGCTGTTGAACCTGTCAAGGGGAATCTGCGGCTGAGTGGGTACTCTGCTTGTGGTCAGGATGGAGGTGTACAGCTCCCCCATGCGTATGTTGAAGGTAATTTACAATTATGACGAGGCATTGTGTTAGTCTTTTCTACTGATTCTCCATTGTCATACAAATTTGTTTTGAATTGCAGATGGTGTTGCCAATGCTGATTTAGTGCTCTTAGTAACAACTAGACCGACAACAGGTAACACCCTTGCATGGGCTGTGGCCTGTGAACGTGACCAATGGGGTCGTGCAATTGCAGGTTTGTCAACCCCCTCACGTTTGCATACAAATATTCGCTGGTGGGGGAGTTTGTAGTGTATTCTGAACTAACATGCATATGTTTTGCTTTTAGGACATGTTAATGTGGCCCCTCGTCATTTGACTGCTGAAGCAGAAACCTTACTTTCAGCTACTTTGATACATGAAGTTATGCATGTTCTAGGCTTTGATCCTCACGCTTTCACACATTTTCGTGATGAAAGGAAAAGGAGGCGTAGTCAGGTACTGAGCAATGTCTTTCCTCAATGTATTGGTTTGATATATTTTCTTCTGCTTAATGGAGATCCCATTGCTCAGAACCTGAGCTGATGGTCGTTTTATTATATTTGAGTTAGATCTAACATGTAAAACTTCTTTAAAGCTTTAAAGAGTTTTATGACTAAAGCACTCAGCAATTCAATGGACATTGGGTTTGTACACTTGTTGAACAGGCTTATTTGGCAGTTACCATGTGAGCCGTACATGCCTAGCTAAAGGAGTGTACATAGGGTGGCCTGATTTCATGACGTAGGAATTAGCATGATAAAAGATAATTTTGGTCCGTGACATGACGAAAGAGGCGGTATATCAATGAACAATCGCCCAACTGCTTGTTGGAAACTAACCCACACAACAATGCTTGTGGATGAGGAGCACAGAATGGGGGAACCGAATATGTTCTATTTGAGTGAATTCCAGGAGTTCTAAAAAGCAAAATTTCAACACTGAACTCAACTCTGTTTTAATAAAAAAAATGCAGACTTGGACTTGACTTCTTACTCGGACACTCTGGGCCCTCTTTTATAGGCCAACTAGTACATGGGATACTAGAGCACAAATCCTAAAATACAATTTCATAAAAATCTAGTACTCAACAACTGTAAAAGGAAATAACTCTGAAATGTGGATAAATAGACTATCCTATTTAGCCCGTGGGCCCACACCTCATAGGACAACCAAGAGTGTGCACGGTTGGACTTTGACAAGCTATGAAGCATGGACACGGCAAGGAGGCAGTGTGTCTGTGTCGGACACTGCATCGGACATGGACACAACTCTGACTCAGCCCACATATGTTTTTGGTCCGTGTCCGAATATTGTCACGCGAAAAAAATGAATATATATTTCCGACACGTATTGGACACACTGCAGACATGGCCCAGTCCATGTCGTGTTGCATCCCCATGTCTGTGTCTGTGCAACATAGTTGACAAGACTTGCTTGGTGGGTCTTGGCACTATCCTCCCCCCTCTTTATTCTTTCCTCTCTCTTTTTTTGCTTAGCTGGTTTGCACGTTGGCTCCAAAGGAGTCTGAATTCCCCTCAAAAAAATTAGGATTCTATTTTCCTTTCTTTCATTAAACTCATGTGCAGATGGCAGCTCAAATCCAACAACTTTTATGATTTGGTTGATGGGCTGTAGAGACAGCTAGATTTGGTGAAGAGAATGCAAATCCCACTTGGATTCGGCCCATGGAGGCATGGACAGTCAGTTCCCACTTGTGGAGCTCATGCTGGACTTGGGCCTTGTTACATGAGTAAACCGAGATCAACTTGATGTTTTCTTTGAGCCGTGCAGCACTATAGTCTGAGCCCATTTCGGTTTGACACAAGGACAGCCCAGCTTCAATTGTTTTACGCTCTTCTTCCCATGAAGATAAATTTGAGACGGTCTAACACTTCTTTCCTGCTAGATGAATGATTCAATTGAGACACTGTTGAAAATAATTGTCCCCGACGTGGTCATATCATTAGCTTGCAGTATTTTTTGAAAACCAGTATAATATATTCATCAGTTGTTTTATGGGGAAAAAAATCAATGCAAAGAAGCGTACTTTGCGTTCCTCTAGAGCCCGAGGGAAAGGAGCCTTGCAAAGGATACACATCACCATAGGTTTTTCCGTACTAATGCATCATTCATTTGATAACTAGTCAGTTTCTCTAGTCTGGAATATTCTCCAATCTCCACTCCACTGCATTGCTTAGTAGGATAGCCTGAAAACTATGTGGGGGTACTTTCTTCATGTCTTTTTTTTAATGGTAGCTTCTCCCCCTCCTCTAGTTCAGGCCTTGCACACCATGATGTTAACCTCTCTCTATTTCTCTGTTCAGGTTACTGTTCAGGTTTTGGATGAAAAGCTTGGAAGAATGGTTACCCGTGTTGTCCTTCCTCGAGTTGTCATGCACTCTAGGCAGCATTATGGAGTAAGTTGTAATTAAAGATCTGGGAGCTATGTTAAATCTTTTGAGTCGTTCATTTGATTGCTGCTGTTTAGCAATTTCTCTATTTTTATGCTCCTTACTTTGGAAAAAAAACTGCTTCATATAAACCAATTTCTTTGTTGTGTTAGGCATTTTCCCAGAACTTCACTGGGTTGGAATTGGAAGACGGTGGAGGCAGGGGTACCTCAGGTACACCCGTAACATAAATCCTATATAGTTTGATAATTGTAGTTACTGGCATTTGTTAGTATTATACAAGTTTGAGAATACCTCCAGTTGTGTATCTCCTTCCTTTACTGACATTTGTCATTCTAACAGGTTCACATTGGGAGAAAAGACTCTTAATGAATGAGATTATGACTGGGTCGGTGGATACAAGATCAGTGGTTTCAAAGATGACCTTAGCATTATTGGAGGACAGTGGATGGTATCAAGCTAATTATAGCATGGCTGAGCGCTTAGATTGGGGTCAAAATCTGGGAACGGAGTTTGTTATCTCTCCCTGCAATTTGTGGAAAGGGGCATACCGCTGCAACACAACTCAGTTATCGGGATGCACATATAATAGGGAGGCAGAAGGTTACTGCCCTATAGTAAGCTATAGTGGGGACTTGCCCAAATGGGCTCAGTATTTCCCTCAAGCTAATAAAGGTATGTCTATGATATATTGTGTGATGACTTAGCATAAAATATCCCTATTCTAACATTGTACTGGGTGATGAAATGATATGTTGAACTTTACAGGATTTAAGTTTTCTCATTGACCCTGTTCCATTTTCTTTTTAATCCCTATTAGTTCTTACACTTCTCTATTTAAAAGCAGGCAGTACAATTTCCCCCCCTACTATATGCATATAAACTTTGGTTGGGGTGTGGAGAACAAGTTAGGTGGGTGTAGTTCAAGGGGTAAGTTAAAGGGATGATATCATTTGTTTGTACGTGGTTAGTACACAGCTGTTAATATGTGAGACTGAGGAGCCCTTTGACACATGCACGTGCACATGCAAGATCACCCTCTCTCAATTGTGTGCAAAGCCTAACAGCCTTTGCCCTTTGCTGCTGTTTGCCAAAAACTTTCCCAGTCACAGAACAAGTTAAATCACCTAATCGAACAAGTGATCTGATAAGCTCTTGTGGGATCAGTTTTGGAACTATCTCTGAGGTTAATGAATCAAATAGACTTTCTGGAAGTCTCTCTTTCATGTTCTATCCAGTCTTCAGCTCCGTTTGGCATTGCAATGGCTTTTCAAAAGAACTTTGTTATTTCTACTTTTGGATGTAACAATTTGTTGAGAGCATTTGTTTCTGGTTCTG
Organism: Melocanna baccifera; assembly: GCA_036346265.1. Lineage (NCBI taxonomy): Eukaryota > Viridiplantae > Streptophyta > Magnoliopsida > Poales > Poaceae > Melocanna > Melocanna baccifera. Next base: position 37,498,298 of record CM070682.1, read on the forward strand.
TAACAGAAAAATCTTATTGGAATTAGTAAAGATTCCCCTAACTAACTAGATTCCACAGCACAATGTAGCAAACTGACACTTCATCCCTTCTGATCCTTTATTCTGATTCTCTTCTTAAGTTCCATTTATTAGTTTCTGTATGTCAGCATGTTGCACTTAAAGTTCTCTCCTATAGTCCTATATGATACATAATTTCATGTTTGCAGGTGGTCAGTCTTCATTAGCAGATTACTGCACATATTATGTTGCTTATTCGGATGGTTCATGCACTGATGTAAATAGTGCACGAGCGCCTGACAGAATGTTAGGTGAAGTGCGGGGGCGTAACTCAAGGTGAGGCTGCAGACAATAATTTGGATATAAGCTTGTTTTAATACACCCCATTTCACAATTTTCATCTTTTTTGGAATTTTCCCAATGAGCAGGTGTATGGCCTCAACGCTAGTGCGAACTGGGTTTGTCCGCGGATCTATGACCCAGGGAAATGGCTGTTATCAGCATCGCTGCTCAAACAACTCCTTAGAGGTAACTAATATTTGCTATTTCCTTTATTTTCTCACTTTGCACTAAGTTTGCTTTGCATACTTGGACCCCATTCTGTCCAGAAATTCTTGTGCGTGCTGTGTTTTGTTTTTATTCCTGGTGGGATGTCTCCATTATTTGTAATGTTCATTATAATTTATAACCACCATAAATATAAATGTAGGGCTGTAAGAACTTATAACATTTTCTCAATTTTTCGGTGATTATTAAAGACGAGCCTTTCAACTGTGTGAATATTTTTGTATTTTTGAAATACATTCTTATACCGTTTCTGATATTGGTTACATCAGAGTTCAAATAACCAGTTATGTATCATGCTTCTGTTAAGTTTGAAATGCTGTCCAACTTTGACTAAAGTTTGCCGTTTGCTGTGTTCTGAAAATTCGTACTGTTTAGGTTGCTGTTGATGGGGTCTGGAAGTCATGTCCAGAATCTGGTGGGCCTGTTCAGTTCCCAGGGTTCAATGGTGAGTTTTGTTATTTAAGGTGTATTAGATCAAGTTCTCTCTATTTTCTAGTTCTTACACGAGTTAATTTTGTGCTGAAGGGGAGTTGATTTGCCCGGCATATCATGAGTTGTGCAACACAGTACCTGTCCCGGTGAGTGGCCAGTGTCCCATGTCTTGCAGTTTTAATGGTGACTGCATTGATGGAACCTGCCACTGCTTCCCTGGGTTTCATGGTCACGACTGCAGCAGAAGTGAGTATACGGCTACACACTATCCTTCAGTTTGTATTCAACCGACAGTCGCCTTGGATGTAGATATTTTTTGTTTCCCAACTATCAAGTTTTCAGCACTAAATTCTCTAATCTTCTATCCTGAAAATGATTAATGATGTTCACATGGAATATTTTTATAGTCAAGCAATGTGTTCAAGTAATAGTTGGGGTGAAAAAAGTGTCATGTAGGTTTTTTGTTGTTCTGCTTCATGTATATTGTCAACAAGGATAAAACAAATAGCCAACATGTACATGTCATGTGGGGCATTACGTACTCCAGGCGCAGACCGAAGAGTACTCCATCAGGCAGCAATATTGTTCCCAGCGACAATTCGGCTGACGGGCTACAATACCGATTCGGTAAATGAATCCAATAGGTAGGATATGAGGAGTTTGTGTCTAGTGTGGTCTAGGAGTTGAGTCGTGGTTGTTCTAGACTTGTCTGTTATGTAAGGACTAGTGCTTGTAGTTGGAGGGGATAACAATAGAATCAATCCTTGTCATCTGTTTCTTGATCATCTGCCTCTGCTTCCGATGCTCTGTTTCCTGCGATCTACCTTCTTCTGAACTCGCCGACTGCATCAAGACGGCACCTCCTGGCCACCGCAAGGGTCCAGGGATAAGGCCCCCCGTCTTTCGTTGTTACCACTTACGTTCGCTAAACCGAGCTCGTGACAACTTGGTATCAGAGCCAATGGAAGGGACACCCAAGATGGCGGCATTGACGTAGCAAATTGCCGACCTCACGGCTTCCATGACAAGAAAGATGTCAGAATTGAAGATGGATCTGATAGCGGAGATCGCGGGCGTAAAAGAGCGCATCAGTTTGTTGGAAAAGAGACCCGCCCATGTAGGGGATGGGCTGTTACAATGCCCCCCAGATTGCCCTCCCTCCTACCCTTCTCAACAGCAGTGTTTCCACGGCCAGGACAGCAAACCGGCTCGATGACTCCTCGAGTCCACAAACTCTCCTTTCCAACGTATGATGGGAAAGATGATCCCCTCGGCTAGCTTAACCGTTGTGATCAATTTTCCCTCAGTCAACAAACACCGGAGGCCGATAAGGTATGGTTAGCATCTTATCACCTCACAAGTATGGCACAATAGTGGTACTACCTTCTAGAGCGAGACGAAGGTGAGCCTTCCTGGTAGATTCTTGGCACTTCTTTGTCATGCCGAGTCTCTGTCTTAATCCCAGCAAGTGCAGCTATTCACATCCGGGCTTCAGGAACCCATCCTGACGTAGAGCTTCAAAATCCGGGCAGCCTTCAACTCACCATGGCATTGGCTCGTGCTTACGAAAAGCGTCATCTGTTGACATCCGCACTTTCCCAGCTAGCCGTGCGATTGTCCTCACGGCAACGCCCGCTGAGTACCATGCGCTGAGCTCCGGGTTTCCCTCAGCACCTCTGAAGATGTTGCCACCACTCGCACAGCCAAGTGATGTCCCTTCCATCCCCATGTCAGTGGCACCACCTACTCTGCCTCGACGGCAGCTGACGGTGACCCAAATGGCGGAACGATGGCAGCTGGGGCTGTGCTTCAACTGTGAGGACAAAGTCCCTGCAGGCCATCGCTGCAAGCGTCTCTCTCCTGGAAATCCTTCCGGATATGGATGCGGATGACAGTCCTTCTACCGAACCAATCCAGGCCGAGGAACCTACCATTTCTCTTCATGCTCTTACAGGTATTCAGCCACGCTCTGCACAAACAATGAAGTTGCCAGTTTGGGTGGGCTCGACACGATTGATTGCTCTGTTGGATTCGGGATCTACACAATTTTATCAATGCCGAGGCAGTTGATTAGGCCAGATTCCAATTACAGCCCCAGCAGGGATTACCTGTGGCGGTAGTGGGAACATGTGTCTAGCTCTGGGGTGTGCCGCAATACCGTATTGACTGTCCACACGAAATTTTTTCAGCTGGATTGCTATGCTATTCCCTTGGCCGAGTTTGATGTGGTGCTTGGCGTTCAGTGGTTACGCACCTTGGGGCCGATTGTGTGGGACTTTGACCTCATGACCATGTCCTTCTGGTGCGAAGATCGGTAGGTCACCTGGCAAGGCCTGTAGTCAGCTTCAGGGTCCACTCATGTTTTTACTGCCCCCCTACTGGATCTCATGATTGACTTGTTGGAAGAATTTGCTCCCTTGTTTGATGAACCACATGGCTTACCGCCTAAACGGGCTCATGATCATTGCATCCATTTACTACTTGGCACTTCCCCAATTGCAGTTTGTCATTACCGCTACCCCACTATTCAGAAGAATGAATTGGAGCGTCATTGTGCCGACATGCTACGCCAGGGAGTCATCCAACCAAGTACCTCCGCATTTTCCGCTCCGGTGTTGCTGGTTGGAAAACGGGACAGTTCATGGCGTTTTTTGTGTGGATTATCGTGCGCTCAACGAACGCACCATCAAAGATAAATTCCCAATTCCCATCGTAGAAGAACTTTTGGATGAGCTCAATCATGCTCGGTTTTTCACCAAGTTGGATTTATGCTTAGGATATCATCAAGTGCGGATGCATCCTGATGATGTGGAAAAAACAGCATTTCGCACCCATCAAGGCCTCTTTGAATTCTTGGTCATGCCCTTTAGGCTGACAAATGCCCTGGCAACGTTTCAAGCTTTGATGAATACTATTCTAAGAGCCTTTCTGTGTCATTTCGTTCTTATATTCTTTGATGGTATCCTCATTTATAGCTCCTCCTGGTCAAATCATCTCCGACATGTTCGCACCATTTTACAACTCCTGCAGGAACACCACCTTTTCCTCAAGAAGTCCAAATGTTTATTTGGAACATCCTCGGTCTCTTATTTGGGTCATGTCATTAGTGTCGAGGGGGTCGCTATGGATCAACAGAAAGTTCAGACCATTGTTGATTGGCCAGTGCCAAAGATAGTTCGTGCTCTCCCGGGATTTTTGTGATTGGCTGCGTGTTATAGGCGTTTCATCAAAGATTATGGAGTTCTCGCCACCCCACTCACAAAACTTTTGAAGAAAGAAACTTTTGCTTGGTCGCAGCAGGTTGCTAGCGCTTTCGAACTATTGAAGCATACAATTTCTTCTACACCGGTCCTGCATCTTCCCGATTTCACGCAAGACTTCATTGGCGAATGTGATGCTTCAGGCCAGGGCATTGGGGCTGTTCTACATCAAGGTGCGGGTCCAATTGCCTTCTTTAGTCGTCCAGTGGCTCCACGTCATCAACAGTTGGCGGCTTATGAGCAAGAACTTATTGGATTAGTTCAAGCTATTCGGCACTGACGTCCATACTTGTGGGGTAGGCCATTTATATTATGCACTGATCACTACAACTTAAAATTTTTTTGCTCGATCAGCGCTTGGCTGCTATCCCTCAACACCACTGGGTTAGCAAGCTCTTAGGCTTTGATTTCCGTGTGGAGTACCAACCAGGTCGTCACAATACGGTCGCTGATGCGCTATCTTGACGGGACTCCGACTAGTCCTCACTGCTGGTCCTTTCTGTTCCACAATTTGATATTTTTGATGCGCTTCGCACAGAGGTCCAGGATTTTGCAGAATTACAGGAGCTCAAGGCTCAGGTCTTGGCCGGCACAGCAGCTCTTGACTGGTGCTTTGTGGGTGATCTCATCACCTTTAAGGGCAAGATACTTGTTCCGGAGACCTCTTCTCACATTCTGGCTATTCTCAAAGCAGCTCACACAACTGGGCATGATGGGATTCAAAAAACATTACAAAGTTTGCATGCGGACTTTCATGTTCCCCATGCCTGCCGTATAGTTCAGGAATATGTCCAGTCATGTCAGATCTGTCAGCGCAACAAGACTACGCATCTGCACCCGGCCGGGCTCTTACAACCCCTGCCAGTTCCAACTCACATATGGCAGTATATTGCCATGCATTTTCTTGAGGGCTTTCCTCGTGTTAATGGTAAAAATCCGTCATCCTCACTGTGGTCAATCGATTCTCTAGTATGCGCATTTTGTTCCCCTCGCGCATCCATATACAGCCACATCCGTTGCCCAGGTGTTCTTTGGTGATATCGTGCGTCTACACGGCATTCCGAGTTCCATTGTAAGTGAACGAGATCCTGTTTTCACTAGTCGGTTTTGGGATGAACTATTTGGCCTGGCCGGTGTTCAACTCAATAGAAGCACAGCTTTTCATCCTCAATCGGATGGTCAATCTGAGGCCGTTAATAAAATCATTGCTATGTATTTACGGTGTCTTGCGAATGATCCCCTCGCAAGTGGTTGCAATGGCTGCCGTGGGCTGAGTATTGCTACAATACTTCATATCATTCATCCCTTCGAGAAACGTCATTCAACGTAGTCTATGGATGTGATCCTCCTTCCTTGCGACGCTACGAACCAGGTTCTGCAAAGGTGGCAGCCGTGGATACACTCCTCCAACACAGGGATGAACTCTTGATATACGTGACCGGTTGCTGCATGCCCAACAGCAGTATAAACATTCCTATGATGCTCATCATCGTGATCTCCACTTTGCTGTTGGTCAGTGGGTCTGGATACGCCTTCATCATCGGCCAGCCGCATCTCTTGCTCTTCACACCCACGGCAAGTTAGCACCTCGCTTCTTCGGGCCGTATCAAATCAGAAAATAAATCGGCTCCGTCGTTTACCATCTTCGTCTACCAGCAAACACAAAACTTCATGATGTCTTTCATGTCAGCCTTTTGAAGTCTTTTGTTGGTGAGCCTCCTACTGTCGCACCGTCCTTACCACATTTGTACAACGGCAAGGTTCCTCAGCCGGCTCAGGTTGTCCGTGCTCATCAAGCTAGAGGTCATTGGCAGCTGCTAGTTCAATGGCGAGACCTTCCATCAGCAGAGACTTCCAGGGAAGATTTGGAGGCCTTCCAGAAGCTGTATCCATCTTTTCAGCTCGCGGACGACCTGTTTCTTGAGGGTGGGAAAGATGTCTTGTGGGGCATTACGTTCCTGGTGCAGACCGAAGAATACTCCATCAGGCAGCAATATTGTTCCCAGCGACAATCCGGCTGACGGGCTACAGTACCGATTCGGTAAATGAATCCGATAGGTACCGATTCCCAATATGAGGAGTTTGTGTCTAGTTCGGTCTAGGAGTGGAGTCGTGGTTGTTCTGGACTTGTCCGTTATATAAGGACTACTGCTTGTAATTGGAGGGGATAACAATATAATCAATCCTTGTCATCTGTTTTCCGATCTTCTGCCTCTGCTTCCGATGCTCTGTTTCCTGTGCTCTACCATCTTCTGAACTCACCGACTGCATCAAGATGGCACCTCCTGGCCGCCGCAAGGGTCCAGGGATAAGGCCCCCGTCTTTCACTGTTACCACTTACGTGAGCTTGTGACAGTACATTTCTACTATATTTGTCAGTACTGTGAAGAATATGTTGGTTCTTGTGAAACCGGTGTTGTGAGTGCAGAGGACAATATATATTGTGGTCCTTGGTCCCTTGAAAAATTGGCAGGATTGCCTTTCTGATATATTGAAGTGTTCATTCTGTTATACCTCGTAACTTTGCTAACTAGTGTTGGTTTGGTAAACAGGGTCTTGCCCAGACAAGTGCAGTGGTCATGGTATATGCAAAGCTAATGGGATCTGTGAATGTGAAAGTGGCTGGACCGGGATTGACTGCTCAACAGGTGAAACTTAATAACCATTGAAAGTTTCCACTATAGATGTACACATCTGTTACTTTTTAGGTTGGATTCATGAGTTTTAGGACCATGTTTAAGGCCTAAAGAATTTTTGTTGCCAGTTATCACATATTAGATTAATGCATTTGAGTTTTTGGATGAAAAACATGCTTTGTGATAGAAATAATATCCTGTTTTCTTTTTATGCAGCGGTTTGCGATGAGCAGTGTAGTTTGCATGGTGGGGTTTGTGACAACGGTAAATGTGAGTTTCGGTGTTCAGATTATGCAGGGTACACTTGTCAGAAGGGTTCTACAATACTGCCCAGCCTGTCAATGTGTCATGATGTACTGGTTAGAGATGCTGACGGGCAGCATTGTGCACCAAGTGAACTCAGTATACTACAACAGCTCGAAGCAGTAGTTCTTTTGCCAAATTATAATAGGTTGATGCCGAGTGGGCGGACCTTCCTTAACTTCTTCAACAATGCCAATTGTGCAGCAGCTGCGAAGAGACTGGCCTGCTGGGTACTGCTCTCTTCGACCATTTCTCAGATATTTTTGTCTTGAATTTCTGCTTTTTTTTAAAAAAAAAATGTTTTTACTTCAGCTTTTGCCTCATAAGATTAAGTTGGGTAAAAAGGATCAATTGAGATCGATTCATATTGGACAAAACCTATTTTTGCTTTAAACAAGCATAATAGATTAAGGAGCACAGCTTACCTTAAGTGGACCTTTAAGTTCCACCTTTGAGAAGTGTATATTCATGTAGGCAAATTAATCATCCAGCAATGAATAAACTCATGCTTGTTAAACTCCTTTTATCAGATCTCAATTCAAAGGTGCGATGAGGATGGGGACAACAGGCTTCGGGTATGCTACTCTGCATGTGAGTTGTACAATACAGCATGTGGGGCGGGTCTTGATTGCTCGGACCAGACCCTTTTTAGCAAGAGGAAAGAAGAAGAGAAGGGTGTTCCATGCACAGGATATGGCGAGAAGAAGTCCTTCTGGCTATAACTTTCCCTGGAGCTTCTTCCCTTGTAACTCTGGCTGAAGCTCAGAGATTGTGTAAAGTATACATGGCAATGTCCTATCCATATTCCTTTTCTCTTTTTTAGCCACCACTTTCCAATTGCAGGATACGGAAAGTATAGGTCCATTTCACCTAGGCACCTGAAGATGGGTCCCTGGTGTATAGTCAGTGTTGGGGGTGGGCTCTTTGTTTAGAAGGTTAGTCTGACTGGAAGCTGGAGGCGGATGGTAGATTTTTTTTTCTCTTTTTTAAGAAATAGTGGTGGGAATGTAAAGGTTAACGTGTGTTGTAATCCATTATACATTCTTAACAGAGCATTTCAATGAGAGCCCGTGTGTCGTGTCTGTGTTTAGGGGTGTTGGCCCGATGTTCATAATCGTACATTCATGATCCCAACGCGGGCCTTTCTTTTCCTGTCGAAGTTAATTCACCAAAAATGCATATTACTGCGAGCTGAAGGGTACGGTGGGTTGGGATTGATGCGTGATTATGTTGCTGCTACATGTAGTTTTGTGCAAGGTTGGAAGCCGATGATTGTTTTGACCGATGGGCATGGACCTTATCATGGGACATCAGCTATTGCAATTTGCAATTACCAGGCCAGTCCACGTCTGTGTGCACGCGAATGCTCAAACGTGCAGGTTGCTAGGTTTGCTGCAACTTTCTCATGACTACTCATACATATATCTGGTTTAAAATCGTAACTGGACTAGCAAGCTCCGCACTTATGATACTGCGCGCCTTCTCGTCCTCATCCGAGGCGCACCACCGTCCTTCCATGGTGATCGAGCTACAGCCTTCCCTCCAACGCTGAAGAAAAGGCGAACGAATGATCGATCCAATGGCCGGCATGTCAGACACAGGTTGCTCTGCGGGAGCACTGCGCGTTGAGCCGTTTCGTGTCCGTCTGCCTCCTCGTCGTGGTTGGCACGTACGCAGGGTGTTCAGCTCCCAAATTTTATAGTAAAATATCTAATATTTACTTGGTATATTGAATATATATACACACACACACACACTGACAATTATTTCAAATACTTCATATTCATACCTCCAATTAATTTCAGTATTAATTTACTTCATATTGAATATTTACTTTGGAGTTCAACTAACTCGATCTTTCAGAATTAAGCCTGAACCCTAACTTAAATTTTTGAGACGTTGTCAAACCAGGCGTGTGTTCCCGATGTGATCTAGAGGTGGCGCTGCACGGCGCGGCGTACGCGAACAAGACGCTGATCCTGAGCGCGCTGAACATGGCGTGCGCCGACGAGGAGGACGGCTTGGTCGACCTTTTCCCCCGGAGCATGAGGGAAGGGGAGGGCACCGAGCAGCTCATCGAGCACGGCTACAGCTTCATATTCACCGTACGTTCTTCGAGCTCATACATATACACTTGCCTTAACACATGTTCTACTTGCCATAACACAGATGCCAAGACGGTGTATGATGATGCTTAGTGTTGAAGGGATGGTCTCCACCTTGGCCTGTTCGGCCCAATATGGCTAAGGCCACTATTTTGATCTGTTCTGCCAGCATGACCAAGAGGTTCAATAAGACATTCATACAAAATTATAGAAGTGGTAAAAAAAGTGTAGGCTTACAAGGCCCAGTAGAAAATGCAAAAGACAAGTATATCTTAAGGCAATATTTGTAATTGAAGGTAGAATTGTAAAAAAGAGAGGTATGACGACTATATAAAGGTCCCTGGGGGAGATCCTAGAGGCGAGGCTTCTCATTTTTCTTGGTACATAAGAGTTCCACCAAAAAAATACATTTCATTGTTTGGCTAGTAACCACAACACTTAGTTTGCGATGTGTTAATTCACAAGGATTTGATGTGATGTGGCTGAGGAACCCCTTCCCGAGCTGAACCTCGCCGAGGAGGAAGACCTCCTGATCAGCTCCGACCAGTTCAACGGCCGGCCGCACGACTACCTCGGCAACGAGCTGAACACGGGGTTCTTCGTGGCCTCGAACTACGGGACGGTGGCGCTGTTCGACGAGTGGTACGCGGCGCGGGACGGGTCGGCGGGCATGAAGGAGCAGGACGTGCTGAATGGCCCTGCCCTGCGGTTTCGTTTCTACTTTAACGTTGCATTGGATTTACCCATTACTACTTTACTAGTAATCAGCAATCGCGCAGATGTTCATTGGAGCATAGAAGAAGCACATAAGAAATCACACTTCTCTTGAAGAAAAATTATTCTTTAACCATTTGATTTTGTTAACGTCTAATGATCAAAATAGCTGTTCTAATCTGTGCATTGCAAACGGTACTTCCATTGACTGTTTGGGAATGGGATGGTTTCATGCTTTGTCACGTCGTTACTTCTCTCAGACCTACCATTCAATCGCAAAGCCCTAGAGCGCTCGTGAGCATGGCTTACCCTACATTAAGCTGTACAAGTTTGGTGTAATAATGCTCACGTGAACTAACAACAATGGATTTTGGCCCAGGTGAAGGAGCAATACGAAACGTAACATACCAGAAATAAAAAAGGTTACTGAGAAAAGTGAAATTTTATTACAACCAAATGACATATCAGGACAACTGGGCTTATTATACACAGGGAACCCTGCATTCCTTGCACTTACTGCATACAGGGAATCCTGCATTTGAGCTCTATACAACAACCAACACACTCGGACAACTGTTCTTCATACCAATGATTACGACATTTTTTCCCATCAGACTGTAAATCCCAGCACAAGAATAGTGCCTCGTGATAGTATGTGCCCAAAGCGTTACATTCTTATCTACTGTACAAGCATCGCTTATGCAATGGTTCTGCTAACCTTTGCCAAGCCAGCAGCTATTATGCCCTAACCAACCCTGCTGAAAATTTACGCAACCTGCAAAACTTCTTGACGCTTGATCTCAAATACCTTCCGCAGCGCATCCTCAACAACCTGCATAAGCAGAAAGTAAGCATCACGATAATGCAGTTTTACTTCTAAATTCTATCCAATGTGCACTGGTACAACAGGCTACATACAAAAGAAACACCTAACCAGATTAGCTATATTACCTTGTCCGGAGTTGAGGCACCAGAAGTAACTCCAATTGTGATAGGCCCTTCTGGCAACCAGTTTTCTTTCTCGGCAAGCTCGCCATGCTGTTAAATAATTCAATTTTAAGTCAAAAAGATGCTACACTTTCAGTTGAAATTTAACTTCTGTTTTTTTTTCAACTTCCTGTTCATTTGTTGCTAAAACCTCCCGAAAATTTTATTATTTTGGCAAGATTTACTAACATTTTCTGGAGAAAAACTTTATTCTTGATGAGAGAGAATTATATCCGGGGGTACTAGAAAGTACATTTAGCTTGTAGCTGATCCTGTTTCCTGGTCCAATCCTTTGTTCACTGTCAATCCAGTAAGACGGAATTCCACTGAGTTCTCCTATTTCTTGCAAATGAGAGGTGTTACTGGAGTTCCATCCTCCAATAACCAGAATAAGGTCAACTTTCTCCTTCACTAGCTGATACATTGCATCTTGTCTTTCCTGAGGTACGAAAGTAGAAGGGGCTCACCAATATGGTCTATGTTCAAAGTGAGTACATTGTCCTGAAGACACATTTCTAGTAGACACTAAAAATAAATTAAAAAAAAAACTATGATCCATAAAAAATAGGCAGAAAGTTTGTCGCATGCTTTGATGGGGCTACATATGCATGTGGATTGAATTGGAACCAAAAATAATTGCCACAGCAATCACTAACTCTATATTCCTCTCTGCTACAACTATACAGTCAAGAATACTGTCCCACCATTTCAAGGAGAACAACGTTGTAGCCTCACACACAGAGACCAAAGAATGACAAGATACAATAAGATTGCCCTTCAATCCTTATTGAATTTATCTCACGTAGAGTATTAATAGGGTAGGTGTTGGTCAAGTGAAATGTTGTGATTGTTTGTTCCAAGCCATCTATGACATCATGTAGTGGAGTGTGCATTAAACATGAAGAAGGGCAAGTTTATGAGCGCAAATTGCTTCAAAATCGTAGAACATCGTTCTTTTAGGTAATTTTCTTTCTAAAACATCTTTATTTTAATAAGGTAAGGAGTAAAGATATGGTAGAGACAGTTTGTTTTAACATCTAGAAAACATAGTTTAAGAAAAATTCACATGTAGGACTTTTAAAAGGGGAAGATTCAGCCAGTCCAACAGGGACACAACACAAGATTTCTGTAAAACTAAAGGATAAGTTCAAAAGAAAATTTACCTGTGTGGCATCACAAATAGTGTTGAAGGCAATGAAGTGGTCATTGACATTCTCAACTCCGTACTTACGCATCATAGTCTTCTCAACAAGTTTTCCTGTTAATTATATAGCATCATAGTCAAATTGGTATTAGTGTAAAAGCAAATTTGTACGGTATAAGATTAGACAACCATAAAGGTAACAATAATTGCCAGTTTCATGCACCTATTTCTTCAGTCTCTCCTTTAAGCATTGTTGTTTGATTTGCAATCCCTACTTTATCTAAGTCAACATCAGGATCAAATACCGGAGAAACAGCGTTTTTGAATTTCTGCAATTGTGGGTCAAACAGTTCCATTAGACATTAGTAATTTCTTTCCACATGTCAGCAAAAGGATAATTTGAATAAAATCCTTACCTCAAGGAATTCCTCTTTCGTTGAGCTAGACCCATCAAGTTGGCCACCAAGTATATAATCACACACATACATTGCCTGTTACAATTAAAATCATTTTTTTATCTTTAGCCATAGAACATACTCAACATGAGGTCCAAAACAATAACAAATTTAAATACATAAAAAAGTACCTCTGCTATATTCTTCACTATGATGTACTTTTCTGCAAAAGAAGCAGTGGCAACCGTCTCTTCATGGGCATATTTTCCATGAATAATAGAAGTGTAGTCACCCTTCTTATGCTTTTCAACCATGTTCCACACCTACATTCAATTACGGAGTTCATCAGCCTGATATAAGTTTCGACTCTTGAGACACAGAGAATGGTATAGTAAAGGGAAAAATACCTTTGAAACCCAAGGGCATGTTGTATCAACTATCTGCACTTTCTTCTCATTTAGTGTGTACATTTCCTCCACAGCAGCTCCAAATGCAGGCAATACGACAACATCACCTTGTTCAACAACATCAAAATCCTTAAAGCCGGCGTCAACAGGGATGTTTTTGACACCCATCTCGTCCAATCTCTGCATGCACAATCACAGGAATTTAACTCAAGTCAAATCCAGAGCCCCTCAGACCGACATGCCACAAAATAAACACATTAGACATGGAAAATATGTTTTTATTTGCTTTGCAGATAACAACATGAATACTCTAGGCCCAAGAAAAACAGAAGTTAATCGTTTGAGTAACTGAAGAGCTAAAAGCCTAAAGCACATACGAATCTGGTATCAATTACTTAGTATGAACAATTTTATCACTAGATTTTTACTTCCTGTCGCTCAATTTGTCAAAACTTCATATATGTATCTCATAGACAACAAGCTCAGATTCTTCCAAAGAGCCATCCATGAATGGGACAGTTCGCCCCACAAGATGCACATGGAGATGTCAAATCAAACGAAATCGATTTGTGGGAATAGTAGTACCTTGTTGACGGTGGGGTTGTGGATGATCTCGTTGGTGAGCCAGATGCGCTCCTCGGGGAACTGCTTGCGCGCCTCGTAGGCGATCTGCACGGCGCGCTCGACGCCCCAGCAGAAGCCGTAGGCCTCCGCCAGCTTCACGGTCACCAGCCCCCACGTGTACTCGTTCCCGTTCTCCTTGAGCGTCTTTATCACATCGCCTGTACGTGCCCAAGGGCAATTCCCCCATCAATTGGAAAAAAATTTCTAAAAGAAACAGCCTGCAATTGGCTACCGCTACTAGTTTGTTTGCAATTACTGGTGTATTCTTGGCTCATGAGCTCGAGGGTCTCCTTCTTGTGGCCGAAGCCCTTGCGGTTGTAGTTGTCGCTGCGGGTGAGGTTGTGGCGGAAAGCCTTCTTGTCGAAGTCGGGGTCGAAGGAAGCGGACGCGGACGCCGCGGGGGGAGAGGAGTCGCAGCGGACGGAGGAGGGCGTGCGCCGGCTGCGGCGGCGCGGGGAGGAGGAGGAGGCGGCCGGGGAGAGGAGGGCGGAGCGGAGCTGCGCGGTGATGGTCGCCATCGCCGCGGGCCTCGAGGTGGTGGAGGAAGCAGGCGTGTGGAGTTGCGGGGAGGAGTGGGCGGCCGCCACCAAGTGCGCGGCGCGGAATGGGGATGGGTGTGCGTTGGGTTGTGAACTGTGATCATTTTATCGCTGGCCTCATATATTTTGTTTTGTGGAAATTTGGAGACAAGACCCTCTACTCTGTGAGTATCACACATTGGAACATTTTCGTTTTACCACAAGTTGATCGCATTCTCCAATCTATGGCAGAAATCTCGCACTTCTCTCTTCCCCCACTGTTCCGTTTTCTCACATCCACTATGTCAAACATGACTGACTGTCGTTAATACCATAAAAATCTATTTTGCCCTTCTTTGCAACTCCTCTCTCCTCACTCCAGACTAGCGTGATGGGTTTGCTCTAGGCACAATCTATGTCTACCAGAAGCACGACCTCTTCTCTTTTAGGAAAAAACCAAACCCCAAGGGTACTTTGTGAAACAGTTGGCAATGGAACGACTGTCAATTTCTATTGACCTAATGGATGTGGCAGAAGAGAGTAACACCCTAATAGACTAGTAGACAATAAAAGGGAGGCGGTTTTAAGTTGGTCGGATGGCTCAATTGTAAGCTCTCACGGGGTGTAAATGGAGCAGATATTTTTTGATCGATTGTCTGTCTATTTTAATTCAGATACAATTCGGAGTATATTTTCAGATATTTAAAGGTTTTGCCATATACGAAAACGGAGTCAAATATTTTTATCGGATACGGAAATAAATTCAAAAAATGTATTATCCGACAGATACGGAATTATCCAGATATTTTTTTTCAGATAGTTAACTATCCAGTAAAAACACCAAGCAATGCAAACTGTTAACGAAACCAGCTCACCCTAGCGGGAGCGACACCCATCCAGTGATTCCAATCATCCTACTCCTTCCTTCGGTCCTCCTCCGACACAGAACAGCAGCGACGCTACCGCCGCCTGCCTCTCCTCCCCCACAAACGGCGGCTGCTCCCCCGCCTCTTCACCCCCATAGAACTGTACTCCCCCCGCCTCTCCTCCCCCACACATGGCAGCAACGGCTGGTGGAGACTGGAGAGGGGGTCCGATCGCCTCGCCTTCATCACTAGCCAGTTGCACAGCCTCCCCTTCGACCCATATCCAGGTAACCAGAGGAAATCAAGACTTTTTTTTGAAAAGAATCTCCAAATCGTTGGTTCATATGGCTATTGCAACACCTCTTGCGCTCGCATCCAGATTTGATTTGGTGGTAATTGTGTTAGGGCATTCGGTTCTGTTTTAGTTTTAGGGCACTATGTGCGTGTCTATTACTCGATTATTGCTTAGTGCGCAAAAGTCGCTATGAGGATTGCCTTAGGTGTGTTGTAGAGATCTCCGATTCGTTGTTACAATCTTTGATGCGAGGTAGAAACTGCCTAAATTACATAGTTCGTTCTGCCAAGTTCTAGGTTACTAGATCATCGGGTAAAAACATGAAATTGTGATTTACAACATCGGCAGTGAAGAATTTGTTGGATGCATAATTAGGTGGTATGCTGTGGACACTTAGGCTACCTGCTTATAGCTGAGTTAGCTATGTAATAGAATACTGAAGCAGGAATCAGATGCAATGCATGGTTTGTTCCTCATCCATAAATAACAATGCTGCTTCTTTTTTGTGGTTCATGCAGCTAATGCTTTGTTTCTATTGATATTTTTTTGTACGATGAGATAATGACCTATGTTGAGCTCCCCTAAAGCATGCTTAGAGATGGCTCGCTGCTAACTGTTGCTAGACAAGACTTGTGTTTTGAACTTGTCATGTGATGTAATTAAGTTAAATGAATTAGTGATGTACTTGGCTATGGATAATTCTTGATTTTGAACCGTTTGAGATGTTAGAGTTGTGACTTACTACATGTAGATACTACTTGCTTCGCTAGGCCCTATCATCTACTTGATACTTTGCTAGTAAAAACTTACTACTTAGTAATAACTACTTGCTTAACTACTCCCTATCATCGTGTGATATAGTCAAATTTGCTTATTAAGCTGCTAATGTAGTTGCATTTTGCATATGTAGTATGATTAATTGATCTTTATACGTACTACATATATGGTTCCTATTTTCGCATATTATCTATTCGTGACCGAGACTAATCGTATTCGAAGCGATTTGTATTTGCTCTGTATTCGTGACCAAGAATATCCGCATTCGTATTCATGTCTAGTACTATCCATATGCCGACTTCGATTCTGAGAAAAAAATATGAAAAAGGATATGGGATAAGCGATATCCATCCGTATCCGCTCCATTTACACACCTACTCTCAGGTTTTTTACTCTAAGTTTGTTTATTTTGTGGTAATATATAGTGATAATAGTTTGAAGAGAAAAAATAGAATTAAGGAGCTGAGCGAATCTTTGCTTAATATTGATCTTTCTGTTGGCAATAAATGTAGTGCACATAGTGAATGTTCTGTTTTCCTATGGCATCAAAGACTTGGTCATATATCCAAGGAAAAAATAATGAGGTTAATGAATAATGAAATTATACCTCAATTAGATTTTTTTGGCTGGAACATATGTGTAGAATGCATTAAAGGAAAGCAAACCTCACATATATGAAAGCATCCTACCACTAGACCTGCCACTAGAAGTAATGCACCATTAGAGTTAATACACACTGATATATGTGGTCCTTTTGATGTTCCTTCCTAGGGAAATGAAAAGTATTTCATTACTTTAATTTATGATTACTCACGTTATTTCTATTTATACTTATTGCATGAAAAGTCTCAAGCAATGGATTACCTAAAGGTATTCATTGATGAGGATGAAAGGCAACAAGATAAAAAGGTTAAAGTTGTAGGATCTAATAGAGGTGGTGAATATTACAGCAAATATAATGAAAGTGGACAATGTCCAGGTCTATTTGTTAAGTTCCTTGAAAGTAGAAGTATTTACTCACAATATACAATGAATGTAACACCTCAGCAAAATGGTGTAGCTAAAAGGAGAAAGTACTCTCATGGATATGGTTAGGAGTATGATATATAATGTAAATGTATCTATCTCCTTGTGGATGCATGGATTAAAGAGTACTACATATATTCTAAATAGGGTTCCTAGTAAGTCAATTCCTAAGACTCCTTATGAACTATGGACATGTAGAAAATCTAGTTTAAGACATCTTCATGTTTGGGAATGTTCAGTAGAAGTAATGATATATAATCCATATGAAAATAAACTTGATGTAAAGACCATTAGCGGCTATCTCATCGGTTATCTTGAAAAATCTAAAGGATATAGATTTGACTGTCCTAACCATAGAACAAAAATAGTTGAGTCTGGAAATGCTCGATTCATCCAGAACAGTCTAATCAGTGGGAGTAATGAATCTCAAAGAACTGTTAATGAGATTCGAACAAAAACTTCTTCAACTAACATTTCTCCTCCGAACATTGTTTTAAGGTTACCTAACAACCCTAAAAGTGAAAATATGGTTGGTGAAAAGTCGATGAATAATATACAAGTCATGAAAGAAAAAGATATATCATAAGAAATAGCGCTAAGAAGGTTTGTAAGACAGAAAAAATTGGCTATTTTGGATTATTATGTGTTATACTCTTTAGAACATGGATGTGACTTAAGTATAGACGAAGATCCAGTCTCCTTCATACAAGCCAAGAAAAGTAATAATTTAGAAAAATGGTTTAGTGCTATGGAAGATGAGTTAAATCAATGGATGACAACAAAGTCTAAGATTTGGTTGAGCTGCCTCAAGGTTCAAAGCAAGTTGGTTGTAAATAGGTCTTTAAGACCAAACGCAACTCAAAAGGTAATATTGAAAGGTACAAAGTCAGACTTGTTGCTAAAGGTTACACTCAGAAAGAAGGCATTGATTATAAGAAGACTTTCTCTCCAGTTTCTAAGAAAGTCTATCTAAGAATTATTATAGCTTTAGTTGCACATTATGATTTAGAACTTTATCAAATGGATGTAAAAACCGTATTTCTGAATAGTGATCTTGAAGAGGAAGTTTATATGGATCAACCATAAGGTTTTAAAGTCCAGGGAAAGAAAAATTTAGTGTGTAAATTAAAGAAATCAATATATGTCTTAAACAAGTATCCCGCCAATGGTATATTAAGTTCAACAATACCATTACATATAATAGATTTACAGAAAATTCTGTTTATCAATGTATCTATCTTATATTAATGATGTTCTGTTAGCCGCTTATGATAAATCATTGTTATATGATGTAAACTACGAATTTCGACATGAAAGATATGGATGAGACATCCTTTGTCAATGTAATAGAAATATTTCATAACAAGAAACAATGATTGTTAGGTGTGTCTCAGAAAGGATATATCGATAAAGTTTTGGAGAGGTTTAAAATAGATAAGTGCTTCGCTGGCATAGTTCCAATTTAGAAATGAGACAAGTTTAGCAATATGCAATGTCCAAAAAATGATTTAGAACGAAAAGAAATATAATTTATTCCATATGCTTGGGTAGTTGGGAGCTTAATATATGCTTCAACATGCACTCGACCAGATATTAGCTTTGCTATTATTATGTTGGGTCGATATCAAAGTAATCTTGGGATGAATCATTGAAAAACTGCGAAGAAAGTTCATCGGTATTTACAAGGCACCAAGGATTACATGCTCACTTATAGAAATCGAATAACCTTAAAGTGATTGGTTACTCAGATTCAGACTATGCTGGATGTGTAGACTCAAGAAATTCTACATTTGGCTATATTTTTATGTTGGCTGGAGGAGCAGTCTCTTGGAAGAGTGGAAAGCAATCAGTTATTGCTATTACGACTATGGAGGCTGAATTTGTGGCTTGTTTCGAAGCCACTATTCAAGTATTATGGTTATGAAATTTTATAGCAGGTCTCCATATTGTTGACTCAATAGAGAGACCATTAAAAATTTATTGTGACAATTCCATAGCCGTATTCTTCTCCATAAACGACAAATACTCGAAAGATGCAAAACACATGGAATTGAACTATTTGTCAGTTAAAGAAGAAGTGCAAAAACATAAAAGTGTTTATTGAGCATATCAATACTGATCTTATGGTAGCAGATCCGCTAACTAAAGGTCTATCGCCTAAAACATTTAATGGTCATGTTGAAAGAATGGGCTTAACTGAGAAGTCCTTGTTATCACAGTAATGTGTTTGTAAAGGTTTGTACAAGTTTGTATATATAACAATTGCTCATATTATCGTAACAAGTTTGAATTCAATTAAAGTAATGTTTTTGTGCTTTATTTCACATTATGGAGTTTAGAGAAATATTTTAATTAAGGATTATGTTTTCCTTATTTAAAGATATATTTTGGATTAAATTGATTGTGATATATGGAAGGAATCTTATTGACTAAAAATTTGAGACCACCATAATCCTTTCAATTTAAATTCAATTAAAGATATGACTTGATAAATTCATGGATAGTGCGCACTCAAAGTTTATATGTGAATCATCAAGTTAATACATGGGTCAAGTGGGAGATTGTTATGTTAGATTGATCTCTCTCCCGATTAGCCGTTGGCCTTGATCCGCGCCCTGATCGAGGGCGCCCAGCCCATCTATTGGGTGGTGGGCCCCCGTCGTGCTGCGCTATAAATAAAGGGGTGGGGGCTGACGGCTCAAGACACGAGGTTCACCTGAGACGCAACCCCCCACACAAACCCTAGACCGATCTAGAGGGATGCGCAGTCAGCGGCGGGAAGCTCCATCGCCTCCGTCACCGGATCTCCGCCGCCGTCAACGACCTCCTCTTCCCCGATCGTCGCTGCCCGTGTGCAGACCTCACCGAGCCAACCGTGATGGCCAACTCCTCTTCCAATGCATCGGACGGTCGGTAACCCCTAACGCTAATCCCCTCTTCCTCTCCCCTTCTCTCTCGAATCAAACAAAAAGAATCCAACAATGGTATCAGAGCGGGCAAAGAAAATCCTCAAGACTCAGATCGGGGAAAAGGCAAACAAAAAGTTTCGGGCGGCGGTGCGCGGCCAAGATCGCCACACCGCTCTGCGTGCCCTTCGCGACGGCCGCCGCCGCAAGCCCGCGCTGCTTCTGCTGCGCGCTGCTGGCGCGCCGCCGCCTCGCTACGCCTCGTGTCGCCCGGCGCTGCCCGCCAGGCGCCGCGCGCCGAGTGGGCAAAGCTGCGCGCCAAGCCGCCGCCGCGGCATGCCGCCTCGCGCGAGCCTGCGGCCGCCGCGCACTGGGCTCTCCACGAGGCCGCAGCCGCTTGCGCGCGCCCGCTCGCCGCTGCCGCTGCGTGCCCGCAGGCGCCGCCGCGCCTCCCTGCTGGCCCCCTCGCGCCTACCCGCTGGGGCCGCTGCTGCTACCTGCGCTGCGCTGCTGGCTCTCCGCCGCCGCCGCCCGCTGAGCGCTGGGAGCCGCCCCGCGTAGCACGCAGCCGCCTCACGCCGGAATGCCAGGCCCAAACCTCTCCACGCTCAGATCCGAAAAATATGGGTAGTGGAGCTGTTTTTCGGGTGAGAGAATTGGATTGAATGGTGGAGCGTTTTTTTGGGGAAGTCCCTTTGACCAGGCAAGGCAGATATTTTGGTAGTAAGGCTAACAGTCCTGTTGACTGGTCAAAAGACATGTATTAATGCATTTCCTGTATTCTTCTAGGTGTATGTATGTATATATATATATATATATATATATTGAAATTGTTTCATGGTATATTTTTTCCGCTGCAAAAGTTAAATGGTGATTACTCTTTAAATTAAATTCGAATCAACGGGAGAATTTAATTTTTTGAGCATTGTTGTGAATTATGATATTATTATTTTCTGACCAACGTTGATAATAACAGTATTATAATTTTAATTGATGATTTTATGCATTATTTCTATTTCTGCCTAACGGTAATGTAGATTTAATGTATAGATAAAATTGTATGTCGTATTTTGACCAACGTTGGAAATAAGGCATATAATTTTTGATGTTATGATATTGTTATTTTCTGACCAACGTTGATAATAACAGTATTATAATTTTAATTGATGAGTTTTATACATTATCTATATTTCTGCTCAACGGTGATGTAGATTTAATGTGTAAACAACTGTATGTTTTAATTTTAACCAACGTTGAAATCAAGACATGCAGTTGTTGTTAATATGTTTAAATGTTCTCACTGTATATGAATTGTGTTTTCAGGAAGATACTCTTTGATGGGCTACATCAGAGATATCCCGGTTCTCAAAGGAGACAACTACGGTAAATGGAAGAAAAAGATTGACCTGGCATTCATCTTGGCCGAGGTGGACTGGATAGTCACCACACCATGTCCCACAGAGCCTGTGGCACCGGTGAGAGATGACAATGAGGTCGATCTTGCTTGGCGGACTGCATGAGGTACTATGCTCCCATAAAAATGTCATATGATCTTGATCATAAAAAGTGGGTCACTGCCAACAAGAAATGTTTGGCTGTGATAAAGAACACGATTGAGCCTGCAATTGTGGGCTCAATCGCAGAGTGTGACACTGTCACAGAATACCTTAAGAAAATAAAGAGTCAATTTACTGGCTCTTCAAAGACTTATGCTACACAGCTGATTAAGCAGCTTGTGACAGAAAGGTACTCTGGTGGTGGCAGTGCCATAAGAGAGCACATACTAAGGATAAGCAACTTGGCATCCAAGCTCAAACCAATAGATTTGGCTCTCAAGGATGAGTTCCTTATTCATTTAGTTTTTGCTTCTTTGCCAAAAGAGTTTGACACCTTTGTTGTCAACTACAACATGCAGCCCGAGAAATGGGACTTAGAAAAGTGCATAGCTATGTGTGTGCAAGAGGAGGAAAGAATTAAATTCTCACATGGTGGTTCTATCAACTATGTGAAGGACTACAAGAAAAAGAACTTTAATCATTCCTCCTCAAAGACAGGAAAGCCTCAGCATAAGAATTTCACAGTGGAGAAAGATCAGTGCCTTCATTGCAAGAAAAAGGGACATTACAAGAAAGATTGTCCCGATTTCTTGAAAATGATTATGTCAAAGAAAGGTGAGAACATCATTACGTTCATAAATGAGTCCCTGTATGTACAATATTCAAAATCTACTTGGTGGATTGATTCAAGTGCAACTGTTCATGTTGCCAATAATTTGCAGAGATTCCGTTTGACGAGGAATACGCAAAGAAAAGAAAGATACGTTAAAGTCGCAAATGAAGTCCAAGCTGAAGTTGAAGCCGTTGGCGATCTTTCATTAGAGCTAGCTAATGGTTTAACTCTTTTACTTAGAGATGTTCTTTATGTTCTCTCTTTACAGAGAAATTTGATTAGTGTTTCATGTTTGGACAATAATGGTTATGATTGTCATTTTGGAAATGGCAAGTGTGAAATAATGTTTAATAAAGAATGTGTTGGTCTTGCCATCTTACAAAATGAGCTTTATTTGTTATCATTACGTGATGATGTGAATGTCGTATGCGATAATGGGAACGTCGCGTGCGAGAAAGCAAATGAATCCTCGTCTACGGATGTAAACCGGAAACGAAAGAGAACTCTAGATGCGTCGTCGAAATTATGGCACTGTCGTTTAGGCCATATTTCGAGGGGGAGAATAGAAAGACTAGTTAAGAATGATATTCTTCCTCCATTAGAGTTCTCAGACTTAGAACAATGTAAAGAATGCATTAAAGGAAAATATTTAAAGAAAATTAAGAAAGACACTAAAAGAAGCACAGGAATCCTACAAATTATTCACACAGATATTTGTTGTCCTTTTCCTGTGAAAAGTGTGGATGGATATGACTCGTTCATAACATTTACGGATGATTACTCCCGTTATGGATATATTTATCCAATCAAAGAAAGAAATGAAGCCTTGGATAAATTCAAGATATTTAAGGCTGAAGTTGAAAACCAACACGATTTAAAGATTAAGATAGTCCGATCTGATCGTGGGGGGAGTACTACGGTCGACATACCCCATATGGACAAGTTCCTGGACCTTTTGCAAGGTTTTTACAGGAAAATTGCATAGTGGTCCAAAGATTCTACACCGGTGAACCTCAACAAAATGGAGTAGCTGAAAGACGCAACCGTACCCTGATGGATATGGTGCGAAGCATGATGAGCTATTCCAAACTGTCATTGAGCTTATGGATGGAGGCGTTGAAAACCGCCATTTATATTCTCCACAGAGTGCCTAGTAAGTCGGTGCCCAAAACACCGTACGAGTTGTGGACAGGAAGAGTTCCCTCACTAAACCACTTACGTGTATGGGGGAGTCCTGCTGAGGCTAAAGTATTTAACCTAAACCTTGGGAAGCTTGATCCCAAAACAGTAAGCTGTCATTTCATTGGCTACCCTGAAAAGTCAAAAGGTTTTCGTTTCTACTGTCCAGACCGATATACAAAGTTTGTAGAAACGAGACACGTTGTCTTCTTAGAGGATGAAATGATGAGGGGAAGTATGGTAACTCGAGGGATTGACCTTGAAGAGAAGCGGGCGTATGCGCCCACTCCGATGATTCAAGAGCTATTTTTCGCAGTGCCTGCTGTCGCTGCACCGACGGTGCAAGACACCGTGGTGCCAGCATCTGTTATTGTTCCTCCTGTGGCAACAATGAATGAGAATAAGGAACCTGTTCTTCAGGATCCTACAGAACCCATTGCCACAGATGAGGGGAGCAACAAAGACCTCAAATGTAAGATGTACCAAATATAGAGGCTCCGAGGAGGTCTCAAAGAGTAAGAAGATCAGCTATTTCTGATGATTATCAGATTTATCATACAGAGTAATTTCAAATGGAGAATGATCCCACTTCATTTGAAGAAGCCATGAGAAGCGAAAATTCTTCAAAATGGCTTGAGGCCATGGAAGAGGAAATGAGGTCCATGAAGGCTAATAAAGTCTGGGACTTGGAAATTATTCCTAAAGGAGCCAAAACAGTAGGCTGTAAATGGGTCTATAAGACAAAACTTGACTCCCAAGGGAATGTAGAAAGATACAAAGCACGACTTATGGCAAAAGGCTTTACGCAAAGAGAAGGGATTGATTACAATGAGACCTTTTCTCCAGTCTCATGTAAAGACTCCTTTAGAATCATAATGGCATTAGTAGCACATTATGATTTAGAGTTACATTAGATGGATGTAAAGACGGCATTTCTTAATGGAGATTTGGAGGAAAATGTTTACATGGCACAACCGAAAGGTTTTGTCGTGGAAGGAAATGAAAGAATGGGATGCCGCCTAAAGAAATCGATCTATGGGTTAAAGCAAGCTTCAAGACAGTGGTACTTGAAGTTTGACAGTACAATAAGAAAATTTGGGTTTAAAGAGAATGTAGAGGACAACTGTATTTATACAAAGTTTAAAGGTGGGAAGTTTATTTTCCTAATCCTGTATGTGGATGATATCCTACTAGCTAGTAGTGATGTCAGTTTGCTACTGGAGACAAAGAAGTTTTTGTCCTCAAACTTTGATATGAAAGATCTTGGTGAAGCTTCGTTCGTTCTAGGGATCGAAATTCACCGGGATAGAAACAAAGGGACATTGGGACTATCACAAAAGGCATACATAGAGAGAGTCTTAAAGAAATTTGGTATGCATAAATGTAGTCCTTCATCTGCACCTATAGTCAAGGGCGATAGATATGGGGATTTTCAATGCCCCAGGAACCAGTACGAGCTCGATCAAATGAAATCGGTTCCATATGCTTCAGCTGTCGGAAGCTTGCAGTATGCTCAAGTGTGTACGCGCCCTGACTTAGCGTTTGTCACCGGGTTACTTGGCATATTCCAGAGCAATCCTGGAATAGAACATTGAAATTTGGTAAAGAAAGTCTTGCGTTATTTGCAAGGAACAAAAGGCCTCATGATGACATACAGAAGATCAGATTCACTCCATATAGTGGGGTATACAGATTCTGATTATGCGGGAGATGATAGAAAGTCGACATCCGGATATGTATTCACTCTCACTGGAGGAGCTATATCGTGGAAAAGCTCAAAGCAAACCGTCACTACATCGTCCACAATGTATGCCGAGTTTGTAGCATGCTATGAGGCTACGGGGCAGGTGAACTGGCTAAAGAAGTTCATACCCGGTTTAAAAGTGGTTGACGACATCAATAGACCACTTAAGTTGTACTGCGATAATGAAACCGTAGTAATGTATGCCCACAACAATAAGTCAAGTGGTGCTGCCAAACACATTGACATAAAGTACTATGTTGTGAAAGATAGTTCGGGATCAAATTATAAGTCTTGAGCATATAAGTACCACAAAGATGTTAGCGGATCCGCTTACTAAAGGCTTACCACCCAACGTGTTCAGAGAACATGTAGCCGGCATGGGTTTAAGGGAAAGCCTATGATTCCTGGACTATAAAGGGCCCAAAATTAAAGAATCTGTTTCAGAACAGAGATGTGTATTGTAGCTGTTGAATCTATCGGCGATTGACCGTGACGATGAAGCATGCTCTATGCACTAATCTGTGATGAAATGGAAAAAGAAGAAAAGATATGATATGAGAGGAGATCAAGGGGGAGAATGTTAGATTGATCTCTCTCCCGATTAGCCGTTGGCCTTGATCCGCGCCCTGATCGGGGGCGCCCAGCCCATCTATTGGGTGGTGGGCCCCCGTCGCGCTGCGCTATAAATAAATGGGTGGGGGCTGATGGCTCAAGACTCGAGGTTCACCAGAGACGCAACCCCCCCACACAAACCCTAGACCGATTTAGAGGGACGCGCAGTCAGTGGCGGGAAGCTCCATCGCCTCCGTCACCGGATCTCCGCCGCCGTCAACGACCTCCTCTTCCCCGACTATCGCTGCCCGTGTGCAGACCTCACCGAGCCAACCGTGATGGCCAACTCCTCCTCCAATGCATCGGACGGTCGGTAACCCCTAACGCTAATCCCCTCTTCCTCTCCCCTTCTCTCTCGAATCAAACAAGAAGAATCCAACATGTTAGTTTTAGTAATGGAAAAGTGCCCTATATAATTTATTGAATTAATTCTAATTATAAAAGATCTAGTATGATGGTTGCTAGATTTAAAGTATTAGAGTTATTAGTTTTTAACTCCCTCTTCTCTCCCTTTGCTGAATAAATGTTACAATTGTATATGTGTGTTAATTACATGCTCTAAGAGCTTGTGCATGCATACAGAAAGAAACGCTAGCAGCTACTACGTACTAGTTTTTTTCAGTTGCATGCGTGGCAACATGTATGGCTGGCAGCGTGCATGAGAAAGCTAGCAGTTGCATGCATGATTGGCAACATGTCTATATGCAGTAATGCGGAAGGCTGTTCACAGGGCAGCAACGTCAGGCGGTCGCGTTTGTATGCAATGACGTGTACAGCTGTTCGTAAAGCCAGCGGCCGGCAATAAGGCTGTTTGCAACAAGCGTCCGAGAATGCGATCTCTTCATATGTTGGATTAATTAGACTTGGTCCATTTAATTTAGCAATTAATCAAATGAAATTCCTAGACCCACATGGAAAAACTGTTTAGTCCCATATGGAGAGTTGAATGGGAGTTACACCACTTTAAAAGGTGGAACGTGTTAACCCCCTTGTGGAATTGGAAAGAGCCAATACGCGCTCGCCTCGCCTCGCCTCGCCACGCCGAGCCGTGCGGTGCGATGCGGTGCGGTGCGTGTGCGTGTGCGTGCGTGCAGGCGTGTCGGGTGCGTGCGCATTTTTTCTTTATATATTCGAAAATCGTAACGCATTGGCTGGCAGTAACGGTACAGTTACTAGTGAATTATGGCTGCGGTTACTTTCGAGTAATGGCTACAGTTACTAGTGACTAATGGCTGCGGTTACTTTCGAGTAATGGCTACAGTTACTCTGGCTCTTCGTTTTTGCTGTTACAAAAGGCTCTCCACTCCATACGGGATGACATATAGTATTCTGGTTCTGTTTTTGTGCTGTGCGGCATCTCCGGTCCAGAACCTTGCGCGCAAAGGGTTCTGGGCGAGTAGGCCTCCGAAACTCTGTCCGTTTGCGTACCTGCACGGGTAGACGGGCAATCAAGTTTTTGGGAAGCGCATTGGCGCGACTACTCAATCTGCGAAGTACGACATCTACTTCCTGGTGGTGAACTGTTCGTGAGACTGCACGGCGAACGTCTTCCTGCATCACGCCGCCCCGCATCACGCCGATCGACTACATCGAATAGACCATCATGTCGATCGATGGTAACGGCGCCTCGGTGTCACGTACATCGCCCCGCCCGAGGGTATAACCTGAAAACTTCTCTGGTGTATTTGTTTCTGTGTGCTATGAATAAGTTAATAGGTGTTGCTGTTAGCTTGTTTGTAAGCAAATATGAATATATCACTGTTGAATCTCTCATGCTTTTGTATGTCATGTTTTATGTGCTGAATTTATGGATTAAAATATGCCGAAAATTGACTAGATATTCAACAATCCAAAAACTTGATAGGTCTTTTTCGGTAGTTGGCTTTGCTGCGTCGCTTAAGCCGCACCCTCCGTTTGATGGTTCAAATTTTAAGAGATGGCGTGCACGTGCGATCCTGTGGTTTACTACCATGGAATGTTTTCATGTTGCACAAGGCAAGCCCGCTGAGCCTCTATCTGCTGAGGACGAACGCAAGTTCAATGTAGCGGATAACTTGTTTCGAGGTGCACTTGTTAACATACTGGCAGATAACATTGTGGATGTGTACATGCATTTACCTACGGGCAAAGAGATGTGGAATGCACTTGAGCCCAAGTTCGAGTTTCGATGCCGGGCAAAGAGTCAGTATGTCATGGAGCGCTTCTATGACTACAAGATGGTTGATGACCGTTCTGTAGTAGAACAAGCTCATGAGATTCAGGCGCTGGCAAAGGAGCTTGTGAACAATAAGTGCGAGTTACCGGACAAGTTTGTGGCTGGCGGTATTATCGCCAAGTTACCACCTTCTTGGTCGAATTTTGCTACCTCTCTAAAACACAAGAGGCAGGAGTTCAGTGTTACTGATCTCATTGGCTCTCTTGGTGTTGAAGAGAAGGCGAGGGCAAAAGATACTCGTGGCAAGAAAGTTGCTGCTGAGGGAGGTTCTAGTGCCAATTTGGTGCAGAAAAAGAACCCTCAGGCTTTCCACAATAAGAAGAAAAATAAGCCTATTGTCAAGCCCAAGGCTACTACTGAGTTTAAGAAGAAAAGCAAAGGAATGGGCGGCTGCTTTGTGTGCGGTGATTCTGGCCATTGGGCTAAGGATTGTCCAGACCGCAAGGATAAGCAAAAGAAGTCTGCCAACATGGTTATTAGTGATGCTGGAGGAACATCGGGGTACGGTAATTATTTACCTACAGTTCTTTCTGTTTGTCAATCACCTGAGTGGTGGGTTGACACTAGTGCTAATATTCATGTGTGTGCTGATATTTTCTTGTTTTCATCTTATCAGGTCTGTCGAGGTTCCTCCTTGTTGATGGGAAACGGATCGCATGCAGCTGTTCATGGTGTTGGTACGGTCGATCTGAAGTTTACTTCGGGAAAGACCGTGCAGCTGAAGAATGTGCAGCATGTCCCCTCCATAAAGAAGAATCTTGTCAGCGGGTCTCTATTGTTTAGAGATGGTTTTAGGCTTGCATTTGAGTCCAATAAATGTGGCGTGTCTAAATGTGGAACATTTGTTGGTAAAGGCTATGAGAGCGGAGGCTTGTTCCGTTTTTCTTTGATGGATTTCTATAATAAATTTGTGAACCATGTGTGCAACGATGATGATGAATCTAATGTTTGGCATAAACGACTTTGTCATGTTAATTTTGGGTGTATGACGCGCTTAGCTAATATGAATTTAATCCCGAAATTCACTTTGGTTAAAGGTTCTAAGTGCCATGCGTGTGTTCAATCGAAACAACCTCGCAAGCCTCACAAGGCAGCGAAAGAGGCGAGGAATTTGGCACCGTTAGAACTCATTCATTCCGATTTGTGCGAGATGAATGGCGTGTTGACTAAAGGTGGGAAAAAATATTTCATGACGCTTATAGATGATTGCACTAGATTTTGCTATGTGTACTTATTGAAAACAAAAAGATGAAGCGTTAAATTACTTTAAGATCTATAAAGCTGAGGTAGAAAATCAACTTGAGAGAAAAATCAAGCGGGTAAGGTCTGATCGTGGGGGAGAGTATTTTTCGTATGAGTTTATTTTATTCTGCGAGGAACATGGAATTATTCATGAGAGGACACCTCCCTATTCTCCCGAATCAAACGGGGTTGCCGAAAGAAAGAATCGCACTCTAACTGATTTAGTTAACGCTATGTTAGATACTGCGGGACTTTCTAAGAAATGGTGGGGTGAGGCTATATTGACCGCGTGTCATGTCCTAAATAGAGTTCCTACAAAGAATAAAGAAGTAACACCATTCGAGTAATGGGAAAAGAAGAAATTGTCTCTCTCGTACTTGCGCACCTGAGGATGTTTGGCCAAAGTTAACGTGCCAATTGTCAATTAATTATAGGTTATTAATTATAAAAACTGGAGTACCTGACATGCGTGTTGGTACAATCATAGAGTCCAGAGACGCCACATTTTTTGAGAATGAATTTCCTATGAAATGTGATGTACCTAGCTCATCTAGGCAAGAACCTATAATTTCCCTTGATTCTTTTGTGCCGATAGAACATGCTGAGAAAACGCCTATGGAAAATCCTGAGGAGGATAACAATGAGGTTACTCGAAAGAGTAAGAGACAGAGGATTGCAAAGTCCTTTGGTGATGATTTCATTGTATACCTCGTGGATGACACTCCAAGAACCATGGAAGAGGCATATTCTTCTCCTGACGCTGACTATTGGAAGGAAGCAGTATGGAGTGAGATGGACTCTATTATGTCTAATGGAACTTGGGAGGTCGTTGACCGTCCTTATGGGTGTAAACCTGTAGGATGTAAATGGATTTTCAAGAAAAAGCTTAAGCCTGATGGTACAATTGAAAAGTATAAGGCAAGACTTGTGGCCAAGGGTTATACTCAGAAAGAAGGCGAAGACTTCCTTGATACTTATTCACCTGTTGTCCGATTGACCACAATTCGAGTACTACTTGCCCTGGCTGCCTCATATGGTCTGCTCGTTCATCAAATGGACGTTAAGACAGCTTTCCTAAATGGAGAGTTGGAGGAGGAGATTTATATGGATCAGCCAGACGGGTTTGTGGTAAAAGGTCAAGAAGGAAAAGTGTGCAAGTTGTTAAAGTCTTTGTATGTCCTAAAGTAAGCACCTAAGCAGTGGCATGAGAAGTTCGACAGAACTTTGACATCTGCTGGCTTTGTTGTGAATGAAGTCGACAGATATGTGTACTATCGCTATGGTGGGGGAGAAGGAGTGATCTTGTGCTTGTATGTTGATGACATACTGATTTTTGGGACCAACCTCAATGTGGTTGAGGAGGTCAAGGACTTTCTGTCCAAGAGTTTTGAGATGAAAGATTTGGGAGTGGCTGATGTGATTCTTAACATTAAGCTACTGAGAGGAGGTGATGGTGGGGTTACACTTGTGCAATCTCACTATGTAGAGAAGGTCTTGAATCGCTTTGGTTATAGTGACTGCAAGCCTGCTTCTACTCCTTATGATCCTAGTGTGTTATTGAGGAAAAACCGAAAAATAACAAGAGATCAATTAAGATACTTCCAGATCATTGGCTCATTGATGTATTTAGCTAGTGCTACGAGACCTGACATCTCGTTTGCTGTGAGCAAGCTAAGCCGATTTGTTTCAAATCTGGGAGATGATCATTGGCGTGCTGTTGAGAGAGAAATGCGCTATCTAAAAGCAACCGTGAGCTATGGTATTCACTATGCTGGGTACCCAAAGGTACTGGAGGGCTACAGTGATTCAAACTGGATCTCTAATGCTGATAAGATAAAAGCCACGAGTGGATATGTGTTCACACTTGGAGGTGGTGCTGTTTCCTAGAAATCTTGCAAGCAGACCATCTTAACGAGGTCAACCATGGAAGCAAAACTCACAGCGTTAGACACCGCAACTGTTGAGGCTGAGTGGCTTCGCGAACTCCTTATGGATTTGCCGGTGGTTGAAAAACCAATACCGGCTATCCTGATGAGCTGTGATAATTAGACCATAATTATCAAGGTGAACAGTTCTAAGGACAACATGAAGTCATCTAGGCATGTTAAGAGGCGGTTGAAGTCTGTCAGAAAGCTGAAAAACTCCGGAGTGATAACACTGGACTATGTCCAGGCAGCTAAAAATCTGGCCGACCAATTTACAAAGGGTTTATCACGTAATGTGATAGATAGTGCATCGAGTGAGATGGGCCTGAGACCCACATGAGTCATACCACAGTGGTAACCTGTTCTACGTGATCGGAGATCCCGTGAAGTAGGATGGTGAAACAAGCTGTTAGTTGACTGGGAGGAGAGACCTTTATAGGGCTCATTTCTTCAAATGATGCGCTTCTCTCCTATTCTGTATGGTAGGTTGGTTTTTACCTCAATGTGATCCGAGTGGCTTATTTAGAGCAGAGATGTCGGCCTACAGGACATCTTAGAAGGAACACACCTATATGAGTTCGACTGCTGGTCACAGTCTATGAGATTTAGGTGATCTCTAGATACTCATGAATAGGCATGGAGTATGACTTATACGCTCCAACTAGAGGGGATGCTTTAGGCAGTCTAGTACTAGTAAAGGAACTGGGTAAAGCTTGTTCGCACGAAACTATCAATTCAAGGCATAGTCCATTGTTTAGTTGTGGATGAGTGTAACTCCTTTCCTAGGTGGATGTTCAACTTAACAGTCTCCATCGAAACACTGGTATATCAAACAACAGCAGAACTGAGAACATTTCTCGTGTGCCTTGAAATTTGGTGGGGATTGTTGGATTAATTGGGCTTGGTCTATTTAATTTAGCAATTAATCAAATAAAATTTCTAGGCCCACATGGAAAAACTGTTTAGTCCCATATGGAGAGTTGAATGGGAGTTACACCACTTTAAAAGGTGGGACGTGGTAACCCCCTTGTGGAATTGGAAAGAGCCAATACGCGCGCGCGCTCGCTTGCCTCGCCACGCCACGCCACGCCACGCCACGCCGAGCCGTGCCGTGCGGTGCGGTGCGTGTGCGTGTGCGTGCGCAAGCGTGTCGGATGCGTGCGCGTTTTTCTTTATCTATTCGAAAATCGTAACGCATTGGTGGCGATGCGCAGTCGATTACTAGTGAATTATGGCTGCGGTTACTTTCGAGTAATGGCTACAGTTACTAGTGACTAATGGTTGCAGTTACTCTGGCTCTTTGTTTTTTCTGTTACAAAAGGCTCTCCACTCCATACGGGATGGGATATTGTATTACAGTTCGCAGCCGCGCGGTATAATCTCGGTCCGAGAACCTTGCGCGCAGGGTTCGGCGGCGAGAGACCTCGAAACTCTGTCGTTTGCGCACGCGGGTAGACGGGCAATCAAGTTTTTGGGAAGCGCATTGGCGCGACTACTCAATCTGCGAAGTACGACATCTACTTCCTGGTGGTGAACTGTTCGTGAGACTGCGCGGCGAACGTCTTCCTGCATCACGCCTCGTCCTGCATCACGCCTCGATCGACTACATTGAATAGACCATCATGTCGACTAATGGTAACGGCGCCTCCGGTGTCACGAACACAGCCCCTTGAGGTATAACCTGAAAACTTCTCTGGTGTATTTGTTTCTGTGTGCTATGAATAAGTTAATAGGTGTTGCTGTTAGCTTGTTCGTAAGCAAATATGAATATATCACTGTTGAATCACTCATGCTTTTGTATGTCATGTTTTATATGCTGAATCACTCATGCGCGCGTGTATTGGCTCTTTCCAATTCCACAAGGGATTTACCACGTTCCACCTTTTAACATGACATACAAAAGCATGAGTGATTCAACAATGTTATATTCATATTCGCTTACGAACAAGCTAATAGCAATACCTATTAACATATTCATAGTACGTAAACAAATACACCGTAGAAGTTTTCGTGTTATACCTCGGCGGGCTATGTCGTGACACCGGAGGCGCTGTTACCATCAATCGACATGATGGTCTATTCGATGTAGTCGATCGAGGCGTGATGCAGGACGAGGCGTGATGCAGGAAGATGTTCGCCGTGCAGTCTCGCGAACAGTTCACCACCAGGAAGTAGATGAAGTACTTCGCAGATTGAGTAGTCGCGCCATCGCGCTCCCAAAACTTGATTGCCCGCCTACCCGCGTGTACGCAAACGGATGGAGTTTCGGAGGCCTACTCGCCCAGAACCCTTTGCGCGCAAGGTTCTGGACCGGAGATTTCTTCGCACAGCACAAAAACAGAACCAGAATACAATATCCCATCCCGTATGGAGTGGAGAGCCTTTTGTAACAGCAAAAACAAAGAGCCAGAGTAACTGCAACCATTAGTCACTAGTAACTATAGCCATTACTCGAAAGTAACCGCAGCCATAATTCACTAGTAACTGTATCGTTACTGCCAGCCAATGCGTTACGATTTTCGAATAGATAAAGAAAACGCGCGACGCACTGACACGCTGCATGCAGCACGCACGCACACGCACGCGCGCGGCGGCGGCGGCGAAGAAGCGAAGCGCGCGCAGTATTGGCTCTTTCCAATTCCACAAGGGGGTTACCACGTTCCACCTTTTAAAGTGGTGTAACTCCCATTCAACTCTTCATATGGGACTAAACAGTTTTTCCATGTGGACGTAGAAATTTCCTTTGATTAATTACTAAATTAAATGGACCAAGCCTAATTAATCCAACACCTCCAACAACAAGTATAAGGTCAACTTTCTCCTTCACCGGCTTGTACATTGCTTGCATCGCGTCTTTCCTGAGTTGTCGAGTTTAAGTGTGTGATCAGTGTTGTCTATAGTCAAGAGACTGAGAGTAACTATGTACAAGAACCAAATTTACAGAGACTGCAACTGGATCAGCATAAAGCATAGCAAATAGCGTTGAACCTAATGAAGTGTTCGTTAATATTCTGAACACCATACTGGCGCATCAGTCTTCTCAACCAGTACTCCAAAAAATGCATAGAAATACAGTATTGTTTGGTAAAAGTGCGCATGCATTGCATATAAAATGAGGCAGTCACAAAAACAACAAAGAAACATCAGGGTAAAATCATGGACGATTGTATTTTCAAAAACTTACCAATTTGTTCAGTTTCTCCTTTAAACATTGTTGTTTGATTCACAACTCCTACTTTCTCCAAGTCAATATCAGGGTCAAATCTTAGAGAGATTGCATTTTTGTATTTCTTGAATCGCAAACAGTTCCATTACAGTCACAGCCAATTGTTTCCAACATGTTCGTTGAGATAGACCCATCAAGTTGATCCCTAAGAATGTAATCACACACACATGTTACCTGTAACAATTTAAAATAGTTTATATTTTCTCACACAAAGCATTCACAATAAAAAAGAAGTCTGGAACTATATCAAAATATAAACGCATAAATCAGGGGCGGATGCACGTTGGGGGGGGCACAGGCCCCGTGTCGATTTAAATTTTGTTGTTTAAAGTCTAACCTTACACAATGTGTGCCCTCGTATGCTAAGAACCAATGCCCCCAACATGTCATATCTATCTAAAAGAGAAGAATAAGCGAGCGAGTGACTGACATGAAACAACACAGAAGATCAAGTGAATAAATGGTTTTTACAAAGGGAACATACCTCTGAGACCAAAGGGGAGGTGGTGTCAACTATCCGCACGTTCTTCTCGTTTAGCCTGTACATCTCATCCACAGCAGCTCCAAACGCATGGAAGCTTTCCTGGGCAGTTGGGCCGTTCTTTTTGTCAATTGGGCTATTGCTGTGTCGACGTTGCATGGGCCAAAGGTCTTAGCCCAATGTGGCAATACCTTCACGTCCCACGGCCCATGCCTCCTCTACTCCTCAGGCAACCTCATGGCTAATGCACTCGGTAGGCTCGACTCCCCCAATCCCATTGCTGTGCTTTCTCAAGACCTCAACACACAAAAGTCCCAAGCCGGCAAACCCTAGCTATAGCAGATGCTAGCTGTCGGCGGGATCTCAGCGCCATGCCTTGGCGGAGGGCCGGGCTGTGGTCTAGCAGGGATAGGTACAGGGGGCCACGCCGTGGCGCAGGCCGCCGGGAGCCGGGCAAGGCGAGGCCACAGGGTGCGTGCCATGGCCATGCACAAAATGATTCATATCCTGCCTATCGGATTTAGATCGATGTCTCTCGTGTGTGGTGTTTTCTTGCTCTTGTTCCTTGATTTTTTTCTTGACTCAGGGAGCTTTGCTTACTCCGGTGATTCCTCTAGCCTCCACACTACCATGGATAGGAGCTCGTCATCCCGATTAGGTGTAGCGAGGATCTTCGAGCACCTACCCTGCCCTATAGTCAAACTTCCCTTGCAAGTACTTGGGCCTGACTCCTTCTATCTAAGAACTAGGGGTACAAATGAAATAGATAATTTCCGTTCGATCGACTGACCGAAGACTCGCAGAGCAGATATAAAAGAGATAAATAGATATCCGATACTATCCATGTCCGACTCCGAGGAAAAAATATGGAATAGACTACGAGATGAGTGATATTCGTCCGTATATATCCGTATATCAAGTGATACGAGAAAGTCTGTTGTGAGTTCACTTAGGAACAAGATAACATATAAGTAGATTGTCACATCTAAACATGCAGATAATACTGAGTGCTCTTACTTCAGTATCTCGGTGATTAATCTATCTGTATTTACTTAGATCATATCCTACTGTCCAATGTCCTATGTAAAGAAGCAGATAATTTTCGTTCGATCGACCGACCGAAGGCTCGCGGAGTGGATATGGAAGAGGTAAATAGGTATCCGACACTATCCGTATACGATTTTGATTTTGAAAAAATACGAAATAAGATACAAGATAAACGATATCTATTCGTATCCACTTCGATTGCATCCCTACTGAGAACCCCACAGCTCGTCGCCTTCCGAGGGTGGAAAGCACCTGAAATAACAAGGGCGGGGAGACTAAGGGCCTGTTCTTTGCGGCTTCTAAAAGCCGCTTTTGACTTTTGCTACAGTAACTAACTTTTAAACGGAGTATTTTTTTTTAAGATAGAGTCTACAAGTTAATTATAGTACACGTTAAAAAACTAATATCTGTATCATCAAAAATCACAAGCGAGTATCTCTCTTTCCGCAATCTCTGTTGCAAACAGCCAAAAAACCATTAACCGCAGCCAAAAGCCATCAGCCGCAGCAAAAAAGAACAGGCCCTAAGTTTTCAAATCCGTTTTCACGGCCACGGAAGTGCCGATCTATCAAATGTTGGCGACGGACCTCCCTAAGTGGCTCTACGTACAAGGGGATAGACACACTTCGCTGGGCCATTTTGGCGAGGAACGGACGAGGTTGAAGGTAGGCATTGTTTAGTGTCGTGGCAGTGGATTTGTAGATCGCTGCATCTTGGCAGATTAGACCTTCAGGTCCTGAACCGAGCCCTTGGGATTCGTTGGTTATGGTTCGGTCGCGCGGACGAGCATGTTTCCTGGTTATGCAGTGAAGTGAATGTGGACAAGGCCACAATGGATACGTTCCATGCTTCTACTAAAGCTTCGGTGGGTGATGGCCGGCAAATCCTTTTACGGGAAGACAGGTGGCTCAACGGGCAAACCATTTCAGAAGTGGCCCCGGAGCTTTACCACTTGATTCCATCTCAGGCGGAGGAAAAGAGGAACGGTGCAAGAGGCGATCCAGGACCGCCGTTGGGTGGCGAATATCAGGGGAGGGTAACTACCGGTATTCCGTTAGACCCCAATCCAACGGGATAGTGCCACTTCATTTTCATTGCCACTCTCCATCCCATCGCCGCTCTCCGGCCTCCCTACCCGTTGCTCTCCGGTTTTCCTCTCCACCGCTCCCCTTCCCCCTTTCTCTGGTGTGAGCAGGTCCTCACCCCTCCTCCTCCTCCCCTCGCCCCCTCCTCCACCACTGGTGGTTGATGGTGATCTTGCTGCCTCGCCGCGCCACCGTCTCTCTCTCCCCTGCAATTATCACCCTGCTCAACCTAATATTCACAGCACCGCCGTGTCACCCATTCCTCCCTTCGCCACCACCCTCCGCCGCTGCCCGATACCCTCCACTACCGCCCACCGCTGCGCCATCACCTCCCCGGCTTCCCTCAACATCCGCGGCCCGGGGGGGGGGGGAGGGGGGCATGGTGAATCTGTCGTCGCGGCGACGCTTCGCTAGATCCAAAGCCGAAAGCAGCAAGAAGGAAGATGAAGAGGAGGCTGCGCTATGCCGTCGCGAAGGGAAAACGGTATACCGTTTGTAAGTGTTTCTCTATTAGGAGAGCCCTCTCAG
Source organism: Melocanna baccifera (assembly GCA_036346265.1). NCBI lineage: Eukaryota > Viridiplantae > Streptophyta > Magnoliopsida > Poales > Poaceae > Melocanna > Melocanna baccifera. Next base: position 37,535,710 of record CM070682.1, read on the forward strand.
TGCCTGCCCGAGTTCAATATCTCCAAATTTGGAGCCGAGTTTCGGCAGTTCACCTACAGGACGACATCACCTTGGCGTTGCTCCTTCAGGGTTTGCCGATATATATTTAGTTGTCGTGGGCGCCTCTCAGTTGTAAAATCTTTCTCTGGTTGGCCGTGCAAGGCCGGCGTTGGGCGGCAAATCGCCGGCAAAGGAGAGGCCTCCCCCACCGGCCAACTTGCGTTCTCTGTTCCCGGCAAGAGGAAAACACCTGACCACCTCTTCTACAATGTGTCTACACGGGGCAAGTGTTGGTTTGAAGTTGTTTCGTGTCTGCGCGACATTGGCGTTGTGCCCAGCTAACAGGACGAGATAACGCTTTGGTGGCCGGAGGTCAGGCTGCTGCTACTTACTAATAAAAGGAAGACGAAGGATTCGGTCTCCATGCTTCTCACTTGGTCGATTTGGAGGCAACAGATGAAGGGAACGTGTATACTACGCTAGCTACAATATTTAATTTTTTATCGTGTTCAACTAGAAAATATACGTGTAAAGGAGTTATGGATAGTTACCACTAAATGTGCTGCGCAGCAGAAGAAGAGTTGGAACAGCCCAGTCCAACGTAGATGCGCGTCGATGAAGAGGAAGCAGTCGATCGTTTCACGAACTGAACATCTCCTCCTCGTGTCCTAGCAATAGCCTTACGCTTCTCGCCGATCAGCACAGCAGCAATAGCAGCGGCGTCTCTACGCAGTCCACACGTGCGGGATGGAACGCCGTGCGCTGGTGTGCTAGCACCGCGCGCCTAGCTAGGGTTTCGGGATACGGCCGAGGGGAGGTGACGACTAGGGTTTTCAGGATGGTTTCGTAGCCCTACAGCCCCACCTCTACATATTTATAGAGCATGCTAATAGGCTTCCACGTTGTAGACCTATTAGAACCCTAATCTTATATAGATCAATATCCATTTTAGCTTTAATACCGAATTATTTATGATTGCCTCTTAGGCACATCACTAACAACGGAATATCAGGGTCTTCAACGGATTCAACAAGTAGAACTGACTCGTAAGATCAGGGGAACTCTCGAGCTTTGGAGGGAAGCAAAGGTCGGCGCATTTGCGAGATTAAGACCTCATTTTCTTTAGTAGCCGCTCGTCTTCGTCCCTTTTTCCCGCTTTTCTTTTGTTCTTTCTTCTAGCTTCTAGTCGGTTGTAATTGGAGCTCAGGCCATCTCCTGGGCTGGTTGTATCTGTTTTCTGCCCCCCTATCTTGAATATGACGCACGATTCGGGTGCGTTCCTGAAAAGCATCCATTCCATGCGCGCGGCGCGGCCTCGCTTAACCAAATGCCCAAACGGGCTTGGCGTTCTACCAGCGCGGGCGCGGCGCGCATGCACGTACGACGCCCACAAAACGTGCCGTCGCCGACGCATTCGCAGGCAAAGCGATTCCTGGCCATGGCTCGCGCAGGCGCCACGCTCTGAATGCTGATATGGTGCTAGGTTTCTTCTTTTTAACTTTTACTGCTTTTTAGTTTTTCTATAGTAACTAGTTTTTAAACTGAATATCTTTTCAAAACGAAGTATTTGAATAATACTAGCCAAAATCATATATAGATTCCTATTACTTCATACTTTCTTTCATAAATAATCTAAAGTCAAATAGCCACAATAAAAACCATAAATCTAAGTAAAAAAAAACAGATCGCTGTCCGAGACAGGCCTAGCTTAGGCCCGCGCGCGTTCGCATCATCATAGCCCAACGATCTGTAGGCTTTCTTTTGCTTTACAACACAATACCTACTTGGGCTGGTCCAGAAAATCATGGCTAATGCGCTTTTTTCAGGCCCATAACAAAAATATTCTCCTGGAATTGGCAAATATTATTCTTTTACCTACCTAGATTTCTAGCACCGCACACCAGATGCCAAACTCGACCTTACTCTTTAGTAGCAAAACTGTAAAACAGTAAGTATTCCTTCCAAGTATCATATTCGAACATGAGTTACTCCTCTCATCACACAAAAAAGGAACCCTTTTGGACATCGGCATGGCATCCAAAATTTAACTTTGCCATATCATGTTCACATGTCCAATCTAAAATATTCACATGGACGAGTTTTTAACTGCGTGCACCTCAAAAACGTCACTTTTAAGCCAACATGCACACCATTTTACTTCACCGGCGTGAGCATTGGTGTCACTTTACACATTAATGAAGTGTTGCTTAAGAGTAATTAACACGATAATCTAATCAATTGGCGAGTACACTATTAATGCACGCGCTGCGCCGGCCACTCCCGTCACATGCACGCTGTTCGCTCCCTCCACTCGCTCACAGAGAAATTGGCTAGCTAGAGTGACCGCTGCTAGATGCCATGCATGAAAACGATCACTCGGCCGGCCGGGCTTCCTTTCCTTTCGTCTCCTTCCCCTCCCTCTCTCACCCACTCACTCAACTCACAGTAGCAAATCAACATCTGCATGCACAAATCCCAGTACTAGTACTACTACTGCGTTAAGGAACAAAGCAAGTAGACGAAACAGCGCGGCTCCGCTGCCGCCTGAATGAGACAGCTGCTTCATCCGATCCACGCATACGGACAAGCCCAAGACTGAATGTCTGAATGAATACTTGCGCAACCGCTCGGGCTGTCCACGGAGACAGACAGCTCGTCATCCTCGAGAACAGCGCATTCCCTTTGCCCCAGCTAGCTGGCTAGCTAGCCGATCGATCAGCGGCGACGTAGGTACAGCGGCGGCAGGCGGAAGGGCAGAGCGCGGCAGAGGTGCTTTGGATCGATCGCTCGGCCTTGCGCGCGGCGGGGCCGGGCAGGCTGGTCCGCCTTTATTTCAAAAATTCCCAGCGAATGATCGTGTCAGGGGTTCAGAAGAACGGCAGCGCGCGCGCCGCAGGCATGCGCAGCGTCTACCTAGGGGCATCTTGGCCGGCCCGCCGGCTGTAGTTCACCGTCGATTCATCGTCCACTCATGCAGCAGCCAATGTGCATATCGCGCGGTGCATGTGGAAGGACAGTGAATACCTCGACAATGAGAACCCAGGCCTGGCGCGTACCTGCAGCTTTCATCCCTTTTGACAGGCTACAAATTGCAGCGGCAAACAGGTTCTCTGTGTTACCGACAGTGCAAAATCACGTTATATATCCTCCCTCGGAAACTGTCCAATCGAAGATGAATGTCTTCTTGTGAGGAATTACAGCACCAATAATCGCTGTCCCTTCGGCATCCTAGCTAGGATATATAACGTTAGAGTCATATCCTCACAAGAATATGTCTCTAACGTTATATAATCCTCTAACGTTCGTTTCAGATGAACCGCTTCCAAATAATACGTTTTCTTGAGTAACGTAGAGGATCTCGTTGTGCTAGTACTGGTCCTGATCAGAATAGCTTCTCGTCGTGGCGATTGGAGATATTTTAACTGTAGCACTTTCGTCCTCTAGTGAATTTTTTTTGTTTTTTTGGTATTTTTGTGTTTTGATTTTTTTCCGTATTCCTTTGCATTGTCCGCTCTAGATTAGCGTGCTGTTTTTATTTTTACATTTTTGTAAATTTAATTATGCTCAATAAGTTAACTCAGCTACAATGTTTTTTCAGCCAGCTACAGTGTTTTTCAGCAAAAGCCAAAAGCCATCGCTATTCCGAACGCCCCTCTGAGTACTGATCACTAGTGCTAGACTGCTAGTACTCGTCGCGCCGGAGGGAGGCTAAGGGCAGTCCCAATGTTATAGTTTCTTACATTAATTAGACTTGACACGTAAGCATTTTGGTGACATGGCATAGTAATTAAAGAGGAGAGATAAAGAAACGGTTTCTTCATGAGGAAACTATTTCTTCACGAGGTCCAAAGCCGAGGAAATCAGCAAAAGATGCGCTGCAGCGAACTTGGTTTCTTATCATAGTATCTTAGGAGAAACAGCCAATGCATGTGCAGGAAGGGGATGAAAATAATTGGTCACGATTCGATCTGGTCCCACACGAAGAAACCATGGATTAGAAACTGTAGTTTGTATCATAGTGTCTTAAAAGATTAAAAACTAGTTATGATTTCAAGCATTAAGACTGCCCTAATAGGTTGCTGGCAGGTGGATGGGTCTGCATGGGATGCTACTAGCTAGTTGCACAGAAGCTGCCAAATGGGTCCACTACACTCCAGGCCCACTGCCCAAGAGCACAGAGGATAAACAAAGGACATCTTCTTTTGGGATTGCTCTTTGAATTTTGTTTTGTTAGAAAGTTCAAATAAATAAGATAGTTTTTTGATCAGATATTTTAAATGGTTTTTCAAGCTAAAAATTGTATGTGTTGTCTATATCGATATCTTCATATAAATAAAAACTATTAGTCACAACTCAAACGAACACGAACAAACACTACACCGGCTGGGGTTTTTTTTGGCACACACATGCTATTTAGTACGTACAAGCCAGAGTTATGTATGTATGTATGTATGTATAGTGTGTATGCACATTTGTTCTGTTCTGTGGCGGGTATTTTGTACGTAGGGACGAGACGTTACGTCTGGTCTCTGGTCCCCGGTATTCAGCTAGCAGCACAGCTCAAAGCAGTTGTCCATCTCTTTGGGTCGGGACCATATACCCTCAACTCCAAGCTACATCCTGGTCCCCCCACCCGGTGAACCAACCAGAATCACACCAACAACTAGAGGATCTCCTGTGGCAAGCCCCTCCGGCCTAGCTAAACTCTCGCTACTACAGAGATGGATTTTGATGGGAAACGGACACGCGCTTAATACGTTTGGCACGATCAGGTACGCGAGAGACCGGTACGTACGTACGTGGTCGATCGATCCATCCATCCTCTTAAGGCTCACACAACCAACATGCGGTCGCAGGTTCAAATCGAACTCTGATAGCCTTGAGAAGTGAGGTTTTGCACTATGAACTAGGCTACGCAATAGTTGGCAGCCGGTTGATCCAAATTAATTTGTGCTACGCCTGCAGTCGGCGAACGGTTATGCGTAGGTTTTCAAAGATTTGAACATAATATATATACGTGGTTACAAATATGATCATATCTGATGCACATGGTTAATAGGTTAGAGCAATGAGTTGTGCATGCATGCACTTGTGAGTCTCGATCGGACTCCGTAAAATCTTATAGGTATACACAAATATACACATGTATGTATGGGGATCCATATATACATGTATAATCTTGGCGCGGGATTGCATGCATGGCGGCAGAGCGGCCCACGTCGGCCGGTAGCGCGGGATGTCAATAGCAGCAAAATGCTGTCGGCTTTAATAATTTATTACGACTAGTGTCGTTATGGGCCTGGTCGCATGGCCTACCACGTCAACAAGTTGTTGCACCGGTGATTCCCTTGGAGCCCCTTTGTGGGCATCCTCCCTCTCCCCCTCCGTTTCTCTCTCTACACACATCACTTTCTTTTTTTTTGACAGGACACAAATCACTTTCTTATCTTTAATGGGTGTTATTCTGGACTGTAGCTGATATTTTTTAGCTGTGACTGATAACTTTTATCTGTATTTTTCAACAAATCATGCATGTGATTTTATATTCAGAAACTATGTGAAGATTCCGCTTTAAAAAACCACTCTATTTCGATATTAGATCTTTTGACTTAAAAAACCAAAAAACCAATGATAACAGCTAATTATTCTTCGTTTTCCGCGCCAAAGGAGAGGGGAGAGAGACACAGACAGGGAGATGTGTGTGAGGGTGTGCATGTTAGATAGGTACTATCATACAGTGTGGCAGCAGAGAAGAGTGAGAGAGAGAGAGAGAGAGAGGAGAAAATGGTGCAGCTAGCTAGCTACGGGATGATGCCCTGACCGATGGGATTACTGGGGGCCATGATATGCATGCAAAAGACACAGGAGGCCGGAGCATGTAGCCCTATTGTCTTGAAAGGGTTAGCTACTGATGAGTACTGACTCTGAGGAAGAAAGTGACTAACTGGAGAAAGATGTTGGGCATGCAGGTGCCATGGCCAATTGGAGATAATCACCACAGTGATTGGGGGGATGGGGGCTTTGGTTGGTCAGATGTGGCAAATTGTTCGTATCGTATTGGTGGCCCTTGCCCAGTGCTAGCTAGGGTGCCTACACTTGTGGTGGTATATCTACTCTGCCCTGCTAGCTCCAAGAATTGACAATTCAGAGCTCTACTCTATATGCTATAGTACTTCCCTTTTGATCTTCCCCTACCCGGCCCGGCCCTGTCATTACGAATGTATCATTGTGATTACAAGCTGCATCGGTTTAGAATTGTAGTTCTACTTAATTCGTGTTTTTAAATGATGCCTTAACACTCCAGTCAAGTTAGCACTAGCATGAGAGGAAAATTGGAATCAGTTACCAGTACCAATCTATCACCAGAGTTATTGCAGAAATCTAAAATTCTTCTGTGAATCAAGAATTGCTCTTGGTACAAGCTTTTCTGTATATGGTGATTGACTACCCATCTGCTGATCCAGTGTCGATTAGTCGTTTATGTTGATTTTTTTTTTAAAAAGGAAGTCGCTTATATTGACTGCATTGACAAAGTTAGCATTCAGGTTGTTCAGGTGCACCAGATCGATCGATCCAACATATGTAAGGAAAGAAAAACAGTGATGCGGCATGAGCCTGTTGACGAGAACTACACACATGCACCCTGAATATCATACCTGGCAATTACCTATCAATTCAACTCGCCATTCCTGTCACATCCTCTCCCATGTGCCCGCAAATCTTCAGAAGCACACACATTCGCTCAGGCGCACGAACATATCCAAACAAAGTCGCCATCACACAATGCGTGAAACAAGCTCCAAACAATCATGCATGTACTCTAGTGTGATTGTACGTTAAGTTCTCCAGTGGAGCAAGGAGAGGGAGCTAGTCAGTGCAAGTGCGTATGGGCACACACATGCATAGCTAGCTAGGTACGAGCGTTGTCTAATTGGCCGGTGATGGGTGCACCAACATACGCAGGGACCTGCCCCTTCCTTTGCAAAGAAGGCTCCCTCCAGCTCTCCAATCAGCGCTCGATCGAGAGGAGAGGGAACTAACCAACGCATGATTGGGCGCACACCACGTCGATCATATAGTATTTACTATTTAGCATATGCAAAGGGAGAAATCATTTTCTAGAGGGAGAGGGGAGAGAGAGAGAGAGAGAGAGAGAGAGAGAGAGAGAGGGAGAGGGGAGAGAAAAATTTTACGCTAAAGTGCTACTGTTGACCAGCTTGCTGAGCTGAGCTTTTAACCACATCTCACTTGGCCTGCTTATTTCAGCTTGAACTTCTGGCTTCTAGCTTATTTTTCGTTATTCTTAAATTTTGTTTTTTTCTGGTTTTTTTGAGTTTTTTTGCTAGTTCTTTTTTTCGTACTCGTTTGCATTATACGTTATAGGATAACTTATTTTTTAGATTTTTTAAATTTAATTATACCAAATAAGTCACCATCAACTACAGTGCAAAATAAGCCAGCTACAGTGTAAATTCAGTTATAAACCGATAATTTTCAGCCCAAATGAGCGCCCTCTTAATCATTTTTCTTTTTTTCTCCACCTCTTTGTTGCAGTGCAGAGGCGGGGTGGGCATGCAGGCAGCAAAAGGTCAAAGGCGCCTTTGATCCATTCATGGTGTGCGATTAGATACGCTAATTAATTAGGACATGTGGTGATTGACGAGGCCAAGGCTGCTTAAAAATTAAGATATGCCTATACATTAACTGACTTTTTTTTTTCAAAAATCAGTCGATTTTTTAATCATTAGACTGAGATCCAACGCCTTAAATCTCCTCTATCTTGAATATAAACCAACACCTAAACCCAAACCCCACCTCCTCCCTTCAGTCGCTGCCTCCCACCCTCCCTATGCGCCGCCTCCCACCCCTCAGCGCGTCTTCTCCCCACCGCCTCACCGACGTTGCCTCCGATGTCGGCAAGGCCCTTTGTTGATCCCCTCCCCCGCCACTGTCGCCTACCGCGCCATCACCTCCACTACTACTATAGAAAAAATTATCATAGACGGTTCAAAAGTGTCATCACAGATATTTTTCAAAGTCATCTGAGTTTATAGATCAATAATGATATATGATCATCACCGACGGTTTTTGAACCACCTATAATACAGACTATCACAGACGGCTATTAACTCATAACGATCTGTGATAGTTGACTAGCACACACGGTTTGTAGTAGAAACCGTCTATGATAGTTGATGCATTACAGACGGTTTCAACTAAAAATTGTCTGTGATATATGATGTATCGCAGATGGTTTGTAGATGAAATCATCTATGATATATATGTATTACAGATGATTTATAGATGAAATTGTCTATGATATTTCTTTGTATTGCTAAATCTATTTCTGTTTGTTGGCTAGTCTCAGGAAATATTAGCCATACACTTTGAAACAAGTAAAAACACAACAAGTACATGTATACATCTAATTCATATTCATTTCAGAAACAAGAACATCCATTTTGCAAATCAATTAATTCAAATGAAATAAATTAACTATTCATGAATAAATACACACATGTACAATTAAATTCAATCTTACCCTAATCAAATTCATTCTACATTGTGGAACTCTCTATCTTTGTTTATGGTCTAATACATCAAGAAGTACACAAATTATCCTCGAATATTTTGGAGCTCGATTTGTTCCAACGTAGTTATAGCAATGATCGCAACCTGTCAGTAGGAATATCAAAGTCGTGTATACATATAAATTGGTAAGTATAAAATAATTATTATAAGATTGACAAACCTAAGGATGGTCGGTCTTTGCGAAAACGAGGAGTAGTTACATGTTGTGGCAAATATAGTACCCACAGGTGTTCCTCGGCAGTTGCTGGTGATACTACAAAAATAGAATTTGTTAGTTCGATAGGCATTATTATGAAGTGTTATATAGAATTAATGTGTACTAACGAATATTAGGAAATCTAGATCGTGTCATAGGACATTGATCCATCCCTTGGATCTCTATATAGTAGCAACGTACTTAATGAACGACCTACATGATTCTAAAAAGTTAGCCTTAGCCATTACGAAGGAAGGAAAGACCACAATAAAGTTATCTATGGAGGGAATATGTTTATATATCGATTAATTGTTAGATAACTGTGAAGTAGGTTTAGGCCTTCTTTAGAGAATAAAGGTATATTGTTTTATTCCATTTTGGTATAATTACAATTAAAATGTAGCGGAACCTACATATGTATGTCGTCATGGTCATTAAATCTAAGTTTGTGTTACTTATAAAGTATAAATTAACAAGTATAGCCACTAATACAACAGTTACCCTTAGTTGTAGGGTAAAAGTATGAATTCCTTGTCACGGTGAGCCAACAATGTCGTCTTTATGTAATCCTTAACGAAGGATGCATCCTCCTTGATAATATCTGGCTTCAAGAAAATCTACTAGTGATTTCGTTAATCTGGCTTCACTCACCATGTATCTATATCTATATATATACAAAAGCAAGGAGTTATATATATGATATTTATCAGTATTACATAAATGTAGATCGTGATTGTACATACTTACAGTATCCAACATCGAATGTAAAGGTATCGAGGGCGTCGAGGTTGAAGAGAAAGAATAAATCCTCGAAGGTCACCATAAAGACACAGTCATAAATCTTGTGCTGGAGATGATGCAGCTTGAACTTGACATTGACACTTGAGCGTGAACTTGACGTTGACACCCAAGCGTCGTTGTCTATCCGGCTTGTTAACCTGTTTCATGTACCATAAATGTAATCTCTGGCAAGCGAATCATATGGTTAGGAGGTGCTCTTCCGGGATGATCAATAGCTCGCCTAGCTTGAATTTCTTGGCTAACAGCAAGTAGGGGATATCATCGATCTTCTTTGGTTTGCCCTTGCCGCCTCACTGTTTAGAGGTCGACTTCACGGTAATCAACCGGACACAAGATGTTGATGCATGTGATTCACCTTGTCCTTGCCATGTCGATGCAGGTAACTCTGGTGCAGGTAGCTCTGGTGCATATAGCTCCCATGGAGTTGGCACTGGTGTAATACTTTCTAGTGAAGTTGACACCGGTGTAGGAGCCTCCAGGCAGATGTCCCTCTTGGACCACTGGATGAATGTTTCAATGGCTGGTTTTAGAGTCATGACATCGTTTTTTGGGGGCATTTGCAGTGGAATGACCTCAAAATTGGCATGAACACTGTCCACATTCACTTTTGCAAAATCTGGCGCTAGAGTTACATCGTGAACCAATGCCTTAGCACTGGATAGATACGATTGGCCCCAAGCAGCATACAGAGCAACAGATACATATCTTGCTTGGAGCTTGCACTTCGTAGCCACTTATATAACGATATAAAATTAGCTACTCTAATAGGTTTATCAATGGATCGAATATTCTAAAGATAATAAGTATTATCAGGATATCATCAATAGAAAATCTGTGGTCGCTTTCTGAGGTAGGCCTGGACGTGCAGCTACTCCAACGATTGGAAGGCTGGCTAGCGCAGGAGTGGTGAGGGCTTCCAATTGATTTCTCCTAAACCTTTCTTGCATGCTCTCTATCTGTCGTTGCATATCATCTCTGACGGCATCAGTGATCTCCTCTCTGAGAGATGCGCGAATCTCCTCTCGTAGTTGTGTCTCGCGCTCAGTTTTGACTCTCATCTTACTCTGGTACACTTCAGAGTTCTCTAAGAATTCTAGTTTCCATGTAACATAAAGACCAAGACCTCTTGTGTGACCTGGGTGCTCCTTATTTTCTAGCACCGCGAAGAGTATGTCTCTCTCCCTAACTACCTAGAATGAGCCTTGGGAAGATTCTACACTCAATGCTTCCTGCAAGAGCCCAATATGTCATTTCACTTTCTATAAAGTTATGGAGTAATTATAAACTAGGTAGTTCAATATTTTATCAAGCGGTGAGACACTTCCTCATCTGCGTGGTTTTGAAAGGAGATGGCCTTTGATGACATAATAGATGACCTCGCTCTTATCCAGTTTAGGGCGCGCTTATCAGGGATCCTAGCAAATGCCGGGGAGGTCTCCCACAGGATTACCTGCTTGTTCTCTTTCCTTCATTGTGGGATTTTACCCGTATACCCAGTAGTGTCGAGTCTATGAGGAGTGTGTGTTTTTTTGCCTAGAGGGTCCTGTGCTCCACACTTTCACTCCTAAAATTATCTACCATCTTTTTTGCCACAAACTCTTGTCAGCATGTTTCTAGGAATGGATACTTTTGAAAGAGCATCAGGTCCTTCTCCACGTATTGCTTGATAAACATGCTCTTAAAGTTCTTCCATACTTTGCACACCGCTAGCAACATGTGTCATCGCACGGAGGCCTGGTGTTCTTTCAGGATCTCAAACGATCAAAACATTTCTGTCACTAGCCCTTCTTTCTGGTGTTTAATCAAGTCCTTTCACGAATCGTAGGTGATCTCAACCCGTTCCTGTGCAACTATTCTGAACATTCTCCGAAATGCAGCCACTGCTCGGTGAGGATTGAAAGGGGTCTCAGACACATCGATATTCGTGATGGTAAATCGGCCCTCGGGTCTTTTCTCTTCTATGGCGCTTGAATTTTTCAAAAGACGGTGCATCAGGCGCATGAGGCGATGATGAAAGAGAACGAGTGGACGACATTTCACAAGAAATGCAAGCTCAGATTTAAAATGTGTTATCTTGCTCTTAGGTGCAGAGTTGCACAAGATAAAATCTTGGCTTTCTCGATACTTGTCAATATTCTTCACTAATTAAATATGATAACTATGAATCAAACTTTGAGCTTTCATGAACATTCTCTATATTTAGTCAAGAATAATACTGCTAACAATAATCCAGTACCTCCTTTTAACAAAAAAATCAAGAAATTAATAGTGCAAGGATTCACTGTTTGAAATGCTTAAGAGCATTAGCAATTCATCTTCGGGATATTGACTTCAAAAGAGCATAATTGAAACTTAAGCCTAAGCATTCATCCTTAGAACGTGTATTGACAAAACAACAACAGAGAAAAGGGATAATTGGTAATCATGATGATACAATTTTCATTGCCATATCATAAACAAGTGATTTCTAGGTTACCTATCGGTTCGACCTGAGCTATGTAATTGATGCAGAACTCAATAACATCTTCGGTTATATAACTTTCGACGATGCTGTCCTTTGACTGAGATCGATGCTGTACATAGGACTTGAGAATTCCCATGAACCTCTTAAACGGGTACATGCTACATAGGAATACGGGCCCGTACATCTTTATCTTCCATACAATATAAACAATGAGATGGACCATGATATCGAAAAACAACGGAAGGAAATATATCTCAAGATGATATAGAGTTATTACCACCTCGTCCTGTAGAGCATCTTGTCCTTTAGGGTAAATGACCTTCTAAGCAATTATGTTAAAAAAATAACACAATCTCATGATTGTCTCTTAGACCTTAATTAATATAATACTTCTAATTGTAACATGAAGCATCTGTGTCATCATCACATGGCAAACATAAGACTTCATACCAATTAACTTCAAATATTCTATCAAAATAAGTTTCTTCATGTTGGCGGACTAACCAGATGGAACATTCACACCATGCAAACACTGATATACTTCAGTTCTCTCAGGCTTAGACAAAGTGTAACAAGCTGAGGGAAGATATGTTCATCCTTTATCAGTCTTTGTTGGTGCTAATTTAGGTCTGATATATATATCAACAAAGTCAAGCTGTGCGTTGACACCATCCTTTATTTTGTCACAAATATTCAATAAGAGACTAATCAAATTGTCACATACATTATTCTCTACGTGCATGACATCGATGCAGTGACGAATTTCTAGGTGCTCCCAATAAGATAAGTCCTAAAATATTGATATCTTCTTACATATGTTCTTCTCACTGATCCTTGATTTATATCCCTTTCCGAGCACATCTAAATTCTTAACCATATCATAGACTTCTTTTTTACTTAAATATCGTGGAGCTGAACTGTTCTCCTTCTCTCCGTTGAATTGTTTTTTCATCTTGCCATATAGGTGAGCTCTCCGAAGGAACCTACGGTGACGCATGTACAAGGTTTTACGCTAGTACTTTAGTCACACACTCTCGATTTCATCTAAGCAATGAGTACAGGCTTTGGTCTCTTTTGTACTCTAGCCTGATAGATTAGTAAGGACAGGATAATCATTTATGGTGCAGAACAATAAGGAGTGTAAAGTAAAGTTATCTTATTTGTATGTATTTCATACCTGTACCCCTTCGATCCAAAGTATTTTCAGATCTTCCACCAATCATGCTAGGTACACATCGGGGGTTGGCGTGGGCACAGTGACATCGGACCACGACAGAGCTATGTGCGCACGAGGAGGTGGATGCCAAGGTGTTGTCGCAGCAGCGCAACCTCTGGCCCGATGGTCACCCGGCAAAGGAGCTGAAGTCGAGGCATTGCCGTGACAGAGGAACTGAATACGAGGCTGTCGTGGCAAAGGCGATATATTCAAACATAGTTGTACGGGGAGCTTGCAAAGTCAACGAGGAACAGTGGCGGGGAGAGTAGGGAAGAGGAGAGGGAAGGAGATGGGAGGCGTCGGAGAAAATAGCCGAGAGGGAAGTTTTGAAAATTTGGAGTTTCCCACCGAATGAATTGCATTCTGAAATTTAGTTTTAAACTTTGAAGTTGAACTCTGTTCTTTGAAATTTTTGCTCACACACAAAGCCAAAGCAAAAATGAGATATTACACGAGTGCAGACAATTATGACAAGGGACGTCGTCTTCCTACTCGGTGATTACACAAAATGGTTTTAGGTTGTTCTCAGATCTTTTGTGGCCGTTCACTATATATCGCTAGTGTGAAGTTTGAAAGCCATTGCCATGCTTCTGGTATCACACCTTTTTGAGTGGTTAACTACTTTCTAGTCACAATTATGCATATATTTCAATGCTGTGAAATAATATAATTGCTTGTTTATATCGTGTTGATGTATCACTATCCTTCATCTTTGTGCTATATATGTTAGAGTCTGTTTAAAAAGATTAGCAGCATCTATACAAAAACCCAAGAGGCCAGAAGTCTTCCACAGCATCACAAAATACTTGTAGTAAAACCAGTCTTAGTTTTTTTTTAAGAAAAATGATCATAATTGACAACCACATTAGCTAGGATTGAATACTTACTGTAGATACTTTTTTTCGCGGAATATATGCACTTCTTTCAAATTTGGTTTTCACACAAGACTCGACGTGCTATTGCGTTCGTATTTGTTTCTCAAAATGGCTTTCAGAGAAGATGACAGGGAGAAAGAATCACATCAGTGGAGTCCACTCAATTAAAAGCATGTATCATGGCATTGTTGACACTTGAAGTATCTTATAGCGAAAGTATATTTTCAATATATGCTTAATAAAAATTAGTCTTTTATAATGAATATTGTACGGTGGTGATTCTCATACGTAATAATGAGGCTATTGTTATTTTATTGGCAAAAAATAATTAAGTGTTAATAATGAAGGTTTAATTTTAATTGAGATAGTATGGAGATTTTGGTAATGTATCCTATTGTTAAATTGGGAATAAACGTATAGGTTATAAAACATGTCAAGCCTTTTCTCTAAATCGACTTCTTCTATTTTGCCTTTACCATAGAAATTGCAAAACCGTGACATATTGTGTCTCGATGAAAACAAATCTGTTCATGTAACTGGACGGTTCCCGGGAACACTATCGAGAGACTAGATATTTTATCTTTGCACAGTTTTGTGGTGTTGGGAGTTGAGAGGCTAGTCTGGGTTATTCAATTATATTCCGACCACGGCTCTGACTGATCTGGACAAGTCTTTCATATTGTCCTTCAATTCATCGTAAGTATATTTTTATAAATTTTTTATTTGATCTATTGCATCATCTTAATTTTAAAATTAATTTTATACCATATAAAATTACAAATCTAACTCTTTTACTAAGCAAAAAAAAAAACTAATAGCCAACGTATAACTCTTATCGCACCATCCAACTACGGCAGCTTCCGGCCAACCCGTGCTGGCAGCATCTGGCCAGCCCATGACCAGAAGCTAGCTAAACCAACCAGATGTTCCCATTAATTTTGTTGCACGGAGTGGCAGCTGTGGCTACAAAATTGCTCCGTGCGCAGCTCACGTACGTATGACACCGATTGAGGTGCCCCGGAGACGGTGCAGACTTGCAGTAAGGACAGCGCTCGATCGGCCGAGGGCGCCGCGCGGCCACGCGGGCACGGTTTTACGTGCCACGAGACACATGCCCCGATCGATTGAGTGGCACGGCGTCCGTGGACGCATCATCATCGGTAGGGGTGAAATCCGGTGGATAATTGAGGTAGTTATACCTTACATCAATGTTATCATGTTAAATTTATGAACGAATTTATGCTGAAATGTACTATGCTATTATATTGATGTGATTGTGTATATGTGTAAGATATATATATATATATATGAAAAATATTTTCTATATCCGGGTATAATTACACCCACCTCTAATATACCACCTAAACGAACTTAAAATACACCTTTATCATTTTGGATATACTCGTATACTAATTATATGATACTTCAATGTGAATCATATGAAAAAATTGTAAGAAATCCATAGTTTTTAGCGTATTTTATAAATACCTTCATATACGCATATAAAAAGGAGTATGTTAAAAAAATTTTACATACTACCTCTAAAAAATTGTTCATACCACCTAGATAGTCTTAAATATTCGTATACTACACATACTGACATACATATCCTCTGTTGCGCGAGATACTCTCTACATTGTGAGATACGACATAGGGTGTAATTACACCCGGGTGTAGAAAAGAGGCTTCATACACACACACGTATACATCTATACTATTCTGCACGTGCGCGCTCCGTGCACACCAGTTTATATGCCAAAAAGTTAGTGTTGTGTATGAATGAAGTTATCATCAAATATATATCGAGTTACTATCTAGTTGTGTACTGATAGTAACTCTACATGTGTTTCATAGTAACTTTACTCACAAACGGTAGTAACATCTCGGTGCGCATTTTAAACCTGCGAGCAAAATAGTGATTATATATATACTCGTGTTGAAAAGTAAAAGTTAGGGTGGTATGATTCATCATATATTCCTTCCTGTATGTGCGCAATCGTTTACTATCCGACTATATTATCCATTCTCGATCCAAATCCATCGTATATCCGTTCTTTGCTCGTATCTCGAATAGTCCAAATTTGTATTCGTATATGGCTTTGAATCTAGAAAAAAATAGATTAAAACACTGAATAACCAATATTCGTCCATATTCAATCCTGTTTCACCCCCTAATCGGCAATGAATGCCACCACCTTGCACGCATAGACGTTAGATGAGGTGCTCCGCACGTGCGCCACTCAGTTGGTAGAGGAAGCGCCTTCCCAACTAGTGGTTTTGCTTTGTCCACTGGGCAGGTGCTCACGTGCCACAAGACCTCACCGATCTGTTGGCAGCACCAATCCCAATCGCAACCTTACAACTAGTAAAAGGCAATCAAGCAGCGGTATATAGTTTGTAGGCCCTATTCTTTTCAGCATATAACTTATAACTTATAGTTTCCCTCAAACAAACAAACAGGATGGTTTCTCTGTCACCTTTTTCAAGCGGTTTATCAGGATAGCATTTTCAAAGCAGCTTATTGATATTGGTATTTTCGCACAAGCGCTTGAGCTATGGCTAAAAGCCATTAACCATAGCCAGAATCCATTAGCCGTAGCAAAAAAGAACCCACCATAGGCTAATACTACTACTAGTTGCTAGCTGATTATGCAGCACTACAAATGTATGTATGTACATATATATATATACACATACATATACATAACAAACATGTACGTACATACGTCTATGTACATACATACCTATATGTACATATATACATGTATGGTATAATTAACTAGGATCCATGGTATTAAGGTACTATGATCTAAAATATGTATTTCACATACATACATACACACATACATATATATATATATATATATATACATATATATAGGAAAAATACTTTCTACACCCGGGTGTAATTACACCCACCTCTAATATACCACCTAAACGAACTTGAAATACTCCTTTATCACTTTGGATATACTCATATACTAATTATAAGATATTTCAATGTGAACCACATGAAAAAATTGCAAAGGAGTCCATAGTTTTTAGTATATTTTGTAAATACCTTCATATACGCACATAAAAGGGAGTATGTCTAAAACAATATACATACTACCTCTAAAAAATTATTCATACCACCTAGATAATCTTAAATACTTGTATACTATACGTACATACTCTCCGTTGCGCGAGATACTCTCTACGTTGTGAGAAACGACATAGGGTGTAACTACACCCGGGTGTAGAAA
Organism: Melocanna baccifera; assembly: GCA_036346265.1. Taxonomy (NCBI): domain Eukaryota; kingdom Viridiplantae; phylum Streptophyta; class Magnoliopsida; order Poales; family Poaceae; genus Melocanna; species Melocanna baccifera. Next base: position 37,553,099 of record CM070682.1, read on the forward strand.
AGAGGCTTCCCATATATATATATATATATATATATATATATATATATATATATATATATATATATATATATATATATATATATATATATATATATATATATATATATATATATATATATATATATATATATATATGTGTGTGTGTGTATGTGTGTGTGTATGTGTACATATATACATATGTATGTATATATATATTTTATATCATAGTGCCTCGAGAGCATGGTGTCCCAGTTAATTATATTGTGTGGGATGCCAAAATGGGATACTATGGTGCTAGGGCACTATGATTTTAAATGCACAAATTCAACCCAAATTTAGGTATATTTTTAAAAATTTTAGTTTGAAGCTATATATTTATCTATAATAATTCAAATGAAATGTGTACCTTTGAAAAAATATACTCAAAGTCAAAGATTTTGAACAAATTTACATAACACGTGTAGAATAGCTTATTCTACGTGTCGACCAGACGAGAGCGCCCAACCCACCACACGTGCACCCACTTCGTACGGAGACCAAGGCAACTAGTGACATGGCTAACCAGCCACTTCGTACAGAGACCAAGGCAACTAGTGACATGGCTAACCAGCTATCAAATATGGGTTCCTTATTGGCATTGCAATGTTTATTTTTTCCTGTTTTTGCCATAACTTTTGATTGGTAGCCCCAATTCACGAACGGTTTTCACCAGTAGCATACTGACAATGAGAGGAATTGAATGATATAAGTCTCACCAACTAATGCATAAGGAGTAAAATTTACTGCCACACCAAGCCATGGAAACCAGTTTACTACCTGATGCAAACCAATTTACTGCCAGATGAATGAGCTTTTACTGCATTGAGCAATTTACTGTACATGTTGTTAGAGTTTACTACCGCATCTAGCCATGGTGCATGACAGTTGTGATGACCCAAAAGGGGTAAAAACACTAGTTAATGGATTATTATTCGTTTGCTTGATAGAACACTGCGCCAATGATAATAAGCACTTCAGAGTGTTGCTGCAAATAGGGGTGGAAACGAGCCGAGCCGAGCCAGCTCGAGCCAGTCTCGATTGAGCTCGCACCGAGCCATGGCTTGGCTCGGCTCATTTAGAAACCGAGCTAGAAGGCAGGCTCAGCTCAGGCTCGACAGATGGCTCGAGCCGGCTCGCGAGCTCGAGTAGAGGCTCGTCGCCGGTCCGCGCTTCTCGGGGGCCACCGCTCGCTGTTCCCCAGGCTTGCTGACGACCGCGCCTCCGCCCTTCCCGGAGCCGCCGCTGGATCAGATCCATCTCCGGATCCCACCGTCGCCGCTCTTGTGGCCGCCGCAACCGGATCCCGCCGCACCCAGCCTCGTCAGGCTTCTCCTCGATGCTAGATCCGGCGGATCCGCCGCCGTCGGCTCCCAACCGGCCCTTCTCGACCCGGATCCGGCCTCGCCTCGTCGTCACACCGCGGATCTAGCAAAGAAGAAGACGGAGAAGGCGGCGACGCACCAGGGGGCGCGGGAGGGAAGCCGGAGGCGGTGGCGCACCGGGGGGCGCAGGAGGGAGGCGGGGGAGCACGGAGGGAGGCGGCGGCGCACCGGGGGCGCGGGAGGAAGGCGGGGGAGCGGGGAGGGAGGCCACGGCGGCGGGGGTGGGGAGGGAGGCGACGGGGGAGCAAGGAGGGAGGCCGCAGCGACGGGGGCGGGGGAGCGGGGAGGGAGGCGACGGTGGGGACAGGGGTGGGCAAGCGGAGAGAGTGGAGGTGGAGTGATCGAGCGGAAAGTCTGAGAGAGCGAGTGAGCGGAGCGATCGATTGGGCTCGGTTGGGTTCACGAGCGATCGAACGGAAGACATATATATGACCGGCTTGGTTGGGCTCGCGAGCGGCTCGCAAGCCAGCTCGGGCTCGGCTCATTAATGAGCCGAGCTAAAGTCTGAGCTTCGCTTGTTGAAAAAACTTTGATATCGAGCCGAGCCGATTACAAGTTTGAGTAGCTTGCGAGCTTCGAGCTTTTTGTCCAGCCCTAATTGTAAAATAATAATTTATGACGGAACATAAAATTACTTGAACATAGTCGCTAAAGTTTAATACAAAGCCACGAGGGCTTGAATAATACAATAATAGAAATAAATAGTTCTAACTCAGATTCTAATTATACATGATTCTAAATAAAAAGACAGCACACTGAATTTACAAATACCCTGGGGTTGCATTCGTGTTGATAGTAAATCTCTAATCACTCCAAGTCTCGCATAAGAGCTCCCCCTTATATGGGTGGTGCTCAACACCATCTCTCCCCAGCAGAATAGAACCTCTCGTGGTAGGCCTCATTCACACAAAGTGAAAATTTGAGGTAGCTATACTGTAAACAAAGGAAAATAATAGTAAGGATGAGTACAGAGCACTCAGCAACCTCATTTAACAATCATGTATTGTATGATCATATTCTAACATCCCCTAAAATATCCCTTTTCATCCTTGCTTCTCATTTTCATCCTCTTGTTCATACTAATCCCTGATCTCATTTAGAAAATAAATGTTTTTAGGTTGAGAAAGAATTTCAGATTATTAATTTAGAATCTACTAAACACTAGTATAAATGGATAAAAACCTCCACTAGTTCTCTAGCCTCTATTCAAGGAGACAGGCATGAACTCATGATTTATGTTGCATTGTGCAAGCTTATATCACTTTACCCATGGTTACTCTAATTTTTGTAGTGAGTGGATCTTTACATTTCCTTAGATGCGATGCCCAAACTAGAGCACATAAACTTCAACGCTATCTTAGTATATTATCCCTCCACTTGACTTATAATTATGGGTCCTAGGTGATTTGCTTCCATCTCCAGGCACTCTTGCAATTATAAGATAGTTGTTGGTCGAGCCGGACATCAACCTTCACTTGATACTCCACATCGCTAAATATATGTGCCAGGCATATCTCTTATGGCCCAAAGTTCAATTGGGACACTTCGTAGTTCCTCTCTAGATAAATCTACTTACTCACTTATGGAGTGCATAAAAACCTTCATAGATTTACTGATTCTTCTTCCTTTCGATGGAATAATGGTTGATACAATGCATACGGTCCATTACATATGTGAAGTTTGTATATCCTTATATAATATGCTATGTATAGGGTCCAAACCTGCCCCCTTTAAGAATCCATAGACCCTCCACCCTCCTCATATTCTTGGTACGACAGTATTTCGACCAACTGCCAATCCTTTTCTCTTTCATTTCATCCTCATGATATTCATCTGATTTAAACATGATTTTAATTTTCATGCAGGGTGATGGTAGTTTAATAGGTAAATATTTACTTTACTGAAGATAATATGATCATATGCTCAAATGGGTGCTTGCCTGAGTACAGATCAAAATTCTAGGTCTCGGGGTTACTTGGATAAAATCCCCCCTAAGGTACTGGTCCATTTCATGCAATTAATATGCGCGCGACAGCTTAATTTCACAACTATAGAATAATTTAAATACTTAAAGAAATACTTTAATAAATTGTATTAGAGTGTCCTCGTGCTATTTTTGGAATTTATTTAGCCAATTTTGTATTTTTGAACTTAACGGCTATTTTAATTCAATACGCACAATTTTAATCACTGCGTACGGTTTTAATTATTGAGCACAGGTTTTAATATTTGGATGGCAATTACTTGAGTTTAATAATCATGAATATTTATGGGTTTCTACAGTTTAAATATGACTGACAAAATTATTTGGGTAATTAAATGTGTACTAGAGTGATCTAGACTGACAAAAGAGGAAAGAGGAAGGGGAGAAAAGGAAGGAGAAGAAGGGAGTTAGGGATGACGGGTGGGACCCACCAGTCAGTTTGAGAGAGGGGAAGGAAGGAAGTGGGCGACGGGGATTTGGCCAATGCGAGGTGGCACAATCTGGATAGACCACTTGTCGACCCATGGAGGAGAGAAGAAGCATTAATTTTTAAATTTTGTCTTAAATTTTGAGAAATCCAGAAATGAGGATAAAACTTCAAAAAATAGCAAAAAATCAAATAAATCCTAGAAAATTCCTAAAAATTCTAGAAAATAAAAGGAACCCAAATAAAATAAGTTCATATTGATTTGACCACAATTACATAATTAATTTAATAACTAATCTCTAAGCTTAATTAAAAGGGTTTAAGAAAAGGGGATTAAATTTAGGAAATTTCCAATTAAAATAAATAAATATACAAAATTTTGGCATGTCACAATGTTGATGTGGTATGTCACTTTCTTGGCCTAGTTGGGTGGTGGTCAGCTTGGGGTGCTAGACGCTGCCTTATGTGGCCTTTGATGCTTGCTCCCCTTGTTCTTCATTCCTTCTCTGGGATGGTCATGTTCCCCTAGCCAAGCTGCTCCTCCCCTTGGTGCTTCGACCGGCTGATGGACTTGGGGTGTGATGGCATCCAAAAATGGATACAACATTTACATCCACATATATTCACATTGACAACCAGATGAAAAATGGAACCATTGTGTGATGGCATCTAGATACATTTTACTGCATAGCTCGGTGTGTTGTCCATTTTTACTACATCACTAAAGGAGATTTACTGCCACCTCCATATGTGTTTACTGCACTATTACAAAAGATTTTTGCGACCTCATTATGTATTCACCGAACCTATACAACAGATTTACTATAACCTTCTTTTGTGTTTACAACACCATTATAAGAGATTTATTGTGGTTTCATTGTGCCTTTAATAAGCCCATACAACAAATTTGTTGTGACCTTCTTGTGCATTTACTATAGTGTTACAAGAGATTTACTATGATCTTCTTGTTTGTTTACTGCACCTTTACAAGATAGACACTAACACGCTTAGTATTATTGCACTCCTTATGCCTTTACTACATCTTTATAGGAGATTTACTGCCATGCTGAGCATAGGGGATTTGTGGAGAAACATGGATTGATTGCAAACTTTGGACAATGATATCTCCTATTCCATTTATCCTACTTACAATTCGTTTGAAGTGTTTTACTAGGAAAAAATGTGCTTAACAAAAAGACATCCATGATGAATATGTTTTAACGCTCTAAAAACTATTATTGCAGTGAAAGTTTGTATTTAGTGTATCTAAGTCAGTCAATTATTGCATCATCTGAGCACAGAAAAGGTGGATGAAGAGTGACATAGGGGTTGATGGAGATGGGAGGTGGTGGGTTTTCTTTGACCAGTTTTTGAGTAAGATGGGATGTGGGTTTTGACCCACAGAAGGTGGAGTGTAGAATAACTTATTCTACCCTCAAGTGTAGAATAGTATATCTATTTATACTTATGTGTGTGTGTGTGTGTGAATGTTTATATGTATATGCATATTGGACAATATTGCTCAGTACCATAGCAAAGATCACGAAATTGAAAAATACCATCCAATGTGTCACTAACAAGTGGTCCAGGCCCTACATGTCATTCTCACAAGCAATGGTATTTTTCAACTTCGTGATCTTTGCAATGTTACTGAACTAAATAATTCATATTTTATATATATATACACACACACACAAAAAGGAAATTCCGAAAGTTAAGAGTTTAAATCTGTCAAAATTTTCTCTTTGTTTGGTACTTTTAACATCAAATGAATTTAAACTTGAAATTTTATACATAAATGGAGTAAATCATGAAGTACATCCAGAGATTTTTTAGAATTTTTCGTAATTTTTTTAGTTTGAGTGCACCATAAGGGTAAGTGGATATTATATACATAAATTATGCTATAAAAAGTAGATTTTTATAAAATTTTTCATGAAACTCATTTTGGAGTATATTATAATCATTATTAGAGTATACTCAAAAGGATAAAGTGTCATAATAATATCATTTAAGCAGTATATAACAAGTGGGAGTACATACATATATGTACATATACATGTATACACACACACACACACACACACATATATATATATATATATATACAACTTAAAAGAGGGAGCATCTACCCCTCCTAACTTCCTCTTGCACCTCTCTAAAAAAATCTCTAAACAAATAATCTACTAAAAAAAATACAAATTTCACCAGGGTCGGCCTTGGGCACCAGGGGGACCGCTCAGGGCCCACGAAAGCTAGGGGCCTCTAGCCCATGTATGTTAGTATGTACACATGTATGATATAGCCTATATACTGAATATTGAATATAGTTGATTAATGATTAGTTGTGTCAGCTACCAAAGTCAAGTAACGGCCAAAATCTTAGACTTTCTTGTGACACCTGTTTCTTTTTTATATAAAGATATCCATTAGATCTGAGAGAGATTGGTTGAAAAACTATTTGAGGTTATCAAGGTTGAACTGGCAACGTTATACATTTAGAAATGTTAGAAGAAATTGCTTTCTGTGATTATCTATTCACAACTCGCTTGCTTATTCAGCAGGTGATAGATAATGGATCATGGCTCTCCCTTAGCATGTGCTTTGGCTAATGTAGTCTTCTTCTAAATTATTTTGTTCTTAGTAGTATGTTATAATTTTCTAAGACTTATTCATAATATTAATGTGCCAGTGGATTGTCGCTAATGAGTATTTTTTGTTGTACTAAGTCTAATATCGTCAATAAGTATTTTGTATTTTGTAACATAGTAAGTCTAATTGTTACTGTTTTGAACTTTAGTTTTTGCAATTGAAACAAAATGTATTATTACATAGTTATGTTAGAACGAAAGGCTTCCACTTTTATCACGCCCCCAGTCCTCTAAAATGACAGGAACATCCCTGAATTTCACCACCCTAAAATTTCTTTAACAAGAAAAATACAACAGAGCTCTACCAGGTGCATGATAGAGCTGAGGGCGCGGAGCCACGATGCGGCCAAGCGTGTGGGCGAGAAGGCTGATCCTTATAATGTTGACTCAACGTGCTGGGATACTATATATAGACACACACGCGCCCAATCAAAGGCTAGACCTGATCATGCATGCATTGGTCCAAAACTGTGTTTTAGCTATGCCAACCTGAGATTGATCTGGAACTGCTGAATTAACCAGCCGCCTTGCTTGAGATTTGAACCATATGGAATTTTCGAGCTTTCAATTCTGGTTGGGGCCTACCCAACCTGTTTATGAAGTTGGACACCATCTAAAGTTGGGAATATTAGGTGAGGCTCGTCGTGCTGGCCAATCCTAAGCTTGATTTTGGGCAGGTTTGGGGCAGCTTGCTTGAAAGAACACGAAGAGCTGAGCTGATGGAGGCCTATATGTGCACGTGGGGGAGCCACCTTCTCACGTGATTGGTTCCAGATGCCATAAGGACAGTGGGCAATGGCTTTGGATGCTGTTGGTGTGGACCCTTTTTCCTTTTATTTCTCCCTTTCATTTCCTTTTTCCCCTCAAGTTCATTTTCAACAAATTGTGGCAGGATCTGACCGTCCCATGTGGTGAGCTCCTCCTCCGGTTGAACCCCAGCATCCACTGCCAAGAACTGAGGATCATGCCGAGCCAGCCGATGACCAAGATAGACTTAGAACGTGTTTTAAATAACATATTTTTTATTAATAGTACATAAATATACCATCACTTAAAAATTACAGAAATAATCCTCTATCGTCAATTCAAATGGCAACAAAGGCATGTCACCATTTGAATTGGCGACTGTCCTACGTGGAGTCCTGCATTGCAGTGTGCATGACTCTATTGCCAATTGGAATGGTGACAGAGGACTCTATTGCCAATTCGACTAGCAATAGAAAATTTGTCACCAATTCCACTGGCGATAGAGACTCTGTATTTGGCTAGTGGCAGAGTTCTGTGGTAGAGTTGTCACTTCGGCTTGAAAAAAGGAGGTGACATGGTGTTGTCTTTTTTAAATGAAAAGGCTATGGACTCACTTGTCACGATGCATGTTGTTACCATTACCCCCTTCATTGCATTGCTAGGAAGGAGGGTTATCTCGTGCTCGTAGGATAAATCATGTAATCCTCCTAGGCGCTTATCCACGAGTGGCCCCATCCTGCGTTGGCATTGTGCGTGACCTGACGAGTAGGTCCATTGGTCATGTGTTTGTTGTGACTTCGTTGGGTGAGCTGTAGTTGCGGGAGTAACAATGTCCTATCGGGTCGATTGGCTCACTCCTGGTGTGTCGAAGAGCTACCAACCAACCAGGATGTGTGCTACCTCATCCTTCGAGGGCTAAGCCAACTAGTCGTCCCCTGGGTTGTCGTCGTCCCACTCCACCCCTAGCCTGCCCCCTCAATGCACCCCCTAACTACACAGACAGTCCCCTCAATGCGCAAGAGAAGATGATCTAAGTGGCGTACGGCCTCCAAATGATGTGGTCATCCATCAGCTAGTCAACCATGGTAACGTACTCAAAGTACGATGCGTGTGAGGTGACCGGAGTAAAAACTGGCTGCAAAAAACAGAGATTGCAAGTACATTAGTAAGTAAGCTCAGTTCGAATGTACTAGACAAATCATAATGGAAGCATGAAACTAACCTGTCGGTGACACCATAGGATCCCCATAATAGGATTTATGGTCCACGTCATTGGCCAAGACTATGTAGAAGCTCATGTCATGCGGACCTAAGTTGATATATGGATTTCGATCTAGAAGCGCTCGAATGACCATATAGCTAATGATTTTATTTGGTAATCTACTGTGGTTTCAAAATAAAATCTACGAAGAACAGATAAATCACCTCTAAGATGTAGAGATCAACTCCTTCTCCCGCTCACTTCTCTCATCTCCTCTCCTCTCCTTTCTTCTCCTCTAGTTTTCTCCCTTCTTCCTTTTTTTATAGAATTAAAATGAATTTTGGCCAGTTTTTTGGGCATTTTATAGGATGGTTTATGTCGCCATTTGAAATGGCGACAGAGGGTATGGGGGTATTTGTCGCAATTTCAAATGGTAATTAAAGCCGTGGGGCCTTCTGTCACTATTTCAATTGACGATTGAAGCCACAGGGGCTTCTGTTGCTATTTTAATTGACAATTGGTCTCTCTGTCACCAATTGAAATAGCGGTAGAACCCATGGCGCCATTGTGGCACTCTGTTGTCTATTCGTTCGACAACAGAACTTCTGTCGCCATTTAAAATGACAACAGAAGCTCTATTTTAGATTCAAATGGCGACAGAGCCTCTATCGCCATTTGAAATAGTGATAGAGGATTATTTCTGTAATTTATTTAAGTGATAGTATATTTATGTAATATTAATAAAAAAATTTTATTTGAGAAAATTTGATGAAGAACAACATTGTGTTCCTTGGTTGATTTGAGTCGGTGGGCTATTCCTTCATTGATTTGGGCCTCACCTGGGCTATTCCTACGACTGCAAGGCGCCGAGGCCAGGCCACACATGGCGGGTGGCTAGCAGCAGCAGTGAGTCATCGCGGTGCTGTGTTTTTGGTAAACTACTTTGCATATTACTTATGTCTAATTGGCTAGTCTCATGAAGGATATATAATGTATTCATGCTTTGTGTTAGTCGTACCACTTTATGGGCTATGCAAATTTGCCAATTTTTTTGCCCAAAAGAAGCTTGAAAAATCTTCTGAATCAGCAGCATTGAACATTGGCATTGTGTTGCCCATCAAATGCTCAGTGAAATGCCTAGCAGGTCAAGCAGCTGGGGCACGGTAAATAATTGTGCTTGATAGACATGTGTATGATATTCTCCATCATTAGCACCTTCTTCGTTTATTCCTGTATATGCCATTGTAGTTGTTGATTCCATTTAGTGTCATATATCCTTATTAGTACCATTGCAATATAGTTTGTGTATAAATTGCTTTGCTTTTGAGTAATACTCTTTGGTCCATGCTGGTGACTTTGCCATACTTGAGATTTAGTCCTGGGTGCGCCACTTAAACCGTGGAGTGAGCTAGTGAACTGCACATATGAAAAAAGCATGATAATTTGGTATTGTTATATGAAAATGATCCCTTTTATAATTTTTAAGATGTTTTAATATATAATCTCTAGACGTCAATTTAAAACACCTTCCTTATTGTATTTTAATCTTCAAGTCAGGCACACAATCGATGTGAATTTTTTGAGCTCTCATCGATGTGACAACATCCTCAAACTGAAGTCAAAAAGATGGTAAGCATTAGCTGAAGGTGCCATGTGTATCAATGTTTGTAGCAAATAGTACATGATATTGGATGTTTGCCCATGCCAGAAGGGCATGCCATTCTAGCTAGGTGGGTTCTTTTCGGCTAAGACTTATGATTTTTAGCACTAACACAAGAGTTTGTGTGAATGAACCAAATGTTGATATGTCAATAAGCCATTTCGAAAAGGTTGTCCTCATAAGCCACTTCGAAACGATAGCGGAGAAGCTGTCCCATTTGTTTGTTCAAGATAAGTTATAATCCATAAACCATAATCTAAAAAGGACTATCAAGCTACACTCCATTGCCTTTTAGTAACTTTCAGGGTTGATCTCTTTCATATCCTTAATTGAATCCTCCAACTGTTATACACATGGATGCCAAACTGATTGGGAAAAAATTATATGGGAGGACCTTAAACCCTTCCACTAGTGACCCTCCTTCATATTGTACCACATGATGTAGAGCACGAATCTTGAACTACTTCTTCTCCTTATCTCTCTCTTTCCCAATCTCCCTCCTCCTAAACCCTGCAACCTCTCACTTGTTAGATCTATAGATGAATAGATGAATCGTAGATGTATTGCATATCCCAAAGGGGTAATATATAGTACAAGACTAAAGTGACACAAGACTAAACCCTAAAAACTAGAAAATACCAGAAATACCCTTATATCCTTAACACCCCCCTTAAATATAAGGTGTATACAATAGCATTGCATTTGAAAAGGTTGACACTAAAATAGAAAAAATTCAAAATCCGAGTCTTAAAGATGTCATCGTAGTGTGCAGCTCTTGAAAATTGTGTAGAGGCCAGAAGATCTCCATCCAGGGTCTTACGGCAGCCTATAAAGCATATCAAAGTCCAAGAAACCAATCAAGAAGTAGTTTGATAGATTTGGTCATTAAATGCATCTACATTCCATGACAACACAACCAATAGCCTCTGAATTGTATGATCAATTAGCTAGCTCGTAGTATTTCATCACTTTGGTGATATTGGTGTCACCACTATGGACAATCATGTGGGGCCTGGCTCGACCTTGTTGTCCTCCTTCTTCTCCACGACTGCCACCATCTCCTCCTCACTGTTCTCTGCCACCTCCGGAAAGGGCCCTTGAAGTCACTACGAACGCGGAAGGAGGTGTGTTGCACGATGATTGGGACGCCTGCAATGAGCGAGGCCAGGAGGTCGGCAATGGCGCCAACTGTGGTGAGGTCAGTGAGCACGATGAAAACCATGGCGATGAGGCAACAATAGAGGAGCCAGTGGAGCAGCGTGGGGTTCGGAACTCCCTTAGAAGGTTGTTGTAGACGAGGAGGCCCTTGGAGGTAGCCATGAGGAAGAGAGCAAACGCACAATGCTGCAACTCGAGCGAAGCGAGGAGTGCCCACTACACAGCGACATAGTGGGAGTATGTCCAGGCAGTCGAAGGTTATAGGTAGGGGTGGCAATAGTGCTGGGGGGTCCTAGGGAGGCCTCAGTAGCCCGCCTTGGCCCCATTAGGCTTAGCGAGGGAGATTAGCCCTGGTCCCCGTGGAGATTAAAAATAGGCTAAATTATTTAATAATAATATAACTTTGTTTATTAATTTATAATTATTTAGACATATTTTTTAAAATATAGCTTCAAAATATATATTCTAACATATAGATTCAAGTTTTTGTCTAAATATACAAAAAAAGAATAAGATCTTCTATATTAAAAACTATAATCTGTTATAAATTTTTTAATTATTTACCGGATCCCCATGAGGCCTTACGGGGAGGGTGACCCCCATCCCTAGCCGCTAGTGTAGCGGTGGCCCTAGTGCCCCACAGGGGGAAATCGCCCTGCCCCCGATGGAACCCCCCCCCCCCACACACACACACGAGGGAGATTGTCACCCCTAGTTGTAGGGTTGGAGAGGAGGGAGATTGGGAAAGAGATGGGTAGGGAGAAGAAATAATTCAAGATTCATGTTGTGCCACATGATAAAGGGTAGGTTCGGAACGTCTATTGCTTCGGCTTATCACTTTCTGCTATATTAACTATCTTTTAAACGGTGTGTCTTTTTTAATACGATATCTATATGTAGATTATAATAGATACTATACTGAGTTCAGCTATAACGGTCAAACATTACTACAGAAAGCATCATCACAGACGGTTCTAAAACGTCATCACAGACGATTTTGGAACCGTCTGAATTTATGGGTCAGTGATAATCAAAAGTTATCACAGACGGTTTGTGAGCCGTCTGTGATAAATACAATACAGACGGTTTGTAACTAGAACCGTTTGTGAAAAACACTATCACAGACGGTTCTAAGTTTAGAACCGTCTGTGATGTGTGAGTATCACAGACGGTTCTATTTTCAAACCGTCTGTGATACTCACACATCACAGACGGTTCTAAACTTAGAACCGTCTGTGATGTGTGATCACAGACGGTTTATACTACAAAATCGTCTACGATAGTTCACTCTATACCTAATTTTTTTTCTATTTTTTAGTTAGCCTCAGGAATGTTAGCTATGCTTTTTGAAAACAAGCAAATACGATATCAAACATAGCAGAGAATATTTTATTTTCATTACAATCCACCATTACAACATCACAAGATTACAATCCATCATTACAACATTATATGATTACAATCCACCATTACAGCATCACAAGATTACAGTCTACCAGTACAATAGCAGAGAACATAGCAGAAAACAATGGAAGTAACAATGGAGGCTACAATGAAAAGAACAATGAAAGCAACATAGCAGAGAACAATCCACCATCACAAGCTCGGGTAGGCCATCTTAGCAGCTGCCTCACTATAAGCTCCCAGGCAACAATGGAGGCTACGATGGAGATCTAAACCCCACATAATCAAATACTTGAAGAAACAATGGAGAGAGGAAGCGGGAAACAATGGAGACCTAAACCCCACAGACACATTTGAAGGGAGGGGGTGGATGGGTTCGGGTGAGTATTTATAAAAGAGTCCTACTCGAACTCAGGAGGGAAATTATGAAATTTTAGAGATGTGCGAAGCGGGAAACATATCACAGACGGTTCTTAATTAATAGACGTCTATGATATCCAATATCATAGACGGTTCTAAATTAATAGCCGTCTGTGATATCCAATATCACAGACGGTTCTTAATTAAGAACCGTCTGTGATATTGGCTATATATATATCGATACAATATAAACAACTAGTCTCAAAGTATGCAATGGCAAAGTTCTGTATGGCTTATATATACTCATTTCAAAGATTTCGACGAGATCTACAACTTTGCAGTTGAGATAAACCCCAAATTTTGAAGGGAAGATCGAAAATTTTGGCAAAAACAGAATTCAAAAATTTTCAATTTGAATTTGAGGCTACAAATGGCCAATTTTGGGGGTCTTCGAGGGTGACTGATGCAAGCGGGTTGTTTTTTTGGATCAGGCTCGTCGTTAGCTTTCCAGCGAGTACAAGAACGTCGAAAACAGATACCGTATGCAAAAGTTATGCCCGTTTTACTGAAAGTGTGTCAAAACAGAATTCTACTCGAACTCAAAGCGGGAAATTATGAAATTTTAAAGGTGTGTGGGGCGGGAAACATATGACGGAATATCACAGACGGTTCTTAAGTAAAAACCGTCTGTGATATGACAATATCACAGACGGTTCTTATCAAGAATCGTCTGTGATTGCATTTAATACAAACGGTTTTTATGAACCGTCTGTAATGAGGCGTCTAATATAAACCTTTTTGTAGTAGTGAAAATTGCATAGGACTATTTTTCTCTGTGTATTGTCTCTTACAAATAAACAGAATTTAAAAATTGTAAGATAAAAGCCAAAGCTAGAACCCACTAAAATCTAGAGAGGGTCTCTAGTGGAGAGGCTCAAGGTCCTCAGAGAATTGTTTTTCCCAAACTGACTGGACTACTCACTGTTTCGCAGGTTATAACGTTTAGGGTCCAGGTCCAGTAAAAAAATTCATACCTGTTACAGTTCACACTTTACTGAACATGCCATATCAGCTTCAGGTTCGATCGGATACGTGACTTCCCTTTACTGTGTTCTGCCTCCTTAAACAAGTTATTGTAGTGTTTAGTCACAATCTCTCATAGGTGCACCAATTGATGTTGGTATTAAAACATGTACTACTTTTTAGCATGGCAATTGTCACCGGCTCATTTTCAGGCCAATAAATAGTGAAAATTCTCGGCATGCCCGTCACGTATAGTTCTGTCGATAAACGTTCTGGAAAGATGGAGAAGAGAAACGTCAACAAAATGTATGATACTACTCTCCTGGCAGTATTAAAGTACTCAAGCAACTAGGCAAGCACTTCAGGATCATCAAGAAAAGAAATCAAGAAAGAAAGAAAGAAAATAAAAGTAACAGGAGGTCCCCGTGTGAAGACTGAGGAGAAAGAGGAATAAGCAAAAAAGCGCATTTGGAGGGATTACGCTTTAATGTGACAATTGGAGACGAAGGGAAGGGGAGCTAGGCGTTGGGTCCAGTCACGGTCAATATATTGGTCCATCAAGCAAAATCGTTGCCCTCACGAGAAGCGTAGCGCAGATTTTGGTTGACAAGTGGACGCCACTCGTAGAACGCCCTACCTGTCATACGAATGAATTCCTAGGGAAAGCCGCTCACGTATAGCGGTACTCATACAAAACTTAGGACCCTTTTATATTCATTTTTATTTAAAAAATCAAAACTTAATACAACCAATCAACTTCTCGAAGCGGATTTTCTACTACTCTTGCTCTAGTCTTGTACACATGTTTCTTCCTCACTTTCTCCACCACTAGCGTCTTCATTCTAAAAACTATTTTTTAGCAATTACTATTTATTTTCAGTCAAAAATCGTTATGTATAGCTAAAAGATACCAACTGCAGCCCATATGAATAGATGCTTAGGCTACGTCTGATTTGGGGTTATAATAACCTGGTTAGCTAACCTTAACCTAACTAGCTTAGCTTAACATAAATTTTATATTTGCAAACAAACTTTGTTAATTTAAATTATTATTTGGCTAGATTAGCCGTGTTAGCATTAAAAAACAAATTTTAGAAGAATTACTTGTGCTGGGTTAACTTATGCTACCATGTTTGATAAGTTAACCCTGAGTTAGAAAGATTAAACTATTTTAACTGGATTAAATTAATCCTCTCTAATCTAATAGTGTTTGGTGAGTTAAATCTTAACCCACTGTTAACCCTAAACCAAACCCTGAGTTAGGCTTCCCCGAAGCGAACATATTATTCCGCCCGGCGTGGCCCCATGGGAGATAACATGATCACTGTGTGAGACTAGGATTGAGTTGGTGCGGAGTCCAAATCACAACGGTCCAATAATTGATTGGGACGTGACTGGAATGGATCCCCCTCTCCTCACTCGTTTCCAAAGGCCGCCAAGGCCCGCCCGTGGCTGCTTTCGCCCGGCTGGACCACGCTCCACCGTCGCCCGATCGCAATCCGACGGCCGTGGAGCACCGATAAAGGTGGACGATCGGAGCTCTGGGGTAGGCAGGCAGCAACATCACACTTGAAGCCCCGGCCGGCCTCTTCATATGGTGCTACTCCTGGGGCTCACACCGGACTCCTTATCTTCTCTTTTATGCTGGCCCTCACAGTCTCACCGTTGAAATGACTAGACTGCACCTCTTTCTGCAACTCTTTGCAGAGAAAAGTCAGAAATGGCCATAGAAATGCAATCTAGGCTCTGATCATTTTAGATTGAACTTCTGACTTTTAGTTTATTTTTTACTATTTTTAAATTTTATCTTTTTTGATGTTTTAGTTTTTTAGCTTTTTACCGGTTTTTTTCTCGTACTCGTTTACATTATACATGACGGGATAATCTATTTTTTCTATTTTTAGATTTTTTAAATTTATTATACCAAATAAATCACTATCAATTACAGTAAAAAAAATAGCTACAATAGCTATATACTATCAATTTTTAGTCTAAATAAAGTTCTCCTAATCATCTCTCCTAATCATCTCTTCGGTTGTGCGCTCGGGTAGGAGAGGAGAGGGACTGCTTGTGTTATCGAGAGCTCTCTCTCTCTCCTCAACTGCCTCTTAATTATTACTCTACCACTACTGGCCCGACAAGAGGGGACTTAACTAGTTAAGCAAAGTTCCTTAGGTCAACACATGCAGCAGGAGCTAGCAATGAAAAAGGCATCGGTTTAATTTGTACTGGCTATTAGAGAGATGGATTAATTAGGCTTGCATAGAAGAACAGGGTTTAGGTTTATTACACGCGCGCGTACGTACCCCTCGTGGTTGGGTACTTGGGTGCAGCTGATTTCTTTCCTTCTCCATTAAAGAAAAAAAGAGAGACAGGAGGGTTGCACCCACCATGCAATCTACTCCCTCGACTTATAAAAACAAGTTATTTTAAACATCAATACAGTATTTGAAATACAATTTTGATCACTAATTATTATTATAATATATTTATAAAATCTAATAAAATTATAATATTATGAAAGTACTTTTTGAGATGAATTTACGTATATAATTTTCACGTATCTGATCTAAATATTTAAAAATATCAATAACCAAAATTTTTAAAGTTTAACTATACATATTCTAAAACGACTCTTGTTTTTTGAGCTGAAGTGAGTATATTAGCTTAGATATTTTTTCCCTCTCATCTCTTCTCCTTTGGTTTTTCAATAAAGGAGCTAGGGATGTAACATATGGCACCCGTTAAAGCACATGAAAAGTTTTAATTTGCTGGGGTCAATTTCCCCTTCACCCCTGCCCTTTCAAGTGCTAGTCAATTTGAAACGAAAAAGAAAAGCTGGAAAGATACAGAGAGGGACTACTCCGGCCGGCCTCGCTTTCTTTTCCCATCCATCATCCCCGGCCCTCTGCTTTATCAATTTCTTTCTGCTGGATAATGCAAAACATACATATTGATGAACATATCTATCTGGCTGCTAATGTATGCACATGCATGCATAATTAGCAGTTGCAGTGAGAGTAATACTCCTATCAAGTGTAGTAGTAAGTAGTAGAACTGAGAGCGGAGGAGAATAGCAAAGGAAAGGGAGAAAGCACGGGCGAGACAAATAAAAACAAGGGTACGACATCACCAGCACCAGCAATAATAACTTAACCATAACACAACGACGACGCTGATTGTTAAACATACAAGCAAAAGAATATAGGAAAGTACTAGGAAGTAATTGAGTGTTTTTTTAGGTTAAGAGCACTCAAATTTTAGAATATTAGATCTCTATTCAATAAATTCCTTATATCTCTTCCTTAAAAAAAATGAATCCGAGACGTTGGATCTTCATCCAACAGATCCTTTATATCCCTCTCTCCAAGAAAAAGTATGAGTGCTCTCAATCTGATGCGTTAAATAGACATCTAATATCTAAAAAATCTGAGTACTTTTAATCTAAAAATATTCAGTGCTCACTAGACACCACTAAAAATAAAAATAAAAGAGAAGTGAGAATAAGCAGAAGATACCAAATGAGGAGAGAGAGAGCGCGCAACAGCGACCTTTTTCCTAGCCTCCCTTTGGGTTGGGCTCTGTCCAATTCCAATATCAGCGGCGGCGGCGGCAGCGGCAGGAGGGATCAGCAGCAGCACAAAGACTGCGTTTTTTTATACTACCAGTGTATAGCCTCCCTGCCCTCCCCTTTGCGTCGCCCTTCCCTTGAAGGCGATTGTACAAGGCGGACTGCTATGCCCGACCAGACAAAGGTAAGGAGGAAAAAAATATAGTTAGTCACAGCGAAGGGAGAGAGATAAAGAGATTTAGAGAGAGAGGCAGAGAGGGAGACAAGGGGAGACAGAGATAGAGAAGAGGTCTCGGAGGCAAGTCTTTCACTCCCTCACCGAGATAACGATGTGCTCCTCCTCCTAGGTAAGGGAACGCGAGCGGCGAGAGAAGAAAAGATAGTTTTATACTTGCCCCATCGATTCGGTTCAGCTCAGTTCAATTCAAGCTGTTCATACGTGCTTAGTCGTAGGAGATTGGAAAAGAGAGATCTTTTCTAGTGCAATTCTTCTAGCTATTCAATTCTCCGGTTCTGATTCTTTTTTTTTTGGGTCTGGTTCTTGTTCTTTTTCTTCTGATGATGCCGCGGCTGCTGCTGCTGCTGAGCTCAGTTTGCTGCGGAAGAAGGGGATTTTCTTGGTTGAAATCGCGCCGACGATGGTGACAGTGGCACCGCCGTCATGGGAATAGCGGCGCCACCGTCTCAGCCAGGGCAGACGACCACGTACGTGAGACAACCAAAGAGCAGTGCAGCGATCTTCGACGGCCGGCCGGCCACCGCGAGTTCTATGTCCCACTCACAGGGATTCCACCAGGGCAGCAGCGGCGTCTTCGGCTTCTCCGATGGCTTCGACCGGTCGGGCTCCAGCCAGGACCAGCAGCAAGAGCAGCAGCAGCAGCACGTGGCGCAGCAGAGCCGCCGAGACAAGCTGAGGGTGCAGGGCTTCGACCCGGCCGCCGCCGGGGGGCACGGGCTGCTCCCCATAGGAGGTGACGAGCACGCCGAGCCCACCGCCATGTACGAGCATGCGGCGGCTGCCGGGGCCTCCAACATGCTGTCCGAGATGTTCAACTTCCCCGGTCAGCCGCCGTCGGGACCATCCGCCACCGAGCTGCTCGCCAGCCAGATGACCGCCAACTACCGCTTCGGGTTGCGGCAGGCTCCGGGTGGGGTGGCTGGCTTGTCCGGCGACGGCAGATGGTTCGGCGGCGGCTCGGCCGGCCGGGCTGGGGTGGTCCTCGGTGGGGCCAACCTGGGCTCGTTAGGTGAGACGTCCTCTCCGAAGCAACAAGGCGGCATGCCGAGCCTCGCCACCGACCCGGCCGCCGCGATGCAGCTGTTCTTGATGAACCCTCAGCAGCAGCAACAGTCGAGGTCATCGCCGCCGACGCCGCCGCAGTCGGACGCACAGGCCGCTATCCAACACCACGAAGCGTTCCAGGCGTTCGGCAGCCCCGCCGCTCCGTTCGGCGGCGCCGGGGCCGGAGTGGTGGAAGGCCAGGGGCTCTCCCTGTCGCTTTCGCCGTCGTTGCAGCAGCTGGAGATGGCGAAGCAGGCCGAGGAGCTAAGGGTCAGGGACGGCGTGCTCTACTTCAACCGGCAGCAGCAGCAGGTGCCGTCGGTGCAGCAGCTCCCAATGGCATTGCACGGCCAGGTCGGCGCTATGGGGCAGCAGCTGCACGTCGGGTACGGCCCCACCGGCGTCGCGGGCGTGCTGCGCAACTCCAAGTACACGCGTGCCGCGCAGGAGCTCCTCGAGGAATTCTGCAGCGTCGGCCGAGGGCAAATCAAGGGCGGCGGGCGGGGCGGGCTCGGCGCCGGTGGGTCGGCTTTGAACCCTAACGCGAGCAAGGGCGGCGCTTCCAGCTCCGGCGCCGCTCAGTTACCTTCATCGGAGTCCAAGGAGCCCGCCCAGCTCTCCCCCGCCGACCGGTTCGAGCACCAGCGCAAGAAGGCCAAGCTCATCTCCATGCTTGACGAGGCACGTACACAGAAACACACACACTTTATCCCTCTCTCTTGCTCGCATCATGGGCTTTTACTGGTGTCATAGCTCCGGCCGGCGATGCGGCCGCGGCGGCGTTTAAGCAGGTGCAACCGCGACGGACGGTAGGTGGCCGGGTATATAGGGCTAGTACGTACTCTAGAACGAACTGGCCGTCGCTTGTTTTTACCGAGTCATTTCCAGACGTGGCAGAGGCGGCCGCCATGGCATGCAGGCTGCGCGCGCGCGGCAGGAGCCAAGCACAGGAGGCTTAGCTTTTGGTGGATTGTCACTACGCAAAGTCCAAGAGAAATGAGTCTCCAATCATAGTAACATCCCATAGCCCCCGATTTTTTTTTTTGGGTGCGGTTGTTGATTCGTGGCTGCTGCCTGATAGCAGCTGTTGCCGCTGCAATGCATTCATCGCCTCCTTTTCTTTATGTTGCATTCTCTTTCCATATCCCCACAAGGGGAAAGAAGTACGCCCCCCTTGCTTATGCTATTAGTATTATATTTCCATCGATCCCCATACATATGATATGTGTTGAGCCACTGTCTGAAAGTTTTTTTTATATAGGAGTGTCTATATAATATTTCAGTGTTTTCTAGATTCCCATCACTCATATTTTTTTGGGTGCTGAATCTTTATCGAATACCTTAGATACAGAGTACTTATATTTTTTTAAAGAGGGTATGAGAGGATCCATTGGATAAAAGATCCAACGCCTCAAATCTTTTTTTAGAGGGTATGGGGGATTTGATAGATGAAGATCTAACACCCAAAAAATCTAAATGATTTGAATCTAAATAATACTTGAATGTTGTATAGCATTTCTCTTTTTATATCTACACTACTAGCAAGCTATTATGTGAAAGCTTTTGATTCTAGAATGTATGCGTGTGTATGTATTAATATGTCGGGTTGGTGCTAATAGAAAAAAAAAATGGCCGGAGGTAGCTCAGCTAGCTTCTGCCCTTGTGGGCGCTGTTATAATTGGCAGAGGGAGAAAGAACGGGAGCTAGCACTCGCATGTCCCTGGCTACTATATATTACTACTCCTGCGACATAACTGGTATACGAGATCGATCACACGGCTCGAGCACAGGAACAAATCGGCACATGCAAAGTTAGATGCATATGTGCATGGCGAGCTATTGCCAAACGCCTGTGGGCCTCGGCTCCGGTCGTTCCTTCCCCGCATTTCTCATAATTGTGCCAGCGACGCGTGCTACGCCATGCCCATGTCTTAATTGCCGCACCCAAGCTTTGTTTCTTGTGTTCCCTTGTTTTTTCATCGACCAATTCGATCAGCTTAATTTTCTGCTGCTGGTTTAATCTGTTGGTTGTGTTTTTTTTTTTTTACTTTGAGATGAATCGTACGTTCGTATATTTTATCGAGTAAATTAAAGTGTTTTTTAACAGCTTTGAGATGATTAATTTTTGTTTGTTTGTTTGGTGTTCAGGTGGATCGGAGGTACAACCACTACTGCGACCAGATGCAGATGGTGGTGAACTTCTTCGACTCGGTGATGGGCTTCGGAGCGGCGACGCCGTACACGGCGCAGGCGCAGAAGGCCATGTCGCGGCACTTCCGGTGCCTCAAGGACGCCATCGCGGCGCAGCTGCGGCACACGTGCGAGCTGCTCGGCGAGAAGGACGCCGGCACGAGCTCCGGCCTGACCAAGGGCGAGACGCCGCGCCTCCGCGCCATCGACCAGAGCCTCCGGCAGCAGCGCGCCTTCCACCACATGGGCATGATGGAGCAGGAGGCCTGGCGCCCCCAGCGCGGCCTCCCCGAGCGTTCCGTCAACATCCTCCGCGCCTGGCTCTTCGAGCACTTCCTCCACCCGTACGTCAACAGCCCACTCCACCTTGAACCTTCTTGCATCCATGCCATATACCCGCACACTTGCAGATACTCCACGCAGAAACTACATGTATATGTACATCAGTACATGTACATGCAGTCCAGGCCAGTTCATGCTTCTTCTCTAGCTCTAGGTTGCATGCATGCTGCGCCTGCTTAATTCACCAGTTCTTTGGTTGGCATGCATGGCGTTCGATGCAAATGCATTATGCATGGGATCGAATGCTGCCGTACGTGGCAACATGGTAGGATGAGTACCAGTACCGCACTCGTCACGGGCAGCTTCTGCTTTGCTTTTGCACTCAATCTCTCTCTCTCTCTCTCCTCCCCCCTCTCTCTCTCTCTCTCTCCGGTTTGCTGCTGCCGCTGTGCTTTAGCAAAAGCAGTAATTTTTTTCGAGATCTACGCTAAAACCGGCAGGAGCCATGCCATGCCGGGGACTGTGCGCTTGTGTATATTCCTCCCCTTTTGCTCCCCGAGTTAACTTTCTCATCATTGCAGAAATTTACCTTTTTTAGTTTTACTGCGGCTGGTGGCTGGCTGGCGGGATACTGCCCGTCAGTGTACGTACGCACGTCACGTAGCAGCAGCAGCAGCAGCGCTGGAATTCTGCTCCTTTTTTCAAGCTTCGCGCATGCAAAAGCTCAGCTACACCACGTACGCCGCTGCCGCTGCCTGCATCTGCGATCCTGCATGCCTAGGAGCCTTTCTGCAATATACGTGCTCTTGTGCTGCGCATGTACCAGCATGGGCGAGCTAGCTGCATCCCTTTTACTTTATATGCATCACAACCGTATATCGTTATCCTTACACTAGCTGTAATCCAAATCCGATCTGCGAGAGATCAAAAGATCAGAGGAGAATATATCTAGGAATCCGTTTTCTCTTGGTTCCTGTTGAATGAATGCTTAGATATCGGTGTTCATTAGATCGGTGCACATATAATGCGTATATGATTGGTGAATAGGTCTCGTAGTGCTGTCGCTGCTGCTGCTGCTGATGCAGTAAGGCAGGAATAGTGTAGCCATCACTGCAGCCTTAACGAGTCCTTTCCTTTGTGTGCTCATGCGTGGTTTCTCGTGCCGTCAGGTACCCGAGCGATGCTGATAAGCACCTGTTGGCGAGGCAGACCGGGCTGTCCAGGAACCAGGTTTGTACACTTGCCACTGTGCACCGCATGGAATCAGAGCTTTTTCTTGGCTGCCTAGCGAGCTGCAGATGCGCATGAGATATATCCTGTTGACGTTAGCAGTTTATGTTGTTTGTTTTGTTTGGATGCACTTCTTTTTGGCATCAACTCCGGATGAAGCAGCTGCATCCGCATGCGTTGTCGTCTTAGCTAGCTAGGTCGCCTTTTATTTCCCCAGGATGAATAGAAACTCCATGCACGTAAAAGCTGGTTAAATTCGGGTCAATTTTCCGGCCTTTAGTAATCTTGTTTAAGTAGTTACTTAGCACAATTGAATTCTGTAGGGCTAGGCTACTGTGGAGTTACCAAAACGTGGAAATAATAAGAAATAGATGATACGTACATACAGTTTCTTACTCGTAAAGAGTACAAACTCCTTGGCCGCATCGCAAATTAAAAGTCCTACTCTATTGTGCACCACAAAAATATTTGAGCCAAATCTAGTATGTACACTTTATTCTTCATTACTTAAAGATTGCAGATCAACAAGTTGTACTTAAGATTTACGAATATCGCATCCTGTCATGCTCAAATTGTTCTAAGGTGTGTAGAGTATAACATGTGTTTTTGAAAAAGAAAACAAAATAAAACATATTTTGTACATTAGTGAGTGTGTACGCAAAAGTAACAGGAGTCTTCGTACGTTTATAGGTATTAAGAATAAAATAGCGCAAATAAGAATCACTACTATAGTGGTAAAATCTATAATTAATTTGTGCTTCCACGTGTACTCTCTTAGAAATTGAATCGCACAAATCTTGAAGCGGCATTATTAATAGCGGGGTAGCGGTTGGTTGCAAATCAGACCATTAACATGATTTAAAATTTGCGCTTTTTTCTTTAGTTATGCATACTCAGGCTAATTAATCCCAACAAATGCTAGCTTGTAAACTAACCAGTAATTTCGAAATGTTCAATTAGTAGAACGCCCATGTTGAATTGAAAGTAAAAAAAGGAATATTAGTCGCTTTATATTGATTTTTTGAGTGCCTTGTATCACGATTTTGAAAGCATTAACCCTATACATGAATGATTCTTTGAATGATAAGGGGATCATATTCAACCGCAAGGTGTCTTCTACACCGCATTGATGCACGTCCACATTTTTTGGCATGCCATGATATGATCTCCGGATAGCTCTTCATATGTTTTTATCTTTCAGTTCATCTCTCTCTCTTGTTTCTTTCCTGGACGTACGTGGTCCCTTCACAAGTGAGTGCCCCCCTCATGTCCCAGGCCCCTTCCACAGTACGTATATACGTCGAGATAGCAACCTAGGGGAGTACTGGACCCTAGTAAACCCCCATGACCTCTAGCTTGGTACAAAAATTTCCTCTGCTCTTGCCCAATGTGACCACGCAGGCCCCGTCCCCTCTCCAGCTCACCTATCCAGCTTTCCAGGCCTCTCGAGCAAAAGCAAAACTCTATGCATATGCATGCATGTGGTCGTTGGTAAATTAACCCTGCAAAAACAGATAAGAGTTTAGAAAGTCGCTGAAAACTGTTATTTATTCTTTGTGCATCCATGGTTAATGTGTTGTTCCTGTGTTTGTTTATGATGGTAATGAACTCCACAATCAAACCAATTAATTAAACACCTGAAACCCTGCCTAGCTAGTAACTATTAGACGTACGTACGTGTTAGTTTTGTTATGCTTTGCGAGGTAATATATGTCGTTAAGGGAAAACAACTTCTCATGGTGTAAACAATAGGTAGAAACTTCTTTGGTGGAAGTTATCTAGGATCCATCCCTCGGTTGCACCGGCCGTTTGAGCCACAAATATTGTGTCCAGCCAGTAGGTACAAAGTTTATTCCAAGTTCTTACCAATATAACTTGTTTATGTAGCTAGTAATTGACTAGCGAACCTACTTTGATCCATACGAACAATTTCTCCTTTTAAATTCATCGTTTGGTCTAACATTTTGAGCGAACTGTTCTTTAAAGAAGGCTTTGATTACATCAACATTGTTGACATCGTGTGTATACCTGCAAAGCACTTAATTATTATGCAACTAATGGTACCTTTTATGCAACCAACTATACATGTCTTCATCTTGAAGCAAAACGTCAATTTGTTCTTATCGTTTAGTTTGTCTGACTTTGGTGTCACCTACCTTCGTTTTCAAAATTCCTGTATGCAAATAATTGAAGTAGCTAGCTAGCTAGGAGTTAAACATTGCTTGCAAAAATAGAAAAAAGAGTTTTCACTTGGTTGCAACGCTCTGAATAGTACTGTATAAACAATTAGTAATTAAAGTATGTTTTACCTGATCAAATATTGATATATGCATATGAATTTTAATTCTTCATGCAAGCATATGAGTAGGTATATATGGTTCCAGAAATTATGTGTACGCTTTCTGCATGACGTGCATTACTTGGAGTTGTGCTTTCTAGAATGGTCGAAACCTATACACGGCAACAACGATAATAACTGTGTTGGAAACCGACGGTTGCTCTCTCTCTCTCTCTCTCTCTCTCTCTCTCTCTCTCTCTCTCTCTCTCTCTCTCTCTCTCTTCTTTTTTGCTTGATTAACTAGAGTCAGGGCTAGTTTGCCATTGCTGTGATGTGTGTGAGGCTAATTCTAGTAGAATTAATCTTATTTTTATGGCCAAAAAAGGTAATTTCAAGTAGTTAGTATAACTAATAAAAGGTAACAAGATAGAAGTGCTTTTTAAAAATAACTGTAATATCAAATGGAGCCTTAAGTTGTTGTTCATTGATATGCATGCATGGAAGAAACTACACTGAGTTATGGTTGACTTTTACCTGTTTTGCCTTTGTTCGCGGATATACTTTGGTGAAATTAAATTGTTTGAAATTATCGTCTAAGTTGAGTTGGAGGCTTTCAAATATTTCAGTGCAATATATATACCAGCGCACTGGACAATAACATTCTCCGTATTTAATTACAGTATAATGAATTCATGTCCTAACGTCCGATTTTCCTATAAGAAAATCAACTCATGCTCAATGTAAATTATTGTCTTTTGGGAGCTTTGCAGTTTAAACCTACAAGGACATAATACAGGATTTCATGTGACCCACCATATCCTCAAGGTCATACAGAATTCATATATAAGCTAGTGCAGCCTTGGTAAATTACTAAATGTACAAGAAAATTACTAAAATAAAATTATCAGCATGCATGTACGAAATGTGGCTTAGTTTTCTTTTTTTCTAGTAACTTATTAGGTTGGTCATTTGAGCTCGTGATCTTGTATTAGAAACTATTATTCTTCTGTCTTTACACTTTCAAATTGTCAACTTAGTTATTTTAATCAACGTAGCTACAAATATGGCTAACTTAATTTGAGATGACTCAAAATTGTTTTCTTTTGCCAAGCAATGCGTATACATTTCAGTTTATCAAGTCATGATGTTATTACTATTCAGCTAGCAAATAACTGGTTTGCCTAAAAATAAGCTATCACTGCGGATCGATATTCACACGACAAAATTCAGATTATAGGGTTTCAAGTTTCAAAAAAAATACTTTAGGAAATATAAGATGGAGAAATTAAGCTTTCAATAACATATATTTTTCTAAATAAATTTCAACGGCATAATTTGCAAGGACATATATATGTTAGGAGCCTAGGAGTATGATAATGTCGATTTACTATCTTTTACCATTTAACCATGTGCAGAGACACATGCACGCATAGTCGTCCAATCAAAACAAGGCAAGTCCACATGTTACAAAAGAACTAAAAACCAATACATTGGACACAAACGAAACAAGACAAAGCAAGGTAAATCTAAAACATGACAGTGAGGACGATGAGCTAAGCTAGCTAGCCCTACACGTCCCTGTGCACATGCATGCATGCACGCATGGCGCCATTGTCCATGGACCCTATCCCTGCAATAATTCCTTTGGTTTCCTTTTGCATCAACTCCAGGTTTCCAATTGGTTCATCAACGCCCGTGTCCGGCTGTGGAAGCCCATGATCGAGGAGATGCACCAGCAGGAATGCAAGGAGCTCGAGGGCTCCTCCGCCGCCGCCGGCGGTGGCCCCGAGTCCGGCAAAGACCCCTCCGGCGCCGACGACATGCACTCCCCGACGACCACCGGCGGGCAGCACTCGCAGCACGGCGGCAGGCACCAGCAAGAACACGGCGCGCCCGGCGTCCTCCCCCACAAGCCCGACCCCGGCATCGCGGGGCCCTCGACGGCGGACGCCGCCTTCGTCGGTCTCGACCCTGTGGAGCTCCTCGGCGGCGACGCGGACGTCGGCACCGCGGTGGACTTTTACGGGCGGTTCGAGCCCGGGGTCAGGGTGCGGTACGGGCCCGCCACGACCGGCGCGGCGGCCGGCGACGTGTCGCTGACGCTGGGCCTGCAGCACGCCGGCGCGGGCAACGCGGGGCCCGACGGCAGCGGCCGGTTCTCCTTGAGAGACTACAGTGGTTGTTGATCGATACATCATGATTCATGGCTCATGCCTGCATTTCATTTGGAGTAGTAGAGGAGATTGAGAGAAAAGTAACAAGAAGAGAAGAGAGAGATATCTAGAGAGATAAATTTGCATGGTGCCTGGAGGTGATGCATGGGATGGGATATATTAATATGAGACAATTCTTCTTCTTCTTCTTCCCAGATGATTCTTAATTTAGCTAGATTAATTCCTTTTGTTAGGCATTATTGTTGGGGGGTTAAGGATAATTTGTATACAGGAAAGAAAGATAGGAAGTGTATGTTAGTCACACTTTTGTGTTCTGTTTTGTTTTCGTCTGTTTTGGTTTTGGTGTACTTATTTTTCTTTCCATCTGTAACTAAACATAAGAGAAACATACGTACATAAATACATATATTGGTATATATATAGTACATGGCTATGGGCTAAAAGAGAGGAGACATACTCCAGTACAACTGTGGTCACAGTTGGCTGGCATGTACCTACAAGTAGTACGTGGCTCTTTTCTTTTGCCCCATCTTTTGGGGAAGCCAATTGATACCATGTCGGGGGTACGATTTTATTTTCCAATCGTTATTGACACCGTTGGATGGTAATATAAGGGTCTTGCAAAAAGTTAGCTTATGAGGAAAGGAAATTCTTTATTTTGAAGTTAGATCATTTATCATTCTAAAAATAATATGAGATTATTTTAATAATCTTCTTTTCACACATTGACGTCTAATTCCACCACTCACCACTCCATTCATTATACACCGATGGTCACTTAGATCATGGTCTTTCAGATATTCACATACTAATGTCTATTAGACTAGAAATGTTTAAAGCGAGCTTTGATACCATTTTGTTGGATCTAATATTCTTTTTATCTCCAAAAGGTAGTTTTTTTAGGTGAAGGAAACTTTGATTAACGAGTACCACTTTTTGTCTAAAAAATACTAGTCCTTACAAAATTGCTAGGAGCAAACAATTGTAGTATTTATAAACGGACCTGACTGAATTGCACCTCCGGTCAGACATATCGTCAGTGGCTTAATTAAAAGGCATAGCCAACTCTCGCATAGATCCATGACCAAAGCTCAATTAATTAGCGCAGGATGCTAAATTATGCACTAATTAATCAAGCGGGGGCGCACGCATGCGTGGGAAGCCAATCAAGCAAGCAAAGCAACCGTTGAAAGGACACACGTGGGGTTCGCAACCAGATGGTAGGTAGGTAGGCTTGGCGGGCTCGCTTCACCACGAAATCTTTCCCCGTGAGGGAGGAGGAGCGAAAGAAACAGAGCAGCGGCAGCGGCAGTACGCGCAGTGGGAGGCCAATCAATTGGAGCAGGCCGGCCGTTAGCTGCGTTGCGGAGGGAGATGAAGAAGAGTAGAAGACGAAGAGGGGGGGGGGGGGTGGTGGGCTGAATAGCTGATGCTACGCCGATGGATGGATCATGGATGGGATGTGATATGATTGAGCCATTAATGCGGGAAATGGTGGTTGATTGATCGGCGCGGCGGACAGGGACGCTCGGAGATTTGGTTGCCAGAGGAGAAGAGGAGGGAATCAATCAATGCGGCAGGGCAGGGGCAACCAGCTGCGTGTCGTGCATCCACCCTCTCTCTCTCTCTATCTTTAGACAAGAGGGACATCACCCTTCTCCTTCGGTCCGGATCAATGATGGAGTTTGGTTTAGTCGCTCGTGGGAGAGAGATTAGCCGTGCTCTTTTCGGTTTTTTTAGATGTTATTTGACTATGGTTTTTTAAATAATTACTATTCGTTAGATCAATAAACTACAACTAAAAACTATAAGTTACAGCCAAAAGAACACCATCGTTATTAATAGATGAATGTACCTGTATGTAGGAAAACATTTTTGGCCGAAATTTGTAAATTTCGGTTTCATTGGTGGGATCTAAAAATTGGTGAAATCGTTGTATTTTCATTCGAAATTGCATGTTTAAATAGATTTCATAACTAACACTTGGAGAGAAGCACTTAGCTAGTCTGGTGGTGAGATATGTCGGTGAGTGAGTACGAGGTTGTGAGTTTCAAATTCCAAAACTAGCATTGTTTTTTCATTTTTCCTAAAAAAAATACGATTTGAAATTAAAAATTCGAACAGTTTACTAAAATTTCCGAATTTTGGATTTATTGGTGGGACGAATTTTTTTCTAAGAATGTTTTCCCTCCATGTACGTGTTTCAGACCTACTGATCGAGTGATCAATGGTTCCGATGACGAGGGCCATTGAAACAGATGCTACCATCTTTGATTCTTTTGGTCCCATCATTCGAACTTTTTTGATCGCTCTGAAGTAACGATGTATGATAGCAGATTGTATGTGCAGTAATTAATTGGCGCTCTAGGAGTTCCGTTGTATGTACATAAAACGTGCCAAGGAGCTCGCCGACATGATCGAGATGTTGATCATGCATGCAGACATGGCGCACGCATGCGCGGGGCGAACAAGTGATTCGGTGATGTCATCTCAGCAAGCTAACGGTGAGGCCTCTCGAAGGCTGGAAATGACCAACAGTGCCCTAAGGGGCAAACAGTGAGTGCTCTACAGTGGTAAACGGTACTCCTCTGACTCTGAAGATCATCCAGCAGTAGTACCACGGGCTTGCGGAGCGAGCCAATTCACCAGGGCAGTTCGTTGGGAGTCAATCAAAGGATGGTCTACCAAGTACTACTCTTGACACCAACCATCCAAGATTTTTTGAAGCTGAAACACAGGCTGAAATGCTCTGATACGCCAGAACTCTGAAGATTTAAGAACAGGACGCCCCTGTTCAGGCTTTCCATTTCTGCCTCTACGGCGCCGCGCACGGCGGTCAAGTCTCCGGTCAGGTCCGCCCGGCCGGGGTCGGAGACACGTTTCCCTCAGATCTGCTGTTCCAACCATATTCCTGTCGGGACGGTCGTCTCACGGGCCTTGTCCAAATCATCGCTCTCCCTTGAACTATACCTGGCACACGCTCTGCTGCTCAGCAATCTGCGTGATGATTGCGAACCTAACTGAAACCAACAACCGGTCGCCGACGGACGCTGCCGTGGCCAGGATAGGATTACCTTTACAAATCAACTGACGTGAGCGGTTAAGACATCTAGCTGTTACGTGGAACATCAAATATAAGATCGCCAGAAAGGTGCACCCATGGAATTGAAGCGTTCTCCGGCGAGGGCGAAGCCCAACGAACCGCATGTCCTTGTCGCGCAACCTTCTGACACCAATGGGACCTCTTGACCCGATGACGCCTTTTATTTTTTATTTTTCCTCCTCAACTTGCAACCAAACCTTCGGGCAAATTTGCTGCCCACCTCTCCACCAATCAATGGACCATCCATTTTGATGATCTGGTACATCTTGGTTATCTGATAGCGGTCGCCTCTATCAAATTCGAAGGGTGAGAGCTCTCTCTTCCGCTCAGACTAACCACTCAATTATGAGTAGATGTTAGGGAAGCAGAGGGTCATACAGCACACACCATTTAGGGGTAGTACTACGCAGTACGCACTGACCACCAAATGGGCATATAACTTCCTTAGAAACGAGCTATAAGAAGCTCTCATATAGCTAATGCTTTGCCGTGACAGGTTTAAGGGTCCACAGGTTTCATACAAGAGGGTGATTTCCCAAGGATTTTTAGCAAGAACATTCTACCAACAGTTAACACCACAATTGTGCAAAATATGAACAAAAACGACAGCGTCCATAATCCATATTCAAGGCAAATTATGTAACAGTATATCAGGGGATAACAATAGTTTAATTAATCCAGTCATACTCTGAAATGCCAACGCCAAATCTCGTTTAAAATTCCACACATTTATAAGTAATAAAAAGGGTATTATTGTGCTGAGATTTGCTCATAATGCAGCCCGTTGTGAACCAGAAATTTCATCTTGTTTCACGCTGTAATTACATTTTGGTGCATTGGTAATACCTGAAAATGATTTTTTTTCTTCCTGCAATAACTACGTGTGAAGTGATGTTTCAGGATCTGGACTATTGTACCAACACGGCAAGACACAGAAGGCCCTACTATAGCAGTGTTTCCATATTAAAAGATATCAAAGTGCTTGGTATGGCTCCTGAAAACAAAAATGGCCATGTACTACAGGAAACTATGTAAGGGGGCATTTGGAATAACGATGGTTTCTGACTGAAATTTCACTGTAACTGACTTATTTTTTACTGTAGCTGAGTTGATTTATTGGGCATAATTAAATTTAAAAAAATGTAAAAATAAAAACGTCATGCTAACCTATCACGGACAATGTAAAAGAATACGGAAAAAAACAAAACACAAAAATACAAAAAGAGGAAAAAAATAAAAATCTAAACAGTGCAAAAAAAATTGAACGCTCAACGCCACCGCCAGCGTCTCTGATCCATAGAAGGGAACAATTATGTCTGCTGCACTGGATAAAACATCCACATTTCAAAGGCTTCAAGGCACCCAGGATGTATCTTATTTTAGCAAAGAGCTTTAGATAATTAGGTCCTTGCGAAGAAAAGAATTGTCAATTAGTTGCTCCATTCTCTTCAGCATCTACACAGGCCCAAAACACTTCACTTGAAATCAAACCATATTAGTCGTGCATTTAAGAACAACAGATTTCTGTCACTCAGTACTGGTAGAAGAGGTTGACCAATTTTGAGAGAAGTTATATCATGCATATAAACATTTCCATTTCAGTGATCCTTTGGCTTTTCCATGGGAATCTCTGGACCCAATTTCTTGGGAGGTGGAACTGCTTCTTTTGCAGACATGCAACATTGTTCGATTTGACGAAGGAATTACCAAACTCAGTACTGGTTGCTTTGCAGTAGCATGCAGCAACATTGTTCAATAGACAACTGAAATACATCATAGTTACCATTACTTCAATTAAAGCATATCCTCTTGACAATCAGGTGAAGATGTTCTTAAAAAACATCATCAGAACTAATAACATGCTAGGTAAAACCCTAAGGAAAATTTTGCTGCATGCTACTGCAAAGCAAACTATTCATTTTAAGAAAAGCATCTCCTACTTCATACACGAACCCATGACAATATAATAATGTTCACTCAGATACACTTTAACAAATTGAAGCAATGAGTTGTCTTTTGTTTTCAGACTGGTTTAAATGACTCTAGCCTATAAATCAATGGGCAATTTAAGTTGACTAACTAGTGGGACTAGTCAAATATGTAAACAGTGTAATTGTATAAACATATTGTTGTATGCAGAGTATAAAGGTATGTACACATTCCAGATGCAGAACAGCTGCATAACTTAGAGCATACCAAACTAGGAACTAAGAAATTATTAGATTGCGGCCTATAATTACGATGGTCTTAAGACATAAAAAAGTGTTTGGTACAATCATATACGTTTTTACTACACTGATTAACTTCTTTAATTTTCTAAGTATGAAGCGGGAAGTTGATTCAAAACCTAGAAAGAGGTAGAAAGAATTTCAATTGCAAACATTAGAACAAGAGAACATCTTTTAGGTGATAATACTGAAACTTGTTTTGAAAAATAGGTTCCTGAAAAATGTATCATGAGTTTTGAGTGTTTCGTTTTCTATTTAGTATGATTTGGTAAAACTGCAGGACTAAGACGACATTTGATCAAAGGATTAGACCGATTCAAATCATTCCAAGCCTGATCTAGCCGAACCCAACCCTACCTAAACCATACTAATGCAACCCAAACCCAATCACACCCGAGCTGGGCCCAAGGGCAGCCTAGCCCAACCCAGCTCAAGCCCGGCACAATATCAATTGTTTCAACAATGTGATGGGAGTAACTTGTTAATCAAATAGCTACTATCATTTGGATGATGTGGCACAAATGACCACTATGCGGGCACCCTCTGCAGAACTTTTAATTAAAAAGAGATAACATTAGTAGCACTCATATCCATTTCTTAGCCTGTTTTATTTCTTTTGTTAAGAACCACAGCTTGGTCTCATTAGATCCTAACAGCTAAGAAATGATATCAAAGAAAAGGCTGGAAAAGACCACGTACAATTTACACACTTCAGAAGAAAGCATAACCTAGAGTTCTTCCCACCTCAGTAATTGACCATTCATCTCTTATAGAATCATTGTCATCTTGTGCAGAAGCTATTAAACTATTCCAACAAAGTAACGTCCACCACAATTGGCTAATTAGGAAAAATTCCTTCCAAGAACACAGTTTGCTAGGAGATATTTGGCGGCGGCAGTTAATAATCCAAGAAAATTGGAAAAAGACACCTAATTGGAAAAAGACACCTCAGAGCATAGTTCTTTCGATCATCTTTGTTTTGCTGTAAAACTCGGTTCAGAATCCTAACCATAAATTTCTAAAACTAAAACTTCTAGAACAAAAAAACTAGGGAATGTCTAGCCGTCATCCGAATATTTTCTTCCAAACAATCATCCAAATTTCTGACCGTTAGATGATCCAACGGCCCATTTGTCTTTGGAGGGGGGATTTGCAACCGTTGGATCTTTGATCTAACGGTCAGAAATCTGGATGATAGTTTGGAAGAAAAGTTTATCAACCCCAAAAAAATATGCTTTCGTATTCCAACAATGGCGTAGATTCTTCAAAGACACCTCATAGCATAGTTCTTATGATCAAGACAAATCCACCTCATCCGCCTTGGCCCCTAGCCCATTACAATTCAAACCCACCACTCAAAACAGCTTTTCTCACGATTGCCTCAAAAACCTCCACCAATCGTCATACTATAATCCACCACCCAAAACAGTCACTGTTAGACGTCAAAGATCGTCTATTATAACATGTAGCTCCATTTCATTCGCCATCGCCGGCATATTTCCGATGTAGTAGTAGTAGCCTGTCTACACACTCCAATATCAGACAATAGGAGAAGTGCATCACTCCTGCGCCCAACTTTCCCCCTCGTTTCTGAAACGGCTTTTAAATCCTAAACGGCTAAACCCAACCTATGGACTTGGTAGAAAGGACAGCAGGAAGCAGGCAAGCAACCAATCAAGAAAGGAGAAATGGGGTTGTGTGGGTGGCGGTTCTACCTGGACGCGGCGGATTGCGGCGGAAGACGGCGCCGGACTTGCGGATGTCCGTGGTGAAGAGGAGGAGCGCCGCGCCCACCGCCGCGAACGTCAGCACGAAGTTGGTGAGCGCCATCTATCTCTCGCGCCGCGTCGCGTCGGTCGGGGCTGCGGCGGCGGCTAGACTGGAGGACGGCGGCCTTCAACTTCACCTCGCGGCTAGACCGAATATTCTCGAATCGTCCTCCGCGATGTAACAGGCCGGGCCCACTTTCTGCGGCCTGAACAGGCTGGTACTTATGATGGCCTCAACCAGTACAGAGAACAAACCCAGTCCGCCATCATGTGTTCGCATGGCGCCGGCCCAGCGGCTCGGTGCCGAAGAACGTGAGCTACCCGACTCCAACTTGAATCGGCCCAATAAACATATGCATTGAGCTCTTACTAGTTACTCCTTCCAATCGGATCACGAAAGAGTGACGTTTTTGTCCTTTTTAAAGTCAATAGACGTCAATTTGACCACTCAATTTGATTATTATATATTCAAACAAAGTTATAAAGATGTAATATCACAAATTGACTCGTATCGTCAGTTACAGGGATCTCTCTCTCTTTGACCAGAGGAAGTACAGACGGTACCATCCTCTTGCCCCATAGAAAATCTCGATAAAAGTCGTCAGGCAAATGATGCTGCACCGTTTCACCTCGACCTTTCGATGATGTGCCGGGGCAGGGAGTCCAGGGACTGATCAGACTAGATGGTTGATCTCCCTGGCTTCCTGCCTGCCCATGTACTCTCCTAGCCTTTACCATTGTAGCGAATGCTTAGACACCTCTCTGTTCACCCCCAATCATATGTCGTTGTGATGGTCATTGGATACGACCGATCGATGCGATCGACAAGGTATTATCATGAGTCCTTGACTTGGCAAATGTACTCCACACGGTTGATCATTAGCTCTTGACCTGGCAAATGTACTGGATACACCACACATGCTAAGAACAGGCAGCGGCGTCTCTTCTCTGAATCCAACCCTTGCCCAGTTGCATGAGCGGGCCATTTCTTTAATCCTCTTGGTACAACATGCACTGGGAGGTGGTACAACAACCAAATTGCTTCAACGATCCCCACCTAGCTAGCCTTTTCTCTGTCCTTTCTATTTGTTTGCATGCTGATGAGCCCATGACTGATTCTTAAAGCAAGCACATTACCACGGTGCTGTCCTTTTGTCTCAAGCTAGCGAGCGCTAATAGAATCCATTCCAAACAGTGATCAGTGTTCATGAACTATGATGCTCCTCATCGCAGCAATCGGTTGCCATATGCATGGACAGGGCGTTCGGAATAACGATGGTTTTTGGTTGAAATTTCACTGTAGCTGACTTTTTTACTATAGTTGAGTTGCCTTTTAAGGCATAATTAAATTTTAAAATGTAAAAATAGAAAAAATATGTTAGCCCATCACGGACAATGCAAAGGAATACGGAAAAAAAAAGAAAATACAAAAAAGCTGAAGTTAGAAGTTGAAACTGAAAAAAAGTTGAGTTGAGCGGGGCTAAATCTAGATTTTGGCTCATTTTGATGCGTCGATTTACTGTACCTGCAGGCCTTCGTTAGCTAGTTGTGTGTTGCTAACCGTTGCATAGTCCCACTCCCACCGGTGTGGCACCTCGGTATTCTGCGCTGATGTGCGCATTATGGGCCTGTTCTTTTGCGGCTTTAAAAGCTACTTTTGGGTTTTGCTACAATAACTAACTTTTAAACAGAGTATTTTTTTAAGATGTGGTCTACATGTTAATTGTAGTACACGTTAAAAAACTAATATCTGTACGATCAAAAATCACAAGCGAGTATCTCTTTTTCCACAATCTCTGTCGCAAATAGTCAAAAAGCTATCAGCCGCAGCCAAAAAGAACAGGCATATGTCCCCTTTGTAAGTCCTGTTACGTATTGGTTGTCATCCATTGATCAACTGTCTGTCCCTCTCAAGCTTTTGTTGCACCTTAAAGATTTGTAACGTGACCATCCTACACTAGAGATTCATGTATGATGGTCATGAGCTATAGGAATTGGGAAGCGTTAGTTACGTACTATACTACTGTAGAAGAATCTGAAACAGGCCATTGTTGTACCATGTGTAGATTCAGATACAGTATGTTCAATGCTAGCATGAGGTTTGATCACACGATCTTAGATATCAGTAGGATAGCGACTAATATCGTAGGGTCAGTTCTGTATAAATATGTGTGCTAAGTTTGCTAATTTCATTACAGTATTCAGCAACCAGAAGTTTACTGATCTAATTTTACCGGTACCATTTTCTGATGGATGCATGTCTTGATCAAATCAAAGCAGCCAATGGGTAGTTACAGCTTACAAATGAAGCGTAGTTTAAGCTATCTCCATCTCTGCATATTGGTACTTTTCGAGGTACAGGTCATCAACCCCCTGTATTCATGCCTGTCGTACTGTCGCCCCTCAACTGACCTGTCAAATCACGATTCAGAAGCAACGCAGCAAGTATTCAACTGATGAAGTAATCAGTGACACTTCACTTCTTCCTCCCTGTCTGTCGATTAACTGCAGGCCTAGACCGAATCAAACCTAGTTACAGTGCAGATCGATCGACGCAAGAAGCGTAATTTCGCCGCGCCGGCCAACGCGATAACGCTCAGACTGAAAATCACCGGCGAAGCAGGCGATTCTGATGAGAAAATTGGGCGTTTGGTGCATGCTCCCGTCCGGTCAGACACGCACATGACATATACGAGCTGTTCAGGCCGGCAGGACGGGATATACGGAGATGGATAGGTAGCTATCTGCCGCAAGTCATCAACCACTACCGGAGGGAAAGACGCATCGGCAGGTCATTGGCCGGCCCATGCCTAGCTACCTCCCCCTCTTCCCCTCCTCTTCCTCTCCCTTACGTCTTGGCTTGCAATTTGTATTTATATTTTGGCTGCGTGACGCATGCTTGATCTCTTCATATGAGAGGAAGGCTTGGCGAGACATTGACGTCTCAACCATTTCTTTCTTTCTTTCTCTTTCTTTTCTTCTGGGCTTACGCTTGCGCGTTCATCGCCGTTGCTGCCGCCTATTAATTCAGCTCCTTGTTCCATTGTCGGTCAGGTTCTCGATCTCTTGGGTTTACATTGGGAGTTTGGCTATAAGATGGTGGTTTGCATTTGGGGATCAGAGCTAATGGCTGCCTCCAAGGATTGATTGGCTGGGAGAGTGCGATGTTGGCATGGTTCAATCAAATCGGGCGATCCGTCTGCACTAGCTAGCGAGGTGCAAGGATGTCGTTTTGTTCGATCTGATTGAGCCGTGCCAATATCACAAACTTGCCTAGCCTATAGTGTGAGGAACGGCTGCCTTTTAAGGTATGATCTTTGTGAATTTGTGTTAATTTACGTACACGACTTTCAGGTTTGTGTTTCGCAGTTAATTCAAGAGGTTACATAGCTTGGAAGAATACATCCCCATATATAATTCGTTGTCTTGGCAGGTCAAGGAGCGGAGAGAGGGAGCTGTATGTTATGACCAGCTTATGTGTTACTATAGCTTAACTAGGGCTGGTATATTTGAATCAACGGATATATGGGTTTAGCGTCTAGGCCCTAGTGTTTTCTTGTGCTAGCTAGTTATCTAAATTATGTGATGACCTAAGATGATGCTATCCAACTATCCAAATGTTGCATTTGCAAACGTTTGTCAAAAACTCCAAGTGAACAAAGCCATATTACAAGACATGTAGGATTACTAATCATCTCCAATATATAGCTAAGAACACCAGGTTGCACAGCATTACCGGCCGGTCGCTAGCACTAATGTTCAAAACTACATGTGAATATAATTATACGGCTTATGATATAATATGTAACAACCCAAAAAATTTCAAAAATTTGAATATGAGTAAATTTCATTTGAATTTGGAGGTTTCTGCCAAATCCAGAAATTTTAGCCAAAACCCACTTTCCTTTTTCGGAACTACGCTTCCCACTTGAGGAAGTGTATTCTTGCTACCCCACCTCCTTCCCCATTGCCGCTTGCCTCGTGTCGAGCTGCCGCTCGCTCGCACGCACACACCATCTCTACTTAGTGTCGCCTTCATCCATGCCAAGTTATGACAGGGTTGCGTCACCTCACCGACCACCGTACCTAGCCTTATGCCGCCCACGCCAGTGCCATGCCATCTTAGACATGCCACGCCCCCACTATTCTTCTCCATCACCTCGCATGCCAGCTCTAGAGAGGAACGACAACTCATGCGTTGTCGGACCAAGATTTCGCAATCCAGAATCCTCTGTGATTCCACTGCACTATTCCCTGAATCAGTAGATAGTACTCACAGATATATTACTGAACATCAAATTATATATCATGCGGAAGTATAAATATATTAGTAGACTTACTAATGGGCCAATCAGGCCGAAATTAATAAAATGCAGCAGTGAAAACTGAAACTTCACACAGGTAAAACCCTTAGGACGTGCCCACAAGCAACCAACCAGGGTTGGCGACCTAGTTCTTAGCTTCTTCATCTTCTTCACCATCATGACCTGATGCATTACTGAAGCGTAGCGATCCGACTCCTAATTCTGGGTTATTTGAGTAAGCGAGGGTGAGCACAAAACACCGTACTCTACGAGCCAATACATAATATGTAATTATATAGATGTATAGCTTATCAAAGGAAGGCTTGAGCTATTTTTATTTGCTAAATGCCTTAACATTTACAATGATATTAGAAATTTCTAAGACTTAGCAGATTTAACTAAAATAAAATTTTTAAATATGTGAAAGAATGCAATAATAATAGCAATCTAGATTCCATCCATCGTTGCATGGTTTTTGTACCTTATGCTAATCTTTCAATGTCATATCCATCTAACTTTATCACAGAGGTGACACCTAAGGCAACACAAAGCAGGGCTTTCGGCAGCCCACTATTTCCCAATCTCACCTACAATGTTTTTGAAATAGAAATATGTTTGGTTAAGTTCCCATATCTGCAGAGGTTGTACATTTTACCCATGAGATGTGATTATCTATTAATGTCGGTCATTACACACTTCCATAGGTGTGCGACTGAGTAATCATAATAAGGCTGTTACAATGCATCTTCCCAGCAGGGCCACGTCCGCTGAGGTTGCACTCCCTTAGGGGTACAACCACCCTTCTAGAAGCCCCCTCTTGCATTGTCACATCAGAGGTTATGGCCATCCTCTGCCCACCCGTGGTCACATCAGCGTAACCCATACTGAGTTGATGCAAATTAGTTAGCCCTGCCACATTTTGCCAGCTTGTGGTTGTACTATTTTACACTGGAAAGTCATCACAAGATTCAATTCTTAAGGTTATCTAGGTGGTTCTACCACACTCCACACTCTCGTGTATCCACTGCACCAACCCCTCTTACCATTTGGCCAGATAAATAGCATGTTGGAGATTTTGGGAATATAAATTACCATGTCAAAAGTAGCCATTCTCCTCAAATCAATTTTCATGATTAAACGTGATGCTTGGGATATTTTGGTGCCCCTGAGTATTTAAACAGTACTAAGCATGTCGTGTAATTATATAATTAATTTTTCAAAAGGTTACTACTATAATTACTCTAGGGTGTCACGGCTCAATGCTCAACTATTCCAAAGAAATGTAATACTAACACATTGAATAATGGGCGTGTAACTAGAATCTTAAAACAAACATGGATTTGCATATGAAATAACGACATGCAATTTGATAATTTAAATGAAAATAACTTGCAGAAAAGGTAGAGTCAACATGATCAAAGTATTGACTAATCTTGTGCGATTTACCGTAGTCTTGAGCTCACTCAAAGTTTTCTCATTCGATGATCATGAGCTCCTGGCCTTTATCTTCATCTGAATCTTGGACTCACTTGATCCATTGATTCTTCAAGACTCTAATTTGTAATTACGCAATAAACTGAATCCAAATAAATCCAAATAACTCAAAAGTCCGCATAAATCTGAATAAACTCAATTTAGCTTTATTATGAGTTAATGGGTGATCTGAGATAATATTTACTGGGCACGAGTATTGGTGGTGCGGAACGAGGTTTGACCGAAGCGGGGAATGACAAAGGAATAGTTTTGCCAAGTAAGATATCAAGGAAGGTTCATGATAAAGAAATATCCACGGGAATATTCCGTTTCAGATTTGAAGATGACTAGATATAGTCGACTCCGGGATACCACAACTCGCTCTTTGAATTTACTATCTTGTTTTATAATTTTTATATTTATTAAGGAAGTTCCCTAAGTCGAGTTAGACCTATGGATTGGTGCATGAGTTTAGTTTGTTGAATTAATCTTTAGAGTCTGTAGTTCTGGCAACTTAAGTCGTGGTATTTTATAGGGTTCTATTTGCCAATTATTCAAATTACTCACTGAATGATCCGTTCAACAATTCATTGAGGCATGGCATTATTTAATTATCTAATTGCTATTTAATAGTTAACTTTATTAGATTTCTATTTACTACAGACCCACGACTGTTGGTCTAATTACTTTATCTTAGTATCACTTTGTTCATTAAAGTGTAAATTAGCAGGATTACTTTTAACAACTAATGGCCCAGGGGTTGCTAAATTTTAATTGGCGCCTGAAATTTTATTTTAATATGATCTTTACTTGCGACGCTTTTGGGTTAAATATTGTTGCTATTTTATTTATCCTTTGTTATATTCTAGTATAGTTAAATTTTGATTAAGATTTATTTACATGATTTCTAACTTTATGTACACATACCATTATATTTCAATTATCATTATTAGTCAAATCTACCATAAAGATTTAATTACCGGTGGCTTGTTAATGACAAGCTTTACCTTTAATAGGGCCTTCGATGGGCATACAAATTTCTAAACTAATTACTGATTATCTTCCTAAATAACCTTCATTTCTATCTAACCAAGCTTTGGGAAAAATTCCTTAGTTTTAACTTAATAGTTATTTATGATAGCTACTATTCAAAAGATCTTTCGTGACACTCGAAATTTAATTATCTATAGTTTACACAAAAATTCAAATGGGCTTCAAAATTCCTGTTTTGGTTCCATTGGACAGATCTTGAATTAAGATGAATTTAGAAATTTGTTTTACCAAATTTGGAGCTAAGATGAAGAAGTTATGCCTATTTAAAATTCTCTGTTTGAATTAATATGAAAATTACAAAGGGAGAGAAAGAGATCTCTCACTGACAAGTAGGCCTATGGAAAACGTTCGGACCAGTTCAAACAACTGATGAGAAATGTTCATGTCAGTCCGAACAATTGAAACGTATGGACTGTCCAATTAGCCGAGGGGCGTTTAGACCGTCCGATCGTTCGAGGGGAACGTTCGGATTGTCTGAACAGCTGGTACATTTGGACCGGCCGATCGGCTGAAGAGGAATGTTCAGACCGTCTGTACGTCTGAAGTGAAACGTTCGGATCATCCGAACGACCACTTGCGTTAATAGTGAACCCGTCCCCATTTGTTGGCAAAGAAGGGGCTCACCGCCAATGACAGAGGTGGAGACCGGATGTGAGCATTCGCAAAATGGTTTGCTCACAGCCACGTACATCCGTAGCCAGAGCCTCACTGACCAATTTGGCCAGGGCATTGGCCCGCGGTGACCGTGGGCGGCAGCGGAACAAGGGAGGAGCAGCCATGGCAGTATATCATACTGGAGAGCAATTGGTCGCTTAGGGAGCATCTAGAGACGGACAGAAGGCTACCTTGGTGGTCCATGCAACTCAGGAGTGGCAGTGATGGTCCGATGGCATGAGGCGGCGATGGGTGGAGGTAGCTTACGGTGAGGCTCCACTCGGGCGACGAGAGGCTCGGTTGAGGGAGCGGATGTCATTGTGGTGCTCCAAGGATACTCCGGTAGGGAGAAATTGGCTCGCGATGGCTCCAGTCGCCAGATTGCCCGATGACCGGAGTTGGGGAAGACGAAGTCAGCGGTGGACGGTGGGGCACAAGAGACTAATTTGTGACGGTGGGAGGAGTGTGGTGAGGTGATGAGGATGGGGGCATGAGCGGAGCTTTATAGCCGGCAGAAAGGGCTGGCAACATGAAGGGTTCGGAAAGAAGCTATGGTGGACGATGTGGTATTGGCATGACTATAACGCCTGGTGACTTAAGCTCGACTT
This sequence comes from Melocanna baccifera, assembly GCA_036346265.1. Classification (NCBI taxonomy): domain Eukaryota; kingdom Viridiplantae; phylum Streptophyta; class Magnoliopsida; order Poales; family Poaceae; genus Melocanna; species Melocanna baccifera. The sequence continues at coordinate 37,595,313 of CM070682.1, forward strand.
CATTGACAATGACGTGTTGCAGGACATGGCTGTCGCATGGCAGCGGGGCTAGTGTGCCAAAGAACATGGGCGATGGGATGGCCGACGCAGGGCATGGCGAGGGGATGGCAACGCGATGAGAGTAGGGCGTGGGCACAGACATGATGGGGACAGGCTAATGGAAGCAGGGTGTCGTGGCGTGGCGTGGCATGACGCACAGGCTTGTGCAGGGCATGGGCGGCGAGAGGGTGAGGTGACTCGACGGGAGCAGGCACGCGGCGTGCTTGTGACATGCGTGTGTGGTGATGGTGCGACATTGGTCATTACGACGGGACGTGGTGTGGGCAAGGCACACGGCGCTGACAGGCTCTAGGAAGGAAGGCAGGAGAGAGGGAGGAAAGGAAGAGGAGGGGAGAGGTCATGCGTGCGTGAGCCGATGTAGAGATGTGACAGAGGCAGGTGCGTGTGCACTATGGCTGATGGAGGTGTGGGTGCACGACCTGGGAGAAGAAAGGAGGAAGGTGAAGGAAGAAGAAAGAAGGAAAAGGAAGGAAGGGCCCACGGGCAGGGAAAGAGTGGAAGGAGAAAGAAAAGAGAGAAAAGAAGAGGAAAAAGAAAGGCTTAAACAAAATTTTAAAATTCAGATTTTTAATTTGAATTTCTAATCCACATTAGGATTACTAATCTCTAGTTTTGCATGACATTCGAATTCAAAAATTGAATTTCCAATTCAATTATTTATATGGGAGTTTCTAATATTCCTATTTAACTTTTGCAATTGGCTAATATTAAGGACTTCATTCATTTGGACTCAATTTTGTCTTCCCATTTTGGCTCATGGCTTATTTTAATGAATTTAAATTAAATTTATGTTTTCAGAGTTGAAACTCATCTTTCCTTATTTAAATTTTTAGGTTTAGCGTTAGCGACTTAAATTGAAATTTTAGTTTTCATATTTATAATTCCTTGCCTTATATTTTGTTATTCTGAATATTACTTGCATTTGGAAATTATTCCCGGTTATTAACTTGCACTTGCATGAAATTGAAAAAATCCCAAATAAAATTTGCAAGTGAAATTTGAATGCCAACCAATTGCAACAAAAAGTTTTAAATTTCTCTTATTTTTGAGAATTCCCAAGATTGGGATATTACATTCATCGCCATCGCGTCTTTATCATGGTGTTGAAGCTGTGTGACCATCCACGCATCGAGCTTGCCTCATGTCGCTACTAGCACCTCTGTTTTGCATCGGCTATAAAGCCAAGACTAGCGATTACCTTAGCCTTTGCTTTGCACACCCTCACGCCCAAACCTACCACTTTCTTCCTCAGCCACATGAAGCGGCATCACCGCCGTCATCCCTAAATCTAGTAAGCCTTGGCTGTCCTCAAAATTCCTCGTCTCCATCCTCTCTCCTTTCAAATTGGCCACATCCTTAGCACCTTCTCACCACCGCAAAGCTATTTCCTAGCTTCTTGCCTAGCCTTGCCACTGCTAGCTCACCGTTGCCAAGTGCTATCGCCTTGCCACCCATGGTCACCATCGCCAGCCTTCCACAGACCTCCTTGAGCCAAGCCATCACCACCACCGAGCTCCACTCACCTCCTAGATGCTTGAGCCACCTCCAATTTGACTGAAGCTTTGTTGTAGCTCTGTTGTGCCATGCCCCTATTCCGGTTAGGCTCTACAGTCACCAGCAGTCTCCAAGCCACCACCGTCCGCATGTGTGCCCAAAATAGGTTGCTCGCAGCACCATTGCTCACCGTTGCCTGTTGTCACCACTGCCGAAATCGCTGCCACCACTATTTCCCCTGTCTCAGTTGCAATGAGAGCGAGCTCAAGCTCACTCTAGAGTGAGTCGGGCTGCGTGCTTTCTAGGCCACCAAGGTGTGCTGGCAAAGCTAGCCCGAGCCATCTCTTGGCCCTGTCAGACAACTGGGCAAGCCGACACTGTGTAGCCTAACACTATTTATAGCCCAGCCCAACACTATTTACAGTCTAGCCCAACACTGTGGAGCCCATTAATCTCAGCCTAAATCTCTTCTCAAAAAAATCTCAGCCTAAACTCATTACTAGTCATCAAATCCAACACAACAAGAATAGTGTCAGCCCGGTACTCTTCACTCAGTCCATTACTATTCACCTAAAACCCATTAAGTCTATTTATACTCGTTCGAATCATTTTGAGCCTGTCTAACCCATTTTCAACCCTGTTCAATCTAACCAAGCTAGCATTTGGAGTCAACTAGTTAGTCAACAGAGAGGCCACTGGAGCAACTAAAGTAGATGGTGTTAAACCTAAAGCCTATAAAGAAGTAATCGAAGACCTTGGATAAAAAGGCAACTCACATGTCATTGATCATATTGATCCTATATTATTTAAGTAATATTACTTTCATTTATGTTATTTGTACACTTTTATTTATATAAAATACTAATTTAGAATGATATGATGAATATTTAGATCTAACCACTGAAAAGCCCAGTCATACTCTTGTAAGTCATATTCACCTTGACAACCATAAGTGTTATTATAAAATGAAATCATCCATTTGGTAAATAGTAGGTAGATTAGAAAAATCTAAATGTTTTACAAATAATATTAAGAATTATCCGGTCTATTGCCGACAGACTTTGAAACAAAGCTAAATAATGTGGATTCTTAGTAGGCAATTACTAGATAATTGAAGCCCATAACCTCACTCAAAGATTGAGGCTCTGGTTTGAATATAGTGGTGTGGTACCGGTGTGCACATGGTATAATAGGCAAATGTATATCAATTTAATCAATTTTCAACTATATGACGGTAAAATCAATTTTCAATTTGCGTGGAATAATAGGCAAATGTATATCAATTTTAATCCTTTCCGTAGAGATGGTAATTAGCGAACCCGAATGTACATGTTGTTGATGAAAGAGCAATATACCAAATAAGGTCCTACATGGGGATCAATAAACTATTTTGTTCAAATCAGCAACTAATAGAGAGTGCAGAGTTCTCGAGTAAGACACATCTGGAATGAGTATTTATCAATTTCTGATTAGTACAATCCATTGCATTTGAGCCTCCAAACAAATAAGACCAAAAGGGACTCACACCCATGCTGCCCGTAAGTTCTTTGTTGCATCCGACTCAACTTTTCTCATCAGTGATCTATTAAAATTGAACCTATTGTCCAATATCTTGAACCTGTATATTCTCAGATTAGTCAGTTCAGAATTGCTGTCCGGTATCTTCAAAAGTGGTTGAAAAGGTATTGATTCTTTTTACTTCCATTCAACGTATGTTCTACTCTGCATCAACGTTGGTGTTCACTGAAACGAGAAATTCTCAAACTGATTTGTCTGTTTTGTTTCCTACCCTACAGAACAGCAGAAGTAGAATAGAACAAACAAAATCAATTTATAATTTTAGAATTTAAAGATGTAGCAAAAAAGTTGATATTGATAATATGAATTAGTGGAAACAATAAACAATCCAAGCTCCAATTTTGTGTAACAGATTTTTATTGAAGATACGAGTGACAAACTCGTAGACATAATTAAAGAGCTCTTATGATGCAGTTTCAGAAAATTTTCCAAAAACCATGCATCAGGAAAGCGATAATCCATTAAGAGAGAAGTATAGTCCAATCATTCAAAAACGTCATTTTGGAAACATTCTTTCCTTTGTTTGGTCATTCATCAAATAACATCAACAACTGGTCAAAGAAGAACAACTCCGTGAGCAAAGATGAATCCTTTAATATTTCCATTAGAATGTATAGAACACAAGAATTAGCTAGGAGTGTTACTTGAAGATTAAAAAATCTCAATCTACACGTGACAAGTTTAAATAATAAAACATTAAAAATAAAAAATGGATTCTTCAAACTTACTATCACTTTTTAGACCTGCCTCTAGGCCACATTTGGTATCAGCTGCAAATCCCTGCTGTACTTCAAGGAATTTAGCTCCACGTTTACTAGCCATATAAAATATGAAAAGAACATAGCAAGAAAATTGCATGTTTAATAATGTTACCGGTCAACTCATCCAAAATGTTAAGTTTCCCATTCAGTATTCACAATATGGCAAGGAAGAGCAAATTGTATAAGGCACAAGAATATAAATCACAATAATACAAACTGTATAAGTCAATTTTTTTTGTTTTTCAGCCTATTGTTTATCTTCGCATATTCTTGAGATTTACATTCAGGTATTGTTCAGACTTCAGATATTCTTGAGAGTTGCATGCAGGTATTGTTCATACTTCAGACCCTTTCCTGCAAATACAACAATTGAAATCATATGGAATAGTACTTTATGCAACCATACACAATAGTAATTGGCCTTAGATCGACCATAATTGTACTGAGAAAATGCATGCAAGGAGTGAGCACACAGGCCATAAGTAGACAATCTTTAGGCATTATCTGAACTCATGCTTTTCCCCTCTGGAAAGAAAACCTAAACTTATATAATAAATTAAAATTGATAAATTAGAGGGAGCAACTCCTGCTACACTATCAATGTCATAATAAACAAAGAATCACTTGTGGCAATAAGAATCTGCATAAGATCTTCTTTAAAAAAAATTGCATATAACAACAGCTTCTGTTACATGACCAGTCATATATGTATATCTAATGCATTGTACTCTAATTCAGAACCTTATATGATTCTACTATTTTATTGCTTTCCATTTTAAATATCTGCAATCTGACCAAAAGAAATAACCTATATCAAAGGTGTCTTTTTACGCATTACATCAAACACATGATGAGCAGCTCCAAGAAACAAGGATTAGGTAAGTCTTGTTAGGCACCGCTCAGGACCACGGCGAGCGATTGCTTTTGGCTGCGCGGTAGCTTCTCCTTTCTTGTAGCTCTTTTGTCTTTATTTGATTTTTTTTTGGTTTTTTTGAGTTTTGCTTTTTTTTCCCGTATTCCTTTGTATTATCCGTGATAGATTAGCATGCCGCTTTTATTTTTATATTTTTTAAATTTAATTATGCCATATAAGCTAACTCAGTTACAGTAAAAAATAAGTTAGCTAGACTGAAATTTCAGTCAGAAGCTATTGCTATTCTGAACACCCCCTTAAGTGTAAGAATTGAAATCCTACCTACTTGTTTGTTGCCTCTATCTTTTTAGTAGAGATGTTGGATGATACTTCTAAGCTGATATCTCACCGTTACCACGACGGTCGGCTGAAGTAAGCTCGAGATATCAAGTATTATGATGTCTATGTACAAAACCATGTTTAAGATCTGCCATGACATAATGCTATCATACTTTGTAGTACACCAACTAACCTATGTTTTTTTATAAGAGTTTTGATTGACCAACTGCTGATGTAGTACAAATCATGATGCCGAATTTGTGGATGAATTCCAAAACAATCCATCAGAGTTCAGATTATAAATCAGAGGAGATTGAGGCTCTGCTGGTGAGTGCAAGCCTCATTGTCACTGAAGCAGATTCATTTGCACCAGCTCTTAGATCAATCCTGCCGGCTTCCAAGAATCTAGCAACAACATCCTCTGCATAGTGGTTTGCTTCCCCTACAGTCATGGTCCTACCTATGTCTGGGTAGGTGTTGAGGACATGGTCACTATTGAGCTGTGATGCTAGTTGGATCAACTCTACTTGAAACTCTGAGAGAGATGAATCTTCCTTGGGGCCAAATGGTCGCAAAGATTTTGTGACCTCTGGGAAACAATATATATTATTAGGATTCTAGTAGAATCAGTCATTTAATAAAGTTGTTCACAAATCCACATTGATAAGTAATTGTAAGCATTGGAACCTCCAAGAATAGATAATGTTACAATATCTAATTATTATTTGTGAAACTTTATAGACTAACTACATCTGGCTTAATGTCAATAAAAATAATCTATTGTAACTGTACAGATATCGTTGGAGTAACATATTGAAGTATATCGTTGGACCATTTGGCTCATGGATCACTGCATAAATGAAAACCAAGATGGCATCAAAACAAAACAACAAGTAATCCTCAATGTTAACTTAGGCGCTAGACGTTAGGCGGACGATGGGTAGCCGCCTAGCGCCTAGATAGGGCCTAGGCGGCCAAACACAAATGCAAGCAAATGTATATGTTCTTTGTATGTATATGTCATTATATGTGTAATTAACTAAGAGAAATTTGATTATTTGCTCCATATTTTAATTTTCAGCTGATGTTTTGCTCTTTTTAGATTTCCAACCCATTTTCTCTTTCTTGTTTTCCTCCTCATCCATTTCCTGCCTTGACCGAATGGCTTTCTAGCCATCCACTGGGCACCCCTCTCCTCTTCACCTCTCTCCAATCCCCCTCTCTCTCTCTTACTTTCCCCATTTCTTCCTCTCCCCTTCTTCTTCCTATCTCCTCACTCCTCCTCCCCAATCCCCTACTAGAAACGGCAGGCCTTGCGCCTCTCGCTCTCCCTCTTCGGCTTCTTCCTCAGCTCTAGCCCGGCCACTGCGCTGCCTCCAGCTCCAGCCCAACCGGCTCCCAACTGCTCGAGTGCCTCCCTATTCCCTGTAAGCCGATTGGTCTTTAGCCTCCCCGCGTAGCCGCCCTTGGCTTCGGCCACCGTGCCTCCTACCTTCGGCTGACGGCTCAGCCCTCAGGCCGCCGTTTGGCCATGACCGCCTCTTGTGCTCTTCCACGTCGGCCGCCTCCCTCTCCTCCTCGTCGCCTGAGGCCACCGACTCCTCCACTCTCCACAAGCCGCCTCCTTGTCCTTCTCCCCCACGCCATCTTCCGTGGTGACGCCGATGAGCCCGCGATGCTAGTGTTGGAACCGGGTTTACTCCCTGGGCCACAGGTCCAAATGGGCTAAACACAACTAAGCCCACGGAGACGGAGCAACAACCTTATAGTGGTATTGGGCATTCTCCCCCCAAAAGACTAGTCCGATGGGTGGGGGCTCCCTCACACTTATAAGCTGTGCTTTCTCCTCTCGCACAACCAATATGGGATTATTCCTAACAATCTCCCCCTCACACATTGGTTGAACACATCTGCAACCCTGAGGTCCAAAGAGATGTTAGATGCCTGGGCTCTGATACCAAATGTTGGAACTGGGTTTACTCCTCAGGCCACAGGTCCAAAATGGGCTGAACACAATTAAGCCCACGGAGACGGAGCAACAACCTTATAAGTGGTATTGGGCCTTCTCCCCCTAAAAGACTAGTCTGATGGGTGGGAGATCCCTCACACTTATAAGCTGTGCTTTCTCCTCTCTCACAACTAATGTGGGATTATTCCTAACAGCTAGGGGTTGCCTAGCGCCATCGTGCCTTGCTCGCCTAGGTCCGCCGGGATCGGCATTGACCGCCTAGGTGGGCCAAGCACCCAGGGCACCGACTATGTCCGAGTTATGGCACCTGGCTTGCGCCCAGCGCCTAGGCGCCCTAGGCGGCCACCTACGTAAACACTGGTAATCCCACCTCTTAACGACAAAGGCTGTCAAAACGTGCTAGTTATCTGACTACATGTTCACATGGGTCGTTATTTGCTAAGCATGTGGGATGTTTGGACAATATCACAAGTACGATGAGTGCAAGAAATCCTGAGCTTTGTCATTCACATGCAACTTCTTGTAATGCTACTTGTAAGACATATATTGGTATTTTTTGGAAGCTGAAAGGGAGAGCCCATTTGATCATCAATAGGTATTAGTAAAAAGCCTACTACACGCTTCTGTACTAACGAATGTTATGTGCTAATTGAATGATAAATTCTCCCTAGAGCAGTGAAATAAGAATCCAATTGATACTACTAGGGGCGTTCGTTTTAGCGATGGCTTCTGGTTTTTGGTTGAAACTTTATTGTAACTAGTTTTTTTTACTGTAGCTAATTTAGCTTTTTAGGCATAATTAAAATTAAAAAATGTAAATATAGAAAATATATATTAGCCCACACGGACAATGTAAAGGAACATGGAAAAAAAAGAAAATTTCAAAAAAGCCCAAAAAAGCTAAAAAAATTCAGAAAAAGATGAATTATTGAATAGTGAAAAAATTGAAACTGAAAAAAAAGCTGAAATGAGCAGGGAAATGTGCATTAGTCTTCCTATCACGATAAATACAGGCTAATTTTAGGTAGTACTCAGTTTGGCGTTTGCTTATGGCTTTTTGTATTATAGTTGGCTTATTTTTTTACTCGAACTGAGTTGACTTATTTGGTATAATTAAATTTAAAAAATAGAAAAATCATGTTAGTCCATCAAAAACAATGCAAAGGAATACAGGAAAAAAAGAAAAGAAAAAACCTAAAAAATAAAAAAAACCATAAAAAGACGAAATTACTAAATTGTGAAAAAAAAAAATAGAAGCCACAAGCCGAAGTTAGTTTTAAACCATTTTGAGTAGTGCCTTTAGAAAATCAGTTCCTTCCTAAACACCCAACAGTCCCTACTTACAAGTTACAAACAATTTTTTTTAATAAAAAAAAACTTGGAAGATCAAAAGAATTCCACACAGCAAATACTTGGCAGTGCCCTTCTCAATCCATGGTGAGATGAGGAAGCTAGGCACACGCACCCCAAGCCAATCGAACTTGAAGTAGTACGGGTCAGGCCCAACAATTCCATCAGGCTGGGGCACCCCGATGACCGACGTGGGCACATGGTCGTAGAATCCACCATGCTCGTCGTACATGATGATCAACATTGTCTCGTTCCACTGTGGGCTAACCTCTATCCCACAGCATCTCACACGCCACCTTGACAAACCTATGCCCCCTCGCGACATCACGCGACAGGGTGGTCATCATTTGCGGGAAACATCTTGCAATTGATGTACCTCTGCTCAATCACAGCATAATTTAGCAACTTCCCCTGCTTGGCGTGCAACTTGAACTTGAGGCTGTATTGATGGAACTTGATGAGGTGCTTGAGTCGACGAAGGCTCTGCTAGAAAAGCGTGGTCGGGATGTTCTGGTAGTAGATGCCAAAGGACAAGTCATTCTCCTCGGGGCTATCAAGGATGGTCTTTCGTGGGAAGCCATGGATGAGGTCCTTGTGAGCATTGAAGGTGAGGCCATAGGAGGTCACCGAGTGGACGTAGAGGTGGTTTGGCCGTGTGGAGGTGGGCCCAGAGGCGAACAACCGGTCGAACACGGTGACCTTGTCGACGAGGGCGGTGTTTACGGGGACGGACTTTGGCTTGAATCTACTCATGACGTTCTGTAGCATGCTAAGTCCCATGCCATGGGTGTTCTGGGCAAAGCTAGACATGTGGGGCAGCACGACGAAGGTGTTGGCGGAGCTGAAGATCTGCTCACGAATGTCCTCAAAACTGTGGTCGTGGTCGAAGTCGATGTATCCGGCCTCGCCGGTGATGAAGATCTCCATGGAGGAGGGGTTGGAGGCACTGAGGCTGTTGGACTTGCGGCCGACGAGGCCGTCGATGTCGGGGCGGTGGTAGAGTAGCCATCCCAGGATGTAGTCGAAGCTGCAGTTCTCACCACAACCGTCTTGATGTGGATCTCGTGCTTCCAGTGCTGCTGCTTCAACCCGCGGTGGTGCGCGTCGAGGCAATGCCTGGAGACAGCCAGGGCCAAGAGGAGGGCCATGAGGAGCAGGCGGCGGCATAGATTGGGGTGCGATGTGGAGGCGAGAACGAGGAAAGGGGGCAGATCAAGAAGTCTGGGAATTGATTGGGAAGTTGAAGTGGAAAGGGAGGGTGTAGTTGGATTGAGACGCTAAGAGCAACTCCAAAGAAGAAATTTCAAAACAGCGCCTACTTTTCATTTGAGAGCTCCCTACTTTTGAGGCTGCTGCTTTCTGCAGCACTCCAAAGAGAGCTCTCAAAACAGAGCCCCTACTTCTCAATTCTCTCTATTTCCTCACACACTATATGCATATGTATTGGACAAAAGCATAATACACAATAAAATATTTATAATTTCACAATGAGGGACAATATGTAAATTTATGAATTCAAATACAAATATTCAAATTTAAATTCAAATTTATTTCGAATTTAAATTTATGAATTCAAATACGAATATTCAAATTTAAATTCAAATTTGTTCCGAATTTAAATTTATGAATTCAAATATGAATATTCAAATTTAAATTCAAATTTGTTTCGAATTTAAATTGAAAGCACAATGAGGGACGTTTAAATTTATGAATTCAAATACGAATATTCAAATTTGTTCCGAATGAGGGACGTATTTATTCAAATACGAATAAATCTGAGTTTGAGGGTTCAAGTAGGGGCCCCCTAGGAATGAGGGCTTGGATGTCTCATTTGAGAGGCCCCTATTTTTTAGGGCTCAAGTAGGGACCCTGCTGGAGTTCAGTTTTTTGCTCTGGCTCTCAAATCTGAGTTTAGGGGCTCAAGTAAAGGGCCTGCTGGAGTTGCTCTAACAAATGCAAAGAAATCATGCTGTAGAGGAGGAAGGCGAAGGAATCACAAGCAAGAGGCAAAACGCAGCCTACACGTTGGCACGAGGGGGCATCAGGCGAGGGGAAGCTGATCACTCAGTCCCACCTGTTGGCACATGATTTCAAGCGCCTAGGTGTTGGCTACAATTTCGAGAATTGCTTGTTACAGCTCATGTTAGCCAATTTTTTCCTTATAATGGAGATTTTCTTCATAATATAAATGTTTATCTTATCTTGAGTGAAGTTTTGCACTTTTGGAGCATGTTTGAGGGAAAATTGTAGTTTTGGATTGCTTTTATATGGTTCTACAGTGCTGAAAAAACTAAAAGGATTCACCCTCGTCAGATCATCAAAAGTTGCACCGCTTATTAATATTTCTCGCAATGCACAACAGCTAAATATTCATGACATGCCATTGAAAATACCAACGCATTAAAGCATAGTTGTGGCCTAAATATATCCATTACAAAACTTGCAATGCCTGTTCCTATTGGTTACCAACACTCTTGTATGCGTTGTTGTAGACCCTTGCAACGGCATCAATGGCAACCCATACTAAATTTATTGGTGCAAACCCTACCTGCGCTTATTTGGACTTCCAACAATGCAAACATGTGTTGCTAAAGGGGTTTCCATGTTGTACTAAGTTGTTGGGCTATGGGTCAGGCTTAGGATTAGCTTTTCAAGGCCAAGCTTTTTCAAGCCCAGCCTGAAACCCAGCCTAGCCCAGAGTTTGAACAGGTCTATTTATGGGGCATTTAATGAATAAATGTTCATATTGTGTAGAATTTCCACAAATGGTGGGTACCAATGCTATCCGGGAAGAATCAATGGAGGATCTCATGTTTTTGGAAGATATTTTAAGCAAACCACCTACGCCACACAAATCTATGAGTCAAAATAAGGATTACAGAAAAATTATACCTCGTTTGGAGCCTTTAGTGAGGAATATAGCTTAGGACATGATCTTTCAAAACTATGTTATCTCTTTAATGAATAGTGCAAGCTCCTGCCTTCTAATTAAAGAAAAACAAGAAAATAACTATTACAACTTGACATATATATGAGCTGTTCAAATATGATTGACCAATGTAGTGTTAGCCCAGGTCAAGAACACACACACACGCTATCATGAGTACACACGTGAACATGTGGAGACGCGAGGAAGAAGAACACATGAGTTTTTCCTACAGCCTAGCCAAGCTTTTTCCTTTCTTTTTCTCATCTCAATCTCTTAACTCTAACAACCCGACTTATATAGAGACCAACAGGACTCTAAGTCAAGCAACAGAACTAACAAACTCAAACTTATCCAATCTAAACTAACTAATAGACTCAACCAATTAAGATACTAATCCAGATTATTTCCAACATTTTCTCCTAATCTTGACTCGACATGCTTAACACATCATTACAGTAGGGCCAGTTCATCACTGAGATATTTGTCAAGAAGCGCTTTTCTCCTCCTCCTCCTTCGACTTGCAGCATTCTGAAGCATGCTCATAATTGTTACAGTTCTAGCATCTCACTTTTGCCTTGTCGAACTTTCAATTCCTGCGGCCTTGGCTATCACCATCGGAGCCTTCGCCTTCACGCTTCGATAATCAGGCCTCCCACTCGGCACGGGTCAGTGGGACTTGTTCATCACCATTGTCACCGCTATCATGTGCATGTTCTTTAAAAGCCTTAAGACGGCTAATGACCTCCTATATGGTCGTTGTATTGAGGTCGCTGAACTATTCGATCGTTGACACAATTGATAAGAACCTCCGTGGGGCTGCATGTAGGAATTTCTTCACTACATACATCTCCTCCACCTTGTCACAATGGTCCTCAACAGGACTGCAAAGTCATCAACCGACTCTGTTTCCTTCATGTGCATCACCTCAAACTCCGTCTTGAGGGTTTGGACCTTTGCCACCATCACTCGATTGGCATCAAAATGCATTGTTTTTAATATCTCCCACACAGCTTTGGTCATCTCCTTTTCGGCCAGTAGGAAGAGTGTTTCCTTGATGATGCCTCTATGGATGGCCGCTAATGCCATTTGGTCCTTGCGCACATCAATGTTGCCGTGCTCCATCATATCCCATACTCTTTGTGCTCTCATGTACATCTTCATCTTGATTGCCTAGGCTGCATAGTTGCTCGACATGAGTATCGGATAATGCAGCAAGATAGAGAAACTCTCCTTCCTCGTTGCTCCAAATGTCGCCCCTTGGTCGTTGGTGTCACTTCTCCCCAATGCCCTCGACATTGCTATCTGAGCACAAACAGATCAAGAACTCAGGTAGTCAAGGTGTCAAGCACGCAGCATGCCAGGACATCCCTACTATCGGTGAAGATATTGTGTGTTGCCTCATCGCCACCCAGTGCGCTATCCAATAGCTCGCTCACGTACGCATCCAGGCCACCCAGTTAAACCAACCAGGCTATCAGTCAAACCATGCAAATTGCCCTTGCCGCCGACCAACGTGCGGAGCCGTCGTCACCATCGGCTTGCCACACCGCACCCGTGTGCTAGCCTGAAGCTACCGCGCCGCTGACTTAGTTGTGTCATGCCACCTCGCCTGCAACAAAATGTTGCCATCGCCTCAGCCACGTTGCACTGCCTAGCACTGCTAACGGTGCTTCTCCTCTGGCTCTGATACCAAATATTAGCCTATGTCAATAACATACATGCTATCATGAGCAGGGAAAACAAAATCGGTTTTAAATTTTCACCAGGGGGTCCAATAGGACCAGTTTGATCGATTTTCAGAAAATTTTGGTGGTTTTTGGGCCAAAATTTCAAATTAAATTGGCTAAAATCAGTCTAAATTGGACATAAATCGGACTAACTTGGTGTAAAACGAAATATTTAAGACCAATTTATTGTCTAACCAGAGATGGCCGATATAACCTACTTTTGGCATTTTTTGGCTGATTTTCATAACCATGATCACAAGTACACACGCGAACACGCGTGAGGAAGAAGAACAACATGAGAAGAACGCAGGAGTTTTTCTCCGGCTGCAACAACCTAGCCGAGCTTTTCCTTTCATTTTTTCATCTCAATCTCTTGACTCTTAACAATTCGACTTATATAGAGACCTGTTAGAGTTAATCTTGTTTTTAGTAGGCTTGATTTATTTTTAGAGAATTTGTTTAGTATTTATAAAGTATACGTATAAGAGTAGAGAAAGAAAATAGGAATCCAAGTAGGATTATGAGTCGGAATCCAAATAGAATTATGAGTCAAAATCCAAGTAGAATTATGAGTCGAAATCCAAGTAGAATTATGAGTCCGAGTGGTAGGCTTGAAATTAGCCTATATAAGGCACAATAGTCATATAATTGAGACAAACGAAAACAAGAGGAAGAGAAATAATAAGAAAAGAGAGAGCGGTTGGTGCTCCAGAAAAGTATATCAATGTGTGCAAGAAATGAGCAAGAGTTAAAATTCCAACAAGTGGTATCAGAGCTTGTTGATCTTGGTGGTGCCTGAAGAATATGAGCGAGAAGGCGAAGGCCTAGGGTGGGCTAATCTCCCTCCAATATCCTCTCCTGATGACCGACAATTACCCGGTATGGACAATGAAGATGAAGGCGAACATGCGCGCCCAGAGAGTCTAGGGTGCAATCGATCCGAAGGGGAAGGACAAGAAGCTGGAAGATAAGGTGGATCAGGCGGCTTTGGCTATCATCTACCAAGTGGTGCCAGACTCGATGATGCTTCAACTCGTCGGGAAAGAGACGGCACGAGAGGCGTGGGAGACGCTCTAGAAGATGCACGAGGGAGTTGATCGTGTGAATGAGGTGCGGCTCCAGAATTTACGGAACGAGTTCGAGAATCTTCAGATGGGAAAAAGTGCACAAGTTCCATGAGGAAGACTTGAAATACAAGTTGGTGTATTTTTTTGTGGTTTTGCAGATGGAACATTGTTAGCGTTGGAGATAGGACGCACGACCGCGGGAGTGAGAGGCGGTGTAGCCTTAGCTAAGATGTGCATGAAAAGCAGACAGATTTGGTTCAAGAGAGAGGATGAAACAACCTGCAACTTAATTAGTTGAACAGTAGTTAATTAATAACTTAATCATGATTAAGAAACAGTAATAAATTGCATTAGGATTTTCTAGAATTGCATTGCCCAAAATTTCACATGAGCAAAATAAAAGTGTTTACAACTATTAATCATATACAAGATTGTTTTGTACAACTAAAAAATAAATGAACTACAAGTATTGCATTAAAGATAAAATAACAATAATTGCAGTTACATGAATTTCTGGATTTTGCTCTCATGTGCTTGCTTGTCGATGAATAGCTTTCCAATACCAAACCAAAAACCTGTTTTTCTCTTGCAAATCAATTTAGAAATATAAAAGCAATCCAAGGGAGAATAAAAATAATAAACAGGTTTTGCCGTCAGATTAGTTCGACTTTGGAACGCTGAATCAAGAGAGCGCTCATCGAGGTACCCAGACCGTCCGGGGCCGGTCGGCTTCCTCTCACGAGTATGGGCATCATCATTCGGCAAAGTGCAATCCCACAGCCCATTTCATTCTTTCCTACTTACCTTATGCCGCAGAAGATGAGTGAGCCATTTCACCAAATAACCTTTTAATCAAGGGGGTAAAAAACCCATTTTCACCAAGCCAACAGCTGTGCACGGCCGTGTGAGGGGATAAGAACGAGCCAAGACCAGCTGTGTCCAGCCGAACAGGAGAGCCAGAGAAGGGTGCATTCCCTCGCTCTTCAGCTCTCTCTCTCATTTCTTCAACCGAGAGCAAACGCCAAAGCATCAAGCAAACCAACACCACAAAAGCCACCACACTTCCACAGCTCCCAAAGAGAGGGACCAAGAGGCAACCAAGGAGGAGACGAGCTCCAGAAGCTAGGACAAGTGATGGCGCAAGGATGACCACCACGACGACATAGAGCCGCCAACGACCACATCAGGCCAACAAAGACAAGGGGGACAACCCAGGAGTAAGCCAAAAGCACATCACAGCCACCTCGACCATCGTCAGCATCCCCGTCCTTTTCTGACCCATCACAGCAAGTAGGTCCCCCCATCCTTTTCGTTTGCTTCCAGCTCACACGTAGGCACATCACAGAGCAATAGGGGGGAGGGAAAGAGTGCTAGCAAACCTCTGTGAGACCGAGTGGCGTCGGCTGCCTAGCACGGCCACTGCGCGCACTCGGCAGCACTCCTTCGTGCTCGCCGGCGCACGACGAGGCTCCAAGCCCCGTCGCAGTGAACCGCGGCTCAGGGAGCTTACTGCCAACACCACCTAACTCACCAAGATTTAAACCACAAATCATCAAATTAGAAATAAAAGGGTAGCTCATGCCATAAGAAGTGAAATAGTAGTAGGAGTGTCCAGTGTGGGTCAAGCCGAGTGGTGAGGAGCCGAAGCCGAGAGGGGAGCAGCCAAGGTCGGCGTCGAATGGTCGGCGTAGGGGCAGTGGGCCTAGGGTGGCGGCGCAGAGGCCAGAGGGAGCCAGGAGGCGCGGCCACCAGTGGAGGTGCAGCAGGGCAGCGCGGCATGGAGGCGTGGCAGGCGCGCAGGTGGCGCGCGCGCTGGAGCAGAGGCGGCGGAGCGCGCAGGAGATCGGGCGCGGCGCAAGAAACAGTGCAGGGCCACGGATTTGGTGGGGGTTTGGGGGAGGAAGAGAAGCAAGGAGAGAGAGATTTGGGGAAAGAAGAGAAGTGGGGAGGAAGAGATAAGGTGGAGGAGGAGAAAAGGGAGTGGCTTCGGCCGAAAAAAAATGAGGAGGAGAAGAGAGAGATTAAGCGCGTTTTTATAAAATAATTTCTTGCAATTAATCGCTCTAGAATTTTCCTTTAAAACAAACGTAACAAATGAATAGTTGCTAAAAATGTTAAAATTGCCAAAAACCCTAAAACAGTGTTTTTGATTATTTAAAAATAAAATTTGTATCACCATAAGATTAATATTCTGCGTATACCGATTAAATTGAGTTCTGTCGTTTATTTCTTTCCAATGCAAGTTTAAAGTGCTAGCTCAATTTTGTTAACCACTTAAAAATGGTAGAAAACTCATTTACCTCTATTCGTGGTTTTAAAAATAAATTAATCATCATTTCAAGAATTAAAAACTTATGCTTGATTTAATTAAATTGGCGCGTAGCAATTAAACTTCTTGCGAGCAATTAATTAACCATCAAATCGTAAAACTTTGCCAGCAACCAAAGTAAAACTTATGGGTTGCACCGGGGCACTTTTGCGTAGCTCGTGCGATTATTTGCCATTTCTTTAGCACAGATTTATTAAGCGGTAGCGCGTCTACTATTGCAGTTCAGGATCAGGGTTTGGAGGGTGATTTTTATCCAACTAATCCTGGAACCCAGGGCTTTGCTCTAAACTCAGGCAAGCAATTCCCTTGAACATCTAGTTAGAATATTTTGGTATAATCAGTATTTACTTTTTACGATGTATCTTTATGCATAAAAATAAAAACGATGTTTAAATCAGAAGAATGAGGATGAGAAAGAAAGAAAAGAGATAAGGGCAGTCAGTGGAAGAAGCCACTGTCAAGCCAATAAATAAGGGGGTGGAAGGTCCCCCAGGGCAGGCAAGAGAAAGGGCAGGTACGAGACCTTCTACATAGGAATAAAATATAAGGACTTATAAACTTCACTTGTGTACTGGACCGTATGAATCGTATCAACCAATGTTCCGTCGGAAGACGGGCAGGATTAGTAACTCTGTTGAGGTTATGATACTCTCCACATGGGTAAGTAATATATTAGATGGAGGAACCTAGATCTGGACGAGCCCAGTATGGGGGATCCTGTGCGCATATATTAGCGCAGTGGAGTGTTGGGAACGGGGAGATGACCCGGCTCAATTGGGAAAGGGTGGAGGAAGCGGGCCCAATCGGGTAATGGTGAATGAACCGGCTCAATTGGGAAAGGGTGGAGGAAACGGGCCCAATCGAGTAGGGGTGAATGCACCAACCCAACCAACAGCTATATTGCTTCTGGTGAGCCAGGCTACCGGTTGTGATTAGCTGGGTGGAGATATTATATACTGAAACAGTAGTGAAAGTTCTGTACTTTGATCTAGGCATCGCATCTAAGGAAATGCGAAGATCCATGCGCTACAAGGATCAGAGTGACTATGGGTAAAGTGGTACAAGCCTACGTAGTGCTATTTAAATCATGAATTCATGCATGTGTCCTGCACTGGAGGCTACGGAACCTATGGAGGTGTTATCCATTATACGAGTGTTCAGTAGATTTTGAACTAGTAATTTGAAAAGTATTTTAAAGATTAAAAACATATATTTTCTATAAGTAGCAAGAAAAAGAAAGAGAAAAGAGCAGTAGAAAGAGAAGGATGATGAGGAAAGAAATGAGGTTGAGGATGAAGTTTAAGAATGTTAGAGCTCCAACCATGCAGTGCATTTTGCTATTACTGCTTGCTGAGTACATATGTACTCACTCTTGCTATTATCCTCCTTTGTTTAGAGGATAGCCAGGCTGGAGTTTCAGCTGGTGCGGATGCAACCTACTCCGAAGAACCTTGTCCTGAGGGGAACTGGGACGGATGTGAGGACCCGACGTGTGGGCTTGACACGTCTTATGAGACATGGGATGACTAGAATATCACCAGTAGTGCAGACACTACCCCGAGTTAATGTAAAATTATGTACTATTCTTATCTCTCAGACTCTGTATAAGATTAGAATCTAGAACTGGAGGTTTACTTTTGGTATTGTATTGCTATTTCAGCCCTAGAGGCTTGTATCGGGCTTTAGCTCTGCGTGGCTATGTTTATGTAATAAAAGATGTGAACCGACTCTAACTATTGTTTCGCTACTACACTCTGATGGGCTTATTATTCGTTGAAGCGGTGTTTTACTGGTCAGACGAATAATAAACCGTTGACCAGTGTTATTACCCCTTGGTAATGACACGGGTCGCCACAGAGGAGTATGAGGCTCTAGTAACGGCGAAACCAAGGCAGTTATGGGAGCAGGTGCTCCAGCCTAGGCATGCGTGCAAGGAAGGATGAATTCAGTCCAGGTGCGAGGCGCGGTAAACATCGAATTGTGCGAGGCTCATGATGGAGCAAGTGCAGGCGGTAGGGCAGTGATGGCCCAGAAAGGAACGGTACACAGGAGTGCAAGTAAAAGGAAGAAACAGAAGACAGAGAGAAGATCAGTGTGATCAAGACGAAGAAACAAGATTAAGGGGGTGATTGTTAGAGTTAATCTTGTTTTAGTAGGCTTGGTTTATTTTTAGAGAATTTGTTTAGTATTTACAAAGTATGCATATAAGAGTAGAGAAAGGAAATCAGAATCTAAGTAGGATTATGAGTCGGAATCTAAGTAGAATTATGAGTCCGAGTGCTAGGCTTGAAATTAGCCTATATAAAACACAATAATCATGTAATTGAGACAAGCAAAAACAAGAGGAAGAAAAATAAGAAAAAAAAAGAAGGAGCGATTAGTGTTCCAGAAAAGTATATTAATATGTGCAAGAGATGAGCGGGAGTTAAAATTACAACAAGAAGACCAACCAGACTCTACATCAAGCAACAGAACTAACAAACTCAAACTTATCCAATCCAATCTAAACTAACAGACTCAACCAATTAGGATACTACTCAAGACTATTTTCAACATGTAGTAGGCTAATTTCGACATCTTAGCAATCATAAAAGGATTTATTCATCATATACCCTCCTCTTAGCACTAGCTAATTTGGGTTTGCAGGGTTGTAAATTGTGACGGCCAGGCCATCGCTGCTCGATATCTCCTCCCAACAACTCTCCTCGTCATCACTTG
Organism: Melocanna baccifera; assembly: GCA_036346265.1. Taxonomy (NCBI): domain Eukaryota; kingdom Viridiplantae; phylum Streptophyta; class Magnoliopsida; order Poales; family Poaceae; genus Melocanna; species Melocanna baccifera. The sequence continues at coordinate 37,614,487 of CM070682.1, forward strand.
TCTCGATGTCTGACAACACTGGAAGCCCCCCTTCCGGTGGCCATATGAATGTTGGCTTCAGAATAGGCACCTCCGGCGGTGCCGCCGATTTCGCAAGCACCTGCACTACGTCAGCCATGATGGGGCGGTCGGACGGATTAGGGTTGCAGCACGCTAGGCCAAGAAGAAGCAGGCGACAGGCTTCGTCATCATCAAACTGATCGTCTCTTGATATGAGTTCGTTATCCACTGCTTCGATCAGCCTTCCCTCCTGATGCAGCCGCCAAACCCAATCTGTCAGGAGCGGAAAGTTCGGATCACTACTCAGTGCTTGCCTGCTAGTGACAATCTCGTGGATCAGCACCCCAAATGCGTATACGTCAGTCTGCCGTGTGGCCTTGTGGCAAACTGAGTACTCCGGCGCGATGAAGCCCCAGGTGCCGGCGACACCTAGGTCAGTGAAGGAGTTCTTTTCGATGGCGATGATGCGCGCCAGGCCAAAGTCACCTAGGCGGCCGTGGAATTCGGAGTCCAGCATGATGTTGCTTGCCTTGATGTCACGGTGGAGCACCACGCGCTCGTACTCGTGATGGACATAGTGGAGGCCTGCGGCGACATCCCTGATGATGTTGTAGCGGCTATTCCATCCAAGGAGGTCATTTTGTTGGAGGAAGAGATGCTGATCTAGGCTACCATTCGGCATGTATTCATAGACAAGCAGAAGCTCCCCCTTCTCGTAACACCAACCTGAACAAATAATAATGATACTGAAGCAAAGACTACAGAAGGATATGCTCATCGATTACTTGCATACCGTAGTCACTCTCCCTTCAGAAACTATAAGAATTTATATGAAAATGGAGAACAATTATGGCTTATGCCGGACAATTACTCATCAGCTAGATCTGGATTCAAGTAATTTGAGATATACGTATCAGACAAATCTAATATCTAGATTTAAGTCCAACTTTAATTTGAACACTGGTTTCATTTAGAATTTGTTTCTTCCTTCCATCCAAAAATACATTCAAAGTTTGATAGCATATGTATTATCTAATATATATCAACTTTTACCTTCAACTTGTTTTTCTTCTATAAAAAAAAATCCTTATCAAGTAAACTATAAAAAGTCGTATGTCAGTGAGATATCTCATAGTTTTGTATTTGTCTTTTTGGGCCGTAGTATGTATTTCCACACGTCGGAAGGTCAAGAGCCATTCGTCCATGGCGTCTATTATATTCTTTGGCCGGCACACTTTGGCCGGCATACCTCATCCGGCCGGAGCACTTGGCAAGAAACTAGATTCCTATTCTTCCGACTGGTTATGTATGTTCAAGATATAAAGTTCGAATCATGTATCCTGCATCAAAATCCACTAGAGTTCATCCTCGTGAAATTAGTGAAAAATCTATGACGTTAATTTTTCCACCCAACAGAAGTTCGTAATGTTACACTACAATTTTCTTCACTCCACCAGGCATGCATGGTTTTTTTTTTTATTTTCAAATCTTGCATGGATCTAAAACGTCAGATTAAAAGCAAGCGGCCAAGATCATACTTCACTAGTTGGATTTACCCCTGAATCTACCGGATTCACACCATTGCATTCGTGTATATCCACAAGTATAGATAGGAATATACAACACCATAGAATAGATCATTTTACGTTAAAAAAGTATAATATGGAAGATCAAAAGGTTTTATTTATGAGCTCTTTTAAGATTCACTATGACCACTATAGGGATAAGAGCTGTGATAAATCTGAACTGTTGATTGTTAATGGTTTGATTTGGTCAACAAAATTAGGGGTGAAAACAGATCGAATAGTACCTAAACCACATTAGTATTCGTATTTGTAGATGAATATGAATATGAATCCAAATATTCTTGAATACGAATACGAATCAAATATTGTAACAAATACAAATTCGAATCGAATATCTACTCAATTCGGTCGGATCCGAATATACTTATAACCTATGTAGTATGAAGACATTAATGATATTTTATCCTCGTACAATTACGTTTAATCATTCTAATTCATTTACTTCACTTAAAGAAACATGAATCCATGTTCAACTAAAAAAACTTATCTAACAAATAGCCGTATTGTAATAAAATATACATATTGCTTCGTTGAATACGGTTACAGATAGTCCGGATAAAATAACATTTCAGATGGTAAAAATCTATACCATGTTCGCATTCGTATTTTTTAATGCAAATTATAATATGAATACGATAAAAATTGTTAATCAAATGAAAAATCCTATACCATATTCGCAACATATCAAATACCGTATCCGGATAATACGAATGATTTATATCCACTTTTCACCCCTAAATAAGATGATTACCGGCCCCAACCAGTTAATATGCAGCAGCATGAAAAGGAAAGAAATAATGGAATTAATTATCCTACATAATCTTGGTCATACATGCGGTCTAGGAAATCAACGGGAGAGCCTAACCAGAGGTGCAGAGTTCACCCATAAATAGGTGGCCTACATGTCAACGAAATCAGACTAGTTTTGATTTTCGGTATTCAAATTAGATAGTGGGGGTTTTATAATATTCAAAATTGCGAAGTACAAATGGAATGTACAAAAAGGAAATTTTATATTTGAAACAAACAAATGATTGTAATTTGAAGCCTCAAACTTCGATGTTGTAAAATAGACATTCAAATATGACACAAAATATCCATACTGATTTGAAAATGTGTGGTAACTCACCTCATATGTCACGTTGCAAAAATTGCACACTCGATTTTAACCAAAATTGAATCAAGTTATGACGTATTGATGTTTTCTCCATAAGAAGAGTTGTTTCTTTCCAAATATGTCATATGCATAAATATCTGGTGAAGATAACGTTACTCCCTCTAGTCACAAAAGAAAGTCATTACAGACATCGACACAGTCTCTAAAATACAACTTTAACCGTTCATTTCTATTATAACAAATTTATAAAACCTAATAAAATTATAATATTAAGAAATTGTTTTTTGAAATAAATCTACGAATATCATTTTCATGTGTTTAATCTATAGATATTCAAAAGATATTTGATAGCCGAAGCTTATAATGTTTAACTGCACTTAATCTAAAATGATAATCTTTTGTGACCAGAGAGAAGGAGTACCTTCTTAAAGATCATTGGTGACTTATGTAACCTATTATCTTACAAGAGGTAATAGCTAGGTTACCACTTTAGATCCTAGCCGTAAGATCAGAACAAGTGAACGGTCCATAGATAAGCTGGTGTACCATAAAATTTCCCTCCATATGTATACTGCATGCATATCTCAGTGAACGGATTTGCGACTGGCTAGTAGGAAAGGAAGGGCGATTTTTTTGTGAATCCATTTCATTTGATGTGGCCCTCGGATTTGTTTGGGTGTCTCAACTGAGTAGCTAGCTCACCATGCACTAAAACAAGCGTAGCAAGTACAGTGTACTGTATACTATAATACTACATATATGCTTTTCCAAATTAAAGTTAAAACCTTGTTCATGCATGGAAGAATTCGAACAGCATATAATCGTACGTACGTACCGACTAGGGGGACGATGTTCTTGTGACGGAGTCGGTTGATGATGTCGACCTCGGCGAGGAATTCCTCGTAGCCGCGGTCCTCCTTCCGCGTGAACTTCTTCACCGCCACCTCCACATGTCGCCGTCGTCCATCTTCTCGATCATGAGAAGAAATTATCCCCTTGTAGACGGCACCAAACCCTCCTCTGCCGAGCAACATGGTCTCGTGGAAGTTCCTTGTGGCCTTCTTGAGCTTGGCGTACCTGAACTCCCTCGGCATCCCCGGCAGCCGCCGCAGCGCTTCCGATAGTTTGAGCTCCTTCTTCAACTCCTTGAACCTCGACGCGAAGTAGTACGTCGTCATGGAAACCAAGGCTGCAGTAGCAGCTACTGATCCAAGAACTGAACTCAGTATCACAGTAAATGTTCGTTTGTTTTGAGCAGCGGGGTCGGGGAGCGTGTCCACAGTCACGTTCCAGCTATAGATCGTCACATCACGAGCTGGCAAGGATTGATTTTTCCAGGGCCTCCGGGCAAGGAAACCGAACAATAAATCCCCCTGGCTAACGCCAGTGATAGTGCGGCTGATGTTGAGGGGCGCATGAGCCATGGGTTGCTCAGGTTTTGGTTTACCTTCCTCGGCAATGTATACGGACAGGTTGTGCCTAACGGCGTTGTAATCGATCCACACAGTGTAGGTAGTGTAGGTGGCCGTTGAGTTTGGCGCCGGCGTGATGGAAACGTACAGGGTTTGGTTCACATAAGGAATATAGTTGGCACGACTCAGTGTGCCCATCTCCACGGCGACGGGGATGTCGGACGGCAGAGAGGTAGTGGCAGGCAAGGGGGAAAAGCTGGAGTTGAAGAGGCCACCTAAGCTAACGTAGCTCTGTATGAGGAACATAAAACTTTCGTCGTTCATGGTTATGGTGAAGGTGGTGTTGAAGGACGCCTCGCGTAGGCTGGATCCGGGACCGGCGCGCCACAACGAGATTCGTCGGATGAGGACGGCCAACCCGTAGTCGTCCGAAGTCATGTTCGGCCCCATACTAAAGTTCCCCGAACTAAAGTTTCCCCACACGGGGTTGAGACGGAGGGTATCCCCTAGGATGTCGCTGTTCAGGAAGAGAATGAGGCTGCTACGGTTGAACGACGGGAACCTATATTTGATGACATCGGTCCGCTCGTCGGAGCAACTGCACGTTGCCGCACGGCAGGAGGGGGCCGAGCGTAGGACTACGGCCACTAGTACTACAAGGATGCAACGCCTGAAACATGGGAGAGCTATTGCAAGCTTAAGCTGCTGGGGAAGCATCATTGTGCCGCAGCCTGGCTAGCTATTTGTGGTGTGCTACTAATTAGAGCTTTGGCGTAAGATCTTCGCTCATGCCTGGATCCTCTTGCGCGTGTATTACATGTATATGTAACCTTTGGTCACTTGAGTCAAGAAGACATAAGGTATTAAACTTTGCGTGGCCATGATTTGAAAGGGTCCAAAGAGAAGTCTGAAGTTGAGAAGTCTCTTGTAATTTACATTAGAACTCTTAAAGGCGAAGGAATCCCCAGCCTCTCGCCATCCATGTCATTATTTTTCCAGAAAGGCGCTTTGGGCTTACCGTTATCGCGCCCGCTCCATCTGAAAAGCGGCCAGAGGGGGGTTTAGACGTGTTTTTTTTTTGGCAAAAACCACTCGTGGTTTCTTACAGTTACATCCGTGCCCTACATTCTACGGATCATCCAATTGCGCCACCGGATAGACCTGGCCATCCGTAAGGACGAGGCAGGAGCCGTGCCCTAACTCTTCTCCCGACCCCCTCACATCGCATACCGCCACCTCCTCTCGCTCTTGCCCGCATCCTCCTCCCTTCTCTCGCCCTCGTCATCGCTCGCCTCTTTCGTCTCTGTTCACTGTTAACTTACCTGATGCGAATATCCTAAGTTTTAACATATTCTCTACAATTATACTTAATTCTACACTCGATTCTACTCGTGATTGACATAGTGGAGGCTTGCGGCGACATCCCTGATGATGTTATAGTGGCTATTCCATCCAAGGAGGTCATTTTGTCGGAGGCTTTCACGAAAGAGATGTTGATCTAGGCTACCATCCGGCATGTATTCATTGACAAGCAGAAGCTTTCCCTTCTCGTAAGACCAACCTGAACAAATAATAATGATATTGAAGCAAAGGCTACATGTAACATCCTGAAATTCCAACAAATCTAAAAATGAGGGTAATTTTAAAACCTTTGCGTGCATTTGTTTTCCCTTGGCTTTTATTGGAATTTCTTTGGAAAAGTATTGTCAAAAATCAAAGGTGCATAAAGTATAAATCAAATTAAATCCAAAATCAAATGTTAGAGAAGATGGTTAAAAGTGGCATGAGAGAAAGTATGGTGGAAACCATCGTAAAACTCACAAATATAATCATGGCACTAGAAATAAAAATTTGAACATGTTCCAAAATTGTATTTAGATCAAACTTTATATAAAAAAGTAGCCTTTACATAATTTTTTGAGAAAATCCAGAGAACATAAATTTCTGAAAATTTACCTAATGATCTACACCTTGTCAGGAGCTACTACAAAAAATTTTGTAATTTTATGGAAAAAGTTTTCTAGGTTTCAAAATTTCCCAATCCTCTCAACCATCACTCCTTTCTTTCTCTCACTACCGTGTGGGGCCCACTCATAGTATTCATCTTGCACCTCCAGCCAGCATGTAGAGAAATCATGGCTATACAAGCCCCTTCTTTTGGATGACCTATCCACCGTTTGGATGCCATGCCCATAGATTCTCCACTCCACTGATATCCTTGCTCTGCCTAGTCCCATCTCCACTTCTCCTCACCCCCTGGAATCCTAGCTTTGCACTATGCCTGGCCGAGCTACCCTGTCACCGCCCCTTTGCGCCAGCCCCCGCTCTCATTTGCCCGATCTCCCGCCGATGCCTCCCTCAGTCAGCTCAATGCCATTATAGCACTCCACTGTGTCAAGCTCTCTCCTCCCCTATAAACACCCGCACTATCTTTGCCTCCTCCTCGCACACCTCTCATCCCCCTTAATTGACCTGAGAACCTCCTGAGCCCTCGTCGTCTCTGTCTCCAGCCAAAATTCTGCCATCAACGAAACTCGAGCACAGCGGCAGCCCCTTCCAATTCCTTGCGTCCGGAGCTCCGCCCGAGGTCCCTAAACCCACCACAACCACCACTAAGCTCTCCCGACCCCTCCAGTGAGCTCTCATCGTGCAACCCTTTGCCGCTGACAAGGTCACCAATGCCAGCCTCCTCTGCTCCTCCTCAAGTGTCGCCATCTCCTCCTGTGAGCCCCTTCTCCCCTGTAGATCATCTCCTACCAATTAATTGAGTTTTAGTAGCCCATAGCTGTACCGAGCTACACTCGACTATGAGCCGTCGTAGGACCTCGCCACTGACCGCCCTATCCTCCAAGTCAAGCCACGATACTTCGCCCAAGTGTGTAGACCAAGGTCCTAGCTCCATTTTGGCTCATGCCCCCGATCGCCAAGGAGTCCCTCGTCGACAACGACCCGTATCTCGCTTGGTGAAGACGATGATAATTGTAGCAGTCATAGAGTGTGTAGTTGAAAAGAACATTGAAGCAGTCATAGAGTGTGTGCAATCGAAAAAAGCACTGAAGTAGTCGTAGAGTGAGTGTAGTCAAAAAGACCATTGAAGTAATCGTAGAGTGTAGTCGAAGATAGCACTGAAGTAGTCGTAGAGTGTGTAGTTGATAAGAGCACTATAGCAGTCATAGAGTGTGTGTAGTTGAAAAGGGCTCTAAATCAGTCATATAATATGTGTAGGCGAAAAAAGAACTGTAGCAGTCATAGAATGTGAGAAGTCGAAAAGAGTATCATAGCCAAAAAAGAGTACTGTATCAGTCAAAACGAGTATTGTAGTCAGAAAAGAGCACTGTACAAGTCGAAAAGAGTGTGGTAGCAATCGAAAAAGAGTAATGTAGTAGTCATGAGAAAAGTACTGCAGTAGTCACAGAAGGAGTCAAAGTACTGTAGCAATCAAAAAGAGATAATCCAAATCTAGCCAAATCTCAAACGCTAATAACTTTTGCATACGAGCTCCAAATTTAGTGGTCTTCGGTTCTAATTTTTTCTAAAATCATGAACTTGTCGAATATAAAAAATATTTAAAATTTTTCTCTGTTCAAATTTATTTGACTCTAATTTGCATTTATCTGGATTTTATTGAATAGACGACGTCACGCTGGGCAATTTTGAGAACACGTCCGATTCATTCTCTAAGCAAAAAGAGCAAGACAAGCACCCCTTTGACCATGTTGATTCTAATATTTTAATTATTTGTAAAATATATTATACTTGCGTGTATGTTTAGTCAAATTTGCTATATTATGGGTATCGGTAGTTATGTCAACTTGAATGCATTGAACCACCTTAAATTTTGTATTCTCACTGCTGTAACCCTTAGGACATGGTTAAATAGTAGCTAATGTTAAAATTTGGGTATATTGCATTGAGTACATGTTATAGATGCTTAGCCACACACTAGTTTCTAATAAATTTGAACTTACAAACAAATTTGCTTGTGGACATGGTCGTTTCAAAATGTTGGACTAAAGGAGGAACCTCTGTTAGTTTGGTATAAAACAAAATAAAAAAACTAGTTTTTAGACGCGGGCAAGTTATATGGTAAATTGTCAAATGTGAGAGGGCATATCGTATGTAGATAAGGGGAGATGCTCGCCTAGGTCAATTAAGGACCAAACATTATTGACACATATTTAAGTCACACCGTACAACCACATGTGCTATATTTCCTCTGGCTTTAGCTGATTAAGTTGTCTCGGTCTAGCCTTGCATTATAGTAGGCGCAAATGTAGTGAGGGCATTCCGGGTAGGTTTGCTCGTAGGGGCTCTTTTCACTAAGGTGTTGAGACCAAAGCTTACTAATACAACGGTGAATGCCCACTTGGGGACAGATCTAAGTTAGGGTCTTTGGTTAGGGGATGGACCTAAGTAAGGATTCGAATGCTCTCTTAGGTGATAGACCTGAGAGTGGTTCGATGTTCATTGGGTTGGTGCAAGGTTAGGACTAGATAACCTAAAAGCTATATGATAATCAATTTCGTTGCACGATCAAGGAAGCGTGTAATATCTAACAGTGTATTTGATTATCTCATGTGGGTCAAATTGTACAACCTCTACAGAGTGTTAGAAACTATTTAAATAGTCGTGCTCGTGGTCATGTGCATGCTTGGATGTAGCCGCAATGGGCATAGTTTTCATTTTCAAAATTATTTCTCTGAACATGATGGGGTGGAATGTACGTATCTTCTGTGTGCCATACCCATGGGTGAAAATTGTGCGATGTTCATAGCCGAGGAGGGTAGCGAATGGATGTGATTTACTATTATCAAAGTTATATGAATGTTATTTCATTACATATCGAATGCTCTTTACAATTTTATTTGTAAATTATTATTTATTGATAATGCAAATGAAATTTGCTCCATGCTGAAAATAACTTAGTATAGAGTCTCATCCTTTAACTGCTTTGCTGAGTACACAATGTACTCATCTTTGCTTAAATTGTTGTTGATCAGAGAATAAAGAATGATATGTGCCTGATGATGCATACTTTGCTGCCGACACCAGTGAATCAGACGATGGGTCTTTCTAGGGTCTAACTCTAGTCGATTACCTATGGGCTATGATGGCATACCACTGGATGATTTTACTTATTTACTAGTCTTCTGCTATACTTTGTTCTAGACTCTGATATTTATTTGGCCGATCGACTCTATATTGTAAACTTTATTATGCATCGTTACCATATCACCCCTTTTTATTATAACTTATTTGTATGCGATGTATATGGATGTGATATCAATGATGTGAATGTGTATTCTAGTTACTGATCATAAGACTAGTATAGAACACATACGATAATTTCGGGTATTCCACGCCTGGAGTCCCCACACCAAGGATATGCTAATCGATTATTTGTATACCGTAGTCACTCTCCTTTAAGAAACTACAAGAATTTATATGAAAATGGGAGAACACACTATGGCATATTCCTGAAAATTACTTCAAATAATCTGAGATATACGTGTCACACAAATCTAATACTAGATTTAAGTCCAATTTTAATTTGAACGCTGGTTTCATTAGAATTTGTTTCTTCCTTCCATCCAAAAATGCATTCATAATTTGATAGCATATGTATTATCAAATATATATCAACTTTTACCTTCAACTTGTTTTTCTTCTATAAAAAAAATCTGTATCAAGTAAACTATAAAAAGTCGTATGTCAATGAGATAATCTCATAGTTTTGTATCTGTCTTTTTGGGCGTAGTATGTATTTCCACACGGAAGGTCAAGAGCCATTCGTCCATGGCGTCTATTCTTTGGCCGGCACACTTGGCAAGAAACTAGCTTCCTATTCTTCCGACTGGTAATGTCTGTTCAAGATATACAGGAGGCGTTGGGAATAGCGTTTGGCTTATAATTTTTTTACTATAACTGATTTATTTTTTACTGTATCTGAGTTGGCTTATTTGGTATAATTAAATTTAAAAAAAATTAAAAATAGAAAAAATATGTTAGTCCATCACGGACATGCAAAAAAAATACGAGAAATAAAAGAAAAGGCAAAAAAGACTAAAAAATCTAAAAAACAGAAAAAGATAAAATTACTTAATAGTGAAAAAAAAGCAAAAGTCAGAAGTAGAAGTTGATTTTAAACCAAAATAAGTGAGGCCATAGTTCGAATCTTGTATCCTGGATCAGAATCCACTAGAGTTCAACTATAAAAAGTCGTATGTCAATGAGATAATCTCATAGTTTTGTATCTGTCTTTTTGGGCCGTAGTTTGTATTTCCACAAGTCGGAAGGTCAAGAGCCATTCGTCCATGGCGTCTATTCTTTGGCCGGTACACTTGGCAAGAAACTAGCTTCCTATTCTTCCGACTGGTTATGTCATGTTCAAGATATATAGTTCGAATTATGTGTCCTGGATCAGAATCCACTAGAGTTCATCCTCGTGAAATTTGTGAAAAATCTATGACGTTAATTTTCCATCCAACAGAAGTTTGTGAAGAATTCGAACAGCATGTTCTTGTGACGGAGTCGGCTGATGATGTCGAGCTCGGCGAGGAAGTCGTCGTAGCCGCGGTCCCCCTTCGCGTGAACTTCTTCACCGCCACCTCCATATGTCGCCACCGCGTGAACAACTAAATTAATATTGGTGGCAATTTGTATGTGTTGCAACGATTTTTATGTCATGCTGATAGAATGTTATTGCAATAGTAAAAATCATTGCTACATGATAATTTATCACCACGATTTGTTGTTTGTTGCAATGAGTTATTACCATAGGATTTATTGCAGCATTTGATAATAATTTTAATTTTATTGCAATATATATATATTGCAATGATTTTAGACTTAATACAATAATTAAGTTCGTTGCAATAAAATAAGTTTCCTTATAGTGAATAGCTCCTAGAGACGCTTAGAGAGGCGATTTCCTACATGTGGAGCGAGAAGATGAGGAGTGCTTGGGGAGACGCCTACGATCGGGGATCTTCATCATATACCCTCCCCATATTTGGAAAATTCAGGATTTACCCTCCCCACTCAATGACATGTGGGGTCGGGATAAGTCACTGACACGTGGGCCAGGAGGGTAAATCCTGAATTTGCATCTAAGGGGAGGGTATATGATGAATAAATCCCCTACGATCGCCTGGTTGCAGCCATTAAGGACGAAATAAGAGCTTCCCCCAACCTCTGACCGAGGTGTTCCGGCCCAGCCGCATCCGGGATGCATGGCTCTAGTGAAGCGCCCTAGCGAACAATAAAAGTCTGCAGGACCGGTATAATAATAGAAGGGATAAATGATGTCCTTAAATTTTTTTTCAAATATACACATATCATTCACTCCAATAGCTACTGAGTTACGAAGATCAGGAATGAAAGCTAAAACCAAAGAAAACAATTCAGGAGCTGAAAAACAGAAACCTACACCTGGGTGGTCTGGTCGGCTATCACAGAGCGATCTAACCGGTGACTTAACGGCAGTTTGATAGGCGCCCTTGGCAGTCTAATCGGTAGCCTTTTGGTGATCTAATCAGTGGGAGTGGCGGTCTGACTACTCCCCTATTCTCAAAATAAAAAATTAGTCTGAGCTGAGACCAAGAATGGTGCAACTCTCAAAATCCTCAATCAAAAGATATGAAACTTTGCATGCAACTTGCTAAGGATCTCATGAACCTATTCCATTCAAGATCACATGGATCTCAGTCAAAGTTTCAATTTTTCCCTAGAACAAGCAAGATTGCATCAAAATCAGACAAACTTCAAAATCTTGAAATATGAATTGCTTGTGGGCAGGGGATGGCCAAGATGGTTTCAGATAAGTTTCCACATGTCATAACAAGCTATTGCTTCCAAAGATTTAAAGCAAAAAACTCTGGAATCAAGATAAGATCAAATCTAAGTAAAACTAGTCAACTTTAAGAACTTGTAAAAACTAATGCTAGATGGATAGGGATTGATCTTCATGAGTCATCTCGACCACTTACATATTCTTAGCATACAACAAGATCAAAAAAGAAAAGAGAAGATTAAAACCAACAAGAACAAAGAGTAAATCAACCAAATCAAGTAGACTCCATAAGTGAAGAACAAAGTTGATTTAGTGCTACTTGAGGATGAAGATTTTATAGCCACTCCACCTAAAGGACAAGAGAGCACACCACGATATTCACACTTCTTAAACCCTAACTCTAAAATACTTGGCTAAATGCATATGGTTGGATGGTTAACTAGCAAATCTCCATCCCAACCCGTTAAATAGATGAGGCAACTAGCCCACATCTAACCTTAATGAATAATATCCACTAGTATATTTGGGGAGACTCGTTAACCCCACAAAACATGGGTTTTACTCAAATTCTTAACTCATACACATTTTTTAAAGCACATGACCCTGAATCTGCTAAATCTTCATACATTGATCCACTTCATCATCTTAGCTTTTACTTAACCTAAACCGCTTTTCAAAGCACCATGGTTTTGATTAACATGGTTTTTGATATTTGGCCTCCTTATTAAAATACTCTTCCTTGACCTAGTTTTCATATTCTCTTGCAAGCAATCATCATATTTACCATGTGTAGATGCATCATTGGCTTATCACGCATCGACAAGTCTCTCCCATTCTGGTTTGACTAGACTATGTCTCACTTAGACCGACTAAGCCATATGGTGTAATCCGTTGTTTGAACCTTCTCTTCAATATTTTCTGCCTTCTTTGCGTCATTCTTGAGCTTATCCGGTATCCTTAATTGTTTTGGACCTTAGCTTCTCATGAGCGTAGCCCCGATCCTCTTCGTTGACCATAGTTGACTGTAAGCCTTCGTGCACATCTAAAGACTAAGAAATTATTTTCGCGCATAAGTTCTTCATAACTTAACTTATATTAGCTAAAACATACATCGTGCAATATTAATACACTGACCAAACACAATTCAAATCAACTAATAACCAAATTTCCCAAAACACATATTCCAGCCGAAGCAAACACCTAGGCCGGTCAGACCGTTAGCATCAGCTAGTTAGACCGTTGAGCCGATCGGTCTGACCTTAGCTCTGAAACAGATTCTGAAAATCTATAAATTTTGTAAAATTTAAAATCTAACTTCACACAAATAACATTAATGATTCATCACAAATCAACTTAGACCCCTTACGTGATCTCTCAGTCACATGCACGAACATGCCGTTTCTTTCTGTTTTGCAATTCTTCTATTCTCTTTGCTGATTTGCTTCGTTTGTTCCGTCGTGTCATCAAAGATTTCAAATCATCCATTGAAATTGGTTGTGTCAAATCGTCCTATATTGGACGAGTGTTTTGTATCCCTTACACGGAATATATGGCTTCCGTGAAACGAAATAAATCAGGTTCACTCGCGTCGAAAATATACATTTGCAAGGTTTTGCCTTCAAAATTTTAAATTAGAACCAAATACGCGCCATGGGAAGCTAGATCCGGCCTGTGGCCCGATCCAACAAAATCGTCTAATCTTCTGGCTTCATGGGCTTCTGGCAAGCACATTGCATAATGGGCCGCCTGTACAGCAGGCGGACGGTGCGCATGGCGCCGTCCGTGCCGAGGCGGCGCCGCCCGTGGCCGTGCGATCTGCGTGCACGCTTCGCGCTCTAGCTCTCGGCTCCGCCCCGACCGGGTGCAGCCGCCGGCCGCTGCCCGTTGCGAGCGTAGTGTTTGTAACTGTAGCACCGCCTCTCCGCCCGCCACCCACGGCGCGACCATTTGCAAGCCGGGACCATGAGGCGTGGCGCCCACGTCCGGGCTTCACGGCAGCCGTGGCTCCACTGCTGTCGTGTGGTGATGTTCACCGCCTCGCCGGTACCGGAACTACCAGTCGATGTATTTGTTGTGCGCGCGCGCGTGTTCAGAACAGCCTGTCAGGTGGTATGGATCGCCAAATTGTGGGTTTTGCCATATAGTAGAATAAAAGAGAAGAGACAATTAATTTAGTGGTCATTGTATTGATTTTTGCTGATATTTTTTAACTATAATTTATAATTTTTAGTTAAAAATAAATAATAACGGTTGAAAGAAATTGTTTTTTAAAAGAATGAGGTGCGCGGAGGAAAAATGAGTGAGAGATATGTGCACGTGAAGGAAGCGAGAACAGTTGGGTGCGTGATGCACCCCATAACCCTATTAGTGATATGTCCTAGAGGCAATCATGGAAATAATTGTATCACTTTTATGTTTATGATCTTTTAAATAATATGTTATTTTGTCCATTGAATAAATGTATTTCATATTGATCAACAAATATGTGACTTGTTCGTTGAACTCTTTATTTATGTTTTGATGTTATTTTAAATTATCCCTAATCTTATATCATTATGTTAAACAATTATGATTTATAGATCAACACATTTATTGATTGATGATCGTGTTTAAGGATTGTGGATATAAAATATCAAATCAATAATGTTGACATACGTTAGAGGACATGATGTTGGATTGACCCACCATGAGACACTACGAGAATTGTTATATTCTTAAGTGTCATCAGTTGATCTCATACATAGTGTATGTAGAATTCTTAGCCCTGATATCATCATTATTTTCTACATATGTAACAGTTTATTTAGAAATTATCAAACACTACTTTGTGACAGGATGGTTATAAAGATAGCTTTCGAATTTACTGTGAGACATGCGGAGGAATATGAGCGATCAAGATGGAATTTGCCCCTCCTATATAACAAGAGAGATTTTTCTGAGCCTCTCAATGTGGTTGGATTAAGAAAGTGCATGGCCATACCGAATATGATTGAGGCGTCAATCACAACTGAATAATCTACTACAGGTTCGAGTGAATGATCGAGCTATCATATAATGGCACGTTTCTCGTCTTGAATTCGATCTGGTATCATGAGCCAAAGGGATCAATATAAAAGCACTATATAGATTTGTCCGATATGATCTTTATGTATGTTTAGGAGTTGTTATGTCCTGCTAGAGACCGCTACCGATTTATGGATTGGAAAGGAATTTTTGGCCCATGGTCAAATATAAATGAACCTATAAGGTCACACCAACGCACGGTATACCAACGCACAGTATACCATCCCTAGTCGGGACGATCGGGACGACTGCTACAACTGCGGCTCTGATCGGGACGATCGTGAGGAGGAGACGGTTGGCCGGAGGATGATCGACTGCTTCCACTACATCAACGCGTTCTTTGTTGAATCAGCTATTTCAACTCTACTTTCGCTGCACTACGTGTCTAGTAGTAACGATCTATGATTTTTTACTCGTATGGCTTTCTGGTTTACGCAGTAAAAATTTTTAATATGCTCTAGCATAGTCTACCCATATCCCAACAGACTCATTGCCTTATCTCCGGAGTGAGACGGTAGCAAGAGGAGTGGAGCAACCGATTCGAATAGCCGAGTGTTCGTATTGATTTTTGACTTTTCTAAACAGAAGCCAATTGTGAGGCCCCACGTCATTATCCCTCGGATAATTACGCGGTGACATACGGATTACTATTTGTCTGATCAGTAAAACACTGCTATGGCAAATAATAAGCCTTTACCAGAGTAGCGCAACAAAACAATAATATAGACACTGTCTTCTTTATTACAGCAGTTACCACATGGCTTAAAGTCTGGTTTACATAAGTAGATAACAAAAACATAAACTAGTACCCCCAGGGCCCTCCTGCCCGCTCCACTGGGTCGCCTACTCGTCCCAGCCGAAGTATGCGAGGTCCCCCTCGTCTGGCTCCTCCAAATCGCCATCCTCCTCTCCCGCGAGTTCTGCGAATCCTGTCTCCCCCTCATTCTGCTCGTAGTAAATCTTGAGCGGAGTAGGGTCTAACAAAGGAAAGTAATAGTAAGGGTGAGTACCACAGTACTCAGCAAGCATCATATTAGCAGAAGTGCACTGTATGCCTCTCATGTCCTTAAGTCCATATTCTAATTCTTTTTTTATTTCGAAAATAAACTTACCAAAAATAGCTATCATCTTTTAATTACAAAACTGTCTACTTTTCCACCCGGTGGGGCAAAATCTCTTGTGATCACCGTAGTCCACAATCCAGTGAACTGGCATGAATTCATGATTTGTTATGCACTGCGCAGGCTTGTACCACTGTACCCAAAACTACTCTAAACCTTTTTGAACAAGGCTTTCCACACTGCCTTAGGTGTGGAATCAGACTCAAAGTACAGAGCCTTTCTCCGATTACGTTACTCCACCCACCAGCCCATCTATTATCCATCGGTGTACCAAGTCGCTCGCTTGGGCTCCACCGATTTTCAATAGTGTTTGGTTGGACCAGCTCCCGGCCAACACTCCACCTCGTGCTTACCCTATGTGGTGGCACGGTTAACGTAGCGGGATACTGATCTCTGCCCGTCCGAGACGGGGGATTGGTTAGCACGTTATTTATGGCTCTCGACCTGAGTAAAAATGTGGTAAGTCCTTACATCATAGCCCTATGTAAAGGGGTCCGCCTGGCCTCTCTTATTCCTTTCCCTGAACCTCTTTACCCACCATATTTACATCTATACATATAAATATCTCTGCTCGTAGCCCTGCTGCTCTTCTCAGCAGAACCACGGATCCTAACTTCTTCTCTTACTCTTTCTCTTTCTTCTTCTCTTTCTCTTTCTTACTCTTTCTTGCTTACATTTTTACTCATGCATTCTTTTTCTTTTTCAGAAAACAATTTTCATGCATTTAACTGTACATAAAGCAATTATTCAAAAAATACTGCATACATTTGACATAACTATGTGCATGATCAAAATAAAGCTTGCCTGAGTCGTAGCGTGAATAGGAATTGGCAAAAATCGGCTTTGCTTCCTCAACGTGCGCCTGCTCACCTTCTGCAATGCTGACGCTCGATTTAAGGATAAAATAGGTAGTTACAGTAATAATTTTAGAAAACTCTTTCCCCCTTGGTTTATTCTAGCTGGTAAAATTTTGCTAGCTAGGTTTGACAACCACTATCTATCAAATTGCTATGAAAAGACCAACGAAGTAAAAGAAGAAATTAATCCAAGAAAGAAAATGAAACCGGCTGTCTGGGCCTTATTTCCCCCTCGGCCCTGTGCTTGCGTGACCCACGACCCAAGACTGACGCCTTGACCCAGCCGACTCACCTGCTCTCACTCCTTCTCCATCCCCTTTACTTGCCTTAACTCCACCGACGGCCGGCCTCCTCAAGCCCCTCCCCTCCCCTAAGGGGAAAAACTCCGGAACTGCTCGCTACTACTCCTCAAGCATCCCGCCGCCGCCTAGTCCCAGCTTCCCCCGCCGCCGCCTAGGCCCGGCCTCCCCAGCCGCCGCCTCGACCCAGCCTCCCCCGCGCCGCCTAGCCCTGGCCTCCCCCGTCGCCGCCTAGCCCCGCCCCCCCCCCCGCCACCTAGCCCCGGCCTCCCCCGCCGCCGCCAACCACTCCCCTTGCCAAACCCTTTCCACCTCCACCTGTTCACCACCTCAATGGCCGTCGCCGCTCCTCTTTTCGCCCCTCCACCTCCTACCCTAACCCTCCCTGCCTCCAGCAGCCAACCGGAAGGGCGAGCCGTGAAGGCTGCAGCAAGCTCCTTTCACACCAGCACTACTGCTACCGTCTCCACTCGGTCTCTCGAGTCGGAGCTCTGTTTCCGCGCCCAGGCCTAGGTTTTGGGTTTGGATCGGAATTTATCCCCCGAGAGCTTGCTTCGGTCTCTTCTCTGGCGGTTTCCTACCTAGCGGGCTTCTCCCCTGACCCCGGCGTTAGGGTTGGAGGGTGAAGGGAGAGGGCGGAGGGGTGGCCGGAGCTGGGGCGCCCTGGGGGTGTTGTGTGCGGTGAAGCCGGCGGTGGTGCGGGGAGGCTGGTGTGGCGGTCCGCGGGGGAGCCTGGTGGCGGTCGGGGGAGGAGGGGCGCCCAGTGCTAGTGGCGGAGGAGGTACGTGGCTGGGGTGTGTCGGGAGGGGGTGGTTTTCTGGTCGGTGGTGGAGCTGGAGACTCTGGTCGGTGCTGGGGGTTTGATGGAGAAAGGGCGGAAGCAGGGCGCGGAGGACCTGGAGGGTCTGTTGGGTGGTCTAAAGCTTTCGGAGGAGGAGCGGAAGGCGGTCAAAGGCGCTTGGCAGTCAGATTCGAGGGAGGCTGGTCGACCTCCTCAGGCGGTAGGCAAGCTATTCTCGTCGAAGGCTGGTTATGTGGAAGGGATGGTGCAGACTCTGGGTAAAATCTGGTGTCCGGCGAAAGGAATCAGGTGCAAGGAGCTGGGGGATAACATGTTTCTCTTTGCTTTTCTTCAACCGGGGGGCAAGAGAAGAGCTGTTACGGAGGGTCCGTGGGAGTTTGGCAGTGATTTGCTCATTGTGGTGGATTTTGATGAGACTAAGAGGCTGAAGGATTTGGAGTTTACTCACATTCCGGTATGGATTCGTGTTTTCAACCTGCCTCTAGGTCTGATGAATGAAAGTACAGGTCGGTTGATTGGGGTGAAGGTAGGGAAACCGTTGGAGGTAAAAACTGATGAGGATGGGTCAGCTGTGGGGAGCTTCCTTAGGTTAAAAGCTCTAATTGATGTGCGCAAGCCGCTCTTCAGGGGTGTGAAGGTGGAGAATGGGGATGGTGAGCCAAGCTGCTGGTGTAATTTCATATATGAATTCCTACCAAATTTCTGTTATTCCTGTGGTTTGTTGGGCCATGTGGAAAAGGAGTGTGATGAGAAGGTTTAGAAGGTGCACGATCATCAGTTTGGGGACTGGATGAGGGCTTCTCCGGCAAAGAAACGTGATCAGCGAAGCCGTGGGTCAGGGGGAAGCAACTCAGGGGGTAGTCATCAGCACAAGTCGTCAGGTTCTTGGAGGCGTGGGGAGGTGGGGAGAAGATTGCAGCAGAATGAGGAAGAAAGGAGGGGGAGGGTCTTGGAGGAAAATGAGCTTCGTGATGATGGGTCGAGCCCGCTCAAGCTGCCGTCAAACAATACTACATCTGGAGGAGTTCCAAAAAAATTAATTTTTGGGGACAGTACAAGTACTGACAAGGAGAGCAGGGTGGATTTGGTCTTGGAGGCGAGGGAGGGGGTTCTGGAGGGGGTTGTAGCAGGGAAGGGGGATTCTGGTTTGGCAGTAGAGGAGGGAGGAGGAAAAGGAGTCACCCTGCAGGAAGGTGCTCTGCCAGGAGGCTCTGAAAAAGCAGGCATGGAGGTGGATGGGGTGGGCTCTACACCTTTAGGGGAGGGTGCGGAGGCAGGGTTAAGCAGGGATGGGGAGCCGCTGGTGGAAGAGCTTAATCTGGTCAAGACTGGGGGAAGTGAGGCAAAAAAGATAAGGTCTTCTTTCAAACGCCGACCGCGCGAGCTCCGAAAATCGAAGGGTGAATTGTTACCCTCCCCGTCGGTTTCGCGGAAGCGAGGAGGAGAGGAGGTGGTTGGGGGGGGGAAGAAGTGAAGAAGAAAGCTAAGCTCCAGTTTGTTCCAGTGGAGGTGGAGATGGGGGAGGATAACTCCTTGTTGGCGGGGCTGCATGATCAGCCCGGTCGGTCCCAATGAGGCTTGTGGCGTGGAACTGCCGAGGGTTGGGGAACGGCCCGGCAGTTCGAGGTCTTCTGGATGTCCAGAAGAAGGAGGACCCCGATGTTTTGTTTCTCTCCGAAACAAAACATGGCGGAAAATGGATGGAGGGGGTCAAGTGGAAGCTGAACATGCCACATATGGTGGTGAAGGATAGTGTAGGGGCGAAGGGTGGTCTGGCGCTGTTGTGGAAAAAGGAGGTGGATTTGCGGGTGCTGAGCTGGTCTAGGTATCATATTGATGCCAAAATCAAGGAGGAGGATGGGTGTGCTTGGCGGTTTACTGGGATTTATGGCGAGCCCCGGGGTGAAGAGAAGGAGAAAACATGGAAGTTGCTTCGAATTCTAATGCACCGGAGCAAGCTTCCTTGGCTGTGCTGTGGCGACTTCAATGAAATTCTTTTCAGTTGTGAAAAGGAAGGGGGAGCTCCTCGAGCAGAGAGTAGTATGCTGAAGTTCAGAGATGCATTGGAGGAATGTGACCTGCATGATTTGGGCTTCGTGGGGGATGCTTTCACTTGGAGGAATCACCATCAAAATGCGACCAGCTACACTAGGGAAAGGCTGGACAGGGCGGTGGCCAATAGTGCTTGGCGGGCTCGCTTTCCTTTAGTCCGTGTGATTAATGGTGATCCTCGCACTCAGACCATAGGCCTATCATTGTGGATCCTGGTGCAGAGGAACGGGTCCATTGGAGGAAACCCCTGGAGGTTATGAGGAAGTTTGAGGCGAGATGGTTGGAGGAGGAGGAGTGTAGCGAGCGGGTGGAGGAGGCCTGGGAAAAAGCTATTGGAGGTGGAGGGGTTAGTCTTATGGAAATCCAATCTCGGGTGTTGGAGGAGTAATGGCAGTGGGATCATGAAGTCCTAGGTGCCTTGGAGAAAAGAGTTAAAAATGCCAAAAAGGAACTGGAGAGGATCAGGAGGGCTTCAATTTCTCAAGAGTATATCAATAAGGAGCATTTGTTGCGCTATAAGCTTGAGCGTCTCCTGGACCAGCAACATGTATATTGGAAGCAACGGGCTCACTCTACTTGGTTGGCCAAAGGCGATCGTAATACAAAATTCTTCCATGCTCAGGCTTCAGAAAGGAAAAGAAGGAACACCATAAGCAAACTGATAGATGAGGGCGGGGGGGTGGTGGGGGAAAAACACTTGAAAAGCTTTATTGCCAATCAGTACCAGCAACTCTTTTTGTACACTGCAGGTCCCCAGATTGATGAGGTCCTTGATTGTGTTCAAGTGAAGGTTTCTCAAGAAATGAATGATAACCTGGTAGCACTGTTCTCAAATGACGAAATATGGGTAGCTTTGAAGGATATGGGCGAGCTAAAAGCCCCAGGGGCTGATGGTATGCCGGTGGTCTTCTATAGGAAATTCTGGTCTCTGGCGGGTGATAAGGTTAAAGAAGAAGTGCTTGCTGTGCTTAATGGGGCTGCTATGCCGGAAGGTTGGAATGATACTGTTATTGTTTTAATCCCAAAGACCAAATCACCGGAGAAATTGAAGGATCTTAGGCCAATCAGCTTATGCAATGTAGTGTACAAACTCACCTCCAAAGTGCTAGCAAACAGACTGAAGTTGGTGCTCCCGGAGATCATCTCATCGTCTCAGAGTGCTTTTGTTCCTGGTAGACTTATTACTGATAATGTCCTGCTAGCTTATGAGCTTACACACTATCTAAGGCAGAGGAGGTGGGGAAAACAGGGGGTGGCTGCAATTAAGCTAGATATGAGTAAGGCCTATGACCGAGTTGAGTGGTCATTTCTGGAGAAGATGATGCTAAAATTGGGGTTCACAGTGCAATGGGTGGCAAATGTGATGAAGTGTGTTACAACAGTGAGCTACTATATCAAGGTCAATGGGGAATTCTCAAACAACATCCACCCTCAGAGGGGTCTCCGCCAAGGGGACCCTTTGTCGCCTTATCTCTTTATTCTCTGTGCGGAGGGCTTATCAGCAATGTTACAGCAGGCAGAGGTGGAGGGCAAAATTGAGGGTATTAGAGTTTGCAGGGAAGCTCCAAGGATTAACCACCTTTTTTTCGCTGATGACTCTCTGATCCTGATGAGAGCTGGTGGAGGAGACGCTCAGGAATTGAGGAGGATTCTACAGGCTTATGAGCGAGCCTTAGGACAAGTGGTCAATAGGGATAAATCATCTGTTTTGTTCAGTCCAAACACTAGCTCTGTTGATAAGGAGGAGGTGAGACAAGTTCTTAACATCATGCAAGAAGCAAAGAGTGAGAGATACTTGGGGCTGCCAGTATCTATTGGTAAATCAAGAAAGAAAGCTTTTGAGTACATAAAGAGGAAAGTTTGGCTTCGTATTCAAGGGTGGCAGGAGAAATTGCTTTCTAAGGCGCGCAAGGAAATTCTAGTAAAGGCTGTGGCCCAAGCAATCCCAACCTACGCTATGTCCTGCTTTGAGCTGACAAAAGGGTTGTGCGATGAGTTGAACTCTATGATTGGCAGGTGGTGGTGGAGCCAAAATGATAAGAAAAACAAGATTCATTGGTTGGCTTGGGATAAGTTGACACTTCCTAAGAGTAAGGGAGGCTTGGGCTTTAGGGACCTTCATTTGTTCAATATGGCCATGCTGTCTAGACAAGCTTGGAGGATTCTGGTCTTTCCGGATACATTGTGCGGCCAAGTGTTTAAAGCAAAATATTTTCCTAACAGTAGTATACTGCAATGTGTGGCACAGGATGGGATTTCTTACTCGTGGAGGAGCATTCTCAAAGGGGTGAATCTGCTGAACCAGGGGCTCATATGGCGCATTGGCAATGGTGAATCGGTGAACATCTGGACGGATCCTTGGATTCCTCACGGCAGTACAAGACATCCAGTTACAAGTAAGGGGACGACGGTGTTGACAAAGGTGGCTGATTTGATGGACCCGAGCTTGGGATCGTGGGATGAGACCTTAGTGCAGGATGTTTTCTCAGAGTTCGATGCTGAGGTCATTCTAAAACTGAGAGTAAACCAAGATTTGGTAGATAGACCGGCGTGGCATTATGAGAAAAAGAGGATCTTCTCAGTCAAGTCAGCGTACAAGTTGGCGATTCAGAACAGGGGGAATGAGCTTGGTAGAGATGCAACAAATTCTGAACCAGGCCCAGATGGGGACTCCCTTTTCAGATGGGATAAAATTTGGAGTATGGAGGTCCCAAACAAAGTAAAAATGTTTCTGTGGCGCGTAGCCCATAATAGCTTGGCTGTCCGGCGGAATTTGAGCCGTAGAGGGATGAAGGAGGACACCTTGTGCCCCATGTGTCATAGGCTGGATGAAAATTGTAGGCATCTCTTTTTCAGATGTAAAGAAGTAAAGGAGTGCTGGAGAGGACTAAACTTAGAGGAATATCGCAATATCCTAGCAGCTTGTTATTCTGGCCGAGACTTGTTGAGGAAAATCTGGTCTTTTCCACATCCAATCCAGCTACAAATTGTGGTTCTATTATGGAGGTGGTGGTCCGTGAGGAATAAGGTGAATGCCGGGGAAAAAAGAGCCACAAGTCTTGAGGTCTGTTCACTTATATCTTTCTATGTTTCAGAATTTGAAAAGAAGAGGACAACTACGAAATGTCAGAAGCAAGTCAGTCTCAAATTATGGCAGCCGCCACTGGAAGATCTGTACAAGATTAATATTGATGGCTCCTTTAAAGCTAGCTCGGGTCAGGGAGGTTGGGGTTTCGTCGCGAGGGACAGTGCTGGTGAGTTCCTTCAGGGGGCTGCGGCAATCTGTGCAGAGTGGACAGCCCTTTTCAAGCCGAAGCACTGGCGGCTCTGTATAGTCTGCAGAGGATAGCACATTTGGGAATGACGAGGTTTATTCTGGAGTCTGATGCGTCTGATCTGGTACAGGGTTTGACCTCGTTGGAGCTTGATCAAAGTGTGCATGGAAGTCTCCTCAAGCAGATTAGAGATTTCATTGACTCTTCCTTCGACTACTGCAGCATTCGGCATTGTCCGAGAAATTGCAACAAGGTGGCTGATCGCCTTACAATGTATGGGGCGAGCGTGGTTAGCTCTGGCTCGATGGAGTTCATGAGCCAACTCCCCTCCTTTGTTTCCAGCTTGGTCTCCGGCGATCTGGCTGGAGATAGTGTCTAATGAAAACAAGCTTTCCGAGCTCAAAAAAAAAACTCCACCGACAGCTCCTCTCCCAAACGGCCACCCCTCCGCTGGAGCTCCTCCTCTCTCTCGGATGCTACTACTCTCCCTACTCCCCTCCCCTACTTCTCACTCTCGGTCGTGACTACTTCACCTCCTCTTTCTACTCTCCCTCCTCTCCTATCTCTACTTGTTTTAGCGGCAGTGCCCTCTCTCCTGACTCGGATCCGAGGGGATCCGATCCCGATCTGACCTCCCATGGCGGATCTGGGGGTTGGCTCGGCCGGATTGGAATGGGTGGACCTCCATCGGCCGTGAAACCCGCAACACTCGCTTGTTGCTCTCACAGGGTTACGCGGCAGCGCGGTGGATTCGGCGGCTCGGTGGCTGCGGTGGCCGAAGCCTGCTCAAGCTAGTCCTCGATGGTTCCCGGGTGCTACCTTTCTATCTTTCTCCACTGAGATGTTATTAGTCGCAATTTACTTTATATTCTTCCTATTATTCTTACTCTACCCCACCCTGTTGGAATCCTGGGTTTAGTGGCGGTGATAGGGCTTGATGGGGGTTTCAACTTTGGGAACAACCCGGCTCTAGGGCGCGCTACACCCAGGGTGGCTACTGGGTTAGGGTAGTACTAGTTGGGTCGGGCGGCTTCCTCTCCTCGCTCAACTGGTGAGCCGAAAAGAGTGGAGCCGAGAGTCTCGGGTTTGATTCGGATAGGAGTCCCAAAAAGAAGAGATGCAAAGGAGAGGGGCCTACTTGGTTGGGATGTCGGGCTAAGAAAGGAATGCTGGAGTCGAAGGAGACCGCAAGGTGCTTTCACGTGGTCGCGGTCGAAAACGGAGACGCAGGTTGCGGTTCTTGCTGATGGTTGATATTTCGCCTTGTAGTCGTCCCCGTTGGCTTGCTTCTTACTCCTTTGCCTCCACCGATTGGTGCTTGTTCTCATTGTGGTCCCGCAGCTTATTCTTCTTCTTAGCTTCTTCCTCTGCTTGCGGTTAGTGGGCTATGCTCTCACCTTCTGGCCTCTGGCCGAAGGTGCAATCTAGAAGCAGTACTAGTGGAATGAGAGTGCTGGTCTTCTTAGTTATGTGCACTTTTGGAGGGGTTGCTCTGGCTCTACTGGAAGTATGGGTGGTTGCTTATTCTTGGCCTTGCGAGTTGTGTGTGTCTACTATGCAGTGAATGGGGGCTCTTTGGCTATGCTTGCTCTTGTGGTTCCTGGTAATAGCAGGGCAATGGAACTGGGGCTTTGAGTCTCTGGGGGAGGTGGCTTTCGGATTGATACTTGCTGGGGTGGTGTCGACTGAAGGTAGCTGGCCCCTCTTTGTGCTTATCCCTTCCTGAGTCTTGTTATCCTGTGCTATAGAACTTTTGGTCTGATGGGTGCTTCAAGCACTGCTAGCGTTTGTTTGGGCTGGTCGGAAGGCTTTATGTGGGCTCTTGGCTTGGAATTTAAGAGGCATACTTGTGGGCTAAAAAGGGTCAAAAGGTGGTGGGCTTTGGGCTTGAAAGAATAAATGGTAGTGGGCTTGTGGCTGAACGAAATTGTATAATAGGGGTTTTGGGCTGAGGTAAGTTTGTGGGTTTTGGTTTTCTCGAATTGCCGAGTGATGACACCCACAGAGACGAGAGGTGCCGACCGGCCCGGGGAGCCTCTAAGACACTCTCGCATTGGCCCTAGCAGCCCAGGGGTGCTGACGGCAACCGCTTTAATTTACTATTCTTATTCTCCCTTCGATTGCTTAACATACGCATATATAGTTGCTAAAAATAGATTTAGGTGGATACTGACCGCAATTCTAATTACAGGAAAGCACGAAGAAACCTACACCAGCTTCTACGCCGAAGACTTAGAAAATAAAGCTTTTCTTTCTCTTTTTGTACAAAGATGTTTTTGTAAACATGATATGATTAATATTGTTGATGCAATGCAAGCATGCGATTCAGTTGTGTAGAAAAGATGTAATTTGTTATTGTTGATGAAATGCAGAAATTGCAATTTAGTTTTGTAATTATCATTTGTAATAAAGATTAATGGAATGGATGCAAATATGTAAATTCAGTGTTGTAATCAAGGTTGCAATGATATTTATGTAATGCATATAAATATTTAATTACTGCTAAACTCTTACCTAATTAGGGTATTAGAGTTAAGGTTCTTTCACCAATATGAATAGGACCTTACTTTTGCCCATCTATCGGTTGCCCTCGTCGCTAAGAAAGACGCATTGAACGCATGAAAAAGTCGCATATTCTTCTTCAGGACATAATTTTTTTTCCATGAGGTTGGAACAATTGACTAGTCGCATACTCAAATCTCAGACAAATAAAGTAAAAAAATTATATAAATAACCCATCCAAACCAAGGTTGATGAGAATCAAACTTAGTCATGAGACAGAAGATACCACACGGCAAGGCTATGCTATAGTCGGCCTTCGAGTTTTACAGTTTCCCATTCTGCAACCGGAATGAAACTTGATCCGGCTCACAGTTTACAGTTACCCATTTGTTCACGCTCCAGTTGCTAATGTTACCCCTCTGCCGCAATTCCGCAGAACATGAGTAATCAAAGAGAGCATGATCTTGTGACACCACTGCGTAACTTACAGAGTTTGCACTACTTACACGCAGATATATAGGTGGGTCTAAATCCCACACCCCATGACCCATCACAAGCATTCCTACAAGCAACACATGCTGACACCTTGACCTCACCACATTCGTTCCTGACCAAGGCAGTCGTAAACGCCAAGAACGCCACCAGATCGCAACACAAAGCAACCCTAACCGAACCAGAAAAACGGAAACTACATCGTACATTCGTGCTCTAACCATGCTCTGGCGCCGGCGGCAACGGCTCAGCACAAGAGGCACCACCAACCTGAGTACCTGAAAGGCAGCCGCGCGCCCACTATTAGGGGCTCTGCCGCTGCACGTTGCCGTGCGGATTGTAGAGGCAGAGCGTGAGCGTGGCGCCGGTGGCGCAGCTGACCTGAGCGCACCCGACCTCGTCCGTGCGCCGCCACACCACCTGCGTGTACGTCCCGCACTGCTGCCCCGCCGCGCACGTGTACGTCCCGCCACCCACGAGATCACCACCTCCGCGCGGCGCTCGGTAGCTCGCCTACCCCTGGTTCGCGCCGTACGGGCTCGCGCCCATGTCCGCGACCACGCACCCGCTCTGCTGTTGCTGCCGGGACACAGTCCTCGCCGCCGCCGTCGCCAGGTCGGTGCTCCACCGCAGCGGCGCCATGCCGACCACCGTGCATGCCTGGTTCTGCACGCCTCTGGTTCTACGGCGCCAAGAACTCGTCCATCGTCGTGTTGGCCAGCGCCTGCACCAACGTGACCACACCCGCGCCGCTTCGCAAGGCACGGCCACCTTGAGTCGGTACCTGCTCAGTTCGGTTTATATAAGTCGGCTCATGACTTTTTTTACTATAACTAACTTATTTTGTAATTTAGCTATTAATGACTTTTTAGTGTAATTAAATTTTAAAAATAAAAATAGAAAAAAATAGGTTGACTCATTACGGGCAATATAAATAAATATGGAAAAAAGAAAAGGCAAAATAACTCACAAAAAACTAAAAGCTAGAAAAAGACGAAATTAAAAAATAGTAAATTAGAAGCCAAAGGTCAGAAGTTAAAGTCAAAACGAGCGGGCCTAGAAGCCCAGTAGCACTAGCAGAGAGTGATAGCTACGGCTACGCGACTGGCGGGGCAGGTGGTACCGTGCTAGCTTATTTGTACTTGGCTAGTGATGGCGTGGGTTGTTCCATCCCGCAACTCACAAGTGGAGCTTCAATCCTGGCGAGATCTGAGAACTTTTCATAATTATGTCTACGACGGTAAAAAAGGTTGACACTTGCAAGCTACTCGAGCTCGACTCGCTCTAAGCTCGATTCGAGTTCGACTTGAGCTCCAAATGAACCGAGTTTGAGCTTGATCCCGAACTCACGAGTTTTAATGAGCCGAACTCGAATAGCTCGCGAGTCTTAAGCTTTTCTTATAGCCCTAAATATATACTAACTCTTACTAAGTTTACTTGAGTCAAGTTCGTGCTCGAGCTTTTTTATTATTGAAAATTAATGTATGTTGAATTATTTTTTTACTGTTATTGAGCCTACTTGAGCTGAGTTCAAGCTCGAGTTTTTCTTATTATTGAAAATTATTGCATATTAAATTATTTTAATTATTATTGAGCTAGTTGAACCAAACTCGAGTTTGAGCCGAGCCGAGCTCTAAGCTCGGACCCCAACTCAAGCTCGCTCAAGTTCGGCTCGAGTTTCTACTAAGTCTGAGCTTGGGAGGCCAGACTCGCTCGAGTTCGGCTCATTTACAACCCTATTTCTGTCATTGTATTAACTTCTTTTCAAATTTGATCTACAAATATTTGTTTTTACAAATCTAGCTTTTTTATTATACTCGATAGTCACATATCGAGCTAGAAGGCTGGCAAATACCTGCCAAGCTAGGACTCCTAGCTTGGTAGGATGCCACAGTGATTGCAGTAGTGGTAATCATGCTTAATTAGCACTAATTATAAAATATATTGATTAATTAGCGCTAATTAATCTTGTACTCAGGCACCCTCCTCAGCAGGTGCTATCGAGCTACTGTAGCACGACAGGTGATACGTATCTTTTGACACAGCTATCGAGCTTATGGAGGGGTAGATTTGTAAAAACAGAAGTTTTAAAACTAAATTTGAAAAAAAAAATAAGGTGGCCACGGTCTATGAACAGTTCGAGATCGAGGGGGTTGTTGGTGGGTGTCAGTGTCCGATATCGCTGCCTTGCTGGTGCGATTTTCTTGTCTCGAGATCCAGATCAACGCGATGTTTTGTGCTAGTAAACCTGTTTAAGATCATGCTGGACGGAAGCAATGTTATCTAATCTAGTTAATTCTGCATGTCAGTTAGTATTTGTTTGCCATGTAGTTAATTACCTAGTCTGTCAGTTTTAGTTTGCATGTCTACCACCATAATGTGTCTTGAAGCAGTGCATGCGCATAGTGCAGGTTAATTAGTAAGTTCAATTTCTAAGGGAATTAGTGGTAATTAGTGGGTCTATTACTGTGGGTTTGTTACTCTTGTTACTTGCTATATAAAGGGAAGGAGCAAAGCAAGAAAAGGTGTGCAGTTCTGCAGCACCAAACAACCATCGCCTGTGTCTTTCGCGTGAGTTTGTTCAGGCAAGGACTTGAGAGAAGCTTGCCATCCAGTGCAGCTTTTAATTTCAATAGAAGCTTGCTATTCCATCCAGTGTGGTTGGAGATATCAAGCAAGTTGGCTGGTGCGGATCAGTGCGTCCGGCGGACGGACGTGGGAATTGTTGGAAGGCAGGCGGCGTCGGGGAGGGAGCGGCACCGGCACCGGCGCAAGTGTGCCATGCCGCCATATGGGCCGGCATGTGAGCTTGCTGGTTACGAACGGGACGAGATAGCAGGAGCACGGATTGTCACAGAGAGCTGAGGAACCCAAGACCAGGTTTGAGATTCGGATGGCACTGTGAAGGTTGCGTCCAGAAGCTTGTGAGATTGTTCGGTTAGTCAAATTAGCTTCGCACAGTTGCAAATTGCAGGCGTGCTCTTGCCTATGAAGATCAGATCAGTGCAGCCCAACGGTGGCAGACTCGTGAGCGGTGGAGCAAACTGCAAAAGGCACAGCCAACTTCAATGGCCACGTGGCCATCAATAGCATCAGCTTTCAGACTTAACCCACGCATGAATTAGGTGCCGTTTGGCCGGACTTTGAAGCTAGGTTTTTGAACTTCGAAGCCGTTTTTCTTACCAAACACCCGGGCTTCAAAGCCGAGGCCATAGAGAAGCTAAGCTCAAATTTGCTTGCATGTGTGAAGCATAGATAGCGTCATAGCGAGGCTCCAAGGGCTCCTACGGCGTTGGTTTTGAAGGTGGGCTCAAGGTTCACTGTAATTACATCTTTTTTGCCACTCTCTCTGTACAACTCGTTCCCCTCCTCTCAACCCTATCCATTTGAGCATACACAGACGAGACGGCAGCGACCACGCAAGGAGGGCAGGAAAGAGTTTCTCTGGCTGGTGCGCCTCCCCGACGCCTAGGTGGCTCCCTAACGCCAACACCTCTTGGTCCCCCATCCACCCCATCAAGCCCCGACCTCGACGTCGGTGGCCCCTGCTCCCCCGTCGATCTCATCAAGGCTTGACAGACGCCGGTGCCCCCTCCCCCCCGACTTCGGCACCCCTGGTCCCCATCAAGCCACGACATCGGCTCCCTTGGTACCCCATCGACCACAGCAAGCCTCAATGCCAGTGCCCCTATTCCCCTGTTGACCCCAGCAAGCCCTGCCGCCGACGCCCTTGTTCCAAACCGAATTGATGTCGAATTTGGAGGATAAATATTGTATTTTTTTTGTGCTATCTTGTTGAATGAGTGTAGATTATGCATGTCTAGTAGTCTAGTAGAGTGACGGTAGATCATGCGTCTATTTTTTTTCCTTTTTTGAACATGTCACGTCAGCGTGGTTTATATATATCAAATGGGAATCGTATGTACATTAGATAAAACAAATGGTTAATCTATATGATGTGCAGATGGCAAAGTGAAATGATGAAAATACTAGAATTGTATATTAGATAAAACAAATGGCTAATCGAATATACAGAATGAAGATCTTTTGAAAATGATGTTTGAAAATCTAAAGAATGATGGTATTGATCGTTGGTTATCAGCTGCTAGTCATATGCTATCTGACCCTGACTAATGTTATTGCTCTTGATGGATTAAACAACAATGTGAAAGAGAATGATGACACTCAACCAGACAAAGAGTCTCCCTCCATTAGAAAAGATAAAAGACCTAGTCCACTAAAAGATCCCAGCAAGGGCAAGAAAAGTAAGATTGAGATTGCATCATTCTTGCTAGCTCAATTGAAGCATATAGCAACTACGGCGGAGAAATCTGAGCAAACTTAGATAAGTTGGTCACTCATGTTGATCCTCCGAGATTTGATATTGAAGATGTTATAACATTGGTTCATAAATGTGGAGCATGGAGTAGGACCAATGAACATGTCTTTGCTACAGAATTATTTGTGAAAAGAGAACAGAAACAAATATTTTTTACTATGAAAACAGTCAAGGAATGCCTTTAATGACTGAGAAGAAAGTATATTGCTAAGTATAGGTGTTAGGAAACTTGAATAGGGCTTTCTAGTGTTCTCATGAATCTTTTGTATGATGACTTCCTATAAAATTGTACTAGTTATTTAAGATTACCTATGTATTTGTACTCGATTATGAATGCACTCTTGTTATTTTTCTCACTTGATCGATGTATTTGTGGACATCTATAAGTTGTTTATTAAGTACTTTATATGTCTGTCCAATTGTGTTTTCAATTGTATGAACATTGTTGTTACGCACTAGTTTTTATGGAATTTGAGAATACATAGTGGTAAAGGTAGCATGGACATTTTACAAAACATGAATAGAGAGCTAAGAAGCTGCACTTCAGGCTAAACACTCCGAATTTCTAGGCTCCAAGTTTTTCTAGAGCTGACTTCTCTACAAGCCAGGCTCCAAAGCTAAAAAAATAGAAGCTAGAGCTTGGCCACTCACACCCTTAGACTACATGTCGCATTGTTACAAGTAACGAGAAGGATCTCTGGACCCAGTCTTCAAAAAAAAGTTTCTGGACCCTAATAAATCTCAAAAATACTAATGCCAGATAATACAGAATAAGATTAGGATGGAACATTTAGCACTCAGAACAGTTAAGGGGGTCACAATCACAATAGGAGGAGTACGAATTACATCTAGGAGAGAGCTAGAATATAATCGAGTCACATTCTATGTTCGAGAGAACTATCACAGCTAAGTTCAAAAGTAAACACCACCAAAAAGCGTGCTTCAGCAAGTCAATATATACTAACAACCTACGGCTCCGTCTTCACCAATGCAGAACTGGGAGCTTCCGGAACAGTCGGCGAATACTGGAGCCAGTCTTTTGCACAGAAAAGAGCCTCCACAGTTTCAGGCCGCAGTGCGCTTCTGTAGTCATCAAGCATCCGGCTTCCTGTTGCTGCCGACGAGAATATGGAGCTGCCGCTGCTCACCATGGACATAGGGATGGCCAAGATATCACGGGCCATCTTTGAGAGAGTTGGAAACTTCAGGGTGTTAAGCTTCCACCAGTCCATAATGTCAAACTCTTGGATGCGCGGTATAAGGGCTTCTTCCAAGTACTGCTCCAGCTCAGACTTTGAGGGCTGGCTTATTGCTATATCTGAAAGATACATGTCAAAGTCTAGAAGCCCGTCACCAGCAGAAGGTGGAGCCACTGAAGCATTATTCTCACTGACCGGCACATTTTTATTAGCCTCCCCTTGCCCAACATAGGCTGGCGTCAATGGGAGGGGCTGTGCAACATACTCCTTATAAAGCTCATGAACAGCATCATCCACAACCTTAACATACTTTGCTGCCTCCACACCATAAATTTTGGAATAACTGAATTCAACGAGCTTCATCTTGAAACGTGGATCCATGACCACAGCAATGGCTAGCACAAGGTTGCAATCCTTCCAGTACTTGTCAAACCTCTCATGCATGTCTTTGGCGATGCTACTGAAAACTCGATCTTCTTGAGCTATACCATTTGAAAGCTCTAGCTGAAGTTTCCACGCCTCATGGAAAAATATGTTTGAAGTTGGATTTGCAGCTGCCATGATGCTATGTGCAGAATCATAGAGAAGCTTCAAATAGTTGCAGGCGGCCTCCACCTTCTTCCAGTCCTCCGTAGAAGGTGCCTCATTGTAGTTATCATCACATGTCTCCAATGTGGTGAATGCCTGCCTGTAATCCAAGGCAGCCAGCAGCATAAGATAGGTGGTATTCCACTGGGTTGTAACATCAAGACATAGTGTCTTGGTACTGGGAACCTCCAGTTGCAGAGCAATCTCAGCAAACTTCTCCTCACGGATGGAAGAAGCTTTTATGAACTTTATGCTTTCACGGATATTGTAGATCACACCATGAATTGAAGCAATGACATCCTGTGCGACTGCATTCAGGATATGGGCATAGCACCTCACAACAAACAGCTGGCCCTTAAGCATGAGGTTGTTCTTATTGGAGAGATGATCTCTCAGATTTGCACTGTAGATATCATGTGACGAGCAATCATTATCCAACGTAATGGTGAATAGCTTGTCCTTCATATTCCAGTCCGACAGGCACGTGGTAATAGCTTCACTAAGTGCATTCTCTGAATGAGGAGAAGACACCATCATGAAGCTAAGCATTCTCCGCTGCACTTTCCACTCCGAGTCGATAAACTGCCCTGCAAGTGAAACATAGCCCAGAGTTTGACTAGTTGTCCACAATCCTATAGTAAGGCTGATCCTTCCGGACATAGTGCTGAATGCTTGCAGCAGGTTATCCTTTTCTTTCTGATAAACAGTATACACCTGCCCCTCAATTGTATCAACATCTACAATGCTGAAACGGGGCTGCAGACTCTCAAGGAAAGCAGTGAAGGCTGGCTGTTGAACAATGTGAAGTGGGTAGTCATGCAAAATGATCATCTTTGCCAGATATGAGTAGCTACGGTCTTGATCAAATGTAGCATTTGCATAACCAGTATATCTGTAACGCCTCTTAGAAGGACGTTCTACGGTACCCTCAGCAACATTGTCTCCTGCTGAAGGCAGTGACAGCTTCCTCTCTTGGTTTTTCATCACAGGACACGAACCCAGGGTGATGTGCCTCTTGAGATGGCTAGTACCTGCAATTTTTGAGCCAGAGCTGTATGCAAAGGTTTGCTTGCATAGATTGCAGCATGCTCGTGAGCATCCCCCAGGCATGACTTCAATAGTGAAGTGCTCCCAGACTGGTGACTTCTTTTTCCGGCCTCTTGATGAGGTTGGTGGGGTCACCTCAGCACTGACCAACTCATTACCATGGACCATCTCATCACCATTGACCATGTCGTTAACTTGAACCATCTCATTACCGTGGATCATGTCGTTAACTTCAATCATGTCGTTAACTTCAATCATCTCATTACCATGGACCATCTCACTAACTTGAACCATCTCGTTACCGTGGACCATCTCACTCCCTTGAACCATCTCGTTACCATGGATCATCTCGTTACCATCGACCATCTCACTGTCATGCACCAGTGCATTGTCATTGCCATTTGGTTCACCCATGCTGAGAGAGACTGGCTGATGAAATCTGAAAGGCCTGTTAATTTGAAATGATTGGCACAAGTAAAAGCATGTCAGATCTAATGTAATCAAGTCAGAAAAACTTGGATCATTTCTCAAATAAGGTTCAAATAAACTTCAAAATACGATCTGTCAGATAAATCCTCAAACTGGTCACAACTGATAAACATCAGAAATCTTACAAAATTTCAGTATGATAAGATTCAGTTGCTTCACCAGACCACTCCTCACTACTTCAAATTTGTAAATTTGAGGATTCTAGCAGTACAGTCTTTCAAAAAATAGAAAATTTGTCAATATATGAGGACGTTTTCAATTATTAACATATACTCCTAGCAAGTCTCTGTGATCTCTTGAAAAGAGAAGGTGCCCAGCAGTACAACAATGGAAAATATCAAAATATATTGTACATACAGAAATAGATGCTTGCCATGTTCTACACAAGTATGGATATATCATAACAAATCCAATAGAAAAGCGGATCTATCCAAACCAAGCAAAATGCTGGAAGCAGGTCGTTAAATTTTAAACAGCTGTAACAGAAAATAAAATTTAACCTCTAGACAAAATGGAGCCCCCTAGGTATTTGATTGGCAATTTAGCCCTGTCAGTATAACCATTGGCGCCTGCAAAAAAGTTGCAAAAAAAAAAAATAAACGGCCCCCACCTAACATAGCTTCTTCTGTACAAATGCAAATATCCACGTTCCTTGGCAGTTGGCACAAGCTAAGCTCGTAGCCAGAACTCTATTCGTTCTTGCCAGTAGGTACTCGTGCGGCGCAGAAGAGCTGATAGCAACCTATCAAGAATGCAAGGAACCCATCTCAACAATCCAAGCATCACAAGCCTTGGCTACGCAAAAGATAAACAAAGATGCTCTATGCACACGATTATTAGCTCTCCAGAAAATGTACAACCGTATTTCTGCAGAATAACCGCTTTTAAGGGTCGCTAAGATATACAAATTATCAACTGCAAAAGGATGAACAAGTGTCCCACGCAGCGTACTATTTCTGCCACACCCAAGTCAAACTATCCTACATCCAAATCCAAACAAAAGAAAAAGACCTTCTTCACCAACTAAAAGTCGTGCTTAAATCCCTTGCCAAATCCAGGCTATCAACCCTAACGAGGCATGAACAGCTGCTTCCTACCGCAGCGACTGATGAACCATCCACACGACAAGAACAAGAGTACGCAAAATCTGGACTCGCAAAACGCCCCATCATTTGCTCGTACAAAACAGATGAACAAAACCACGATCCAAGCATTCAGGGTTCAAAAACCCCCCGCAGAATCTAAATCGAAACAACCCATCCCGAAACTTGTCGAACGAAGCACATGCTCCAGCACAGATCCGGCTAACCGCAGCCCAACACAGCCGAGCAAACGAACTCAAATCGCAGCCAGATCTAGACATCGCAACCAAACCAATCCACGAACGAAGCTAGTAAGAGCAGCACACATAGGAGAGGCGCGGAGGCGGGAGGAGGAAGGCAGAGTTTGGGGGCTTACGGAGGGGTGGCGGAGCGGAGAGGAGAGCGCAGATCCAAATCGAGGGGGAGCCGGGGGTGCAGGATTAGGGCTCGGCCCAAAAAGGACGAAGGCCGAGCGAAGGGAGGGAAGGAGGAGAGAGGCGGCGAGAGGGAGAGAGACGAGGTGGAACTTGCTACTGGGTGGCGGCTGCGGGAAACGTAGAATCGGGAGGGGGTTTTAATGGGCTCGCGGCCCACGGCGATAGCCTGCCGAGCTGGCGCCGGTGTGAGGCTGCCGGTGGGCCAGGGTGGGGTTTGTCCGCGTGGACCGACGTTTTTGTTCGTTTGTTTATGGGGTCTTTTGACGCAACACGGCGTCGGTAGGAGTCTTCCTGGGTTGGGCCGTCCGTTTCTAGGGTTTTGATTTGGACCGTCAGATTCATCCGGTGCGGGGTACCGGGTACGGCTTACCAAGTCACGAGTTTGCGGAGGACCGAGCAAAAGCTGGGTTGCGGGTGTATATTACACCCCTAATATACCACCTAAACGAAATTACGATACTCTTTTATTATCTTGTATATACTCATATACTAATTATAAGATACTCTAATGTGAACCACATGAAAAAATTGCAAAGGAGTCCATAGTTTTTAGCGTATTTTGCAATACCTTTATATACATACATAAAAAGGAGTATATCAAAAAAATATACATACCACTAGATGATCTTAAATACTTATATACTATGCGTACATACCCTCTGTTACGCGAAATACTCTCTATATTATGCGATACGATATATGGTGTAATTACACCCAAATGTAGAAAAGAGGTATCTTTTATATATATATATATATATATATATATATATATATATATATATATATATATATATATATATATATATATATATATATATATATATCAACAAGAAAATATATGTTTATATTTTGTAAAATACTAAATAAATACACGATTTATTCAGTAACCTATGTTTAAATTCTAACGTGTTTCAGTAAAACACATATATGCGTACGTGTACTGTGTAGTGTGAGCATGATATACATGAGAAATTTTAAATTAATCTATTTTCTATTCAAAAATACAGAAATGTACTCGCGAATTTTTTTTAACAAGAATAGCCTCCAATCACCTAACCGTGAAAAATCTCTTGCCTAACGGTGGCGCGACACACAGGCAATTGACGGATCGTTAGGCGACATAGTTGCATTCGCCCAACAGTCGGGCGATTGGGACCTATCGCCCAACCGTTGGATGACTGCAAGTCCAGTCTTTGAACCGTTGGGCGATTGCGTCCATAAGAAATATGCGCGACACACGCCTTATGATGAAGAAACAAGAGGAGAAGAGGAGAAGAGAAAAGAAGAGGAGACGAGAGGAGAAGAGAGGAGAGGAAAGGAGAAGGAGAGATTCCGCTACTTTGTGATGTAAAATTTTTTGCTTCTTTTTAGTTAATAAATTTATAGAAAGTAAATAGTTTGTTTAGTGTAAAATTATAATACGTAGAAAATTTGATATGAAGTAAATAGTCGTAAAAAATGTAGTCAATATAGTTATAGAAAATCAGTATTTTTAGAAAATCTTAGTGCAAGAAATTTAGTCAATATTACAGTTGTAAAAAATTTAGTCAGTATAGTTGTAGAAAATTTATATCCGTTGAAAATTATAGTTATAGAAAATTAGTGTATGTAGAAAATCGTAGTTGTATACAATTTAGTCAATATTATATACGAAATTAGCATCTGTATAAAATTATAGTTGCAGAAAATTTAGTAAATATTTGTACATGTAGTAAATAATTTGCAACGCATTATTAGATAATATTTATGATTAATTACTAATGAGTTTACAGTCGTTAGTACCTTGGAAATGCACGCATGCCGTTAGATCGGGTATATTATCATTTTAATCAGTATATCATGTAAAATGTCGAAACCAATTAGAATTAATTTACATTAGGAAAGAGGTTGAGCAGCGAGAGAGGAGTATCATCGGTGTGCGTGGGAGCAAGTAGAGAGTTGGTGCATATTGGGGCAGAGGAAAGGGAGTGGTATCGGTGCGAATGAGAAAGGGTTATGCTATGAGTGTAGTGCAATTTATCATGATAGGCGAACGGTCGTAGAAATGTAAATTACAGTACATCAATATTTTCATTATATACGATGTGATTTGACTAGTTGCAACATTCAAAATATTTGTAGGGAGACATCAGTAATGCCGATACTCACTACGTTGAAAGTGTATTACGGTGTCGGCACTATTCGTGAAGGTCTGGACGGTGTTGATTTAAGCGGTTTTGCGCAAGCCACTCTGGTACCCCCTGGACGACGAGAATGCTGAAATCGCAGATGTGATGCACTGGCTCACCCAAAGCTTTTGATTGAACCCTAAGGTGGGCAGTGTCATCATACAATGGCTTTGGAGCCAATCTCCCACCAACATTAGATAGGAGTTGAGAATATTGACGAGCAGTGCTGCTTGGAAGGGGTTTGTGCAAGGCTACCGGCATCATGATATGAGTGCGCCAGTTGTTGGAGTGTGCAAAGTGGCTTCGAGATTACAAATTATTGTATGCTGCATTCTATACTTGGTTAGTTGGCACATGTGATGTGCGTACTGTACCACACATTGCATGTACTATTTGTACAACTATTGTAATATTTCCCCCTTTTTAGTACTATTGCAAGTATTATGCTAGTAGCCTAGTGTTGGTTCGTTCGTTTATTTACAAATTATATTTACGGTTACTTTACATTCGATATTTGTTTTTCGCATGAACACTAACTTGAAGTGCTTTTGCAGGTATGGCTCGTGACCTTGGCAAAGCGAACTAACCTTACGGCCTACTGGATGAGCGCGTCGACTGGTAGCATCACGTGTCGCGCCGTGTCTCGCCTTCGAGGAGCACGAAGGAGGCGACTGACTTGGAGGAAGCGAACTTGGTCCTCATAGGGTGCCCGTTGCTACTGCAGCTATGGTCATTCGAGAACTTCAGCCTCGGACGGCCCATGTTGGAGGACATTAATTCGTACGGGGTGGAGATATACCTGGGAGGCGACGTGGACCGGCCTATGATGGGTTCTCTATGGTGCCGTAGACGGGTACGTAGTCTCACTTGCTATTAATTCATTTATATTAATGATCGTCCTACGTAACAGTTGGTGTTCCTTGTAGGTACAGTTCACGCACGTTCAGGTTACACGTGCATATCTACCCTTGATTGAGCAGTTCGATCGGATCATGGCCGACGACGTGCGCTGGGAGCCCTACTCCCCTGAGGCACTAGAGAGCCACGTTCCGAATGGCTTGTCCTTGCTATGTTGGTGCGATCGGTCTTTTTGGCTGATGCAGAGGAAGCTTGTGTTCGACGTTTTCGTGGAGGACTACACAGCACACCATGTTAAGCACCAGTTTGGCCTACATTAGCTCATTCCAGTACCACATGGGCTAGGTGTGCCTGATAATGTGCGCACGTGAGTTACCACATGGGCTAGGTGTGCCTGACAACGTCCACAAGTGAGTTACCACATGTCGTCAGTGGAGGATACACATCTTCTCCTTTGGAACGGGAATGGCTGGATCTGGCCGCACCATGGCGGGGGATGGTTGGATACGTCAGCGTCGGGGATGGAGACGGGCTGCACGGGGAGAGTGGCCACTGGCGGCAAGAGGAGAGGCAGCATGGGAGGAGCGGTGGAAGGCTATGTCGAGCAACAAGATGGGAGGCGACAGGAGGTGGTGGCGCGGACGCGAAGGAGAGGCGGCGCCGACACGTTCGGGCGGCACAGGGAGGTTGAGAGACGCGAGAGAGGCGGCGGCGGCGTTGTGGGGGGAGGAGGTAGGGCGCCGCGGGGGAGAAGGCATCTCACAACGGAGGCGGGGATGAGAGCAAGGTGGCCCGAAAAATCCGGATTTCTGGTGTTACATGAAGGTGAAGGAGAGTGGAAAGATAGAACATATGAACCATCAACTGATTCTTTTAGGTAGTAGAGATGTAGGAAACTATGACAACCTTATGTCTAAGGATCCCACACACTATATATGATAACAACTGATAACACTTAAGAATATAACGATTCTCGTAATGTCTCAAGGTGGGTCAATCTAACACCATATTTTTTAGCATATGTCTATGTTATTGATTTGATATCTCATATCTATGACCTATGAAACGTGATTATCAATCAATATATGTGCTGATAAATAAATCATGAGTGAATGATATAAGATCATGGATGTTTATACTAACATCATAAACACAAATAGAGAATTTCACAAATAAGTTATATATTTACTAATTAATATAAACAAGATCATGGACTAGTGAGCTCAAACGAGAACACAACCACCAAAGAATTGAACCAACTGGTCACGGGCAACACATGCATCTTTGCCGCTAAGGCAGTACTGCCGTAATTATCAACCGATGATGATGCGCATGGGTTCGTATTGCAACTAGTGCCTTGACGTGATTAGCCAAAAACAAAATTTCATGACACGGTAGCCAGAGAGAAATGAGAAATGTGGGATGTATTCATTCGCCGTAGCCAAATGCACGCTGCACTACGCCCCACGCAAAGTGTCAGGTCGGCATAGGCAAACAGTATAACAACGTACATACGGAAAGCATCGCAACATACCAGTCGAACTGACAGATGAACGAAATTACACAAGCATGCCACGTCGCAGTAATACCACCAGAGTTTAGTGATGGGGCGAGGCAGACAGCAAAATATAAAATATTCTACAGCTAGGCATTCAAATGAACATCACCGAACGACAGATCAATCGCATGCTACACCGAACACAAAACGGGAGTTCAGACATAAGCCACCAGCTGTACCGCTGAAAGAACCAGAATTGAATTTTAGCTAAAGTAAATAATTGATCATTAAACATCGTGTGATCTTTTATTAAGCCACTAACCAAGTAAGTGGTACATAGCCTGTGTTCTATAACTTATGGTAATCAAAGCAAAGAAGGAACCTTTTATGTTTGCTCAGCTCCACATCCTTGATTGAAATAGCTTCAGTCATCCCTGTGACAGATTAACATTTAGGTGCTATTTGTATACTTAGAACTTTAAAGAAAAAATAGTTAGTTAGCCAATGAAAAATTCTGGTAGAACTTTCGGAACGCAAAAACTGCAGTAGAGGCCCCTCTACCATCCAATTATATTCATTTAGCTACTTTAGCTGAATTTTATCTAACCACACCTCTCTATTATTTATTTTTGCTCCAATTATATTCATTTGAGCTACTTTTGCTGAATTTTATCTAACCACACCTCTCTATTATTCATTTTTGCTCAATTGAACCTCTATAGTCTAAAATAAATTTCTTCTCCAATAATGTATCTACATTTTTGGGTGTGTTTGGTTTATATGACTCATGTACTTTCCACAATAAAGTATTATTAATTGCTCTAAGTAAAACAACAATCACTATAATAGTAGAATCCGGATCCCTTGTAGAACAAGAGTGCTCCACTCAGTATAGTTGCTCATTTGGCAACTCTTTTTGATGGAATGCTCCAAGCAAGTCAACATAATTACTAAAGCTACAATATAAAAATTTTCAGGAGGTAACTACAATGCAGGGTTAACAAAACTCTTATGACACTAAGGCTGTTCATTTCCCAAGACAAAGTTGCGTATTTAATTTAATCAAATAGTTGCCCATTTTTGTAAAAATGCTAAAGATATACATTTCCACTGCTCTTCTCGAAAATGAAACCATCAGAACCCTAGAGACATGAAAAACCATAAAGAACATCTTGGACACAATCACACAAAGACCCAAAATGGTACCCAAAAAAGAAAAAAAGAAAAGAAAAAAAAACTCAAACCTACAGAGCCGTGCTATTCTTGAAAAATAAAAAAATCAATCCATTGAAAAAGGGAAGGAAGAAAAACACAAATGGAAGCAATTTCACATTGGTGGAGACTGGAGATGAACCAAAGTGGAAAGAGTGGGAGGGCGGGGAGTTGGGTAGCGCTCTTTTTTTACTGATTGATTTATTTTTTACTATATCATATTGGTTTATTTAGTATAATTAAATTTAAAAAAATAAAAAACATATTAGTCTATCACAGATAATACAAAGAAATACGAAAAAAGAAAAGATAAAAAATCCAAAAAATCTAAAAAAATCTAGAAAAAGATGAAATTACTAAATAGTGAAAAAAACAGGAGCCAAAAATAGAAGCTAATTTTAAACCATTTTGAACGGTGACTTAGAGCACAAGCCATAGGTTCTTGCCCTTGGGCCGGGCGGTGGAGACGGTCCTTCCGTACATTACGCAACTTGTACAGACACATTACATGCAACGTCAGATACTCTGATCACACATTACAAACACAACAGCCACAGAAGAAAGGCTACATAACAACATGAGCGAGTTAACAGAGTTCAGTAGAAGATAAATACCGAAATAGATCACAATCAGTTCACGATCGACTGCCTAAAATACGCCTGCAGTTAAAGACCATCGATAGGTACCATAAAATAGATGTATGCTTCAACAAGGAAGCGGGTAACCACCACTGCGAGGCTACGATGCGTCCACCTTGACCAGCGCAGAACTTGGCGTCCCCGAAGCAGTTGGTGAATACTGAAGCCAGTCTTTCGCGCAGACAAGCGCCTCCACAATTTCAGGACGAAGAGAGCTTCTGTAGTCATCGAGCATGCGACTTCCTGTTCCTGCAGAGAATATAGAGCCGCCGCTGCTTACCATGCACATTGGAATGGCCAAGATGTCCCGGGCCATCTTCGACAGAGTTGGAAACTTGAGTGTGTTAAGCTTCCACCAGTTCAGAATGTCAAACTCCTGGATGCGTGGAGTGAGGGATTCATCCAGGTACTGTTCTAGTTCAGATTTTGTGGGCTGGCTTGTAGCTATCTCAGAAAGGTACATATCAAAGTCCAGAAGTCCATCACCGGTTGAAGGTGGAGTTGCTTGAGTATTATTCTCACTGGCAGGTGCGTTATTTGCTTCCCCTTGCTCAACATAGGCTGGTGTTAATGGGAGCGGGTGTGCTAGGTACTCCTTGTAGAGCTCATGCACAGCATCATTTACCACCTTAACATACTTTGCAGCCTCAACACCATAAATTTTGGAGTAGCTGAACTCAACAAGCTTCATCTTGAAACGGGGATCCATGACAACAGCAATGGCTAGCACAAGGTTGCAATCTTTCCAGTACTTATCAAACCTCTCATGCATATCTTTGGCAATGCTACTGAAAATGGGATCTTCATGTCCTGTGGCATTTGTAAGCTCTAACTGAAGTTTCCAGGCTTCATGGAAAAAGATGTTTGCAGTTGGGTTTGCTGCTGCCATGACGCTATGTGCTGAGTCATACAACAGCTTCAAGTCATTGCAGGCAGCCTCAACTTTCTTCCAGTCCTCAGCTGAAGGTGCCTCATTGTAGTTGTCATCACATGTCTCTAGTGTAGTGAAAGCCTGCTTATAGTCCAAGGCAGCTAGCAGCATCAGATAGGTGGTGTTCCACTGGGTTGTAACATCCAGACAAAGAGTCTTGGTACTGGGGATCTCCAATTGCAGAGCGATCTCAGCAAACTTCTCCTCACGGCTAGGAGAAGCTTTTATAAATTTAATGCTTTCACGGATATTGTAAATAACACCGTGAATTGAAGCAATGACATCCTGTGCTACTGCATTCAGGATATGGGCATAGCACCTCACAACAAACAATTGGCCCTTAAGCATGAGGTTGTTCTTATTGGAGAGATGATCTCTCAGATTTGCACTGTAGATATCATGCGACGAGCAATCATTATCCAATGTGATGGTAAATAGCTTGTCCTTCATATTCCAGTCAGAAAGGCTTGTGCTAATAGCTTCACTAAGTGCATTCTCCGAATGAGGAGAAGACACCATCATGAAGTTAAGCATTCTTCGATGTAATTTCCATTCAGAGTCAATAAACTGCCCAGCAAGTGAAACATAGCCAAGGGTTTGACTAGTTGTCCATAATCCAATAGTGAGGCTGATCCGTCCAGGCATAGTGCTGAATGCTTGCAGCAGGTTTTCTTTTTCTTTCTGATAAACAGCATACACCTCCCCCTCCATCATATCAACATCTACAACCCTGAAACGAGGCTGCAGACTCTCAATAAAAGTGGTGAAGGCTGGCTGTTGAACAATGTGAAGTGGGTAGTCGTGCAAAATTATCATCTTTGCCAGGTATGAGCAACTGCGGTCTTGATCAAAAGCAGCATTTGCATAACCAGTATATCTGTAACGCCTCTTAGACGGGCGCTCCACAGTACCCTGGCCATCATTGTCAGTCCCTCTTGTTGAAGGCAGTGCTAGCTTCTGCTCTTGGTTTTTTATCTTAGGACATGAACCCAAGGTGATGTGCCTCTTGAGATGGCTAGTTCCTGCAATTTTTGAACCAGAGCTATAAGCAAAGGTTTGCTTGCACAGCTTGCAGCATGCCCGTGTGGCCCCTCCCGAGACAGCTTCAATAGTGAAATGCTCCCACACCAGGGACTTCTTTCTCCGGCGCCTTTGGGTTGGAGGGGTGGTCACCTCAGCACTGACCAATTCATTTCCTTGGACCAACTCGTCACCTTGGGTCAACTCCTCACCTTGAGCCAACTCATCACCTTGGACCAATTCATCACCTTGGAGCAATTCATCACCTTGGACTGCCTCATTGCTGGGGACGATCTCGTTACCTTGAACCACCTGATTGTCATTGCCGGCTTCCTCAGCCATGCTGACAGACTAGTAGCTAGAACTCACAAAATCTGTCTCATATAACATGGTAAAATCAGAGTCAGAGCACCGGTCATTTGATCAAAAGGAGGCTAAATCAACTTCAACGGGCGGTCATTCATGCAAGGAATCAATACACTCACCACATTACAAATAGATATTAGATACATGACAAAATTTCATGATAGCAACTTAGCAAGGTCTAATTGGACAGCTCAAACAATAAACTTTTAGAAGTTCTTAAGAAACAT
Source organism: Melocanna baccifera (assembly GCA_036346265.1). NCBI lineage: Eukaryota > Viridiplantae > Streptophyta > Magnoliopsida > Poales > Poaceae > Melocanna > Melocanna baccifera. Next base: position 37,658,956 of record CM070682.1, read on the forward strand.
CTAATTTATATTCACACGTTCCAAATTAGAAAGGCAATAGAAATGTTAGAATTAATCTTGTCATTAGTATCTTTGTATTTTGATTAGATGCACGTCGAAGTAGGAATTTGTTAAGTGTGCATGTAGTGGGAAGTAGGTTAGTAAGTGGATAAGAGAAGAAGAGGTCAGTGCATGCGAGTAGTACATGCATGAGTTATGGTAGTTAGTTATAGCAGCTAGCTCTTGAATATATATTGCATCATGTAATGAAGCCAAGTGTGGCCTTGGGGCTGCCGTGAAGGAGCCAAGTTCAGAGACTTTCCGATACCCTTGTGTGCATGTGCGCGCACGCGCCTTTGTGAGAAAGACAAACCGAGAGAGAAGGGAATTTGTGATTGATTCCCAACAAGAAATATTTAAAAAATCGTAAGTGCTCAGTGCAAACATGAAAAGATCAAACTTCAGTAATTAGAAATCAGAAAGACTTTTGAGATATTTTTCGAAGGAAAACATATCATCTGCCCACCTCAGTGAAAATGCTTAAAGCGCACCATTTAAATTAATTTTCGTCGCCATTGTCATAATCACGAGGAGAATTAAACACTGTGTTGTTTGGCAGGCAAATTTCAGGAAAAAATACACCCAACACAAATTTAATCTATCTAGAATGACCCATGCAAATTTAATTGGCAGCTTTAGTCCCCATAATTAAATTAAATTGGCAGCATCTCCAGAGAAGTTTGCGCGTCCACAACTCAAATCTTGCTTATTAGTATAACATAGTTTATCTTGTTGCTCGTGAATACCAACGTAGGTTAATTGGTGATAAGGGAACATTGGAACAATCCAGGTCTCATTTGAGCAGGCGAGACAACACTTCGTATTCACACTTAGCAACATGGCATGAGCCTGGTTTTAGCTATGAAGCTTCAAACCACTTTCGCAGTTCAAACCTGACCGCTCTTAGTTAGACAAGCATGATTTCAAGTGTTTAAATATTAACTAAAGCTCTTCAAGCATGATGAAATTAATCTTTTCGCACAACTATGCAGGCAGAAAAGCTTATGGATCCAATTATCTAAGCGCAACAAATCCACCGCCAAGTAGGTTTCGAAACCCACCGAACCAAGCTGCTCTCTCCAGATTGCCCCCCAAATTCCGACCACGGCACCATTCGAAGCACTGAAAACTACAAATCTGGCCATCTAGTTAAATTCCCGTCCTAAAATTCGATATCTAGCTCCACAGAAAGCACAGACACCATACAGTAAAGCCCCCATGGCCGAAGCTTCAGAATCGACGGCGCTTCCCCCGAATTCCGAACCCAACGGAGAAGAAGATTCGAGGGAATACTGAAATCGGTAACAAATTGGGCCTAGAGAATACACCCATCGGTAAATTTTTTTCACAAAAACGAGGTAAATCCCCCGCAGGGCCAACCTTGGCCCAATCGGAACGCTCAAAACCCCTCCAAATCGCGACTAAACGCACCCCAAAGCCCATAGATTTCAAACCGTTCCCCACAGATCCGACCGAAAAAAGCCCAAACGGGCTCCAAATACGAACAGATCTTGACTTCCGAAAGGAAAGAAATTGAACCCTGCAACGCCACGACGACGGGCGGTGGAGAAATGGAAAGAAAGGGATTTAGAGTTTTGGGATCTTACGGGAGGGGGAGGTGGTGGTGGCCGTGGCCGATCCAGAGTCCAGTCTAGCTAGGGCTCGGCCCAAGAAGCGCCAAGGCAGAGCGTCTAGATCTGTTTTTTTTTTCTTTTGGGGGGTGGGTGGGGGAGAAGGAGAGGGGAGTAGAAGGTAAGGGAGACTCGGCTTTGGTGGGGAGGCTGCCGGGCGTAGGGAGGTGGTGACGTTTTTAATGGGCTCGCGGGTCGCGGCCCATCGCGTGGGTGGCCCCCGTGCCGTGCCGTGCCGCTGCCGGCCGGGCCATGGCTGGGAGGCGGCGGGAGATTTTACCGAAGCGGATGCGCGCACGGCCGTGTGGATTGGGCGGCTTGCTGCTGACTTTTTCTCGAGAATTGTTTTCGGCGGCTTTTTTTGTAGGGATTTGGTGAACTTGGAGGTGGTGTGCCGTGCGCGCACGGGCCCCAAGCGCTTGATATTGGCGAATTCTGGGCATATTTTGATCTCTTGTGGCAGAGAAATATCAAAGAGTGGGCTCCCTTTTTAACTATTAGCTGCTACCACTATTCTAGTCAGCGTGCTTTGCACGGTGGCGGTTAGGGACTATAGTAACTTATTTTTAAACGGTATATTTTTTAATGTGTGATTAACTGAAATATTGTAGTAAAAAATATATTAAATTTAGTTGTACTGATCAAAATCGTATGCGATTATTTTTCTATACGTATTATTTCTCACGAACAGTCAGGATTCAAATATTTAAATCATAAATCTAAAAGAACTTGCCGGGAGACTTGGCCGCACTGTGGCATATCGTTATCAACTAGGCGATTTACCGTGCTGCTGACCATTGATCTGTGTTTCCTTGCTGCTTGCATCTTGTATTTCGGACTTCTTCACGGTTCACGGCTCGCTGGCAAGAAGAGGCTGGAGCGGACATGCAACCGTGAAAGGCCCAGCCCAAACATGCATATGCCCATGATGGACTCACTCGCCGGCTCGCGTCTCCTACGACGCCCGTGGTCTCTCCCCCGTCATCACACAAAGAATCCATGGTAGATTGGATTTCGTCTGGGTAACGCGGCACATGGCCGGACGCCACTGCAAACAGCAAATCGCATGTGTGTACTGCTTGTAAACAAGAATTTTGGACGCTTGTAGTACTATAAAGCGAAAAAAATTCTAGAAGTAGTATCGTGCGTGAAAAATTCCGTTTCTGACCCCCGACGTACTGTACAACCAAAGCTCCGAGCGCACGACCGGAGGACATGTTAACAGATATTAGTGATAAATCTTGAAATAGCACATCTTTAACAGTGACAAACATCAATTCCCCCCAAAAAAAGAAGCCACGGTACTACAAATGTGATGTACAATGGTCGCAGAGCAAAGCTACTAACATCGAGGGTGGATGCATCAATGGGTACATGGCGAATGCACGTAGGCTCTCGAGATTTTTTTTTAAATGTGTGTAATTGGTTGTCACAGTTTTATTTATGGATCGACAACTGAAAACACACAAACCCTTGAAATATTGTTAGTCATTATCTCATTATCGAATATTTTTTAGTCATACTCATGTTGTGCATATTGAGACCCTAGTTACAATAGTTTTCGTGCCAACAGGGTCGGTATACCGTATATAGGACTGAATAGTAGAATTTATGTTTTGTGATTATAAATATTATAAAGTATGTACTGATAGTTTACATGCTTTTTCCTTAACTAAGATCCTATGAATTGCCATGAAAATGGTGCAACAGATAGTGGTGTTACCACCAAACCTCTATCACTAAAAAGCCTAGTTGTGAACTCCGTAACATCACAAATTCAGTGAGGAGTAACTTTTATATTCTCTAAAAATCTAAATTGCACAAATGTTGAAGTAGAAATGTTGTTGGCGGGGTAGTGGTTGTAGTCTCGGTGTGGTCACAAATCAGACTAATGCGCTTTAAAACCTCACAAGTAAATTCACAACACTATGAGACTATTAAGGATATGTTGGAAGGCATGAATTTCTCGATAAACAATTCAACTCCTATAGAAATAAGAAAAACTTACATGTAACAAATAGGGTCTAACTCTAAAGCATGCCGTATCTATCCGATTTGTGCTGAATGGACGAGCTCATTGGCAGCACTGCGGAAGGATTATGTGAGAAGGTCTAAAATGATGTGATGAATCATTGCAAATTTTGTGAAGTGGTTAAGTGATTTGTAAAAATCATAATTTATTTGGGTTATTTTTTGGAATTTTCAGGGAAATCGATAATACCGTCATTATATCAGCGGTCATACAGCAGTACGGTGGTACCACAGGTGTTGGTGCGATCATACCGCAATATGGTAGCACTAAAGTTTACATGCCAGTGCGTTATTTCCATAGAGGTCTATTTCTAAATTGCAAGGTGCGGTAGTACCTGTTTGGGGAGCGGTAGTACCGGCATGTTGTGTGCGGTCTACCAGATTTCGCAGAAAAAACAAGATTTTAGGTTTTGAGTTATGTATTAAGTTAGAGTGATATGGGTCATTGCATTAAAATTGCATGAAGCATTTTTTTGGCTAATATGAGTTAAGTTGTGAAAAATTTATGCCCGAAAACGATTTCTTTGTCTTCTGATGTGCAGGGTCACTTGAAGTTAACCATGGTTAATGGCGAGTATCGGGGTTAGACTCATGGAAGAGTGGTAATAGTGAGTATCGGGGGCTAGGCTCATGGAAGAGTTGAGGCCCAGAACGATCAAGAATTTCGGATGAGACTGTGAGCTCAAACATGGCATGATAAAGACGAAAAATGTTAAAGACGAGTTCGAATGGCAAGATGGTATCATGGGCTTGGATGGACCAAGTGAGCCGTGATTCAGTGGAACCAGGATGGGTGAGGCTTGACGACGCATGGTAAGCTACTAGTGCACCTACATGTGGTAAGTATGACGATTGCTTGCAAATATGGTGACGATTGGGTCAACGAAGGGTATTTTAGTTGTTTGATTAAAATACCAGAAACCACCTTAGATCAAAACCGCGGCGTGTGGACGGCACATTGAAGAGCGATTTAGGTTAATATAGAGCTGATTTGATCGAGACGGATCAAAGCTAAGGATTGCGGATACGGGCTTATGCATTTTGAAAAATATGCATAAGTAAACATGTGTAAGTAAAATCCGTATGTGTGGGGTTAACGGCATCTCTCATTATGTTAGTGGATAGGATCTACTAAGAGCTAAGTGTGGCTGATTGCCCACCCATTTAAGGGGTTGGGATGGAGACATGTGGTTAACTATTCAACTCATCTCTCTTATGCCTTCATGTCTAGAGTTAGGGTTTGAGAGTTAAGTGCCTTGTGTACTCTCTATCCTTCAAGGTAAAGTGACTGTAAAAACCTACCTTCTCAAGTGACAATACATCAATATTTGATCATTTTTCATATCTATCTCTTGTTTTTGATTGATTTGCTCTTGTTTCAATTGGCTTTGATCTCTCCTCTACTCTTTTCTTGATCTTGCTGTGCCAAGAATGTATAACAGATGGAAATAACCTCTGAAAATTATTCTCCATCAATCTAGACATTTTAGTAGTAAATTCATCAAGAAACCTGGTTTTACTTGTTTTTAGCCTCATCAAGTGATTTCTTGTTTCAAGAGTCTTTGAGTCGTGTTTTTTGATGTTCTAGTTTGCAGTGATATGTGAGAATACATCAAGAACCATATTGATCATCATCTACCCACAAGTAAGTTATATTCACCGTTTGATATTTTGGCTCGGTTTTGGTGCAATCTTCTTACAAATTAAAAATGGTCTCAACTTTGATAATGATTTTTTATGATCATTTGTTGAAATAGGTTCTTAATATCCTAGAGTAGATCTGTAAATTTTCATATCATTTGGATCTACGGATCAAAATTTCGATCGATTTTGGTTTTTAAAATCGTGCTAAAAATACTGTTCATCCTGATTTTACTGTAACAACGATAATACCGTAGTTACTATTTGTTGTATTATTTTTCATCATTTTGATTTTCTGGGTTGTGTGGTGATATTACATCATAATCTTCATAATTTTGTAACTATTGAAGTAAAGTATTAGTGAATATTTAAAAAAAATTAAAAGTATTATTTTTGTCTCTCTGTTGCCATCTTTGGTTCTACAATTGTAGACCAAGAATGGAGGCATGCGAGATCAAAGTGGTTCAGCTCCCTGCGGACGGACGGCTTGACCAAAAGCTTCCTAATTGAAGCTGTTCCGATCCAAACCGTAACAAAAATCATGAGCAGACAATGAGCAAGGCAGTGAGAAGTAAACACCATCAGCATTCAGCACTACATATATAGGGAGTGTTCGCAAACCATCACCACCATGCAAGAAGCCATGAGCTAGCATATTCCATACTACATCTTAGAAGAACCTGACATACTCACATACCTATCCAAAACAAGTGAACCCTGCATGTAGATGCAGATGCAGATGCAGGCCACTACCCACCTCCAGGTTCCATGGAACAAACCTAACCTTAGGCTAGCTACCACCAACGTCCGCTACTACCCTCCTCAAAAACTACCTGTAGCTACCACCAACGACCGCTACTACCCTCCTCAAAAACTACCTGCTCCTGCTGCTTCTGCTATGCCAGTGCCAGTGCCAGTGCCAGTGCCCTAGCTGCCTTCCTCCTCGGTGCCCTTTAGGTACTCCCCGTCGCCGCTCTGCGCGCCGGAGTTGGCGCCCCGGACGTCGACCGACAGCGAGGTCGATCCCTCCTTGCCGCCGCTGGCGCTGCGGCCAAAGTCCGAGAAGACGCCGGCGTTCATCATGCTGTTGCCGGTAGCAGCGCCGGCGCCGCCCATGCTGGCCTCGCCGTGGAGGATGTTGAACCCGCTGGTCGTACCGGAGGCCATGCCCAGCTGGCCGTGCGCGGCCGCCGCCTGCTGCTGCTGGAGCGGCGACATGGTCGGCTGTGCGTACATCATGGACGACCGGGCCGCCATCAGCGACTGCGGGGCCATCATCTGCGCCGACTGCTGCGGCATGTACCGCGGGCCGGACTGCATCATCAGATTAGACGGGTACTGCATATTGCAGACATGTGAAATGAGCAAACCAGGCATGATTTTACAAATGAAAAACCACTGCAAAAGATACGAACTGCACGGGGAAGAACTGAAGAAGCGCAATAATACCTGTGATAGAGCGGCCGTCTGCGGTGGCTGGCTGTCGGCGATGGCGGCGAGGTACATGAGGTTGTGCTGGAGCTTAGCTTGGTTCCTGCAGAGCACAGCAGCAAATGGCACACACACGAGAGCTCAGCTTGTGGGTTGTAGGGCAATGCTCTATAAGCAAAACGTGGGAGGATTGTTCAGAGGTACAAATGCGTTTCTTGTCACTACAAAGTAAGCAGTGAACAGGCATACGCACATGAACATGCATGCTATAACGTGACATGATGCTTTTTTAAAAAAAAAGATTGTGAGTTGCTTCAGTAGGAGAAAAGCTATATCAGTTGGTAGAACTGTTCTCTCACATTGAGATTACTGAACAAGAAACAGTGGACCGAACAAGGAACCGTCCTTTTCTAGTACAAAACCACACATTAATCACTTCTTTATCTGGAGGATACTTGATAAATATATTGATCAGTCTATGAACTAGAACAACCTAAACCAGCATCAAAGGACTAAAATGGAATCACCTTCAACACCACATGGAACATTTCATTTATAAACATATTTGATTTGTCCAGAACAGAAAGTTGCTAGAGATTAGGCTGAACAGAAGGACAATACTGTTCTTGTGCACACTGATCAAACTGATGTTACTATAAGAGCAAGTAGAGCAAAAGCTACAAAAAGCCCACCGACATTCCAACATGAGTTCAGCGCCCCTAAAGCACAGTTTGCTACCACACCACAATCGCAAAAAGACCAGAGATCAGACTAACCGTGCGCACTCCTCCATCTTCCCGTTGTTCTGGTTGTCGAGGATGGCCAGGATCAGCTGCTTGTTCTCATCCAGGTACTGCACAGTATTAACGTTGAAACTTTTCATGTTAATACATTTCAGTACACGCACGTCTTCATCCTTACTACTAACCAAACATTACACTGCATGTATATCTTGAATGCATTACTGTTCGGTGTTTTCCCATATCAGCCAGTCAAACGCCGCATTTGCTCCATGAATGACCAATAAACGAATATATCAGTTAATCACCAATGAAGTACTAGATTGGAGATTGGTATCATGATTCTAATGCAGAACCACACAAATACAAAAGATCCGATTGCCATCAAGCCTATACTCTCAAGCTAAGGATTAATCATTAACTGACACGATAGCATGTCAAACAGGTAATCACAAGGCTGGGACAAGCTGACCGGATAGCTGTGACTTATATAGCTTTTAGCTTAGTTCGTAGGATAGAGTATATAGTAATAGAAACTGTAGTTTGAATCGATATAAATGATGTTACAAGTGTATACCATAATCAAATTATAGATTTAATATTAAAAAGACACTATTTAAAAGTTGTTACCGTAGAAACAGCTCGTTATATCGGCCTTTAAGCCGTGGAGCCAGCTTTAGGGTGTCTAACAGTCAAAGTCCAATGGGTGACCGGCAGTACAGCAGAAGCGGACCTACATTCCTACCCACATGAATATAGACCAGATCATGTTTGGCTCGGCCTGACCAATAAGGCCAGTGACCAGCCAGTGTGTCTGCTAATTTCTTTCTGAAAGCACGCATTAATTTATTTCTCAGAAAATCACAGCCTTTCTTGTTTCCTTCGATGGAAGATTGCGTATGATACATTCGCTTAGAAAAGGAGGGGCAAGATTTAGTGGTGGTTTGCCAGGGCAGATACAGAGGGAACAGCCCTGGCATGGTTATTACTTGCCAAATACAAGAGGGAGAAATATGATCATCGACAACCAAGTTACCAACCAAAACAAGCTAAAAAAATAGTATTTAGATTAAGAGGGTATAATGATATGGAAATCATCACATCATATGAGCAGCAAAAGCAAAAGAAAGGGACCAAATAGACAGCAACAGTTTGAACTGCGGAGGAAATCAGATGTGAGGGACCATACGAGAACGCATCAATACAAGAATACACAAGGTTAGAGGATGGAGAGAAAAATCAACATGAAGAATAGAAAAGAGGGGTCAAACTGAACATGTCCTAGAGCTGTTCTACAGTCTCTTTTATAAAATCAAAGAGGAAAGTGTGTGTCTATTCGAAAAAAAGGAAAAAGAAACCAACCAGTAGCAAGTCAAAAGCAACAAGGAAAAGTAAAAGACAAGAGCAGAGAAGAACGGAGAAGGCAAGAAATAGGAGAGGAATATGTCACGAAAACAAACAGAAATAGAGAAACTTTGCTGCATACGGGGTTTTCAAACGAGTTTGTCATGAAACCAATCAATAATCACACAAAAAGTGACAAAAAAAGGATGGATGAAAATGAGCAAAAAGGAATGAAAGAAAGCAGAATACAAGGAAACCATAAACAAAAACGCCTTTCCACGAAGAAACATTTTTCATAAACTTCCAAACCAATCGACGGGGCAAAAAATAAAGAAACAAAACAAACGAGAGAGAAATGATTCGAGAACCAAAGGAAGAAAAATACGAAAGCAATAAGCAAGAAAAGATCAGGGTACCAACAAGAGAGACAGATACAGAGAAGAGGAAAAGAGAGATTTGGGGGATCACGACCTGCTGAATGAGATCAGTGGTGACAGTGGCGGGGGAAGCATAGCCCCCCATCATGCTCTGGTTCATCTGCATCAGGTGTTGCTGTTGCATCCCAATACCAATCTCTTAAAAGTCTATATCCCTTCCCCTCCCCTCTCTTATCTCTCTCTATACACCACTGCTTCTTTTGTCCTGGCTTCTTCCCCCGTCTCTCCTTCCCCTCTGCTCTTTGCTTTAGAACAGGTTGGTGTAAAGGGAGCGCGGTGCAGAGGGGGGTTTTACTTGAGGTTTTGGTGATGAGAGAGGGGTTTTGGTCTCTCCCTCCTTTGCTTTGCTCTTCGGTTTAGGGGTGGAGCTGTTTAAAAAGGGACATACTAGTGCTCTTCAAGGTTCTTTCTCTTTCTTTCTTTTTTCAAGTTTTTAAAGCTGAAGCTTTTACCATGCAACTTTTACCACACCAAACAAAAAAAGCTCGGTAACTTTCTACACTTGGACACCTGCACATTAAAGAATTGGGGATTGATTCTATAGCAACGACCACCACCCAGAGGGGAAAAAAATAAAGTTTGATCGTATGTGTAGGCGTGGCTATCTAATTTATTTCTGGCTGCACGCCCGAAGAGTATTTATGTCTGGGTGGTATACTGGTATGCAGGATTTAGTAATGCTTGTCAACACAGCAATTTTGAAGTGCAGGGACTACGTAATCTGAGCAACTTGTGAGCAGGTAGATTTTTGGAGTACTAAAATGACCGAGTAATTAATTTTTGATACAATAAATTTATAGAGTTTAAATTTGGTTTTCGAGAGTTTGTAATTTTGTAGTTGTTTTTTTGTTGTTGGCGGTATGACCGACATTAGGGACGTGATCAAACCAGTCTAGGCCTGGTGGTTAAATCGTTTGTGGAAGGCGGCAATCAGACTGGTATTTGGTTAACGATCAGACCGATAGAGGTGCCAGTGGTTTGACCGGCGTGTGATTGGTGGTCAGACCAGCCTTGGAAGTTTGCAGCGTGAGTTAGTTTGAGCTGAGTTGGTTGAGTGTGGGTATGGCACGAGTGCCATTGCTTGGGTGCATTCATGGTGTATAAAATATGTTTAAACTAATATGGATTAAGTTATGAAGAAATTATGCATGGAAATAATTTGTTGGTCATTGATGTATAAGGAGTTTGGAAGTAATCATGGTCGATAGCATGGACCAGAATTAGGCTTGGAGATGATCTGATGTACGATCAAGAAAGCTGTGTAGGATGGTTGGGGCTCAAACGAGGCACAAGAGAAGATAAGAGATGTTAAAGGAAAGGTTAGTAATGGTTGCAAAGGAGGAGATAACTATGAACTAGGCTCAGGAAGAGATGAAGTCCACTGTCAAGGTGAAGAAAGCGGGAAGCTTCTTAGAAAGCGGTAGAGGGGCATTAAATAAGGATGTGCTAAAAATGCTAAGTGAATCAAATGTTGATTCACTAATGGATCAATGAGTTTGTGCACATTGAGTTGTTGCGTTAACGGATTAGCACATGTAAGAGTGGCTAAAAATCCAACTAGAGTTATTAGTTATGGTTTCTTTTGTGAGTCTCCATATATAAGGAGGGAGATAGATGGCTTAGATAAGAAGGTTTTGGAGAGTTTGATGTAAATCTTGTGAAGAGAAGAGAGAAGAGTTAGGGTTCATGAAGAGAACCTTGTAGGAGATATACGAGGCTCTTGTGGTTGAGTATTTTATCATTCTTAAGCTTTGTGTATGACTAGAGAGTGGTTATAAACATTCATCTTTAAGTATCAATAAATATACAAAGTTCATCCAAGTCTATCTCTCTCATATGGCCTCTTGTTAATTTTTTAATTTGGCTTGGTTTTTGGTGTTTTCTCTTTATGTCTTGATCTTGCTTTGTGCCAAAGTATGTAAGTGATGGATATATCTCTTGGAAACCTAATTCTATCTATTCAGGCACTCTTGTTTGCAAGTTCTTGATATTGCTCGATTTTAGTTTAAGAAAGGGTAATTTTGAGGTTCTTCGGTTCTAGAGCTTTTGGCTTAGTTTCTTATTGTGATTAAGCTTGTTAGAACATGTGAAACTAGATCCAAAGTCGTCTTGACCATCAATTACCCACAAACATGTCTTGGTCCAAATTCTTGAGTTTGTCTAATTTTTGTGCAAGCTTCCTTCAAACGAAAAAAGTCAAAACATTGGCAACGATTTTCTTGATTGTTTATCATAATAGGTCTTTGATATCCTATAGAAGGTGTATACACAATTTTAAATGATTTGGAGTTTTGATTTGAGAGCTAGCTCAATTTACGATAATTTATGGTTTTAGCCTGATTTTAATGCAACAGTGCTTCATGAGCCAAAAGATCTCAACCTTCTTAAGTTTTTTCAAGATCTTTAGTTGGGATATATTCTTAAAGTCATGCTCTAGCATTGGTTTAAGTTTCGAGCCTTTTACAGTTGTGGATCAAAAGTTACACTATTTTTTGGATTTAAAATAATGTTAAAAATATATTCTGTTGTTGGAGGTAAGTCAGACCATTAATCAACTAGAGGTCACACCGCCAAGCAAGCAGCAGTTAGATCACCCTCTGTTGAAGGTCGGACCGTTAGAACCTTTTGAGGCTTATTTCGCTCGGTTTTTCTTGGATCATTTCTTGTAGATGATTGGTATCTGATCTTGATAGCTTCTAATAGCTATTGGAGTGGAGAGTTCTACTTTCTCTTTTGAGAAAGAGATTTAAAAATACAAAAAAAAATACATAAAACAACCGTAGACGATGTGTTAAAGTACACATCAGTCATCAGCAAAAATACAAAAAAATCTGAGGAGAACCGACCACGGGTGACTTGAACTCAAAACTAGGGCCGAGTTTTAAACGCATTAATTCTACTGAAACTAGTTAAATTCCTATATAAATTATGAAAAAAATGGCGTTTCAAACGAGACAAACGTTTTATGTAACCATCTCACTTGTTTTCTACTGAATTTTGGTTCCGAACAGGGCGAAACAAACAGAAGAATTCCTCTATCCGTGCGCCGTGCTCAATCCGAACAGTGGACGAACCCATTTGCTTGGCGCCGTGTTAGGACATTTGAAGTTTTGCGACTCCATCAGGCAGCGATTTCTCAGGTCCAAGGTCGCAAGTACTCACGTGTCCGCCGAGCGAAGCGGCACGGGACTGGATGGGACGGCTCGCCCGTCTCGCAGCGCCAGCCCGAGCGCGGACGGCAATCTGTCGCATCCGCTCGCTGCACGCGACGATGTGCGTGCCGCTGTTACAGCCGATGCACGCTGCGCAGCAACCGCAGACACATGCTGTTGCCGTCTCTCTCACCTCGCTTCCTTCGCCCCAAACTTGGCATCTTTGGTGACCACGATAGCAGGTAGGTTCTGCGGTAGCCAGTGCTGGCTCAACAGACCACAGCCAAGTTCGTGCGGTAGATGGCGGAGCTCTGGAGCTCGTCTAGTTTGGTAGAGTGCTACCGAGCTCAGCCGACGTGACAGATCGATGAGTACCCTAACTACTAAACCCATTTAGCTCGGTAGATTATCTGTTGAACATATCTAGCTCAATAAGTCATCTCTGGTGCTAGACGCGGTATCTAGCCATGGGTGAGAGCGGCAGGCAACACGTCGGCGATCTTTGGTCACCAAAGGTTGTTGATTTGTGATCCAAATTCTATATATAAATTAGGCCAGCTTCTGGACGGAGCGTAGCGGAGGCCCTAAGCCGGATCGTAGTCAAATTAGGGTTTCCTTGTTATATATATCCTGTAAGCCGCCGGTTGGGATAGATCATCAGAGTTGTAAATCCCGACGTTGTAACCTCACCCCGATATAGTGAAGATTATTGCTGGCTGGCGCCCGTGGTTTTTCCCCTCTCGCATTGGGAGGGTTTTCCACGTTAAATCTTGTGTCTCTCTGCGATTGATCTTGTTTACTTCGTCGTTTCTTCCGCCGTCGCGTGCATGTGACACATTTATAAAACTATGTGTCCGACAGTTCGATTAGAAGAAAAAAATAATTGCTTACAGCGCTGTATGTGTGATGGCTCTGCGAGATGTTGCGTCATCTGGCTCGGGTCCTCGCGTGGCCGCGGCGGTAAAAGTGGTGCTAGTAAAAACTGGATCCTTTTACTCCCTTCTGCCTAGAGCAGTTACCGCTTTACAGCTCAGGGTGTGTTGCGTTTGGTAAAAAGGTAAAGAGTACAACAGGAAAGACTTGCAGAAGTCAAAGATGCTTATGTTTTTTCTTTCTTTTGCAGTGGCTCTGGCCTTATGGCCGTGGGTCAGTGGGTGTGAACAAAGGCATTTTTTTCTAGCAGGAGATTTTTGCAGGTGATTATTTCTACAGAAAATCTACAAAACAATATATCATTCATATCATTTAGATGGGATCATCAACGTAGCCTCCTTCTTCAACTCCGACGCCGCCCCTCTACCTTCTTCCTCAACTTCGATGCCACTTTTCCATCCTTTTTCACCTCTGACGATAGGTTCATCATGCCCCATAGACATAGAGGGAGGCGGTGGACGGCGATGGAGGGAGACATGGCGACGGCGATGGCGGTAACTGGATATTAGGTTGGACAGAGTGGTAGCGACGGGGGAGGAGGAGATGACGGCGTGGCTAGGCAGCGAGGTCGCCGCCGACTGGCAGTGGTGAAGGAGAGGGCAGGGGGAGGCGGAGAAGGAATGCGGAGCTGCTCGCGTCGGAGAAAAGAGGGGAGCGGCAGCGGGGAACAACCGGGAAGTAGCAAGGAGGGAGGTTGGGAAGCGGCGAGGGAAGGGAGGCTAGGGGGCAGCGTTGCGAGAGAGGGGATGGACGGGATAGCGTGCGGTAGTTGCCCTCTTATTCTATTACTGTACTTGCTCATGAACTAATTTGGCGAATTGGTATAGATAACAACACATTGTTAAACAATAGAATACTGTGCGTTCATGCATTTTCTGTAGAATGATACCGAACATGATTGTCTATAAACAAAAAAGAAAAATTCAAAAATAAGGTGAGTGAATCTAAAAAAATCATTTTGTGAACTAGTAGACCATATCCCAATATTATGTGCTCTAAACACCAAACTATAGATTTTGATGACCGACGGTGGACACATCACGATAGGCAACTAGACGTGCTACTCTGATATGAGTTGGCTTAGGTTTTATTATAGTTATTGGTTTTTGGTTCCGCTTAGCTAATACAAATATAGAGTTTCTTTAAACGGTTTCTCTATTTTTTTTTGTTTTTGTCTTGCTCTAAGAATAAGCCAGTGAGTTATGAATGCGTCACGTATCATATTTATGTTACGTATCTCTCACTCATTTTTTCACTATTCGTTCCCTTTTTCTAAAAGCTATTTTTTCAGCTGCTACTATTTTTTCAGTTAAAAATCATCAATCATAATTAAAAGATACCAGTAGAAGCTAATATAAACTTCTATAGCAACAAAACGCAGAATGATGGCGGCTCGAGCGATGGTGGAACGCGGTTATGCAATCTGTGGCGAAAAGCGACTGTGAGTTCGTCCCAGACAAAGGACGGCTAGAGCAAAAGAGACGATGATCATTGTGGTCTAACGGTGCAAAATTCTCTCGAAGTTTTAGGGAGAAATCAGTGCTTTGATCGCTCGACAATAAGAAAACCTTTGTTCTCGCCTTCTCGATGCAGTAACTGAGTACTAGTCAACAGGAGACCGCGATCAGTCGGCGACGGCACCAAGTCCAAAAGGGACAATGCAACACAACTGCATCAGCAGCAGCAGCAGCATGCATGAGTTTCACGGGCTGAACATTCCGGACAATAGTCCGACCTTTTTCTTACGTTTCAAACGTACAATAATCATCAATCATGTATGCACGATAATATTATCGTGCATAAAGGCGAACCCCACAGCGATAGATCGAGCGGTCAAAGTTGCCGCCACCAACGATCGATCGAGGCGGATAAAGTTGAGACAAGAACGGATTTGAGTTGGGATGGACCATCCCGGACCGAGGGACACCGCGGGTCTTTGACCGTCCGATCAATCAACCAACAGGGAGGTGGTTAGCAAGTTCAATCACACACGGACCGGACTTGAGGTCACTAATCACCGATCTGGATCGAGCTCGATCGACCGACTTCTCAATTATATATCAGTGAGACGGCCTGTACGTGCAAGGGGCTACTTGGTTCGACTGAAATAAACTAGTTTATAGCTGAAATTATATTATGACAGATGGTAGTTTAGTAGATATAATTAATTTTTTTTAAAAAATAAAAAATAAAAAAATAGATTAGCCTATCATAAATAATACAAAAGAATACGAGAAAAAACTATAAAAAACCCAAAAAAAACCAAAAAGTCACAAAAAATAAAATTTAAAAATAATAAAAAATAAGCTAGAAATTCAAGCTGAAATGAGTAGCCCTAATGCCCGCTAGAAATTCAATCTAGATTATAACGATATAGATTTATTAGAGTACTTGCTAGAATCAACAATGAATACAACTCATATATAGTAGCGTCTATTGGATCCCGGTAAGTACCATGCCCTACCGAGGAGTCGCAGATGGATTGCGCAATCCAACTCGCTGGATCGTGTGATTCTATCCGATCCACGCTCCTCCATGCAGCGTGACCTCGCGAGATCTCTTTCCATGGCGGCAGTGGTTGGCACTATCAACGGCAGACGGTAGCAGAGCAAGCGTCGCTTGGGGTTCGCAATCCACGGCCGCGGGGTGGATGCGGCTGTCCGTGCGGCACCTCAAATGGCATCGAGATACAATGATCGCACGGAATCGCAAGTCCCGTCCTCTTATCCGATGGATTCGGTGCAGCCAGCGTATCGCTCCATGGCAAGGACGAACCATTAGGCATTGGGTAAGTGTCATCGCGGAGGAAGTCGTCGTCCAAGACTTTGGTCCCCGGAGTCCACGTGGTCTGACGAGCTCTTTGCTATCTGTGCATGGAGTCAAATAAGAGCGATGCATCTCTCGACAGGTAAGAACAGGGGATTTTGGTTAAAACCATAAGAGAATCGATAAAGAAAAGAAAGTAGAATGTAGAAGGAATATGTTTTCGGTACAGTAGGGAGTTATTGTGCTTTCCTATTAGGAAAAAGGAAGTTCTACCGTAAATTGTGTTTTCAAGTATTTGAGAACCTCTGCATTCTACTTGTCACGAGCATTTTTTTTATATTGAACGTATATAATTCTTTCATGAATGACTCTTTTGAATTATTTTTTTATATAACTAGCCGACTAGTTCGTGCAGTTTTGCACATTGTAAAAATAAATAAAAGCTTATGACAATTGATGATACGGACAAACCAACGATAAACATCGATTGATGCACGAATAGCTCGATTTTTCATGGTACCACTGACGAAACCTCACAAACCGATCTGATTTGATTGAGTTGCAACATTAAGTCTTTCGACATAATCTAAGAATAAGGATATCCTCAACTTGTGCAAAACTCTTTCTTTTCTGCTGAAAGCTCACAATCTCTCTATCTCCCTCACGCAACCTCCTCTCAACTCATTTCATACGCAAGACGTGGTGACAATATTAGCTTTTCTGAGTTTTATTCAAAACTAAAATATATCATAGATAATCTAACTTTTGATCTCTAAGGGACGTGTACATGGGTTTATATAGCTTTTCTAAGACCTAGAACAAAATTAGACTCTAATATGAACTAAAAAGAAAATACCTAAACTACAATTGTCAAATTGTTTATGAATTTACGATGCGACCATGACGTTTCTAAGGTTGGAACCTCATCCATTGTATGAGGATTCAAGTTAGCTTTTTAACGAGTCCAAAAATGTCTAAATCGGACTCTATTTGTGAAAATTATGTGTGTCTTAATGTTGGTCTTGCTAACTATCCTGAACCGAGTTTGAACTGAATCCAAATCTTCATATTTCCATATCTTGTCTACATTGCATAATGGAGAAATCATATAAGTATCCGCACAAACTAGGGTTTTTTTCTCTCTCACACAACTGGCCTCCCTCTCCTCCGGCTTGGTTGTAGCTTCTTGTTGCAAAACAGCGCCACATCGAGATATAACTTCAGATTGTGTCTTGAAATTATAGATAAAAGTAGCATGGGCAATCGGTGCCGCATCAGTTGATTTACATCTGGTAAGAAAAAACATGCTAAAAATATCTCATGAAAAATTAAACATGTAGCCCTAAATTTGGTCCACCCTTTACAATTTATAGTTGGCTTAGAGATATATTAGTCATATTAACTGCCAATTTTATCCATGCTCAAGATGATGCCAGTTTGTGAAGACATGGCAAGAGGGTGAATGTTCTTGATTGGAGTCGGAGTTGGAGGGTCGACATGAACAATGTAAGATCTGGCAAATAGCTACGCGTGGAAAGTTCTCGCAACTGCTTACAATTCGAGTGTGGTACTTGTTTCATGGCACACAATCTACACAAATATGCACGCCTGGAGCAAGAGAAGAATTCAACATGGGTGATTAAGGCCTAAGATTAAGTCAACTTCAAGGCGAAGCAGGTTGATCATCCAACAACACAGCTGGTAGACCAAAACGAGTAGAGCCCGAAAGTGATATCTCCTATGTGCATATTGCAAAACTTGGAGAGACAGAAAAAGAAGACTAGAGAAGGATTGTCAGGACCTGAGAATGAAATCCGAATCCAGAAAAGAAATCATTGCTAAGTTGTAGGAATTGAAAGACATGAACAAATAATTATGGAAGATAAATTGGGGAAAGTAGATGGCATAGAAATAACTAGGGTTTTTAGACATATTTCCCTATTACATATGGCGGTTACTTATATAGGTATGCAGCAGGCCAGCCCATTTAGAGTCTCAGCAACAATCAAGGGTATTACAACCCCAAAATTGACCTCACACTAAACAATAATTACTACTTTGCTTTTGAACCACATGATGCAAATTGAAGCAATATGAGCTCTCCTCAACCGTTGATCCTTCGTGACTAAGCTCATTTCGTTCTCAGCCATTAGATCCTCATAACCAAAAGGGTATCATGACATCTCACCTGTCCAGGTAAGATCAAGCTTCTACGCAAGTTCAGGATGGGGAATTTGGATTTTTTTAGACTTGATATTGCCTCCCCCTAAAGATCCTTATCCTCTAGGATGGAAACGTGGGAACACTTTGGAAATGAAATCAGCATCTTCCCAAGTGGCAGATTCTGCAAGAAGGTTCTCTCATTGGATCAACCATTGTACCATAGGCTTGTTATTCCTCGATGTTACTCTATTCCAACACTACCTTAGGTTCAGTCAGTATATTACCGCTCCCTTCATGTTGCCCCCTCCTTGTCACTGGTGATGAACCTCTCCCACAGCCTCCTCCTTCTTTCTTACCAGAGCAGCTCCGCGTGTCTCCCCTGCCACCCCTACCCCCTCCTCCACCACCTATGGTCGGCGGCGCCCATACCCCTCCCTACTGTGCTACCCCGGCACAACCTAATAGCAACTATCTTCAACCGCAGCCACCCTCCTACCCGCCCGTCGCTCCCGCCGCCGCCCACCACCGAGCCACCACCCCTCGACCTCCCTCTATGCCCAGGGGAATGGTGAACCCTAGGCGCGGGGGGTAGGATTCTCCCTTTGGGCTCATCGGCAAGGAGGAAGAATAGGTCGTCGAAGAAGAAGGTGGAGGTGGCGGCATATGAATCTTCATGCACATCGAAAGGTGAGAAATCTGATCGATTTTCCCCTAAAAATCATACGAGTGTTGTATAGTACTTCCATAGTTTAAATGTATGTAGACCAATTAATTTTGTGTGCATTTGCTAAAAACAAAACCATCTGTCACTAGGTCAAATAAGCAAGCCAAACACAAGGAACACGGAGCATTTAATCGGCATGAACGAAGCAGTCCATCTTGCCCGAATGATGGTAGGAGACATGAAGAGGGCGGAGTGCTGAAAAGTTGGCATGCACGAGAGGAGGTATAGGGAGAGAGTCTGATGATGAGACAGAGGAGGAGGAGGACATAATCCGATGGGGGCATGCAGTGAGTGCAGCTGCAGGGGCGCGCATTGGCAGCGGTAGTGCAGGCGCATCAGCAGGTGCAATGGGACACTGACAAGGGACTAGCCCGTAGTTGCACTCAGCCTCAGCGAACCTGAGCCCCAAAAAATGAGACTGAATCTTTGACCGCCCACCTCCTCTCCCTCCTACAGCGGTGGTAGGGCCCTACCGCGCAGGCGTCATCGCCATAGCCATGCGCCCATGGTAACCGGCTCTCCCCATCAGGCCATCAACCTAGCGAGTGGTGAGTGCTAAAAGGCTACTACTACTTTGTGACTAGCAGTGGTAGTGGTATGTGCTAGCTTAGGACTGCAGGCATCAGAGTTATTAAAACCCAACCCATTCTCCTCTTGCGAGAGCGCTCCACGCAGCCGCGCAGGCCTTCATGCGCGACACGTGGCGAGCCGCGTCCGCTCCTCAGTCCTTACCCGCTCTCGCCTTCCCCCTCCTCACCCCTCCCCCGGTTCCCCCTCCTCCCCCCTCCCCCGTCGCCTCCCCCTCCTCCCTCGCCGCCTCCCCCTCCCCCTGTCCCCCGCCGCCCCCTCCTCCCCCGCCGCCTCCTCCTCCCCCACTGCCCCCTCGTCCCCCGCCGCCTCCCCCCTCCTCCCCCCTCCCTCGCCGCCCCCTCCTCTCCCGCTCCCCCGCCGCCTCCCCCCTCGGAGGCCGGAGGGGGAGGCCAGAGCCCATAGGCTGGAGGGGGAGGCCGGATCCGGTCGGCACGGAGGCGGAGGGCGAGGCAGCTAGCGCTCGCTGAGACTCCAGGACCCGGCCCCCCTCCCTGTGCTGTCGCTCCGCCCTTGCTCTCGGCCGCGCCCGTAGCCCCCCTCCACCCATCGCTCCCCGCGTGTCCGTAGCTTCCTCGGCGCAGATCTGGCGCCGCAACCACGGATCCGCTGGCTACCACTGCTCAGCTACTCCCGGTTCTGCCCCTTCCCCCGATGCGCTCTTTCGGTTCCCCCTCCTCCCCCTCCCCCGCCGCCCACTCCTCCCCCGCTCCCCCGCCGCCTCCCCCTCCTCCCCCACCGCCTCCCCCTCCCCCCTCCTCCCTCTCTCCCCCACCGCCTCCCCCCTCCTCCCCTGCTAAAGGGGGAAGGCGATGGGTTTCGTTTGGGTTCGCGTCGCGTTTCCTCCCTCTCCTGTTGGTTTCGCTTGGGTTCTTGCAGCGGGTTTTCTTTCTATTTTTTTCTTTCTGCTTAATTTCTCTCGCTTTTAATCGCATAAGTTTCTCCCTTTTCTCCGCTCAATCGTCCCCAACTTTCTGCACTTTTATGGAGCAATCTTGTTCTCTAATGCGGTTTCTCCCAAAATAGTTGCACGATTCTTTCTTGCATCTCTCTGATCTCTCTGCCATAGTATGATGATATGATTAGTTCTTGTTTCTTGTCCTTGCGCAGGAGAACATCCCATTGGAGGAGGTCTTCGAGAACCTCCGATGCAACCGCGAGGGCCTCTCCTCCACCCAGGCCGAGTAGCGGCTTGCCATCTTTGGGCCCAACAAGCTCGAGGAGAAGAAGGTAAAGAATCTTGCGTCCATGGCTCATGCGTGTTCCGTTAATTTGTGCCTCGCACTTCAGTATGAGGTTTACATGATGGATGGATGCGTGGTGTGTGTTTGTGTGCAGGAGAGCAAGTTCCTGAAGTTCTTGGGGCTCATGTGGAACCCGCTGTCCTGGGTCATGGAGGCCGCCGCCATCATGGCCATCGCGCTTGCCAATGGAGGAGTAAGTTCTGATATTTGAGAGCGTATGGGAACATGGCATTGTGGGGACTGTGGACATTGGATTGAGAGGATCTGATGTGTTGGTTTTTTAGGGGAAGCCGCCGGACTGGCAGGACTTCGTGGGGATCATCACCTTGCTCATCATCGACTCCACAATCAGCTTCATCGAGGAGAACAATGCTGGCAATGCTGCCGCCGCTCTCATGGCCCGGCTCGCTCCCAAGGCCAAGGTATCGATATAGCATCTTGTTGATTGTGCGGCTATAATGCTGTTGTCGTCTGCTTGAGTACTGATTTTTGTTTGTGGTGATGAAGGTTCTTAGAAATGGCCGGTGGGGCGAGGAGGAAGTGGCCATCCTTGTGCCAGGAGACATCATCAGTGTAAAGCTTGGGGATATCATCCGGTGGCGCTTCGTCTCTTGAGGGTGATCCGTCAAGATTGATCGAGTCATTGCAATGGCTCTATCATACCGATTGGCTTGGCCATACAGTTGTAGCTTCGAGTTCTAACTTATGATTTGGTTCTCTTGTGCGATCAGTGCTCATCGGTGAGTCCTCGCGGTGACAAAAGGCCCTACCGATGGAGTGTACTGCTCCACATGCAAGCAGGGTGAAATTGAGGTCATTGTCATTGCCACGGTGTGCACACATTCTTTGGCAAGGCCGTGCATCTTGTTGATTCAACAAACCAAGTTGGCCATTTCGGAAGGCAAGCTTTTAGCCCCTTTTTCTAGGACTTGCTTACTATCTTGCATTTGCAGATTTCGTGTGATAGGCAACAGTTGTTACACTATCCAGTTCGACCGCCATTGGAAACTTCGATCTGTTCTATTGTTGTGGGAATGATCGTGGAGATTATTGTCATGTATCCTATCCAACACAGGGCTTACGCACCGAGAATTGACAATCTTTTGGTCTTTTGATTAGAGGAATTCCCATTGCCATGCCCATCGTTCTTTCGTGACTATGGCGATAGGGTCACACCGCTTGGCTCAACAGTACCCACGTGTACTATTCTCTCAAGTGAGAAGTTGATGTTTATTGCTCGTATAATCTGTTATAGGAGTTAAGGTTTACAATATTGCATATTGGTGTAGGGAGCAATTACAAAGAGGATGACAAAGAATTGAGGAAATGGTCGGCATGGATGTTCTTTGCGGTGACAAGACGGGACACCGACCTAAACAAGTTGATTGTGGACAAGAATCTTATAGAGGTTAGGCATTTGATATTAAAAGGTCAATAATCTAGCTTTGCCATAATATGGATCATCTCATTCATTTTAAAATGTTCTTAATCAATCAGTTTTCCAAAGAGGTGTTGACCAGATATCATGTGATACTAATGGTCGCGAGCTTCCCGCATGCAAAGTCGATGCCATAGATGCCTCCCCCCTCCTCCCCCCTCCAATACATGGGCGTCACTCACATATTTCAATGGAACTTGATGAAGTAAGTCCTTATTGCTTTTATATTGTGTTGTAGAAAAGGTTCAGAACTAATTTGTATTCACAATGGCTGGATACTCTCTGGTGAATTTTCATTTTCTTGTCTGCATGGTATACAATTGGCGCAGTCATCTTTGAATACAAATATATGGATTTCTTATGTACTAGAAATAGGATTGTTGAACAAGATTAGGAGATATAACCAAAGGTCAGCGAATTCTGAAATAGTAGGTCTAGCCTACTTAGTAGAGAGAAAAAAGTAGCACACTAATGTAAATTGAAAGTGGGTCAGAAACAAAAATTCATGAACAAATTGTTGGCAAAGGTGTACACGGAGAATGTTCACATTTCCTTGTTGTAATTATGCAAATTGAATGTTAGCTAACTTCGTAGAGGGCAGTGTTTCTATGATCAAGAGCTGAGCATGATTGAGTGGGTAGGCTGTCTTTGGACTTCTTTGGAGATCTACTCAAGTATTTAGGTAAAGTGTCATTCTCAGAAGGTGGTCATGACAATTGAATTAATTTCTGCAATTGAACTGATGAGAACCTGCTTAGCCAGGTTTGTACGAACTGTGTATTCATGCATACTTGTTTACATAGGAAGTAGATTTTAGATGCATGTACTTTCATAATTTAAATTTAAAGTTGTCAACTTAAATTTTGAAGCTATGTACTTTGTACACTAATGTAATCTCTAATCATGCTCACTGTGCAATCTGTTAAGTTAAATAAATGTTTTGTTCATACATTTACCAGGCAGTATTTTGTCAATGCAGATGATACTGTACCTGAAAAGGTAAAAATGTCACAATTGATGTCTTGATATGATTATGTTGTTATCAGTGGTATTTGGCATATCAGCAGTATTTACTGATGTCCTGCGTTGAGATGTTTTTTGTGTTTATGTTGTTTTATAGTTCAATTTTATATCCTTGGTGGTATTGTATTTTTTGTCTGAACTTATGAACATACTTCTACCTTTCTGTCTTTAAAATATAGGGGATATTCAAGTTTTTTGTTCAAAAGATATTTAGTGCTATTACTATTACATCTCCACTCTTTATTTGCATTGTTAACTTGGTCTTTTTTGTACAACAGAAATTGGCATGTATAAACTGGAAAGAAACCTGGAAAGTACTCCAATCGAGCTACATGTCCTTTAATCTCTTTGATCTTTTTACCTTGGTAGGCTGCATGCTTAGTCTCTCACCCTGGCTGCCTTGGCTAGTTCTACACTGGTGGAGTACTACGATCATCGGTCGGGATCAGTATATTAACTTTCAAGGTAATTTTGTCTCTTATCTAGGTGTGTCATGTGCATATTAACTTTCAATAAATAACATCTTTGCATTTCTGATCGGTAGGAGAATTGCACTGCATTCACCGATTTCAAGAGAGTGTGGATGGCAAAGAAATTCTCTTACATATATGAAGGTAGACCCAAGACAAACTCGGGTGTTTTCATGCAGTCCCTGTTTTTGCATTGTATCGGTAGGCTATGGCTTCCTGGAAATTGGCACTGTACCCACATGTGATCCTTTGTGTAGTCACCGCTGAACTATTTTCACTTTCTTGTGTATGTAGGCCATATGACTTCCCAAAGTTCTCTACCTCAAAGATTGGCTGGGCTTTACTGCCTTTACTGTCTTTATGAGTGCCAATCGTACAAGCCACATTTTAAAATTTATCTGTCTCTTGGTAAGGTATATATATATTTGCACTAATTTGAGGCTTGCTGGAAAGTGAATATTAATGTGCTCAATATGTGAATGCAACAGAGGAGTCCAAGAAACTCAAATACTTTGTCGTTGAGGCTAAGCAAAACGGATTGGCTCTGGTACCAGCACTTGTCAAAAGGATGCTGGATAGGGGCATGTTTTTATTTGGGTTCATCAATTTATTTGATGACCATGGGGCTAAGCAGGTTGATGAATTAACTGCATTTCAGAATAAACGAGTGAAATTTGCCTGTGACAAGTACGTGTGATTTTCTTCTCTACCACCCCTGTGATCTTCATCATTAGTGTTTGTGTTTTCTTCTTGCATTGTAGGATGCCGTTTTCTGCGTGCTATTTTCTTATGCAAACAAGAATACATAAAATTATTCCTCGCTCATATTCTGATTGTTGCTTTTATGCCACAGATTGTTTGCGGACACCCAAATAGAGAGTTATATGCACATGGACTTTGTTAGTTGTAGTCTCTTTACATATATCACTGCTTCTATTTTCTTTCATGAACCTGATTATTGAAAGTTAATTTCTGCAATTGAAGTCATGTCAAGGCGCGCCCGACGTTGTAGTAATGGAAACGGGCAACTACGTAACGGCTCGGACCCTATTTGTCGTTCATATGTCAAATCAAGGTACCACTTGTTTCGATTTGAGCTTTTTAACTTTAGCTTATTTTTTACTATTCATAAGTTTCGTCTTTTTATGGCTTTTTGGCTTTTTCGAACTTTTTTGCTAGTTTTTTTTCGTATTTGTTTGTATTGTCCGTAATGGGTTAATCTATTTTTTAATTTTTTAAATTTTAATTATGCTAAATAAGTTATCATCAGTTATAATATAAAATAAACTAATTATAACAAAAAATTTAACTATAAATCAGTTTTAAAAACCCAACTTAAGCGACCTGTAGATCCTGCCTGGCTCTGCGCAGGCTAAGCTAACAGCTAGCTAGCGGCAAGGTAAAGGCAAGTACAGCGACGGAGATAGGCTATGGGGTTTGGTTGGTTGGCCACTGCCGCGTGAGCCCCCCTGGCTGACATGCCAGGGTTATCTTTCTCGCACATGAATGATTGGGATACGGATTAGTGATTACAGAGCTAGAGGTACGTACTAGCGTATTTGACTCGTTTGATGAAACGGGTACTGCGTACTGCAGTGCTGCTGCGGCGACCGGCTCAGGGAGTATGTTGCGTTGTGTAAGGCCAGTGCATGATAGCATGAAGTTGTTGGATGGTTTTTTTAAGCTCTGTTTAATGATTTTTGGTTTAAAATTTTAAATTCTAATTATTTGTAAAAAAGTATGAAGAGATACTTACACATGATTTTAACAGATATAGATAAATTTAATATAATATCCGCTATAATCAACTTATAGACCACACCTTAAAAAAATATACCACTTAAAAACTATTTACTATAGTATAAACTAAAAGTTATAGCCCATAGACTCAAAAGAACTCAAATTGGTGGTGATCGGAATAGCGATGGCTTTTGGTTTTTGTTGAAAAATACTGTAGCTGGCTGAAAAAATACTGTAGCTTTGTAGTTGACTGAAAAAACACTATAGCTGAATTGGTTTATTGGGTATAATTAAATTTAAAAAAATATAAAAATAAAAACGGCACGTTAATCTAGAGCGAACGATGCAGATGAATGCGAGAAAAAAAAACGAAAAAACTTTTTACTGTAGTGCATACAATGCACGCTACAGTAAAAAAATCGACAACCTCCGAACGCCATGACGGCCGAAACTGTTCTGATCACTGCCGGCGTTAGCTAGCCACATGGCCCACATCGTCATCGATGATGGGACGATGAGGACGTGACGGTCGCGGCGGGACGGATCATGGATGATGATGAGGTCTCGGTCTCTCAGTACTTGTGCCGCCATCTGCCGCGGTGGGTATCCCCGACGACGACGAAGGAATGGCACGAAACTCACTGAAGATAATCGGATGGTTCAAAATGTTCTTTATGTGCCAAGTTATGCTCCCGTGTTGGTTTTCGTCTCCGGTTTTCTCACGAACAAGCCAAGTTCCAAACGTCCAATCCACACGTGTCAGTGAGATAACCCATCGAGACAGAAAGGGAGAGTCGTTCAATTTGTAGCTTTGGCCATGCAAGCGCGCCGTTGATTCGAACTGAACCTGGTTAATCTCGCAGTCGCAGCTACGTACGCGCTCGGAGTCTACGGCCGTTGATTCGTAGACTCCGAGCGCGGTGCGTGGTCGACGCTGTGCGTGCCAATCTGACAGGTAGTAGCGATTTGGATTTTGGACGATCGAGATGGATGCGCCAGAGGGAGGGAGGGAGCTCAGGGACACGCATGTGGTATATGCCCGGCCGGTCGGGTCGGACGACCACATGTTTGCCGAGACCACCGGACGGTGGCTAGCCACGTGCACTTCATAACTCGAGGACGTGTTCTGCGTGCATGCTCATGTGCGCGCACCTGCAGTGCACCGCGCCACTCACGTACTCCAGCCGAGCATGTCCGATCGCCCGACGGCGCTTATATCATACAGAGCTAGGAGACACGATACGAGCGTCTATCGTATTAAAAATAAAGTAGATAAATACCATATAAATGAAGCCAATTCAATTTAAATCGTATCTGGTAGAATCATGGTAGAATTATGATCCTAGTCATAGAATCATGTAGAATCACAGTAGAATTATGGTAGAATTATAGTAGAATCATGTAGAATCACATGTCATCCAAGATTATGAAAGAGTTAGGTGTTTGGTTGTGTCCTATCTTTCAATTCAAGTTGTATGTTAAATACTAAGTAGTTAATAGCTTCGACATTAAGATTTTGATGCTTGGAATAATAAATATTAATGTAATTATCTATTTATTTTATATTTTTATATAAAATGATTAGATTATAGCAATATTGATAACATCGCTGTTTTAGTCGTAGCTCTTAATGACATAGAATTTAAACTATAATTCTAGTTGTGAATAAGAAATATTTATTAATCAAATTAGATGCCAAATGACCAAATAAACACTCATATCACTCTTGGAATACACAGTAAATTAGAATAGATATATTTTTGGTAGAATCAGGTAGTATCTTAGATTTTACGATTCGATCATATAATGGGATTCTACTAGAGTGTCTCTGATCTAATTCAGAATCATGATTCTGACAACCTTGACCTTAATGATGCTTCCCAACTTGTAGAGGTATTCAAAGGGTTATGAGAAGAAAGAAACTTCACAACTAGAATGTAATAAGAAGAGAAAACTAGTTACCATTCGTCATCCTATTGGTGGAGGGTAGCCCTCTCCGTCTCAAGGCTTAACGAGTGCTTGGTCATCTCTTCGACCAAAGCTACTCCTTCCACTATGTGCTAAAAAAAGAGAGAAATAAACTCAAAAAGTTTCAATAGGATCAATAATGCATCGAAAATAGTCTCAAGAACTTACCAAAACCGCTTTGCTTACATATATGACATAGAGTTCTTCAGGACCAGTCTTCAATTCATGGTCTGACACATTCCTCCACTAAAGCTCCTCGAGTCTTCGATTGTTGAAGATGTGGCCCCAATTGGGAATGTTCCTCAGATGAGGAGATTTCCTTGTCAATGAAGAACTTTTGACCTTTGGTCCTCAAAAGAAGGAAGCAAGCATTTATACTTCCTCCTCTTGGACCATCGCTTTCCCAGCAAAAATAGGAGTATGCTAGGATTTCATCTCCACTTCTAGACCATTCGATGGTGTTAGGGCCACCGAAGGATCCTTGGCCACAATAGCTTTAGTTCCTTCTGTTGATAATGCCATTGGATGAGGGGCTGCTACAACCACTTTCTCTTTTTATACCTCTTCAATAGAAGCACCCGGGAGGAAAGTGATCAGAGACTCGGGAGAAAAGTAATTAGAGTGGTAGAAGCGCTACAAAATTAGAAGAATAAGAAGAAAGGATTAAGAAATACAAGACACAAAGAAACCAAAAAAGTATGACTCTATGCAATTTCTTATGACTAGTACATACTTGTGTTTCTTTGTCTTGAAGTTGAAATGCCCTAGAGCATAATCCAGAGCGCTCACCTTCCTGTTCTTCTTCTCGACCGATTTCACCAGTGCAATACTGGTAGGGCTGATCGAACCCTTTGTGCTTTCTTACTAGATGCTTTCATCCTTAGTCGGCTCCTCCTTAGGGCGATCGGAGACTATTTCTCCAATTCCCTGCACCTCCTCTCAGGATTAAATTTCCTTGACCACTGGAACACTTGTCTCCACCAGTGTCGTTGAAGTCTTGGGGGTGATCACTAAACCTTCGATCTAGTCGGTGGCAATTATTTTGGAGACCATGATAAGTGGATCTAATGCCATTATTGGTTCTATGGTCATAGTGCCACCGATCAGTGGCTCTTCCCCTTCTCTTGTCTTTGTCATCAACTGAGATGAGTCGGTGGCTAAACCCTTCATTAAAGAAACACATTCTCATCAGTGCATTTTTTTTCATTCTTCATACAAGAGCAAGAGTGGGTTTGTAAGAAAAACTTTCAGAATCATAATAAAAACCTATCTCCGAGGGGATTTGTGTCTACTTCCAGGGCCTTGGCAGTCGAAGGAGAACGAGGGGAAGTCGGAGGAGTACGATGCGATCTTGACGTCCCATACAATTTTTTGACACTTCATCATTTCTTAGGGATCGGAGGAGTTTCCTCTGAACTCTCTGCCGGCTGAACACCTTCCGACTCGAACATCTACACATGTCAAGAATGTTACGACGTACCGGTAAAAAAAAGAAATTCAGATGAAGAGAATTTTTCTATTACATTAAGTCTTTTGATCCTATCCTCCAGAAAGGTAACCACCAGCATTAAATTTACTCCTTTATGCTTAGGTTTCCCCTCGCAGATTGCCTTCACCCTCTCTCTCACTTCAGAAGGAGATAAGGCTACAAAATTCAAAACAGAAAGAAAATCTTAAGGTTAGAAAAATATAACCAAACAAAAAGCGCTTCAACTGGTTAGAATTCTCGATGCTTACCTTCCGAGGAGTCCTTCGTGCCCTCGTACCATAGCACGCTATGATCACGTGACTTCTGGGGACTAATTTGATGCATGGAGAAGTCCTTCACTACGTGCCATGAAGTCAGCCTCTTGTTCTTAAGATAGACGATGACATCAATCTATTGTTCTATCTTTCTTTCTTCGGAGAAGAACTCCATCTTGGGTTCTCTACTGCAATCCATCTCATAAAGAAAAGTCTGTCTTCTTTGCTGACTGTCATGTAAAACCATACTTTTTTCCATGACGACCACAAATATTTAGAGAACATTGGAATATACTCACTCACCTTCCCATCATGAAGCCACAAAGAACAGTTCTCAGGTGATGCAGCCGCTTTTTTCGCCCTTCATGTCATCCTGTAGTAGTATATCAAGAGTTCCAAGTTTGCCAAAATCCCCAGATACACCTCGCATAGATGGATGAAGATGTTGAGATTGGCAATTAAGTTGGAGCCCAGGTTCACCAATTCCATCCCATAGAATTCTAGAACTTCTGATAAAAAGGATCCGCCAACAGCCTAAATCCACACTCCACGTATGACCAAAAGATTGGGATTTCACCATTGCTTCCGCTCGAAATTTTTTTCCCTGATCGCTAACCTCCAATGTCTCAAAACCTTACTGAGGATTGTTCCGCTTCTTCCATAGCCTTCAATTTCATTGATCCTAGTTTAAATACTGACCAATCGATAATCAAATTGGTCATTCTTGATTGCGATGGCTGAAGATCTAAGTGTGGATTCATGGGATTCCTAGCTACAGTCGGAGGGCACTAAAGTGAAGAGGCAAAGGAAATCAAAGAATATGGAAGGTATTCTCTGGAAAGCGTGAAGCCAACAGGTACCACGCTGGTTTTTATAAGAGTTTTTCAACTACAAAAACAGGAGTTGCTAGATTTGAAGCCCAACAGATAGAAAACCTTTCAATTTTTTCCAGTTGATTTTGTCAACCTTAAATGGATAAAAATGCCTCTTTACTCTCATTAAAAGAATATTTTTTGAATTGAAATCCAATCAAAAAAATTTAGGTTATAAATTCACATAAATGTTAGGGGCTAGTTGATGAGGATTAAAATAATCCATTAAATACAAATTTAATACTTAATTAAGAACCTAAGACCTCTGTGGTTGTAAGCTTTTCAAAGCAATTGTCCGAGTACCCCTGGTCAGAAGTCTACTGTATATTTTGCCCAATCAGCAGACCACTCCGAGGTTCCTTGAACTAGTATAAGGGCTCGCTTCCAGGAAACTCCTCCTGTGTGACATATAAAGCACATGCTTTATCCACTTCAAATAGCACAACGCTTCGACCATGTATATCTGACAACAACTGCCATACAGTTGTCTCCACGATTATCTTTCATTGACAATAACTGAAGATCAATTGCTATCTGATATCTCACTTTAATAGCAATCACCCCTTCTAGCAGACGTGACAATTCAACAAGACATCTGTTCAGGTTGATAAGTGATGCCCCTTCAATGCTGTTTAAGGGTTCATGAGAGAAGAAACAAACAAGTGGAACAAAATGGAATCAGAACCATAATATGAATTATTAATCAAGATCTTCCAATCATTAGGAAGATTGTAGAGATTAGGGTTAGTTACATCCCTTTGTAATCTCTTAGCAAGGACATCTTATAACCACTTCATAGTAAAAAAGATCATCCCCTTTCCCTTGTTGAATCATTCCAAGGAATCCAACCTCCTTTCTCACATTTTGGTAACATCGATGACTTGATCATTGATAATACCAAACTCCTGATAATGTGCGGTGTGCTCCGTTATATATCTTCAATGTAATTGTTCTCACCTCAGTGACAGTTGCTTCCTGCAATCCACTAAGTGAACAGTTTCATATACCAGGGTGTAGAGATCCTTTGTTCAACATCTCCCCCTTCCAAACATAGATAGAAGCAACAATCTGAATCTGACATCCATCCATCCATAAGAAGTACCTGATTGACTGATAACAAGTATGTCCAAATCATCTTTTGCTACCTCCACTGAGCATACACATCTCATTTGCTTAAAATCAAGACAATTCTTTATCATATGACCTTCCTTGTCACATAAATAGCATATACGCGTGCCCTTTTGTTCTTCTTCTTTATATAACTTTTACTTTTACCTACAACACCTACGACATCAAAATGCTTGATCACCCAAGGATGAAGATTATGATGGCTTCTTCAATATGCAATTTTTTTTAAGTCATGCTATAATTTCTTCGACGAATTCTTGATTATGGAGTTCTTTGCCTTATCGGAGAGACGTAGACATATTGTACTAACAGCTTGCTCCATCACTTTCCAGTCTTTAGCGGATGTTTTTTCTGGTTTATTTGTTTCAAGAGCATAAACCAACCCCTTGCTAAATAAGGACATCATTCATCACACGTTGCCACATGCTGAAATTTCCTTCACTATCAAATTTCTCTACTTAATTCCACAACATCGATATCTATCTTATTTGTGTAACGTAACGCTTTGCGACCTTTTCAAAAATCAGATTAATCTGGCATTAGGTATGATACCACTTGCTGTACTTTAATACTTCTCTTTATGTGTAGCAGCTCTCAGATCGGGTCAGAGTTGCGAGATATGACACAAACATGTACGATATCAAAAATGAAGTAGGTAAATCCCGTAGAGAGAATGAAATAATGACGCCAAAATAATCACGACGTGAGAGAAAGAATACAAGGGATTGTTGCTCTTTCATAATCCTCTCGAACCTTTTAAGACCTTTAGATTCTTGCGCTATGCAACAATCTAGTGCTAAATAATAACATAGCCTTTAATTCTCTCATGTGTCATCTGCTTTGAGTAAGTTGGTTTGTAACTTGGGTTCTTCTTGACCACCTCTTATGGCTTTATTTAGTACTCTTAGTTATCTTCCAAAAAGAAATAGGAATCCTAAACCTAAAAAAAGTGAGTCCTAAACCTAAAAAAAGTATGAGTCCTGACCATATTAAAATTCATCTAGAAATCTATATAGCACGTCTCTCTAAGTCATAATAAGAATGACACGAGTCACTCTACTTAACACTGTGTTAGGTGGTACACAGATCATTTTTTTAACACATGATCAATTACTTCGAGATCGTAGGATCGTGCCACCTATGCATGCAGGGGAAGGCGGCAATGGCGCCAACTGCAGCAAATGCATCCGCGCAAATAAATTTTCTTCTGAACTTCTGCAGTGCACGCCATTGCCAGAAATTTTCACGAAACTCGTAGGGATGTTGACACACTGCTTCTACAAATTTTATTCGCAAATAGGCATTCCACTCCGCATATACTCCTATTTATCTGCAGCCAAATCACGCACATCAAGGCTCGAGCCCCTGAAACTCGACGACTGCACGACGTTAGTACCGTGCTACGGAAGCAACTCCCACTCGGACTCGGTTCAGCGCACTGCGCTGCAAAGCACGTACAGACCAATTCCTACTTTGACAAATTCAGTATCTCTTTTCCCAGTTGGCTTTGATCAACATTTGCACACAATTTCACATCAATTTGGATGCAAACTCACATGCAGCTGAATCGTATATTTGTACACACGAAGCTCGTAGTTTTTTGCGTGCCTCCATTTCAGAACTAGTTAGTGTTAGTGAATTGTTTCAGGAGCAGAAAGCGCCATCTCTTCTGTTCACTTCAACTTCTCTCTCCGTTTCTTTCCTTCTTTTCATTTTTTTCTGCTGCGCTGCAAGAAGCTCATGTGCCAAGAATGGCTGGCGTTCTGAGGGGTGATCGGAATAGCGATGGCTTTTGGTTGAAAAAACATTGTAACTAGCTGAAAAAATACTGTAGCTGAGTTAGTGGATAGTGTAATGAATAGTGAAAAAAAAGCTGAAGTTAGAAGTTGAAGCCGAAAAAAGCCGAGTTGAGCGCCAAGGTAGAACAGAGCGTGAAGTTGCTGATCGTTCTGGTCCTTCTGACGTCGATATCCGACGGCTCGGATGCGTCGAGGCCTCTGAAAGAGGCGGTCCAACGGGCAGGCGAGCAGCACAACAGCATAGGAGGCCATTGCCCATGATATGTATGATTTGTTCTTTGATTTCAGATTGATTGATTTGTTATTGGAAGCATGTGTAAATTCTTGCGATATTTGTAACTGATCGATGCAATAAACAGTGTATTGTATAGTATGTCTGTAAAAACTGAAGTCTACTTCTTGATCTTGTAGTATTTGTACAGAACGTACTATGCTACAACTTAAAAAATATGGTTTACTTGCTACTGTACTTCTTGATCTTTGTACAAGTACAGATGGAATGTTGATAAGCAGCACCAAGTACCAAGCACATGCATGCACCGAGTCTGTGTCCACGCTAAAGTATCAAACCGCACTGATCATGTGCGCTCCGTGACGACCTGGGTTTTTACCGAGAAGTAAGGACCCTCGTTAATATATTATTATTTATTTTAATTAATAGAACATTTTAATAAATAATAAGTCTATTACAGTATTACAATAGAAAAATAATTAGAGACAATACATACTATTATTATATAAATATGGCCACGCTAGGCTAGAGTTCAGTATAAAGCCATAAGGCTCGAAAAACACAATACCAAAAGTACACGTTCTAGTTGACTACTAATTATACAGGGATTATTAAATAAAAAGACAACGGATTAGTTGTACAGGCACCTTGGAGGTTGAGCCTAGGGTGCTGTTCACTCTCTAATCGTTCCAAGCACCATATAAGAGATCCACCTTGTACGGTTCGTTCTCATAAACATCTCCGTTCCTCTCCTGATAGAGTTCTCCTAGAAAAACCTCCTCCATCCCAAGTGAAGACCCACACTCTCGATCATGTAAACAAAGGAAAATAATAGTAAGAGTGAGTACAGAAATACTCATCAAGCTTATTTAACAAAAATGCACTGCATGCTACTAAGCTAACATTCCCTAGAACATCCATTCCCATTCTCATCCTCGTTTCTTTTCCTCTCTCATTCTCATTCTTTTTCTCTTTCTCTTCTCATTTTCGTTCTCTTTCACTTTTTCATTCTCTTGCTCCTTTTCATGGTTTATATAAAATAAAGTTTTTCGGTGGTGAAAGAATTTTGAATTATTAATTTAAAAATCTACTGAACACTCGTATGGTGGATAAAAACCTCCACTAGTTCCGTAGTCTCTAATCTAGGAGATAGATTTGAATTCATGATTTAGATAGCACTACACAGACTTATACCACTTTACTTATAGTCACCCTGATTCATGTAGCGAGTGGATCTTTGTATTTCCTTAGATGTGATGTCCGAATCAGAGCATAGAACTTTTACCGCTATCTCAGTATATTATATCTCCATCCGACTAACTTATAATTGTTGGCCCAAGGTGATTTCTCACCTTCACCCGGCACTCTCCCAATTTTAAGATAGTTGTTGGTCGGTTTATCCTTTATGTCCCATAGCCCAATTAAGACATCGCTCGACACTCTACCGCGCTAATATATGCTCTCCACTGCGCTAATATATGCGCTCCGTGTCCCCTACTTCTGGGCTCTCTCTCTCCCAGTTCTAGGTTCCTATGGCCCGCGTCCCTTATTTCTAAGTTCTCTCCCAGTTCTTGGTTCTTGCGACTGTGTCCCCCACTCCTGGTCTCTGTATCGGATCTGGGTTCCTGCACCTAGTTATACTACTTAATCATGTAGAGAGTATAATGTCCTTCATATAGTTACTGATTCTGCCTACCTTTAGATGAAATAATGGTTGATACGACTTATATGGTCCATTAGACAAGTGAAGTGTGTAAATCCATGTATTTTATCCTATACAAAAAGTCCCATACCTGCCTTTTTTCTTTCCTGCCCCGGGGACCCTCCACCCACTTATTTACTGGCCTAATAGTGGCTTCTCCAACTGTCTACCCTTATCTATTCTATTTCTTTCTCACAACATCCATCTAATTTAAATATGATATGGCAATGGGGCAGGGGGTGCCTTATGGGACATTCCTACTCCCCTGCCTTGATCCCCACTAGGCCTGTTGGGGGGAGATGGCCTCTATCCTTAGTCCCTGCAGGGACCCACCCATAGGGAACCCGGGGGATTAAAATGCAACAAGTTTTTAAAATAAATAATGTGACTTTATTTATTAATTTATAAATAATTATAGCTTCAAAAATATATATTCAAATATATAGATTCATGTTTTAGTTCAAATATAAAAAAGAATACATCACACATATTAAAAACTATAATTTATAAAAAATGTAATTTTAATTATTACCAGGTCCCATGGCCCCTGTGGGGAAGAACGACCTCGACTCCCGCCCCGCTAGTGTAGTAGCCCCCATCCCTGTTGCCCTGCAGAGGGAGATCTTCCCCATCCCCACCCCCATGGAGATTTTCCCAACGGAGCCCTGCCCCTATGGGGCAAATTAATATCTCTACACGCAAGCGTCATGTTTAGTGAAAAAGTATATACCTATACTTCGTGAGACCTCAGATGACTCTGATAAATTCTCAATGTGTGTGAGTGATATAAGTGCAGTGTGTGTTAAGTGTCTACATCTATCTTACACTATAAGAGAAATGATAGAACCAAAACCTTGGACGTTAAACCAATAGATCAAACGCGCCATCCACCGTGAGAATGGCTTTCGAAATGGCTCATGCTTTGGCTTTGACTTTGGATGTTACAGTAACTATCTTTTAAACGGTGTCTTTGAAGACGGAGTTTTGTGTCTTTCAAGACAGAGTCTGCAAGTAGATTATAGTAAACATTGTACCGAGTTCAGCTATACTAACCAAAATCGCATGTGACTATTTTCCTCTGTGTACTATTTCTCATGAATAGGCAGAATTCAAAAACCATATGCCAAAAGTCAAAGACACAGCACAAAAGAACCCACCCAATGTATCTACATCATTGGCATGGCGGCAAGCAAAATGATGCAATGACATACGACTTCCTTCAAATTTGGTCCCAGACACCCATTTTTTTTTGTAAATCTAGCCCCTTCCTTATATAGCTCGACAGGTCGCCGCCCGCCCACATTTAATTAGTGTATGCTTAATTAGTAATAATTATTTTTAACTAATTGTATTTAATTAGCGCTAACAATAAAAATGAAAATCACTACTGCGAGTGGGGGGCTCAACAGCTGGACCTGCCGTTGTGGGGGGCTCGGCAACACCTGCCAAGCCATAGTGCTGAGCAACTGTGGCTCGACAGGTGCTCTCAAGATCCTATGGCGCGGCAGGCGATATGTGTCGTCTGCCATAGCTATCGAGCTCGAAGAGGAGGTCAAATTTGCAAAAATAGGTGTCTGAAGGCTAAATTTGAAAAAAAAAATTACAATACTATTTATGTGAACAATTCTTATATAAGACTATATATAATTATAACCTGCAGCTGATGCGTGCTGCCGGCCGGCCTTGGCATAGTGACGTGAAGTTGAGGGAGGAGATCAGGCCACTTCAGGATGCAAGGTGCCGGTCCGGTCTGGCCCGTACCTTAACCTAGAGGCCCATTGTAAAGAGAACGGGTAATGGGCTGACTCTACTAACTCGGCTGGGAAATGGTACTACCCAATAGGGTCCGTGGGTCGGCCCCATGTGGAAGAGCTGGTAAATGCATATATCACCAGCCGCCGCAGCATCCATGCCAGCGTCACTCAGCTCAACTGCGCTTCTCCACATGTCGACGCAAATTTCACGACGAGGCCATGTGCCTCTGCACGAGCTGCCATGCCATCACCGCGAGGCAACACATGTGCGTCGTAAGCTCGATGCCTTCGCCGCGCACCCCCGCGTCCGTGGCGGCAAAGTCGCCATGTGCAGCTGCAAGCACCGCTGCCTGCTTGAAGCCTTTCACATGCGTCTCCACTGTTCCACCGAGGCCTCGATTTGCCGGATTTGGAAGGCAGAGCGGGAGTCAAGGTGTTCGCGAGGGGAGACTTTGATATGCAATGGTTGAGGTAGTGGACTCCATTCAATTCAACGTACGAGGAATCGGGTGGTGCGGAAAAGGGATCTCGGGTCTTAGGAGGCTTTAGTAGACTTGGAGCAGGAAACTTGTTCTCTACCTATCCTCCATGATCGAGCATGAACAAGAGACTTGGCTTGGAGCATAGAGGGCTGACCCGCTCGGACAAAAGGGCCAGTAGTTTCTTTGGACCAGTTGACCCCTTATTTTTAGGGTTGGCCCGTGCCCATTTGGTCCAGATTTTGCGGGGCGGGCCAGCGGGTCAATGGGCCGACCCGCCCCCTTTGCATCCCTAAGGCCGCTCAGTGCTCATGAGCGTGCTAGACAGGCACGGCTGTCGACCCCGCCGCCAGAGGCGTTTGACTGCTGCACCCACAGCACCGACATGCCCTCCAGCGGGCCGTGGCTTTGACCGACTGTTGGGCTCGTAGACGGTCCAGCCCACAAAACGGGGATCATCCGGGGGGTTCTCCGTCGGCGGCCTCCGTCTGAGGCGAAGTTCTGTTCTGTCCTCTGCCTCTAAGAGATGTACATGTACGAGTAACCTTGGCATTCGCAATTTGATGCCTTTGCTGATCCCTGCAACTTCTTTTTGCTACATCACTGGCGTCTCTGCAGTAGACTTGACATATACATGTGTAAAAGTAGTCTAGTACAAGGACGCCTTCTGGTCCATAACTGATCACTGTGTATCCCACTGCCTCCTCTGCGACACAACGAGCATGTGCCCACTCTAGTGCCATGCTCAAGTCTATATGCCTGTTCTTTACGATTTCTAAAAATCGTTTTTGATTTTTACTACATTAACTAACTTTTAAACAGAGTATTTTTTTAAGATAAGATCTACAAGTTAATTGTAGTACACGTTAAAAAACTAATATTTGTAACATCAAAAATCGCAAACAAGTATCTCTCTTTCCGTAATCTCTGTCACAAACAACTAAAAAACTATCAACCGCAACAGTTATGAGTACACTACAATGTTTCAACTAAGTATCTACTGTATCGCTTGTGGTGGGACCTGGAACTTCTGCACCTTCCTGAAGCACCTTGAACGATCTATACCAAAGATTTAACCAAGTGGAGTATCTACCACATGAAACCTTCTGCTACATCCGTACATACACCAGATGAGTATTCAGGAATAGCTACCTGAATCTCCAGCTTATGTAACTTCTCTCTGCTGTGGTTGTTTCAAACAAGAATGCCGAACGTATGATTTAAGTCGAAGGAACATAACATTCATTTGTATTGACAAAAAGCTTTTGCTAGTTAGCAGTCATGATCACAGTTGACACAGCAATGTGAAAATGTATGTTAGGCCCTCTCATTGATCATGGCAAATTGCATGAGCGCGATGAAATTCCTCGCGGAGGTTCCATTGCCAAATACATTCTACATGGAAAATTTAAAGGGGTGGTACCCGGTAAAAATGAAAAATGCTAGGTAAACTTTGTCATTGCTTGGCTCCCAAATTTCTGTGTAACTTCAGTCTAGGGTCTGCAAAATCCTCTAGGAAGCTGATCCCAGCATGTACATTACTCTTCCGGTACAGAGAGGTGTAAATACAACTTGCCCTCTTACATCTCAGTGAAACGCCTGCAGAAATAATATATTGAAGAATGCAAAAGGTATGAGGCATGAAAGTTAAAATAAAACTGTACTAATGAGGAGCAAGAGAGCACCTAAAGTTTAAGATTCAGCTAGGAAGCACCCTTTTAACAGTTGAAGAGCTCTGTCGTTTAATGATTTCCTCAATTGAGGATCCTTTTTCATGTACAAATTTGACAGATTCTGACAGCCTATTCAGAAGATTTACCAATGCAATAACCTCATTTCGCTG
This sequence comes from Melocanna baccifera, assembly GCA_036346265.1. Taxonomy (NCBI): domain Eukaryota; kingdom Viridiplantae; phylum Streptophyta; class Magnoliopsida; order Poales; family Poaceae; genus Melocanna; species Melocanna baccifera. Next base: position 37,698,011 of record CM070682.1, read on the forward strand.
CAGCTGCAACTGAATAATTACCAACAAGAAACATTGTTAGACAAATCACCACTGTGAACATCTTAAGTGAATTCAAAAGGTAATTCATAATAGTTTCAGAGAGGAAATACCATTCATTCCAACAGACATTTTTTTTGCTCTCATGTTGAAAGGTAACTTTCTTAAGTTATTAGCGTAGAACAGGTTTACTGCGTATTTTTTGAAAACAACTTATTCCATAGGAAATGTAGACGACCAATAAGGCAAAGCATCAGGTGCTAGGAACTAAGGTCATATAAGGACAGTACATCAAAAAATGATCTCTTACTGGAGCATGGACCAACAAAGCACACAGTATCTACCTCATGTTACGTTACGTTGCAAAGTGGTAGTAGACTAGCAGGTAAAGATAAATGAACTACATACTGGTTGATTCAAATGGTTCTCTCCATCAACAGAGAACAGAATCTTCAGTGCAGTTCCAAGACCAAGAACTTGGAGCTTTCCCCATAATCGACACTTCTCACATCCAACACAGTCCATAATTGCACTACAAACAGAACATTGCAGGGGGTAAGATTTCAGGTTATGGAAATGCATAATATGAATTGAAAACACAGATTATGACACAGACCTGATATTTCTGAATTGCTTCTGAATCTCCTGCTTTAGCTCAGGGCCATTTTCACCCTGCCAGAGTTTTGCTTCATCAAAAGGTAACGGGCATGCAGATCTTAACTTGGGGTTGTAAAGCATTTGCTTCACTAAAGATTGTGTTTTTAGGTCCTCTTCAGGATTGCCAGTGTTGTACTCAGCCTGCTCAAGGTAATCTGCCGCCTATAAGATGGCAAATTAAATTGTTATCCGCTAGAAGCTTTATGATAAAAACAAGTCGGCAACTTTATCTTTCACTGTAGTAAAATGTAAAGCAAAGGTTAAGTTTAAAATAAGGAACAAGTAGGTACCTTTGTCACTGCCCGAAGAACAAATAAGTACGTGAAGTACAGATTTTGGACACGATCCGGGTACTTCAGAACACGGTCATACAACAAAGGAAGATTATGTCCCCACTGTGGTCATTTACACGAAAATTGTAAAAACAATTATGAAAATGGTATAACAAAGTAACAAACACCAAAATGAGGAGTATAATAGTGGGCAAATACCAAGTTAGCAGATTCGTCGAGATGATAATCATAAGCAATGTGCACTGAAATTGAGGAGTGCAACCCTGAAATTAGCTTGTACAATGCCTTCTTCTCCTGGCACATTTCTTCTGAAGGATCTGAAAGTAAACAAGGCAATTTGAAAAAATTGTGTCAAGATAAGTTTAGTGATGTAAGCACAAGATAGGATCATCTATCATGTAGGACACTATGACATTGACATCTAACTTGACTAGGGCATGACACTATACCATACCATAGAAGAAGAATAAACAAGCCAAAGTACACAGCGCAAAGGCATAATTTTAGAAGACAAAGTGACCTTGACTTTAATTGTTGTACATTTCAAGAGAAGGATGCAACCAATCAACTCAGCACTAAAAAAGGAACAAAATAAACAGCTCAATTGCATATTAAGAATAAGACATTAGGCATGGTCAACATAACAAAACATCAGAATGAGCATGAGAGAAAAAGAAATCTGAGAGCACATATGCTTACATTTTGGACAATTTTCTTTGTAGATAGAGTCCCATATCCTTCTAGCTGAATCACCAGTGTAACCAGTGTAACGTTCAGGATTTAGTTGAAGATTCACATAAGTCATCTCAGCTGAAATGGGGATAAAAGTTTGATAATCATCAGGGATGATAATAAAGAAGAGGCAAAGGGAGCACAATATACTGAAATGAAGCAAAACAATGTACCATTGTCTGTCTCATCATCATTTGTCCATGGATTATCAGTTTCAACCCATCCTTTGAAAACCTTGGTGTCAAGGGTTCTATCAACAGTAGCCTCTGGTTTTCCTTCTTGACAGATCATATTATCTGGAGAAAGGCCACTGTAAGGCTTCTTGAAGGGCTCAGGAAACTCATTCTCTGGGCACTCACAGACACTACAGTCCCTAAGCCGACACATTCCATCATCAGGCCAAAAAGGGCAGTGACACCACAATTTAACCTAAAAAGGGAAACAAAGAACCCATGACATAGAACAGATGAATCATGATTTTGAATGTTTATTTTCAGTGATAGCATTTCCGTACAATCACATATGTAATTAACAACTATAGTAGAAAGAATAACATGCATGGTCCATTACGCTAAGTAAAAAAGTCCTGAACAGTAAGAGTGATTACATTCTAACAGATTTTCATTCCAAAATCTACATATTATGAGAATCTACAAGACGATACTTAGTTAAATACTCTAATTAAAAAGTAGCCACACCAATCAACTCCACTTTTGCTATAAATAGGGACTAACAGCAGCAACATGAAATTTAGATCAATACCATCTCCTCTACACAACCATTTACTGTTCAATCAGTTCCCTAAAAGGCCATCAAGCTTACTTTTAGCTACAAATTGCCATGAGTAGGGAATGTACAAAAGCCATGTGTCACCAAGAAAGCCAGCAAGTTTCATCAATCTTCATATGATCCTCTGTCTTCCAGATTAGGTTGTATAGTAATCGCATCAAAATTTCCTATAAATCTGATCTGTTAAGCTTGATGCTGCAGTCAAGCAACCATCACTCTTTTTGTTATCAAGCATAATTGATCATTCAATGCAAATCATAGAACACAGACACGTGAAAGAAATGGCACCATTCTTACACAAATGGAATCCAGAACAGTCTGGTAACTGAAGCTTAATAACCCAATGATGGAATCATGCAATTGTCTTGTCATTAGAGTCTTCCACATATCCAATCCGGTATTCAAATGCAAAGCATACATTCGCAAAAATGACTCTATAGTCATGCAGCGAATGCTCCAATCAAACATACATCTCACCAAAATTCCAGCATGTCTAGCTGGCTACCACAACATCACGACATGTCTAGCTGATCACCACAACATCACGACATACATTTCTACAAGGCACTAAAATCAAACATATTTTTTTTAAAAAAACCCAAAAATCCTCACCTTGAAGTACCTGAAGAAGGGCAACGTGACGAGCTCCTGCAGGATCGGGTGCAGCACCTCCTCGTTGATGGCGTCCACTGTCTCGTAGTCGCAGCAGCAGTCCTCCACCATCCCCGTGTACTTCCTCGCACCCTAACAGAACGCACAACATGACAACACCACCCCAAAACCACATCGCCAAATCAAACCCCCCAAACCAGCAAAATTTCTTCGTCCAAATCGCAGGAGCAGCGGCGAGAATCTTACCGGACAGCCGCAGCCGCCGCCGCGCGAGGAGGAGGAGATGGCCGGGAAGCTGCGGGAGCTCATGGCCACGGCGAGGAGCGCCATGAGGAGGGCCCCCACGGCAGCCGCCCACCAGCTCCGCCGCCAGAGTTTGCCCCCGCCGGCACCGGCACCGGTGACGGCGCCGTTCGCCGGAGCAGTGGGTTCCGAAGACATCCGGCGGCGGGGTGGAAGCTTCTAGAAGCGAGATCTGAACGGCTTCGAAAGGAGTCGAAGAATGTTTCTCCCCGTGTTCCGAGTCGGGGTAATGGCGGTTGGGGACAGGGCGTTGGAATTTAATACAGGGAGTTTGATTAGCGACCCAGTGGGTACACGGATTAGAGAATGGTGTTAGCGTTAAGCACCTGTTGTTTTGAGAGGCAATTGCTAGGTGCACCCTGCACTGGAGGTGTTCTCTTCCAACTCGAGCATTTCCTTGCAAATTGCAACGATCTGGTATGGCTATCTAAATTTTACTCCGTGCTATATGCAGGCAATTTTCGAACGATTAATACTTGTTAAGCTTATATTGGCAACATAAATATTTTAGTTCTATAATTGTAAGCTACTTAAGTGGCTTATTCACTTAGATATTGTAATTTTTACCTCTGAATCTTAAAATTGAGAGCTATACAAAATAAATATGTGCATTTGACAATTTTCACAAGTAACTTAAAATACAACAAATCCTTAAGAACATCAATTCACTTGACATAGTACTAGCAATATATGCTCTAAAAAAGATACTAGCCCTATTTTAAAGTAAAGTACTAGAAGAATTATACTTGTACAATATTTGTTTACTTTCATACTAAGATGTCCATGTCGTCTGGATCTTTCTTCTTTACCCTTTGTTCACCCTAGTCCCGTGTGCACGTAGCCATTTGTCACGGGTTTAAATGTCGGAACCCATGCGAGACATCCTGGAAACAGCCAGTTCTGAACACGAACGCGGATCCAACGGTTCAAGTAAGCCTGTGGATGATCGCACAGCCAGGGATGCCACATTTGACGTGGCGGTGGAACTGTGGGCTGGAGCTTTGACCTATGGGACTTTGACCAGCCCCCACGTCACGCTACGTTAAGGCCCATTCCGGGAATGAACGCGTTGGTTTTTTTTTTTTTTGGTCTTTTTTATTATGTGTGAAGATATGATAGTCCACACAAGTACTATACTTTGGTTTATTAGACGATTTTGTATGATCTATACAAGATAGTTGGGCCATAATTCACTAGCCATCTAAGAGCCGAAACTAGCCCGCCGGAGCAGCTATTTCTTTTCTTTTCATTTTTATGGAAGGCAGTAGGGATTACACCGGCTGTGGTAGTAGTGCAGCATCATTCACAAGAACTACTCAGGGCCCTGCCGCCATTCTCGACCGCACAACGCAACAGTAACACACAGCACACATGGCTTCCTCCATGAAGTTGTCACTCACTTTCGTCGTCGTCCTCTCCGCTACGTGCGCACGCACGCACGCTCGACTCCTTGACACGGATTCTTCACGCGTTTCCTTGACGTTTGCGTGGTGTTGTGGATGAGTCAGGGCTTTTCGTCGTCTCCATTTGTCTTGCTTGCCTACTGAACCTGCGCCCGGTTCCGATAGAAAGAGTAGGATAAACGCATCGTCGAGAAGGCCACTATTCCCTGTCAGGAGACCATAGATCGAACTTCTCACCAGGATATCATAGATCGAACTTCTCCCTAGCTGTCAAAGTAGAAACAAGGCCTGTTAACTACCAAGGAATTAGAACTAGCTTCTCCGAGCACACGAAGCTGGAACGAGCTAAGCACTTCTGAGCAGCAAACTCAATGAAGATGAAGCTTGGTTCTCAGATCAAGTCTGCTATATTTTATCCGAGCACTGGCCAAAATTTAGTTAGAGTTCTACGCATCTTGCGCGGCACGGCTATTTTTTATTCTTCCATTCAACTCGATGCAATGAATGTGCTATGCTTGATGGATCTCGATAAACAACATTCGAAGAAAGAAAGAAAATGTTGAAAAAGTTGATTCGAATTTGTATCATGTTTGTGTAGGACACTTCGCCGTCTTATGTCAGATATAGTATAACAGGTGTATATGCAATTTGTATCGGACGTGGTATCAGTCTGTAGCAACCGACTCAGATGCGATTTTTTCTCTTTATATATGTATCTCAGTAGTTCATAAGAAGAATTGCTCCATGAAAAGCATTTTATTGTAAAATCTTTTTATTACAGTGATTTGTCTTCGAGTATCCGTAGTTTTTTTTCCGTAAAAGGTTTTTTATGTAAAAATTTATGTCTCTTGTCTATATTTTTCTGTACATTATTTGCAACAGAAAAGAATGGTGATTGTTTGACTAGCACATGTTGGATCTAGAGCACACTCTTGAACGGCGATCACTACTTACTTTCAAAGTCAAAAGGCTAAGTTCAGCAAAGTTTACGCAAGGGAAAGCTAGATTTTGTTGACTTACGTGGCCACACACCCCATCACACAAATACACAAAACAGCAGGATTTTGACCAAGCTTCTTATATAAACTTTGCTCTTTAGAGAAACTAGATAAACAGAAACATGGTTTCTATCAAGCTTGCGCTTCCAGTGGCTCTCCTGCTGTGCGGTAGCTGTCTCTACTCCCTCTCTTCTTCCTCCAGCTCTTCTCTCTCATCGCTCTCGCCCACCGTCGTTAATGGTGTTCTCTGAATTGTGTAGTGCTCATGGTGGTCGGATCCATACAGGGCACAGAGGCAGAGGGGAAGGTTTGCCCCATGTTCTGCGTCGAGGCCAAGTACATGACGTGCCCGTCGACAGGCTGCGAGCAGAAGAAACCGGCGTGCAACTGCTGCCTCGCCGGCGAGAAAGGCTGCACCATCTACCTCAGCAACGGGGAAGTGATGAACTGCAATTGACTTGAAGAGCCTGCTCATGAACTCATTTTCAGTATGTTCCGAGAAGATTTGTCTCGCTGTTGAATAAATAAAGGTCTCCCTGGTGTATTACTACAAGTGTGGCCACATGGATGCGATTTTTGCTAAAACTAACGAATAACAGTAATCATTCGAAAGAAAAATGGAATGCAGTAGCTGCCTGTAATTTATGGTTGGAATTCACTGGAAGACGAGACCAAAAATCACATTGCAGCGTTGCACAGCTAATTTTATAGGAACCAGACAATGAAAAAAAATACAAAACATCATAGGACTATGTCATAGTGAGTGATCTGAGACGTACTCATATTCACGTTATGGCTATGATTCTCGGTTAAGACAGTTAGTTAGTAGAGACGTGGTTACGCTGGATGTGGGATGGCACGGCTGAAGTGGATCATGGTGTAAATATAAGCAATTAGTTTTTGTTTTGTTTTGTATTCGCATAATATAAATTAGAGAAGAAAGTTAAGAAAAGCTGCACAGTTTTAGCATGACACAAAATTCCATTCTCTCATAGTCATTATCGAATATAGAAATCCCCGAGTGTTTGAGTGTTTGTGGTCATAGTCGACTGCTCGAAGTCATAGTGATATTGCAGCACTCGTAAAATCACTGTAGCAGTGGTACTGTAGCAGTCGTAGAATTACTGTAGCAGCCATATAAACACTGTAGCAGTGGTATTGCAGTAGTCGTAGAATCTCTATAGCGGTAGTATTGTAGCAGTCATAGAATTACTATAGCAGTCGTAGAATCACTGTAGCAGTCATAAAACCATTGCAATCATCAGAGTAGTCGAGTATACTGTAGTCATAAACGAGTACTAGGTACTCGTAGTTATTTGTACCATAGTCATAAACGAGTACAAGGTACTCGTAGTCGTGTGTGTTCCAACAAAGCGCATGGACTTGGTGAAGGACTGCCACGCTGCCACCCAGCGGTTGGCCACGTGGTGGACTATGTTGCCACCGGCGCTCTCCTCGGCGAGGAAGAAACTAGAGAGGTCGACGGGGACGTCGAGACAAGGGACGACGTTCAGATCGATGTAGCAGAGCGGATCGACGCTGTCGTCGTAGGCGGTGGGGACGACGACGCCATTGTTGCTGTAGAAGCGGCCGCAGACACCATTGAAGGGGCCGATGGCCAGGGAGAAGAACGAAAAGACGTCGCCGTGGTAGTACACGATGACTGGGAGCGGCCGGGACGTGGACGTGGCCGGGGCGAAGACGCGCGCCCAGATACCGTAGGAGGCATTGATGGTGAAGTCGAAGGAGCGGACGTCGGAGGCGTCAGGACGCGGGCTGGCGCGCGTGCTCAGGAGGCGTTCAATGACCGAGTAGAGGCAGCGGTTGACGGTGCCGTCGCGGCACTCCACGGCATCATAGCGGCCATGAGCCCAACCAGCTGGAGGGACACCGACAATGGCAGGATGGGCCACGGGCGGTTGGTGTCAGGTAGGAGTTGGTTGATCTTATGTAACTTATTTTGTTTATAATTTTACTTTTTTTTAGAGATTCTACTACTAGTAGTATAGATGATAGTATAACTAAATCATAATTAATCTGAACTATAATATTATAAAGATTGAATAGCTCATATTCATTTTAAGGTACCGTAAAAGAGCTCATTTTCCAAACTCACATTGTTCAACTAACAAAGCTTACTTTGACTGGACTTACAGTCCTGGCTATTTTCATACATCAAAAAATATATTTTGTCCTGCACAGCATAAAATGTAGCTTGTATCATATGCAAAGGGGTAGGTAGACGAGATTTTCAAGTTTGTCTTCTACATTGTAGAACAATGAGGGGAATTTATGAGCACGATCTTACAAAGGATCAAAACAGAAGTCCGAAAATGACAATTGCCACAATCAAAATTCAGTTAGCGAACCTATATGAAAGATGCCTCACTCCGTTTGACTCAGTGATTAAACATGAATAATTTCCTTCAGAATTGGTGGTAGACTGACCCTCCATACAAAGTAGAAGCGAAGCGCTTGCAGATCAGACCGACAAAGATAGCTTTGGTCAAGTTCTCTTCCGAGGGCACCCCAGCTATGCAGCATTTCTACCTTCCACTTTCTCCTCTGCTGCTTGCTCACTTGCTCAGGTTGTCAGGCACTCTAATGAAGTTTTTTATTTTAATTTTTATATGTAGGTACCATGGCGGGGTTAACTGCAACCCTGAAGTAAAAGTTCGCCCCTTTCTTTGTCTTCAAGTGAAGTGCATGGACATGACATGCCCATCAAGTGGAAAGGCGCAGGAGCTTATATGTTACTACTGCCTTGCCAATTGCGAGGGGTAAAGGGTTTTGCCAAACACTTGCACAGCTGTTTAAGGGGCTAAATTTCCATGATTCACAGGGCTTAAGGCTTCGGTTTTTGGCTGTTGGCTGAAATTACACAATAGCAGCTATTAGCTTTTTTGAGAAAAAGAGAAAAAATTGAAAAATTTAAGTGTAATACCCAAAAAAAATGATTCGAGAATTAATCGATTAATTGGAGGGAAGGACCATATAGTAAAGAGTTAAATAGAGATTTCCAGAGGGGGGATTTCTGAATATTTTGGCAACCTGGGCCTGGGCCTGGGCCTTGGCCCAAGAGGTGGCCGGCCAAAAAGGGGGGGAGACACCCCTCCCCCAAACCCTGGCCGCCACCCCTTCTCCCCCTCTCCTCTCCCCTTGAGGCCGCCACCCCCCCTCTCCCCCCCTTGCGCCTCCCAAGTCCAGCAGCCCCTCTCCCTCCCCTCCTCCCTGCCTTGTGCGCCTCCTCCTCCCCCTCCTCCCTGCTTTGTGCACCCTCTTCCTTGCGGATCCGGAGAAAGGGAAGAGGAAAGGAAAGAAAGAAAAAGGGGAAGTGGAAAAGAGAAGGAGTTCGTGGGGTGTTCATCGTGTTCTTCAGCATTTTGTCAAGGGTAACCCCCTGTTTTTCCCCAATTAGATGCATATTTTAGTTGTGATAGCAATGTCGGTACTCTAAACTGCTAGGAAAGATCTCGTTGGACAACTGTGTTGGGGTAGTTTCGTGGGGATTCAGGTCTGGACCTCTCCTAGAGAGTTGTAGAGAACGTCGTTATCTTTCAATGAAGTGCTAGAACGCGTCGATCGGACCTTTGTAGCAGAAGTTATGATTTTTCTTGTAAAGCCTGTTCTGCAGATCGGGAGTTTTCTGTCAGATTTTGGTAGAATGGATTGGGCGATTAGAAAACGGGAGAAACAGATGATCTCCATATTATAAAAGTTGTAGATAATTATCGTAGCTTTCCAGGAAGGTCAAGAAATTATGATTTGGACACTCGGTCTGGAAGTTATGGTATTTTTAGTGCTCTGTCCAGAGAACCCGACGTGAACATTGATGTTTAAGAAAATTGGATAGTGCAGGTAGAAGATGGCCGAATCAGGGAAGCTCACCAACTAGGTTTAGTTAGATAACTTAATTATCTTTCCAGAAAGTCAAAGAACACCCTATTCGGACTCTTGTACCAATATTTATGAATTTTTGAAGTTGACTGTCCTCAGAGGGGAGCGGGATGACCTGTAGGATTTGGGAATTGGAACCAAGTTAGACGAAGTTGCTAGTTCGTGATTGTCTTTATTTAGGCGAAGGTTCGCCACTGTTATCTTAGCATCTATTATAATTATTCTTCAGGTAGAGGACGGATCCCAGAGGTGGCACTTTTCGCACGTCCGCCGTTTTCTCGCGGTTAAGGCAAGTATAATGATGGTTTGAAAGTTGATAGTGTGGAATGTCGATGTTTGATCCATAATATGAATATATCCGTGTCATGGTTGTGGTAAGGATGTATTGGTGCCGTTTATGGGTGTTTACAATTTTACAGTGTTTAAGAACATTTCTGGTGCATGGTTAATGTGCATGCAAGATTTATTTTATTGAGTCATTCACGCATATGCATCATGCTGATCTATTGAAGTCTTGGTCACGAGATAACTAAGTGCCGAGGCCCCCGTCGTGTTGATGACATAACGGGCTAAAGGTCCCCATACTCGTGGAGTATGGGAAATTGGTCCCTGTACCAAGTGGTACAGGCATGGGTGTGCATCGACGGACGCATATTCTGCATTACCGGTAAAATGCAAAAGAGAAAGAGATAAAGAGATTGTTGATCATCTTGCATAGCATGGCTATTTGTATGGTTGATGGATGAATGGGTGAAGTGATGTTCATGAATGTTTTTGCTATTTTCTATTATATTTGCTGAGTCGTTAGACTCACTCTTGTTGTTGTTTCTTTTAGGTACCGTTACGAGATCGACATGCATGGGGAAATGACAGAATAAACTTGTTGTACTAGCACGTTCCACCCATAAAGAAAACAAAGGAAAAGAAATAAATATAGAACGAAAGAAACATTTAAGTATCATTTGATTTTATCCTTGGATGTTACTTGTAATCAGAGTTTAGAATATTCATGATGCTCATGCTCTTTCTCTAAGTATTATATCCATGAATGGTTTGGTACCCTTTAATTTAAATGCTTAACATTGAACTTATTACTTGAGGATTGTTTACTATAATTGTTATTACTTGTGAGATCTCTATTTTGGATAGATAAACAAAGGAGGCTCTGCCAAAATTTTGTATTATGTAATTAGTTAGCATTGTTTCTCTTCTAGTTTGGTAGCATTCTGGGCCTTTGCTCGACTGGGGTGTTATATTAAGAAAAATTGAAAAAACCGTTGTATCATTATGAAAAATGCAAAGAAATAGGAAAAAAGCTAAAATAAGCCTAAATTAGAAGCCAATATGTTTTAAATAGTTTCTAATTTAAATAAGATAGAAGCTGAAAACAGAACCATTTAGAGCGGGACAACATCTGCATAGTCACGCTTTAACATGTGAAGTCAGGGATTTTACAGAACTGAGTGGCTGTGTGGTTAAAAAAACGTCTTTGGCAGTGGCGGGGCCAGACTTCTTCAATTGTGGGGGTCAATTATTGAACATATGAATCTGGGGGGGAGCTTTAAATTGTTTGAACTTCCTTAGGACTTGCACATAATTTCCTATGGTTTATCAGGCTTTTCCAGAAAAAATTTTGTAGTTGACCTTACAAGCCTCTACAATCTAGAATTTCTTCAAATAATCCATTTTTTTTACAGAAATAGCCTCCAATCGCTCAATGGTTGGGTGACTAGAACCTCTCGTCCAATAGCCGCACGACACGCAGCCAGTTCGTGGGCCGTTGGGCAACAGATTGCAGTCGCCTAACCGTTTGGCGAGAGGTTGCAGTCGCCGAACGGTTGGGTGACTGCAACTCCAATCATCCGACTGTTCGACGATTGTAATTCAGCCCAGTTTTGCGCAACTGGCCCCCCAACAATATATGGGGGTAAATGACAATTGTTGTAGGTACGTAACATGTATCGAATTATATATATAAGTTGTATTTTTTTTGGAGAAAAGGGAGGCAATGTCGGTTGATGCATTTATGATTTTCGTAGATTATAAATGGTACAAAATCTATTAGATGCGCAATAACATTTTGTGATCGTCATATATGGTTGTAGTGCAAGAAATTTTGTGAATTTTTTAGAATGATTGGTAAGTATGATGGTAAGTGATATTATGATGAAACTGGGAATTCATACATGAGGAGAATTTTTTCATATTATTGGGTGCGTTTGTACGCCAACAATTGAATGCGAAAGGACGATAAGATGTGCTTTTGCGAAATAAAATAGACTTTATAATAAAGCTGAGAATAACACAACACACGGGGTTTGCCTACATGCATAAGAAAGAGTATCATGTACGATGCAACAAGCCGAGCTACTCCTATGATATATATGCACATTTTTGAAATGAAAATAAATTCGAGCTTCAGGGGAGTAGTGTGGAACGGCCCAGTCTACTACGTGAACCGATGCTATTTTTCCTTCCTTATGAGCTCTGCATTGAACTCCTCAACGACCTCTTTGGCCTTGGCTGCCGTCTCTCTCTTTTTCATGTGCTCCCTGCGTGTGCATGTCTCGAGATGAGATTTCGTCTTGCGACGTATACGCTCGGCTTGCTCATCGCTGCGGTGCTCCCCCTCGCGGATCTCGCATGCCCTTTTGACATTCCACTGCTTGATGTCGAGAGCCTACTAGTTATACAGGTGGATCTCCAGGTCGATCCACTTGCGGTAGCCACATAGCAGTTCCCGGGACTATGGGTAGACGAGAGAGGTTGTTAGTGCGTACTTTAAAAAAGAAATATACAAGCTAAGTAGTGGTCCTTATCGATTGTCGATAGGTGCTTGTGTCCCGACGACGGTCGGGATGGTCACATGAGTAGTTTGCGCAACCTCAGTAACATATGCTCAGGCTGAGCTGCCGCTTATATTTGAAGAATTTGCATAGGTCTCTACACCAACAGAGGGGTGACGTCTCCCCCTCGGGTAGTTGTTGCGGCGAACACTCGGTTGGAACGTTCAAGATGGGGTTGTTGCTACGGGGGTTGTCATTGCGGGGAGCTGACCTCTTAGCATGCTCCGCTTGTTCGACCCAGGACGCAATAGCCCTTGTTTGTTCGTCATGTGCCGCAGCAGACCTTGGTAGTTCGTGGGTCTCCTCCCATTGCTTCATCATCTTATTTCATTGGTTCTTCTGCCTCTTGTCCATCCCGACGTGGTGAAGCAAGCTCTGGTATAATGTTGGATTTAGTTGTGTAGTGTTCTCTCTCATATCTCTTCCACCTCCTTTTATAAATCAAAGGGTTGACATGATGTGGTTAATTTCTTTGTGAGTAGTCTGCGAGGTAGAGTACTACCTCACCTGGTATTGTCACTACGCAAAGCTGTCGCATCTGGGTTTGTCACTATGCAAAGCTGCCCCGTCTGGTCTTATCACTGCGCAAAGCTGCCTAGTATGGTCACTTCGAAAAGCTACCCGTTCTGGTCTTGTCATTGCGCAAATTTGCTCCGTCTGGTCTTGTCACTTCGCCAAGCTAGCCGTCAGGTCTTATCACTACGCAAAGCCGCCCTGTTTGGTCTTGACACTACGGAAAGCTACACCCTTTGGTCATGTTACTGCGCATAGCTAGCCCGTCTGGTCTTGTCACTGGACAAAGCTGCCCCATCTGGTCTTGTCATTATGAAAAGCTTCACCCTTCGGTCCTGTAACTACGCAAAGGTGGCCCGTCTGGTCTTGTCACTGCACAAAGCCACCCCGTTTAATCATGTCACTGCGTAAAGCTACTCCATCTGGTGCAGTGACTGCGAAAAGATGTAGAGAGTTGTCACGTCATGGTATGCTTAGTCCTATCTTTTCGGTCCACCCCCACGGAATATAAAAAACACGCCCACCCCTTTGTTAGTAAGAAGAAATACCTTCTGCGTGGTAGAGTAATATACTAGAGCAGACGCCGAGGGGCCAGTCGAACATATGTCACTAAAGGAAGACCTTCCGCTGGAAAGGCAGGAGAACTTCGGCCCCAACTACCGCTTGATGCCAGCAGGCGTGCTGACCGATGTGGTCGAAATGCAGACATAGGAAAGACACAGTCATGTAGGTATCGAATGACCCGTTCGATGGCAGACAACGTTTCTTCCAATGCTCACACTCTGGGGTACAATTTACACTAACTATACTATCATCATAGCGTAATCCATGCTCATTTGCACCGATATCGCTCCCTTTCCTCCGACCCAATATGCATCAACTCCTTATCAGCTCTCACACGCACCGATGCCACTCTTCTCTCGCTGCTTGAGCTCTCTCCTACTATAAATAACTCTTAATGGGTTTCGACAATTTACATGACGTACTTATTTAAATACCAATATACCAATTCTGACGGTGCACATGAATTTTCAATGTACTACCAACATTATATTCATTCGGAATTAATCATAAATGTTATTAATAATGTTTTGCACAAAATAAACTATTTACTTTGTACAAAAATATTGACTAAATTTTGAACTATAATTTTCTACGGACTACATTTTCTTAAACTATAATTTTCTACGAATGTTAATTTGCTACTCATGCTAATTTTTTACATAGGGTCTGTTCTTTTCAGCTTCTCAAAACGACTTTTAGCTTTTGCTACAGTACCTAACTTTCAAACGGAGTAATTTTTTAAAATGGAGTCTACAAATTAATTATAGTACACGTTAAAATCCCAACATCTATACTATCTAAAATTGCAAACGAATATCTCTTTCTCCATAATCTCTGCCGCAAACAGCTAAAATTCAAAAATTTCAGCCAAAAACCAAAAGTCGCAGTCAAAAAGAACATGCCCTATAATTCTCTACGGATGCTAATTTTCTACAACTATATTCAATAAATTTTCTACAACTGTAATTATCTACGAATGCTAATTTTCTATAAGTACGTTGACTAAATTTTATACGACTATTTACTTCACAGTAAAGTTGTATCATTCTTTTCTACAGCTATGATTTTCTACTGATTCTAATTATACATGATGTTCTACTCTTTTCTTTCTTTCTTTCCCTTCTCTTTCTCTCTCGTGCGGATAAAGGGAATGGCCACGGCTCGACCATGGGTCAATTTATACTACGTCCAGTCACCCAACCGTTGGGCGACTGGAGTTGCAGTCGCCCAACGGTAGGGTGATAGGTCCCAGTTGCCCAATTGTTGGGCGATTGTAATTATGTTGCCCAATGGTCCGCGGACTGCTTGCACGTCGTGTGGTCGTTGGGCGAGAGGTTCTAGTTAGGGCGAAAGGTTCCAGTCGCCCATCGGTTGGACGATTGGAATCCATTCCTGCAAAAAAATTTCGCACAGGTATTTTTTTTGTAATCTTCAATAAAAATGGATTATTTAAAAAAATTCCTACCATCTACATGCCTCCACCCCTGAACTTCAGTGTTTCTCCTTTACAAGCTAAAACAGAAACATGCAGTTCTTGTGCATGATGTTCTTGTGAACTTTACAAAATAAGTTGCTGTTTTTATGCCAACTAATTCAAAGTAATATTTTTACCAAAAGATACAAGAGGCAGAGAGACTCTTCCTATTGAATACTCGAAAAATGAAGGTTACATATTTCCCAATTTGTTTACACCCTGTTCCCATGCTCATGTTTGCACCAACCAATCTGACTATGCAGCTCCACATGTCAGTGAGCATAGGAACATCGGTCGGGAGAAGGAAAGATAAGACCTTAACATCCGGTGCCACAAACCTGTGTTGCAAACCTATGCTTTGTTGTAAATGAGGATGCCATGTATTACAATAACACAAACCGCACAAAGAAGTGGTGCTCCTGTTCCAACATCTACGCTAAATCTGAGTAACTACTTCAGAAACTTCATGGCTTTCCTACTTAGAAGAATTTAAAGACATAATGAAAGTAATTTTGTTAATTCTGCTCAACCCATTGACCAGACTCACAAGCCAATTACAGTAAGCCAGCCAACAATAATTATAGAAATTGAAATCTGTAAAGCATACTGAACAGAGTTTCCACAAACACTAATCAACTGATAAACCTTTTTCAATACATTCAAATTCTTAGTCAGAACAAACCATCAACACCATCCTAAAACCTCAGCAAGGTCTCATTTACAACCACAAGTAGCAACTTCACAGTGATATGCACATTATCGGTACCCCAGCTGAAGCATTTAATAAGGATTATAAACTGCAGAGCATTTTAAAAGTAGTCCCACAACTATTTCAACTAATTACTCCCCAACTTTTGTTCTAGTTAAAATTAGTAACAAAAAATTATAAGACATCTCTAAAATATCAATTTCCCCTTAGGGCAAACTTCACACCATCCGACCTTGCAAAATACTACCCAAAGCCACACCTTTTTTCACCTCAATTGCAACAACTGAACACTGATTACTGATACATGAAAGCTGCATTACCGGAATCCTCTCTTTAAGAAACACACCATTGTTACAATTGAGTAGATAGAAATCCACTGCTCATCACCAAATCGCTTCGTTCTAAGTAAAAATTCTCTCTTTCTCATACAACCAAACAAGCAGTAAAGAGAGAACTCAAAGCTCTATTGCTAAGTCTAACACCATATTTTCGAAAGCCCAACTGGCACTTCCACCACCAATGAGAGGATATCCAAAGTTAATTTCATTCATTATTGATTCCTAGGTTCCAAAATTATCTCTTTTTCTTCGTACAAGAAACACAAACAAATCAAGAAACAAAGCCATACAGAGCTCTCGTCCTCTCATTCGAGAACAATCTTGGCGCCGACCGCCCGCATCTTCTCGGCGATGCTCTCCGCCTCCTCCTTCGGCACCCCGGACTTGAGCACTGCCGGGGCCTTCTCCACGAGTTCCTTCGCTTCCTTCAGGCCCAAATTCGTGAACGCCCTCAGCTCCTTGATAATCTTAAGCTTCGCCGCGGCGTCGAACCCCTCCAGCTTCACGTCGAACGCCATCTTTTCCTCCGCCTTTACCTCCTCACCGGCCGCCCCAGGGGCCGCTCTGCCGTCGGCGAGCGGGGCTGCGCCACCCGTGAGGATAGCTAGGGGAGGGAGCTGGTCGACGCCGAGGCGACCGCGCAGGGTGTCGGCGAGGGAGGAGGCCTCGATGAGGGTGAGACCGCAGATCTCGTCTACGAGAGCGGAAACGCGCGGGGTCGGGGTAATGGTGGAGAACGTGGCGGCGGCTGCGTACGGGTGCGCGGCTGGGAGGAGGCGGCGGAGGTGGAGGAGGCGGGAAGCCATTAGGGTTTTGAGATCGGAGGGGGATGTTGCCAAGGGGGGAGAAGCAAGGCGAGACACGAGACAGCACATTTCATGGTGCGAATGCGTAAATTGTACTACCGCAATCGAAATCTGTACCACTTATTCCTAACTTAAAATGCCCTGTTCCGCAGCGATTGTCGTTTCATATACCATCAATTTTGGTGAAAAGTCATTTTTGTTAGAAAAGATTGGTCCAAAGTTATTTTATATAGGTATGTTTTGCACGTTTCGATGGTGTGCATATTTTACCTTAACCATATCTACAGACCCTTAGAAGTAATCAGCAACAAGTCTTATTACATAGTTTAGTTTTATATTGTTTATTTTATTAAGATACCATATTTTCTCTCCTATATAATAAGGGAACAATATCTTTGTGCTTATCTTTTTCTATGTTTGTTCTATATTAGTACGAGACTATCTTAAAATATTAATATAAGATACATTATTAACATGAGATTACTCGCAAGTCACTGATGATCTACGTATATCGTTCTAGATTATCTCACAAGCTGGATCAATCTATTTATGCACTATTTTTTGTTTGATCTACGTTTGTCCCCGAGGTACCACCGAGAGGAGCACAAAGCCAAGACTACTGTAACATTGCTCGGAAATCGCGTTCGTTTTTCCGCCGTCCAACGCAACAGAGAAGCAACGCACTTTCTAATAGCTATGCTTAATTCTCTACTTCATTATTTCACGTGTTGCTTCTCCTGATCGCTATGTCCTTCTCAGTTTTGCATAATCCGATCACGTTTGATGGTTGCTACCGAGGCGTCAGAATCTTTGCGCATGCATGGATCAGATCAGTATATGCATACATTAGATGCAATTTTGATTATCTAATTTAGATTGAATCTACTATTCAAACTCCCTGAGGGCTTCGCCTCCGCGTTGCTCTCCTCACC
This sequence comes from Melocanna baccifera, assembly GCA_036346265.1. Lineage (NCBI taxonomy): Eukaryota > Viridiplantae > Streptophyta > Magnoliopsida > Poales > Poaceae > Melocanna > Melocanna baccifera. The sequence goes on from CM070682.1 coordinate 37,715,874, forward strand.
GGTGGCACCACGGCTCCATACAACGCTATCGACCGAGTGGACCATCGGCCATCGCCACCAACGGGCTAAACTAGCCTCACGCCTCCTCGTGCACACCATCGGCTGCTAACGTCAATGGGTGACAGACACACGCCTCCACGTGCTCGCCGTCGCGCCACGTAGATCGATTGGACCGGGTGCATGCCTCTGTGTGCGTGTCATCAGATCATTGCCTCCTAGGGCATCTCGCTATCGTCAAGATTGGTCTCATAGTGGGGTGAGACGTGTCATCGTCGCCTCCACACTGCCGGCACCGGTCATCTCCATCGCCTCCATGTTGACACCGGTTGCATCGCCTAACATGCTTTGTGCTCACCATCACCTCGGCGATCTCCGACCAAAGATTGAGACGACAATGATGCCTTCACATCATGGCCGCCACCACCAGGCACCACACCATCATTGTTGCCCTGTGCACATTATCGGGTGGAGCTACCCCGCGCCGCTACACAGCCTTCACACCCATGGGGCAAGGCCTCGCATCGTCAAACCGCTTCTGCGGCACACATGGGTAAAGGCCGTGACACTGACGCCACACCAGCCATTGGCAAGGTCGAGTCGGGCACAGGGCGTGCCATTGCCGTCCTTGGCATGGTTGGGCAGGCGTCATCCCCGCTCCAACCGTGGCCCCTTGGTATTGGCGAAGGGGAGACCATGTGGACCACAGTTGTGTTCTTATCTCTTGTCATTAGAAGAGGGGAGGGGATTGAGGCCACGCATAATGCCATCGTCGCCGCCTTTGGGCCTTGCCGAGGCCATTGCACCGCCCACCACCGACACCGTTGTCTTCCGTGACGCTGCCTGGTCGAGCACCCAATACTGTCACGACACGCCTCCGCATGTGCATGGCATGCGCCGCAACCGCCGTCATCAAGGATGAGGTAGGTACTACACCGCCACCGTTGAGGACATGGTAGACCACACATTCGTGTCATTGCTCTCGAGGATGGGCACTGCACTGGTCTCATCGAGCTCAGCCTTTACGGGATATGCCATCATTGCCATAGTCGGAAAGAAGCACACCGGAAATAGTCGGCATCTTTGTAGAGGATTTTGCAAAAGAAATCCCACCGAATTTTAGATTTAATTGAAAAGTCTATTTAGCTAAATATTTGCAAAAAGGAACCTTGATGTTTCGGATATTAAGTAAATCAGTCTTGGTGACTAGTAAAATTGACAAAAGCCCTCCAATTTTTAGGGAATCACGTCATAGGACTTCCACCTTCAGTAATTTTGCGGACAGGACGTTGTAAGTTTTATTTACACACACACACACATATGTGTGTGTCCTTTTGATATTTGTTTTAATTCCAATAGTTAGTTCATTTTTTCCTATCAGTAATTGCTATAAATTCATTCTGGGCTTACAAAATTATGGAAAATTCGAGGAACTTTCTGGAAATTAGTAGAAATTTATCTAATGCTTAGGAAAATTACTTCCTTGCTGTTTAGATATATTTGAGATGTTCTCATGCTTATAGCATAATTAAATAATCTTCCGTTTGCACTTCTACACATCTGCTTCTATACCTCTGTCTCATCTTTCCAGCTTCATCTCAGGTTCTAATTCTTTCCCTCCATTTTCATTATGTTTGGATTTTCATGATGCAGCTAAGCCAAAATCAAGATAGCAATTCCAGAATTAAGGTTATATATTTAGTGTGATTTGGAGAACTCTGTAGTGATTTCCCAGTGTTTTCTGCGTGCCTGTGGTTTTGATCAGGTTACGAAATTATTGGGATTATCATGGCCAGGGTCGCTTTGCAGAGCCAGGATGTGGAGCTCATTGCCATCAACGACTCCTCCATCACCATAGACCACATGGTATGCCCTTCCATTAAGCGCTCTGATTCTCTGATGCAGCTTTGGAAATCAATGTTTGTATCTCAGCATTTAGCCACGAACTTGCTGACTTGGTCCCTACTCTGTTGGTTCTTTTAGTTTGGATACGTTGACTTTGAGGTTTACTGGTTTACTTTGTGCTAAGCTAAGGCTACATTGCATGTGCCTGCTTTGCATGCCATCAGATTTGCACTACCATAACATTCGGCTGCAGGTGTTCAACATGCTTTGTGGTGTGAAGAGATTGCATGCCACATGGTTTGTGTGATTGTGTATATTGTGCTTAATGTGCAGACTTGTATGTTCAGGGATTGTAACATGCACGGGCGATGGAGGCAAAGCGATTTCAAGGTGGACGACCCCAACACACTTCTATTTGGCGAGAAGGATGTTGCTATCTTCAGAATGGAAACCATGTCCACATTGCCGTATGCTTAAAAGTTGTTTTTGATCTAGTTGCTGTGCTAATATTTGGTATCTTGTACCCAAGTGAGCCTGATATAATCCCCTGGTACGAGACTGGTGCTGAATTTATCGTGGAGACCACCCTTGACATTCATCAGTCGGCTGCTGATTATAAGGTGTATCTCTTTAATCTGACATTTGCCAGTGGGTTGCATATTATACGTCCAAACATATAGCCGTGGCGATTTTTTCGTTATGGTGGTTTTATTAATATCAGGATGGCAGCTTAGAATCAGAAAAGCGTTCACTTGTTAGAAAGATTACACGCGTATAGCAGGCGGGGTTGTTGGCAACTTGTTTCGGAGGAATATGAAGGAGTGGGAACCTCATACTAATTTTCAATGAACAGACGAAACTTATAATCTATCGCCCTAAAAGTGGTCAGAGAATACCATGATTCAGAAACTATATTCTGTTTGGGTGGATGCTGCGTGTTTTAATTTACATTTGGCTAGTTTTGTCTTCTTTAAAGGACTGCTCGTGGAGGTGTAGCAAATACAGGAGAACTTAATTTGGTACCTTGTGAAATAAATCACATGACTTGCATGTATATAATTTTTTGTTATGTTTCTGTGTTGGTTTCAAACGCCATCTATTAGTAGCTTTTCACGCTTTTGTTATGGTTGTGATGGGTGTATGGATGCTGATCATGTAATGAGTTGTCTCGTTGACTTCTTCTCCATACATACTATCCTCTTTGTCTAGTACCATTAAGTACCAGTCGGTGTTTACATAAAAACTGGACTATTTGACTCGCATTGCTGTATGTTTTGAAACTGTTGCTTGCCCTATTACGGTATTACCTGCTGTTTGCTGTTGTTCCTCGATTTTCCCAGCTGGTTACATGGTTCATGTTTTTCCCTGCAGCAGTGTTTCTCAATTTGATTGATTTGTTTCTCCATCAAAAGGTTTTGTTATGCATGTTATGTTGTTTCTCAGATGCAGTATGTTAGACATGCCACTTTTTATTTGCATACCAGATATTGTGTTGACTGCTTACAATTTTTACTTCAACATTGATCGGGTCCATGCCAGCTAGTGCACTCGTTACATTGACATTGGCTCAAATTCAATCGCCATCAGCAATCGCCTTGCTCTCCTTGCAAATGTACTTTTCTCTTTTCCCATTTTACTCTCTCTCTCTCTCTCCCTCCCTCCCTCCCTCCCTGTGTGTGTGTGTGTGTGTGTGTGTGTGATACTGATTAATTTTTGTTACGCAGATCCTTCACGATAGGTTTGGCTTGGCACATGTGTTTGCTCTCCAGCTACTCAGAATAGTTGCAGGGCTCCCTTTCTTAGGATTTATCGACGCAGCTCAAGCGCCGCCAAGGTTTTTCGCTGTTCCTAGTTAACCAACTCTCATTTTGTAGTTATTGACTGTTAAGTTTATCTTAAGCAACACTAAGTAAGTTTATCCCTACTTTAATCTCCTCCTGATTGTTCAACTATTCGCTGCCCCACATGCATTGTTCGATGCCTCCTTCCTCATTCTGTTTGCTTTCTGTCGCCCTAGGCCTAGCGTCTACTTTGGCTTGGCAAACTCTTGGTCTGGTGTGTTGATATGATCCAACAAGTCCCACAAGCCTGGTAGCGTCGACTACAGATGTCTCCTGTACTGAGATGAGTTTGGTCTGTTGACGTCGACTGATGATGTATCTTCCTCCATTGTAGACAGGTCGTCTGTACATACAGCGATACACACAACACATCTTCTTGTGATCTATACACATGTATAGATAAACCGTTAATACATGTATCTTGCTTGTTCTGCTATATTCACATATATACATACGCTGATACACATACATGTAGCCTGCTTGTTCTGTTATATAGCTATATAGTGCTGCTCAGTTTGTACATTAGCATGATTTCAAGAGAGGTGTTCAATTTGATCTTGAGCTCAGTTCTAGTTTGTCTTGGGTTTGTAGGCCTATTATATTGTTTGAAATAGAAAGCAAGTAGTTGCTAATAAATATACATCACATAGCATCTATTTGCTTGACGATTGCTGGTAATATTGTCCTGGCAAGCGCATCTTTAACTGTCAAATAGTGAACAGGATTCAGGACAGACTCGCATGCCTTAATTTCTCTTGGGCATGCATCTGATGATCTCTTGTCCCTTGTTGTCATAATGTACACAGCAAGCACGTTACTTAGAAATTACTAGCTGACAAGTGACAACTGATCAAAACGGGTAAAAAGGATTGCATTAATCAGCTCTGCGTTCCAATCGTATAGCATGAGTAGGGCACAATACATGGAGGAGATAAATATGGCGCGCCAAAGCGTGCATCTTTCGCAACGAAGCTGCTTTTGTTAGTTTTTCTGCCTTATATATCATCCTAAAGTCAGGAGTTTCTGACAAAAACCTATGTCTCAATTTATACACACGCATTTGCACTCTTGTCATGAGACTGACTTGCTATCGTCTTCGGTTGGTGGGCGCACTTCTAGCTTCTGCTCCTGTTCTGGAATCCTGATCAAGAAACTTAGATTAGGTAATTGTGTTTTGAGAAACCTCAAACTTCTCTAGGCAGCAACCAAATGCACCTATAAGCCAGCTGAAATTTTCAATTAAAACTCTGCCACGAGAATTTTGTTTGTCCCAGGCTTGAAAGCTTATTTCAGAATGCACTTGAAGTTTACTAACCACCCACCTATGAGATTTAGCTTCTCGACAGTGATTTGAGGTGTAAGTAGTAAAGAGGGCGTGCTTACATCTCAGAGTCAATTTTGATTATGGCTTGGTTATGCTCAGCATGAAGAATCGCTTTGTTATCATCTGTATCACCCTGCGCAATAAGAAACACAAATAAGTTAAAAGTGAAATGTTCATATAAACAAGTTCATATTACAGATGCAACATACCTTTTTACTCGGATTGGCAGGATGCTGCACAGCCATTTTGGGGGCATTCAAAGGACTTCTTAGAGTACCCTGAAAATTTTTGAGGTTAAGTAGTAGCAAATGTGGGATGTGGCTAGCAGGGACAATAAACACCAGCAGTTGTTTAATTAGGCATTTTGTTAACCAATTAATATATCTTTTTATAAATTTGGTCAGATCCAGGAGCATGCTGCTTTTGCTTTGACATGCGGAAAAAAAGAGGGAACAAAACAGGCATCAGGGTTGGCAAAGAGGGAAAGTACCTTATTTGCCCACATTAGGCCACATGCATTACAGAGGGACCTTGGACCAGCAGGCCCCCGACGCATTGCTGGAGTAAGCCTTGAGCTGATGCCACAATTTTGGCAACTAGGAAAGCAAACCCACATTAGTACACAATATACACAGGCTATACACAGGCAGCAGCCTTCTGCATATGAAATTGGTGTGACACGATTTGCACATACTGACATACACACAGTTGACAGTTGACACACATCACAACAAACTCACTGGGTTTCTCGAAAATGATCATCCTCGCCGTTAGCTGGGGAGCCACAAGCTGCAAAAGAACATTCACCATCACCAAAATCTGCCCTTCCAGCAAACTGGCCTTTACGCCGTTTCATCCTGACACAATGTTAATGAGTATATATCGTGCAATGTATGAAACAAAATAATTCACAACAGAAACGACGTTCAGTAGCAATCTTTTGACCGCCAGATATGGTTTTGAGTAAGAATGATAAAGAGAACATGACTGCCTGGCAAGGTAATGGTAAATCATAGAACTGTAGAAATCTGAATTAGTTTCTTTATTTAGTGCAACCCATGTAAGCAGTTACGTGATATTTCTTCCTAAACCAACAAACATCAAGAACAAATTTTCATTTATTTTGATGACCCATTGGAAGAAAGTGCTATAAGCATTCACTTATGACAATCACGCAAGTTTAGCAATTTCACACTACAAGGGTAGTATAAAATGTAAAAGAGCACATTACTTCTAGTAACAAGCCTTTACTGCACCAATATTCTCAAAGATAAACATTTCATGATCCATATTCTCAGACATTAATTCTTGAATTATTCAATACCAACAAGTCGTCATATTGGATAGGCTAGACAAGAATAAAAAAAGTACTGAGTCATCAGAGTTATATACCCATAAAAATCATAATTTACTCCTGTGGCATAAAGAATTAGGTAAAATGTTGGCTTCGAGCCAAAGAAGATTGTGGCATTAGGTATGTAGAAGCTGCGGTGCATCCTAATTTCTGTGGTCTAAAAGTGTCATCAATAATCAAATCCTGCTTTGTTCGAAAGTGTAATATAGCATGTGGAAGTAAAATAGCATGTGGATACAATAAGATAATAACTCTCCTACCCTGCACATGAGTAGAATCACTAATGCAAACATTGCTACCTTTTTTATGGGAACATACATTAACTTAGCAACTCGGCAATATCATTTAAAGGTTCATTATGCATTCATCCTGGTAGGTCACGATGGTCTGAATATGTTCATCACAGGCATATATTACGACAGCACCTAGAATGGCATGGGCATGAATCGAGTCCGTACTTTTGGGCAACCTCCTTGCGCACACTGTATCTTATTTTCTTAGAAAAACATCTTTCCTTCCTCTTCTCACGAAACCTCATTAAGGAAGCAACCCTTCTGGCAGCCACAGTTGAACTCTGCACACATGAGACAAAGCTTTAGGAGAAACTAGAAATAGTCAAACAACCTTAGTGTAGAGATTCTACAGTGCATAAATACCTTTTCATATGCAGCAGGTACAGCCATGCTAACTAAACCAGGAGGCACCTCACACCCTCCAAGTACCAACAGAACAGCCTGAACCTGTAAAACACTAACATAATAGTTAGTCAAGTAAATCAAATTACAAATGGCCATTAACAATATGATCACCGCAAACAATCAAATAATAGTTTGTCAATAGCGACTTAATCATATGATCACCCTTGAAACTTTAAAATGGTTGCATCACAGCTGATTCATGGGACAGGAAAAGCTGAAAAAAAAAGAAGGAAGACAGATTAGAGTTGGGGCATCATCTTGACTAAGGTCACATGGTGAATACTCATAGAAGGATATGTATATAGTCCTTTGTATAGCGGGTTTTATGCTATTTTGCTCATGTCTTATACATGCTTATTATGGCACATTTGGCCCATGGAATAGATAAGAGCTCATTCCAAAACATGGTATCAGAGCACATGGCTCTTCATGAGCAGCCTTGTCCGCCTCTCCCTGCTCCACCAGCCAGACCACCTGTCAGTGTGGGTGCCGCTCCGGTTGATCCTGATGCCATTGCTGCATTTGAGGATGTTGTAGAGGTGTACCAGTTTGAACTTCATGCCTATGGGAGGTGGCAGGGTGATGAAGCCCGCGCCATCGCCATCCTGATTGGGAGCATAACTGTGGACATCTCTATGGACTTTGTCAAGCTTCCATCATCACAACTGATGTGGGAGTGTGTTAGGGTATAGTAGCTTGACTCTTTGGGACCAAATGTCTGTCAGACTTGTTCCTACTGTGTGTAGACCCAGGCTCATCAGGAGACTCATCGCCTCTACGACTTCTTAATGTGTCTTCGACCAGAGTTCGAGCCGGTTCGTGCTCACCTTCTAGCCCGCTCACCATGTCCATCTTCAGTGGAGACACTCACTTTTGTTCGTTCTGAGAGGACTCATCTTTGTAGCATGACTCAGCAACTGTTTTTTGTCGTCCAGGCTACTTGTACGCCCATTGCTCCTACAGCTCCTATGGCGGTAGTGTCTACTATTGCTCCTCCAGCATCGATGGGTGCATCAGTGGCTGCTGCGAGTGCCTTTACTAGTGGCCTTCACTACACCTAGTGTCAGTGTGATGGTCGCACCTACCAGACCTGCTCTACTTAGTCAGGAGGTGTTGGTGCTCCACGCCAACCAGACACCACTCAGTAGCTGGTCTCTCTCCTCCAGCGTCTAGTCATCAACCCTATCTCAGGATCTTCGGGTGCTGCCAGTCTTTCCACTCAATCTCCCACTTCAGGTTTATCATGTCATTGAATCCTAAACTCTGGTGCTTTCTTCCAATGACACTAGGCTATACTCACCTCACCTCTTTGAGTCATTTTGCTCTACATGTTTTCATTCAAACTGCATATGGTACCTCTCTTCTTGTTACTAGTCAAGGCACTATTTCTACTCCTAGTTTTCATATTCCTGTAGTTTCTCATGTTCTCTAGTTGGTACTGGCCCACGCCACCTTGATTCCCAATGTCTCTGGGAGCTCGACGGGCTGCGCCTTCCTTCCAATTTCGCTGCCTCCATCAGCCAATCAACCACTACTGCCACTACCTCCGCCGCTACCACTTCCATCAGTTTTGCTTAGTAGCATCATCGCTTAGGTCATCTATGTGAGTCACGTCTTTCTTTTTTAGTTGGTAGTGGTGTTCTTAGGTCTGTTCCCAATGATACTTCTTCATCTTGTATGGGTTGCAAGCTTGGCAAGCAGCTGCAGCTCCCTTATGGTTCTAGTGACCGTTTCCACTCGTCCTTTTGATTTGATTCACTCTAATGTATGGGGTCTGGCTCCCTTCATTTCGAAAGGGGGTTATCAATACTACGTGATCTTCATTGATGACTATTCTCGACACACTTGGATTTATTTCATGTCTTCTCGTGGCCAAGACCTTTCTATTTGTCAGCCTTTTGCTACTGTGGTTCGTACTCAGTTTGATTCAGCCATTCGTGTCTTTCGTGCTGGTTCTGATGGTGAGTACTGTCTACTGCTTTTCGTTAGTTTCTTTCCGCACAGGGCACACTTCCTCAGTACTTCTACCCTGGTGCTCACACTCAGAACGGTGTTTCTGAGTGCAAGCATCATCACCTTCTTGAGACTGTCTGTGCTCTGATGTTGGCCTATTTTGTTCCACCTCACTTCTGGGATGAGGCCGTTTCTATTGCCACCTACTTTGTCAACCTATAGCCCTCCACTACTCTTCAGGATTCTAGTCTGTTGAGCGTCTCTTACTATAGGTCTCCTCAATACAGTCACCTTCGCACCTTTGGCTGTGTCTACTTTGTTCTTCCACCTCGTGGGCACACAAAGATGACTATTCAATCAGTTAAGCGTGTTTTCCTTGGCTACAGTACTGAGCACATGGGCTCATCGGATGTGCATTTCGCGCGATGTCACCATCGATGGGTCCCTGCCTATCCTCGTGACACCATTTCCAGTCCGGACTCTCTAGCTAAATTGATCTCCTTTCTGACTTTTCCTGATCCTTAGCTCTCTACTCCAGTGGTTTCGCTTCCGTCTCCACCACCTCCACCAGTTTCACCTTTGGCTCCTTCCCCTTCGGCTCCCATTGCTTCCCCACTGGAGGATCCCACCAGCTATTTTATTGAGGTCTCCCCCTTTCCATTCCACTACACTCGTCATCCTCATTCTGATTTCTCTGCCAGCTCTGTCACCCTCTATCTCTACTTTTTTGTCATTATTGGGTCCTGCTCAAGTGCTTTTTCTCCCTCCTTGTTGGGTCCTGCTCCAACATCTCCGAGGTACACTCTTCATGATTGTAGTGCGATTTCGCATCCTAATCACTATGGCTTTGCAACTTCTACTACTTCTCGTACTGAGCCTACCTCTTATCGTGATGCTGCATCTCATCCTGAGTGGCAGCTCACTATGGCTGAAGAGATTGTTACTTTGGAGCGTACTAGCACTCAGGATCTTGTTTCCATTCATGCTTGTGTCACTCCTTTCACATGCAAGTGGGTCTATAAGATTAGGACTTATTTTGATTGTACCATTGAGCACTACAAGACACATCTCGTTGCACATGGTTTTCAATAGGAATATGGGTATGACTATGATGAGGCTTTTGCCCTGTTGCTCATACGACCATTATTCACACTCTTGTTGTCGTTCTCTATTCGGGGATGGACTATCTCACAGCTTGATCTTAAGAATGCCGTTCTCAATAGCAAGCTGCGAGAGGAGGTCTACATGCACTTGCCTCCTAGGTATTCTATCCCCGACGGTTAGGTTTGTTGCCTCCATTGTTCTCTCTATGGGCTCAAACAAGCCCCACATACTTGGTTTGAGTGTTTTACCTCTGTTGTCAATGCTGTCAGCTTCTCCACCAGTGATCACGACCCTGCTCTCTCTGTCCACATCTCCTCTCATGGTTGGAAGTTTCTTCTTCTCTATGTGGATGACATGCCCATCACTGAGGATGACTCTCAATATATTGACTTTGTGAAGACATGTCTCAGTGAGCAATTTCAAATGTCTGATTTGGATCCTCTTTGCTACTTCCTTGGGATTGAGATCACCTCTACGCCTGGTGGCTACTACCTCTCCCAGCAAAAGTACATACATAATCTTCTTGATCGCACTTGTCTCACCGATCAACGCACGATGGACACTCCTATGGAGCTTCACCTTCAACTTTGTCCTACTGATGGTACCCCTCTCGAGGATTCCACTAGCTATCGCTACCTTATTGGGAGTTTGGTTTACCTTGGTGTCACTCGTCCTGATATTTCTCATGTTGTTCACATTATGAGTTAGTTTGTTTCTGCTCCTACCCAGCTCCACTAAGTCACCTCCTTCATATTCTGCAATATCCTTGTGGGACATCACTCGGCGCCTTTTCTTCCCTTGCTCTAGCTCCTTACAGCTTCAGACATACTTTGATGCTACCTGAGCTAGTGATCCTTCTAGCCATCGATCTCTCTCTGTTTTTTTTGTCTTCCTTGGTTCTTCCTTGATTGCTTGAAAAACTAAGAAATAGACTGCAATTTTCCATTTGAGTGTTAAGGCTAAGCTGGGGGCTTTAGTTTCTGTGACAGTTGAGATTACCTGGCTACGTTACTGTCAGATAGCACTAGTGCGATCAGTATTGCTCGAGATCCAATGAAGTATGAGCTCATCAAGCACATTGGGATCGATGCTTCCTACATGCGATTGTAGGTGCAACAGCAGGTTGGTGCTCTTCAGTATGTGACTTCAGAACTTTAGCCAGCTAACTTCTTCACGAAGGCATAGACTAGGGCTCAGCATAGCTTCTATCTCTCTAAACTCAGTGTTGTTGATCCACCATAAGTTTAAGGGGTGTGTTAGAAGAGTGTGTGTGTGTAGTCATTTGTATGGGGGGTTTTCTGTTATTTTGCTCATGCCTTGTACATGCTTATTACGGCCCATAGAATACATAAGAGCTCATTCCAAAACAAATACGTCAATTCGAACTTCAAACAATTTTCATTCTAACTGTAATCACACTTATTTTGCCAACAGAGGAGTTTGTCCACCTTATGTTAACTACACGCAAGACACAACATTCTTATTCTCATTACAGAAATCAGACAGCCATATATTTACATGCATCCTTTGATTTACGATTTATTTTTTCAAGTCAATTTTTACTAGATTGCTCTCATCTGAAATAGTAAGTATATCAGATGCAACTCATACCAACAGGAGTGTGTTTCTTAATATATTATCTTCCCTTCTTTTGTTATCATAGGATACAGATAAGCCAATGAAGCTTTTCACTACAATTGACTTCAGAAGACTGTTCATGATTGCATCTCCAAGATGTTCTCCTTATTAAGAGTGAAACTGTATTTGAGAAATGAGCTAGACCAAAACAAAATGATAAACTAGGATTGTCATTCTCTCCAGAACACCTTTTTGTAACGGAAGCTGGGAAAAACCACCTTGTAAGTATTGGACCAAATCATTATATTATTTCATGACTTTAGCCTCATACCATTTTTTAAAATAAAGCACAACCAAGGATACAAATCTCGGAACCGGAGAAGTTCCCGCCCGCCGGCCACTAACCAGAAAAACCGGTTGAAATTCGAATATTAAATTTTGAATTTGGGATATTTTAAAACCGGTAACAGGAACGGTTACCACACAAAAAACCAGAGAAAACCGCTACCAAAACTAAGAAAAGCTAGAGAAAACTGGTTATGGGTAATTAGCAAATGGAATAATGCAAATATTAATTAGAAAGTATTTAATGAAGTAACAAGCTTAATACCAACCTAGAAAGTGCATTATGTAGTCATAAATTTAAATTTAAATATGAAAAAATTCGGACGTTTTTTCTCCCGGTTCCACCGGTTTTTCCGGTAACCGCCGGTTTTTTTCCCTGAGCACAACTATGAGGTTGACCAATCCAAGATACTTTTTCATCTCAATCACTCAATAGTCAATACAGCATTTCCTAAAAATTCAGTTGGTTTCAGCTTCCCAACAAAGAAAAGTCAAAGTTCGTATATTCTTCCCCCAAATAACCAAACCAGAACCAACAAAAATTCTTCAACAATGGTATCCAATAAGGTGCAAGAAGTATAGTCTACGAATTATTCCACCTTAACCCAGGAACACACATGAAACATGTTTTGCACAGTTCTTCATAATGTCAACTTTTCATTCCAACTGTCCTTAGCATAGCAAATATTCATTACTTTGGTTCCAAACACTGAAAAACTAAAGGAACAATATGCACAGAATATATGCTTCTAATGCCATAGGATTCAGCAAAGGTAACACTCTTCTCAACTTGAGTTCAAAAACCCAAAGGTAAGACAAGCGTGCATGCGCATGTGTGCACACAAACACAAACAGAGAAAATAGGCTTCTTTTGCACAATTCAGTATAACCACCTATGACCAGTACCATCAGGACAGATGCCTACCAGCAATGCTAAGGGGGTGAATTTTTTTGTCAAAGCAAGAACTGTAGCCCAAAACCATGAAGAATCATACCCTAATAAAGTATTAAAGTCCTCTGTTAAAGCTGTGAAAATATGTCGACCACTCAATTATTGCACCTAAACCAATCACTGTAATAACAGGTAAATGGCTACACAAATGCAACAAGTTATAATCTTGGCAGAAGAAAGGAAAAAGGTAATAAATTTGGCAATAATACAAGGAAAACAAGAGAACAGGAAGGTACTTCTGGTTCAGTTAACCAAGCTTGCTAATCTCCACTCTACACGATGAAAATTCATTCAAAGCAATCATACTTAACCAAATATTGCAGCATTTGTTCCACTATTCAATAATCATGCATGCTAACCTCCACTCCACCACAACCACCACTAAAAACACATCAAAAATCATTCCTATCTAAGACAAACACCGGTTTTTTTGCTATAAACAAATAAGCTGTGGGATTCAGCAATCAAACACTTCAGACTCAATTTCACTGGAACAGCATAGCAAAACCGATCAAAAACAACCAAACCTATTCACAACATTAGCCCCTTAAGCTCGACCAATAACACAGTCACACAGGACGCATTCTTTGGCGCACGTCGACAAGGACGCAAACAAACCCAGGAAACAACAAAAATAACCAATCTATCCATAAATTCAACCAAGAGCACCAAGAACACCATTTCCTTGGTGCAATTCGACGAAACAGGTACACCAATCTCCATGACTCCATTCGACTGCCACAACACATGCAAAATCGAGGGAAACGACCAAATCCATCCCAAAGGCGCCGCCTTTCCGGAAAACACCAGCAGCATCGCCAATAAAACGCATAATTTCTGGGTGCAATTCAGCGCCCGCGCTCGCCAATCTCCACCCAACGCAGGCAAGTCAGCATGGCGCATCGAAACTAACGAAAGATAGAACCAACCGGTGCAAAAGGCGCGACCTTTTGGGGCGGGACGGGGTCGAAGACGTAGACCTCCCCCTGGTACACCAGCGTCAGCTGCTCCGACGCCGCGCTCAGCAGTGCCTCCGCCGCGGCCGCGGCGTCCCCGCCGGCGGCGCCGTCCGACGGGAGCGGGGGATCGTGGCCATCCGCCGCGGCCTCCGCCGCCATCGGGTGGGGATCGGACGGTGGAGATGGGCGGAGAGGGGGGACGGGCTCTGTTTGCGCGCACGTGTGGAGGATGGGTGGGAGCGCGCACGTGTGATGGATATATGTACATGTCCGTGCCTGTCCGCGGTATATGTGCGAGGAATACGTATTTCGACTAGTAGTAGCCTTCTGAAAGAGTTTACGAACACGGTTTACGCCTTTTAGTTTAGATAACGTAAAGATTGTCGCCAGAATGAACATACGAAATTTGTATTTGCTTGCAGGTTGCTTCTGCTGGCAAACTTGTGATGTTACTACTGGTTACTGGCATGCAACCTGTAGTGAAATTTGGCACAAGCAACTTGTAAATTGGTTGTGAACACCTTCTGAAAAAAATCGACGCATGTATCAACATGTAAACGTAAAAAGTGGAGGAGTGATTCTATACTTTCTACTGCTATATATATGCACAAATTTTAAAACATAACCAAAGGATAAGTAGTATCAATTCTCCCTTAAAAGTGCTCTAATATTTATGCAATTCATTATTTAGGAGAGTATGAAATCACATCCCTAAAAAGTGATAAAAGCTTCTGACGATGTACATTGTCCAACAATCAATAAAATTGAAAGGCTGAAACGCAAAAGTTTTCCAGCTTTGGTGTTCATGTTTTAAATCGATGCTTGAGTTTGGACAACAACACGGTGAGACACAAACATTTGTGGCCAAAATGATCTTTTTGTATAGACAAGCAGCAGCTCCTGAATGCTGCACATCTTATTGAATATAGTACAAAGAACTGTGATTATTCTAGTCCTGCCCCCAAATGTTCGTGTCTGATTTTTCTTGTTGGACTGGAGGGGTTTTTCATCTGCAATTTGTCCTGCCCCCAATAGTACAAAGACTGTCATTTTAGCTCAAATGACTAATCCATCTGCAATTATTGAGTTATTTAGCACGATCGTGATGCCGGATCGGATGTAGAAGCCTTCGGAGGTCCTATCTGCTTCCTGCACACCCTGCAAAGACCCAAAAGATTACCACAATTACATTAGATTTTGATGACACCAACTCTGAAAGTGGTGCACTGGAAGGAATAATTGCAATGCTGGCAAACACTACAAAAACCATTATCATAATACTCAAGATGACATAGAACAACATTGTGGATATCTTAACTTGTTGCAAGTTGCAAGTGTTGCTTGGTGATTTCAAATACTATTAGTCAGATGATTGTGGCACTGTTCTTGAAGAAAAAAGGTGGCAGAGATCATGCATACCTCAGAGTTAGAAATTGTTACGTTCTTACCTATCCTCGCATTCTTGTCTATGATGCAGTTCCTGCAAAGAACAAAGGGGATATGTTAGGAGTCAATAATAATAAAATATGATGATTAAATTGATGTGCCATCAGCTAGGAAGTAAATATGCGTGCATACTGATTCTTTGTGTTATCCCCGATCCCAATTGGAACCTTTCCTTCAGCCAGCAGTTCTCCTTCCCTGCAGGTAAATGAAAGGGCACATTTGCTGTAATTGTGGAAGACTGGATCGATTCTATGGTGTAATGTGCTTCTAGTAACAGAGCGGTCTGACCTTGAGGTGCACATTGGAGCCAATCCGAGAAACTATGCTCTATGGGAGATGATTCCAACGACACTATGCTCTATCCTGCAGTTATCCAAGAAACATCCATGGGAGATGATTGAATCAGTGATCTCCAATGATATCAACGTGTTAGAAGGTGGCACAACGACCAAATTGATTTCTGAAGAAGAGTAACTGAACTCCAAATACAATATTAGTAGGGAAGCAAAGTTTAACCAAAATAAAGGGAGTCGTGATGAATTGCTAATTAGCTACATGAGTGAAATAAAGAATATTTGGAAACTAAAATAGCACAAAAAGGGAGTCATATTAGTTCTTTTCAGCTGTGGCTTATGATTTTTGACCCTAACATAAGCATTTGTGTGGACGAATCGAATGACAATAAGCAGATAAGCTGTTTCAAAAATACTGTCCCGATAAGTCGTTTCGAAACATTCTAATAATTAAAACTGATAAGTTAGAAAAAATACTGCCGATAAGCAAATAAGCTGTTTCAAAAATACTACCGATAAGTTGGAAGGATTTGATGTGTTCAAAATATTTAAAACTGAAGTGAAAAATAAATTGAATAGAAAGATCAAAGTTTTGAGAATTGGCCATAGAGGATAATACACTTTAGGAATATTAAATGATTTTTGCAAATAGTACAGAATTATTCATCATTATACCATATCTTATACTCCACAACAAAATATTACTTCTGAGCGGATGAATAGAATACTTATGGATATGATTAAGTCTATGATAATTTATTCAGATCTTTCTTTGTCTTTTTGAGGTGAAACTTTACATACTGGTGTTAATTATTAAATCATTCACTATCTAAGTTTATAACAGCCACTCCTTATGAGTTGTGGACTGAAAATAAACCTTCACGTCACCACTTAGCTGTTTGAGGTATAATGCACAAATTAGAGTGTCAAATTAAAACTGTACAGAATTACAGCCTAAAAGCATGCTAGAAATTTTTATTAGTTATTCTTTAGAATCAAAAGGGTACAGATTTTATGATCTAAAAAATAATAAACTAGTGAAAAGTAGGGATCCAATATTTTTAAATCAAAACACATCTCGTCGTGCTAAGCGGGCGAGGGAGGAATTATTAGCAACTCCATCAAAAATACACATAGATACATCTGATATTAATTCTCATATTAAAGCAGGTTCAGCCCCTGAAGACATACAAATTAAACTCTCGACACTAACACACTTATCATAAAGGCAATGTGAATGCATTAGCATCTGTGCCTAGTCAGAACAGGGTATTTTCTGCAGGATCTGATGGGCAGGTTGGTGGCATTACTGAAACAGCCATTAAGTGGATCGAGTACTCTTAAAGAAAATCTTTCCCTCTCTCCTCTCGTCTGTATGTGTTTCCTTTTTAAAACTTGGAAACCTATTGGTTCCTATCTTAAGCATTTTATGTTGGAATGTTGTCATCTATAAATTACAGTTATGCAGTAGATTAACTGTATAAAATGAAAAGAGATTTTAATTGAATTTGTGACATTTTATTCTATTGCAATTCAACAGTTATCGAGTGATTCATCTTAAACCTACTACTTTTCTTGGCTTACTAATTTGGTGCTGGCTTTCTAGGTAATTTTGTACAAAGTATCGAGAGATGAGTTTAGTGCTGATAAAGAGAAGGTGGCTAAAGAGCAAGTGCGCAAGTGGGTCTAGTGGGATATGTAAGAGCCCATATTCATGATGTAAGGGCATTGACAATGGCTGTACCAATTTGTAGAGAAGGTTTGTGTTGACTTAACTGCATTTACTAAACTTACCTCCACTTGGGCTTAAACAGATTTATCTGTGTTCTTTTGTTCTGTAGATGCTTTACCAGAGGAAAAGATGGTGAAGATCCGCCTGCGTGAAAGGCCTATAGAGTTCAGTTACCACAACTGGGCACATCTAGGTGTCCCAATGCGCATTTCTGGTGGCGATGACACCAAGCTCTTTTCTTATTCTGCGAGGGAGTTTACTCAATTTGCACCTCATAACTTCTGTCCTGCACCTCAACGCCCTTTGATAAATCTGGCAACAGATAGCACACTCAATGGAAATTCTGTGATGCTTGTCCAGTCTACCAGCTGGTTGGATGTTTAACTTGTGACAGTTCAGAACAAGTTGATTCCTAGTATATCATCCAGAGGAGACGCTACAATGCGACACCTTGCTCGTCTGAAGAGCAAGGGAACCCGAAAAATTATTTCTAGTGCTGCCTCTACCGATGGAACACTGTTGGCCTATTCAGATTGTGTGAAGCCCTGCCCTTTTGCACTAAGACATAAGGGCGGAAAGAAGTACACACTAAACAAACTAGAGCTGCCAATGGGATTACCATGTTCTCAGAGTATGCTGTTTACTGTTGACTCATCCAGCTTGATACTAGCTGGCCGTGATGGAAAGATATATGTAGTGTTTTGCTGATCCTTCCCCTTTTATACCTATATGAGAAATGATAAGCAGTACATGATTTCATTTACCTGTCTGTGATGTAGTTTTGCTTCACTCGTATTGTGTGTTTCTATTGAACTGTAAAACAACAACAACAAATCTTTTTGTCCCAGACAAGTTGAACTGTGAAGCAATACATTCTAATTAGTCTATAAATTCAATTTATCAAATTACCATCAGACGTTGAAACCTAGCTGTCACACGTCTCACCAGTCACCAACTCATTGAAAATGTGCAAACTGAAACAGAATGCACTTCTCTATCTTGTGGAGTCTTAGGCCCTATTTGTATTGGTATCTACTTCTAGTTTTTATTTAGAAAAATCAAAAGTCAATATATAAACACCTGGCATCTCGAAGCGGTTTCTGCACTCCTCTTGCTACCGTCTTGCTCTGAAGATAAGGCAAGGGATCACAGCTGCATCACACACCCACTTCTCTCGCTCTTGTCACATGTACGTATCTCTCCATCACTTTTTTAGGTTACTTTTTTCAACTATTATTATTTATTTTCAACGAAAAGCTATAAGCCATAACCAAAATCATCAGCAAAAGCCAATATAAATACCCCTTTACTCGTTGCTATGCTAGTTTTAAATTGGGCAAGTGTGATCAAATTATTGTGTTTTGGCCTCTGTGCTATGTAGTATAGCACATTTTTGGCTGGATATTGGTTAATGAGATGTCTATAACCCAATCATTCGACCTCTTTGGTGTCCTCCAAAGTTGTTATTCTCTCAAAGAATGTCATAACTAATATGATTTAACTGCTATGGATCATGATCAGATGAGTCATGGTGCCAAGATGATCCGCTGATAATGTTTTTTGTATCTTCTCTGTTATTTTTTCTAAACTTACTGTTCATCATTTCTCCTGCACCAATCAGGTTGTAGACATTGCAACTTGCAAGTAGAGAAGTTTTAAATGTATTTCACCCTATGAGAAAGATGGATGGGGCAAAAACATCATCCAAAGATCAACCTGTTACAGAAATGTTTCCGAGCGCAGATGGGCAGTGGTTGGCTACAGTTAACTGCTTTGAGGATATTTACATATTTAACCTTGAGGTGCCGAGGTATGTTACATACCCATTTGATTCTCTGGGACTTGTCTTAATGTGCTTCAAGTCTAGTAAGATAGTATTTCACTACTGCAAATTGTGTTTAATCTTGCAATTCACTCTTGTTTTGATTTGCAGTCCTTTTGCCTGTGACTTGGCAAGCTTGCAACTAATATTTGTTAAGGATATAAGGGTATTTGTGTCTTTTTCTATTATCCTAGAGTTTAGTTGTGTTCTTGAGTCATGTACTATATATTGACTCTTGGGTTATGCAATACATATGTGTTTCATCTATTCATTTACAAATCTAAGATAGTATCAGAGCTTAGCTTAGGGTTAGGGTTTACTGTAGTTGTCATCTAGCTTCCGCTCGTCTTCCGCATCTGCTGCCTCCGTGAGAATCGATCTTCACTCCCGGGGGGCGGTCAACTCTTCCCCGGTCGTCTCCACCACCTTCTCGGCCTTGGGCGCCATCGACCGGATCTAGGCTCTCCTTGTCACCGCCTCCTCTCAAGCCATCGTCAAGCACCGTCGCTTCGGCCGTCTCATCACGTCGTCATTAGCTGCCAGGCCGGCCGTCACTGCCCACAATCTAGTCGCCGCTGGCCTAGATCCGGCTTCCTCTGCACCAGATCTGTCCTCCTCTGGCCCTCGGTGCCGCCATGCTCATCCTCGCCTCTCCCGGATCCTCTTCGGGTACAAGGTTGTAAGTCGTATTCAACTTCGGAGGTCAGAAGTCGGTAGTCATAATCTACTCGGAGGTCGTAAGTCGTAATCGACTACGAGTGACTTCGTCTTCGTACTCGAAGGTCAAAAGTCGTAACTGACTTCGAGTAGCGTTCACTTCAACAGTGACGTAGTGGTCGAAGGGGAAAGGGCGTTCTTGAGGAAGAGGGTGACGAGCGCAGCGGCGGAGAGGGCGAATGGGAAGGAGAGGTGGTCTGGGGAGGGGAGGGGCAAGGAGGGGGAGAGCATAAGCATGAGGAGGCGGAGGGCAAGGAGCGGGTGGGCCAGGGAGGAGGTGCGGCGAGGGAGGTGGAGGAGGGAGTTGAGCGTAAGGAGGGAGAGGTCAGGGTGACGCAGGAGGAGGCCGGCGGTGGTGAGGAGGGTCTGTACGGGGAGGAGCGGCAAGGCGAGGGAGGCTACGGTGGACAAGAGGGGGCGGGAGGCGAGGAGGAGGTGGCAGAACGCGAAGGTTGGCTTGGGGATGTACGGGCTCATGCCTGGCTGGCTCGAGCAGTGGGAATGGGTGTTGTTTCGAGCCCTTGGTACTCGGGTGGTTTTACACTGCTTTCAGAGTTTCAATAGTGATGCCAAGCCCTAAGAGCAATGGAACATCTCCAGCATGGCAAACACTTCATCGTGGAAGGCGCTTCAGTCATCCACGGCGCTCAACACGTTCTCTTAATCCTCCCTGAAAGAGAGCAACTATAATCCAGTGGGATAGCCTCCTAACCACTCCCCTCCCCTCCCTCTCATCTTTAGTACCCACCCCATCTCCCTCCTCATTGTTCCCCCACCACCGCTCTCCCTTCCCTCCTCTCTTTTCTCTGATGTAAGCAGCTCCGCACCCCTCCCTTGCCTCCCCCCATCCCCTTCTCCACCACTGGTCTTGTCGCCTCACCTCGCCGCGCCACTGTCTCTCCCTCCCTCGCCGTCATCACCCAGCCCAACCTAACATTTATAGCGCCACTATCTCATCCGTTTCTCCCTCCGTCGTTGCCCAACGCCCTCCACCACCATCAAACCACTGCCTCCTCATCCTCCTTCTACATCCAAGGGGTGTAGTGAATCCATCATCACGGTGGCGCCCCTCTGTTACCAGATCTAGAGCTGGAGCCGATAGCACCGGCAGAGGAGGAGGAAAGGGAGGTGGCAGCACCAGCGAAGGAGGAAGGGGAGACAGCATGGGGGAGAAGGAAGTGGAGGCTATCCCGTCAGTGGAGGACATTGCATACCGCTCTTTAGTTTCTCTCCCTAAAAATAGTAAAGGTGAGCCAACCTATGCTCAAAAATAGGAATTATTCCTTGTGAAGCAATATATAAATGATTCACTAAGAAACCACAGCCAATGGAGCAAAGTTCATGTCTGATATCCTGAAACAAACAGAAACATTTAATAACTATAAAAGAATGCTAATTGGTATGCCCACAAAAAATATTTAGTGTTCACACCCTTTGTTGAAGTATATGGTATTTCTCATCAGTTTAAGCTTTTGGATGAACTGGTTAATCAATAAAACTCAATATGGTACTAAAACTAAGAGGTATAGCTACCGTAATATTAAAAAAATAATTGTGTCCCACTTCGAAGCTAAGAGGTATACCAAAGCTGATGGAGCCTAGACGACAGGGGGTTGAAGTATATTATTCACCTTTCCTCATCCCGTATTGTATAAAACTCAATAGTCTTCAATGACAATCAAGTTATTAGGAAAAAAACTAGCAAGAAAGTAGAAAAACATATTAAAATAAAAATCGTTGGCACCCAGAATCAAACTCTGCACCCCTCCTTTGCCACCAAAGGGACCGATTAACAACAACAAACACCCAAAAAAAAATCCACCAGCACACACCGCACTCGCACGGTTGGAACTATCAGGCATTACGATATAGATCTGCACTAATCAGGCTGTCTTTTAGGTAGTTGATTCACTACGAGGGTATAGTATTTTTTGCAGCAAAGCTGACTGTGGAGGTGTTGTAATGTTCTCAACTTACTTTAGGTGTTGTTTATGTGTGGTTCGGGAGTTCTGGTTGTCTCTCTGTATCAAACTTTCATTTTCAAAATATACATTTTTTCAATATAAGTGGGGAAGTTGCTTGTTGTCAGAGGAGGAGCTAAACACTGAAGATATCTTTTCTTTTCTTTTCTTTCGATCTTTCTTTTATTGGAGAGGTTTTCTCTTCTTTTTATGCGAGGGAACGACTGAACGAGTAACTAAGGGGAACATAGTTCGTTAGAGCTGCTTTGGCATCGGCGAGGATAGTATTCTGATGCAATACTCGGTCGTCTGCTAGTTGGAGACGGGAATAGGGCGAAGTCATAAATATATAATTATATTTGATGAGAGATCAAATAGCATTAACGACAACAAAATTTCTTAAAATATATTTTCTCTGTCCATAAATATAGATTGTGCTGGTTCCGTGCTTTTTAAGCTTTAACTATTAATATATGTTAAAATATATAGGTTAACTACATAAAAATAAGACCAATTGATTTGTCTTGTAAAATTTTTTATAATATATATTTTTATTATTTTTGCTTAATATATTATGATAATGTACTGGAGACCGTAAAAGTTAAAATCATCTATGTTTATGGATAAAGGGAGTAAATGGTTATAATGCAGATTTATCGAATCATGAGGGGCTGAACGGAAGCCCCCTAATCCTAGTACTATATATTTTGGGGAATATTTTTGAGACAAGTGCCCGAGTCATGTCTGAGGATTGACGAACCCGAACCAACACAAGTGCGAAAATCGTCGATGGCGGCGCTTCGGTACGCGGCGAGGAAGGTCGGCGGTCGTGCGCT
Source organism: Melocanna baccifera (assembly GCA_036346265.1). Taxonomy (NCBI): domain Eukaryota; kingdom Viridiplantae; phylum Streptophyta; class Magnoliopsida; order Poales; family Poaceae; genus Melocanna; species Melocanna baccifera. The sequence continues at coordinate 37,738,631 of CM070682.1, forward strand.
CCAGCGACCGCGGGCGATTTATACGGCGGTCTTCTCGCCGGCTGTTGAGGAGCAACGGCGGCTGTTGCCGAGGCTTACCATGGCGGGATGCCGCCCAGCTCTTGGCGCCGGTTAAGCTCCTCCGGTGCTCCTGGAACACCAAACATAACAAGGTATGCACGACGTACTCTTCTCGCCTCTTGAAATTGCAAAATCAGACCTGCGCCTTGTCACAATTAATTGTGTTTTACGAGCAAGTTTATTTCACTCTTTTCTTACAACGGTTGGTATGATGCTGGAGTTTTCAGTTTAGCTTAAATAAGCTGGTTTATAATTTATTTTATATTAAAATTAGTTTATTTTTTTACTGTAACTGATGATGATTTAATTAACGTAATTAAATTTAAAAAATAAAAATATGTTAACCTATCATGGATAATACAAACAAACACAAAAAAGAATTGGTAAAAAAACTCAAAAAAGACAAAAATTAGAGAAAAAAAATAAGAATAGTGAACTAGAAGTCAGAAACTAAAGCTAAAACGAAGGGCCAAATCAAATTATTGTTTTCTCGGCATGCCACCAAATATGCGCGTAAGTATACTTAGGGCACTAATTACATATAATGCCTAGCACCAAATATACGTATGTAGGTAAAATCTTAGGCCACTAATTACAATGCCGTTTGCTTTACTTTTAATCTTATTTCTTTTTTTTTCCACATAAGTGCAAGCGTCTTGCTCAAAGGATAAAATGAAAATCCTTCTATATATATTTTTTAAATCTTCTCCCTAATTTACAAACAGGTACCCTGCGCATAAGTGCCTGTTATACGCTTATTAATCATAAGAAATTTGCAAAAGAACTTACTAACAAAAAAAGTACTTTTTTTAGACTGTTGTGCGCTAATGTTAAGGCCAAGCATGAATAGCTTATAAATTTGGGGCATGTTAGATCGCGGCTCTCTTTGACAAGCGCGCCGCCGAGTTGGACCAAAAAATTCCGAAATTTTCCAAAGCATGAAGTAAAGCAACGCTGTTTACAGATTCACGCAGCTAACGTTCTCACAGAACTACAGTCCACAGATTCACGCCTTCGAGCATGTAGTAACTCACGCTGCTAACGTTCTCACGTACACCCACATCTCGCACAGGGAAGATGCATAGTTTGGCTTTGATGCAGTCGATCACCATGAATGTAAAAACAGAACAAAGCATCGACAAAGGCAAAACTGCACAGATAGAATTAACAATTTAATATAAAGATTTTCAACAGGTAATACGACGGGCATGAACATAGAGCAGCATGCTCAGCATTCATCGACCATTGGGAAAACAAGCAAATCTCTCCAGCAGCAACATCGAAAGATGACTACATGATACCTTGGGTAAAGCATTGTGCGCACAACCAAACCTCGCGCTCAGGGAAAACAAAACAGCCACACATGACTAACGGCTTCCGACACAAATCATTAGGTAACTTCTCCTTCCCCTGATATTAATAAAGCATGCATTTAAATAACACCAGGAGCCCATGGATTTTTCCACCTGTGCTTAGTTCCCTCGCCCACGGCCACCCATTCTTCCCCGACCACGGCCACCGTATCCCCTTCCACCAGGAACACCGCCACCTCTGCCGCGCTCATACCCTGTGTGCAAAGAAGAAAATTAAGATCGGTTTCATGGATCTTTGTGCATAAGAAATTCAGCACAACAATAGATGATTTGCATGGCAAGCCAATTGAGATTATACAAGTAACAGGCATACGTAACATCTCAGATAATGTTCTACATGAGTGGAAGAGGAAAATGGTCAGGGAACCTTTAGACTGAAAAAAAGAGAATGGAACTTTATGACCAGACACTATAAAGGTAAACAGGGAAAACATAGTGCTTTCAGGAAAAAGTAGTTCTTTGGTTACATTACCATAAGATTAACAAGGGTTTGTGAATTTGATAAGCTTGCAAGAACAAGAAAAATGGAACTAGGCATGGCATTTAAGCAAGGCATGTGACAGGTGTCAGTGAGTGGGCAAGTGATGTGAAGAGTCCTGGGATACGTAGGACTGGTTTATATGTTAGACCTACGGAGCTTTCAAGTGGGTATGACAGGTTGAAAAGCATGTATGCTCCTATATAGCTGAATACCAGATCAGAACATGAGTTAGAAGTACACAATTATGAAAAACATGTTATAACAAGCCATACCTCCACGGTAATTCCAATTGCCTCTTCCGCGCATACCACCCCGTCCTCGGTTATATCCACCATTTTCTGATTCAACAAATCAACATAAGTGAATATCCATAATTTCTTAAATAAGCAAGATCAATTATACAACCGTACAAGCTACCGTTCAATACCTTGGTAGTTTCCATATCTGCCTTGGTTGTAGCCATATCCACCACCATACCCGCCTTGATTGTCATATCCACCATATCCACCTTGATTATCATAGTACCCACCACCTTGGTTGTAGCCACCTTGGTTATACCCACCTTGGTTGTTTCCATATCCACCTTGGTTGTTTCCATATCCACCTTGGTTGTTTCTATATCCACCTTGGTTGTTTCCATATCCACCATAACCTCCTCTACCCCAACCCCTTCCATGTCCACGGCCCCTTCCTCTGCCACGACCCCACACATAGGAGTCTAACAAAGCAACGATTATCAAAGTTTGAACAACAGAAATACAAAAATCAGTGTGCACAATCACTATCAGACCTTCATAATCAGGTGGTGGCAGGCGAGGTTGGCGTTGTGGTGGTGGTGCCTGATGGAGGCGCTGCTGTTGCCTGGGCTGTTCAACATAAGCTGGGGTTTGGTACCTACAAGAAAGTGTATCGGTATTTTTTTTAGAACCAGAAAATGTATTAGTATTCCAAACCTGTATCGTGCACAAGTGTTTTTTCTTTAAATTAGAAACTTAATTCATTCCCATCACCAAGAATTCTGAAGAATTAACAGATATATGCATCTGACTTACCCAGGAGAGTTCTTGTCCAGTTCTCTGGGAGACAAGGTAATTGAAATCATTGAAACATGGCGAGTCGTCTCCAGTCTGCAAAATGAGGAACCCTTATTCAAGTTAGAATTCTCAATGCAAGAGAAGAATGTATATGAATAGAAAATGGTAGAATGACATAGAAACTTAACGGGACGAGGCCTTCTTCAATAGGTTCCCAGACATCAGTGATGCTGACAGAACTGATGTTGGTATCTTGATACAACCCAGGGACTCTTTTCTGTTTTCAAGAAAGCTGTCAGATATCGTTGCATACATGTGACAAGCATGAGAAAACAAAAATAAAGAATTACCTTGATAATCTCTGCAACAGCAACAGACTTACTGATTGCCTGCCCCATGGCCTTCAGAACAATCTCTTTAATCCTCCGATCCTGATTCAAAAATAGTAAACAGGATCTATGAAACAGTAGATCGATTATAAAAACACAAGATTAAGTAAACAGGAGCTGAACTGTGCTTTCACTTGATATAGTAGGCAATATGTCTTAGGACAATATATAAATAATACATGTGTGATATTCAGAAACAAACTAAAACATTTAATAACTACACAAGAGTACTAATTGGTAGGACCATGAAAAAAATCACTTCACACCCTTTAATGCCAGTCGAACTATTAGACCGCTGGGGTTAAAAAAACTAGCAAAAAAAGTAGAAACAGTATTTTTATCAAAACTACGGCACCCGGAATAGAACTCTGAACCTATCCTTTGCCACCAAAGAGACTGATTAGCAACAACTAAATTTAGCACAGTGAGCTAGAAATCAGGTAATTATAACATCGAACCGCATTAAACATTGAAAATCAGACTGTAGACACCTTAAACCCTCCTACAGAGCCCACTAATCTAAACACAAATGAACCAGATCAGCATGCACCGTTGAGCCAGATCACAATAGTTTGGCATGCAATTAGCAATGGAAAACACCAAACTTCATAAATAGCCCTATATAGCTCATTTATATTCTGAATACTAAAATAGAGTTTTCACGAACAGATCACATTGGCGCATTAACCTCCACGCTTCTCAACTGAACAGCACAGACTCCACAATCTCAACATCAGACATATCGAATTATATTTCCAATGTATTAGCAACCGAAAACACCAAACTCCACAATAGCCCTACAGAGATGCATTTATGTCCTCGAAACATAACCAAAATCTGCACCAACATATCAGACTGGCGCATTAACCTCCACATTTATCCATTGAACGGCACATAGGCTTAGCAATCTCAACATCAGACACATCAAATCGGATTTCCAGTGAACTAATTGCTAAATTACACCTATTCAACAAATTCCTTCATACGATTCAAAACATCAACAAATAAGTAATCCACATATCCCCTTAAATAGGCCAAAACTAACACACCAACATCGAATTTGCGCACCAATCACCGCCCTTCGCATCTAAACCACACCAACCCAACACAACCTCACCATCAAAATTCACATAAAACTAGCCGTTCGAATCACTCCACCTCTCAAGCCAAACGGACCAAGCTCGCCACGACATCGCACCGCTTTCACCACCAAAACACGCCGATTCGAATCGACACACACGTGCGAAGCCGATAGAACGGTAGGGGATAGGGGAACGCACCTGGAGTAGGGACGTGGCGTAGGAGACGTAGTTGCGGATGAGCCCCTGCGCGGTGATGCGGATCTCGTTCTCCTCGATGGCCGACTCGGGCCGCGGCCGCTCCACCCTCTGGTACCGGTCCATCTCCGCCGTCGCTCGTCGCCCGGCGGGTGGCGGTCAGGGAAGGGATTCGGAGGGGGATTTGTGCGGACGAGGGGTGCGGCGGTAAGGGCTAAAACCCTAGACGGAGACACCGATACGACGCTCTCGGTGGGGTTGCACGATATAGGCCTTTATTTTCTAGCGAAGAGCCGAAGAGAAAACAATAGGGGAATATAAAAGATTGCCTGGCAAATCGGCACGTCCTTCGGATTATGGTTCTCTCGTTTTGGGCCGTTTTTTCTCCCTAGAGCATGAGCTTTTTTTTTTGGATCCTCCCTAGAGCATGAGCTTTTTTTTTAAATCCTCCCTAGAGCAAGAGTTTGTGATAAATTTGGCCGTCCAGTTTCCTGGGTATGCAATGTTATCACCAATTTAGAGACCTAATCAACAGGATAATGAACAAGTTTACAAGAGAAGTAACTATGAACAATAACACCTCGGAACGGAAAGCCAAAGAAACAAGTGATTTTTTATAAGTTCAAAGCGTAGGACTTTGTTTTCGTACGTTCGAAAAATGTAAGACCTTACATACTTACGGGCCTAAAGATAACATCATTAATTGACATTTGACAATTTTGCGAGTTGTTACCAAGCAATAATGCTATCCAACGGGTCGTGCCAGGTTGTTTAGGCACAACTAATAGATAGATCGTGTCGTGCCGGCCTACGGGCCGATGACTGGGTCCAGGTACGGCCCATGGTCATGCCGTAACAGGCACGATTAGAGCTAAATGGGCACGGTTAACCCATTTAGTTGATAAATGATAAAAAATTTTAAAAATTTGTAGAAAAAGATAGAAAATTAAGAAAAAAATTATAGAAATTTTTTTTAATAGGTCATGTCGTGCCGACCGCTCGGCCCAGGCAAGGCCCATCGTCCAAACAGACCGTACTTGCTCGAGGCGGGCTTACAGTAACGAACCTCGGGCCGACCCGCATAGGCATGGCTCATTTGGACAGCTCTACCAAGCAAGCCCTTTTATGTATCTCTTATTGATGGGCTAAGAATATACATGTAGACTGGATGTGAGGATTATGCGTAAATAGATTCACGTTTGACTAGTGGGTGTAATTGGATTGGATTTGGACGGATATTGTTTATATCGTATCTTAACCTATTTTTTTTGGATTCAGAATTGGATACGGTAAAATCCGAATATGAATACAAATTCGGAGTTTTGGATACGGTATTGTCAAGACGGATACATAACGGTTTCAAATTATAAACGGATAACACGGACATACAAAAAGAAATATATATTAAACCATAGTTACAACAACCATACACAACAATGCCGGCAACTAAGCATAGAACATGTTACCCTTTAGCCAATGGTATAATGTTGAACAAAATAATTTCAAAGTTTTAGTTGAGCACTTAGGCATATTTAGAGTATCATTTGGCATGGAATTCATTGCCGTTCGATCTCAATTTTCATTCTTTATTTGTGACTCCCATCACTCCCCCTAAATTGGCTACTAAATGGTGCGCGAAATAACGGTTCTACCCATCTTCTCCCTCCTTACTCCGTCTCAAGTCTTAACAACTGAAGAACCAATCGAAGCAACCAACCGAAACAAATTAATCCAAAATGGAAACGACCAATACCAATCAAAGGAACCAAATGAAATCTATTGAAACAGAAGTACGGAAGCCAGATCTAGCCATCAAACTTCTCTTCTTGCTCCAGCCAACGTGGGGCCCCAAGGCGGTCGCGGCCACTCCAAGGGCACCGACCCCATCCTCCACCCCATTGCGGCTCCATCACCATCTTCCTCACTGGCAACCGCTGTAGCCGTGTCGCATTGCGACCATGTCATGGCTACCTCGCCGCGACTGTGTCATGGCTGCCTCGTCGCCGTCGGCGCCTCGACGCCTCGGAGCTCCTTTCACCTCACTGCTAGCATCACTCGATCCGCCTTAGCCTGCTGATCCTCACCGGCACCACCACCAAAGCTATCCGGTCTCCGATGACTCCCGCCACCGGACTCCTCCACTGAGCTTTGGCTGCCGCCGTCGCTGGCCAAAGGAGGCCACCGCTAGCATCTCCAAATCAAGGCCGTTCCCGTGTGCACGCACCTCCTCCCCATTGCAACCGACTTCACCGCCGGTGGACTCCTTTTTGCCCGGGCTGCCGTCGCCATTTTCTTCCCGTTCTAGTTGCCACATTCCACCTCAACGTCTTCGACCACAATTGTCGAGTTTCCACCGCTCAGGAACATCCGAACATGCCGGGTGCATACCGTCGTTGCTGTTCCACAGCTGCAGCTTGCTGGTGCTCCCTGTGTGAGTTGGGGCGATGGATTTGGAGGTTGGACGAACAAGAGCAGCAGCCGGTGACAGGAGGGCAGCGGCTGGTGGTGGGAGGGATGGGGGCTGTGGATCTGGAGGTTGGCCGGTGACAGGAGGGGTTCCATGGTGGCAGCCTGGCAGGGGAGAGGAGAGAGGAGGATGTGGAGGTCTGGAGGAGCAGCATTTACACGTGGGCGGTGGGCCATGGTTTTTTGAAGTTTAGAGAGAGGACGATCAACGACTCAATGGGCTGGACGCGTGGCGCCTGGGCATGACCCTTGGGGCTTCATATACAGGTATTGGCGGTGAAAAGTACCTTTTCAAAATGGCGAGAATTTTCTCAAAAAAATGGCGAGAATTGGAATACAGGCAAAATGTTGTCGTTCTCCACCTAATCCGCATTTTTTTTAAGCCAACCTAATCCATATATTTTTTCTTGAACACATCCAGAAAGCGAGTGCAGTTTGGAATTTTGTCCACGTGAACGTGGGACAAATTAATACAGATATGATTCATTTCGGCTTTTCAATATTGCTAGAATATCATATGACGTTTGGAACTAACATATATGGTGTAACCGTGTAAGGTGTGGGAATTATAATTTCAAGTGGTTCCACATTGTTTTTTTTTGTTTGTGTTTCTTGTTCTACTTGGTTGTGTTGAATAGAGATGAAAATCCTAATTGTACCTATGTAGGAACTTTAATCAATTAATTAATGTTAAAAAATAGATAGCCATGCTGTATTTTTGTCGTATATCCACATAATATACATATGATACGAACACGTAAGTGGCCAGTGGGTACACTTCTCTTCCAATATACATCCTCTATATTCATCTAAATATGTCGAACACAATTACAAAGTACAGGTTAATCTTAAATTTTAGTAGCAATGGATAGATATGCATGAGAAAGTTCACGAACACAACTCTGGTTCAAGCGGATATTACCCGCCGTTTTCAATTCATCCATGAGTAGCACGACGGGATAAATCGATCGCGGTGCATAGCTAGCCGGCCGTCTCAGAGTCTTCATATTTAGCTAGCACGACGGGATAAATGCGCGCCTGCGTACGTGCGCCCTCCTCCGCCCACGTACTTCTCCGTAGCCAACCAACGCTTTGTGAATTGATTGCTTCGACGACATGCCGATTCCGACGGGGACGCGGGTGGTTTTCCTGCTTCTCGCGCTGCTGTCGTCGTCCTCGTGGCGCACCGCTGAGGCGTCGCGCGCACCAGGTCATCCCCGACCTGCAGCCCCTCGAGGCTGAGCACGTCGACCACACGCTCCGCACCGGCTTCCACTTCCAGCCTCCCCGGCACTGGATCAACGGTGCGCGCGTGCATGCGACAACTCGATCCTGCCTTCTAATCTCTCACCGTGTACACTCTAATATTTCCATGTGAAATCTGTAATGCGTTGGAAACTAACTTGCTCATCTCAACGTTCGTCCAGATCCTAATGGCGTGATGTACTGCAAGGGCGCGTACCACCTCTTCTACCAGTACAACCCCGAGGGCACCATATGGGGCAACAGCGTGTGGGCGCACGCCATGTCGAAGAACCTCGTCAACTGGCCGTCATGCTCGAGCCAGCCATCTAGCTACCCGACAGCGCCGTACGTTCGACATCAACGGCTGCTAGTTAGGCTCCGCGACCGTCCTCCCGGACGGCACACCAGCCATCATGTACACCGGCATCGACGACCAAGGCCAGCAGGTGTAGAACGTGGCCTACCCCAAGGACCTCTCCGACCCCTACCTCCAGGAGTGGGTCAAGCCGGACTACAACTCTGTCATCGCGCCGGGGCCAGGGATCAATGCCACCGGGTTCCGCAACCCGACGGCGGCGTGGCAGGGCCCCGACGGCCTCTAGCGGCTGGTGATCGAGACCAAGGACAACCAACGGGCCTTCGCGGCGATGTACGACAGCCGTGACATCAAGCGGTGGGTGCTGGTGCGCCGCGCGCTGCACTCCGATGACACCGGCATGTGGGAGTGCCTGGACTTCTACCGTGTAACCTCTCCCGGCGTCGACGGCGCCGAGAAGCATGTGCTTAAGGTGGAGAAAATTGATACTTTGCCATCATATTCGGTGGGTTTTGACAAAATACCACTCCCTAGAATGACCACTATAAAATGCCACTCTTAACATTGACACTTTGATTATTTGCCATTTTGAGGGGTTTTTAGAATTCTTAATTATTTTTTAACTATTTTTAGATTATTTACCATGAGAAAAGATATATTTGCCCTTAGGCGCCATTTTTATTTATTTGTTCCTAGGCGCCATAGCAGCACAGCCGAGCAGCAAGCAGCAGGCGTGTGGCTGCTCCTTGCCTTACCGATCAACAGGCAGCAGCACAGCCGAGCAGCAAGCAGCAGGCGTGATCAGGCCTCTGGGTGGTTGCAAGTAGGCCTGATAATTTTGAATTTTGATTGAGTTGTTTCCGTCCGGACGGAGCCTTACTTGGCTGGAGGATAAAGGAATCTGGTATAGTAGTGTGTTCTAGGCTCGTTGGTCCTACAAAATATACAACATGAACAAACCTTTTTCCCCTTTCTTTTGTTTTGTTTCTGAGAGCGCAAGCCCAGCAGCCAGCTTGAAATAACCAACCGAACCAATGAACATTAAAAAAGTTGAAATGTAGTGATGTGCAACACAGAACACACCTATGCACAAATATGTCTTTTCTCATGGCAAATAATATGAAAATAATTAAAAAATAATTAAGAATCCTAAAAACCCATCAAAATGGTAAATAATCAAAGTGTCAATGTTAAGAGTGGTATTTTATAGTGGTCATTCTAGAAAGTGGTATTTTATCGAAGCCCACCGAATAGGATGGTAAAGTATCAATTTTCTCCTTAAGGTGAGCCTCGACCTGACTCAGTTCGAGTACTACACGTTCGGGGCGTACAACCACACCACCGAGACGTACGTGCCGGACGCGGCGCTCGCCGACGGCAACGACAGGCTCCAGTACTACTACGGGAACTTCTACGCATCCAAGATGTTCCTCGACCCGACAATGCAGCGCTGCGTCTAGTAGGGGTGAGCCAACGAGTCGGACTCCACGGTCAACAATGTCAACAAGGGCTGGGCCAATGTGCAGCGTGCAGGCCATCCCGAGGAAGATTTGGCTTGCGCTGGACGGCATGTAGTTCATGCAGTGGCCGGACGCCGAGATCGAGTCCCTCTGCGTGTAGCATCTTACATGCCAAAATAAGATACTATAATAAAATATCATCGTTAAAGTAATAAATAAATAATACAAACAATAATACAAATCATAGAGAATTTAAAATATTAATAGTACTTTATAAGAGAACCAATGGAAGCTGAATAAATGTTTAAAATATAGAACCGGTCCACTTATAACCAAATGAAGAATAAATGAAATAACAAAATAGTAGCAAGCCACGGTGCTGAAAACTCGAGTGCTCTTACCCACGCATGTTGCTATCACTCCACTAACCTTTTACCTGAGAATGAAAAGAGTAAGCATGAGATTTAAAAATCACAACAAGTACCCAACAACTATCGTAAGCAAGGTGTGTAAGGACAAGTATTGCAAGCAAGAATTAACACATGTTAAGTGCAGTGAAACTAGGTTGTCGGAAACATCGATAAGGATCAAAGATAGGGATAAGAGGAACGATGGATTCAAGGATAATTGTTATTTTGCAAATTATGATAATGACATCAACGATTACTTTTCACATATCCGAATATACAAGAATAGTCAGGCAAATCACTGTCCTCGGCTATATAATCGCAGACGAGGTATAATATTTTAAGTAACGAGAGTGTATGACCCTCGTACGTTATTTGGTGGGTGGCAATATTCTCTACATGTGGGTAACCCCAGGCCGGGTAACTGTTATATTATTAGCCAATTATATGGTATTTTGATTAAGATAACTAAGGGTAGAGTAAGATAAGATTAAGATAAATGAAAAACTTTGCTAAGGTGAAAAATGGAAAGGCACAATTCCCGATATGAGTCGATGTGGGCTGGTGATATAGTAATAGTGATCTACGAATTATTCTAAAAATGACATTATAAACATAGTTCGCACAAGGGTTATCAATCATTCATGTTTTATTATGTGATAAGTGGTTATTAGTCAGATTAACAAGTATCATGCATATATCAGTCATGACTCATAAGCAACATCATACGAACAATGGATCATGGTAACAGGGAAACATAAACATAACAGTCCTAGTATTAAAAGATTACTAGTAGTTTAACCATAAATTTAAACATATTTTATACGCTACCACCATCAATGATTTAAGCATGAATTTTAAATACTAATTAAAAGCATGAATTCAAGAACATCATTAACTGAGTATTCCCAACAATCTAAAAGCATGTAAATTAGATGACCTATAAGTCTATAACATCATGGTATAACACTATACTAATAGTCCATAATTGGGCAATCAATAACAAAATGGTAATTGTACTCAATGGCAAGGGTGACAAGTAATAATGGAACATGTGATATGCAGAACAGAAAGGTTACGACTGCGAGGTATTTGTGTGTACTTGCGAGGTTCCAAGCTTAAAAAGAGAGTAGAACAGGAGGTCCAAATGGAAGGAAATGTGTCGGATTACTTTATCACTTCTGGTATATTTAAATATTAATCCTAAGATACTCTAATACGACTTGGTTAAATAATTTTCATTGGAACCCCTTTTTTTGTTATATATCATTTTTCATATATGAAAGGACTGTATATACAAATTATACTATAAAAAGTGGATTTCTTTGAAAGTTTTCATGGAATTTAATTTTACAATATATTATAATCATTATTAGAGTATGCTCAAATAGATAAAGAGGTATAATAATAACATTAAAGTAGTAATTAGAAGTGAGAGTATGTACTCTCAGAAGTATATAATCATTTTTCTACACACACACACACATATATATATATCTTTACTCCTTAAAAAAGAGTTGGTGGTTGGTACGGCCTTTTCCACATCATTTTCATAAAAAAGATCTACAAACTGATGTGTAGCCCCTCCCACCCTACCTCACGAAACCGTGCGCTGCCTCCTCCCACCGAATCTTTCTCACACCATCTCCCCCGTCTCCCCACGTTCTCCGCGTCTCCCCTCCCTCATCCGCCGCACTGCCGCCTCCTACCCCCCCACACCTCACCGCCGATCCTCCCCTCCTCGCGTCGCCGCCTCCCCCAACCCCCCGCGCCGCCGCATCCTCCTCCGCTCCACCGCTGCCTCCTCCTCCCCCCCCCCGCAGCCGCCGCCTCCTCCTCCTCCCCACCCCGCACCGCCGCCGCCTCCTCCCCCACCCCTCCGCTCCGCCGCCGCCTCCTCCCCACCCTGCGCCACCGCTGCCTCCTCCCCCCACACCTCCGCTCCGCCGCCGCCTCCTCCCCACCCCACGCCGCCGCCACCTCAATTGTGTATCAAATAGCTTGCGCAGCCTATAGCTTGACTACACAGCGGTTGAAAAAAATGAGGGACGTGCGCGATGGGCGGTTGCCTCAAGAGAGACTACAAAAGCATAAGCTCTTCTTCCACTTCTTCCTCAAACACTCCCAGCTCCTCCAAAAAAAAGACGTGGTAAATACTTCCCACTCCCCTCTCTTTCCATTTTTTTCCATTAACATTCTTCTGATACTAACTTGGATTTCTTGCCCTGTATCACCTTTTTGTGTGGATTGGTGGCCTTTAATGCTTTCCCCTGTTTGATTGCCCCCTTCGATGATTGCAGGGGAAGGAAGGGTTTCTTGATTTGCTCCAGAAATTTTAAAAGAAAAAAAATAAGTTCTTCAGGTTGATTACTACACCTTTTGCATGCCTTGTTTTTTTTTTTGTCTTTCTTTGTTGTCTCAAGTCGATTTTAGTCTTTGTTGTCTCAATCAAGAAAACTAGTATATATTATATGACATTATTCAATCGAATCATGTGAGCTTCTCAATTGAAGTAACTTTGTGCTTAATGGAGCCTTTGTAGTAGGATAAACATGAAGAAGGTGTTTGCATATGACTTTTTGTTTCCATCTGAAAAATGGAAATAGGGTTGACTTGATTGCCCTTGTCAAAAAGAATAGGTGTTTGCATATGGAAGTCAGTATGACAAGCGAATTAGTATGTTGTGCGCTACTTTTGGAAGAAGGTCTTTCGTTATTAGATGCAGTATTACAAGCAAACATGGAACTTTCTGTAATATGTCATGATGCTGCTATTTCAACATCATTCTTAACTACCATTCTTTAACAAGCTGTTATTTTAGCATCGCAAAGTTGGAATGGTTGCCAAATATTATTATAAAGCGCTAACAAAAATTGCTTGTTTTGGTACATGGGTCATGCATTATGCCTCTTCACGCCTATAATCAAATTTCTTGAACTGTTGAGATATCATTGTTTTCCTTATTTTGTGGTGATTTTCACAGGCTGGATACAAGGCACATTTTTGTGGATATTGGTCTAGGTTTTCATGTGGAATTTAGTTGGCAAGAAGCTTTGCAGTTTATATCTGTAAGAGAGGCAAGGCTGGCCAGGTACCTTCAAGAAAAACATCGTTTACAAAGAAGTACTCACATCATAGACGAGGTATTAATCACTCGATTGTAAATTCATGCTTGGCAATTACTTAATTCCTGTCAAAGTTCCTAAATGTATTTTCTTTGAACAGGGCTAAATCCATATGGTGTGTTGTTTGGATCTTCAGCAATGAAAAAAACCAATCGCAGACAATCCTCTACGTTAGTTAATTCTGAATAAATTCATGTATTTTATGAGAGAAATTAACGTGAAAAGTTTGATTGTGAACAATTTTGTCTTGGTTTTATCCGACTGATATCGATGTCGCGTTGTAATGTAACTATTCTTTTATGTTCACCAAGATACTTCAAATCACATATGAGACTTCAAAACACATATGACATGTTTCGTGTAAGTGTAAAATTGTTTTCTTTGTTATCCTTTATTTTTTGCAACTGGCATTCTTGTGCAGATGTATGTCTCATTGGAATGTTTAACACAAAAGATGTACGTCGTATTAGATTTCTTTCTGATAAACTATTTGTTGTGTCAACATGATATCAGTTAGGAGCCTTTCTACGCGAAAAGTCTATGCTCCCTTTGATGCCCACATGTCATTCCAGTCTAAGTAAGTGTTCTTGAAGACACATTTATGCATATTTATATTTTTCCTTTAGTTCATTCTTTGTGTATCTTAATGTACATTTAACACAAAAAGTATTGTCGTTGATGATTTATCTTTTATAGGTGCATCCACTTTCATGAGTTGAGCCCAGACAGCATACATTACAAGTGAAACTTTCGTGTACACATCGTACACAAATTTTCAATTCAAGAGTTTATGACTAGATCTATGTTTCAGCTAATAGTTGCTGATGAGAATGTATGTATCGATATTTACTTTAATATTCATTACACCATATGTTTTTTAAATTTTCAACCCAATATTATTTCATGCAATGACTTATATGCTTTTCGCATTTATATTATTAGGGCATGAAAATGGAAGTATTTTTCTTTGGCAAGCAATCTTATAGATTTGACCGATTACTTGCCGAAGAGAGTTCGTATGAGGTCCACTCAGTAAACGTTGACCCGAATCTCGACGAATTTCGGTTCCTTAGAAAAGAGCTTGAATTAAGGTTCACATACCGAACTACAGTTTGACAGTTGAGCAATATCATTAAATTTTCTGATCTCCCTATCCAATATACACACTTTGAAGATGTTTATTTAAAACCAAACAAGTCAATTGTTGGTAAGATCTCCACTTTTTCACATATGATGCCTCTTATTTGATATACTTCTGTGTTGTTACTTTGAACAATCCTTACAATTGATACAACTTTGGTAAGATATGGTCGGTTTGCTTGTACATGTCGGCCCAATATGGCACATCAACAGCTTCCCACGTCGTATACCAATGAGAGAATTATGTCTCATGGATGACAGGCAGGTTGTATAGAATGCTTCTATTTTCTTGAAAGCAAATAATTTATATCGCATATTGTTAATTGAGTCCATTTTTTATGTACATCAGTAAGAATTTATTATTTATGCGCGTTTGGGATGGACTTATTGTGCAGTATCTAACACAATGTAGACTTATGGGGGAACAGAACCATATTTTAGCTGTGATAATGCTGAAGAAAAATAGTCGATATGGTATGTGTGCAACTAATACGAATATTTCATCATCTTGTATCTTATTCCTGTTTCTCATCAAATTGATACATTATTGAAAAAGTTGTTTAATGACAATGGATTATATAAATTTCATATTTGGACCATAAGATGATAGGCTACAATAGCTTGAAGTTAAAAAACCAAGTAAATAATGTATGCAAGTATGTATGTCTTTCATAATTTAAATAATGCTCCCTTCAAATGGAACTGCGCCAAGTAGTGCTGCATGATTTGAATGTAAGGAACTTTATCATGAATGTCGTTGACATAAGGAACGATACATTTGACAGAATGTTTGGACATTAAATAACGTAAGCAATTCACTAAATCTTTTCGTATCTTTTATATGTAATATACAATAGATTTATGATATTTAATTATTTATTTTCCATTTGTAGAGTGTGCTTGCTTTCTCTTTTCTTGATAAGCTAGAGATGAAGATAAGTCTTCCAAAAGAATGGTGCATCGGTTTCATTTTAAAATTCTCGCTAATGTTTATGGCATGATGTCCTATTTATCAATTGATTTGTTATTCTATAAGACAGTCTGACAGTTATTTATGTATTAAGAATACTATGAAAAAAATATTGTTTACTATCATTTCTGTACATACTGTTGTATGTGGTGCTTATTCTATCATGCTTCACTAATATGATGCTTGATTTATTTACGAGTGTGAATATGTATGTTTTGTTTGATACATGATGATGTAAGAAAAAGTTGATATTTATTATTCAGTTTGAGATCATATTTGATAGTAAGTATCACTTTTATTTAGTTTTCCGTTGCAACGTACAAGCATTTTACTGGTATATATAATGCAAGAAAGGGTTGGATCACTCCATTTCGAAAAAGACAAGTTCCAACTAGCTCGAAAGCCAACTGGGCTGGGCCTCTGGCGCTAGGGCCATCCTAGACCTGGCCGGACGAGAAAAAATGCTATAAATTTCCCACTTCCGCACGCTCCGCTCCGGCGCAAGTTGCCACTTGCCAGTTACCACGTTCCGGCTCAAACCCCGACGAAGTCCAAACACACGTCGGCCCAACCAATTGCCCAACTCCCAATGTCATCCGCCTCTTCCTCTCCACCGTCGCCGCCGTCTCCGACCCCGTCCCGCCTCGTGCCGCAGCTCCTGGTCGCGCTCCTCCAGCGCCGCCGCTTCGACGCCACGCTTCGCCCGTCGCTTAACTTCGGCGGGTTCTCCCCTTCGTCCATCGCCGCGGCGCTCGCAGCCATCCCGCGCCTCCTCCTGCCGCGCTCCCCGCGCCGCCTCTGCCCGCAGCGCCCCTTCCCCTCCCCGTCTTCCGCTCCCCAACGCCGCCTCGCCGCCGCCCTCACCCTCGCCTTCCTCTCTTGGTCACACTCCGACGCCAACCCCAGCCGCGTCCCGCTCACCGAGCCCCCACTCCGCGCCGCCGCGCTCTCCCTCGCCCGCGCCCGCGCGCTCCCCGCGCTCTTCCGCCTCCTCCGCGCACACGCGCCGCTCGTCTCCACCGCGGCGCTCACCGACGTCATCCGCGCGCTCGGCGAGGAGGGCCTCCCGCGCCACGCGCTCGCTGCCTTCCACCGCGCGCGCCAGCTCCGGTGCTCCCCGGACGCGCAGTGCTACAACACCTTGATCGCGGCGCTATGCCGGAACGGCCGGTTCAAGGAGGCCAGGTTCCTGCTCGACCAGATGGAGCGCCCCGGCGCTAGCTGCAGGCCCGACTCCTACACGTACACAGTGCTCATCTCCTGGTACTGCCGGATCGGGGTGGGGACGGGGTGCCGGAAAGCCGCGAGGAGGAGGATCTACGAGGCGGGGAGGCTGTTCCGGAGGATGGGGGAGAAGGGGTTGGAGCCGGACGTTGTGACCTACAATTGTTTGATCAATGGCCTGTGCAAGACGTACCGTGTGGATCGCGCCCATGAGGTGTTTGATGAAATGGTGAGGAAGGGCTGTGCACCAAACCGGGTGACGTATAATTCGTTTGTGAGGTATTATAGTGTGGTGAATGAGGTAGACAAGGCTGTCAAATGGATGAGGGAGATGGTGGTGAGTGGGCATGGCGTGGCGACATCAAGCACGTACACGCCCGTTATCCACGCTCTATGCGAGAGCAGGCAGGTTGGGCAGGCGAGGCGGTTCATGATCGAGATGGCTGAAAGTGGGCATCTGCCGAGGGAACACACTTACAAGCTTGTGAAAGATGCAATTGAGGAGGCCGGTGCGGAGGCCTTGCCGGAAGAGCTGTGTCAGTCCATTGATGATGGCATTAAGGAAAGGTTTCAACAGGTCATGCGAGTGAAGCCCATAATGCGACCAGTGACAAGATAACCTAGGAGCAACATTGGGCTTGTGCAAACTTGCAATCCACTCACCAAATGAGAGAGGTTGAACCTGCAAGCAAAAGGGTTTTTGAATTAGATGTCTAAGGGGGTACATGCTAATACATGTGTAAGCTGGTGAAGACAGCGACTAAGAGTGCCCTGGCAAGGAGGTTTTACTGAAAAAGCCTTGCCTGAGAGTAGATGATGGTACCACGGAAAAAGCAATGGATGCTGATGAGAACGAAGCCTAAAATGCTACCAGTCACAACTCACAAGATTGTTCGAGGCAAAGATGAAGTGGATTTGTGCAGAAGGTAAGTATGTCTGGGATTCATCCTCACAAGTAACGTGGGAATATTTTTTTTTGTAACAAGCTAGGCATGTTGTTATTTACAAGCGGTAACGGTTAGAACCTTTATTGTTGTACATTTTTGGGATCATGTAGTTTGCAGCATGACCTAATACAGAATTTGCCTTTTCTTGTCATCATCATCCGTTGCAGTTTACAGCATCACAAAATTGAAATTTGCCATTTCCTGTTACCTACCCTAAAACCCTCCCAACATTGTTATTCCTTTCACCACATCGGTTGGTTTGTTTATAAGATCTCAACATGAGTCATGATGAATTTGTTTTTGCCCCTCAGACCCCCACACATGTTTGATTTATCAGAGTTTCTAGTTGCTGATCAGTGAAGTTCTTAGTTATATGTTCGTAATTACATAAAATATTTGGTAATTGTTGGCAATGGCATCATTGGGATTAACTTGTAATACAGAACTACAAGAAGTCACCTACATTATCACAATTTCAGTTGACATTGTAAGATATGCTTTTGTCTTGCTTCGCTGCAGTGCATCATCAAATTAGGCTGCCATAACTCATTTTTATCCGCATTTATGCTTTCTCCATTGCCATATAATGTCTGAGAATTTAGTGAACATGTTTCCCGTGAAATGTAGCTTGTAAATGTCAGAAAAGGAGATAAAAATGAGATACAATCAAGCTGTATAAAGGTCACACAAATCCTTTACTATGATGAAAAAGTCACTCCTATAAAGTGATTTATAAAGGTGCCATTTCTACAAAAAGAACTTCACACATGAGCTTGGAATATGAATAACAACAAAGACCCCAAAATTAGTTTCACAAATTGCACACAACTTCCCGTCTATGGTTGACAGATGATTTTATACCGATCTGTCATACTGATACAGCAATTGAAGCTCTGTAAGCTTATGTTGTCTGCTTTCTGTTTGTGGCCTTTGCTGTACCAAACAACCACCTGTTGCTCCCTCCATTTGATGCTCAGGAAATATTCAGAAATCTGACTCTTCACGGTTTCCAAGCTGATGGTGGTGGTGGTGGAGTTGGGAACATTGGAGGAATTGCAGAGAAGAGGGTGTTCTTATCAATTCCAGTTTTGACGTCGGATAGAGAAATCAGTGCTGCAACCAAGCCAGCATTTGCTGCAAGAGTAGGTTCTGTGTAATTGTAGTTTGTGCGGACATCTTTGAAGCCATCATGCCTGTCAGGGCCAGCAACCATTGCTCCGATTAGGATATTAGGGTTTGCCTTTTTACTCTCCCTCCATTTAAAACCTCCTTTGCATCCGTACTTGACGCCATTATGAGGGATTGATGCCCCTCTGTGATGAACACGCTTGGGGTACTTGTTTCCAAAACCCACAACGTAGCTCATCTTTAGTGGATTCTTACCTAGGATGTAATCAAGCTGCAAATTGTAGGGTTTCGAGTGTCAGTTCACATATTCCTGCTAATGTAGCATTACTGTATTAGTTAGTTCAAGAGCATTGAGAACAAAACCTTACCTGTGACCTTGCAAACTTGCGGAGGACTTCTGTGGTGTAGAAATTAGGTCCACAATACCAACCTGGTGTATCTGCAGCTTCAAGATAATCGCTATATAAAGAAGCAAGGAAAGCTGCATTGACGACATACTGAAGTGGCTGAGGCTTTCCATGGTTGAGTTGTATCATTCCTCCTGCAAAACATTCCATTGCTTAACTTTCTTCTGTGGCTAGCTAGAAAGAAAGAGAAAAAAAATGAGGGACATCACCAACCTTTAGTGAAGTTGAATGAATTGAATACCGGTAAATATGAGCACATGACATTGTCAGTTTGGTTGTGGAATGTCCGTAATATTTCTTCGTAAGGGTACCCTGGACTTAGGAAGAGCCGCAACCTGCTGAGAAGGACCTGGATAAAGTAGAAACTATGTTAATGCTCAATCAGTATTCATCAGAATGCTGCAGTATGCCATTGATCATCCTTTTCCATGATCACCCTTTTCTATGCAAGTCATTTTTCTTAATATTCCAATTCCTTCTATAACAATCCTCATTTTTTTCTCGTTCAGATTGTGTTAGACTGCTGTTGTTCCTTTGGTGCTAACTGCTAAGTATTTCTGACATATCCAGTTAACTGAGTAGAGAGCTGTGAAGTATGCTAACCTGAGCTCCTGGAAGTTTGTCATCCCAGGTAAATACTCCATAGTTTGGACTACCAAGCCAATATGCTCCAGCATGCTTTGCCATTCCTGGAGCTGTGGCGACCGAGAGGTATGATGTGTTCCCTGTGGCAAAGTACATCCATGCACCTCCCCACACGAACTCATCCCAATAGCTGGTGGAATTGTAGAACAGTGCAGCATCAGAGCCATTGGGGCTGTATCGCGCACGCTGCGTCCTTCCGAACTTGTACAGGGCCTTTGCACCATGAACGAGCTTGTCAGAGTAGGTCTTGCTGTCCTTGAACACTATGGAAGCTGCAGCAAGAGCAGCAGCCATTTCAGAGGCAAGATCTGAGCAAGAGTGGCACTCATAGACAGGTCTGGGGTAATCGATATCCTCTGGTCTCATCCAGCAGTAGTGATCATTTGGCATGGGACCTTTCGAAGTGTCCCCTTGACCCACCTGCAATAAGGAAGTTCCGTATGGCGTCAGTGATTTGCTGAAACTATAGTCTGCTGATGTGCGGAAAGGACACTGGTTTTTTACTCAATTGAGTGAGTGGATCCGATGCCTAATTTCTTGGGACAGCACAAATCGGCACATTGACGTTATCAACCTCTACAAACCTGGGCGACAATCCGGTCGATGGTGTCAGCGGATGAATTGAAGGTCTTGAGGATGTAATCCGTGCCCCACTTGATCAGCTCCTTGATATGGTCGAGTTCGCCGATCGCCTCATACTTGGCCCTGTACTCGATCACACTCCAGCTGAGCATGGTCATGGACCAGGCCATGGGGTAGTTGAACTTGATGGCGTCCCCTGCATCGTAGAAGCCTCCGACCAAGCTCCTCCGGACGGTGTTGTCGGAGAGGCCGTCCTTCATGGCGGACTTGCCCCTCCAGCTGACGCCGTTGTGCTTCGGCAGCGGACCAGCTGGCATTCAAGACGATACATCGTCAGAAGGTGAACAGAATTTTTTGTCGGTGCTCCATTTTTATTCATCAATTTAGTCGCTCGTATGAATTCATCGTGTTTCTTGTTTATCTATTTCAGGATCAGGAAGCAAGACAATTGTGCATTTTTGTTCCCACGTGGATTGCGGTCTGGTTAAATATTCATGAAGAGTATATGCGTAGTAATTTACAGGAAATGGTCAGATCTCTAGCATCCAAGGCATGCTAACAACATAGAATGAGGTACGACCGTATGAGCCAGCCACCTCATGAAAAGGCAAGAAGTGACAGGACAGGCAGCTGTAACTTCCAAAATTATCTGCATGCCATTGCTACGCAAAACCGGATCTGAATTTTGAATTTGTGATGCAGAGATGGATGGCACGAGGCAACTCACATCGCTGCGCGTTGAAGAACATGAGCGCCTTGTGCAGGGCCTGCGTGTACTGGTCCGGCGGCGGCGGCGGCGGGCGCTTGTGCGGGACGAGCTTGACGATCATCATGACGAAGCCGATGAAGAGGCCGACGCCGAGGATGGTGCCGACGGTCCACATGAAGATCTTGCGGTCGAGGACCATGCAGCCGAGGTCGACGTACTTCTTCTTCTTCTTGCCGGCCTGGTCCCCCGGTCCGGCCAGGAGCCAGCTCTGCTGCGTCTCGTCCAGCTGCCGCATCAGCGCCGCCCGGTCCAGGTCCCGGCTCCGGTCATCGTCCGTCGCCGAGTCCGCATTGGAGACCTCCAGCGGCCCGCCCCACGGGTCCCGCCCGAACATCTTGCCGCCTCGCCTCCTCCGCCGCCGCCGGTGCTCCTCTCCTCAACGACGGCAATGGCGGGCGGGCGGGCCGCGGAGAGGAGGGCTCGGCGCTAGGCGTTCTTGGAGTGGGAGAGGGCGGAGCAGAGACTGAGGGGAGCGTGCGAGTTATGGTAGGCAATACGGCGTGGTGTGGCGTTATGTTGTGATGGCGTGCGATGAAATGGAGGGATCTGGTGGTTGGGGCGTTGCTTTCGTCTCCTTGCCGTCGTTTCGGCTTGATTTTGTTGCCGCTGCGCTATAGATGCGTCGGTGAGCCGGTCACTCCACTTGTGGGGCTTGTGCGCGTCCGCACTGCTGCCCCTGCCGGTACACTACTCTACTGTGCGCAATTGTAGAGTTGCGAGGTTACAAAGGGAGGCGGCAATGTAGCGTTTTTTCGGACTGTCTCTTATGTTTTTGTTATAGTTTATTAGTTTAATAAATAGTGATGATTAAAAAAATTAAAACAAAAAATCAGCTAAAAAATCAAAAAGAAATGCCAACAAGCAAGGGGAGGCTCAGCGAGTGGCACTGCCCGATGTAATTTTCGGAGCACTGCGATTCGTTTTGCGAGATCGTCTGCTATGCTGGCTCATGTGCAGGTGGGGTTCACCTGGACCCGTGTTCTTGTGGTGCTTTCCAGCGCGCGGTTTCGCGGAGATTGTTCGCGTCGCGTGCAAAGCACTTCGATTGTTTTTGGGGGCATTTTCAGTTTTTTTTTTGGTGCGTATTTTCCCTAGGCGCTGTCGTTTGGACGTCACTGGCATAGAGAAGGGATGAGCCCAAAGCTAGTGTGGTTGTTACTGCGGTTGTCGTGGGAGAATCTGGGTATTCGTCATGAGAGGGAAAAAAAGAAGAGGGAGGTAGGCCCTTGTTATCATTAACTTTCGTAGATCTGGGACGCATAGTTGTTTGTACCTTATCAAACTGTACGTGACAAAAAAAAATTGATAGGCGCCAATAATGCAAGAAATCGACGGCATTAGCATTAACTTGTTTCCATTGCTTTCCTTTGCAAAGCGGTTACCGTTGCTCAAAGCTTGAAGCAAAACCACTTTGGTGTTATTAACCCCGTAAGGGTGCGCTCAAAAGAGCTTTTTCTTAAAGTTGAGATTTTGCGTTTGATACTGTTCAGTTTCTCGATTACTGTACGTGTTTTGTCTTGTAGTGATTTTTTTGTTTTTTTGGTATTTTTGTGTTTTGTTTTTTCGTATTCCTTTACATTGTTCGCTCTAGATTAGTATGCTACTTTTATTTTTATATTTTTTTAATTTAATTATACCTAATAAACTAACTCAGTTACAGTAAAAAAATCAGTCAGCTACATTAAAATTTCATTCAGAAGTCAAAGGCTATCGTTATTCCGAACGTTCCCTCAGACGCTGCTGTTTGTGTGTACTTTTTTTTGCCTTTTTGTATGCATAGTTTAACTAGGTAGGACAGGGTTGGTGGGTTGGAGGAGGGGAGACGCCATGAAGCATGTGGTGGAAAAGGGAAAGGTACGTTAGGGTTTTAGCCACTTAGCCCCAGCAGCTTGATGATGCCCTATATTATGCTGGTTCTCTCTTTTTTTTAAGTTTATCCACTGCATATTTTTTAAGCCAACGATCACTACCATTTTTTAAAGTTTATCCCCTGCATATTAGGACATGCATCATCCTGCAAATCCTTGTATTATAATGAGATTCCTATCTAGGCTCTCTACCTGAATCACCTTAGTCAATAGTCCTGTTTTTTTGGACTGTGGTTAATGGTTTTTGTCTATATTTTTTGAAACGACAGCAGACGATGAAGATAGTGACATGAACGGCGAACACAGTTTTAGAATCAGAATGCCGTTTAGACAATCCAATTTAAGAAACCACTCTATTTATTTTAACTTTTGAAAAATCTAAAAACCAAAAGATAAAAGTCCAAAAGAAGGGAGTCAATATCAAACAACTAGTTCTTTTAAAATACATAACCACATACCAAGGCTCAGTAAGCTTTAGCATTGCATTCCCATGAGAAAAAGAAAAGAAAGACCAAGTCTGTTTAAAATACTAGAGTTTATAGGAATTTTGTAAGATAGTACAATGTTGGGCATAAGGCTGTAAAAAAAACTCAAGACTCGTAAGTTGTTCGAACTCGGCTCGTTTTAGGCTTAATTCGAGCTCGATTTGAACTTTAAACGAGTCGAACTCAGTCTTAATCTCGAGCTCGCGAGCTTCATCAAGCCGAGTTCGAATAGTTTACGAGCCTCGATTCGAACTTAAACAGTGCTATATATTAACTCTTACCGAGCTTATGCGAACCGAATTCGAGTTTGAACTTTTTTTATTGTTGAAAATTAGTGTATATTTGAACTATTTTGACTGTTATCGAGATTACTCGAGTCGAGTTTGAACTCAAACTTTTCTTATTATTGAAATTAGTGTGTAATAAATTATTTTAATTGTTATCGGGTTTCAACGAACCGAGCTCAAGCCTAGATCTAAGCTTGAACCCTAACTCAAGCTCGGCTCAAGCTCAACCCGAGGTTCTATTGAACTCAAATCTGAAAGGCCAGACTTGTTCGAGCTTACCTCATTTATAGCCCTAATCAGACATGATTCCAAAGAAACTCCAGTATTTCAAACAGGGCCTTAAGGTGCTGCTGCCACTTTAACGAGCATAAATACCTATGAACTTGTTTGCGCGTCCATCTTTTACCTCTGCTGCTACTTCTTAACGTACTAGTGCATGATACTGTGATAGTACCAGTATGAGATAGAAAAGTCTTTACGTATTGTGAAGAGTAGTCAGTTAGCACCCCGCGATGCGTGACGGAAAGCAGTGGTTGGGAAATTACACACGATTAAATGCCTTGATGTGTGCATGCACACCTTAATTGGTGAGAGGTCGCTCTCTCACAGTGTGGATTAATTAACTTCTCCTCTTGGCAGGACGGGGACTAATCAGCAGCAAGAAAGAAAAGAAATATATTGTACTAGTAGTATAATAATTTGATGAGGTGATGGATGAAACGATAAACAAAATGAGATCTGGGCGAGCTGTCGGTGGACTGCTGTCGGTGGATTCCTTGGACCCCTTGCATTGCGTGGCTCTTGTCGCCCTGTCAGATGATCATGTGGTTGCTTTGCTTGGGCGGGCTTTCTTTTTTTTTTTTATCTAAAAGGAAACGATGAAATCGGGTTATCGAGCCTGTTTTGTTAAGGATCCGAATGTGCTTTGTGTTCATGGGAATCAAGCTTTGTTTCACTGTCTTTGTTTCTGAAGGGGATATAGTTAATGAAGAAAATGAAGCTATTCGATAATCTTTGGATATAGCCCCGCTCATTTCGGCTTCTACTTCTAGTTTCTACTTTTTTTCACTATTCAGTATTTCATCTTTTTTTGAATTTTTTTAGATATTTTAGGCTTTTTTGTATTTTCTTTTTTTTCTCGTGTTCCTTTGTATTGATCTTTTTGCGATGATGCGTGCACTCGAACGATCATAGCGTGCGTCGGCACTCGAACGATCTTTTTCTAAATTTTTTTTTTGAAAACGATTGAGATAACAACGATTGGTAAGTATTCGGCTTACCTCAATGTGGACTAGGGGAGACTAGTACGTATCTGAGCACCACTGTAAAAAGAGACATGTCAATTGTGGTTTGCTCTCTTGTGCTTAATCTACATTCAAGCAATTTACATTCTTAGAATTAAATTGATTACTTGTCATCCTAGGATTGTAAAACTTGATATAGACTTAATTTATTATTGCACTTGGATGAAACTAGTTATTTTATGCCTTGATTGTGCAAAACCGATTTAATTTTTATTTCTACATATAAACTAGGTTTTAACCAAAGATAGAATTTTAAAAGCGCGTATTCACCCCCTCTGGTCGGCCTCCTGAACCTTACAACTGGTCAAACCTGTCATCTCTGGTAGTCAGATCACTTAGCCGGTTCAACTGCTTCCTCATAGCGATCCGACGGCTCAAAGGAGTTAAACTTTGTTTGTTTCATGTTTTTATGAGTTCTTTATTGATGAGCAAATATATTCTTTCTTGCTTCCATTAGCTAGTGGAATAAAAGTTTTCAAATATCTTTTAGGAGGTTGAATTTAAATGTATTATTTACCCTCTCTAATTGTCATATCAGGTCCAACATATCTGCTGCCTGACCTAGTTGACCATAGGCCCCCGATTGGAATGAGATTTGAGACTAGCTTCGAATCAGCTGAAGCGTGAGAGATGAGAGCGCGGCAAAGTTGTAGTGCGGAATAGAATGGACGGCTCGGATCAGCTTAAGCATACAACACTGATTAGAGTAGGCCGAACTGATCTGAACCATCCGTGGCCTGCATCGAATGGCCCAGACGGCCATTCCGTACTTCCAAATCATCGACAGCATATTTCTAGCATGTCCTGCTAGAGTTCCGAAGGAAAGAAAACATCCGAACTTAGTATGGGTTTATAACAATTTGTCAAGAGAATTCTACGTTCCAAATTGGGCAGCAAAGAATCGGGACAATGTTGGTAGCAGATAAGTATGCTATGGGCTATCCAGTAACTCTATTGAATAGTGAACAGCAATGTATGGCGCGTGTGGGAATATTTGCTGCTACGGGATCATCCTGACCTGCAACGCAATCGCAAAATGATGTATAGACGTCACAGACCCTACCGTGCAATGCAAGGAAGGGTCAGGCGATTGCTTCAGACTGTTGCACTCGCACATGTTTGCATGTCTTTACCTGTCACCAAGAACATGGCGCCCAAGGCTCTAGTAAAATACTACCAAATGCAGACCAAACATTTTGTTTATTGGCTATTCCAAGGAGGTACTAGTCTAGTCTAGTAGAACACATAAAAGCCTAAAAAAGGTTGCAAATAGAGACCAGCATACTGAATGCATCCCTGCACGGTTGAGATCATCACCCTGGAAGCATATTGAGGTAGATAGAATCATACATAGAGGCCTTGTCGTACGATACCTAGACTGCAAATCAATGAGCATGGCAACGTGGAGAGAGGTCCCTATCGCATGGTGTTGATGAAATGTGAGTTGATGGTGGCTTGATACCGGTGCTTGGAGCGCAGTGGCCTTTTTTTTCTCCTGGGATGTGGATCTGTGAACCAGAATGAAAGAGAACTACTCTCTTTCCCAATGCACCAAGATGATCTTCCTATGAGCTCGCTAGGTAAGTTATCTCCGGTAGGAAATTTCCAGGAAAACTTCACTTCACCAAACGATGATTTCAGTGGGACTGAACCAGTCACTTGGCTTGGTCCACAGGTGATGAC
Source organism: Melocanna baccifera (assembly GCA_036346265.1). NCBI lineage: Eukaryota > Viridiplantae > Streptophyta > Magnoliopsida > Poales > Poaceae > Melocanna > Melocanna baccifera. The sequence goes on from CM070682.1 coordinate 37,765,703, forward strand.
ATGATCTCCGTAAGTGTAGATCTGCAAAATGGTTAGTGAAGAGTATATGTTAGTGTATTACTGTGATGATCTAAAATGCGCATAAAGAAACTAAAAGCTTGTGTGCAGAACTTGCCTCAATGCTTCGCAAATCATCTCAAGATCTTTTCTTTTTCTCTGACCAGGTAGGCCCATATATTAGCAAGTTAGTCCTACCAAACCTCCTGTCAGCTATCTGCGATGTGAATAAGTGAGCAACTGCAGAAATCCACAAAGCCAAGCAGTACTGCACTACCATTATATCAGTACTTAAGTAGAGTCAAGCGTAAGACACACACACCTTTATAAGGTTTCCGCAGGATTGGGCCATTTCTGTTTTCAGTGGGTACTCAACTAGCTAAGGAACAAATAGGCGGTGGTCAGAAATGTGCGTAAGAGTAAAATAATTAGATATACACAGCATGCATAACTCACAATGAAGCAATCTTCTCCAACCAACGGTGACCTTGCAAGTTGATCAAGTAGTGTACTGTAGTTTACCTCAAGATATGGTGGTGTTACACTAATATAATCAAAAGAAGGATATTTACCTGTGTGTGTGTGTAACAAAGAGAGAGAGAGAGAGTCAGAGAACAGAAGAACAACTGCTGTTGAAAGAATCCAGATCATCTTGTTTCAATGATTTATCTCATGCGAAACCTGATTATATCTACAACATGAGGACTAAACTAGAAGAGATGCGATTCTCCCTGGCATGTTAAGCAACATAATATGCCCATTAAGGATTCCAGTATACAGCTAAAGATCTATCACATATTCACATGTCATTTGCATGATCTGCATTTGTTTCTGCACAACTATACTTGTGGCATATATTACTACTCTCATCACCTAAAAACAATGCCTACAAGGAATGAGAATCTTCACAAGAATAACTGCCTTCCATCTAAAAACATGTCTAAACATAACTATGGTCTTCACATTGATTATTGCTAATACTACTAGTACCCACTACGTAGTCGATTTTAAGCAGTAATGAATATTCTGATTAACATATGAACCACATTTTAACAAGTACGTGAAGATATCTACTAGCTTTTCCACATATCATCATAGTTTTTTTTTCTAATTTGTTTACTTGCAGTTGTCTCACTGCTTACCTCCCTAATTTGAATTAGTGATGCGTGTTTCCTAAAGAGATTTACCTTTAGATTTTTCAGCATTGGCCAAGAAGTTTTCAACGCGGATCATATGTATGAGCGAACAATCAAGAAATCCAGTACACTCCAGATTCGGTTTAAGGACCTCAGAAACAACCCAAGGATCCATCTCAACAAAATGTGCCTGAAGACAAAAAGAAACAGATGAATGAAAGAATAACATTGCTTCTCAATCACATGATGTACAAATCAGGATTAACTCTTTTTTTTCCTCTCTCCAAGGAGGTTTTACACACTTGTAGATCTCAGAATTTGAAAGATATCTCATAACTGTAAGACTAGAGAACCTTAGAGAAGACCTCATCATGAATATCCAATGTACTAGTTGAACACTAAAATGAACTATGGATAGGTTTATGCTCCTGTGCATAATTAATGAATGGTAGGCATGCATTCAGTACAAATAGTTACATGGATGCAAACATAAGAATTTTTGTATTAGTTTACTATACGCACTTGAAATGAACTTGTCAAGATTTGAGAGCATAAGCCTTTCCCATCTGAAGGACATAAAGATGCTGTGTCGTAAATGATTCAGCTTAAAAAGCGAATTGTTTTTTCATAGTTGGGACCATGTTAATTGCTTTATTATCAACAACCATGAAAATTTAAGTGCTAGCATTTGTGATTACTAAAGAACAAAGGCCCATGAAGTTATTGAATATGAGGTTACTGCAGATATACTTCTGTACCCTGCACAGACTAACTGTTAGTTTGCACTACATATCCCCCCTTAATGAAATTCCCATTCATGTATTATATGAACTCACTTAGAATTATGATAAAATCAGAGGAGGTAATTAGAATTGAAGATAAATGGGTGTCCAAGAGATTATTTTGGTGGATATTATTCAGTAATTCATCAGAATACACTAAACTTGATCTAGGATGAATGCATTTGGGATATTTGGGCTGTTTTATATTTGTTTCAACTTCAGGTTAGGGAAAACCTCTGAACATCCTCGGCTCATAGCTTCAATTCCAACAGATCCAGTACCACTATACAAGTCTAACCACCGACCTGGTTTGAGCGAAGCAGGGGAACCACCAGCTGACTGCAAATTATGGTCAAGAATCAACAAAGATCTATCAATACACCGAGAAGATGAAAGCTATATAACTGACATAAACAAATTAAGCTAAATGGATACTTGTAAAATGTCAAAGGCTGCTCCTCGGACAACTTCCATCATTGGACGGACATTCCTATCTTTTGGTGAAAGTAATTTTCTTCTGCGTACTTTTCCACCTAGTACCTGACAGGAACATAATTATTTTAATATCTACAAATACCACAATATTAAAATAATTAGTCACATTTTTTGTGTAAAAGTGCAGGGACAAGTTAATGTAAAATTGTAAATGATTGTAGAATACTTCCAGCACGAAGACATGTTTACACAACCCATGAAAAATATTGTTCTGCTAGTCTAGCATTTAAGGTAATAGATGAATTATGAATATACAGGAATAAAATTTGGTTTGCCAAGAAAAAAGTAATACAGAAGTGCCAAACATATGCGCTTTCTGATAGAAATATGACAAGTAGACAACAAGTAGTGCCTTTCATCATCGATTTCAAATGATGGATATTTAGTCGTAAACAAGTAGTTCCTTTTATTCAGCCATGCACATGAATAAGTGCATGCCCTTTTTCAGAAGTTGCAACCTTTTACATGATTCAATTACAGAACAAGTTACTGGAGAACAAGTGCCTCATTCGGCCATGCACATGAATACAGCATGAGTGTATAAGGCAACCAAGTATGACATGGCTGCATCAGGCACAACACTCATAGCTGGACTCAAACTTGCACTCCCACTCTAGGTTTGTGCCACGCTATTGTTCAGAATCATACATATCATGCGCACTTGACCTGAGCAATACAAAACAAATTTCGTTCAACTGCTTGTATGACGTAAACATGAATCAGAATAAGCTCCATCACACATCATTTGTGATGCATCAAAGCGCCTGAAAATAATCTGATAGTATCTAAATGAAAGTGTCACCAATCATGGCACAACTAAAATGGTGACAGAGATAAGCACTACAAACCCAAAGGACAAATTTTATCCACAGGGTATACATCACAACAAACCACAAACCTGAAGCGACTTATTTGTCCCCCAAGCGGCGGCCATGGAGCTAGCAGCATCAAAGCATGTGTCGATCAACTCCATAGTTCTGCTCACACTAATCGCCAAATTCCACTAAACTACATAGCATATACGCATTACTCTGACATCCAAAATGTCCGGGTCATATGATACGAATGCATACGAACGCACGCCATAAACATATCGTTCCAAATGCTCGACAAATGTTGGAGTACACGAACCAAAACCAAAGGCACGGTCATTAACTCTCCAAACCTGAAGCAACTTGTGCGTCTCCCGAGGCTCCGCCGCCTTCGCCGGAGCAACCGCGGCCTCCGCCGCCGCCTCCCCTCCCCCCGAGCGCCGCTTCCGCCTGTCCCTCCTCCTCTCTTCCTGCAAAAAGACCACTCGAAATCACCCGAAACCGCAACGGAAATTAGTACAGGATAGCCCAAAGGGGTCGGAACAAACCCTGGGATCCTCCTGGGCATCGCTCTCGAAGTCGTCGGGGTTGACGCCGTACCGCTCCAGGAAGCGGCGGCGCTCCCTCGCCGCCGCCGCAGCGCCCGAAGGAGACGCGGAGGAGGTCACGGGGAGACGGCGAGCAGGGAGTCGGAGGGATAGGGACTTAGCCTTCGGGATTGGGGTGGGGAGAGCTGGGAGGAAGGGGGAGGCGAGAGTAGACAACGCCATTGGCGAGAAGCGGTAGAACTTTGGAACTTGGAAGCGTTCCCGGGATGGGAGGGGATAAGGAAGGAGGTTTTGCCAGAGGTGGCCAACGGGCCACGCCGGACCGCATCTCACAGGCCTGGGCAGACCATCTATTTAGACATAATTTATTTAGATACTGATAATAAATAAGTTACATCGTATTGATCTATAGGTTAACGATCGGATCTATGAATGATCTATGACTATGCTATACCGGTACAGACATAATTAGGACTAAATGGGCTGTACTGGCATGATTTGGCCTGTTTAGCTCGGAAAAGATAAAAAAAATCAAAAAATTAAAGAAAAATATAGAAAATTAAGAAAAAAATTTATAGAAATTAAAAGAAATTAAGAAAAAATTACAGAGAAAACTTTTTACTAGGGTAGGCCGTGTCGTCCGCTTGACCTAGACACGATATGATCTGTCGGGTCGTGCCGACACAACCCATCGTCTAAATAGGTTGTGCTGTGCTCAGGATCAAACTTACAGTGACAAACATTGGGTCGGTCCATAATGGCACGATCTATTTGAACAGCTTTAGGTTTTGCTCTATCCATTAGTTCGGGTATTCTCCATCGTCTGATCAAAATTTGGACAGCTAAGATGATGAAAGTTGAGATATTCAAGCGCACCATCTTCTTTTCTAGACTTGCTGACGTACGTCCGACGTGGAAGCAGAGAATAGCTGAAGTTAACGCGTGATGCAGTTGAAAGTTGTTTGTGGGTTTTTTTTTCTTTTTATATTCTACCTGAATGCTCTGCTTTTTTTTTCTCCTTTTAGGCTCCATCCTGAACATGTGATTTTTTTCCCGATCGCTATATGAATTGAAAGGCTCCTTTTTTTTTTTGTAATATTTTTGCGTTCCACACATGTCCAATGACAAGTATTCGCATATTATTAACATTGCGTTGCGATAATGTCAACAGAATAACTCCAATCTGGTCATACAACCTGGTGTACCAAGCTTTGCGATCTAAACCAGGTCGCCATGCTAGTTAGTAGTTAGGCTACGATCTGCTTGACTTGGTTCTATATTAACGAAGAGCTTTTCAGACATAAAACTTTCTGAATGATTCAGGATTGGAGGCATGGTACACCAAGGCATGCTATGCAGCACATTGCTGACAGAAGAAAGCTGCTCCTGGGCCTTTGACAAAGGGAAATTTTGTTCCTGTCAAAGGGAAATTTGGTTCCTTTTGTTTATGCGGGCACCTACCTATTTTGGGCTTTCAAAAAAGAATCTTGGTACCTTGGCCCAACAATCTACAAACACGACATTCATGTTTCTATATTATCTATAGATCGGCCCAACAATCTACAAACACGATATTTATGTTTCTATATTATCTATAGATGATATTAAAAATAACTTTTATAATAATTATATATATATATATATTTATAGATAGTTTTTTATAATATAATGTATCTTGTTTATCATGTTAAACCTTGTTGTATAAAGGATAACCTAGAAAACTAGACCATTAGACGGCACGGTCCAATAAAGCGTGCCGTGCTCAGCCGGGCACGGAGGGCACGACACCGTGGTTGGGGGAGGCGCTCTTGGGCAAGTGGCTCTGGCTGAGACAGCCGCTGCTGCTGTCGCTGGAGCTCGCGCTGCGGCTGTTGGACTACGAGCTGAAGCCTATGGGTGATGCGACCAACCCCGACTGCAGCAGCAGGACGAGGTTGGGTGTACGTACATCGGCGACTGTGGTCGAGGAGGGGCGGAGCAGGAGGATCTTGCCCTGGGAGAAGAGCTCGTCGGCCACGCACATGTCTACTGTAGCACCCGCAATGCCTAGGACGAGGCCGCTGGACGATAGGATGTGGACCTCGAAGTGGTCAGCCATGTGGTGGAGATGTGGAGTGGAGATGGCCACACATCCCAATCGCGTCTTCCAGGCACATTCCCGCCCCAACTCCCATCCCACCACAGCGCCCACGGAAAGCACATCCAACCAAACTCCTCCACGGCGTTGAACGGCTCGTTGTGGCGGATAGCCGTTAGTTCGTGCCTGTATTTGGTGTTTTGCTGCAGGAAGGGATGTAGGGCCTATTTTTTTGGCTGTGGTTTATGGTTTTTAGTTAAAATTTTTGAATTTTAACTGTTTGCGATAAAGATTACAAAAAGAGAAATACTCGCTTGCGATTTTAGATAGTACAGATATTAGGTTTTTAACGTATACTATAATTAACTTGTAGATTCTGTTTTGAAAAAAAATATTTTATTTAAAAATTAGATACTATAGTAAAAATAAAAACAACTTCTAAAAATAGCTTTAAACAGGCCCGTAACTAGTGCTTCGGATAACCGCGTCTTTACGAGGAGGGCGTTCACAAGTGGCAACAGCTTTGATTTGCTTGCCTGCTTGGCTCCTCTTGTAGCCGTTGCACGAAGAATTCAAAAAGAAAAAGAAAAAACTGATGGCCGCCGACCCTCACCAACGGCTATATTCCGGCACCCCCGCTCCCCGTTGACCGTTGCGACCTTTAAACCTCCCCTTCCTCTCGCCTCTTCTTCCAAGCCCATTACTCTCAGTCACAGATCCCCAACTGCTCCCACCGCGACGAAACCCTAGACCTAGAGTGAAGCGAGGAGCCGAGCGAGCGAGAGAGATCGCCGCCATGAACGACCTCATGACCAAGTCCTTCATGAGCTACGTCGACCTCAAGAAGGCGGCGATGAAGGACCTCGAGGCGGGGGCCGACGAGACAGAGCTCACGGAGGCGGGCGCCGGTGGCGTCACCGACGAGCGCCTCAGGGGGTTCTTCCAGGAGGCGGAGGCGGTTAAGGAGGAGATGGCCGCCATCCGCGACGCGCTCGCCCGCCTCCACGCCGCCAACGAGGAGGGCAAGTCGCTGCACCAGGCCGATGCCCTCCGCGCGCTCCGGGGCCGCGTCAACGCCGACATCGTCGCTGTGCTCCGCCGCGCCCGCGACATCCGTTCCAGGCTCGAGTCCATGGACCGCGCCAACGCCGCGCAGCGGAGGCTCTCGGCGGGCTGCCGCGAGGGGACGCCCCTCGACCGCACCCGCACCTCCGTCACCGCCGGCCTCCGGAAGAAGCTCAAGGACCTCATGCTCGACTTCCAGGCGCTGCGGCAGCGGATGATGTCCGAGTACAAGGATACCATCGAGCGCCGCTACTACACGCTCACCGGGGAGGTCCCCGAGGAGGAGGTGATCGAGCGCATCATCTCCGAGGGCCGCAGCGAGGAGCTCCTGGGCGCGGCCGTGGGGGAGCACGGCAAGGGCGCGGTGCTTGCCGCGGTGCACGAGATCCAGGACCGCCACGACGCTGCGCGGGAGGTGGAGCGCAGCCTCCTCGAGCTCCACCAGGTGTTCCTCGACATGGCCGTCATGGTGGAGTCGCAGGGGGAGCAGATCGACGACATCGAGCACCACATCGCCAGCTCCAAAAACTACGTCCAGGACGCCAACAAGGAGCTCGGCAAGGCCCGCAAGTACCAGCGCAGCAGCCGCAAGTGGCTCTGCATCGGCATCATCATCCTGCTGCTCCTCGTCCTGCTCGTCATCGTTCCAATCGCCACCAGCCTCAAGAGGTCGTAAGGAAGGAGGAGCAACACCGGAGTTGTGACCATGAGGGGTTCGATTGGTGGTGGGTGGATTCGATCCGGACACTCTGCAGTTGTGTCCCAATACTGTTTGCTTTCGCGTTCTACTTCTTGGTTTGTTAATTGCTGCCCGAATGTTTCTGTATCGTCAGGATTTAGCTGATGATGAATACACCGTATATTTCTTTCGTTAATTCCAGTGCCGAACTGCCGGTTGGTTCTTGAATTTGTGTATGAGATGAGATTTGGAGCATTTGGGAAATATATTGCCAATTAAATGTGATGATTTATTCTACATGGTGATGTTGAAGTACTCGAAGTACTCTTACGACTAGAGGTACTCGAAGTACTCTTACGACTAGAGCACTCTTCAAAGAGAAGATATTCTTAGAGTTGAAAGATTATTTTTAGAGTTCACTGAGTAGGTACTCTTAAAGCTGAAAGAGTAAGTACTCTTAAAGTTCACAGAGTAGGTACTTTTAGTGTTGAAAGAGAATGTGCTCTTACCACATGACAATCACTACGAGGACTTGATTACGACTATGAAGTCTTAGACTGAATCAACACTCGGAGAATGGTAGTCTACGACACTTCTCTGCTCTATTTTTCTTCGCCTCCAACCTCGTAGCTTTTTCTGTGATTTTATTCAAGCATTTAAAGGACAAAAGATACAAGGACATGACCACTCGAATCATGGCGATTAAAGCACACACTACGACCATTTAATCGTGCCATCCCGTGATTAGTCGTAACTGGCTACTAATGGCTCGTTACTGTCCTACGACTAGTAATTGACCGGCTACGTTATTACTGCTAGAGTAACTGACTACGAACTGACGAACGTTATGATTATTAGCTATTGACTACTGGTAACTCAATCAAACTTCTAACAGGTGATACTGTGATACATTGACATTTTTTCTACGAATCTGTTTGCCTGTGTAACTGTGTTGATTTGTTGAGAATTAGCTGAATTGTCTGAATTCATGAAATGCCTAGCGAAATCATTATAGCTTGCATACTCAAAATCATCAAAATTGCTGTCATACTATTTTCGATCTCGTTGTCACACTATAAAAAGGTGATGCTATTTCCTTGACTGTGATAGCTCATAGTTCTCCTTCCTTCTATAATGAGTTTGAGGTGCTAGTGCTATTGTTTGCTATAATTGTAAGATGTATATCTATGTATCTATGTTTTTGCCGCAGGATGAAGACTAACATTGTTGGAATGGAAGCAAACATGGGGCAGCTACTTGCAAAGGTATGCATTATCTCGTTATTGATATATTGTCAACTCTGTTTGACATGGTTGAACCAATATGTGTTTGCTTTTTGCCAGACAACATCAGTGCAATCAAGAAGTGATACAGCGAATACATCTCTCTTCGACAAAAAAGGAAAACATAGAGAAACTACACTGTACATGCAATCTCCTCCAAAAAGTTCAAGTAAATCCTGTTCTGTTTTGTCATTCTCTTCAAGAACTAATGATTTATACTGTTCTGTTTGTGTTATTGTCCTCAACAACTAATGATTTATACAGACAAATTATGCTATGCATTCCAGCAATAGCAATTTAGTAAAACCTAAGTGGTATTTCATTGCTTACCAATGATACCCCAGCCCATGTTGTGGCAGGTGCCTGCATAGTTTATCCTGTTTTGGAGTTGGCTGAAGCATATTTGGACCAATACCTTAGAGCATTAATTTACATCACTCGTGTGTTTGTCACTTTGCCAATATGATTGCCTTTTTCCATTCTTTCATCCTAAAAGGACCGTTCACAAGTTTTGTGGAATCATTTTACCGTACATGCCATGATTTTTTGTTTCTAGTTAGTTGAAGACATGCCATGAAGATGTTTGTTCTAGACCTCTCTTTCAAATATTTACCCTGTGTAGTTATTTTTTTTATATCTATTCAGAGTATCAGTACTGCCAGTGAGTTCTTCAATATAGAGGCCAAACAAACATGAGAACTTTTGGTAATGTCGATTTGCATCCTTTTTTTTTTTGCAGTTCATATATGATCTGCCAACTCGGCTTACCAAATGCATCAAGGCAGAAGCATATGTGGACGCTGTCAGATTTTTTACTGGAGCAAAACCTATTTTTGAGGTTTAGTTTGAGCTTATTTCCTCATCTTAGAAACTTCCTCCAACACTTTTTTAGCTTTACCTTTCACTTATCTTTCTTCTCTATGGTAGGCCTATGTTGATACGTCCTTTCTGTTAAGGATAGAATAGATTAGGACTTTTATTTGTTTCCTAATATGCTGTGTTGTATTCCTTTTGTACATCCCCTTGTACCTCTATATATATTGCCCCTTGGGCCTCATGGATAGATGCACACAATATTCATAACATGGTATCAGAGCGTACCTAGGGTTTCCCGTCGCTTTGCTTGCCGCCGTCGCCGTCATCCCGCCGACGACTCCGCGTGCGCCTCCGCGTGCGCTCCCCGCCGCCCGAGGCCGTCGCGCCCCGCTCCGGCTCCCTCGTCGTCTTCCCCGACGACTCCCTCAGCCTCCATCGACGCCCGAGGTCGCCGGCCGTCGCCGCCTCCACCCCGTCGCGTCGCCGTCGCGCCGTCGCCGCCGCTTCCTCCGCGCGCTCCAGTCGGCGCCGCCGTCGCGCCTCCAGACGCTGCCGCTTCCCCACGCCGCGGCCCTTCCCGCTCTCGCGGGCCCTTCCGCGCACCGCCTCCACGCGCGCCGCCTTCCCCGTGCTGCGGCGTCGCGCCGCCGCCCCTTCCCACGTCGCCGCCGCCGCCGCCTGCCGCCGCCGCGCCGCGCCGCCTCTCCGCCGCCGCCGCGGCCGCCAGCGCCCGCGCCGTCGCCTCCTCTGCCTCCTCGCACCTCGCGTGTGTGCGTGTGTGCGTGAGTGTGTTGCTAGCGGGCGAAGGCCACTGTGAGTTAGGGTTTCCGGTTCCAAAAACGTCGATCTAACCGCGCGCCGTTCGCGCCGCTGTTAGACCGTTGCATTGGTCGCCGCGCCGTCGGCGCCGCCTACCAATGGGCACCGTTCCCTCCTCCTCCTGCCGGTGGTCTTTGATGGTGTTAATTACACCGACTTCGTGTCTCACATGCGCATTCACATGCGTGGTTTACGTCTCGGGCGTCCTCTCGGCGATGTCACCGCCCGCCTTGCCCTATTCCTCCGACGAGCCCACGCTGTTGCATTGCCCCGACGGTAGACAAGATTGCTCACGAGGCGCTTAGATTGTTGATGATGAAGCGCCTGCGCCTACCAGAGGCTCGGATTTCTACAAGGATCGTCGACCACCTACACTCGGTGGTGCGATGACGGCGCCGGCTCTTCTTTGTCTTCATCGCCGATATCCGGCCTCGGTTCTCTTACGAGGTTGTGGGACTCCTTCGGCTTTCGGATGTGGACTCATCTTCGTCGGCGCTCACGAGCCCTCGGTGATGCCACTGCACTGTCCGTGGTTCGCCAAGAGCACTCTCTTGCGAGGTGATGCTCTGTTGATGCATTTTACGCTCGAGCTCTGCTGCAGCGTCGATTGGACTCTCTCCGCATGCCGCCGCGTTCTGTCCGTCTTTGCTGGATATACGTCTTGACTTGGAGTTTCAGGGTCTCACGAGTTCCTTACTCGCCGCCCCGAGTTCGAGCAAAGGCGTGCTCGGCTTCTTGCACGCCACCCTCGTGTCACTCTCTGAGGCTCTCACCGAGATCTGCGCAGAGGAGACTCGTCTGAGTGGTCTTTCGATGCCACTCCCCTCTGTGCTCGCCGCTCGTCTACCGCTGCTTCGCCTTCTTGGCCGGTGCCCACGGTGGTGGTGGCGCCCTTCGTCTGAGGTGGCCGTCCTCACTGCTCCTCTGCGACAAGGCCGGCCACATTGAGTCGGTGCTATAAGAAGAAGCGGCATCTGTCACGCCGTTCTTCTTACGCACTAGTGCTTTTACGTCGTCGTGCATCGACCTCTTGGCCAGCTTTCTCTCATCGAGCAAGAGATAGCCCGACCGGCGCCGCTTGCCGCCAGTTCTCCTCGGCGAGGTTCTCGCGAGTTCGCTCACGACTCTTGAGCACCGAGAAACCACCCCTACACGATCGGTACCTCCCGTGGATTCTTGATTCGGAGCATCTTTTCACATGACCCCGATTCTTCCACTCTGTCTTTTATTACACCTCTTGATTCTCCCGCGGTGTTCTTACTGCTGATGGTACATCTCTTTCTGTCTCTGGTCGAGGATCTCTTAGCAACTCATCCTTTCATGTTCCTTCTGTTGCTCATATTCCTCGCCTCACTATGCAGCTTCTTTCTGCTGGACAGATCACTGACCTTGGTTATCAGGTCATTCTCGACTCTGACTCTTGTTGTGTTCAGGACCGCCACACGGGAGCTCTGGTTGGTTCTGGCCCTCGGCGCCGTGACTCACAGCGTCTCTGGGAGCTTGACTGGCTTCACCTTCCTTCCGCTGCCACCATCGCCGCCAGTCTCTCCGCTTCTGCCACTTCGTCTACCGGCTCTTTTCAGCAGTGGCATCACCGTCTTGGTCATCTGTGTGGATCTCGTCTGTCATCCTTAGTTCGTCGTGGTCTTCTGGGGTCTGTCTCAGGAGACGTGTCTTTAGACTGTCAGGGCTGTAAGTTAGGTAAACAACTTCAGCTTCCTTATCCTCATAGTGAGTCTGTGTCTCAGCGTCCTTTTGATCTTGTTCATTCAGATGTTTGGGGTCCGGCTCCCTTCGTTTCGAAAGGGGGTCATCGATATTATATCATATTTATAGATGATTTCTCTCGCCACACTTGGATATATTTCATGTCTTCTCGTAGTGAGGTCTTGTCTATCTATAAACAATTTGCCACTATGATCCACACACAGTTCTCCACTCCTATTCGTGTCTTTCGTGGCCGATTCTGGCGAGTACCTCTCTCGTTACTGCGCGGTTTCCTTGCTGCGCGAGGACTCTCGCCGATTCTCTTGTCCTGGTGCTCATGCTCAGAATGGTGTCGCTGAGCGCAAGTATCGTCACCTCCTTGAGACGGCTCGTACTCTGATGATCGCCGCCTCTACCCCACCTCACTTTTGGGCCGAGGCTGTTTCCACTGCCACCTATCTCATCAACATCCACCTCTTACGCTCTTGAGTGCGATCCTGTTGGCGTCTCGTGGTCTTCTTCCTGACTACTCTGCCCTTCATATGTTTGGCTGCGTTTGCTACGTTCTCCTCGCCCCTCGCGAACGCACCAAACTGACCGCTCAGTCTGTTGAGTGTGTCTTTTTGGGATCTGATGCGAGCACAAGGGCTATCGGTCTTTGGGATCCGTTGGTCGAAGGATGCGGGTTTCTCGGGATGTGACTTTCGACGAGTCTCGTCCATTCTACCCACGTCCTGCCTCTCCTTCGACTCCCTCTGCGGAGTCTCTGTCTTTCTTGACCTTTCCAGATACACCTATATCTGTTTTGTCCTCGTCCACTTGTCCCACCGAGTCTCCACATATTCCCCACTGGCCTCTCGCGCTTGTCACCGCTGCGTCGTCTCCTCCGACTCCCGTGCTCCTCTCACTACAGTACCTCCCCTTCTCTTTTACACTCGTCGACCTCGTATTGAGGCTCTTCCAGCTGAGTCATCTTCTCCTGATGATCCACCTTCTTCTGATGCTCCATCGTCCCCTGATGGGTCATCTTCTCCTCGCTACGCTCTCGCGATCGCCGGTCGATCGGCCTCCTGCCCGCTTTGCCTTTCTTTGGCGCAGCTGCTCGTGAGCTTTGTCTCCTCACGGGATCTTGTTACTCACCACGAGTGGCGCTTGCCATGGCGAGAGATCGCTGCCCTCAGCGTCTTGGTACTTGGGATCTTGTTCCTTTGCCATCTCATTCTCGTCCCATCACGTGTAAGTGGGTCTATAAAATTAAGACTCGCTCTGATGGCTCTCTTGAGTGCTACAAGGCGCGTCTTGTTGCTCGTGGCTTCCAGCAGGAGCATGGCGTTGACTACGACGAGACTTTTGCTCATGTGGCCCACATGACCACTGTTCGCACTCTTCTGTCGGTGGCGTCTGTTCGCCACTGGTCTGTTTCTCAGCTTGATGTCAAGAATGCCTTTCTTAATGGTGAGTTGTGTGAGGAGGTCTACATGCATCCGCCACCTGGGTATTCTGTTCCTGAGGGCATGGTCTGTCGCCTTCGTCGCTCTCTTTATGGCCTTAAGCAAGCCTCTCGTGCTTGGTTTGAGCGCTTCTCCTCTGTGGTCACTGCTGCTGGCTTTTCAGCTAGTGATCATGATCCTGCGCTCTGTGTCCACACTTCGTCTCGTGGTCGGACTCTTCTTCTTCTGTATGTTGATGATATGATCATTACGGGAGATGATTCTGAGTACATTGCCTTTGTCAAGGCTCGTCTTAGTGAGCAGTTCCTTATGTCGGATCTTGGTCCTCTCAGTTATTTCCTTGGGATTGAGGTTACTTCCACTCCAGATGGTTTCTTTATGTCCCAAGAGAAATATATTCAGGATCTTCTTGATCGCGCCTCTCTCACTGATCAGCGTACTGTTGAGACTCCCATGGAGCTCAATGTCCACCTCCGACCCTCGGATGGCGAGCCTCTTTCTGATCCGACTCGCTATCGTCACCTTGTTGGGAGTCTTGTTTATCTTGCTGTTACTCGTCCGGATATCACTTATCCCGTTCATATTCTGAGTCAGTTTGTTTCAGCTCCCACTCAGGTCCACTACAGCCACCTTCTTCGAGTTCTGCGATACCTTCGTGGGACTATCTCTCGCCGTCTCTTCTTTCCACGTTCGATTCGTTCTGACTTGAGCCTATTCGGATGCTACTTGGGCGAGCGATCCCTCTGATCGCCGGTCTCTCTCTGCCTACTGTGTTTTTCTTGGTGGTTCTCTTATTGCCTGGAAGACGAAGAAACAGACTGCAGTGTCCCGTTCGAGTGCAGAGGTGAGTTGCGAGCTATGGCTCTCTTGGACGAGAGATCACTACACCGACTCCTCTCTTGTCGAGGCGATGCAGTGCTATCAGTATTGCTCGTGATCCTGTGAAGCATGAGCTCACCAAGCATATTGGTGCTGATGCTTCTTTCATGAGGTCTTGTGTGCAAGATCGGTGATTACTCTTGATATGTGCCTTGGAGCTTGAGATAGCGGATTTCTTCACGAAGGCCGGACTCGAGCACAAAGACACTTTTACCTCTCCAAACTCGTGTTGTTGATCCACCATGAGTTTGAGGGGGTGTTAAGGATAGAATAGATTAGGACTTTTATTTGTTTCCTAATATGCTGTTTCCTATTATGCTGTGTTGTATTCCTTTTGTACATCCCCTTGTACCTCTATATATATTGCCCCTTGGGCCTCATGAATAGATGCACACAATATTCATAACACTTTCAAGACTGTAAAAAAGCATCTGAGGAGGCAATGGATTTAGTTATACAACACCTTCAGGTAATTGTGTGCATTTTGACTCAGATTTGTATGGAAGAGCCCAGTATTAGTTATTCAAATGATAATTTAGGAGGAATTCAGGGTTTTTTCCTTGATGCAGGGTATACAATTAATGCAATCCCTACTTTTGATTCATTAAATAAATGTATTATCCTAATTGTATCTTCATATTTACTATTATTTATCATTTACTTATTTCCTGTAACTTTGCAGGCAAAGTTATACTCAGATTCTGAACCTATTGAAGCAATAGCAGAAGCTGTGGTACTTCTTAAACAACTTAACTTTCCGGTATGTATTTTTATCAATCTAGTCATTCTTTGCATGCAGCTATTGTTCTGTAAATCTCATCTTACTAATCTATTCTTCTACCTCTCAACAGGTGGGCAGCCTAAAATCAAACCTACTCGAGAAGTTAGAAGATTGCCTCTTAAATTTCCAGAGCAAGCTCAAATGAATAAACAACTTCCATTTTATTTTGGGTGAAAGTTCCATAAACTGGGACTAGCGCAGCTTGTGTTGCCTGTGTTGTGACATAGTCAGGGGCGGACCTACCCTTCGGGCGAGCCGGCGCGCCGAGCTCCTCGCGGCCGCACCCCCACCCCCACCCCGGCGCGGCCGCCCGCCCCCGGACCGGTGGATGTAGAGATATACTAGCGGCCCAAGCCCAAGCAACATCCAGTAAAGACACGGCCCAACAAAGCAAATGAGATATACTTGTATACTAGTAGTAGCGGAGGAAGCACACGCACGGGCCAACGCCAAACAATCCACAAGTACAAGAAAAGAGAGCCGGTGGCGGCGCTAACCTAGATCCGGATCCGGGATCCCGGCCTCCCGGCGCGATCCGCGAGCGGAGGAGTTCTGGCGCGCGCGGCGGCGCCAGCCAGCGGAGGAGTCGGAGGAGGGAGGACGGCGCGGCGCGGCGGCGCCCAGGCGGAGGAGTCGGAGCCTCGGAGGACGGCGCGGTGCGGCGGCGCCCAGGCGGCTAGGGGAGGCCGGGAGGAGGGAGGCGGTGGCCGGGGAGCGCGGCGGCAGGGGAGGCCGGGAGGCGGTGGCCGGGGAACGGGGGAGCCGGGAGCCCGGGAGGCCGGGAGGCGGGAGCGATTTCCGATTTGGCATTTGGGGGAGAGGCGGAGAGCGGCAGGGGACTGATTGTCTGAGGGGAGACCGGGAGGCCAGTCGGGGCGGATTTGGGGGAGTTGGGGAGAGCGGCCGAGAGCCAGAGCCACTGAGCCAGAGGTGATTTTATTTTTATATATGCATCTTTGTCTGGATTATAGCATATGGCTTTGTGTAGAATTTTATATATGTAAACTAGTTGTAGTTTATAATTTTATATATGTAAACTAGTTTTAGTTTGTGTAGAATTTTATATAGTGCATAATTTTATATATGTAGAATTTGAGGAGTGGATTTTATATATTGTACAATTTTATATATGTAGAATTTTATATATGTAGAATTTGAGGAGCGGATTTTATATATTGCACAATTTTATGTAGAATATGTAAACTAGTTTGTCAAAATGAGGGTACTTGATGGTGTGCTATATCGATCGAGAGATATTCAAAGGACTTGATCGAGAAAAAAAAAATCAAGAAACGATTTCAAGACATGAAAACTCGAAGAATGAAAATACCTCGTTCTCCTAGACGTTCTTAGTTATTTACTGGTATATTTTTTATCTTCTTTTTTATTGCATCTTTTATATTCTATTATCAAATTGTGACACTACTGATTTATCTATCTTTTATAATTGACAGGTTGTTTCTTTTACAACTCATCTACAATTGTGGATTAAGCTTCATTGTGAGGTACTTTTCATTGTCCTTCCGTTATCTACATATGTTAACATGCCAATTGTAGTTGTTGTTTCTATTTCGTATTACATACTTTTATTACTATAATTGTAGTTTGATCATGGATTGTCGCACTTTTGGGTACTACTGTTTATTTCATGCTTCCGACTTTAGCCTACCTAGTTTTTTTCCTCGGTTCGTCATTGGATTTCGCCCTACCTACTTTTTTTTCCTGGGTCCGCCACTGGACATAGTATGCACAATTTGTGGCATTCAATATTGTTCATGCCGTAAAATCTAGTCTAATTGCAACACTCATTTAGGATCCTCTTTGCCAACTACCATATCAATAAATCATCTAATACTCTCTTGTATAATTTTTTCTTAGGCTTCAATTGGCGATATTTCAAAGACATTCCGTGCTAATCTCATAATATTTCCTGATTCAGAAAGGCATCTCACTGAACTTGCACAAGCTTTGTTCTCAAAGTAAGTTGCATTCACATCTTGTGCAATTTTACTATCGGACCATCAGCTATTTTTTGGATCATGAATAACTACGTGCTGTCCAAATTATTTGCCATTTCAGCTCCCGTAATACAAACAGAGGCAATTACTAATGTAAAAAAAAATACATGAAATGTCGGTCCTCATTAATCAATGGCCATATCTCTGCAAGGTGGTTGGAGAATACAAACACAGATTCAGCATGTTTATTCTGTTGCTCCTTTATGTTGGTTGATGATCAAAGCCTCTCTCTCTCTCTCTCTCTCTCTCTCTATGAACCTGTAGTGAATTAGTGAATGTTCCTTTATTTTGGGAAGAGGCCTTTCTTTACCACCGAATCCAACAACTGGTCACTTCAACATCCTAGCTGATCCATTTTCTTTTCTTTTCTGGCACAAGTGTTCTCTAAATTGCATTATCCTTTTTGCATAGGAAAGCCATTAAACAATCCAAGCTCTTGCATTTAGAAGAAATTGATATCAAAATGCTACAGCACATCAACAAACTAAGATAATACAGAGGGTCTGTTTGCACTATTGTTTAGGGGATCAAATTCCTAATTCTGAAAGTAAAGCTCCCTTGCTGATATATACCCATACAACTTCGAAGATATAGCTTCAGATGATCAAAATCTTTCATTTTCTCAAAGCTTTTATTTCTCCATTTCTTGAGATGATCAGAGCAGCTTGGGGTGGGCATCAAAGTTGCTTTTCCTTCTAGTGATCAAGAGTTAATAGTGTTTGTTTGGTTTTGTTTGCACTGCTGGCATAATATTGAGGTCCGAGGAGGCTGACAAGGCAGCCGTCTTTTGGATCTGTTGCCAGAGTGGCGAAGGAGCCATGTCTGGTGTGAAGTCCATGGACAACCTGGTGCGTGTCTTATACTACCAAGTACAATGCAGAAGGAAATGGGAGTGAACAAAACGAAGGTGCATTTTTTCCTCCCACTAAAATTCCAACATATGGAGAGATGAAACGTTGCCAAAGAGGGAAAATCAATTATTTGCCTCTCCATATGTTGGATTTTTAGAGGGATGTTACATATTCCATGCTGTGCAATGGGGATACAAGAATATTACTCCAATCTGAGGTGCTGTCAGATGAACTGAAACTAGTATTTTATTTCTTGTTTTATCTTACATTTCTACTAGAAATTAATCATATATACATTTCTTACTTTTTTCGTATTATTTTGCTTGAAGCCATTATGAAACAGTCAGAGAATATGAGGAAAATAATTCCATCAACAGATCTATTTGCAATGCTAAGTAAGAACTTTATCTATGTTATATTACCATCGTAGTTGTACTTCCAACATATTTAGAACGATAGTGTAAACCTCTATGGGCAAACACCAATCTATTCTTTTGTTGTCTTGCAAAGACACAAATATTTTTGTTCTTTTTAGATCTCACTAGTCATGATATGAAAGACATTTTCCCCAAGACTTTCATAGTGATTTGCTTCATGAAGCAAGGATGTTTTCCCCAAGCATTTTATAATGATTTGCTTTCTTTCCATGTTAATAATGTATTGTGTGTAATAAAAGAAAGACTGCAAAGCATTGAACTACAAATTCAGGACCAAGTGTGGTTGAGTTTTGAAGAAAATGACTATTGGAATTTGAATTCATATCACTTCAAAGGTTCATATTCACTCCGAACTTGAGAAAGTTCATATGTTTCATCTATAGTCCTTAATGTTAATATTCTTGCTATTGAAGGGGTCAGTGGTGTTTTTTTACCTTCAATGGTCATGCTTAATAAGTTGATATTACTGTAGGTTTTAAGATCATTGCATTTCTTTTGATTTAATCCTGCTTTGCTTTGATGATCGCAGGAGCCTTATGGGAGGATGCAACCGCCATCGATGAAGTCATACCAGAGGCTGCACTACCAGCTTTTTCTTTGGAGGTTTGACCTGCACCTTCTAACAGTTCCATTCGTCGTTTCAAATTATAATATTATAGGGTCTGTTCTTTTTGGCTGCGGTTTTTAGCTTTTGGCTGAAATTTTTTAATTTTAGCTGTTTGTGACAGAGATTACGGAGAGAGAGATACTCGCTTGCGATTTTGGATGGTACAGATGTTGGGTTTTTAACGTGTACTATAATTAATTTGTAGACTCCATCTTAAAAAAAATACTCCGTTCGAAAGTTAGATACTGTAACAAAAGCCAACAGCCGTTTTGAGAAGCTGAAAAGATTAGGCCCATAATCTACTAAGACAAGAATTATCTGTTTTGCTCTGTGATTGACAAAAATTTCAAACTATAAGATTTCATATGATATCTTTCTCTCTTCACTCACTTCATTTGTTCTGCCTAGAATCAAGTAGTCTCTACCTGGCTAAATGTGTTACTTCATTTGTTGGTGTGATGTTGGTCCTTCCTGGTTGTTTCTTACTTTGGAATATTGGTTGAAGCCATACTGCCTTTCCTGGCTGGTGTGTTATTAGGTGTCACCACTTACCACAAAGGGCATATGGTGTCAGGGTGAGGGATTATGCTGGTGGAGGCAGAACATGTTAGCAGATAACTCTGTCCCAGTTCTTGGAGACGGTGGCTAAGGCATAGGAGTGGGCTAGTCCAATTGGTGCAGTTAGGTTTAGCTGTGGTGAATGGATTAACTTCCTATTTGGTAATCCTAATTACCCACATTCATTTTATGATGGACCGGAAACCGAAGCTTGGCTAGTAACCACTGGTTACCCTTCTCAGCTTCTTCTCAGGTCTTTGTTGTTGGTAGTGTTGAGGACTATTCAACCACTGGTTTGCTAGGGGAGTATCATACACAAGATTTCTTATCTTGAAAACTCGTTTATGAATTTACAAATAAGCAAAAAGCTTTTTGGTAATTGTATGTTCAACTGAGGATTGTTCGTTAGTATACTTTTGCAGTATAGTGTATAGCCGTATAGGTTATATGATAAGATTTTTGGGTAAGACTAGATTTAGGTTTCTTTCTTCCCTCTTATTTTCTTATTCAGGGGATAAACTGAGTACAATTCGATACTGTTCTATAGTTGCCTTTTGGGATATCCTCCATGTCCACAGATCTGTGTATGTTTCTTTAGTGATTTCACATGTGCCAATGTCTTTGCTGTGTCAGACTACTCGAGACATTATTAGGCAACACATTGCAACTGCCTTCATTCATCTTCAAAGTGAAATATCAGGTTGCTCCCTTCCCACCACAATTTGTTTTAATTTGCAATTTTATGCAGAACTGATTGCGCCCTTGGACTGCAGTTTAGATTTGATTTTGCAATAACTTATTTTGTTTTATCTTGTAATAGTACAAATAGGGGTTGAAAATATGAAAGTATTTTGACCAACTTACTAAAATATCCTTTCTTATTCCGGACTTTATCTTTCGTTGCAAGCAATTGCCATACTTACCACTTATTGATAAGTCTCTCCTATTCCAGTTCTACCAGATGACATCTCACTTGGACCGACCAACATTTCCTAAGCGTGAGAGGGAAATCGGGCAAACCAAGGAGAGCTAAGAGGGGAATTGGGAGAGAAGGAGAAGACTGAGAGAACCGAGAGAGTAAAGGGCATGCATGCGTGAGTGACGTGTGTGTGCTATATGTGTGCGTGAGTTAGTGGCTTGTGTGTGGGCCGGCGCGACGTGCGTGTGTAGGCAGGTAGGCGTGCGTGCTGGGCCGGATGTTCATGCATGCGTGTTGGGCCAGCACGACCGAGTGTCGGTTGGGCTAGTGTGCTGCGCGTGTGGGCAGCAGTGGGCCAGCCAGAAAGAGAGAGAGAGAATGGGATGAAAGCGAGCATAGACTAAGGCATTACAAATAATCTGATCATGGATAAAGTCACTAGATTAAGAAAATACTGGGAAATGCCTCACCTAAAATGGATCCAATTACCATAAGATGTAAAAATTGTCCATACACTAAATTACTTAAATCATTAAAATCTGCTCTATAATGCAGAAGACAAACCGGGGCAGGAAGAAGGGGCTGAACTTGCCATGGATGATACCAAGGCATTCTATGCATACCAAGGCAAGCTTATCCTTTGACCACTCTAACTAGTTAAGAAAAAATAAATTCTTACAACATATATTATCATCTGTTGCATTAAAATGTCTTTTCAAATAAATATGGATAAATGAAGAAAAAGAGAAAAGAGAAGAGCAGTCAGCTGAAAGGAGCAGCTAGGTTGCAAGCTATGAATACTAGGAGGATAGAGGGTGCCCTGGTCAGAAAGAGAAAAGGGCAAGTTAAGGCCCTCTACATACGATTATAGCATAAGGACTAAACAACTTTTGCTTGGGCAAAAGGTTGTACTTCTAGTGTCAACCATTTTTTCGTCTTGTGACGAGTAGAAAATGCTACCCTGCTGTGTTATTATTCTCTTGACATGGGTAAATAATATAACTAGGTGGAAGAAATCAGAACTGGTATAGAGCCCCAAAGTGATAGATCCAAGGCGCATATATTAGCGCAGTGGAGTGTTGGGTGTGGAAGAGACTACCCCAACCAACGCCTACTTTAAAGTCGGTGGGTGTCGGGTGAGGGTAAGAGACCGCCCCGGACCACCGACTAAGAATAGTTGGGTAGAGATATAGTAATGAAACTAGAAAAAACATTCTATACTTTGGACTTGGCACCACTTCTAAGGAAATGTGGAAGACCCTATTTTAAAGAGCTCACATTAGCTACAAGTAAAGTGACACAACATGTGCAATGCTAAATTAATCATGAATTCATGTCCATCTCTTAGATTGGAGGCTACAGAGACCGCTGGGGGACTGCTACAGAGACCGCTGGGGGACTTTGTTATCATCGGAGTGACTAGTAGTATTTAACTTGAAAACCTATTTTATTAAGAAAGAGAGAAAATGGATTGATGATAAAGAGATGGGTCATATAGTTGCATCTATTGCTATTAATGCTTGAGTATGTTTATACTCACCCTTACTATTAAATTCCTTTGCTAGATCCCAGTCCAGCCAGAGAATATCTCAAGTGGGACGTGGGGTATCTAGGTTCTGAGGATGCCGTGTAGGACGAGGGTGATCGTGCTAAACACCAAGGCGAGGTGGATGCCCTATTTGGCAATTAGAACGAGTAGGCGATCTATAGTGCCGAGTATTCAACCTGTAGTGTCTCGTTGTCGAGAGATAGGGTATGTAAATAATTTGTATATCCCTTTAGTACCAAATATTTGTACTAAACACTACAGCCATGCGTGATTAGCTGTTGTAATAAAGCACGGTCTCTAGTTATTATTCTGTTGCGCAACTTTGATAAAGCTTATTATTTCCTAAGACGTTGAACTTAAGGAATAGTAATCTATTATCCGGTGTCATGTTGTTTGTATAATGACATAGCACGTCAGCGTCACAATTAGTACCAGCCAAGATGAAGCCATAGCATACCATTTTGTGTGAGGCTGTGATCATACAGCGCTCCATGCACATCTCTACTACTATCCATGTGTTTGTCAGATCATGTTTAATAAGGTTCGGCTCTTCTCTTCTCAGACATCATCATGAACGCCCAAATACACAGACGATGTAAAGCAAAAGCTAGTTATGGTGTGTGTGTGTGTGTTTGAAGCTGAATAATTTTACTGGACAGGAAGGATGAGAGAGATGCATGACTACTGTTAACATAATTCTAGATAGTGCAGTGAAAACGATATCTCCTCGATTCCTTGTCAGCTCTCCAAATGGTTATGGTGCACATCCATGTATTAAAGTGGATCGATCTAGACCTGTCTGCTAGGTAGGTGGAATACAAATTTGTAGTACAAGTTGTTTGGTTGCAAAATAGCCCAACCTACAAACACACGTTTGTGATGGAATCTGGTAAATTATTTAGTCGGAAGATTGCCATGGCCGTTCACCGTTCAAGGCAACTAGAATTTTGGATGCCCCGTAATTTGTGTTTTCTTTATGCAATTAGATCGTATTAACATGGAGCTCTCACGCTCACCCAGTTAGCCTATTTTGTCTGAAGACTCAGCTGAAGACCTAACAACGAATGGTACAGTCGTACAGATAGAGGAGACACCAACGGTGCCATCTTTCTTTCTTTTTTTCAAAGAAAGCATGAGTGGTAGGTAGCCGCAAGCACAGCTTTCACAGTTTTATTTCCCTTACGTCAATCCAGCGCAGCGCAGCGCAGCAAATACAGTTGCAGTTTACAGCGGATGAGCACATCCTTATCAGTTGCCGCTAGTAAGTACTAGTAACAACAGTTGTGTCATGACACATGTGGAAGAACGTGAAAAATACTACTGCTGTTTGGGATCATGGTATATGAGAGGCTGAGAGCGCATGCGAAATCTTTTTAAGGCATCGCTTATTTTAGTTTAAAATCAATTTCTATTTCTGATTTCTATTTTTTTCACTATTCAATAATTTTATATTTTTTAGATTTTTCTAAAATTTTTAGACTTTTTTACCTTTTCTTTTTTTCATATTTCTTTACATTATCCGTTATGAGCTAATATGTTTTTTATTTTTAATTTTTTTAAATTTAATTATATCAAATATGCCAACTTAGCTACAGTAAAAAATAAATCAACTATAGAAAAAAAATCCATAAGACAACGTTATTCCAAACACCCTCTAACATAGAGCATCTCGCGTACTCTGCTTCGCTACAACGACACCACCACCACGGCAAAAACTAGTCAGTTTTTACTCATTTCCAAAGAGTGCAAGCACTGCATGGCAGCCACAGCTCCTCTGTTTGCTCGTCTTCAATTTGAACTAATCAAATTTACCGTAGGGGGAATGAAACATTGGAGCTGATGCAACTTGTACCAGGAAGTGCTCGGCGTCGATTAGGCATAGATTTCATTCACCGATTAGGCATAGATTTCATTCACCGAGCAGTAAAACTGAAACTATCCAAAAAAATTAAAATATTTGAAGTTTTCTTGAATTTCACTTAAATTCAAAAAACTACCAAATTGAGAAATATCCTTCAATTACCACTTTCCCTTCGAGAGAGCCCACCTTCATCCTTGCCTTGACGCCATCTCCCCTGTCCCTTCTGCCACTCAGTTGCTCACCGTTTGCGTGCTCGCTCACTCGCCCTCGCTGCTCAAATATTGTGATTCCGTCAACATTCACATAGCAGCCACGCCACCTCACCAACCGGCCATTAATTAGCTGTCACACCGCACCTGGCCACACGCCACATCCCTGCCGCCGCTGCCACTTTGTCGCCAGCCGTTTGACATGCACTCGGCGTCGCGATTCGCCTTAACAACCTGTGCGACCGCGCTAGTGAGAAGCTCAACCTCTCCCGCCACCAACTCAGCCACCAGCACCACCACTACATCGCCGAAACTCCTAGGTGATCCGCGTCGTCACCTTGTTTCTGTCGCTACCGCCTTCACCAAGACCCGACCAATTGACTCCACCGCCTTTTGCACCGCCACACAACCACCACCAGTCATCCTTCTCCTCTCTTGCCAAAACACACCACCACTGCTGAAGCTCTCATCGATGAGCGCCGAAAGCAATTCTTTCGATAGATTCCGTTTGAATCAAATTAAATATAACCATAGCACCTCCTTAGCATCACGATGTTATCCCCGACCTCCCCGACCCATCTCATTGCCCTAGCCCACCAGCACAATGCGCCATCATCGACTATCAGGGACGGACCCAAAATAAAAAATGAGTGGGGGCACCCACATTTAAGAAAGCAACAGATATACACTAGTAGATGTCATTTAAAGTGTTCATATATATATATATATATATATATATATATATATATATATATATATATATATATATATATATATATATATCACAGATGGTCTGAGTGGGGGCACAAATGGTTAGACATTTGACTGCTCCACAGAAAATTGAAATTTGAGTGAGGGTCTATCCCCCACTCGGCCTTCTTTTGGTCCGCCCATGCCGGTCATGCACAACCACCGTAGTCAGCCTCACACAAGCCAAACCAATCCAAGTCATCGTCGCTACTAGGATCCCTATGCACCATAGATACTAAAACCGCCCTTGGATTAGCTGGAATTGTACCAGAACGCCGTCGTGCTAGGTTCTGCTCTGGCGAGGCACCACTGTCGCCAGCCTCCCATAGTCTTCCCCCAAGCTAAGTCGTTGCCACCATCGAGGTCCACTCACCTCTTAGATGATAAAACTGCCATTATTTTGGCCAAAGCCTTGCCACACCTCTGTCATTTCATGCCCCTATTTTTGGCTAGACCTCACCATCGTCAGCCATCTCCAAGTGCCATTGTGTACGCGTGTACCCAAAATGGGTTGCTTATGTCAAGTTAGTACTCGCTGCACCACCACTCACCGCCATCCTTCATCACCGTTGCAGAATTTAGCGTTGTCGTTGTTCCCTCTGTTCCGACTGCCATTAGAGCAAGTGTTAGCTCTTTCTGAATGGAGCTAGGCCTTGAGCCTCTTTAGTCGACAAGGCAAGCTGGTAAAGCTAGTTCGAGCCATCTTATGGCCCAGTCAGCCAACTGGGCCTAGCTCAGTATTGTAGAGCCCAATAGCAACCAACTTGGTCTAACACTATTCATTCAACTCAATCCAAATACTATTCAACTTGATCTGCAACATAGTAAATGGGTTCAACAATATTCACCAAATCCAACACATTAGGAATAGTGCCAATCTAGTACTATTCATCTGACCTATTACTATTTGCCCAAGACCTATTAAGCATATTTGAGAAAAGTAAATATTAGAATTTTATGCTAAGTAAAGGACACAGAAATTGCTCAACCACAAGTTTGACTTGTCAAACCTAGTTCAGTACACTACACAATTCGATTAAATATCTACAGAAAAGTTAGATATTTTAGAGTTTCATGATAGCCTGTGAAACAAGGGTGAAATAGAAGTTGAACTGGTAAAATCACTTGCCATTCTTCACAATGATCGGTTCACTCAACATCGGGCCACGATTTCCGCATTGGCCTGTGGATTCCCAATAGGGTTGAATGACTCTCAGTCTACTAGGCAGAAATTAGAACGTAAAGAGCAATAAAACGATTTTGTTATCTTAACTCAGTTGCATGCTAACATGCTATGTTTCTATAGCTTGATATTATGAGTTTGAAATATCTTGTAGGTAAACTTAGATAACTCTGTAGAGTATAATAAGTAGTATTTAAATATGTTGTGCTACCGTTAATAGAGTTGTGTTTCATGAGTGATTCCAGCAATAAAGCAATCGATGTATTTTAAGTGGCTACTGCCTTCAATAAACTGAAAGAAAAAACTAAAAATTAAAATTGTTTGTCGACCACAGTATTCGACAAAAACGTTCTGAATCTAGTACTACTACAGTAACTCCAGACTAGCCCCTCCTACATTTTCTTTATCGTCGGTGAGCCATTAAAATCACACATGTTGGTGTACCATAGCACCAGGAACGGCACGTGGAAGCCACATGATGCACAACCACAACGCCGCAGCGGCCTCACGCTCTCGCGCCCGTGAAAATTACAAGGCGTCATTTACGAAAAGCGGAACGGATCGCGGCCGTACAGAAAGCGTGACGAGTCGCCGCGCTCACGCTCGCGCGGCGCGGGGGCGGGGCCCGCGCGAGATCGATGGCGTGGGGGAGCTCGGGATGGATGGAGCGACGACGCGGGAACGGGATTAGGCGGCCGCGGCGCGTAGCCTCCTGCTAGCACTGCCTTATCCCCAACTGGCCTGTCCGCCTCACCTGGCTAGCTGGCTGCTATAAGAAACTTGCCTTCAAGCTCGCGATACATACCGTACATCTCTGCCTCAAAAAGTCATGGCACACCCCCCGTGCTCGTTGGGTTTTCTCCTCCTCTTGCCTTGCGGCCGCTGCCGTTTCTCTCCCGACCCAAATCGTGCCGAGCTGAACTGAGCTCGGCTCTGCTACGCAGGTTACAATTCGTTACTCTGCTTTGCTACGACATGTTCTTGCCCTTCTCTTTTCACCGCGTCAAGATAGTGAAACCACTCGCGAGTTTCCCGTTTAATACTCTAGTAGAATCCAATTCAGTCCAATTGGTGTGGCTTACCTTTCATGTTCAAATTACTGGTTTAGTTCGCATTACTCGAGAGAGAAAATGGCTTGTTTGAAGGCATAGAGAAGAGTGGCGTATATCATATGCACCACCATCACTTGTAACCAACGGGATGCGTATGTCTCAATGTCTCATGCAGGACGATGAACATCTTGAACCAGCCCATCAACCCCGGCCGCCACCCGGTGTTCCCGAAGGCCAAGGAGAGCGGCCACGTGATGCCGGCGTCGGTCAGCTTCGACGGCCTGTTGACGCAGACGAGCACGGCGGCCGTGGGGCGGTCCCACGCGCACTCCCCGAGGTGGCAGGCGCAGACGCTGCGCCGGGCCAGCAGCTACGTCGGCGTCGAGCACGAGGAGTCGTCCGCCGTGCAGAACGCGAGACATGCGCCGGGCGAGCACCGTGCGCAAGCGGCCGCGGCCCTGGCGCTATTCCAGCCGCTCACCCTCAGCTTCCTGCGATCGCTCCTGGACAGGGCCAGCTTGAGCTCCATCGCGGACGGTGTGGCTGGCGAGGGCAGCGCTGCGCCTTTGCTGCACGCGCTGCGGGTGGTGGTTTCGTCCGCCGTGGAGCTGGACGCGCGCCAGACCAAGCTCATTGCGCGCAAGATGCGGCGGATCACTGGGTTCGTGAACCTGATGATCGAGAACGTCGTCGACCCGTCGCTGATCGCCGGCTTCGTCATCTGCTACGGACCTGGCGACTCCCACGTCATCGACCTGAGCGTCAAGGGCCAGCTCGCCGCGCTCAAGAGCCACGTCGACTCCTCCGACCATGATGATCGCCTACACCCAGGGACACCCATGCCATTGAATTGAGCTGATGCATCCATCCATCATACGCATACACCACCCGTACCAGGCACCACAGCGCCACACACAGAGTTCCATTACATCCCATGATGAACTCTATAACAATGCCGATGCGCCGTTGCCAACGACAGTTTTTCTATTTAATGTTGTTGTAAATCGTGAGATCAACACCAGCCACTTATTACCTTTCAGCTGAGTCTACGTGAAACAACCCAAAAATTTCAAAAGGAAATATTTTTGCTTAAGCTTGTTCTTGATCCTTGATTTTCTCCTAATCCTCCTCCTAATCCCTCTCTAATCCCCCTCCGGTTGGCTCCCGCCTCTCCCGCCCGAAGGCGCCTCCCTCCCTCCCGCCTTCTCCCCTCCTCGCTCTATCCCCTCGCGCGTCGCCTCGCCCCGGAGAGCCGCTCGCTCCGTGCCCCCTTGCGCTGCCCCGTCCCTATGCCCGCGTTAGCAGCCTGGCAGCACCGTGCGCCCGTGCGCCCACTTGGCCGCGCCCGTCACCTCGCGCCCGCGTCAACGCCTCCGGTTCCGCGCCCCAACCGCCCGCTCCTCCCCTCCACCTCGCGGTCGCAGCGCCGTCCCGCCCTGCGTCTCCCCTTCGGACCGCGCAGGCGTCACCGCCCTCCCCCGACCGGTCTCCCTCCCCGCCAACTCTCTGCAGCCCCGTAGTCCCGCAGACATGGTGTAGGATCGATTCACACTAAGATAGGCAATCAGAGGGGGGGTGAATGATTGCGGAAACTAAAAATAAATTTTAAGACTCACCCCTAAACACAAAACCTATTTCAGTCGCGTTTAAAAAAACCGGACAGAACACTGCGTCCTCACTAAAAATAATCTCAATAAAACACCGTAACTCCGATTGGCCTCAAACTTTTACAGAATAAACTAGACAAAATTATTGAACTAACCCAACTGGAAGTATGTCAATCGGAGGTCTAGAACTCGAGATATAAAATAAACAAGCTTGCTGATGCAGATAGTGACGAGAATTGTTTAAGTCCTAATTATACGATTAAGCAAAATTCGTAAGGAATTAATCGACAATAAATTTTATGACACTCATATAATAAACGTAGATGCTACCTCATGCTTTCACTGGTGAATTCTAGAATACCCAAAGATTAGCAATTCCAAATAATAGATGATTACGAGAGAAACATTAAACAAAATCACAAGGTGGTTGATAATTACCAAAGCATCAAAGTATTTTCAAAAGTTGTGAACGGAAGTGTATATTTAGCAGATCCAAAAACCACAGCCAGCCTTCAAACAACGTCGCTAGTGTATGTTCTTCAAAACGCCTCACGGCCGGCCAGCTACCAAAGAGCCGCTCTCTTCTTTTATTTATCTAGTCAGTGGTCACCCACGTTCTTTTTCACTAGAAAAAGCTAACTGCTATTGTAAGAAGTAGTTGCCAAATATGCTAATGAACATGATCAACTCTTTAATCCAATTCTTGGCTCCAAGCCCATGCAATACATGCAGCCATGTCTTTTCGCTAGAAACGTTAATAGCAATTCTAAGAAGTAGCCTCCAAATATGCTAATGCAAAACACTAATTAGCACTTACCTCTAATCCCGTACGGCCTTCCGAGCAGTCGACTAAGTTTCGATTCTTTTGGCCTCTTCCACGTGGTCACCTCAAAGCAAGTCTCCAGATCAATACATGCAGCCGCTTTTTCTTGAGATCTCTCTGTAAGCCTAATTACCAAAACACATGCACGCAGCCGCCGAGAGCTTTGTCTTTTTCGCCGAGAACTCTCGCCACGGTCTCCTTTTTCTTCCAAAAAGGCCCGGCTAATCAAAAGCCGTCGCTCCCTCTGTATTTTCTTTATTCCCTCAAAAAGCCCCACGTTACATTGACCGGACTCTCGTTTTATAGTACGTCCGTCCGAACTCAATTCACAGACTCACGTAATCTCCTAGTCGGACTCAAGTCTAACACGTATGACACCGACTCGAGTACGAGCGCCATGCATACAAACACAACTCTGCAATCCGTATACAACTCGTATACGCCCCGTTCGGGCACATGCAACCTTGCCGCATGCCTCCGCCATGACGCATCTCCGCGCCTCCAACGCCACGTCATCTCCATGCGCAGTGTTCTCTAGCCTAAACATCTCGCATGACATCCTTGACCAATAGGACCTCAGTTCTTCCCTGAACTTAGTCCCAAAACCTCAGTTCCACCCGAACCTAGTTTCAGTCCCGCCATCGACGATGTTCCGCCTCCAGCAACACCTGCATATGAATAAACAACCAACCACGTACGAGCACAAGTCCACGACTTGACTCAAGTCAATCCGCACAATACCTCACACGAGCGTATCATGCAACATACGACAATCCAACACGCTAACGCCAATCCGCACACGCAACACACCAAAGTAAAATCATAACCAGCGTTGTCAATTATTCATCATCTCGTCTAGACCTGGCCACATGGTCTAACAATCTCCCCCTTGATGAATACATTGACAACTCTTAAATTAACATAACTTCCAACAGATCTAAGTGAAGAGCTTGAAGCCAAATTCTTAAACTCTCCCTTTCAACACAAGAGAACCAATCTCTCAAATTTCTCTCCCCCTTTGGCAATGTAATCATCAAGAAATTTCAGTGAATAAAAATAATTCGAAGAAGGAGCAATGAGAGTAAAATTCTAGAAGTTTTGTAGATTGTCCAAGTCATTTTGCATTGGTTTAATAAAGCAACCAAATCATATTTTTGAGTAGAGCTATCTAGATCATATAAAGCCATATATCATATAGCAATATCAAAACAAGTCTGTAAATATGATTAAGCGATTTATATCAATGACAGGCATCGCAACAATGACCAGACTAATTATAAAGAGCACAATGAGATATCACAATGAAAAGTCAAAGCCTAAAAGTGAAGCAAACCTTAACTCTAGGCGGGCTAACAGTCTCATGTAACACTTATTGCTCCACACTCAATTCTTAGGCATGTGGCATGCTTGTAGCATACTTCTTTTTATAATAACATACTTTTTTCTTTTTCTTTTCTTTATGGTGGCATGCTTGAAGCATACTTCTTTTCACTTTGCGCACTTTTGTGCTTTTTTTTTTGTTCACCATGGCATGCTTGAAGCATACATCTTTTCAATTATCTTTTCTTTTATACCTTTTTTTAAAACATGCCAAATTGAGTGATCATAAAAATTTGAGACATGAAACATACGAGCCTCATAGTCAAGAGTTAAAATAAGACTCACAATCGTGCTAATCCTTTTCAATGGACATCGCAAAGTAATAAATATAATCAATCTAGTCAAAGTATTCCGCCATGTCATACTTTTAATTCAAATGTAGCAAATTAATTATAACCAGTCATGATCAATGCTACACAACATATGAATAAATATGATAAAGAGAGCTCTACTACTCAATTGATTTCAATGACTTGGATTTGATGAATTATTTGACAAAGATAATAAACAAAGTTTCTGAAATTTTAAAAGATAAGCTCCCCCTCAGAATAATCCCATAGGATATAGAGCAACATCACCTTTGCCACATGGTCTCTCAAAAAGTGACAACTCTTAGAAGCCATCAAAGAGAATGAAGAACTATCAAGTGTTCCAATCAAGCAATGATGTAAAAGACCGAAACTCAATCAAGCTCATGTTCTCCATCCTCGTCAACTGTTCTTACATCACCGGAAACATTGATCTCACAGCACCGGGGTTAGTGAAATATGATTTGGGAATCCAGTACTGAGATACACGATGTGGAGGAATAGTAACAAAACTAGAACCAAAATCACGTACATGTGGTCGATCAAAACGCCAAAAGAACGTGAATTACTTGAATTAAATCCCAAACCAAAGATGTGAATCGATTTAAAGTTATCATAAAAGTTCTCTAAAAATCTAGCTTTCGCATAAGTTCTAGGAACAAAAGAATGTGTATTTCTCAATTTAGACCAATTCTTAGCATTTTCTTTCATTTGTTGTTTGGCTAGTCTAAAGCAAAATTGCACAAGATGTCCATCTTTACCACAATAACTGCAAGTGTACTTAACTTTATATTTAACTTGAGAAGTAGAAGCAACATTTGCATTCACTTGATTATTAGATGACATAATACCAGCAGACTTAAAAACAGTTTGTTTCGGTTCAAATTCTACTTCAATTTTTCCAGGTTCAAGAAACTTAACAACCTTTGGAGGATTATTCTTGGCATGCTCAATATAATTAAATCCTAGACCATGATTTTTCACACTTATTTTTGACTTATCTAGAATCATATTCAGATTTTTCTTGCCAAAAGAGAATCTCTCTAAAGTGTCCTTAAGGTACTCATTTTCTTTAACTAAAGTGGGACACGTTGAGCACTTAAAGGATTCATTCACAAGATTCTTAGAAGCAATAGATTGAGCCAATCTTTCTTTTTCAGCAAAATCATTAAGTTGTTTAGTCAATGCTTCTATTTCTATGTTAAGCTTAGGACAGTTAGAACAAGAAGATGTCTCATGATAAAGCATCTGTTGAATTATTTCCTGAGAAGAACTAAGTCTAGCTTCTAACAATTCACACTTAGAGCAAGTCTTAGATTGAGCATTTGAATTTCTTGTCTCTAAACATATAGATGAACTAGACTTGAGTTTTTTAATTTCATCATTTGCAAGTTTTAACCTTTCATCACAAGAGTCATGTGCCAATTTTAATTCATCAAGTTTAGCAGTTACATCACTAAGTTGAAACATGTTTGACGTATTAATTGTTCTAGCATTTTCTAACTCAGAATGTAAAACTTGACAAGACTCACAAGATTCATCATCAGGAATAGAATCTCTAAGTCTATTGATTTCAGAATTTAAGCTCTCAACAACAAATTCATGATTTTTAATTTTCTTTTATACTTTTGAGCTCCTCTGTCAATCTAAGTACAAGACGAGATAAATCAGTGTAAGAAGGTTTTACCTCATCAGGATCGCTATAAAGATCATCATCATTTAGCTCCTCATTGTTGGCCATAAAACACATCCCTGTGAAGTCTACCTCCTTTGCCTTCTTGTCATTGTCCTCATCGTCGCTTTGAGAATCATCATCACTTAAAACAATCTCATCAAGTGCTGAAATTATCTTATTGACTGCTCTGCGATAATTGCGCTTCTTGTTTGGATCAATCTTGATTTGAGAGCGACGAGTTGGTATCTTGTCATCCTTGACCTCCTTGCTCCTTAGTTTGGGGCAATTCATCTTGATGTGGTTTTGCTCACCACATTCATAACATCTAATTGGGCCTCCTCTTCGTCTTGATCTAACATTGTAAATTGCCTTGGTCACCCTGTTAGAGAGAAGTACAAGCTGCTCTTCTGGAATCTCCTCTAATTGTTCATCTGAAATAGAGGACAATGCAGACAAAGAAATAATAGAAGAACTTGAAGAACTGTCAGCTTGGTTAATCACTAAGCCCAAAGAATTAGTCTTATTTATTCTGGCCAAAACATCAATCTCATGAGTTTTCATCTTAGAATAAAGATCATTCAAAGTGAGTGTTTCCATATTAATGAATGATTAATAGTAGTGACTAACACATTCCAAATGACATATCCAAAGCATTTAAAATTTGACGCGCATTATCGAATCGAATATGTGACATCAACAGATTGCAAATCACTAATAATTTTATTAAAGCGGTCAAAAGTGCATCTACCGATTCCCTGGTTTCATCTCAAATTTGGAATACTCCTTTTAAATTGATTACGCGAACACCTTTAATGCACTTAGAACCTTCATGATAATCACTAGAGTAGTCCAAATTTTATTTGCAGATTTAATATGAGCAATTCTAACAAATTCGTTTCTACTAAGACCTTGCAACAAAATATTTCTAGCCTTAGCATTAGCTTCAACATCAGCAGAATTTGCACTAGAAACAACAAGAGGCACAATATATGGATTTTCAACTTTTTGCCAAATTGCATTACCTTGTGCTTGCAGAAAGACCTCCATGCGAGTTTTCCAATAAAGATAATCGGATCCATCGAAAAAAGGTGGTTTACCTGAGAAACGATCCCGATCTGATGCCATTGCAACCTCGCTCTGATACCACTTGTAGGATCGATTCACACTAAGATAGGCAATCAGAGGGGGGGGTGAATGATTGCGGAAACTAAAAATAAATTTTAAGACTCACCCCTAAACACAAAACCTATTTCAGTCGCGTTTAAAAAAACCGGACAGAACACTGCGTCCTCACTAAAAATAATCTCAATAAAACACCGTAACTCCGATTGGCCTCAAACTTTTACAGAATAAACTAGACAAAATTATTGAACTAACCCAACTGGAAGTATGTCAATCGGAGGTCTAGAACTCGAGATATAAAATAAACAAGCTTGCTGATGCAGATAGTGACGAGAATTGTTTAAGTCCTAATTATACGATTAAGCAAAATTCGTAAGGAATTAATCGACAATAAATTTTATGACACTCATATAATAAACGTAGATGCTACCTCATGCTTTCACTGGTGAATTCTAGAATACCCAAAGATTAGCAATTCCAAATAATAGATGATTACGAGAGAAACATTAAACAAAATCACAAGGTGGTTGATAATTACCAAAGCATCAAAGTATTTTCAAAAGTTGTGAACGGAAGTGTATATTTAGCAGATCCAAAAACCACAGCCAGCCTTCAAACAACGTCGCTAGTGTATGTTCTTCAAAACGCCTCACGGCCGGCCAGCTACCAAAGAGCCGCTCTCTTCTTTTATTTATCTAGTCAGTGGTCACCCACGTTCTTTTTCACTAGAAAAAGCTAACTGCTATTGTAAGAAGTAGTTGCCAAATATGCTAATGAACATGATCAACTCTTTAATCCAATTCTTGGCTCCAAGCCCATGCAATACATGCAGCCATGTCTTTTCGCTAGAAACGTTAATAGCAATTCTAAGAAGTAGCCTCCAAATATGCTAATGCAAAACACTAATTAGCACTTACCTCTAATCCCGTACGGCCTTCCGAGCAGTCGACTAAGTTTCGATTCTTTTGGCCTCTTCCACGTGGTCACCTCAAAGCAAGTCTCCAGATCAATACATGCAGCCGCTTTTTCTTGAGATCTCTCTGTAAGCCTAATTACCAAAACACATGCACGCAGCCGCCGAGAGCTTTGTCTTTTTCGCCGAGAACTCTCGCCACGGTCTCCTTTTTCTTCCAAAAAGGCCCGGCCAATCAAAAGCCGTCGCTCCCTCTGTATTTTCTTTATTCCCTCAAAAAGCCCCACGTTACATTGACCGGACTCTCGTTTTATAGTACGTCCGTCCGAACTCAATTCACAGACTCACGTAATCTCCTAGTCGGACTCAAGTCTAACACGTATGACACCGACTCGAGTACGAGCGCCATGCATACAAACACAACTCTGCAATCCGTATACAACTCGTATACGCCCCGTTCGGGCACATGCAACCTTGTCGCATGCCTCCGCCATGACGCATCTCCGCGCCTCCAACGCCACGTCATCTCCATGCGCAGTGTTCTCTAGCCTAAACATCTCGCATGACATCCTTGACCAATAGGACCTCAGTTCTTCCCTGAACTTAGTCCCGAAACCTCAGTTCCACCCGAACCTAGTTTCAGTCCCGCCATCGACGATGTTCCGCCTCCAGCAACACCTGCATATGAATAAACAACCAACCACGTACGAGCACAAGTCCACGACTTGACTCAAGTCAATCCGCACAATACCTCACACGAGCGTATCATGCAACATACGACAATCCGAACACGCGAACGTCAATCCGCACACGCAACACACCAAAGTAAAATCATAACCAGCGTTGTCAATTATTCATCATCTCGTCTAGACCTGGCCACATGGTCTAACACATGGCCTCCCCGCCCCGGTACAGTCCTCCTCGCCGTCTTCCCCGCCGGGCACCATTAACCCCCCTTCCCCCGCAAGCTTCCCCCTCCTTCACCCGTCTATAAAAACCCAATCGCGGCCTCAAGCAGCGCCGCACCACCCCCATCTCCCTCCTCCCGAAGCCGTTTGAGCTCCCCTCGCCTCTAGCTCCGCCGCCACCCCTTCCCGAGCCGTAAGCCCCCGATCTCCCCACTCCATCAGTCAAAACCAAATTCCACTGAGCTCTCGCATCCTCGCCTTTGCAAACCCAACCCCCAAATCAATTTGAAGGAAGCTTACCTCGACTGGCCGGGCACCGCAAGCACCATCGTCACCGCTCCAAACCGCCGCCTCCTCCACTTCCCTCCTCCTTGCCGGCGCCTGCCACCTCCCCCGTGTTCCTTTTCCTCCCCTGCCCCTCCTACGCCGGTCGTAGCCTCGCCGGCCTGCCGCCATGGCCGATTTGGAGAAAGGGGGTCGAGCCCTAATCCCCCTCCTCTTTCTCCCCTCTTTTCCGCCGCCCCACTCGGCCGGAGGAGAAGAAGGCCTCGCGAGGGGAGGACGCGGCTCCATCCCCACCGTGCGTGCGGGATCGATCGATCGGTCGCTCGTAACGGTCGGTGGCCTGGGCCGCACCGCTCGAGCGCCCGCGCAGCGCAAATCTTTGGCACGCGCCGACCGCCCGCTATCGGTTCAGCAAGACGGCTTTGGGTCAAAGCCAATTCGCTTCATTGCATGATGCCATTTACCAATTTCCAAAAATCCAAAAAATTCAAATAAATCCTAGAAAATTCCAGAAAATCCCAAAAATCACCAAAATATACCATTTTGCTCAGTTTAATATTCTCAACCTATTTTTGGCCTCCATTCCTCCAGATTCATCCCAGAAAAATTGTGAAAATTCCTTTATGAGTTTTAAAGCTTTCTTTTTCTTAAATAAAATGTTTCCTTTTATTTGTTTTTGATTAGTTTTTGTTTTCTTGTGTGTTTACGCTAGTGTCGGGGATTCCAGAAGTTCAAGTGCAAGCACAGGATTTCGGAGCTACTTCGTTCGAGTTTGCGGAGATCATCCAGATTAACGGCAAGTCGCAATCCTTTGAACATATTGTACCCCATATTTATTTGATTATGTAATTATGCTATTTTCATTATTGTTAGTTGTAAAATGCTAGTTTACGTACAATCAAATGTTTAGAATGACATGTTAACTTTAGATATGTCCTACTACCGCTAAATGCCATGATTAATTTGTAGCCCTGTCTTTGTTAACCCTAGGTTTACGTTAAGTGTATTATTATCACTTGTAGAATATTATCATTTCATGCAAAATCTTTTACACTAATAAGGATGTGGCCGTGGGCCGGTAGATTATTGAAACCCAGGCTAGGGTAAGGTGGTATGGGACACCGTGCCCTAGAATGATCGTGTCAGTATGCAGTGTAGGGTAAGGGTGTTGTGGGACACCGTGATACGGTCCTCGCCCACCGCCTTACCTGATGTTGGTGGTTGCGGACCACATTGAAAATATAAGGACTAGACCCTTATGCCAAGCAAATGACATAGTAACCGCTCGACCACAGGTGTTGACGTGTCAACCCTGGTTTAGTACCTGCTCAACTCAAGCGGTGTCTTTGCTCCGAGAGTCGAGTTGCGGGCACGGCCTAGGTTGAGCAATGAACGCATCTGGTTCCTTAACTCACCATGAGGGTTAAGGTTGCGTGTGGGTAAAGTTGGGCAGCTCTGCAGAGTCAACTAAATGGTATTCGAAAACACCGTGCTCCCGGTTAACGGAGCTGTGTCACTTGGGTGATTCCAGTTGCTAAGCTTAAGTAGTGTTTGCAAATGTTTTAACTAGACTAGTTGATTAATTAAACTCTTCGTGAAAACCCTAATCTTAAGAAGTAATTGTCATTTCATGTGCTTTAAAACTGTTTACGAAATAAAACTGCATCCACATAAAATAATACAACCAATATATTCCCTTCCGTTGATAATTCGGGCATGTAGTTAAGTTAGATGTTCCTTGTGATTTGCTGAGCTGGTTAGCTCACGGCTTGCCGAACAAATTCAGAAGATCAAGACGCGGATGCAAGCTCCCCCGTAGAGGAAGCCCTGGAGGAACCCTTCTTCGACGAAGACCCTTGGCTTTAGGTCCCTGCCGCGCTCAAGCTTTCCTGGGAGTCTGTCTTTTGTAATGTATTATATTTTGGGCTTGCACGCCCCGCTGCAACTAAAACTGGGTTGACAACCCCTATCCTGTAATATATGCTGGACTTTTGTTGTAAGCATGCGATGGTTCACTCTTGTGCGACGTTTCGTACTTAACTATGCGTGAGCTGTACGGAAGGTCGTGTCCGTACGCGCCCCTGGAGACGGGGGCGTTACACTACGTTTGTATTTTATTCCTTATTGTGTATGATCGAAGTGGAAAACAGCAGCTTCTACGGTGTAATACGCTGTTGTAAAGTTGCATTTTAGCCATTGTAAAGTTGCATTTTGTATGCAAGGTTCAGGGTTACACCTTTGTAATGTAAGAGGAGAGAGGCTGATACGAGAAGCCTAGCTAAATGCTGCTGTAGTATCCAGGAACAAATGATAAAAATAGTACTTACGAGGTCCTATTTGTATTGACTTCTGTTTAAAAAAAATAAAAGTCAACATAAACACCTAGCTTCTCCACTCCTCTTACTACTATTTCGCCTCGAGGATAAGGTATGGGTCACGGGTGCATCACGTACCTCACTTCTCTCACTTCCATCACGCTCATGCATCTATCTCTTACTTTTTTCACAGCTCGTCCCCTCCGTCTAAAAGTCAATTTTTCAGCTACTGCTATTTATTTTCAACCAAAACAAATACGAACACCCTCTAAAGTTTTCGTATTCATATTAAGCATTCTACATTACTGATTGTCAGCCATACCTACTCCTAACAACACGAACGCTGGAATAATTTGCAATCGAGATATTCTTCCCTTCTATTGATCATCTATTTGTATAAGTACATGAGTGGAAATACTTTCACAAGTCAATACTAATCATCGGTGAAAACATATAGAAGCACTCACATGTGAATACTAATCATCAATGAAAACACAACTATCTCAATGGAAATGCAACTGTTCCACTTCGACTTCCACTCATGCAGCCATCTAATAAATACGTAAGCTGAAGAGACAACAAGATTATCTCGACAAATCACTCCCTAATCTTGTTTATCTCAACAAGGAACCTCGTGCACTTGCTTAACTTCGACGAGCCCAATCTTGTGCATAACTCCTGAAACCTAACGTGTCCCAACACCTTTGTCAAGATGTCCGCAAGCTGCTCGTCGATGCTGATGAACTCGACCTCAACTTTCCTACTCGAAACGCACTCCCACATGAAATGATATCTTGTATCAATATGTTTATTGCGGACGTGGAAAACAAGATTCTTGCTGAGGAAGATGGAAAATTTGTTGTCCACTTTGAGTACAACTGTGCCAGCCTCTTTGATCTTCAAATCAGCAAGGAGGCGGGCTAGCCAGATGCCCTGGCATGCCGCCGTCATTGCGGCAATGTACTTGGCCTCGCAGGAGGATAATGCCACCACCTTCTACTTGTGCAATTGCCAATTGACAAGGCTATGGCTGAGGAAAAATAGCACGCCTATGGTGCTGTTACGGGTGTCAATATCACCCACACTGCTGCTGTCACTATAACCGATCAGTTGTGGCTCCTCCGTCTTCCTCACGTAGCGACAGCTAAAGTGGCGCATGCCAGCGATGTATCGAAGGATTATCTTCACGGCAGATCAGTGCTCGGTGGTCAGCTTCTCCATAAGCTAGCTCACATAGCCCACCGTGAATGAGATATCCTGGCGCGTGTGTACCAGGTACCGAAGGCTACCCACGATGCTCCTGTACATCGTCGCATCTATTGGAGATGTCGTGGTCACCTTGCTCAGCTTAAACTGTGGCTCCATTGGAACATGGCATGGATTGCAACCCTCCATGCCACTCATTTTAATGATCTTTGTCGCATATATCGCCTGATTTAGCATTATGCATTCTTCAATCTAATGCACCTCTATTCCGAGATAAAACTGAGTAATCTGAGGTCCCTCATATTGAAGAAACTCATCATCTCATTTTTTAACTTGCCAATCTCTTACAATTTGTTGCCGGTGATGATTAGATCGTCGATGTATATGCCCATGAGGAGGCGAGAGGGACCAACACCGTGTGCATACACGGATGCTCCGATGCGCTGTGATGGAACCCAAGCGACAATAAGCAGCTGTCAAGCTTAGCATACCATGCCCTAGGTGCTTGACGAAGACTGCAGAGTGCCTTGTCGAGCTTTAGCACCTTTTGCTCCTGGCCATCAACAACAAACCTAGGAGGTTGGGCGATGTATACCTCTTCCTCGAGGTCACTATTGAGGAAGGTCGACTTCACATCCATGTGGTGCACTGGTCACCCATTGTGTGCGGCAAGCGCGAGTAGTAGACAGACATACTTGAGGTATGTGACCAGCGTGAACACCTTCTCAAAGTCCACTCCCTACTGTTGCACATATCCCTTCGCCACGAGACGTGCCTTGTGCTTAAGGACTACTCCTTGTGCATCCTTCTTTACTTTGTACACCTACTTAAGTATGATGGGACGATGGCTGGGTGAAAGATATACGAGGCACCAAGTATGGTTCTCCTCAATGAAACTCATCTCCTCAAGTACTGCTTGACGCCAGTTCTTGTGTTTTTCTACCTCATCAAATGTGGCCAGCTCTTCGGTGGCCAAGAGATGCAGCACGTCCGCGTCGGGCTCCTGAAGCTTGGTCACGTCATACACATTGGCCACGCTCTAGAATCGACATGGCCTATCATTGTCATCATCGGTGTCGAGCATGGTTGAGGCGTTGGTAGGTGGTGAAACAAATTTCACCCCACTATGCACCATAGGTGTTGTCACGTCTTGTTCACATGCTGGCATTAGTGGCCCTGGGGTAGGCGTGCGACTCGCTGCTGCTGGTGTCGTTGGCTTGTTACTCCCATGCACTGCAAGATTTTCATAAGCCGCACTTGGTACACGGTATACAGTATACTCAACAGCAAATGGTTTACTGGAGTTTGCCATACCTTCCTTCTCTTTCGCGTCCCAATCCCACTGCGCTGCTTTATCGAAAACAACATCACACATCACATGAACACGCTTGGTGACATTGGTGTCCAGCTCAGTGAATACATCCTTGCATCTATCTCGTCATGTGGTTGCTGGCACCGGCATAGAGATACCATGTGTCATCGTGGTGATCATCCTCAGGCCCAAATACACCTGAGCATGCACTTCGTTGAGTGCAACGACGTCAGTCACGCTCTCGATGGTCACACTGAGAGAGAGCTCTTGTGCCATCAGCAGCACGGGCTCATCGTCGTTTACCTGTGTCAAATAGGCCTCATCGGTACGCTGGCTTACGACAATCCCTGGCTCAGTGCCCAAATTTGCCACAATTGTGACACTTATCCCGTGATACATTGTGA
Source organism: Melocanna baccifera (assembly GCA_036346265.1). Lineage (NCBI taxonomy): Eukaryota > Viridiplantae > Streptophyta > Magnoliopsida > Poales > Poaceae > Melocanna > Melocanna baccifera. Next base: position 37,807,282 of record CM070682.1, read on the forward strand.
GTCCAGTTCTTGCCATATCGAGTGCTGCTGTCACTCTTCTTGCGTGGCTGTTTGCCGTGGCGTCGATTGTAGCCATTGGTCTTCTGGTTGCCAGACAAGCCCTCGGCCTCATGTTGCTACTTCATTTGAGCAACCCACTCTTTCTCTGTGAGGAGCAGGTGACCGCCAGCCCCGTTGGTGCCGTCACGTTCATACCGTTCCTCAGCGGCCTTGAGCCACCCAGTCAGCTCCTCCATAGACAGTGTATCAAGATTGATCAGTGTTTCAATCGAGAGACCTATCTGTGAGTACCGGTGGGGCACAACCCGTAGGAACTTCTCCATGACCTTTGCCTTGTCGAGCTTGTCGCCGAGGATGTAGAGGTTGTTGATGAGGCCGGTGAGCCTCATAGCAAAGTCGTTCACCGTCTCGTCTCATAACTTTTGCATACGGTGTTCGTTTTCGACGTTATTGTACTTGTTGAAAAGCTAACGATGAGCCCAATCCAAAAAAAATGATCGACTTGTGATAGTCGTCCTCGAAGACCCCCAAAATCGGTCATTTGTAGCCTCTAATTCGAATCGTAAGTTTTTTATTTCCGTTTTTGCCAAAATTTTTGATCTTCCCTTCGAAATTTGGGGTTTATCTCAACTGCAAAATTGTAGATCTCATCGAAACCTTTCAAATGAGTATATATAGGCCATATAGAACTTTGTTATTTCATATTTTGAGACTAGTTGTTTACATTGTATCAGTATATATATAGCCAATACACAGACGGTTCGTAGTTCAAACCATCTGTGATACTATTACAGACGGTTCTTACCAAGAACCGTCTGTGATAATTTGTTCCCTGACCACTGGGCCTGTCAATCCTCCTCAATCCACACCTCACGGATCGCAGCTCTCCCTACTCTATAAATACTCACCCGAACCCATCCGCCCCCTCTCTTCAAATGTGTCTTAAGTTTCCTCCCTCCATTGTTTCTTAGAGTATTTGATTCTATGAGATTTAAGTCTCCATCGTAGCTTTCATTGTTGCTACTTTGTTGGGTTTAGGGCTACCCGGGAGCTTACAGTGAGGTGGCCGTTAAAAAGGTCTACCCGAGCTGCATCAAGGACGAGCTTCTATTAGGATCTCTGATTCTTCTATTTTCTTTCTTCTTTTTTGCTCGATTTGTAATGAAAATAGAATGTTCTCTGCTATTGTAGTGGTGGATTGTAGTTCTGTGATTTTTTAATGATAGATTGTAATATAAATAGAATGTTGTAATATAAATAGAATATTCTTGTTATGTTTGTTGTCGTATTTGCTTGTTTTCAAACGGCATATCTAATATTTTCTGAGGCTAGTTCAAAATTAGAAAAAAATTTAGGTATAGAATAAACTGTCACAGACGGTTTTGTAGTATAAATTATCTATGATACTTTGTCATCACAGACAGTTCTATATGTGAATATCACAGACGGTTTTTGGTTAGAACCGTCTATGATAGTATTTTTACAGACAGATCTAGTTACAAACCGTCTGTATTGTATTCATCACAAACAGTTCACAAACCATCTGTGATAACCTTTTATTATCACTGACTTATAAATTCAGACGGTTCAGGAAACTTTCTGTGATGATGATTTCTGTAGTAGTGGCAAGGTGTCGCTGCAGAAGGCGAGGCGCGCCGTGGAGAGGTAGAGCGTGCCGATGACAGGACCGAAGGAGGTGGAGAGCTAGCAGGCGTAGGCCTTCCGGAGCTGCTCCCTAGGGACGCTGCCGAACATCTGGTGGAACACCCTTTCGTGCCCTCCCTCCGCGTACACCTTCGTCCCCTGCGACAGCCTCGCCACCGCCGTGTCCGCCATGTTCGGAGCCGTCCGAACTGTCCAAATAAGCAAAGACCAACCGGAAGCGTGTTGTCAGTGTGAGCGTGTGACGAAAATCAAGACAGAGAGAGGATGTGTACGTACGGTGGTGCCAGATGTTTCCGGTGGTGTCGGTGACCTTGCGGGTGCTGTCCTTCGGCAGCCTGCCGTAGCGGCCCAGCGCCTGCCAGATGGCTGCAACGCACCGATCGAAGCAAGAACTCGTAATGCACTAGAGTAGGTGGTGATTGTTTTAGCGATGGATTTTAGTTTTTTTTATTGTAGCTGATTTTTTTTAATATAGCTGAGTTAGTGGATAGTGTAGTGAATGATGAAAAAAAGCTAAAGCTAAAAAAAATCGAAACGATCATCAGAATCAAGTCGAGGATGTTGTGGTATACGCACACTGGCAGGTGGACGGGGACGTGTTGGCCGGAGTGACGAGCACGTAGGGGTTGCCCTCGCCGTTGCTCGCTGCCGTGACGGCGGCGGCCGTGGACTGCGGGTGTGGGGCCTGGTTGCCGTGCGGGTGTATCGGGTACCCCGGCGCCGACGGTGACGCCCACACTAATCAACCCGGCACGGAAATCAACTCTACGCCTGGAACGCACGGATTGAAACGCTGGCTTTTTGTCGACGGATTTTGATCAGAGGGATATGGCAGCGACATCCGGAATCGATCGGAGGTAGTGGCGAGGAGGCGAAGGTTTTGTTCCCACGCACGTTTACTCTAAGAGAAAATTTCTATATAACATTTATATATTTTTTTAGATAAAATTAGTCAGATTTTAGAGCGTTAGATCTCTACCTAACGGATCTCACCATATCTCTTCTAAAAAAATAAGTACTTCGAATGTAGAGCGTTAGATCTTCATCTAACAGATCTCCTCATACACTCCAAAAAAAATAAGTGATCCGAATCTAGAGCGTTAGATCTTTCATCGAATATCCCAAAATCTAACTAATTTTACTCTAAAAAATATACAAATGTTATATATATAGACACTCCCTTACTTTAATGTACTTGGATGAGAAAAAGGAATGGAAGAAGTGCGGTGCACCTGATCGATGGAGGGATGCGAAGAATATTTGGGGTGAGGAGAAGGAAAGGAAGGAGTGTGGTGCAGCTTGATGGATGGAGGGATACTCCGTATATTATAGGAGGGGGGCTCCCCGATTCCTCAGTCCATCCACGTGGTGTTTTCCGCAAAATAGTCCTCAATGTTTTGGTAATTATGTATAGATTATCGGTTCTTGCAAAAAGGTTCATGATTGTTTGCGAAAAAACCCGTCTACTTTTTTTGCTGGATAACGCCCTGCGATTTCCCGTAATTATGTATAGGCTCTTGGTTCTTTAGAAAAGGCCCTCGATTTTTTGCAAAAAAAAACCTCCGCTCTCCTTTTATTGCGAAAAGGCCCTCGATTTTTTGCGAAAAAACCCCTCCGCTTTCCTATTACTGCGAATTTTCGTCTCTTTTACTTCGGTCCACACGGTAGCTAGCGCGGCGTGGCGCCGTGCCTACGTGGCTAGTACAAAGAATATTTGGGGGAAACAGAGAGGCCCTCCCCCCATCACCTTATGGATAAGGTTGATTATTCTGATTCAATGTCGGATGAGGTGCCTCATGTAGGTCCTAATCTATTAGATTTTCTTTCAATATTTGGGGCCTTGTGTCTACATGTATGTTGGTTATCGCATCCACTCCACTTGGCTAGGGCTACACCGTTGGCAATGCGGTCATGCCGGTGCGTGCTTTCAAACTGTGGCGGATCCAGAAAAGGAGCAACGCTCCGGGCTGAGCTAGAGTGTCACAGGTGGCACTCACTATATATGTGTTATTTTTTTGAATTTTGCAATGGCTTTTGATCTTAGGCCTAGGGCTAAAGCCCTAGTAGCCCTAGGCCTGGATTCGCCCCTGCTTTTAAAGGACGACCGTCACAGACCAGAGATCTAGAATTCAGAAACGGACAACCAAGAAAAATATTTGAGCCAACTAAGTCTCTGTTCGTATTGGTTTAGAAATACCTGGTTTTTTGAAACACTTCTTTACTTCTCTTACTTTCTTTTCGCATCAGGGGTCACAGACGTATCACGTACTACATTCCTCTCGCTTTCATTTCACACACGAATCTCTCTTACTTTTGTACTATTCATCTTCTCTTAAAAATAATATCTTTTAGCTGATACTATTTATTTTCAGCTAAAAACTATCGATCACAACCAAAAAATATACAAAAGCCCGCTAACTGGCAATCGGCATGCTCGAAAGGTGTTTGTTAGCTGTGCGGCATAGGATTATTCAAGAGTGTATCGAGATATGGGCCATATGGTTTTGGATTTGTGTACCTTGGTCCATTCGGATCAACTCTGGAAAGGCCCCTCTTAGTACATTCATGGTTCGACCTAAAGAAGTGCATTCATGGTTTTTGATTCTGGTGTGGCATCATGTTATCGTCATCTGCCTTCTCTTTGGGTCCACACGCACAGACAGAGGGGGGAACAGCCGCCTGGTGACTTAATTTGCGTGCCTGCATGCATTTTTTTGTTAAGGTTGCACGCAAATGTACTGTTTTTTCTTTTTTAGGCTATGTAAAATGGTATAATATTAGTTGACTATAAATTTTATCATATAAGATACGAAATAATGTGAAGAGATAGGAAATATAAAGAATTAGATCATCTTTTATGTAGTAATCAACTGTAACACGATAAACAAGATATATTATATTATGAAGAAATTGTCTATAAAGACATACAAATAGACAATCTATTGTACAAACTGTCTTTAGTATTGTACAATCTATTGTACAATACCGATAAGATACTTCAAAAAGACTGTCCCAAACGTTTCAAAACAGCGACATAAAAATTGTTTGTTTATTTATTTAAAGAAAATCATAAATCATAAACTGGAAACAACTAGACTACCCATACATTGCATGAACAAGTACATATTGCTCCCACAAATGTTGTCCGCAAAGTCAAGACAATGCATGAACAAGTATATATTGCTCCTGCAAATGTTGTCCGCAAAGTCGAGACAAGACAACTAGTGCCACCCGACATGGAATGAACATATTGTTTTATTCCCCAGATTTCCTAGTGTCCTGAAATATCAAGCATGCATTCGGTAAAAAAAAGAAGAGAATTTATATTCTTTAAATGCTAAATTATCTGAATGCAACATGCCTGTGGCTTTTCATTTTCTAGCACCCATAGTTACAATACATCATTCCGGCTATGGCAGTGCAGATTTTGCAAGATAACGACCACAGGTTCACGAAAAAACATTGGGGCGATCCATCTTTCCTTAAAATAAATTACTGTTACATTTAGGGGATAACTGTCCCCTGCAAGCAGTTAAAATCCCAGGACCAGTTGAGGATCTATCATCTTCTAGAAAACCTCGATTGCCTTCGGGTACCAAGAGAAGCTCCACTCTCCATGTACCCACTCGTTCTTGTCTCGCTTTCATCTTCACTAGACTCATCAGATCTCCACCTTGACCCACCCTTCCCAGCTGCTGCTTCACCAATTGAAGATTTCTTACCCACGCTACAGATATATAGGGGAAAAAACATGGTTACTTTTTTTGTAGACATTTCATTCACCATAGCATAACTCAGACGGTAATTATTGTATCCACTTGGGGGTTTAGGTAACCACCACTTAAGGGCAAACTTGCCATCAGTGACAGGCCATACCAGCTGGGGTCAGTATCCAATATTACCATTCGAACTATAATTCTACCTTGATCTGAGTTGGGCGTCTATGGATGATTTACGTCAACTAAGGTCAACTTCTGCATTACTCTTCCAATGTAACCAGTTTTTGCCTCAAACAGGGACAACAATTCGTTGGTTCCCTGCAAATTTTCCAGGTATCCAGCTTCTTTCAATTGTGTTGGATAATACTGGACTAGCAGGTACCACAACTGGCCACCCTGACAGATGGGAGAGAACTAGTACAGACCAGGGCAAAAATCAACACCAGGAACAAGCCATCACGGTCAGCTCCGGGATAGTTAAAACCAGCCAGATATTTTAATTTTAATTCTAAATTCTAAATTTAAAATTTAAATCAACAAACAGTAAAACCTGGTGGTACCAGCCAGTTCCTGGTGTAAATTTCAAAATTTATGCAGCACTTTCACCCCAGGGAAAACCAGTTCCAGCAGGAACCGCCCCTGGACCGTGAGTTTTCCTGAAACTGTTTTTTCATCACTGGTATATAGACCACCCAGTGGTACCCAGTCAAGTACCAGTTACTCTAAACCGTTGTCTATGGAACTTTACTATTAGATCATAAATTCTAAATTTAAAATTTAAATCAACAAACAGTAAAACCTGGTGGTACCAGCCAGTTCCTGGTGTAAATTTCAAAATTTATGCAGCACTTTCACCCCAGGGAAAACCAGTTCCAGCAGGAACCGCCCCTGGACCGTGAGTTTTCCTGAAACTGTTTTTTCATCACTGGTATATAGACCACCCAGTGGTACCCAGTCAAGTACCAGTTACTCTAAACCGTTGTCTATGGAACTTTACTATTAGATCATATTAGACCTCAGAAGCTACAACGTCAATAGTAACTAAGCACCATCAAGTACCACAATATAACATAGTCACCGTACAGAATCGTGATTACCTCAAAACATTCTCTTTAGTTGGTACTTTCATTTTCTGGATATGAACCTCGTGAAAACCAGCACTCCCAGATACCTTTGAATGGCCATTTAGAGCAACACCTGTGCCACTTAAGATGAAAGGCTTCTCAGCACGCGAACCGAAGTCAAACTCTCCCTTTCTGACAGAATCTTTTCCTTGAAAGAATGTGGTTTTGTTAACCTCAGTCTTCAACAAACTTGTTCGGTAGTCTTTCATAGGTGTATCACCAGAAGCCAAGCTAAAATACTTAGGAAGTGAATCATGATCAGCAGGTTTGGTCCCTTTTTTAAAACAGGACTCCCCTTTCATAAAGCCAAGTTCTTTAGTGCCCTTTAAATATGGACTCTCACCATTTTGGCCCACAGAGAGGAATATACCCCCTGCAGTCATATTGGACGTAGGTGTTCCCTGGGGAACTGGTCTGGATTGGAGAATAGATGGAACCTTTCTGCCAAACTCAGAACGAGCACTACTGATAAGACCACCAGAATCAGTCGATGCATTGATATTTCTTGAGTGGAGAGGGCTTGACTTCTTCTGAAGAACAGGGGTGAAGGACGGACTCAATCTAGCGGCAGGATTTGGTGATTTGACCAAATGATTAACTGGAGAAGACATTTGCATAGTTTGGACAGCAAATTGGCTTTGGTCCCCACTGCTGATGGCTCTCACCTCCTCCCTCTGGACCTCAGGAAGCATCTCAAGGCATTTAGCCTGTAAAGACATGTACAACAATATTGACGAGTTGCATACATATCTCAAAAGAATCATGCAATACAGCAGATTATGTGTTGAAGAAAACAGGCTTCTTCCATTGGTCCAAAAAGGAAGTATACAGATATTAGTTGCAGTATATCATGTTTGGAGATCCACGGCTCTATGTAATGACCTGATAGAATTATGGAGAGCTCCAGAAGCTCCTACTACATCTAATAAACAATGCATGGCAGTTTAACTTCTAGAAAGAAAGGGAAAAAGGCCAGAACTTGGAATGCAAAGAAAAAGTTGAAAGCAAGTCAAAGCCCCATCTGTCAACATATATCTTGGAGAACGTCAAGCCGGGTACACCCTCCAAGAGCAAGATGACAAATGTGCAAGAAGTAACTGATAACTTGAGCATTATTTGGTAGCAAAGATTAATCTTGACAGGGAGCTTATGGCTTAACCCTAACCTTAACCTTATAGCTGACATAAGCTTAAAACCCTCACAAAGAGAGTGCTGAGTGTTCTCAAATAAGTTTACGCCCGTTCTGTACCAACATGCTTATTCATCTCTTTCTACTGAGAGGATTAGCTAGTCAGCTGGGTTCTGGGGAGGAGCCAGTAAGTAATTGAAGGGACTGGTAGTATACTAGCAAAACCAAATAACATTTCATCCAATGTGCTTGTATTTGGTAGCGACCACAAATGCTGTGAAGTCTTGGTAAAAGCATCCACATTTTTATGCTCACAATTAAAATTAGTTTTTTAAGACTTGGGCAGCAAATTTGTGCAACTACTAACTATTACTTCTTTCACACCAAAAGCTCAAAAACTATATGAGAATGATATGATATGCCTCTAACATCCAGTCTCAACTACTGCTCTATATATTAATATTATTATATTACGAGAACAAATCACAAATCCTTTTACTGACAAAATAAAGCATAATAAGAACTAGACGTGCATATTGAAATAAACCAGAAATATGGAAGTACTTACAACCAAACTTTCCCTCCACTGAGCAATTGTTCTGATTTTGGATGCAACCTCTTCACTAGCAGTTTCCAATGTGTTTTGCTCAAAGCTCCGAAGACTACGATCAACCTCATATGCTTCCAAGTACCGATAACGCTAACAGAACAGGCAGAAAAACAGAAATTTCTCAGCTAATTACCTTCCAGCATGTTTCCTTATGATGAAAACTTGGAAAATTATGCATATATCAGTAGCTCATGGCAATAATTTAAATTGAACTAACGAAGGCACCTTCTAATCCTCTATTAATCCAGATTCCATTAGGCTACAGCGATTAGAAGCATTGGGTAAATTTGATGAATAAGAATTGGGCCACATGCAACATACAAAAATCCGAAGGAAAGGCCATCTATTGGGACCAAGACATCAAAATTATAAATGAACATTTTGTTTAAGTTTTAACAAAATGGAGATTGCTTTAAATTTTGTGTACTAAATGTGAAGATATCCAGCATGAAGCATGATAACAGCACCTCTATGATGTAAGAAAAGTCTTCTACAGACAGATACATTGGAGGTGAACTTCTTTTTATTGCTTCTTCAAACAGCACCATAAAACACCACTGATTAATCTTGTGCTCAGTCTATTATTTAAATAGGCATAGAATTTCTACATGCATACAAACTTGTAAGCATCTGTACATTAATAATACACAGGAACTTCTTCTGCAATCATGAAAAAATGCTGCAGTATCTAGGCTTTACCACTTTGAATTCAACTGTTATATTTATACCTTTGATGTCTTAAAAACGTGCATGGCAATTGAAATATAAAGTAGCAAGTAAATCGATGAGAAATTAACCGAATGACAGTTTTATGACACCAGGATATTTGTAGACTTATAGTTTCATTTAAGCATGTCCCTGAGAACCTCATATACTCAAATGGTGAGAAAAATGCAAGAATACAGAACATTTACCTGGAGGTAGAAAACGACAAGCAGACTACCACATGGCTTCATGGGCACTTCACGAGCACAATCAAAGAGGGACTTGTGAAGATGTTTCTCTTCCTCAGAATCCCAAGGAAGATCAATCATTTTATCAACAATGTTCCTCTCAATGCAGATATTACAAAATTCAGTCATCATCACCTCAACATGATACATCCAAGAGCTTCTGTGAGCATCTTCAACGTGTGCCATATCTGCTAACCTTTGCTCTTTTACCCTAGAACAGTAGCTCCTATGGTACATAAATGCTTCTGTTAAATGGCCATATTCAATTCTTACCCGGACTGCAGTCACTGCCTCACTAAGAGATGACATGCCATCTTTCTCAATGTTTGCAGTAGCAGAGAAGCTATCGCGCCCTGTGCACTTGAGCACAACTAGTGCCACATCAGGTTTGTGACGTTCCAGAAGAACTTGTGGTATCTTTGGATGTGTCTCCTTGCTAGAAATCTTAGGAAGAAGAGAGCATGCCTCCTGCGAAGCGAGTAGAGGAGCATCACAATGTACGATAATCAAAAACAAAATCAATGGAAAGGTAAGTGAATAAGCAGGCCTATGGTTGGATATACAAATAAAACTCAAGCTCTGTCAGTGATACCATGAATGGGAAAAGAGACTCCACTGGATTTTGAAAACAAATGATTGTTCTACAGCAGCACATAACATAAACTACATCAATACTGTTGTGGTTTCGGACCAAACAATAGAACCCAGAACTAATGAGAATGCTATTAGGTGTCTAGGCCAAAGACCCCTCAGACCTCCCTTCTTGGGGCCTTATATAGTTTCCACATTCCTTTACAGTTTTATCCCCGGTGACAAGTGTTGCTCTACAACACGCCTGTCCTTTACACGTTTACATGGGCCTCGTGGGCTCACAACGTTTCTGTTGCACCTACAGTACCACGCGCCTATACATGTGTCGCTAGGCTGCTGGGCTACGTGGGCCGAACAGGCCAGGTGGAGGCCAACCCTTCAACAAATACATTTCAAATATGTGCAGCAGCTTAAGGAAAAGCTGCAACACAGCACAATGCAACACAACACACTTTTCTTTAGTGAAGTCATGCTATTTTCTTTAGTTGCGCTTTCAAGGAAACATTTTGACCTCATTCCATAGATGCATGTAATAGTTCTATTTTACTTCAGCATTCCATGAAGACTACGCCCAATCACCAAGTTTTGGGCCTGTTCTTTTCAGCTTCTCAAAACGGCTTTTGGCTTTTGCTACAGTACCTAACTTTCAAATTGAGTATTTTTTTAAGATAGAGTCTACAAGTTAATTATAGTACACGTTAAAAGCTCAACATCTGTACCATCCAAAATCGCAAACGAGTATCTCACTCTGCAATCTCTGTCGCAAACAGCTAAAATTCAAAAAATTTAGCTATAAACCGCAGCCAAAAAGAATAGGCCATTTTTTCCTATCAAATTTGAAGCAATGCCAATTCATCTAAAATTAGCCCATGAAAGTGGTACATGACCTTGGAAACTATAATATGAATTACTTTGGTCAAACAATGAGGAAAGGCAGATGATTCAGAGAGGTAACTTATATGTTGGTCACTAAAATAGAAGTTAAATTTCACAAGCACAATAAAAAAATGATAGTTGGGTGCAAAGAAAACATTTAATAAATCAGAAATTGCACGACATATGCACCAATATTAAAAATTCAATGTCCATAAAAGACAGGTAAGGAGCAGTTACCTCCAAAGCCAGTGAAGAATGATCATCCAAAAGACAAAATACTAGGCATTCAAGCAATGTTCTACTAGAGATCCCAAAGGTAGCAGCAAAGTCATCCACCAGATACCTCCATTCTGAATCTGGTCTAGTCCAATGGCGATCAAATAGATAATACAAGAACTAACAAATGTCAAGGAAATAGAAAGGAAGTAACATGCTTGTGAGGAATCATGTACATGTTTGGTTCACTATTAGATGGCAAAACCAAAGCCAAAAGGATACAATTGCTTGCTTTGCAATCACCATGTCAGACGCTCCATGCAAAAAGAGTACATCAACTGCCTCGCGCAAGTTTTTAAAAGGGTAACTATTGGCACTAAACTGATCAATTGTGGAACAGAACATAGATGATGATTGTTCATTCTGTAAACAGGTGATATCCACTTCTTCCGAATTATCCCTATAACTTTGTTGAATCCCAAGGTTTTGTAGTGCCTGCTCGATGAAAAGTATACCCTGGTTGCCTTCATTGCAACCTGATGCTTTATCAGAAAACTCAGGCCATTGTCGTTCTTTTGCATGTGCTTTTCTTTTAATCACATCAGAATTCCAAGATGCAAAATTAGCATGCCGTGAGCAAACGTCCTCAAGAAATTTATGCCTGGTGCACCAAATCATGGCTTCCAAATGCTGTAGAAAAAGCTCCAAAATGAACACTTCACAAAGAAATAGTGATAGTGTAAGAAACATCTGCTTACTTCTCTTTTCAAGCATTTCAGTGAAAAACAAGTGAAGGCGGAAAGACATGAACAACAGATACAGAGAAACAAAAAAGGGAAAAAGAATATAAATAGGGCAAATATTGTAAGTGTTGCTTGTGCTGTGTGTGTGTATTGCAGTCTTACATGAGCTTAAGTATCCCAATCATCTTGGCAAAAACAAAAAATTGAAACTAGTTGGTTCAATGATAGACATACCCCATTATAATAATCTTATAGAAATTTTCACTTTCCAGAAATGCATGGGCACATTGTCGTGCCTATTATTGTATTATTTAATTTGTTGGCAGTGACATAAAATCCCTAGCAACAATGGTCAATGGATTTAAGAAACAAGACCTGCTTTGCCTTCAATGTGTTCTCAATGAGTTGATGCAGGTCATTAACATGAGCCGAAAGTGCTTCTCTGAAAGATGCGATCATAACTTCAACAACACTGGAAATTCCTGCCAACTGCACCACAAACTTTTGCAGCTGGGATAACTTAGACTTTATCATTTCTAATCCAGATCTATCTAAGCTATGGTTAAGGTGTAATTTAACAGTATAACCGTACCTCTCCCTCAACATGCGTGGCTATGCTTGCATAAAGAGATGAAAGGCTAGTAATAAAAAGTAAATAAAAATCTTTAATTGGACCTAGAATCAATTAAACATTGTTGGATACAAATCATGCCTATCTCGGATATGAGCACATTAACAGTCCTTTTGCACCAGTCCTTGATGACCACCTCATCCAAAAGAAAAGCCACAAGTGGATCACTTGACACAGCATTCTCATCCAAACAAACATCTGTGATATCTGGTCTAAATGTCAAGGTAACAACAGAAACAATGGGCGCTATGTAAAAAAATGAAGATGGAACTGTATTTATCAGCCTAAAACTAACATAACTTTCTGAAGAGGATACAGTGGCAAATCAAGGAGGCCATATTGTTCTGAAGTGCAACATCAAACAACGAATGCAGCCGTTGGACGTCCATGTTGACAGGATTATCATGGTCTTCCTTTTCCCGAAACCTTTCATCATGCTGCTTAGAGATAAGGCCAGCTTCCAGGCACTTGTAGTAAAGGCGAAGCCGAACCCTATTTCCATTGTCTGGTATTGGACTTCTGCAAATTGGACAGACATCACATCTCTGGCTGCACTCAGCACATAAAGAGGCATGCCCACATGAGTTAAGCACATGCTGCACATAGCGGCCGCAGCTACTCAAGTCCCTAGTTGCACGGCAGTGCTCAATTCTAGCCTCCTTGCATAGCTCAATGAGATCAATGGATGCCAGCTGCTCCAAAGCATTCTGCCAACATAAACTTTATTTTCAGCAATCGAGCACAACATTTTACTGCATTGAAAGGCACTTTGATTTTGTGAAGCCTATATGGGGCTCACTCAAAAGACAAGCATAAACAGCAAGACTTGATATTTCTAGTCACTTAACTAATTGCTACCATGCAAATTACTATATGAGCATTATGAGAAATATATATATAAAAAGAAATGTTGCAGTCACATATGCACACAAATGGTTAGAGCGTCTGAACGCACAAAGGAAGGTTATGGATTTGAATCTCGACCACCTCTATTTTCAAATCTGTGCATGGTGGGGCTCTAGTGTTGCCAACTTGGCATGTGTGTGATGGGATTGTGTTTTTGTTGCCAACAAAACAGAAACCATCCACACTTGAAAATTGAAATAGAGTTCCCAACAAAAAAAAGGAGAAAATAAATGCTGAAAGACACTGCGATTCAAACAAGTCATTCCCCTTGTACCAACTGGTCAGACAAAAAAATGAGCTTAGTAGTTGGTGTATCTAAAACGCTCTAAACAATTTCTTCAGGTCTTAGGACATCGCTACACTAGTTAAATAAAAATGCGGTTGTTGAGGACGATGCGTTCTGCAATGTTTAGCAAGATATTTGTAGTTTCCGGTTGAAGACTTCAAAATTTATCCTCTTCAAATGTTACACCTGCTGCTACTAACTGCATTTACCATTTGGTGAAAATGTTACACTAAAATAGTACATATTTCGGTGATGACTGATGACCTCAACATTTTACTCTTAACCAATTCAGCACCCTAACGTATTAACCCCGAGCTTCTTGCAGTAAGCAAACAACTTGAGACTGGACGAAACAGAATCTACCCTACAACCAACAACTATCGATTCCAGGATAGGATCAGAGATAGAAGACAACAAACAGGCAGACCGTCGTGTCGAAGCGCTCGTAACCAAATCGACGAGCGAGAGGGTACTAGAGAACGGACCTGGACGACGGCGCTGCCGTACTTGGGAGGGTGCCTCGGCGACGAAGGGAGAACCTGAACCTCCATCAGCGAACCTCTCCAGCATCCACCGCCGGCACCGGCTCCTACCGCATCAACACCTACCAGTACCCCAACTGCGCCAAATCTACTCGAACGAGGAGCCGAATCGGGGGCAAAAAGTGTAGCTCCGGGAGATGCGGGAGGAGGGGGTGTCCCGGCGAGGAGGAGGGCAGCGAGGGGGAGGGAGGAGCCGGGGAGGTAGAGGCACGGCGGCGGCGAGGTCGGCGCGGAGAAAGAGAAACCCTACTGCAGTATGAAGTCGGGGGGCGGCTGTCAGAGAGGCGAGTAGGCGCTCCGCTAAATCTCAAAATGGTGCTATGGCCGGAAAATTGATCTCGAGGCAGGGGTAGTTTGGAGAAAACGGTAATTCCCACGCAAAATATAATGTTTTGTTTGGGGGTGAGAAGTCCAAAAATTATTAAATTGACTTTGTTCATAGAATCATAGCAATTGGTGAGGAGTAAGTCGTTTGGTAGGTTTTTGGACGAGGAGTAATTTTTTGGTACGTTTTTGGATTTAGTTCAAATTTAAATCAAATACTAAAACTTTCCAATGAAATGCTCCTAATCCAAACACCCCCTATTTTCCTCTAGTGCAGGGCTTTCTCCATCCTTTTTCATTCGTCCATTCTCTCTCTCTCTCTCACCTTCACATAAGCATAAGAAGAAAAACCATTCCTCTGACAAATTCTCAACAAACTTCTAGCAGTTCTTTGATTAGTCTGTTTGGAATATTGGTATATGTTTAAAAACTAACTCATGTGCACTCAATTTGTGTGCATATTGTGTTTTAGCTGCATTCCGTGGAACTTTTCTAGTGAATAATTTTTGGGAAAATTCTTCTTGTAGCACTAAAAATTCACTGCTTTCGAAAAATACCATTAAAAAAATCAAGCTCCGGAAATTACCACCGAAAGGTTCAAATCGCTTCGGTTTTTAGCACTCCGTTAGTTTTCGTTCGTTAACCCTCGTTTTTCGTCAGATAGCGAACGCGAAATATCATTTTTGCCCCTGAGAATACCTCCCCTTTTCCATCTCTCCGCTCGCTCTCTCCCCGCTCACTCGCTCGCTCTCTCTCGGTCTCTCCGCTCTCTCCCCCCCCGCCTCCCCGCGCCTCCTCCCCCCCCCGGCCGCCTCCTCCCGCTCGCGCCGCCTCCTCCTCGCGCCCCCCGCCTTCTCCCGCCTCCTCCCTCTCCCCGCCGCGTCGCGCCCTCCTCCCCGCGCGCGCCCGAACCCGCAACGGGCGTCTTCGCGGCGACTCGACTCGAGGACAGCGAGATCCGCCGTCGCTGCCGCAAGTGCCGCGAGGACGGGGCGAGCCCGACCTCTCGAGCTGTCAATCGTCTCCGGCAACTTCATGCGCGCGTGGCGGGAGAGAGGAGCGGGAGCGGGAGCGCGCGCGGCCGCCGCCGCCGCCAAAGCGTCTGCGGTGGGGCGGGCGAGGAAGGAAGCTGGCCGCCGCGGCGGTTTGGTGGAAGGAGGAGATGCGGATGGCGAGAGGAGGCCGCGGCAGCGAGGTGGGGAGAGGCGAGGCAGTGGGGAGAAGGCGGCGGCGGGGCGGGGAGGAGGCGGTGGCGGAGCGGGGAGGAGGCGGCCGGGGGGTGGGGAGGGAGGCGGCGGCGGCGGGGAGCGGGGCGGGCGGAGAGAGCGGAGAGACCGAGAGAGAGTGAGCGGGGAGAGAGCGAGCGGAGAGATGGAAAAGGGGAGGTATTCTCAAGGGCAAAAATGACATTTCGCATTCGCTATCTGACGAAAAACGAGGATTAACGAACGAAAACTAATGGAGTGCTAAAAACCGAAGCGATTTGAACCTTTCGGTGCTAATTTCTGGAGCCCGGTTTTTTTAATGGTATTTTCCGAAAGCAGTGAATTTTTAGTGCTACAGGAAGAATTTTCCCATAATATTTTATGAAATTAATAATAAAACATGTTTTGGCGAACTTAAGTGATGGTAGGAGTAAGAAATATTAGAAAATAGTGGTATCATTACCTTAGCACGGCCCACTTCATGTACGACCAGCTGCCAAACATTTTTATTGCCAAAAGTGTAGCAATCCAAATCTTCTTCTTTTTTTATAAGTTAGGCAATTGGTGTCAAATATATTTGTCTACAACAAGTGGGCAAGGGTGTTAAAGAGAAGTGCGGCTCATCACAAATGCAATTAAAACCAAATAGTTGCCACTAGAAGCCAAAAGTTGCAGTTCTAAAAAAACTTCAAATTTTGCCTAACTTTAGCGTGGCTACAAACCAAATAAATTCTTCAATCAATTCGAAATTGATTTGAAAAAACTTCAAATATAAAATGCAGAAACTAGTCTTATTTTGATCTATAACATTGTTAAACTTCCGAGTATTAACTTAATAAAAAGAATAATTTTTTGAGCAAATAACGACTTTTTTCGAAAGAGCGGATAACAACTTTTATCTTTCTCTTCCCCTTTGCATATCCCATTTCATTTTAAGGAAGATGTCTCTTTTATTTTTTCGTTGTGTTGATGGAACATGAACTTGGAATGCTACAGGATCGTACACCCATTTATTCCTTGAGCCATGTGGTGTATTGGCTTTTGTCGGATTTGGTTTATAAATAGTAATAACTTATAGCGAAGTTTTGGTTTATAAATAGTAATAACTTATAGCGAAGTTTATAAAAAGAGAAATATTCATATGCGATTTTGACCGATATAAATAAAGTTGCTGTAGTGTGAACTACAGTCGACTAATAAATTCTATCTTAAAAAAACACTTGCTTGAAAGTTAGGTATTATAAAAAAATCATTTAGATTGGGTTTTTTAGGCTGTAGTTTATGATTTATGGGTTAAATTTTTGAATTCTGGCTATTCGCGAGAGGTAATACGTAGAGAAAAATAATCACATGTAATTTTAGCAGATACAACTGAATACAGAATACTTTTTACTACAATATTTATGCTGATTCCATCTTACAAAACATACCATTTGAAAGATAATTACTATAGTATAAATTATAAGTCATAAACTATAAGTGAAAAAGGAAGTGCTCTTATTATAGAAAAGTGGTTTATAGAAATTAAAGTGAACAAGATATATCTAAATAAAATCTTTCAACTACCTACCTACCCTATGATGTGAGAAAAATCCCACGTGTGCAAGTGCAATGCTCAACATGTAAACAATCCACGGAAAAACAAACATCCAAAATGAAGATAGGAAAACGTTTAAGTGGCCTGCTCATTTGAGTTTTTTTTTACGATTTATAGTTTATTTTTTACTATTTAATATTATAGTTAATTTATTTTATACTATAATTATTGATGATTTTTTGAGGTAATTAAATTAAAAATAGAAATAGAAAAATAAATTAGTCTATCATGAACAATACAAAAAAATATAGAAAAAAGAAAATACAAAAAACTCAAAAAAATCAAAAAGATGAAAATAAGAAACCAAAAGCCAAAAGCTAAAGCCCAGACGCGCAGGACTCTACAGTAACTAGCTTGCAAACGGAGTATTTTTTCAAGACGGAGTTTACAAGTCAATTGTAGTAGACACTATCTCAATTTTATCTATATCAGCCAAAATCTCACGTGGGTCTCTCTCTCCATACCTCTTTCGTGAACAATCATAATTCAAAATTTAAGAAAAAAAAACCATAAACCATAGCTTAAAAAACCCACCATGTCTATGCAGTACACAAAATGAAGGCAAATACCCTTTTTCCCTCAAAAGATAACAGGTAGTGCTGGTTGTGAAAATATAATCAAAACCAAAGTAGCGAGCTGGGAGCATCCAGCACAGGTTCCCCAACAGCCTTTAGCATTGCCAATCATAAGTTTCCAAATTTATTTCATTTGACAAGGAATGGGAACATTTTCTGAAGAACTAAGCTTGCATGCACAATACATGCAGCAGTTTCCAACTTTACGAAGTCATCCTCACTCAAATATTGTTCATGAGCAAGGGCAATCAATTACAAGAAATACAAGCTCAATGTTTCACAAGTTTTCGTAAGTCATACGCTTTTCCCTGTCTGTTGTTTCTACTTATTACACTAAGATTACTCGTCTTGCTTTATGCCAGAGGCAGCAACATTAGTAGCGAAGTTACTGAGGCCCAACTTAAACATGTCAAGATTCACTCCGTTCTCAACCAGAACACTTGTAACTCCCATTTTTGATACCTGAAAGCAAGAGATGAAGATTAGTTAAGATCACTCAAATTGTGAATGTTTGTAAAAATCATTCACATGTGCGTAATTACTAACTGCAATATGATCTCACCAACAGGCGACAGCTGAAATAACATAGTTTCAGCTTATACGCTTATAGAAGCTCAGGGGAGATCACGGGGTTTCTTTTGAAGCTGGTTCAATAAGCTTAAGCACACTTTCTACTAGAAGCCCCAGATAGATTGAAGCCAGTAGAAAGATGGAACCAAAGTAAGCTAGCTAATTGAAGAAGCTTCAGCTAGGCCGAAAACAGTGTCAGAGAAACTTTGAAGCTTATAGCAAAATTTTAAACAACAGAAAAGAGCAATGACAATCTCAAGAATATCTGGCATGCTCAATAATATATATGCACCACAAAGCTGATGTAAACCTTGGCAAGTTGAATAAAGACTTCACTGGAGACCCCATAGTGTATATTCACTATCAACATATTCGATATTTTGGATAGTAGCTATCGGACAAAGTGACTGCAGTAAGAATTAGCGAATTACCGATTCAATATTCCTGTCCTCATCGTCAAAGAAAAGCATCGACTTGTAGGGAATCCCAGTCCTTCTCTGGATCCTTTGGAAATGCTCAGTCTTGTGAGTCCAGCTGGAGAATATTTCCTTCATACAATGACCAAGAGTAAGCAATATGTTATGTTCTTCTAAGAAAAAAAGGCACATGCTTAAGTAGGGCTTATGAGTTGAACGCAAAGGTGCAAACCATGCAGTCCCAAATGATTGCGCAGCAGCGATGTATTACATGTGATGTTTTCCAAAACTACGTACGGAATGAAGCATGCAAAATTGATGATCAAAATCATAGTAGGTCACCCTTTTACTAGATTAATGAGATATGTGTGCTTTTTAAAAAAACTGTGTACTGAAGTTTTTTTCCCCGATAACTGTGTACTAACGTTAAGACGAAACAACAAAAATATTCTCTTCACATATCCTTGAATTTTCTTCTAACCAGCTTGCGATTTTAATTCGTTTACGTCCAATCAAATTAACTGAAAAACATTTCTATATGGCATGCCCGTCCCCAATGTGCTCGACGAGCAAAGCCCTACATCTGCGCAATTAGCATACCAGCTCTCTGTATGACTATCATTCTTTGCATGTGTAGGTCCATTTTAAGTTATATCGAAAGACCGATCGCTAACAAGATGCTGCCTGAATTTTGGCGCATCGAGGAAAGAACGAAGCGCAGAAAGGTAAAAGGCTTACTTGGGCGACGAACGTGGGCTGGAGCTCCAGCTTGTCGAGAAAGACCTTGGCTATGTCCGGGGTGGGCGAGCGAGACGCAATCGCCATGTCGATCCCCTTCTCCTTGAGCGCGCACATGATGCCCTTGGCGTGCCGGTAGAGGCTCGGCGACTCCCTCTTGGAGCGGCACTCGCTGCCGAAACAAACAGAAACCGAGCAGCACATACTGGGTTAGAAGCCAGCCAAATCCTGATCGAAGAATGGAGTTGGGTTGGGAGGAGAAGGCCAGAAGGGCGCACGGACCAGTAGAAGGGCCAGAGGGTGTAGTCGAGATCGAAGACGACGAGGCGGGGAAGCACCTGGAAGAGGCCCAGGATCTGCAGCGCCTCCGCCTTCACGCGCTCGTCGCCCATCTAGCCTCTCCTGGGCGCGGCTGCAGCGGCGGCCACGCGACCGGTCACTCGCCGGCGGGAGTAGGGCGGCGGCGGCGTGGACTGGTGGCTCGGTTCAACACGGCTAAATTCGAGCCGTACAAGAGGGGATTCTCCGGTGAAAAGATCAGAGATCGTGTTATCTTGTAAGCAAGTGCGATGGGCCCATCTTAGCCCGATATTCTACTGGGCCGACCCGCGCCGGCGCCCGACCAGGCCGGCCCACTGGCAGTCCTGATTCCTTCGTGCATCGGGCCGCACTCTTCTTCTCACCACTTGCCGTTTCCGGCAGAGACACGAGTCGAGCATAACACAGGTCACAGGAGGCTCAGATCAGGACCCCCCCTCCCCGACCTTGCGACGCCTTGCTGCCGCTGCCGCTGCCGCTGCCCGCCGTCGCCGCGCTCCCATCCGCCGCTCCTCCTCGCGTCCAAAGGGCGCTCTATAGTATTGTAGCATCCTATCCACTTCAATCAGGCGGTGGGCATCTCGCGGTATTCACGTCTCGATCGGCTCGGGCCGCGCAAAGATGGCGGATTTCCGGACCTCCACGCATCGGGAGCGCTGGATCTTCCAGACGCACGACCTGGTGACTCATCCCGACCCGTTATTTTCTTGCTTTGGTTCGAGACGAGTAGCCTGTTCTGTTCTACCCATGCCGTGGGTTGTGACGCCGGTGGTCTCTCTGCTTCGCAGATGGGTAAGTGGGCGGCTGCGAACCAGCGGGCCTCGGAGACGCTCGCGCAGGTTGGGCCCCCCCGGCGTTGTTATGTTTATTCACTTGTTGAGCTTAGATAATGCCATGATGGATGCTCATTTCCCCCCTTTTATGTTCTTTGTGAAGTATGGAACGACGCGCTTGAAGGTGGATCCTGTTGACGGGTCACTGTCGTGCCCGGAACCTGCGCCTGATCATGGTATATGCCATTTGATGATTTCTGCTTGCTTATATGTCTAGATGAGTAATGCATGGCCGTTAAAAGTTAAAACTTCATGCTGAGTTCACTTCAAAGTTCTGTTCTTTCATAGTTGCGCTCATTTTTCATTTTGGGTCAATGTTCATTTTAAATTTTATGTTCCCGATGGAGTTCGTTCATTGTACGACTTGTATTTAGGCGTGTTAGTGTTGAAGTATCGTTTTTTATTCAGTTGAAGGGAGCTCGGATGTAAAGCCTCTATCTTGTGAAGAGGAGCAATTGATGCGGGTATTTTACGAGCAAAAGATTCAAGAAGTATGTGCAGCATTCAAGTTCCCTCACAAAATCCAGGTAAAGCACTCCTCTTCCAAGATAGTCCCTTTGCTAGCTTAATGATTCTGTGCTAACAGTCGCTTATTGCTGCTTCGCAGGCTACTGCAATAATGTATTTCAAGAGATTCTATCTACACTGTTCTGTAATGGAGCATCACCCAAAGCATATTATGTAAGCAACAATGATAAGAAAGATGGTTCTATTGCTTGGAACATACAAAATCCTGGTGTAGTGGTACTCAACTAAGATTTACTTTCCTCTCAAGCATAAGTAGAAAACCAGTCAGATTTTGAATGTGTGAAGAGTGATGTATGTGTCCTAATCGAAGATAAAAGTATGAAAGTGTATAATGTCCTATATACAATCAAGGTCTTTCCTGATTCAGTTAGCATTTTGTCAATGAGATACCAAGTTAACCAATTTTCATTTGACAGGTTAACTTGTGTATATTCTTCTTGCAAAGTGGAAGAAAATCATGTTTCTGCTGAGGAACTTGGTAAAGGAATTCAGCAGGACCACCAGATTATTCTGAATAACGAGATGATTGTTCTTAAAGTATGTCATTTCCATATTTTATTTATTTTAGCTTCTCCAAGCAACCAGAATATGACATTAAGTTTCTTACTTTCTTCCAGTCTTTAAAATTTGATCTGATCGTGTATGCTCCGTATCGATCTATTGAAGGATTTATCGATGACATGGAGGTAAGTTTCATATATTTGTTTCCTACTGCAAAACAAGGAGCTCAACTTGCCATATTGCCTTTTTTGAAGAGTGAACTTTCCATGAAATTCAGCATCATAAGTTCATCATATTTTAGCTTATTCTAGTGTGGTCTCCATTGGCTAATGTCATTTCTTTTTGTATGAAGGATTTTTGCAGGGCAGGTAATGGTGCACACCAACGGTTGAAGGTCATCCATTTCTTCTACCCTTTTTGCCATACAGTCCAATATCCCAGTAATATAATGTTTATTGTATTTGGTTCTTCCGGCATGTTCAAATGGCTCTAGTGTAGGTAAATTATATTCATCTCTGCTATATTATACATAACGTTTCCTAAAACTCCAGCCGTTTACATCATCCTAGCATCTTACAAATGCTAGTCACTTAAGACTGAACATTGGGCATTGTTATGACATATTTGGTTTGGCGAGGTTGAGAATACTAGCGGTTTTACTTAATACTAGTATGGTAGTACCAGGATCGTAACATTAATTAAAGTCCATTTGACCCTCTTGGACTCTTCCAAAAGTCTAGAAATCAACCCTAAACTATAAAACCAGGCATTCGACACCCTCAAACCAGGCATTCTCTTGCTAGATATGGGAGGCCATGGCGAGGTCCGCAGTCACCGCCGCAAACTACCTCTGCTCGCACCGACACCGCCCACAGGAGTTCTCCGTGGTTGCCACATCCTATTTTAGTCCTCGCCAAGTGCCGCCGACCTAAGCTGAGCCGCTTCCATGGCCGCCCCTGACTTGCTCTCTATTTTGAGCGAGGCACAGTAAATGCGGTGGGGAGGAGAGGAGGTGATTTGGTTGATGAGCTGGCAAAAATGTGGTGACTTGGATGCTAATGTAGATGCTATGTCAGTGAAATCGGGTGGTTTTGGTCTCAGGAGGGTAAAGTGAACAGTTTTAAGAGTTCGAGGGTGTCGAATGTCTGGTTTTGTAGTTTAGGGTTGATTTCTAGACTTTTGGAAGAGTTTAGGGGGTCAAATAGACTCTTTCCATTGCTGAGGGTAGCATTAGTTAAAATACTATCACACAAGAACAAGGCAAAGATTGAATTATTTTGGTTACATTATTTGGATTTCATAGGTGGCTATCCAAATATTGATGTAATAATGAATGGATCTAGTTGTGAAAATTGAGTTGGATGGCAGAAACGCTTTTGGGTTTGCAACTTTGCATCAACCAAATGCATGCCACTACAGAAAAACATGAAGTGTGCAGGCTATCTATTTTAACATGACACACTACGTTGTGTGCTGAACATTAACTTTTATCGCTTCTTTAAGTAAAAACAGCAAGACACATCATTTAAATATTACCAATTTGCCACAAAAGCATACAAGACAAAGACTATATTTATTTTTATTGTGACTTGCTCAGACAGTAAATTGTGTTAGATGTTGGAAATGCTCTTTCATTTTATTTCTTACATGGAAGGAAACAAAGGAATTATGACATTGCAGAACTTGCAAGTTTTATGGCTACCCTGCTTACGCCTCAGATGCTTGTAGGATTTGCGTCAAACCGCGATAGATCAGGTTGACAAAATGATGTTGACTAATGCACCTCTTCTCTATTCTCCTGGACAGGTAATCTTAAACTATAAACATCATGTTTAATCTTTTACTAATTTGCTTATTTACTGTATCATTGCCATTTTCATAAATTTATTGGTTTAACTTGCGTCTGATTAAGAAAGCTTAGTCCTATGCACCTTCTATTGCCAAGCTTATCTTATTCAAACTTCCAAGTTTCAACTGATCTCTTAATGTGATCTGATTAGATGTTATGTTTCAATTTTTACAGTTGGCTTTGGCTGCTTTGCACAAGGCCAATGATGTGCACAGGGTCCTCAATTTTGAAAGGTCATAATCTTCTGATCTGCGTTTATTATGACTATGATTTGTCAGACTTTGTGTTTCATCATGCAATTGCTTTCTTTCCCATTTACTCAGTGTTGGTGTTACTTAATTCATTGATTGTTCACAGATACTTGGAAAGTGTTTTTTCAAGGCAACATTCTGATTGTCCAGTTGAGCAATTTGTTCAGTCAATACATACAATCAATTACTTGGTAAGAACTTTTGCCTGGCTTGGTGAAATACAATTTAGTATAAGCATGTAAACTCCCACCAAGGATAGTCCTTAAATCTTGTTTTCACTACACCAGTCACATAAGCACCGTGTGTAACCACAAAATGATTAAAAATCATGATGCTTGATCAAAATTATGTAAACGTTCAGAAGGATGTTGATATGCTATTGACCTTACAGAGAGTATGTTCATTCTTGTACGCATGCATCTTTGATTGCATAGACATTTGTACAACTTTAGATAGTTGACACTCTTGAGGAAGCCTCAGACTGGTATACATGGTTGATGGTTCAGGTAACCCTGGGACTCATCTGGACAGGCAAATGGTCAAAAGTACTTGGAGAAGTGTTTTAGTGGGACTATGGGACAATTTGGAAATCATTTAGTTTCTGCGGCAAATGGGGCGTTTCTTTCTGGAATGCTTAGGCTTCACATTTGTATTGTTCCTCGTACAAGATCAAGCCCCATTGGCCATTCTATTGTAAAACTTACACTAGGGCCTATGGACCACTGTGTTAGAAAACTATGGCTACCGTAGGGATTACTGTTACTGGATTTGTAGATGAGCCCAAGCCCTGTAGATATCAAAGAGTAAGAATTGATATGGCACAAATGTGGTAGCAGATATTGAATAAGACTCTTCTGCTATGCCACTTTTGGTATTTATTTTGCTAACAATATGAATGTGGCGGTTATTATGCTTTATTACATTGTCAATTTGATACTTATTATACCTTTGGCATTCCCTCGATATTATTTGCATTTTTGCAGGTTGACCAGCTTAAAATACCTACTCTTAAGGACATGAGGCATATTGACCGCAAACTGAAACATTGCTTGGATCCAAGTTCACCGGATGAGTAGGCTCTCTCATTTTTACAAGCCAGCATGTCCTCCATTACTATTACCCGTTGTCTTCATTTCTTGTCATTTGCATATCTTTATAGGCATAAGAAGAAAGAAAAGAAGTCAAAGCACAAATCGAAAAGGACAGCTAATGATGCCCAGCTGTAAGTTCCTCTTACTACCAACTCACATTGTATGACCATGTACCTTTAGTTCTCGGTTCTGAATTGCTTCTCTACAGCAACAGCTAGAAAGCATACGGTTGAGCAGTGTTGTGCAAGAATGACCAGTTTTGAGTTGAGGCGCGGTGTACATCATTACCTCGCCTTCTTGTAACCTCCCTTGCACGTCCAGTGCCAATGGGCACTGTACTTTTTGTAACTTATTCCTTGTCGCAAGGGAATAAACAACCTTGGAGTGTAACATCGGATGCTTGTTTCTATATATGGAAATGATACAACGCTGACTTCTCTTGTCTGCGACTCGTACCATTCTTGAGTTTGTTTATCCAATCCGAGATGATCTCTGTCTGTCTGTACAGTGTACACTGATGATTTGTCTGAGTGATTGAATCTGAATGAGTTTGTGAAAGCACCAGGGCAGCTTACCGTGCCACTACAGAGATTTGTTTGCGATAAATTCTGCTGATTTTGCACAGATCGGGGTTACGAATACGTCTGGTTTCTGCTAGTTCTGCTTTCGATAAGCCAGTGGGTAAAAAGAAGACCCATGCATATAGGCAACTAATTCCATGCGTGTTTGCAGAAGGTCTAGTCCACATTTTTCCGTTTTAGGCAGGGCAAAAGGCGAGATGTGTAGTCCCAAGCTGTGTGTTGAGTAAAAGACTGACCATTAGACAAAGATCAGGACGCGTACAATTGATATAGCTCAGCTGGTCGTGTATCCTCTCTTCCCGTCAGCTATACGATCCTATGTATAGATATATACTGGAGCGTGGAGACACGGTGTACGCTACAAAGTTTTCCCATTTGTTGGCTATGTGTTTACGGTTTACACAGATCTCAATGTGAAATCCGGGAGGCAGTTCCCCGTTATTTCGCCGCAGACTTCAGCTCAGCATCCACTCGGCGGTGAAGTCAGTTCTTATGTCGAACAAATATCACCGTTGTCAGTTGCCGGAACAGTTTGCTGCTGCTCACACATCAGCCTTGCCGCTTCTTGGAGAGATGCGTGTAACTCATCGTGCACATTTGATCTCTGAAAGGTAAACGTAGCGCCGTTTATACATGGACTAGATCGTTTTGTTGTCTTCTCAAGTATTTGTTTAACAGCCTGCATCCAATTGAAACAAAAGAAAGATCATTAACAGTCAGTAGAATTGAATAATTTAAACTCTTAAATTTACATCACGAACAATACTGAGTCATGTGACCCTTATCATCTACTAATCACAACAGGCAGATCTTTTTTTTATGGAACACCAGACAAGTCTTTACTGTTAGAACAAATACAGCACTTGAATGTCAGATATAAGTATATAGCCAATGCTGTGCCGATAGCCACTAGGCACACTATTTTGCAGGATCAATCATTAAAACACTAATACATTGTATGTACCATCAGACACATTGCCTGTAAAATGTGAACTGATACTAAGTATTCCTCGGACAAACTTGTATTACATTAAGTTTTATCCAAAGTTTGCAACATTATAAAAAGAGTAGCACACAGGTTTACAATCCTGGAGAAATTTCCCAATGAGGACTGCAAGGAACTGTTTAGCAAACTGGTATGGGGTACTTTGCTGCTACTTTAACGTAATATAGATGGTAACATTATGCAAAACTGAGCAAACACAAAATCGACGAAAAAGTGGATTAAGAAAAATAGGAGAACTACGCCAAGAGGTAAACCACTGGGAGCTGGACAGTTCCAGCTGTTGTAAATAATGCGGTTTCAGCAAATATTCCAAATTATTTACAACAAACCAGAAAACCTATTGCCGCCGCCGTTATGCCACGGTTGTCTGGCGAGGCCCTCGGAGATACAATGCCACACCACCGTGAATCAGGGCACACTGATTGGTGCTGCACAAAGATAAGAACAATCTGTGCACTGGCCGCAGGCTCAAATCAGCAACCAATCGGAATCAATCGAATCGGAAGCAACAAGGGAACCGAGACCAGCAGCACATGGATCAAGCAATCCACGGAGGGCTCGTCGTCGTCATCAGGGCGAGCTCGCAGTCGCACGACGACCAAGGACAGCGGGTGACAGCGCCTTCAGTACCCAAGCTCGAGTGTCTCACGCGAATAGCTGCTATGCCGCGCCGCGACGCCCGGAGAGCGCCACTTCACTGCTGCGCCGCTGCTGCAACTGCTGCCCCCAAATCAGAGCAGCCTCTAGGGATTGGATTGCTCAGATGTTGGAGGAAGGAAATAGAATAGGAATTGATTCGCATTTATTCCCAGAAGGGAGAGCTGCATAGCCTGCATATAAGGAGAGGTTGAGGACGGCGTGGCCGAAACGGCCTGCGCGAAGCTCGCGTACAAGGGCTTTGCTGGCTTGGTCCCAGGTGGAGTCAGAGATTTTTGCAGAAGTCGTGAACAATAATTTATTTCTTAGGCACGTTGTTTCGGTTTTTTCCGATTTTAACTTCTAATTTTTATTTTTTTACTATTCACTAATTCATCTTTTTCTATATTTTTTTAGATTTTTTAGATTTTTTGTATTTTTCTTTTTTTTCCGTGTTCCTTTGCATTGTCCGTGATGGGCTAACATATTTTTTCTATTTTTACATTTTTTAAAATTTAATTATGCCTAAAAAGCTAAATCAGCTACAGTAAAAAACCAGGTACAATGAAATTTCAGCCAAAAGCTATCGCTAAAACGAGCGCCCCTAATGAAATTTTTGTCTGATCTAAAGACAGTTTTTAAGATTGTCTATAAGATTTTTAACTCATTTTAAAGACAATACTAAAGATAACTTTTCAATAATAAATCATTTCTCAAACTATTTTATATTATTATCATCATAACTTCTTGCCTCACACCCTTTCACTATTATGTTGGTTCACGATCCCAAATCGCCTCTTACATAAAAGACAATACATTATATCTCTTCACCCCCTCTCTCCTCTACATAAGATTTTACTTATTTAATATAACTAAAATATAACTAAGATTTCACTATTGAAAATGCTCTAATAGAAGTAAAGTGGCGTATTGGGTGAAAATGCAAATGTAGGGGAAAATTCGATTTTCACTGGGCTTAGAAGTTTCAAAAAAATTCTTTAAAAAAATATCATATGTAATGGAAGATATGTTTTTCAAGATAAAACTCAATTCAGTATGCAAGATAAAAAAAAGTCAAATTCTTGCTGAAATAGTATTCAAATAGTGTTCCACTGTTTCATCAATAATTTGACTTGTTACATCTCTTGAATGACATCAAGCTTGACCTTAAAATCTTGCAAATGTACAACATATCCTTCACTATATGTGGTAATATTTAAACTGCTATGTTTGGTGAAATATTCACATTTTCACCACATACGTCATCCAGATGCAAAATACAACCATACTAGACGTTCAAAAGAGTATCCCAAGAAAAATGAGCTCAGTTTGGAAAGTATGATGGTGCGAGACCATGTGGAAGTCACCTTATGGTTATGATGAGTAATTGACTTTTAGATTAAAATATTTATAAATTTTGAGTTTGATTTGTGAGGATCTCGCAAAAATTGCAATTGATTTGGGCTGTTCTCTAAAAGTCCCAGAAAAATCAGAAATACCACATGTATGAGCGCGGTTGTACCGCAAGTATTTGCGCGGTAATACCGACAGAGCAGCGGTATGTTTTTTCAGATAGGTCCAGACAGGAGTGATAATACCGCTTTAGGGAGCGGTAGTACATAGTGTGGTGGTATCGCTGTGTTAAGTGCGATACTATCGATCTTTCTATAAAAGCATGATTTTTGGGGATTTGATCATGGTTTAACATGGGTGTTGTTACTTGTGTGTACATGGGTTTCTTATTTGGTTCTAGGTTTAGAATCAATATTTTAAGTGCGTACATGTTGCACGATGTATTTATGGACTAACATGGTTATGTTGCAAAGAACTTGTGCCCGAAACTAGTTGCTTAGTTTATTGTTGTGCAGGTGACTTGGAGGAGACTATAGTTAACGGTGGGGAGACTGGGACTAGGTTGAGGATAACTAAAGTCCAAAACGATTATGGATGCTGAGTGAGATAGTTGAACTCAAGTAAGGCACAACGTGGATAAGGATCATGAAATATACAGTTTGAGCAAAGACCATGATACATTGGAGATACATACCATGCTTTGCGGTGATGCTTCCGGGATGGAAGCTTTGAGGTAAGTGTTCTTGTTGTCATCAATTGGGCATATTGATGACTTTGAATCGTGTGGTGCTACGTAATGGTTTGCTTGTTATTATTGGTTGTAGGACTTTAGAGCTATGTCATGGTGATACGTAGAAGGACCGAGACTAGGCACAGGGAGGTGCTGAGGTCCAGAACAGTCAGAGAGACGCTGAAGATGACTGAGGCTTACGGGGTGGTTGCAAGCCGAAACGACGAGGAACCGAAATGGGAGTTACTAGTGGTAGACATGACGGGCAACGACAAGGTCGACCGGGACTAGGTTCAGGGAAGAGCTGAGGTCTGAATGGTCAAGGAAGCCAGGTGCCGTCATATGCAAGGAGAAGCATGTGGTGCACTAAGTGACTTGGGTTGTTTGCAAGCGAGAACGGTTCGGTGGGATCTGAACATATGAGAGGCTTGGCGGTAAGTCATTTAGGGCCACGTGGAAAATGGAGAAGCAAGGGGTGATGCTTCGTGGCAAAGGAAGCGGGAAGCTACATGGAAGGCGGTAGAAGGGTATTTTGGTAAATTATCCAATACCGAAAAAGTGGCGGTGTGTGAAACCGCGGTGTTGGCCTAAGTGATTTATGTCTTGATGTGCTAAAAATGTGAAGCGGATTAAGTGTGATTCACTATTGGGTTAATGGTTATAAGCCACTTTGAGAAATGTGTGTAAGAGAGTAAACTCAGTATTAGGTGTGTTTAACAGGTTATCCCCGATTTGGCCTAATAAGTGGATCCATTAAGTTTTAGTTTATGTTGTGAGGCTATATAAGAGGAGGAGAGGCAAGGGCTAGGATTTGAGAAGATTGGCTAAGCTTTTTGGTGGCTAACTGCTCCTCCCTCCTATGGGAGATTAGAGTTTTTTGGGTTGAAACCTTATATGTGTATGCTCTAAACTTATAGCTCTGTTATCATAAAGGATTAGCTTGTAAAATCTATTTCCTCAAGTGGTAATACATCAATATTTGATGATCTATTTGTCTATTTCTTATTTTGATTGATTTACTCTTGTTTTGGTCGGTTTTGATCTATCCTCTTCCCTCTTCTTGATCTTGCTGTGCCAAGGACGTGATTGAGATGAAGATAACCTCTGGATATCAATCTCCTATCATCTAGTCACTTTGATAACAAATTCATGAAAAAAGTCGATTTTCTTTGATTTTGGCCTTGCTGTGTTTTCTTGTTTTAAGGGTTTTTGGATCGGGTTCTTCGGTGTTCTAGGTTGCTGTGATATATGGAAATACATCTGGAGTCATCTTGATCATCATTTACCCACGAGCAAGTTGCATTCACCGTTTGGAGTTTTGGTTCGGTTTTGGTGCAACCTTCTAACAAACTGAAAAAAAGTCTCAATTTTGATCATGATTTTCATGATCGTTTGTTAGAATAGATTCTTGATATCTTAGAGTAGATCTCTGCAAAATTTTATATCATTTAGATCTACGGATCAAAAGTTGCATCAATTCTTAGCTTTGAAATTGTGTACTGAAATTACTGTTCACCGAGGAAATGTAGTACTGTAGTGCTAATAGAGGTATTTTTGAAAATCGGTAGTACCATAGTTATAAAAATGGTATTTTCAAAAATCGGTAGTGCCGCAATTATAATATAGGTACTTCCGATTTTACTAATTCTTCTCTAAAATTTTAGCAGCTTGTTTTATTTGTTTTGAGGTGATTTCTCATCGTAATCTTCATAATTTTATAGCTATTGGAGTAAAAGCTTGTGAAATTCTGGAAGAAAAATTAAAAAACAACATTTACCTTTTTTATTGCCATTTTCAATCTTACAGAAGGTGACAATTTATAACCAACGGTCCTCGATAAAAGGAGATACGACAATACCATGCTATAAGAATAAATTCCTTTAGCCAGCTAAGTCATAAGGCATCGTAAATCCCCATCCGCATAAATCAAACCTAAAGTAATATGTTAATATCTATGTTAATATCTGCCACCAAATCTGGAATCTTCACATTAGACATACCCACTGATTCCATTATTTCTAGCAAATGACAATTTATTCTGTAATAATTCCACTACACACGTTTCTTTCTGCGACGGCACTATGCACTTCTTATTCGCCACCTAACGTAATCGAGTTCCCTTATTGCAGTCCTGACTCTGGACTCAGGAAGGATGAATATGGTCGGCTGTTTCCTGCAGGACGAAAACTACCCAAAACGGGTACAACACAGCTCATCCAGCCCTTACAATTTTCTCAGAAGTCTACATTTTAGGTTTGAACCCAAACCTTTTATGCAAAAATGATTAGGACGCTCAAATCTTGCATATATTGTCTAATGATCAAGTACTGCTCCAGCAAAAGTGTAATGACATGGAAACGCTATTGGTGGAAAGTTTTGCATCGATTCCAAGCCGGAAGCAGCTGTAACTTGTTAAAAGTGAGATTTTGCTTCTCGGATATGATGCATTTAGCAAATTGGCCAACAACTTTTCTAATCAACAGAATGATTATTTCTCACTCGAGTATTCAAGGAGCTTAAAAAGTTCCATGGATCCAAACCTGCAACATCTTGGGATGGAAGGTGGGCACGCCAACCTGCGAGACGGCCGCTGCGCCGAAGAAGTTCCCAAGCAGCGCGGCGTCCGTCCCTGACAGCCCCCACAGCAGCCCGGCCGCGAAACCCGCGAGGAAGCTGTCCCCGGCGCCGGTGGGGTCCACCTGGACGGCGGGGAACGGCGCCACGCGCGCCTCCCCACCGTCCCAGTACAGCCGACACCCGTCCCTCCCCTCCGTCACGATCACGCAGCACCGCCGCCTCGCCGTCTCCACCCCCACGTACGGCGCCTCCTCCGACGACGCCTTGAGGAACGCCACCCGCGGGAGAAGCCGAGCGTACGGCGTCCTCTCCAGTGCCACGTGGCGGACGCTCCCCTCGACGTCGAAGGCCCGGATCAGCGCCTGCGCGTCCACGAGCACCTTGCTGCAGAGCCGGATCATCCGCTCGAGCGTCTCCGGCAGCACCTCCCCGGCGACGCCGACGGCGAGACCGTAGGCGAAGCGGCCTTCGGGAAGGTCGGCGGGGTAGATCGGGTTGCAGGCGTGGACGCGCCTGAGCTGTCGGTCGGGCGCGTGCGCCGAGGCGGCGGCGTCGGAGAAGTGGGCGTGGAAGGAGGTGGTGGGCGAGGCGCAGAGCAGCGAGGGGTGCCTCGCGGGCGCCGGCGCGGAGGCGTAGGCGAAGTCGGGGCCCACCTTTGACACCACGACGAAGGGGGCCTCCGGGGGGGACGCGGCGTCGAGCACGTTGGACACGAAGGCCGCCGCCCCGCCGAGCGTCTCGCCCACCACGAGGTCGCCCCGGAGGAGCACGTCGTGGCAGTAGCTCCCCACCACGAGGCCCTCAAGCGCGGGGGCGACCTTCGTTAGCTCCTCCTCCTCCTCCTCCTCCGCCGCCGCCACCGCCCCCGCGTCGTCGGGCTCCGTCGCGAGCGGCATCGCGACAGCGGCGGCAGCTGGAGACGGCGCCATGGCTGGAGGGGGTGAGGTTGGAGTGGGCGTCTGGGCGTGGAGGAGAAGGGCGCGACGGCATGGTGTGGGGAGGTGGGGAGGAGGAGGGGAATAAAAGCGCGGGGGGTGGGATGATTCTGGGAGGCGACAAGGGGGGCTTTACAGAGCCGCGGCGGTGCCTGGTGCGGTGGACACGTGGTGGCGGCGCACGTGTGAGCTGGAGCGGCGGTGGCCGCTGACTCCGATGCTTGGAAAGCTTGGAAATCAATGGGGGTGAGGGTCGTTGGGCGTGCCGGGGGGATCGCCGGTTGCCTTGTGCATTTGTGCTTCCGTGTCTTGTTAATCTTTTTTAGCATGTTTTTATCGTATTTGTTTATCTAATATATGACTGATAAGTTTTTATTTATATATTTTTCCGTATCTCGCCATTGATGTTGCCACCACCCAGTGGCGGAACTATCACCGGGGCAAGCCGGGGCGGCTGCCTCGAGTCTCCTAGCTCGTCGCGCGCGAGGGCGCCTCCAGCGCCTCCTGAGAAGCGCGTGCAGGAAGGAGAGGGGAAGGAGGAGCGGCCGGAGTCGAAGCGGCGGAGCGCGTGCGTCGCGGTGCTCGAGAACGTGTCCCGCGCAGTAGCGGTAGCGATTCTTTGCTGCTGCGCCGCGCGAGACAACGAGCGGGCGACAGCGCGCAGCGATGAGGCGACGGCAGACGAGCGAGCGAGAGATGAAACGATTGCGGCGAAGGTCATTCTCCTTCCACGCGCAGAGCTTCTCCGGGGTGGAGTCGTGGAGACAACGCCCAAGTTCGGTCCTTTAACCCCGCCGCCGCCAACTTCGTGGCCTTCCACCTGGAGCCCCCGTCGCCCCAGGTCACTTCGATTTCTGGTTCCGCCATTGCCACCACCCATCGCCCTCCTACCTCGCCCATCACCCTTGTCGCCGCCCACCGCTCGACCGTCGCCTCCCCCAACCTCCTTCTATGCTCGGGGAGGGGGGGTCAATCCATAGTGGGGGAGCCGGATTTTCCCTTGTCTAATGCCAAATCCAGCGGCGACGCCCTTCTAAGCCGTCAGATCTAGTGCGCGCAGGGTTAGTGGTAGAGGAGAGTTGAGGGGATGATGGCGGCTAGGAGGGAGGGAGAATGAGAGGGAGGGTAGAAAGGAGTCGAGTCACGCCTCCTTCATGCACATGCAGCTACAGGAGCGAAGTGAAAGTAATAGAGCTACTTTGAGATTCATACGGTTTTGCGGATCCAACGGCGGTTGCCTATCCTGTCAAAATTGTATAGGATTCGTTAATATTTCTCTAACTTAAAATGTGCCAAGAATTATGAATTCCAAGGTTTGAGATTGGTTATAACAAAGGCAAAGACTTGGTCTAGTTAAAAAGATGACATAAGCAGCAAGTAGTGAACACCGAATACTGTAGCTGGTCCGAGTTTAAAATCCAGCCCCTATGAAAAAACAACTTTGCATTTGTTCTGGCCGTATGAATTCCGAATACCACAGACCTAGGTGCGCAAAATGCCACAAAATAAAGTAAACTTCCCAAAAAACCCCCCCTCGTCTTTCTCCACTCCGATCCACTCCTATAGCCTGCGATCTCCCCGGCGTCCAAGCTCCTCTCCAAACCCCAACGCGAAAGCCGCACCGGCATGGCGACCGCCGGTGGCGGCGCGCCGCCGGCAATGGATGAGAAGGCGCGGCGCACGCGCGACCTCCTCGCCAGCTTCTACAACACCGACCCCTTCGCCGCCGGCGCCGGCGCAGCCTCCGCCTCCCCGGCCCGGCCCTCCCCCACCGCCGCCTCCGCGTCGCCACTTGACTCCATCAACTCCACCTCCTTCGATCCCGACATCTACATGGACGTCCTGGTTCGCGCATCTGATCCTCGCTCCCTCTCTACATGGTCTCTCAGATCCAGCTCTCTGTCTGGGTCGGATCTTATGGCTGGGCATATTTTGGATATGATTTGAACGAATATGGTGAACTGTGACATGTAATGACCCCTAACCGTTAAGCTCTGGTTAGAATTTACCTGATTGATGCACATTTCATTTTGCATTTTGTCTGGAGGAATCAACTGAGCTCAAAGAAAGGGCGGTTGCTTTTAACATATACAGGGCTTGAGTAGTAGAGTTGGTTGTGTAGTATGTGTATATACTTATAAACTGGTTATGTTATATGTAGGCCAAGTAGTCGATTTTTGAATGAAATTGGTTCTGGATTATGCTATCATGATTAGGATTGTCCTTAGGATATGGAGCTCTGGAGAGATGAAATCTGAGATGGAGGGTTATGTAGATGAATAATGGTAATTCCACCAGTTCAGCTGAAATTGGAATTTCAAATTGGAGTGCTTCTATCAGTTTGGACTCCTTAAACAGAGTGCCTTTTGTATGAATGTTGCATGTGAATGGAGAATGTGTACTCCATTTCATAAAAAAATCGATTGAATTTATCTAGAAGCTTATGCTCGAGTTTGGGATCTAGGTACATGGATGGTGTTCATTGTTCAACACAAAGATCAAATTTACTGCCATCATACTTATGCATTTTCTGTTCTGTAGCACAGATTGCTTGCATTCTGATCATTAGAGCTTCATACGAGCTACCAATGAACTATATTTGAAATGGTGAACAGTACCCTGTTTCCATTTAACTGATGCATACCTTGCCATTTTCAGTCAAACCTCTTAGAGTTTTTCACACTGTTTCATGCAGTATTGGCTATCTGTGAGTGGTTTTATATGAAAGCTGAAATGGTTTTGAGTGTTTTTCTAGATCAACTTGGTCTGCTATTTCTAGTGATTATTGAAAAAGTGGGGCAGTGTGACACATGAAATCAGAGTTTAGTTTGTTAGTTCTGATATTTAAGAGGAGAATGCTGACTTCCCATGTGTATTTTTAGGTGCAACAATCAAATCTGGAAGGGCTTCTACAGAGGCATGTGAAGATGGCTGCTGAGATCAAGAACCTGGACACAGACTTACAGATGCTAGTATATGAGAATTATAACAAGTTTATCAGTGCAACTGACACTATAAAAAGGTGATGCTATTTCCTTGATTGTGATAGCTCACAGTTCTCCTTCCTTCTATAATGAGTTTGAGGTGCTAGTGCTATTGTTTGCTATAATTGTAATGTGTATATCTATGTATCTATGTTTTTGCCGCAGGATGAAGACTAACATTGTTGGAATGGAAGCAAACATGGAGCAGCTACTTGCAAAGGTATGCATTATCTCGTTATTGATGTATTGTCAACTCTTTTTGACATAGTTGAACCAATATGTGTTTGCTTTTTGCCAGATAACATCAGTGCAATCAAGAAGTGACACAGTGAATACATCTCTCTTCGACAAAAGGGAAAACATAGAGAAATTACACCGTACACGCAATCTCCTCCGAAAAGTTCAAGTAAATCCTGTTCTGTTTGTGTCATTCTCTTCAAGAACTAATGATTTGTACTGTTCTGTTTGTGTTATTGTCCTCAACAACTAACGATTTATACAGACAAATTATGCTATGCAGATTCCAGCAATAGCAATTTAGTTAAATCCAAGTGGTATTTCATTGCTTACCAATGATACCCCAGCCCATGTTGTGGCAGGTGCCTGTGTAGTTTATCCTGTTTTGGAGTTGGCTGAAGCATATTTGGACCAATACCTTAGAACATTAATTTACATCACTCATGTGTTTGTCACTTTGTCAATATGATGTCCTTTCTTCCATTCTTTCATCCTAAAGGGACCATTCACAAGTTTTGTGGAATCATTTTACCATACATGAAATACATAGAAACCATATTGTGCTTGACTGCCATGTTTTTTTTTTCTGGTTAGTTGAAGACATGCCATGAAGATGTTTGTTCTAGACCTTTCTTTCAAATATTTATCCTGTGTAGTTAGTTTTTTTATATCTATTCAGAGTGTCAGTAGTACCAGTGAGTTCTTCAATGTAGAGGCCAAACAAACATGAGAACTTTTGATAATGTTGATTTGCATAATTTTTTTTGCAGTTCATATATGATCTGCCAACTCGGCTTAACAAATGCATCAAGACAGAAGCATATGTGGACGCTGTCAGATTTTTTACTGGAGCAAAACCTATTTTTGAGGTTTAGTTTGAGCTTATTTCCTCATCTTAGAAACTTCCTCCAACACTTTTTTAGCTTTACCTTTCACTTATCTTTCTTCTTTACCTTTCACTATCTTTCTTCTCTATGGTAGGCCTATGGTGATACGTCCTTTCAAGACTGTAAAAAAGCATCTGAGGAGGCAATGGATTTAGTTATACAACACCTTCAGGTAATTGTGTGCATTTTGACTCAGATTTGTATGGAAGAGCCCTGTATCAGTATTAGTTATTCAAATGATAATTTAAGACTTCAGGGTTTTTTTCCTTGACACAGGGCATACAATTAATGCAATCCCTACTTTTGATTCATTAAATAAATGTATTATCCTAATTGTATCTTCATTTTTACTACTGTTTAGCATTTACTTATTTCCTGTAACTTTGCAGGAAAAGTTATACTCAGATTCTGAACCTATTGAAGCAAGAGCAGAAGCTGTGGTACTTCTTAAACAACTTAACTTTCCGGTATGTATTTTTACCAATCTCTTCATTCTTTGCATGCAGCTATTGTTCTGTAAATTCCACCTTACTAATTTATTTTTCTACCTCTGAACAGGTGGACAACCTAAAATCAAACCTACTCGAGAAGTTAGAACATTGCCTCTTAAATTTCCAGAATGAGCCCACACAGGTATATATAAGAAATGTTAGAATGAAATGAATAAACTACTTCCATTTATTTTGGGTGAAAGTTCCATAAACTGGGACTAGCGCAGCTTGTGTTGCGACATAGTATGCACAATTTGTGGCATTCAATATTGTTCATAACGTAAAATCTAGTCTATTTGCAACACTCATTTTACGATACTCTTTGCCAACTACCATATCAATAAATCATCTAATACTCTCTTGTATAATTTTTTCTTAGGCTTCAATTGGTGATATTTCAAAGACATTCCGTGCTTATCTCATAATATTTCCTGATTCAGAAAGGCGTCTCATTGAACTTGCACAAGCTTTGTTCTCAAAGTAAGTTGCATTCACATCTTGTGCAATTTTACTATCGGACCATCAGCTATTTTTTGGATCATGAATAACTACGTGCTGTCCGCATTATTTGCCGTTTTAGCTCCCAGAATACAGACAGAGGCAAATGTAAAAAAAATACATGAAATATCGGTCCTCATTAATCAATGGCCACATCTCTGCAAGGTGGTTGGAGAATACAAACACAGATTCAGCATGTTTATTGTGTTTGTTGCTTCTTTATGTTGGTTGATGATCAAAGCCTCTATCTCTCTATGAACATGTAGTGAATTAGTGAATGCTTCTTTTATTTTGGGAAGAGGCCTTTCTTTACCACCGAATCCAACACCTGGTCTGATATGGTTGAGCAGGGGAAAGAGATAGGGTGGCGAAGATCATCCCTGACCCTTGCGGTTAGGGCTCTAATCTAGCCGACTGTTTAGCATCCGGTCTCCTTTATAAGATTAGGAGCCTTCCTAACAAAGGAGTCTATAATAGATAGCACACATCTTATAAATTACCTAATATAGATATCATCCTAATACTAATATGGACTTCTAAATATAAGAATACCCTGCCTAATACTTATCTATTCTCCTCTGTTGCTACCTGTTATGAGTCCTTTTCCTCTGCATATTCAGTCGTAGTTCCTTTTGTTGCCGTAGCGGCCACTGTGCTATGTCCAAGCGTTGTCGCCCTAGCCGCAACACCCTATCTAGCCATTGCCGTTGCTAATGACTCTGCTGGCTATCGTGGACACCGTGTATAAACATTTCCAACAAATGCGTCCACAACACTTCCACCCTCCTTACGAAACAACTTGTCCTCGAGCTAAAATGTCGCGTAGCGCTCCTTAAAGTCATTCAACATAACCCATGTAGCATCCGCTGCCGAGCACCCCTTCCATTGAACCAGAAGCTCCCACGACCCGTGATTGAGGCAGGCACGAACAATGCGGTCCGACGAAGGGATGATGCGACCATGCATAAAATCCGGCAAAGCCACTGGTTCTGTAGGAGGGGAGCCCTCATAGTTCTTAAGGAGAGCAACATGAAATACATCGTGTATACGGGCACGAGCCGGAAGTTGAAGGCGATAGGCCACTGATCCAATGCACTCCACCACACGAAAAGGACCATAAAAACGAGGAGACAATTTGGAAGAACTTGGTGTAATGGAGGTTGAAGTGTGATGGTGAAGACGAAGCCAAACCCAGTCACCAACATTATAAATGATCTCTCGTCGTTTCTTATCATGTTGCTACTTCATGTAGTCTTGAGCTTGGAGCAGGCGCGCTCGAATTTCTGCAAGAAACTCATCCCGGTCTTGGAGCTGGCGATCCACGGCGGCTACTCTTGCTGTCCCGGGTTCATAGGACAACAGAGTAGGAGGCTCCCAACCATAGACCACCTGAAAAGGGGTCATCCTTAGCGTCGTCTGGAACGAGTTATAGCAATACCCACCCATGGAAGCCAGTGAAGCCATTGCTTGGGACGGTCACCCGCAAGACAATGAAGATACATCACGATAATGCGATTGACCACTTCGGACTGTCCACCGCTTTGAGGATGAAATGTTAAACTGAGATGCAATTTGACTCCCGCAAGACGAAAGAGATCGGCCAAAAAGTTGCTAGTGAAAACCAGGTCATGATCACTCACATGACGAAGGAATACTATGTAAGCAGACGATGTTATTGAAGAATGCCTGAGCCATAGAACTTGCTGTGTACAGGTGACCAAGAGCAATAAAGTGGGCGTATTTAGAGAAGCAATCAACCACAGTCAAAATAACCGACTTGCCTCCAACTTTGGGAAATCCTTTGACAAAATCCATGAAGATGTCTTGCCACACAATATTGGGGACCTGCAATGGTTGTAAAGAGGCCCGCGGGATGAAGATGCTCAGTCTTGTTGCGTCGGCAAACTGCACAGCCTCGCACAAATTCACGCACTAACTTGTTGGTATGGGGATGATAGAAGGTGGAGTGGAGCCGATGAAGGGTCTTTCGAACCCCCTCATGTCCAATGCCATGGACTTCCGAGAGAATCTGCTGCCACAAGGGAGAAGATGGGGGCAGATAGATGCGGCCATCATACAAGAGAAGCCCATCCACCCAAGTCTAGGCTGGTTTGGCTGTGCCGTCCAAGACCTGATCCTGCAATGCTTGCAACTCGGCTGTACACGAGATGGCTGAGCAGATGCCATAAAAAATCGCGAAGGTTAGGAGGGACAGAGCTACAAGTGCTGCTATAGGATCTGCTCGTCTAGAGAGGGCATCAATGGTTGTATTCTTCCTACCTAGATGGTATTGCACCCTGAAATCATACCCGAACAGTTTGCTCATCCATGTATGTTGTGGTATGGTGGAGAGCCGTTGACCCAAGATGTATTTGAGGCTATAATGATCTGTCCTAACAGTGAATGCCTGGCCCCAAAGATATGGCCTCCAATGCCGAACCGCTTTAACCAAGCCAATCAACTCTCGCTCATAAGTTGCTAGTTTCATGTGATGAGGAGCAACCACCCTGCTGAAAAAGGCAATTGGCCCAGCTCCTTGGTGCAAGACTACACCAAATCCCGACCTAGAAGCATCGCAATCCACAAAGAAATGTGTGTCGAAATCCGGAAGTTGAAGCATCGGGCTGGATGTAAGTGCTGCCTTTAGCGCAAAGAATGCCCTCTCTGCCTCCGGAGTACAAGCAAATGCCTCTTTCTTAAGTAATTTAGTCAGAGGACCAGCCATCTCGCCATATGCCTTGATGAACTTGTAGTAGTATCCAGTGAGACCGAGAAAACCCTGCAATGCTTGGATTGAAGGAGGCGGCCAGCTCTCCACAGCCTCCACCTTACTTGGATCCATAGCGACACCACGGCTAGATATGATGTGGCCAAGGTAAGTGACAGACTCTTCACCGAATTGACACTTGGAGCGCTTGAGAACCAATTGATGTTGGCGTAGCAACTGAAGAACAACCCTACGCGTTGTAGATGCTCGGCCCATGTTAGACTATAAACCAAAATATCATCAAAGAATACAAGGACAAAGCGATGGGGATAGGGCTTGAGGACATCATTCATGAGAGCTTGGAAGGTCGGCAGAGCATTAGTCAAGCCAAAGGGCATCATGATGAACTCATAATGGCCCCGGTGAGTGCGCAAAGCTATCTTCTCGATGTCTGACGGGTGCATGCGAACTTGGTTATACCCACTGTGGAGGTCAAGCTTGGTAAAGAAGCAAGCACCCTTGAGTTCACCAAGAAGTTCATCAACCACCGGGATAGGAAATTTACCCTTTATCGTCTTGTCACTAAGTGCTTGATAATCCACGCAAAAACGCCGTGAGTTATCCTTCTTGCAGACCATGAGAACCGGCGAGAAGAAAGCCGAAGTGCTGTGCCGAATGATTCCTTTTGCTAGCATCTCATCACATTGGTGCTCGATTTCATCCTTTAGTAGTTGGGGGTAATGATAGGGCCGAACTGCTACTGGCTCTGAATTTGGGCACAGGTGAATGTGGTGGTCACAATACCGCTGTGGTGGCAGCCTTCATGGTTCCTGAAAAACACCCTCGAATTTGCCGAGAAGTGCGCTCATAAGGTCATATTGACCTGTCATGAGCACTTGGGCCCGACCCTCTCCTGTCTTCAAGCTGCTCCATGTCACTCTGTGATCCAGTCGCCAAAAGGACATTGTCAGACGCTCAAAGTCCCATACGATAGGAACGAGAGTCTGCAACCATTGTAACACCTAATAGCATATCAAACCCGACGAGGGGAATCACATAAACATCTGTTACGAACACTTCCTCCCCAATCTGAATGTGGACGCCAGTGCCTAGACCCGAACTGTCCACCCTCTCGCCATTGGCCA
Source organism: Melocanna baccifera (assembly GCA_036346265.1). Taxonomy (NCBI): domain Eukaryota; kingdom Viridiplantae; phylum Streptophyta; class Magnoliopsida; order Poales; family Poaceae; genus Melocanna; species Melocanna baccifera. The sequence continues at coordinate 37,848,836 of CM070682.1, forward strand.
TGGCGACTGCAATGTGTTGGCTGACTGCTGGCTGAAGGCCCAGTTGGCGTGCTGTGTCCTCTGCCATGAAGTTGTTGTGGAGCCAGAGTCCACAAGGGCTCGCCACTCCTGATCGTGAACTGAGACCACCAACTGCATGGTTCTGCCTGTGCGAATACCAGTGGGCATGCAAAAATATTTCAATGTTGTCATCATAAGAGCCATCCATTTCTTTTTCATCCAGTTCCAACAATTATATTCCCTTCGTGGAGCACTTGCTGGCATGATCTTTGGAAAACTTCTCCGGACAGTTGAAGCACAGCCCCTTCATTCTTCTCTCTGCCATCTCTCCAGTAAGGCGTCGAAATCGAGAAGTTGGTGCTTTAGTGACTGATTTTGCTGCTGCTGCTGTCGGCTTGGTCATGGATGAAGCCCCTGCCTGCGCGCCTTTAGCCATCACGGCCGGGCTGATTATGGAGCAGCGGCTGGGAAGGTTTGGCCTGCTAGGCGCTGGCTGTCTCACTATTGGTTTGCCCTCTTTTTCTTCGACGATCTCCAATCTCCTATTCTCCTCTCATAAGCTCGTGCAAGACTCATGGCCGTCTCTAGGGTAGACGGGTTCTGAAGCTCGACATTGGTTTGTAAAGGATTCCGAAGGCCACTCGTGAAAATTTGTACCTGCTGCTTCTCCGTCATCTCATCACATCGACACAGGAGAGAGAGAGAAATAGCTCTTGGTACTCCACCGTTCCCGTATGCCGGAGTTGGATGAGTTCGCCAAGAGGGTTGCTCCGTATGGTAGGCCCGAATCAGAGGTTGACATGCTCGACGAAGCGAGGTCAGGTTGGAACACCACTGCCGCGTTCTAGGCGATAATACCATTGCTGGGCCACTCCAATCATGTGGTAGGACGCCAACCAGACCTTTTCCTCCATGGTGTGCTGTCCAGCAAAGAATTGCTCACAGCGGTTCAACCATGGAAGTGGGTCTTCCTTGCCATCAAAAAATGGGAACACCAATTTGTGAAATCATGGAACCCCTTGGCTGGCAGCTGATTCCTCACCTTCCTGCTGTGGTGCGCAAGGAGGTCCCCTGTTTTTGCTGCAGCCCAAGCTCTCCTGGATGGATTGCATCCTGTCAACAACCTTGTCTAAGGTTATTAACTCTTTTGATGGTTAGATTCATCTTCAACATCTGCCAGATATCGCTCAGCTTCTTCTTGTCTTCAGGATCCATGGAGGCGTGGAGGCTGTGGAGAAAATGCTTTGATACTAAAGATGATATGGTTGAGCAGGGGAAAGAGATAGGGTGGCGAAGATCGCCCCTGACCCTTGTGGTGAGGGCTCTGATCTAGCCGACTGTTTTGTGAATTGATCTCTTATCGCCTCTTTCAATAGCATCGGTCTCCTTTATAAGATTAGGAGCCTTCCTAACAAAGGAGTCTATAATAGATGGCACACATCTTATAAATTACCTAATATAGATATCATACTAATACTAATAAGGACTTCTAAATATAAGAATACCCTGCTTAATACTTATCTATTCTCCTCAGTTGCCACCTGTTTTGAATCCTCTTCCTCTCCGTATTCAGCTGCAATTCCTCCTGTTGCCGTAGCAGCCACTGTGCTGTGTCCAGGTGTTGTTGCCCTAGCCGCAACACCCTGTCCAGCCATTGCCGTTGCTAATGACTCTGCTGGCTGTCATGGACGCTGTGTATAAACCTTTCCAACAAATGCATCCACAACATGGTCACTTCAACATCCTAGCTGATCCATTTTCTTCTCTTTTTTTGCACAAGTGATCTCTAAATTGCATTATCCTTTTTGCGTAGGAAAGCCATTAAACAATCCTAGCTCATGCATTTAAAAGAAATTGATATCAAAATGCTACAGCACATCACCAAATTAAGATAATACAAAGGGTTTGTTTGCACTATTGTTTAGGGGATCAATTTCCTAATTCTGAAAGAAAGCTCCCCTAGTCATATATACCCATACAACTTCGAAGATATAGCTTGAGATGATCAAATTCTTTCATTTTCTCAAAGCTTTTATTTCTCCATTTCTTGAGATGATCAGAGCAGCTTGGGGTGGGCATCAAAAGTTGCTCTTCCTTCTAGTGATCAAGAGGGTCACATCCTAAAATCATTGTTTACATATACTAGCACAACAAGGGGGGAATCATTCATAGGAGAGAGGTCAGACGACGACGACTTGAAGTAGAACGACGCTAGGTGATAATATGGCTGGGTATTAGGCGGAAGGATAGGGCATAGATCGCCCCTGACCCTTGTGGTTAGGGCTCTGATCTAGCCGAAACTTTCTTGGGAATAGATCTTTATTAACTCAATAGCATCCAGTCTCCTTTATATAGCCAGGAGCCTTCCTAACACTCGATTCTATAATATAGATAGCACACCATCTCAATTACCTAATATCGTACTAATACTAATGGGAACTTCCCAAATATGAATATCCTTTCCTAATACTTATCTGCGTCCTGCTGTTGTTGCCGATCCGAGTTAGTCCTCAGGTGCTGTTGCCGAGTCGGACTCCTTGGTTGCGCCTTTAGCCGCAGGCCCGGCTATTGTTGTGGCGCCTCCTGTGCCATGTCTAGCCGTTGCCGGCAGTAAGGACCCAACCGCTTGTCGCGAACGCCATGAATACACCTTGCCAACAAAAGCGCCCATAACACTTCCACCCTCCTTACGAAACAACTTGTCCTCGAGTTGAAATTGTGGATAGCGCTCCTTAAAATCAGACATGACCCAAGTAGCATCCGATGTGGGGCAGCCTATCCATTGAACCAGAAGCTCCCAAGACCCGCAATTGAGGCAAGCACGGACAATGCGGTCGGGCAAAGGGATGACACGCCCATGCACAAAATCTGGCAAGGTGATCGGTTCGGTCGGCAGGGATCCTTCAAACTTTTTAAGTAGAGCAACATGTAATACGCCATGAATACGGGCACGAGGCAGAAGTTGAAGGCGATAGGCGATGGTTCCAATGCGTTCCATCACACGGAAGGGGCCATAAAAATGTGGAGACAATTTGGAAGGAGAGCTCGGTGTAATGGAAGTGGCAGTCCGATGATGAAGCCTGAGCCAAACCCAGTCACCCACTTCGTAATGGACCTCTTGCCGTTTCTTGTCGTGCTGCAATTTCATGTAATCTTGAGCTTGTAACAGACGTTCTTGAATCTTTGCAAGGAGTTCATCCCTGTCTTGAAGCTACTTATCCACGCTGCGACTCGGGCAGTCCTTTGTTCATAGGACAGCAAGGTCGGAGGCGGCCGGCCATAGACGTGATAGGGGGTCGTCTTGAGTGCCATCTGGAATGAGGAATTATAACAATACTCCGCCCACGGAAGCCACTAAAGCCGTTGTTTGGGGCGATTGCCGGCAAGACAACGAAGATACATGACGATAATACGATTGACCACCTCCGACTGGTCATCACTTTGCGTGTGGAAGGCCGAGCTAAGATGCAATTGGATGCCTGCAAGACGAAAGAGTTCAATCCAAAAGTTGCTTCGTCTTATTGTGTTGGCAGATGGAGCAGCCCCGGACGAACTCCCGCACCACCTTGTTGGCGTGGGCATGATAGAAGGTGGAGCGGAGCTGGTGAAGCGTCTTCTGAACTCCCTCATGATCACTGCCATGTGCCTTCGAAAGGATGTGCTGCCACAAGGGTGATGATGTTGGAAGATAGATGCGACCGTTATGTAGAAGAAGGCTGTCCACCCACGTCCATGCTTGGTCGGCAGTGCCGGCCACCACCTGATCGCGCAATGCTTGCAGCTCGGGTGTAGAGGCTATGGCCGAACGAATTTCATCAAAGAGGGCAAATGTCGGGGAGGATAAAGCTGCAATGGACGCCACAGGGTCTGCCCACCGGGAGAGAGCATCCACAACTGAATTCTGCTGGCCTGGGTGGAATTCCACACGGAAATCATAACCAAACAGCTTGCTTACCCATGTATGTTGCGGGACGGTGGAAAGTCATTGACCCAGAATGTATTTGAGGCTATAATAATCAGTTCGAACCGTGAAAGTTCAGCCCCAAAGGTATAGTCTCCAATGCCAAACTGCTTTCACCAAGCCAATTAATTCCCTCTTGTAAGCTGCCAACTTGGCGTGATGAGGAGCCACAGCTTGACTGAAAAATGTGATGGGTCCTGCGCCCTGATGTAGAACTGCACCAAACCCTGTTCCCGAAGTGTCGCAGTCCACAAGAGAAGGTGCAGCGAAGTCTGGGAGTTGAAGTACCGGGCCAATTGTGAGGGTAGCTTCCAGTGCCAAAAATGGGCTCTCAACGTCGAAGTCCAGGCGAACGCCTTTTTCTTGAAATAATCTCTAGCTTAAAGAAACAAACTAACTAAAGATAAACTTCCAAACTAACCAAATCAATCTAATCCCTAAGAAAGTAAACTACTCGTGAGTGAACAGTAAACATGTGCTACAGTAACCACGGTGAACAGCACACGCGTGCTACAATAACCGCGCACGTGACAAGAGTTTAGTGTTTCTTTGGTTTCGTTTGCACTGCTGGTATAATATTGAGGTCCGAGGAGGCTGACAAGGCAGTCGTCTTTTGGATCTGTTGCCAGAGTGGCGAAGGAGCCATGTCTAGTGTGAAGTCCATGGACAACCTGGTGCGTGTCTTATACTACCAAGTACGATGCAGAAGGAAATGGGAGTGAACAAAACAAAGGGGCATATTTTTCCCCCACTAAAACTCCAACATATGGAGAGGTGAAACGTTGCCAAAGAAGGGAAAATCAATTATTTGCCTCTCCATATGTTGGATTTTTAGTGGTCTGTTGCATATTTCATGCTGTGCAATGGGGATACAAGAATATTACTGCAACCTGAGGTGCTGTCAGATTAACTGAAACTAGCATTTTATTTAGGCTCACCATATGGGTCTTGCTTCTTGTTTTATCTTACATTTCTACTACTTGAAATTAATCATATATACATTTCTTACTTTTTTCGTATTATTTTGCATGAAGCCGTTATGAAACAGTCAGAGAGAATATGAGGAAAAGAATTCCGTCAACAGATCTATTGGCAATGCTAAGTAAGAGCTTTATCTATGTTATATTACCATTGTATTTGTACTTCCAACATATTTATAACGATAGTGCAAACCTCTATGGGCAAACACCAATCTATTCCTTTGTTGTCTTGCAAAGACACAAATATTTGTGCTCTTTTTAGATCTCATTAGTCATGATATGAAAGACATTTTGCCCAATACTTTCATAGTGATTTGCTTCATGATGCAAGGATGTTTTTCCCAAGCATTTTGTAATGATTTGCTTTCTTTCCATGTTAATCATGTACTGTGTGTAATAAAAGAATGACTGCAAAGCAGTGAACTACACAAATTCAGGATCAAGTGTGGTTGAGTTTTGAAGAAAATGACTATAAGAATTTGAATTCATATCACTTCAAAGGTTGATATTCACTCCTAACTTGAGAAAGTTCATATGTTTCATCTATAGTCATAGCCCTTAATGTTAATATTCTTGTTATTGAATGGGTCAGTGTGTTTTTTACCTTCAATGGTCATGTTTAATAAGTTGATATTACTGTAGGTTGTAAGATCATTGCATTTCTTTGGATTTAATCCTGCTTTGCTTTGATGATCACAGGAGCCTTATGGGAGGATGCAACCGCCATCGATGAAGTTATATCAGAGGCTGCACTACCAGCTTTTTCTTTGGAGGTTTGACTTGCACCTTCTAACAGTTCCCTTCGTTGTTTCAAATTATAATCTTATAAAGTTATAATCTACTAAGACAAGAATTATCTGTTTGCTCTGTAATTGACAAAAATTTTAAACTATAAGATTTCATATGATATCTTTCTCTCTTCACTCAGTTAATTTATTCTGTCTAGAATCAAGTAGTCTCTACCTGGCTAAATGCGCATACTATACTTCATTTGTTGGTGTGATGTTGGTCCTTCCTGGTCGTTTCTTACTTTGGAATATTGGTTGAAACCATACCGCCTTTCCTGGCTGGTGTGTTATTAGGTGTTACCACTTAGCACAAAAGGCATATGGTGTCAGGGTTGTTAGACTTGATCTTGTTGTTGCAGTCAGTCATGTTATTAAGTGCATGCATCGGTTAGTATATTTTGAATTAGTGCATGATCCGATTAGTGCGGATGGTGATGAGTCAGTTACTTGCATGGGCTTGCATGCAGTCTGTTAGGCTTACATGCAGTTTATGGTGGCAAGTTAGTTACTTGCATGCAGTCAGTTATTTAAAGGAGTCATTAGCATGTGTGCTAAGTGCTAAGAGAGGCCAAGTGTATTTGGTGTGTTAAAGTGAAAAAGAAAGTGAAAAGGCACTGGTGTGCAGTGCTGGAAAAAACTTGTGTGCAGCACCCTTTCTCTGCGTGTGTGATTGAGAGACGCTGGTGTGCAGCGCCCTTCCTCTGCGTGTGTGATTGAGAGACGCTGGGCCAACAGTGGTATCAGAGCTAGGTGATGGCGCGTGACGAGTCGCCGGACAAAACGCCAAGGAGTGGCAGTCGCGGTGATCATGGTGGCACCGTGGTGGCGGCACGTCCAGCAGGCAAGGTTGTCGCCATGCATTATCCAATGCTGAGCGACACGAACTACGGCGTGTGGGCCGTAAAGATGAAGATCATCCTACGCCATCTTGGTGTGTGGGCGGCAATCAAGGGCGAAGGGTCGTCGGGCGGAGAAGAGAAGGACATTGAAGCTCTCGCCGCCATATCTCAAGCTGTGTCGGATGCCGTGATGATGGCTATCGCGGACAAAGACACGACGAAGGAAGCTTGGGAGGCCATTGAGAAGATGAATGTCGGCGAAGATCGAGTCAAGAAGGCGCGACTACAAGCATTGAAGAGGCAATTTGATCGCTTGTACATGGAGGATTCCGAAACTATTGTGGAATTCTCACCGAAGCTCACCACAATGGTGGGAGAGATGCGTTCTCTTGGAGCCAAGGTGAAGGACAGTGCTATTGTGGAGAAGCTTTTCAGTGTTGTCCCTGATAAGTTTCTTCACATTGTTGGCACCATCGAGCAATGGGGCGATGTGTCGAAGATGTCCGTGGCGGAGGCGATCGGGCGTTTGAGGGCGTTCGAGGAGTCCACAAAGGAGCGGCGTCGTGACAAGGGAGAGCGCAATCTGCCGGTCGCGCAAACCGAGCCGCGCTTCACACGCGCGAGTGGGAGGCCATGGTCGTTGAAGAGAGGATGGACGGCGAGGGCTCCAGCAGCAGTGGCATCAACAAGAATGGTGACAAGAAGAAGTATCGCGGCAAGTTCGACAAGTCTAATATCGATTGCCACAACTGTGGTGAGTACGGTCACTTTGCTGATGAGTGTGACAAGCCGAAGAAGGTGACCAGGGCAATGGCGTAGCTTGCAATTGCGAATGCGGACGATGAGCCCGCATCTTTGTGAAGATTGTGCGGAGGTTAAAAAAATAAAGCCAACAAGATTAGGGGTGATTGTTAGACTTAATCTTGTTGTTGCGATCGATCGTGTTATTAAGTGCATGCATCGGTTAGTATATTTTGAATTAGTGCATGATCCGATTAGTGCGGATGGTGATGAGTCAGTTACTTGCATGGGCTTGCATGCAGTCTGTTAGGCTTACATGCAGTTTATGGTGGCAAGTCAGTTACTTGCATGCAGTCAGTTATTTAAAGGAGTCATTAGCATGTGTGCTAAGTGCTAAGAGAGGCCAAGTGTATTTGGTGTGTTAAAGTGAAAAGGCACTGGTGTGCAGTGCTGGAAAAAACTTGTGTGCAGCACCCTTTCTCTGCGTGTGTGATTGATAGACGCTGGTGTGCAGCGCCCTTCCTCTGCGTGTGTGATTGAGAGACGCTGGGCCAACAAATGTTGGCTCAGCTTCTAGAGAGAACTCGCACATTGTTTCCTTTTTAGAACACACACAAACACAGAGGAGACAAGTTGTTTTGTTCTGCTGCACGTCTCATTGAACTGCAGCCTCCTCTTCCTTTTATAATGCAAAAAACATAACCTTCTAGCTCCTAGTAACGGAAGAACTAAATACATGCATGCTGTTACTAGCATTCCAAGCACCACATACATGCAAACCGTTGCTTCTAACTCAGCAGAAAACTGATGACACTTATATGCATGCCATTACATGGGCTCATTCATGAAGGATAACTGATGGGAGTTACTCTTGGCACTTACACGCGCAGGGTTACCAACATTTCTCCTCATATACATGGGCAGAGTGCTCCTTTTCTGAACTCAACCTCTTTAATCACCTCCACTTCCATCATTGCTTTATTGCTTTAACAAGATTGTGTCAGGGTGAGGTATTATGCTGGTGGAGGTACCGAGGCAGAACATTTTAGCAGATAAGGCTGTCCAAGTTCTTGGAGACGGTGGCTAAGGCATAGGAGTGGACTAGCCCAATTGGTGCAGTTAGGTTTAGCTGTGGTGAATGGATTAACTTTCTATTTGATAATCCTAATTATCCACATTCATTTTATGATGGACCGGAAACAGAAGCTTGGCTAGTAACCGCTGGTTACCCTTCTCAGCTTCTTCTCAGGTCTTTGTTGTTGGTTGTGTTGAGGACTATTCAATCACTGGTTTGCTAGGGGAGTATCATACATAAGATTTGTTATCTTGAAAGCTCGTTTATGAATTTACAAATGAGCAAAAAGCTGTTTGGTAATTGTATGTTCAACTGAGGATTGTTCGTTAGTATACTTCTGCAGTATAGCGTATAGGTTATATGATAAGATTTTTAGGTAAGACTAGATTTAAGTTCCTTTCTTCCCTCTTATTTTCTTATTCAGGGGATAAACTGAGTATAATTCAATACCGTTCGATAGTTGCTTTTTTGGATATCCTCCATGTCCACAGATCTGTGTATATTTCTTGATAGTGATTTCACATGTGCCAATGTCTTTGCTGTGTCAGACTACTCGAGACATTATTAGGCAACACATTGCAACTGCCTTTCTTCATCTTCAAAGTGAAATATCAGGTTGCTCCCTTCCCACCACAATTTGTTTTAATTTGCAATTTTATGCAGAACTGATTGCACCCTTGGACTGCAGTTTAGATTTGATTTTGCAATAACTTATTTTGTTTTATCTTGTAATAGTAAACAGGGTTGAAAATAAGAAAGTATGTACTAGAAAAAACTTACATCTATTGTGCATGTGTGAGCAGATGCACTGGTCAGAACGCACTCAACGTCAAATGAGAAGTCTGAAGAGTCACAACTGCAAACTGCCATGGAAACAAGCAAAATTAAAGTATCCCAAGGATGTATTGATCTCCTGCAGGTAAATATTCGGAAGCTTTAAATAGCATGTGATCACCCATCTGCTTTGTTACTTGTCAAATAACGTAAAATTGTTTTACACGATCTACTAATTGGCTCATGCTTGCATTAGAGCACCCTTATACTCTATTCCAATGTTCTCATTTTGACTATGTTACTTTTAGGAATTTCACCATCTTATAGATGGCAATACAGAGTTGCTTGTAAAGCTGAGAGATTTTATTATTGTTTGGGTACAAGAAGGTTTTCAAGATTTCTTTCAGAAACTTGATGGGCATTTTCATCTGCTTTCTGGGAGAAGCAAGAGTTTCCCTCAAGAGTCGAGTACTACGGATTCTGTGCAAATCGATAAGGTTCCAACGGTGTTGGTACTTATGCTTGCACAACTTTGTGTCTTCATAGAACAGACAACAATTCCTAAAGTGACAGAGGTACTTTGCTAATTTACTTGTTGACTCCCCAATTCTTTTTACAATTTGTGTAATCGGAATTGAGTGAATGTGTGATGAAGTGATTCTGACTTTTGTTACCTTTTTTAGGAGTTGGCTGCTTTTTCTGGAGGTGGCGCACGTAGCTATGAATATGGACCACCTTTTCTACCTGGAGAGATATGTCGGCTATATCGTTCATCTGCGGAGAAATTCTTACACCATGTAGGCAAACTTTTTCTGTATCTTTCTTTTTCATTCTGTTATTTGATTGGTAGTTAATATTGGATTTTTTTCTATACATTAGTTGTTATGGACCAAGATTAGCAGGTGCGTAAACAGTAACGTGTGGGTACTGTTGCAATGTTTTTATGTAGGTAGTTTGATTGGTTTCCTAGTATAAAAAATTAGTTAGTTAGGTAGGTTTTGGGATTTTTTAACTATTAAGTTATTGTTAGGGATAAAATCTTATCTATTAAGAAGGTAATCTTTTATAGTTGGAAAGATTAGATTTGATTGTTAGGAGGCCGATATTATATAAGCACGGCATTATCTTTTCTGATCAAGTAATGAGTAAACAAATTTACTAGTCTCTCCCTCTCTTCTTCAACTAAGCTTCAGAACCTTGGTGGTGGTATAACCGGCTATTTAAGGGTGAGTGCCCTACCCTCGGTCCTTGGACTCATACCCAACCAACCCGTACCACAACAGGAGTATGGTCTCTTTGTGCCATGGTCTGATTTTTCTTTGCTTCTCTTCAACTGCTGTATGAAACTAAATAACTATATATTAGGCTCATATGACAGACTAGGGTTTTCTCTTATTTTTTCGGATATTCATTTTAGAAAAGTAGTCCTCCCTGTTATAATTGAGAAACATGGGGTTGGTGTACAACTGTACACTATTTTAGTCTATGGTAATTTTTTAAAGAATTTTATTACCTGTTATATTGTAGTTACAGCTCTGAAAGCAATGCAATTTCCTGCAGAATATTTGAGCATGTGAAACTAGTTTGAAAAATAGCATCATGAGCACTATTGCTCAAGGAGCTTAGCCTTGTGTCATGAAAAGACAGCAGCCATTAGCATTACTTTGTCTAGAATTTTCTTTTCAAAAGCAGTACTAACTTTAGTTTGAAACAACCAAGTCACAGTACACATGTGGGGGCACAATATCCCATGTTACGAGAGCAAAATTGGATGTAATTATACTGTTTGTAATCTGAAAGTGGTTGCTTATTTTTTTCCTCTTTAGAAGTGTGTGTGTATAAATACCTATTTTAGATCATGGAGCCCTGGCACTATGGTGTCCCGGTTAATTAATTAAATATCGTCTTCCTTGGAGCAGTACATAAATATGAAGACTCAGAAGATCTCCAAGCTTCTTAATAAGCGATTTACAACACCGGTCTGGATAAAGGTTAGCTTTCCTATTCAAGTGGAAATATTTTTAATCATGAATGACTTTTTCTATTTCTGTTTTTTTGCTCACATTTATATTACTTCTGTGTATATTTGACCAAAATAGCACAAGGAACCGCGGGAAGTTAACATGTTTGTTGATCTACTTCTCCTAGAGGTTTGTTTAGTTCCTTATCCTATTGCATATTCTGTGTGTGTGTCTCTGTTTCTGATCCTGTGCATTTACGAATTTATAATTGAGCATGCGTTACCAACTTACCATGCCAATTTAGTTGTCTGAGTCTTGAAAATGATGCTTATGTTTTATCCTCACTACTGCATATGACTACCACCTGCTTTTCAAAAACATGATCTCGTGCTGGAAATTTTGTTCTTAAGGTTTTCTCTAACACAGTAATCTCTCTTTCTTTCCCTGCAGTTCAATGGTGTGGTATCTGAAGTCAAACAGATCTTACCTGGTTTAATTCGGCGACATCGGCATTCTGATAGCACTGGCAGCACCACTTCCTCTAGAAGCAATCCGATGCGAGAAGACATGCTGAACCGATCAAACACACACCGTGCTAGAAGTCAATTTTTAGAAAACCATCTAGCAAAATTATTTGAGCAGAAAATGGAAATATTCACCAAAGTTGAATACACACAGGTGGAGATCTGCTTCACTTTCCTGTTAACTCCTGGAATTACCTGTTTGCCTTTCTCTTTTACAAAATATGGAATACCTTCTAGGATGTTTTGCATCCCTTGTTTATCGGAAGTCTTTCTCCTTGCTAGTGTAAAAATACTGATTTGATTTCATTCATCTTTCGTATTGTTAAGTATTTGTATTGGGGGGCACCACACTGCATCCGCCACCAGAACGGACCTTTCTAGTGCTAGAGTTAGCGCAGAAGTTCCCACATTTAAATCCATTTAGGCATTTAGGATTTTTTTTTTCACAGGAACACGATAGAACTGCTTTGCAATGCCAAATACAGCTTCTGAATGTGGTCATATAGCAGTTTATCGATTGAATTTTCTGATGCTTGCTGCAGCAGAGATGCTATATTTCAAATTGTGGGTTAACTTGCTAGGTGATCAAGTAGAATTTTCTTTCAGTTGCAGGAATATCATATATCCAATTTTGACAGTAATTCCTTGCATTCTGAGCAAATTTCAGGAATCTGTAATTTCTACTGTCCTCAAGCTTTGCCTGAAAAGCTTGCAAGAATTTGTCCGGCTTCAGACTTTCAACAGAAGTGGATTTCAGCAGATTCAGCTGGATATGGAATTTCTCAAGAGCTCTCTTAAGGAGTTTATTGATGATGAAGCAGCTATAAGCTTTTTACTTAAAGAGGTTAGATAACTGCCACCTAACATTCATGTTACCACTGGTTTTTGGGAGAAACCAGTCAAAACAAGTTCTGGTAGTTTTATTTGTTCCTTATTACACCTGCTTGTAACTCAAGTCTTCTTTATAGGCAACATATCCTATACATTTGAACTTGGGGTGCTCACGGTACAACATAACTAAAAAAAAGTCATGAAAAATTATGAGAAAATTTCTACATGCATTTTATGCTTTATTCCATCTATGTATAAAATTTTAAGTACAAATTTATTCCATGTTAAAAGCAGCAAAAAAGATAAAATTTCAACAAATTTGAACTCTTAACAATTGTTAGATTTTCTTTTTTTTGTTACCGCTAATATATAACAAATCTGAGCTTGAAATTTTATGCATAATTAAAGTAAATTTAGAAGTATATGTAGAAATTTTTTCAAAATTTTTTATAACTTTTTTAGTTAAGGTGCACCATGAGTGCACTTCAAAATGGAGTGCATAAGATATGTTACCTTCTTTATGTAAGCACTAGGAGTGAGTATGAATCTTTTGTGAAAAGAAACTGTGTCGCTTATTTAGTTTCTCTTGTGACCTGTCTCTGATAGATATTTGAACATTGGTTGTTTTCCTCTCCTTTTCAGGTGAACAATGCTGCTCACGAGAGATGTCTTGACCCGATCCCTCTTGAGCCCCCAATATTGGATAAGCTCATAAATGCAAAACTAGCAAAAATTAAAGAGCAAAGCCCAAATATGCAGTAGCTAATAGCTATGCATAGATCGGTATCGTTTACTAGCATTCAGTTCCATCCAATTTAATGTACACTGTTCAAAGGGAGTGAATCAACACAGCCAGAAATGTATACTTTTTTCATCTCATAGCATCCCCTTGCACTTGCTTTCCAAGCAATCATCAAAATATTCTGCTGTGTCTTGTCTTGAGTCTTGACTGTTGAGTTCAGGTGAATTATTAATAACCTAGGGCCAGAAGGAGAGTTGTGTTCTTGAATTTAATCAAATGGGCATTTTGAAGCTGTCGAATGCACAAATATAAATTGAGGGCGCAGTACATGTAAAAATTTAAAGGTAAGCATTCTACGAACTACTTCCCATGCTAACTTATGTTTTTGGAATTGATAATTCGGGGTGGCATTCGTCCTTGCACCTTATTGACAGGCTGGCTACTATGATCAAGCGGTGAGGGCCGCCATACACTTTTAAGAGCCTCCCTTTTGCAAAGCGAGAATGACCAATATCTGGATTCAGGCTTGAATTTTGCATGTCCGGATTGTGATTTTCCTTCACAACCCTTGTGTTGTAGCATTTGCGTTTCTCAACTATAATTATCCCATCTTGAAAAAAAGGGGAAAAGATACTGCCCCCGATTCCATTCAATTTTGGATTTTGATGGTAACTCACGCTTTACATCTCCCATTGTAGTAACTGGTCCTCACGCTGTGCCATTGACGCACACCACCACACACATACGACTATAAGTACCTAGTACTTGTTTACGACCACGACACAAACGATTAGGAGTACTTAGTACTCATTTACGACTACAGTATACTCGACTACTTTTACAATTACAGTGGATTTATGACTGCTACAATACCACTACGACTGCTACAGTGATAATCGGGGCAATTGTTACTGATTGTAATTTTGTAATTCCTCATTAGAAGCACTACTTGTTTGCAATTACCTGGTGTATGATTATTTGTACATGCGTATTTTTAATATTTCAATTAAGGGGAATTTTCTTTAATTGTGCAATTCTCTTCTCTATTGCTGTTAGTTAGAACTGATTTTAAACTTTTTAGTTCCTGATCTATGGGATAATTAATTTTCATAATAAGTTTGGAAAGGATCTTAGTAAGGAAATCTACTAGTTTGAAATTGAATTTAAACAAAATCACAAAAGATAACTATTATATTTCCTAGCAACAACAGCTGCTTATATGTATCTGTTATTAGTTTAACTCTCAGATGGTGACTAAGTTCGCGGGTAAACACGTATACCCACGGGCGACAGGTACCTGCGGGCGATGGGTATGGGCGAGGTTCTTTGCCCGTCGTCCTTTGTGGGTATACCCACGGGCGTAAATCGCGGTCACAGGTATGGCTATGGGCGAGCACTACCTGTGCCTGCCATGCCCGATTACCATCCCTATCAGAGATGGTGCACCTTCAGCTTCCTTTTGTGCCACGCCTCATACGGTGTCTTATTGTTGAGACTTTGTGTCGGCGCCCTATTGAGAATATAGACTGCATTTTTCACTACCTCGCCCTAGAACATCGTCGGCACACCCATGGTCTTCAGTAGACAGCGTGTCATCTCCACCACAGTCTGGTTGCGGCGCTTGACGACCTTATTCTGCTGCGGCGAATATGGTGCAGTGGTACAGTGCTTGATGTCGAGCTCATCACAATATTCGTGAAACTCGGTGGAGTTGAACTCTCCACCACAGTTTGAGCAGAATGCCCTGACCTTGCCACCGTGCTCAATTTTCGCTAGAGTCTTGATCTTCTTGAAACATTTGAACGCCTTGTCTTTGGACCTGAGCACCTCGAGCCACATATATCTACTGTGATAGTCTACGATCAATAGAAAAAACTTATTACCTCCAGCCGTCACGCGGCTCAGTGCTGCTTGCCAAGAGCGCACCCATCACAAAACTACTCGACGTGATTGAACAACGGAATCCCAGTAGCCATTCACATCATCCATGCCTGTGAGCAAGCACACAAGACCAGAAAGGTTTAGCTTCAGAGTGTAAAGCTGGTTCCTGGTTCGATTCACCTGTGCCAGCAATTTTTACTCGTAGTCGAACATGAGTAGTTCTCCGTCTTCAATCGTCACCTTGCACCCACTCTCATCCAATTGCCCAATTGAGATAATGTTGCTACAGAGATACGTGATGAAGTATACCTCTGTGAGAAGCCGATACTCCCCATTTTGGCACTGAAACATGATAATTTCCTTGCCACGGATGTCCACGAGCGAACTGTCGCTGAATTTGACTGTCCCTTTCACCGATTCGTCGAGCGTTCTGAACATCGCTCGAGATCCGGTCATGTGGCTGCTCGCTCCCGTGTAAAAGTACCAAACGCCGTCGCCTGCGTCCGTCGAGATCACCTTCTCCTCATTGAGGAGCACCGACTACTGCTAGAACTCGCTGTCGGCTTGTGACAGCTTGCAGTGCTCGACTATAAGCAATGCAGGTTCTTCATCTTGCGTACATGTTAGGTGCACCTCATCCTTATGCTCGCGGTGGGGCTTATGGTAGTTCCTAGAGAAGTGCCCCATATGGTCACAATTGTAGCACTTTACTTGCGACATATCATGGCACGTGCTGGACGAGCCACCGTCCCGAGTGTCATGCTCGGCTTTGTTGTGCACGCGATCTTGTCGCCTGCCATGGCGGCGATTGTCGTCACTACTGCCGTTTCTCTGGTCTCTACCTGAGGAGCTATCGCCCTGCTCCTGTTTTTTGGCCCATGCAAGCCACTCCTCAGTGAGCAAGCGCCCTCTAGAGCTGCCTTTGTCGTCGAGTCCATATCGCTCCTCCACCACGCGGAGCCGCCCGGTGAGCTCGTCAACTGAGAGTGTGCTCAAGTTGAGGAGCATCTCGATGGAGAAGGCCACCTGCGCGTACCATGATGGTACAACTCATATAAACTTTTTCATAATTTTGGATTCCTCAATTGCGTCGTTGAGGATGCGAAGAGTGTTGATGAGGCCCATAATCTGCATCGAGAGCTTGTCGACACTTTCACTATCCTTGAAGGCGATGTCCTCAAACTCCTTGCGGAGCTTTTGTGCATTCGCCTCGCGCACGCGATCGATGCTCATCCGCTGCACCTTCACGGTGTCCCATGCCTGTTTTGCCATGTCCTTCACGGTGAGCGTGACAGCATATCGGATGGCACCCCATGGAGGATTGCGGATAGTGCCATCCTGTCGTCACGGAAGTCGCCATCACTCAGCTCAATTGCTCGCCACAGGCCCTACGCCTGCAAGTTGACTCTTATCATGAGAGCCTAGTCAGAGTAGTTCGTGCGCGTCAGTATGGGGTAAACCACCGTCCCCCCGGTCTCCATTGTCACTTGCTGCACCACCACCTCGCGGCCATGCACTCTTGTCCTGCTGCGCTCGCGGATCTTCGGTGGAGTAAGGGACTTTAAAGGAGACTCTGATCCGTCGCCTAACATTGTTAACAGGATCTCTTCACTGCTCTGATACCAATTGTTGGAATACACACGACCACACACGACTACGAGTACCTAGTACTCGTTTACGACCACGGCACACTCGACTACTCTCACGACTATAGTGGTTTTACGACTGCTATAGTGATGTACGACTGCTACAGTGCCATTATGACTACACAGTGATTTACAAGCGCTCTGGTGCCACTCACGATCAGCATGATGATTTACAATGCTCTCTGATGCCACTACGACCGCTCTGTTGATTTACGACTATGAGAAAATAGAGTTTTTTTTTTTGTGCCGAGCTCAAATTCTGTAGTTTTTCTCAGCTTTCTTCTTAGATTTATATTATCCAAATACAAAGCAAAACTAAAACTTATTGTCTATTCTTACGCCATGATCCGCTTCAACCGAGCCATCCCATATACAGCGTAACTATAGCTCCACTAACTAACAATCTAACTGAGAATCACAATCACGACGTAAACATGAGCACATCTCAGGCTACTAGTTATGATAGAGTAAAATACAAGTATGCAATACAACGGGCTTAAGTCTAACAGTATCTACAGGTCACTTCCATTGCAAAGTGGATAACACCCAAACTGCTACACCTGTAAACTGCCCACTTCAAGAAATCTCTTATGTTCAACATAATCCCCATCTTCAACCGAATTTGTTGCCCCTCGTTATGCCACGAATGCTCCTGGCTCAAGTTCTCATCTCAGATCCATGTGAACCTGGCAGTTGAGAGAAGCGACGATGATGAATCGACGCTCTCCATTTTCCCTTCTCTTTTCTTCTAGAGTACAGTGTAGTAGTGTACCGCACGTACCAAAATAAATAAGCACATCCAACTCACACTGATTACCGAATAGTAAGCCATCGGGTCTAGTTAAATTTCCTGGTTCACGTCTGTATTAAACATCAGTAAACCTCATTGTTCTCAGGAAAAAAAAATAGAGAGCAACAATCTGTCATGTGCCAAGAAATACAAACAAGACAACCAACTACTAATTTCATGGTACTTGAACAAACGAAACACAACACCCAGTGTAGCTAATTCTTGCAACCCTGAAGAACTGCGCACACGAATGTACAGAAAGTGGTTAACAATAACAAGAGAAGGCACTCCAGAATTATACACTAGGCATCGAAGCGCAAACCACAACATACGCCAAGGATTGGAGGGCGTCTTGTAACTTGCTGACAGCGCTAGTCTGATCGGAATTTAGATGGCTGGATATGTATCTAGCTTTCTCCTGCACTGACTTTCGATGTGGGAGATCATCCTGCTTGTCAGCGAGAGTATTTTGTATAGCTGCTGCATAAGCTTCAGCAACATCTGAGATTCCTACAAATACAGTAAGATGGATTTTTATATATTAAAATCGATACGTCCTACATTCAATGCGCAAGAGAAAATTAAACCATTTCATGTACCTGTAGCAAAACTAGTGGAGACCTTTTCAATATCCACAGAGATGGATTGCACCTTCCATCTGATGATTTTAGCTTTTGAAATGGGATCTTCAGGCCAATCAATTTTCATATCATTTTCATCATCTTCATTCTTCGATTTATTAGCGGCAGAAATAACTGATTTCCCAAGTACCAGAATCTGAGAAACTGCAAGGCAGCACATCTCTGACAATCTCTGCAAGAAGAATATTTCTCAAAGCAATACTTATAGTTTTACGAGTAAGAACATTATATAACATGGACATACATGAACACCCTCTGAGTGAATGGTCTCTAGCCTATCCTTAGTTCGTTTGATAATCTCATTCGAAGAAAGTCCACCCAAGGCAGTCGTGAACCTGAAGAGGTAATAAATGTAATCATGAAAGCTTTTAAAGAAATGAATGCCCAAGATTGGAGTTCAAAGGCTTGAAGATGCTCTGCAGAAGTAAAACTGAGTTTACTGATGGACAACGAAGCATATAGCAAACATTAAAACATGGGTGTTGACTTTAATAAATGCCTATGGATTTCCTTAACATGTAATTGCTACCTTGTTAGTATGTCTTAGCAAGCACTAATATATTTGCATCAAAATATTGTGTAATCCTTCTTAATGATTTTTTAGTAATCCTCAAAGCTCAAGTGTCAGGCTGCAATTGAACATGTGAGGTAGCAATACCCATATTCTTCATTTAGTCTTGTCACTTACTGGCTTTTAATCAAAAAGCAGTCCCTAATAGACGCATATGCCTGTCAGATCTTACAGAATGTAAGTTTGTGCATTGGATAATTGATGATGTGCAATCTTCTCTATTGCTTTTTTTTACTTTCATTTCCACATTCTAAAATGGGTCTTCATAAATTCATCATTACTTGACAAACCAAACAAAAATATTAACAATTAACATGCTACTTTTGAATTTATATAGAGTGAAGGGGTTATGCCTACCCTGCAGCCATTTTAGCAGCTTTGCTAACACTCGAGTCACATAACTTCATCATCTCTGCATCAGCATCAGTATCAGCTGCTTCAATCTTCTTCCCTTTGTCTGAGTCTGGTCCATCTTCCTCAGTTTTGGTACTAAGACAAAAAATCTGTTGTATCTCTTTGAGCTTTCCATCATAATATGTTTTCTGCTCAGCAACAAGTTTTGCTTTTTTCCTATTAAATAGCAGTGCATAGTGGCTTGACAGTGCTTCCAGCTCCTAGCACAGAAAAGACCACAGCTAAGAAAAAGGGGCAAAGATTGATAATCAATCACATGAAAACATTGTGAAACAAGAGCAGCACCTCTAATTGATCAGGTCCTCCATAAATGTAAAAGCATCTGTCAAATGAGACTTCTTCAAACTGCTCCTCTTCTGTCTGCTGGTCACCTTCACCAGTTCCCTTATCAACTTCCATACCAGTCTCTTCAATGATCAACTCCATCGTCTCTTTTCCAACACGTTCAAGCATTTCCATTCCTTTGGCTGTAAATGACTTCCCTGTCTGTGATTATTGACGTTTTAATATTAAAATGATATAAATGTGTAGAAGAAACATTATTACTATATCCTAGGATTTACCTCTAAAATGGTTGGTGCTATTACAGATGCTTTGGCAGGTAGTTCTCCTTGCTGAATGGTTTCAGCGAGGCTTGAAGCAGAAGTCTCCAATCTAGGAAAATAACCATGTTATAGACAGAGAGACATAAATACATTGATGTGAGGTGTTTCTTCTCCAAGTAAAGGAGAGAAAATCGCAGGCTTGTTGTTATTGATAACATTATTAACTGTCCAGCACTAAGAGGACAATTAACTTGATAGATTGATATTTCCAAAGGATCCATATGCAAAATTACTATTTAAGAAAATAGTACAAGCTTTCTGATGAAGCATTGCTTTCGGAATCCCATCAATGCTAAATAAAACGGCTAGTTAATGATGTAATGTACATAAGAAGCTGAATACAAGGCTTAACCTGACAGCAGGCGAAGACACCCACATGTCAACCAACAACGGGAAAGGAATGGCATCAAGAGTATTAGTTTCCTTTCATTTACAACTATTTTTTGGTGGATATATAATTATTTATACTATTCGAGGATCTAGTATCGTGATTGATTGATCCCAGGCTGCTTCAACTGTTTCATGTACTGTAGGTTAAGTAATTCAGGATATAAATGCCATCTACTAAAATAAAATATTTCTATTATCCATTTAAGGCATCAGAGCAGAAAGAGAAATGGGGATAAGAAGGGAGCCATACTTGTGAACAAGTAGTGTGCCACTCTTCCATGCGCTCCCGAGCGCTTGCCAAGTCCCGGTCGTGATGCTCTCCACCGAGCTATCGAACACCTTCAGTCCCTGCAGAACCCCACACATACATCACAAACAATAATTCACCACCACAACTTCAAATCCATCGACCCCTATCACCGGCATTGCGGGGGAGCGGAAACTACCGAGCGAGAGAGGCAAGGTACTAGCCTGACCCAGGAGCGAGTCCTCGCTGGCGTTCTCCAGCTTGTCCAGCGCCGCCTTGCGGAGCTCGTCCTTCTCCCCTCCCTCCTCCCCCTCCGTACCCTTCTCCCCGCCGGCTCCGGGCCCCGCCTCCTGCTCCGGCGGCTGCTGCATGTCGGAGATGGCGCTCTTGGCGACCTCCACCGCCTGCGCAACGCATCACGTCACATCAAAACCCTAACCTGTCGATCAACAAAACCCAACGCAAGGCGCACGAAGCCGGAAGGGTGGGAGCACGCACATTGCGCGAGATCTCGGAGAAGATGGAGAGGCCCCACCCGCCCCACCCGCCGGCTGCCTGCTGGGCGGGTGGGCTCTTCTCGCCCTCCGCCGCTTCGGCCGGCGCTGGCGACTCGTCGGACATGGTGCGTGGCGTGGGGGTTACTCTGGCTTGGGCGGATCTAACACTGCAACCACCCCTGGGCTCGCCGTGACAACTACCTGGGAGTGGGACTGGACCCTCGAGTGTGCGTGTGTTGGTGCGTGCCGTGTGCGTGGGGTTCGGGGTGATTGCCCGATACGATACGGGCCTTACGGCCCACGGCGTTGTGCTGGGCCAGGCCCACATTGACACGAGTCTGGCTCGCCTCCAAAACCCCAGCCCCGGCCCGGACAAAGTAAAATTTTTACTTTTTAGTTCAAAATTTGAAAGTTTTTACATATAAACCTCTGGTGAAAAGATTTATAAAAATAAACCTTTTTCACGGCGCCAACGCATATGACGCCAAAGGTACATAGCACAACGCCATATGATTTGACGCCGTGCTATGATACGTAGGAGCCACGGTGGCACAGTACGACGCTAACGCATATGGCGCCGTGCTATGTACATACGGCGCTAAAGGTCGTGGCGCCGTGCTTTGGGACTTAGCTGTTTTTGCATGCTCACCCAGCACGGCGCCAAAGGTTCTGGCGTCGTACATACATATCTTGGCACTGTGGTACCAGGAAAAGTAATCCTGGAAGTTGGCGCTGATATGGGCGTCAAGATATGTACGTACGACGTCAGAACCTTTGGCGTCGTCTGGGTGAGCCTGCAAAAACAGCTAAGTCCCAGAGAACGACGCCACGGCCCTTAGCGCCGTATGTACATAGCACGACGCCATGTGCTTTGACGCTGTGCTATGCCACCGTGGCTACTCCATGTCATAGCATGACGCCAAATCACATGACACCGTGCTATGTACCCTTGGCGTCATATGTTTTGGCGCCGTGCCAAGGGTCCATTTTTGCAAATCTTTTTTCCAGGGGTCTATATATAAAAAACTTTCACATTTTGGACTAAAAAGCAAAAATTCTTCCCGAACAAACACCGCACATGGCTGCGGCGGAGGGTGAGGCGAAGGAGCAGGCAGCCGCGCCGGGCGCAGCGGAGGGCGAGGCTGCGCCGGAGAATGTGGTGGAGGAGGCTGCCGCAGCGGCGGAATATTAGTGGCCTCAGCTTCGCTTTGACCTCCCGCCCCGCCGCCTCTACCACATCGCCCACCAGTTCCGCTCCCCTTGCTCCACCGCCGCCTACACCGGTAACTTCCTCAAAGGCGTGAAGTGGTCGCCCGACGGCTCCTCCTTTCTCACTAGCTCCGACGACAACTCGCTCCGCCTGTTTTACCTGTACATCAAGAGGATTTGTTGAGGACGACTTCGCTAAGGTTGCTAACTTCGATGCGGCAGTAAACTTGGCCTCGAAGGTTAAGGGGGCGTTCGTTTTAGCGATGGCTTCTGGGTTTTGGTTGAAATTTTATTATAGTTGATTTTTTTTACTGTAACTGATTTAGTTTTTTTATACATAATTAAATTTAAAAAAATGTAAAAATAGAAAAAATATGTTAGCCTATTACGGACAATGCAAAGAAACACGGAAAAAAAGAAAAATGTAAAAATGCCCAATACATTTTAAAAAAATTTAGAAAAAGATGAATTACTGAATAGTGAAAAAAACTGAAGTTAGAAGCTGAAGCTGAAAAAAAGCTGAAATGAGTGGGGCCTAAAGCTGCAACAAAAGGTCATTCAAAGTCCTAGATTTTTTTTCATAAAGTAAAAGTTACTGCTACTCTACAAAAATATATTTCCATGTATTGAGGTGCCCTTATATATTCTATACCACAGGGATCATATTATTCATGTTTTGGTTTCTCTTCCAATTTTGGTGGAACCAAGCTGAAGGACTTTGTTGCCACGTTGCAATTCGACAGCAACATCCAAGCTGAGATTGCAAAGCCTCGTCATGATGTGGATGAATATACAAAACAATTCCCAACAATTGGATTTGAAAAGAGACCATGAAGTACAGGTAGCGTTTAATTTGATGTTGGTTTATAGTTTTTTTATTGTAGTTGACTTATTTTTTATTATAGCTGAGTTAACTTATTTGACATAATTAAATTTTAAAAAATAGAAAAAAACATGTTAGCCTATAACAGACAATACAAAGAAATGCGAGAAAAAAAGTCAAAAAACCAAAAAATGTAAAACAAAAGAAGAAAAAGACGAAATTACTGAATAATGAAAAAATGAAGAAATCAGAAACAGAAACGGACTTTAAGCCAACTTGAGCATCACCTTAGGGACCGTTGAATTGCAACAGCAAAGTATGCCCGGAGAAATAAATTGCCTCCTCCAGACCAGCTATTTTTTTGTTGAACATACAGTACCTCGGTTGTAATCAGGCAGGAATCCCTTTTCTTGCAGTCACTGAGTTCTCCTTTTGCTTTTCTTGCAGGAAGCAAACGAAGTACGGTGTTGAGACGATTATTGGAATTTTTACGAGGACAAGTTCATGTAAGCATAAATCCATGATGGAGTGCCATCTTTATGTAAAAGGGATCTTGGCATTTTACAGCATGTGGAAACTTTTGTCGATAGTTCTGATTGTTGACACCTACAGTAAGATGCTATATTAACCTTCACTCTTCCTGGACAATCAGTTACACATATTTCGGTGTGTTCTGTGAATAGTTTGTACGATTGTGGTATAGCCATGTACGTAAGCATTTGCCCATGCACATTAGATCTGCAGTTTTTCGCCGATAATTCGTGGTGGATACTGATTGGACACTACGGAAACGATGCACGTATGCTTTTGAATTGGCATACACGCAGCATCTGGAGTATTCCGTGCGCATCGAGATCTGGAGCATTTTGTGAGATCAAACCAGTCTGGTGTATTCCCTTTTACGGGTTTAGGAGGCTAATAACTAAAACTGGTTATTTTCCTCGATTAAAGTGTTTCACTTCAAGAGCTGAAGAACAGAAAGCGGTTATTCTTTAGACTTGGAGCTTACTCTGCATGGCTCCGATTGGAACTCTGACACTGTAACATGTGTTAAACCGATGTAAAAAAAAATGTTCATCTGCATCAGTAGTCACATGGGACGATCAAGTTTCATTGTAAGGTTGCACATTGCTCCCTCTAGTCTAAAATAAGTGTCCTTCTAAACTGAGCGCAGTTTTACTATTTTAAAATTTTCAAGAAAAAACTGTTTTAGTATTGACCAATAATATCTATATAAATATTTAGATCCGCCAAAAAAATTCATAAAAGTATATTTCTCTCCAAAACTATTTTGGTAATATTGTATTTTTATTAGGCTTTACAAATATATTAAAAGTGATCAAAGTTATGTTTTTGATATTGTATTAATTCCGAAAACGGTAGTTATTTGTGGCAAGGGAGTGCATTTACATGCATCAAAGATAAAGGGCATTAGCAAACAGAAGTAATAGTATGATTGTTAGGTTATGCGTTACCTTGTGGGCGACTCATCTTAGCTTACTAGCTTAGGTTATATATAAAGTCACCTCAGCTATTTATAATTCTCGTCCCTTTATCGAGATGTTTTGTAGCTACAAATTGTAAGAGTTCTATCTATTTTATGAGTTGTTTTTAGTTGTAAGCATAGATCACCACTGTACATCCCTCGTGAGCGGCAGCTTGTGATCCACGACTCCACTAAGCATGCATCCATCCCCGAAGTGGCTACGCGGACCAGTGGACCATCACGTCCATGGCACGCACCCGGGCCCAGTCCGAAACCGTTCCCAAATTAGGAAATTTTGCCTTATTGGGGTGGTCCTTTTAGGCTTCTATCTTATAGATTATGCTACAGCAACAAGCTTTTAAGTATGCTTAATGTAGGATATACAAGTTGATTATAGTAGGTACTATATCGACTTCAGTTGTATCGGCTAAAATCGTCTGGGAAGCACCGATACGCGGTTGGGCCACCGTACCCGTACTTGATACGTATCTGATACGGTGATACGTATCGATACGGGGCGATACGGTATCGACGAAGTATCAGAGATTTTAGCTAAAAAAATAAATGAAAAATATGTCAATACATGTACGATACGTCTCGATACGTCACCGATACATGTTGGCCCAGCCGGCCCAACAGGCCCACGCCGACCTAGCTCTCAATCCTGAACACCCTAACCCTATCGCTACGACGCCCCCTCAATCCTCATTCGCGTCGCCCCTCCCCCCGCAGACCTCTTCGCTCGTCATCTCCGCACCAGCGCTCGTCGGTTGCTGTCGCCGCCGCCGACCGGAGATCTTCCATTTCCCACCGCCTGGGGGTCACCCTACCGCCGCTCCCTGGAGATCCCGCACCTCCCGTCGGCCACGCCGGCTGGATCGGAGATCTTCCATTTCCCTCCACCTGGAGGTCACACCGTTGCCTCGAGGTCACCGCGCCACCGCTGCTTCGAGATCCCGCACCTTTCGTCGGCCGCGCTGGCCGAATCGGAGATCTTCCATTTCCCGCTGCCTCGAGGTCACCCTGCCATCGCTGCCTGGAGATCCCGCACCTCCCGTCGGCCGCGCTGGCCGTCCCTCGCCCCCTCTACGTCTTCCTCCTCGTCGCGCCCATCAAAGAAGGTTCATGCAAGATTACAAGCTTGATGTTTTTCTTTTGTTGGCTTGAAATGGAAGGAAAAGATTTTGGAAAAGAACCATAAAGATTCAGTAGGATAATATGATCAGTCTATATATGTGCAAAGATGGTGAAGAAAGGTTCGGTTTGTTGAATCAAGGAAAAGAGCTGTGCTTTTTCAATACACACACAGTTGCATAAATCTATTCATATATAGCAAAGATGATTCCCATATGCATACGAAATTCCAATTTCTTTTTCATAGCATCAGTTGTATTGTACATTTGTACTTCGGACTTGTCAGCCTCACCTTCTTTCTCTTGTTTGAAGATAACCTGCTATCTTGTTTAGATGAAATATAATTGCTATTGTATTGCTTGTAAGTTGTAATGAGTAATGACCATGATTTTTCTTGTATTCTTATATCCTGATGGTGCATTTTGTCATTTGACATTCAACCACTTATTTATGCAGTCCTTTGTGAATGCCTATCTTGTGAGGAAAGCTTGAAAGCAAGAAGAATTCTCAAATGTATTGAAGTTGACTGTTAATAGTTAAAGAGGTAAGTGTGATAAACTGATAATATCCCTTGTATTATTTGATTCTTGTATGACTAAAATAGTAAAATGATCATGTACATTCTACTATTCTAGTGAGCAGAGCACTATCTATTGAAGTAGATGACTGACAACATGTATATGCTATTGAGTTGTATTTCTATTTCTTGAAGCAGTGCGGAATTGATAAGAGTGATAGGGTGGTGTATTCATATTTCTTTAGTCCTGCAGGAACTGTGGACTGTGGTTGACTTTGAGATTTGCCATCCTATTGAATTTTATTTCTACTTTAATGCTAACATTCAGGTAACCACATGTTGATATTCATATTTATGTATACAAGTCGATTATAGTAGGTATTATATCGACTTAAGTTGTACCGTCGTATGCAAGTGTTTCTCTTTGTACTCTCTCTTATAAATTGTCAGAATTCAAAATTTTTAATCATGAATCAATCATAGACCATGGTACCTTGAACCGGCGCACTTTGCCGCTTTCACAACCCAAAAGCACGGAACTGTCAAAGAACAGGGGAAACAGAGGGAAATTTACGACACAATTATTGGCAGCGGCTCACATAACACTTCCGTGCCGATCGAACACTACGCGCCGCGTACGTACATTATTCGCGGAATCACCACTCCTCGCGTGCATTCACGAATGCGCCGGCACGCTCACATGCCGGTGCCGCGAGCGACCTCCTCAGGCTCAGATGGAGATGCTGTTGGGGATGCCCCTTGCGGCGATTCCGACGGCGTCGCCCTTGTGGTCGGAGGTGTTGGGGTAGAGCAGCATGTAGGGGAACTTGCCCGGCCCGTTGCGGTTCTTGAGCTGGGGGTCTCTGTTCATGGCCACCACGCCGCTCTCGATGTCCGTCAGCCGCGCGCCGAACCGCTTGAACGCATCCAGCGCCTTGGCGTCCGACGTCCACTCCGGCGTGTCGCGCTGGCCGAGGTACACCTCGTCGGAGGAGTGCTTGGACAGGATCTCAAGCAGCGTCATGCCATATATGGCCTGTATCTGCATGGTAATGGTGCGGACGAACACCTTCTCCGGCTCGCGCTCCAGCTGCGCGTACTCCTCGGTGCCCGGCTCCGGCATCGGCCGCCGGCTCACCGACGGGCGGTTCGGGAGGTAGCCCGCGTACGGGTACTGCCCGAAGTTGACGGCGGCGTGCAGCGCGGACCCGGTCCAGATGATGGTGGTGCAGGCCTTGCCCAGCTCCGCCACCGTCTGCATCTTGGGCCACCAGGCCGCGTCCTTGAGGTCGCCGTGCCCGACCTCGCGCACCTCCTTCCACCACGCCTGCAGCTCCACGTCGCCCTGGAGCACGCCGTCGTTGGGGTAGTAGATCGCCAGGTACTCGGCCACCCACTGCTCGATGGCGTGCCAGATGGCCAGCCCGTCCGTCGCGTACGGGTAGTCCTCGATCAGCAGCCGCACCTTGTACGGGCTAGACGGGTCCGCCACCGCCACGCCCCTGCATCGCATCGCACGATTATTACGGCATTATCGCCCGGTTCTTAACTGTGATTGATTTGTGTGATTTTAGTTACTGCGCACCTCTTGATTAGATCGTCGGGGAGGGCCTGCTCGGTGAACTTCCAGTCCTTGTAGAACACGGACGACATCTCGAGCGCGAACTTGCGCGGGAAGACGGTCATCTCGAAGATGCCGCCGCCGTTGATGAGCGTCTGCCGCGCCAGCGCGTTGATGTTCATCGTGTCGCGGAAGTGCGGCTGGAGCAGCTTGTGCACCGGGTGCGTCACGCTCAGCTGCCGGTTCGTCGCGATCACGAACGGCTCCATCACGGCGTGCGTGTTGAGCCAGTGGCTGATCAGCTGGTGCCAGCAGTAGTCGTTCACGTTCACGTAGGCCTTGGCGAGCTGCCACACCCACGACTCGACGCCGGTCGACGCGGGCGTGTACACCCTGCTCGTCGCGGTGGTGAGGCCGCCCTGGATGTGGGGCAGGCTCAGCTCGATGGCCAGTGGCGCAAGGGTGCCGTCGCCTCGCAGGAAGAGCAGCGTCCTGGTCGCGTAGATGAAGTTGTCCTCGAGGTTGTTGATGTCGATCAGGAACGGCATGAAGCGGTCGTGGTGGTCCAGGATGTAGAGCCTGTTGCTGGCTAGCGCCTGTGGCACGGTGAGGCCCTCGAGGTTCTTCTCGATGTGCGCCGCCGTGATCGTGCTGGTATGGTCGCCGTACTTGCTAGGATCAAGAGTGCTTTTCGGAGGGAACTCCTGCAATGAGTAGTACAATTAATATTCACAACAGTTGGTATTTGTTAGAGACTTTGTGCCATGTGCAGTGGTCGATCGATCGTTCACTCACCGTGAGACGCGCGATGATCAACGGGTTCACGCCGGCCAGGATCTCCCTCGCGAACTCCTCGTCGGTCATCCAAGCTTTCTTGTCCTCTGCAAGCAACATGGCAGAACGCAAGTACAGCCAAATTAGGCGACTTGTCATCCATGGCATGGGTAGACGAGATGTGAATAATGCGGGGACGGTTAATTTGAACCCTTGATGATGTGCGGCATGGGGAGCTTGAGGAGGTAGTCTCCGCCGACGGGGAGGAGGTCCTTGACGAGCTGGAGCGGGAAGCGCTTGCGCATCTCCTCGAGCGCCGGGATGTTGGGCAGCTTGAGGCCGCCCTCGTAGAGCTTGAGGATGTCCTCGAAGGAGTCGAACTCGCCGGGCGTGAGGTCGACGTACGTGCGGATGGCCGGCACGATGCCGTCGACGAGCGCCTTGATCGAGTAGCCGAGGAAGTCCGTCATCTTGAGGTGGCCGAACCGCTCGTCGTGCGGCACGTAGATGTCGTCCAGCAGCGACGGCCGGCTCTCCGAGGTGGGGTCTGGTCAAGAACACGTGCGTGGTGGGCCCACTTGTCAGTGGCTGTAGTCGAGACTCGCGAGGGATCAGATCAGAAAGAAACGCACCGGTTCTTGTGGGCTTGCGGCCGGTGCGGCCGCGGCGCGGGTAGGGATGGTCCTTGGAGCCGCCGAGTGTGGCTCGGGGGTTGCCGCTGTCGGGCTCGCCGAGGTCGTTGTAGACGTCGTAGCGGTACACGCGGTCGTGCACCTGGTACGGCCCCTGCTGGTCGTCGCCCCTCAGGTTCCGGAGCTCGTCGTCGCGGTATGGCTTCAGCGCCGCCGGCATCTGGCTCGGCAGGTACGTCTGCGTATGCGCGCGTGGTCAAGGGCCAAGTGAAGCACATATATATTTCCATTGAACACATCTAAACACGGTGGCTAACTAGACGACTGGCTCAATAAATCAATCAATGAACTCACGTCGTTGGCGAAGAAGACGCGGTTGTAGCGGTACTTGGAGGCGGGGTAGACCCAGGAGTTGGCGACGAACACGACGGTGCCTCTGCCGGGGACGTTGTCGAGGGTGATGGTCTTGAGGAAGAACTCGGCGGCGTGGTTGTTCTTGACGATGATGGCGCCCGGCACGCCGAGCTTCTCCACCTCCCACTCGAACGTCACGCCGAACTTGGACTCGCCCGTCGTCAGCGACGGCAGGCTCGTCAGCCACTGCTCCAGGCTCGCCTCCGCGCCCACCTTGCCGCGGTTCCCGTTGTCTGCACACGCGCCCACGCACGTCAGTGCGCCGCATCACGCATGCACGTGTCACATCGAGATATGTGCTTAAAGAGTCTATAGATAGTTACGTGCATATAATTTATCCTTTTTTATTTGTGCTAGCTCTAGTTTTGATTTATTAAATTAAATGTGTCCTTTTTTCAGTTCAAAAACAAAATGTGTCCTTTTTCGCCATTGTCTCAAGCATCCATTTTGTCCTTTTCTTTCTTGTTGTTCCTCTGTTCTTTACTTCTTTCTATGGTCCGTCGAAGACCGGCCTACAAGCTGAGTCTCAACAGAGAGAGAGAGAGAGCGCTCAGTACTGGGGTCGACGATGGCGGAGCTGATGAGCTGGCAGGTGACGCCCATGCCGAGGAACTCGGTGATGCCGTCGAGGACGGTGGCGCTGAAGTCGGTGAGTTCGAGCACGTTCTTGCGCATCAGCACCACCGACCCCTTGAGCAGCGCATTGTTGTTCCCCGTCAGCTCGCCGATGATGGCGCTCAGCATCTTGCCTCTAAGTAGGTAGCAACTACTGCTAGTGGTGCTTTTGCTGGTTTATATTTGCAGTGGATGTGTGTGAGAGCGTGAAGAGCGACCCGGCTATTTATAGAGGGACTAGGGGGGAGCGCGTGGGCTAGTGTTGGGCACTGTTCAGAGCCTGAACGTGACAAAACGATTTGATTATTAAGAGAACAAGACAAGATATCAATTTCCCATCAAAAAGATCAGATTTCTATTTCCCATAAAAAAGATAGCTTGGGATGACGACACGGCTGGTAAAAGATTGAATCAGGGGCAATTACATCGTTTGCGTCCCTAGAGTTTTTCGGTACTAAATCCTAATGCTAACGAACTGATCTCAAATATTTACTTCGCATACAAATATTTAGAAGTCAATATAATGACGTACAACTAGATAAAACAATGCTACATTAGTTATATAGTAGCAGGGATGGTGGTAAGGAGGCTATTCCTCACCAAGATGGCCTCCTATTCCTGTCCCCGTTGGATTGTGTTGCTTGCAATAATCCGATTAGAATCTTAATGCATATGCCTCATTATAAGCCACCACGTTCACTCTCTTTTCTCCATCCATTTTCTCCAACTGTATTTTTAGGAGAAGTTTTTAACAAAAAAATATACATGTTATGTATTTGTTTAAGAGAGAGTCTTATGAAACCTAAAAAAGTTACAGTGTGAGCAAATACCAAAAAGCCTATATGCAAGGAGATTGGATCAAAGATTAATAAAAACTTGGTCCTCTAGTGTTCTCTCTCAATTATTTTCTGTTGTTTTTTGTTGATTGGTTGCATGAATTATATTAGTGATGTTATTTCTCAACTGTTACAAATAATCTTGACTCTGAGTCCAAGACGAAGTTAAGTCCGTCTCCGTGTGTAACTCAAGTAGAAGTCGACTCCTACTTAGAGTTCAAATAGATGTGCTAGTTAAGCTATATATTGAGATACTTGTATCAGTTTAAGAGAGGGGAGCAAGTAAGAGAATAGAGAAATTCAGAAATTCTTCCGTGTTCTGTCAGTTTATTTGTGATGTGTGCATTTTCTCCTAGGATAAAAAGTAACAATTGGTATCAGAGCTAGTCGAGCCTAGGTGAGAGCCGAGAAGCTAAAAAAAGGGGAAAGTCCAAACGACTTCAGTTTTTCTTCCGTCCGTGCAAAGAAATCTCTAAGATCAGAAGCAGCACATCAAAGCGCAAGCGACAATTATGTCAACAGAAAATTTAGACATTATCAGAGTTGCGAAGCGTATATTCTCGAAGTTCCCAAGATTCACCTCAAGGTAGCCTGATTTTTTGATCTGTGCCCAAGATCATGTCACGTTTTTCGGGAAGTGGTGTCACCTGGGATGATGCATTATTTAGTATGACGGCGAAGGAGAGTTTCATTGTCATGCTGCATTATCCGATGCTCACGACAAGCAATTATGCAGCATGGGCAATCAAGATGAAGGTGTATATGAGGGCTCAAGGAGTATGGGACGCGATCGAGAACGGCAACGTTGACGTGCGCAAGGATCAGATGGCATTGGTGGCCATCTATCAGGGTATCCCAGAGGAGACGCTCTTCCTACTGGTCGAAAAGGAGACGATAAAAGCTGCGTGGGAGGCGTTGAAGACGATGCATCTTGAAACTGATCGTGTGAAGGAAGCAAAGGTACAAACTCTTAGAACCGAGTTCAGAGTGCTGCGTATGAAGAAAATGGAATCGATCAATGACTTCATCGTCTAGTTAGTGATCATCGCTAACAACATATGAGCTCTTAACGAGAAGATGAGAGAGCCATACGTGGTAAAAAAAATTGATCGGAATATGGAATGTGCGCTTCCGACGTGGCGCGGTGTACGAGCTTGTTTTATCTTTTGTGATTAGCGTTTGTCCGTGAAAACCGGTTCGACTCGTGCACAGATAATTGATGGGAAATTGCAACCGTACATGATTCATGAATATAATTGAAACATCTGCAGTTGAATATGGGATACGAGGTAGAGGTAATTGTTAGTTGGAGGTAAAATCTTAATCGAAAGAAAAATGGAGTTGCTCAAGAAATAAATTCTAGCATCTAGCAAAGCAACGTTCGCTACGAGGGATTAGAAGTTCCTATGTTAATCGAAAGAAAAAAAAAGCAAAAAGAAAAAATAGCACCACTACCTTAGTAGATCTAAATTATAATAGTTTAGATTACTAGTAAGGTGCCCGTGCGTTGCAACGGAAAACCAAATAAGTGATGCATACTATCATTAGGATATTAGATAATTAGTGCAAAGTACAATAATTTTGAGTAGCAAACTGAAGATGTGACTAATACAATAGGCTTGTTTACCCTATGGATTCAAAATAACATTGTTATCCCAAATCAGATGAGAGAAAAAAAGTTGAACCTATTGAATTTAACTGAAGTAAAAAAGAATGGAAACAATAATAAGTTGTTCTGACTATATTTACATGTATTCTATAGAGAAGAAATCTTCTTGTCCAATATTCAGGGATGATGTAAATAAGTTAAGTTTCTACAGGACAATGGCATGGTTAAATTCAGAGAATTTAAAAGCCTTATATTGAATTCAACAAAAAAACACAACCAATCTTTGATTTCAATTTCCTGAAGGGCATAAAATAGACAACTCAATATACAGGACAAAGTTTGAAATTGTAGAACATATGAAAGGAGATCGACCTAAGACATTGATGACATAGACTTTCTCTTGTAGCAGCTTCTTTCATATCTTTCCCAAAGTGACCAATTTCAGTCATAACTTTCGTCCCAAAGCTGAGTCTGCAGGATTAAAATGAGATATGCTCAAAAGAATTTTTAAAAATGACATTAAGCTTATTTATTTGCTCTGAAGGAACCAAGTGAACAACGGAGGAAAAATATTGTATAAAGTATAGAAACACATTAAATAAAGGGAATGCATATCTGAAATAATACAATGATCTAACAAGCAAAGAAAGCAGGATTTCGGAAGGATGTTCCTACAAATAAAACTTTTGTGGAAGCTTTTACGCTAGATCCTCAATTCCATGAGGCACACCTGCTTTGTCCCGTTATCCGGCATATATGGAAAGAAATCAATGAGCAATTTAAATAAGGATGTTTACTGTGCTTGAGCTTACGCAACAAAAGTTACACAACCCGAAGCCATGTGGAGGCAACTTCAACTCACCATGATCTCAGTATCTAAACATTTCAAGGAAAGTAGCCCTTGGCAAACAAACTCTAAGCAAATTAACAAGGTCATCCAGATACATAATTGTAACTTAGTTACTGCTACATTCCCTAAAAAACTTAGTTGCCATATCGCATTTCAAAGTTAAGGAAAGTCAAAATAAGTCACCATCTTGAGCAAAACATCGCTTTTATCCGTATGTTAATTTTCCTATGAAAATGTTTAAGATCCTTATGAATATCAAGCCGATTATCATGGTTCAACAACTTGGCAAAATAACCCGACTCCATTGATGCATGTTGATCATTAGTGAGAAATCCTTAGAAACAACCCATTAGTGAGTAGATCAAGATGGTGATCTTTCCTAGAGATTAATGTTAATTTATTACACTTTAATGTGTAAGAAGCAATGAAGTATACGCTCCACTGAAACCAGTACCACATTATTTCATCAGTAACAAGTTTTCCAAATACAACTGAATATGTATCCACTGCATTGCAAGCAAGAATGTACATTGTACAATATCACAAATGCTTATGAAGAATTCAGTTTTTCAATTGAATGTTGCTCTGGTAAAAAGAAAAAAAAAGACAGAGTGCCCTATATTACTTTAAAATACAAGTGTTGCAGTGACCTAATATACTCATACATGTTCCAGTAACTGCATATAAAATTGGTCTATCTAGAATGCATGTTTGTTTGTCGAATGACAACACTCTTAAGTTACTACCAGAACATGCATTTCTTTCTTTTGAAATATTTTACTAATCATAGCCACATGGTCTGCAAGCTGGATGATGCCAAAATAAGCAGTTCTATGCTATTGTAAATAAGAGGTTTGCCATCTAACAAACTAAACATGAAAATTACCAACATTTCTTAAATTTCTTTCAAGATTTTTTGGAGTAGATCACCCATGAGCACTTCTTAGCCCAAGAACCGCTTGGTTGGACTACTTGCACAATTACGATGTTTTATACCAGCATCAAAGCTGCGATATGCACAACGCAACATGCTCATGAATCATGATATGATACTATGATATCGATAGAACAAATACACAAATCGAGAGATGACGTGGGCGTACCACAAGGACGAAGCCCGATTAGCGATGGGCCCCAAAAGTGGGTGGTCTTGGTGATGCCCTTCCGGCGCGTCGGGTGAGGCGACGGGCGCGGCGGCGGCGCGCGAGAGGGGAAGGGGAGGGGAAGGTGGCGCGCGAGAGAAGGGGGAGGTGGCGGCGCGGAGGAGGGGGGGATGCGGCGGCGAGGAGGGAGAGGGGTGGGGGAGTAGGAGGCGACAGTGCGGGGGGACGGAGAGGGGCGGCGCGCAGGGGTTAGGGAGTAGGGAGGAGGCCGTGGGGAGGCGGAGGGGAGGAGGCGAGGGTGGCACGGCGGCGGGGAGGAGGCCGGTGGGGGAGGCGGAGGGGAGGAGGCGAGGGCGGCGCGGCGGCGGGAGGAAGAAACCAGGCGAAGGAGAGCGGGAGAGGCGGAGGGTGAGGGGTGGCGGGCGAGAGGATGGGGGGCTCTGCGCTGCGAGGGGACCGGGAGAGGATTAGGGCTTGAGCGCGCGAGCGAACGGCCGGATCGGCGATCGGACGGCGTAAAGCGAAGCGCGGGAGGAGCGGAGCGGAGTAACTTTTACGGTTAGGATTTTATCTCGTAATCAGATCGGAGGGTTGAGAGGAGAGGAGTGATGACGGACCAACCACCAATTGCTTCTTTTATAATAGTAAAGAAATAGAAATTTTCTAGTTGTTTCAATTGTGTAATAACAAGTGCACATATATGTTCAATAGTAGGCATAAAAGTTGTATAGCAAATACAACTCTAGTGTGTGTGTGTGTGTGTGTGTGTGTATATATATATATATATATATATATATATATATATATATATATATATATATATATATATATATATATATATATATATATATGGGTGTAATTACACCAGTGTTGAAAATTTTTTATAGAGTATATATATATATATATATATATATATATATATATATATATATATATATATATATATATATATATATCGTATCTTACAAACGTAGGGAGTATCTCGTATAACTAAGAGTATGTACGTGTAGTATACAGTATTTAAGATCATCTAGGTGGTATGTATATTTTTTTAGATATACTCCTTTTTATGTACGTATATGAAGGTATTTACAAAATACGCTAAAAAGTATGGATTCCCTTGTAATTTTTTCATGTGATTCATATTGGAGTATCTTATATTTAGTATATGAGCATACCTAAAGTGATAAATGAATATTTCAAGTTTGTTTAGGTGGTATATTAGAGGTGGGTGTAATTACACCCGGGTGTAGAAAGTATTTTTCCTATATATATATATATATATATATATATATATATGTGTGTGTGTAATGTTTTCTAGCAATGCAATTACATAGACAATTCGTCTAGTTCCTATAAAAAAGTATTAAAGTTGTATATCAAGTACAAGTATATGTTTCGATATAAACGTATACAATGTAGTACTCCTATCGTCCCTCAATATAAGTCCAAGTCTAGCATACACACAGACGAAGAAACACTGAATCTAAGAAAAAATTAATACAAATAAACTATATATACCTTTATATGAGAACATACTATAACTACTTATCTACTTTTTTTTTACGTTAAAGTAGGTATATAGAGTGAAAACATTATAATAATTATATTTTGAATCTTTTACTGAATTTATATTGTAGAACGGTGTTTTCCAAGACCAAACAAGCTATTTTAACCTGGAACCAATGAGTACGTTTATTATAATATTGCAGTTCTATCAAGCAGTCAAGACAATCGGAGTATCTAACACGAGGCTAAGCAGTAAGCATGGATTAACAAGACCTACGTAGGACATCAAGCGTGATCCACAACCAGCTTAGGCCGCGTTCAAGTAAGGTTTCGTCGCCGCGATCGGCGTTTCGAACACTGTACAGTGATTGGTAGGTACTATTCATATTTTGTCTGTTTCTCTTTTTTTTTGTTTTTTCGAATTTTTGTGTTTTGTTTTTTTTCCTGTATTCCTTTGCATTGTTCGCTCTAGATTAACGTGCTGTTTTTATTTTTATATTTTTTTAAATTTAATTATACTCAATAAACCAACTCATTTCTGATGTTTTTTCAACAACTACTGATGTTTTTCAGCAAAAACCAAAAACCATCGTTATTCCGATCACCCCCTTAATTAGTAGAACCTAACAATTAATTTGAATATTTAACAGGAGGCTAAGTATGGACTAGCAAGAGTTGTTTAGGACAGCAAGCGCGTGATTCACAACCATCTTGCCTCTTCTTCTTCTTCAAATTCTTTAATGCATTTGATGCCGGATTGATTGGTCACGTCAAGCTATAC
This sequence comes from Melocanna baccifera, assembly GCA_036346265.1. Classification (NCBI taxonomy): domain Eukaryota; kingdom Viridiplantae; phylum Streptophyta; class Magnoliopsida; order Poales; family Poaceae; genus Melocanna; species Melocanna baccifera. The sequence goes on from CM070682.1 coordinate 37,885,587, forward strand.
AGGCAAAGAGATAAGGGCATCTGAAGTGTATAAGGTCTCAATGGGTCTTAAGGTGGACCCCATCTAATTCTTAAGGTCCTCTCTGTTATGTTTATGACCACCACTGGGCTCTAAGGAAGGGTCCCACTTAGGAGAGAGAAGGACAGAATATATAAGAAAAATTGTATTTTAATGCTTATGGCCAGGTCTTTAGCTTGAGAGCTGATCTTAAGCCTTTTTTTGCTTATAGCTTTTTTAAGGTCAACCTTGTAATGTATAAGGTTGACCTTAAAGTGACTAAGACCTCCTTTTTCATACACTATGACTGTCCTAAGAACGATACTGCCCAAAAAGGCAGACATGCGTGCATCGCGTGGCGTGGGGGAGAAGTAATAAAGATTCCTTAAGACAATTTGCATTTTATTTCAAACACAAACAAAAAAAAAGAGTGTACGTCAACTGCTCCTGGCCAACTCGACCCAGCAATTTATTTCGAGATCGAAGCACAACTCACTGTAATCACAACTAGCCGGACGCCTCGGTGCTGGCCGGGGATAAAACGATTGAGCTGGGATCCCTAGCTAGGAGTTCTTATCCAGTGAAGCCTGTGAATTTCAACTGATCAGCCGAGCACTTCAGATTCAACTTTTTTTTTTACCGAGCCTGGGTGAATTATTTCCCCCAAACGGGAGGGGTCCGCACACGACTCACGAGGTACTCGCACAAGACAGGGCATGTGCTGGTGTACTAGCTCGTACACCGCGCCACGTCGGAAGCGCACTCTCCATACTTCGATCGAGCCCATGCAATGTGCACGCTGTCAAGAAACTTTAGGGTTTCAGTGACGATAAATACCTAAATTATTTCAACTCTATTCTTCTATAAATATAAAGATTTTATGCCATATAATATGTAGACAACAAGATTAATAAAACCCTCGCTCTTGATACTCTATTCCCTGATCTTATGTGATTGATCGTTTCCGATCATTGGGATTGTATTACCGTTCATCGATCTACTCCGATTCTCAACACATTATCAACAGAGTCTGTACAACAGTGCACGGTATGCAATTTTTCCAAACCAATCTACTTTGCATTGCAGTCCATATTCCTCAATTTGAGATTGAATTTATATACCTCTAGCAATGCAATGTATGGTCAACCTTAATTGTTTATGACTGATCTGAAACCATACGTATGAGATTTACAATACAATAGAATGGTTTCTCTAGCATCTAGTCTTTTAAAGTACACCTCAGATTAGAATCCAGGACAATGCAAATTACATCCATGAAATATCTGTCGAGATCAGTTGTACGCATACCAATCTAGACATAGTTTTGAACCATGATCACACTGTAATTCGGATGGTATATTACTCACTAGATAATAGATCAGCTGGTATCTTGGTTAACCACATAGATGAACCGAAATTACGATTTGGAATCAATAAACCAATACTTTGGATGAACTCGATGACTGCGGCCACTGTCGCGCCCAAGTGCCCGCCGCATATGCCTGCGCACCGGCCCCGCAGGCCGCCGCCGCACTCGGACTCGCTCGCACCTGGCCGCATCGGTGCCCTCGCCCGAAGCCTGAGGCCGCCGCCGTTGCGCCACAACTCGGCTGCTCCGCCGCCGCTGGTGCGCTGCCGCCCCCGCGATAGGCCGTAGCCGATGCGCCGCCGCTGGTGCACTCCCGCCCCCGCGATGGGCCGCAGCCGATGCGCCGCCGCCGGTGCGCCCCGCGCTGGACCTGCACGCTCCACCGCCAGCGTGCCGCGCTCCGTGCCGGGTCCCCCCCGCCGGTGCGCCCCCGCGCTGGACCTGCACGGGCCTCCGCGCCCCGTGCCGGGTCCCCCCCGCCGGTGAGCCCCGCGCTGGACCTGCACAGTCCACCGCCAGCGTGCCGCGCCCCGTGCCGGGTCCCCCCCGCCGGTGCGCCCCGGCCGCCGCTTGCTGCGCCCGACGCGCTGATGCCCGCCCGACCTCCCGCATGCAGATCCGGAAAAAGGGGAGGTGGGGCGGCAGTTGAGGCCGGGGGAGGCGGTTGCGGCCGGGGTGGTGGAGCGGAGTTTTCGGCAAGGGGGAGAAAGTTCGGCCGAAATTGAAGGGGGGGAAGGTGTGGCCGAAAATGAGGGGGTGTGGAATGTAAGAAATATCATAGGGAGAGAAGTAATAAAGATTCCTTAAGACAATTTGCATGTTATTTCTAACACAAACAAAAAAAAAAGAGTGTACGTCAACTGCTCCTGGCCAACTCGATCCAGCAATTATCTCGAGATCGAAGCACAACTCACTGTAATCACAACTAGCCGGTCGCCTCGGTGCTGGCCGGGGATAAAACGATTGATCTGGGATCCCTAGCTAGGAGTTCTTATCCAGTGAAGCCTGTGAATTTCAACTGATCAACCGAGCACTTCAGATCCAACCCTTTTTTTTACCGAGCCTGGGTGAATTATTTCCCCCAAACGGGAGGGGTCCGCACACGACTCACGAGGTACTCGCACAAGACAGGGCATGTGCTGGTACACCGCGCCTAATCACGAAAGATAAAACTAGCTCGTACACCGCGCCACGTCGGAAGCGCAGTTTCCATATGTGCATGCAATGTGCATGCAACACGAGCCCATGCAATGTGCATGCAACACGAGCCGACCAGCACGGCACATGTCGACGTCGCGTTCCGTGTGTAGCAAGAGTGGCTAGCCAACTACGCGCGTCCGAGCAGGCACGTACTGCCGCCGTCACGTGTCCACATCTCTTCATGAGAGGACAGCTTGTGTCTCTTCCTTCTTTAATTACAGTTCATATCAGAAAATTTTGTTGTATTGGTATGATAAAGACGGTACCTGTCTCTCCGTTGTACCTGACCTAATGGGGTGCTATTATCTAAACATGAGAGTCTTTAAGAGAGGCAAATAAGTCACAAATGAAAGAATTAAACACCACCTTTGTTTTATGTGATAGAGGCTAGAATGTCAGGTAATGGGGTGTTTTTTTAGGATGCGGCCGATGGCTTTTAGGCACCGTTCAATTGAGTTTCTGACTTCTAACTTCTATTTTTTTACTATTCATTAATTTTATCTTTATCTTTATCTTTTTTATTTTTTGGGCTTTTTTGTCTTTTCTTTTTTTCTGTATTCCTTTGCATTGTCCGTGATGAGCTCACATATTTTTTCTATTTTTATTTTTTTAAAATTTAATTATACCAAATAAGCCAACTCAGTTACAGTAAAAAAACCATAATCCAGCGCTATTCTGAACACCCCCTTAGTTACTGCTAATGATTTTTATCTGCGCTTTTTGACATTATAGCGGACGTCGAAGACGTCGACGCTGATGACGTACATGGTTTTGGGATCAGAAAACCGTTTAGAGAATCCGTTTTAAAATACAATTCTATTTTGATGTTTGACTTTAACCGTAGTTAAGAAAACCGGACCGGAGATTGAACCGGTGGAGTCACCGGTTCACTGGTCTTACCGTCGATTCAACCGGTGAACCGTCGGTTCAACATGAGCAGTAGAACTATCAGCACTGCCGGTTCAACATGACCATTTTCACTGCTGGTGCCACAAACATGACCATTTACTGTTAATAAACAAAACTTGCAGTGAGATCACAGTGACCTAGAAGTAACATTTTGAGATATAGTTTGGTAGTACTATGGAATAACAATTGAAGTCCCTTCGAAAAAATAACACTAAAGGAAAAAAAGATCACATACTGATGTGAGTACAAGCTTGTTAAATGTTCAATAGCACAGAATAATTTTTTAAAGTCAAACTACAAGAAAAGGTTCAGCAGTGAAATTCGACAAACATTATTTTTGGAATCTCTACTTACCACCAGAGCTACGGTTCAATCAGACAGGCACATGACATGCGCAATTAGGGGACGGTGTCAATTCTATACTACTTTGCCCTATTCTAGCTTCAACACAGAAGGACAATTACTCTGTTCTCCTCAGATTAAGGTATCAAGTTACACACCCTTGGATGGCCAAATGCACAAGGATCTATTTTTGTTTGGACTTTGGAACATACAAATAGGAAAATACGGAGCACACAATCCATGGTAAGTAGTAAGTAGCAACTTCAAATTACGCACGGGCAGGCAACAAATAGCAAGGTTCATTAGTAGATAACTCAATCATGCCCCGTCTTCTCATCCTTTGCCATATAACTTATTATATCATCACCAATAATCCCCCAAAACTCAACACGAAACCACAGGGTTCCTTGCACCACCACCATGCCTTATCCATTATTTCGGCATTCCAGTCTACTAGTCCAGCCATCCGATTTCAAAGTAAATTCCTAGTTAATTCGTCAGTTAACTCATGTTATTCAATTCCAAAGGGCATGAACCATATAGGCCTATTGCCTATATCTAAAAACTAAAATTCCCAAAAACCTATGTCTAAAATTCCCCTTCTTTTCGCAGTTTGATTACGACTACCAAGAAGATGATCAGCTACCTCGGGCATGATCTTCTTACGGCGCTGGGAGAGGTCGAGCTTGGCCTTCTCGAGCGTGACAACGCCAAACACACCGTACTGCTTCCGGCCCTTCATCACCAGTGAGCCGCGCGGCTGCATGGAGGCGAGCGCTGCCGCCCCCGCACCAAAGGCGGACGCCGCAAGGTAGTGCTCGAGTGAGGAGGCGGCATCGGACCCATCACGCCCAGCCCCCGAGCGAGACGCGACGGAGGCGGAGACGGCAAGGCCAACCACCCCGTGCTAGCGGCGGGGGCGGGGGCGGCGCGAGGGGAGGAGGCGGAGGAGGCTGGTGGTCGGGTTGGGGTAGGACGGGTGGCGGTGGGCGTGGGCATGGGGGAGGGTAGGGTGGAAAGCAGCAAGGGACACCATGGGAGGAAGGGTTGGCAGGCCACAGTGGTCGACGCCCCTTAGGCTCATAGTCACGGGGTGATGGCTGACGGGAGGGTATTTTTTTTTTTACCTTTTTCCAATTTTGCCTCTAAACCCAGCCACAACTGGGGGTATTTTGGTCATTCGTAGAAACCGCTCGGTTCGATGAAAACCGTCCGGTCCACTGGTTCTTGTAAAAACCGGCCGGTTCACCCAGTTTTTTTGGTCCGATTACGCAGACGGTCTTTTAACTAAACCGACCCGGTGCATTGTCTGGTTCCGGGTTTTTCCGGTTCAACCGACGGTCCAATCCGGTTTTCTTAACTATGTTTTTAACTTCTAAAGAAACCATAAATCAAAAGTAGAAGCCAAAAGCAAAAAAAAACTACATCAATACCGAGCGGAGGGAGTATAGGCATGGGATCGCTGCTTTTCAATTGATCACCTTAAAGGTATCTCTAATAGTGTCATCTTAGCTGTCTCTTAATTATATTAAATGAGTAAAATCTTATATAGAGATGAAAGAATGTGAGACTAGATAATATGCTGTCTCTTATGCAAGAGATGACTTGAGCTCGTAAACCAACGCAAAATAGTGAGAGTGTGAAGGCAAGAAGTTACGGTGAAAATAATATAAAATACTTAAAGGAATAATTTATTATTAAAGAGATTGCCTTTAATATTATCTTTAGATAAGATGAATGCTTTAAAAATAATCTTAAAAAAATAAACTATTATACATACCCAACTCTTCATATTCAAATTTACCGAGCCTGGGTGAATCCGCACATGACTCACGAGGTAAAATATGTAGTGAGATTCCCTACAAATTAATTACCACAGTCTTGGTCTTATGTAGTTACGTTTTGCATAGTGGTTTTCAAAACCCAAAAGCAATTAATTAAACAGAGCGGGGCCACTAATCTCATGCGTAACTTTCTTTTTCGCCTTCAAAAGATAAACTTCAATTTGGCTTTTTTATGACTTATGACTTTTTTCATAGTAGCTATCTTATTTTATACTATAATTGCTAGTAGGTTTTTTGGTGTAATTAAATTTTTTTAAAAAAATAGAAAAATAAGTTAGTCTATCACGAACAATTCAAAAGAATACGGAAAAAAGGCAAAAAGCCTAAAAAAACCAAAATACCATAAAATAATAAAATTAAGAAACAATGAACTAGAAACCAGAAGCTGAAACTAAAACGAGCGGGGTATTTTGTTTTTGGAGGGCCAATTTTTCTTAATTACCGGACGACAAGTAATTAAGTCGGCTGTCTTAATTAATTGTTTATACATACTATTTGTTTGAATTTTTAGATATATAAATTGAGCTCAGAAAACTATAAAATTTTGTGTGCAGCCTCCCAACACAATATGATTAATTGTGTAATTTTTTCATAATTTTATCCACCCTAAATGTTGCTTAAAAATTCATACGATTATGGCATTTGTAGTTGTTGTTACATATAGAAGACGAGCTCCAAAAATTACAAAATTTTATATGCAATCTCCTGACATAGTCATCCTAATTATCTAATTTTTTGGGGAATTTTATATACTCTAGATTTATCATGTTAATTCATGTTAACTTAATCATAATTAGCATATGCGATGCTCATTTAAATCGTAATTGAGATCATATGTCGCACGACCACCATACGGTGGCCATCTTTTGTAGTATATGGCATCCCTCCTTTGCACATTTGTCGTTCCCTTGCTACCCCCCCTTTTCCGCTCCCTCTTTCGGACATATGTTGGCTTGTCCATGCCGTCCTCCCTTGTCCGCTCTCTCGCCCATACAAATGTCACTCTGTCCATGCCATCCCTCCTTGCCAGCCCCTTTGCCCGCACAAATGTTAGTCTATCCACGTCAACTCCCCTCGTCTACACATATATCACTCTTATCATACCTTCCCCCATCGTCCGCGGTGCTACGTGTCGATAATGAGTCCGTAATTTTCAGTGGCAACGCACCGGGTTCTCTTTTCGCTTGACCTCAAATACGAAGCTCTCGTAGTCACTCATCGCTCACCTCAACTGTGTTTCGCTTCTTGAAGAAAGAAGAACCTTCTCCATCCTGCAGTCTTGGCGGCGCGCGCGTCCTCTGCAACCTGGGTGGCGGTCTCTGCCGGGGAGGCGCGGGCCTTGGCGGCGGCGGCGAGACGTGTGTCGTGTGCCATCTTGGCAGCGCGAGTGTCCTCTGCAGCTTGGGCGGCGCCTCTGCCGTGGCGGCGGCAGGAGAAGAAGAGGAGGCCGGCGGTGGTTCGCCGGGCATGGCGACCGTGGGGTAGGGTTAGGGTTTGAGCGGAAGCATCTGGTCACGGAAGGACCATTCTGATACCATGTAAGAGATGAGTATGGTGCGGAAATAGTAGATTGATTATGGAGGATGGATGATTACATATATATAGGCAAGGATGACCTAAGGTATGGCTTATAGAAACAGAACCAATCAACGGTGATCCTTGCCTATAATAATTCAATCATAATCAAGAGTAGGCACAAGGGCCATAAGGCACCAGCCGAGCAGCCCAAAGGGCCGGCCGGCATAAGTTGTCTAACAAATATGAACTACATATGAACAACATAAATATAAAACATAAGATGATTAGAAGTACACAATGATTTTGAGGACAAGATCAATGCTGCCGTCTTCCCAGGTCTGCAAGGTGGGCCTCATAATCATACCATTACTGGCTTGGCTGTTGCGCTTAAGCAGGTCTGCACTACTTCTGTTCCCTAATGTTTTATATTACTTTCTATTTCATATTGTTTGCCTTTGCCTAAGGCTCTAAGCTGTTGTTTAACTTTCAGGCAACTACTCCGTTGTACAGAGCTTATCAAGAGCAAGCTATGAGTAACTGTGCTAGATTTGCACAGGTATTTGTGGTTACAATTTGCTAGAAATATTTGTCTAGGAGAATTAGACTTATGATACCTGCTAACTCAATATGATGAGTAACCCATATATGGTTTATGTTAGCAGCAGCTTTTAGAAAATCCTAGTAGGTTACATCTACAGTTTGTTTTGTCTTGTTCTTTATTTCAATGTACTTTGTTGGGATAGGATATTAAATAGTATGATTAATGCTGGTATTTTTTCCATTTTCATTCACCTTAGGATGTTATGAAATGCAAATATATAGTTCTTCAAAATGATTAATTGTGCTTTTTAAGTTTGAACAACTTCCTTATTTGATATGGCAATATTGTTATTTCCAGAGCTTGACTGCAAAAGGCTACGAGCTTGTCTCTGGTGGAACTGATAACCATTTAGTCTTGGTGAACCTCAAGAATAAGGTAAGATAGAAATGTGTTTGGCTTTGAATGTTTTGTGATTTTGGAATTTATCTGTCACTTTTTCTCTTCATCAACAATAAACCTTTCAGTTGATTCGTTTTTAACGATGTTGGTTGATATCCATCTGACGTGAACCTTAGCAGTTGATGTATACATCGTAGCTAAATGTGCTAATTACAGCAAAACTTAGTTGTTTCTAAATTCTTATGTCATGTCAGGACAATTATAATCCTTTTCCAATTTCATGCGTAGGGAATAGATGGTTCAAGACTGGAGAAGGTATTATAAAACCTGCATATTGCAGCAATCAAGAACACAGTTCCTGGTGATGTTTCAGCTGTGGTACGAGGAGGCATCAGGATGGGTAAAGTCTGTTCTCATATAATAATATATTATTATTATTAAATTTAGTTTGCAAACAATTATTACTAGCTCTGATCTTACAGGAACCCCAGCGCTTACATCAAGACGATTTGTTGAGGAGGACTTCGCTAAGGTTGCTGACTTCGATGCGGCAAGTGAACTTGGCCTTGAAGGCGGGTGCGCTCAACCTGGTGTTAGAAGCCAGCGTTCAGCAATTTCTCTACTGTAGCAGCGATTGATGGTATTGTAGTAATTTTATCATGTAGTGAATTTTTTTTATTTTTTTATTTTTTGGTATTTTTGTGTTTTGTTTTTTTTCTCGTATTCCTTTGCATCGTTCGCTCTAGACTAGAGAACCGCTTTTATTTTTACATTTTTTTCAACTTAATTATGCCCGATAAACCAACTCAGATACAGTAAAAAAATCAGCTAACTACAATAAAATTTCGGCAAAACCCAAAAGCTATCGCTATTCCGAACGCTACCTAAATCTGAAACAAAAGGTCATTCAAAGTCCTAGATTTTTTTTTCAAAAAGTAAAAGTTACTGCTACTCAACAAAAATATATTTCCATGTATTGAGGTGCCCTTATAAATTCTATACCACAGGGATCATATTATTCATGTTTTGGTTTGTCTCTTCCGATTTTGGTGGAACCAAACTGAAGGACTTTGTTGCCACGTGGCAATCCGACAGCAACATCCAAGCTGAGATTGCAAAGCCTCGCCATGATGTGGAGGAATATGCAAAACAATTCCCAACAATTGGATTTGAAAAAGAGACCATGAAGTACAAGAACTAAGGACCGTTGAATTGCGACAGCAAGGTTTGCCCGGAGAAAAAAATTGCCTCCTCCAGGCCAGCTATTTTTTTTTGTTGAACATACAGTATCTAGGTTGTAATCAGGCAGGAATCCCTTGACTGTCTCCATTGCTTCAATCCTGAGTTCTGTCCCTTTTCTTGCAGTCACTGAGTTCTCCTTTTGCTTTTCTTGCAGGAAGCAAACGAAGTACGGTGTTGATGCAGACATAAATCCATGATGGAGACATAAATCCATGCAGACATAAATCCATGATGGAGTGCCATCTTATGTAGAAGGGATCTTGGCATTTTACAGCATGTGGAAAACTTTGTCGATAGTTCTTATTGTTGACACCTACTGTAAGATGCTATATTAACCTTCACTCTTCCTGGACAATCAGTTATGTTATGAATATTGTGTGCATCTATTCATGAGGCCCAAGGGGCAATATATATACAGGTACAAGGGGATGTACAAAAGGAATACAACACAGCATAAAAGGAAGTAGCAGATTAGGAAACAAATAAGAGTCCTAATCCTAATCTATTCTATCCTTAACACCCCCCCTCAAACTCATGGTGGATCAACAACACTGAGTTTGGAGAGGTAAAAGCTGTGCTGTGCTCGAGTCTGGGCCTTCGTGAAGAAATCCGCTATCTGAAGCTCAAGGCACATACCAAGAGTAATCACCGATCTTGCACACAAGACCTCATGAAGGAAGCATCAACACCAATATGCTTGGCGAGCTCATGCTTCACGGGATCACGAGCAATCACCGATAGCACTTGTCTTTCTCGACAAGAGAGGAGTCGGTGTAGTGTGAAACACCAAAATCCTCAAGTAACCACCGTAGCCAAGTAATCTCTGCATCAAGAGAGCCATAGCTCGCAACTCGGCCTCTGCACTCGAGCGGGACACTGCGATCTGCTTTCTTCGTCTTCCGGGCAATAAGAGAACCACCAAGAAAAACACAGAGGCGAGAGAGACCGCGATCGGAGGATCGCGCCCAAGTAGCATCCGAATAGGCTCAAGTCAGAACGAATCGAACGTGGAAAGAAGAGACGGCGAGAGATAGTCCCACGAAGGTATCGCAGAACTCAAGAAGGTGGTGTAGTGGACTGAGTGGGAGCTGAAACAAACCGACTCGAATATGAGCGGGATAGGTGATATCCGGACGAGTAACGACAAGATAAACAAGACTCCCAACAAGGTGACGATAGCGAGTCGGATCGTAAAGAGGCTCGCCATCCGAGGGTCGGAGGTGGACATTGAGCTCCATGGGAGTCTCAGCGATCTGTTGATCGATGAGAGAGCGCGATCAAGAAGATCTGAATATATTTCTCTTGGGACATAAAGAAACCATCCGAAGTGGAAGTAACCTCAATCCCAAGGAAATAACCGAGAGGACCAAGATCCGACATAAGGAATCGCTCACTAAGACGAGCCTTGACAAAGGCAATGTACTCAGAATCATCTCCGTAATGATTATATCATCAACATACGAAGAAGAAGAGTCCGACCACGGACGAAGTGTGGACAAAGAGCGCAGGATCATGATCACTAGCGGAAAAGCCAGCGGCGGTGACCACAGAGGAGAAGCGCTCAAACCAAGCACGAGGGGCTTGCTTAAGGCCATAGAGAGAGCGGCGAAGGCGGCGGACCATGCCCTCGAGAATGAATACCCGGTGGCGGATGCATGTAGACCTCCTCACGCAACTCACCATTAAGAAAGGCATTCTTGACATCAAGTCGAAAGCAGACCGGTGGCGAGCAGGCGCCACCGGCGTAAGAGTGCGAGCGGTGGTCATGTGGGCCACGGAGCAAAAGTCTCGTCATAGTCAACGCCATGCTCCTGCTGGAAGCCACGAGCAACAAGACGCGCCTTGTAGCGCTCAAGAGAGCCATCAGAGCGAGTCTTAATTTTATAGACCCACTTACACGTGATGGGACGAGAATGAGATGGCAAAGGAACAAGATCCCAAGTACCAGTACGCTCGAGGGCAGCAATCTCCTCGGCCATGGCAAGCTGCCACTCAGGGTGAGTAACAAAGATCCCGTGAGGAGACAGGCTCACGAGTAGCTGCGCCAGCAAAGGCAAAGCGGGCAGGAGGCCGAATCGATCGGCGATCGCGGAGAGCGTAGCGAGGAGAAGATGACCCATCAGGGGATGATGGAGCATCAGAAGAAGGTGGATCATCAGGAGAAGATGACTCAGCTGGAGAAGCCTCAATACGAGGTCGACGAGTGTAAAAGAGAAGGGGAGGTACTGTAGTGAGAGGAGCCTGGGGAGTCGGAGGAGACGACGCAGGCGGTGACAACGGTGGAGAGGCCACAGGGGGAATAGGTGGAGACTCAGTGGGACAAGTGGACGAGGGCAAAGTAGATATAGGTGTATCTGGAAAGGTCAAGAAAGACAGAGACTCTGCAGAGGGAGTCGAAGGAGAGGCGAGATGTGGGTAGAATGGGCGAGACTCATCGAAAGTCACATCCCGAGAAACCCGCATCCTTCGACCAACCGGATCCCAAAGACCGATAGCCCTTGTGCTCGCATCAGTATCCCAAAAGACACACTCAACGGTGGCGGTTAGTTTGGTACGTTCGCGAGGGGCGAGGAGAACGAGCAAACGCAGCCAAACATATGAAGGGCGAGTAGTCGCGCGAAGACCACGAGAGACGCTCAACGGGGATCGCACCAAGAGCGTAAGATGGCTGGATGTTGATGAGATAGGTGGCGATGGAAACGACCTCGGCCCAAAAGTGAGGTGGGGTAGAGGCGGCGATCATCGAGTACGAGCCGCCTCAAGGAGGTGGCGATGCTTGCGCCAATGACACCATTCGAGCATGAGCACGTAACAAGAGAATCGAGCGAGAGTCCTGCGCGGCAAGGAAACTGCGCAGTAACGAGAAGGTACTCGCCAGCAGAATCGGCACGAAAAACACGAATAGGAGTGGAGAAGCGTGTGTGGATCATAGTGGCAAATTGTTTATAGATAGACAAGACCTCACTACGAGAAGACATGAAATATATCCAAGTGTGGCGAGAGAAATCATCTATAAATATGATATAATAACGATGACCCCTTTCAAACGAAGGGAGCGGACCCCAAACATCCGAATGAACAAGATCAAAGGACGCCGGGACACAGACTCACTTTGTGAGGATAGGGAAGCTGAATTTGTTTACCTAACTTACAGCCCGACAATCTAAAGACACGTCTCACGAGATGCACCCGAGAAGACCACGACGAACTAAGGATGACAAAGAGATCCACACAGATGACCAAGACGGTGATGCCACTGCTGAAAAGAGCCGGTAGACGAAGTGGCAGAAGCGGAGAGACTGGCGGCGACGGTGGCAGCGGAAGGAAGGTGAAGCCAGTCAAGCTCCCAGAGACGCTGTGAGTCACGGCGCGAGGGCGAACCAACCGAGCTCCGTGTGGCGGTCCCGAACACAACAAGAGTCGAGTCGAGAATGACACGATAACCAAGGTCGATGTCATCCAGTGAGAAAGAAGCTGCATAGTGAGGCGAGGAATATGAGCAACAGAAGGAACATGAAAGGATGAGTTGCTAAGAGATCCTCGACCAGAGACAGAAAGAGATGTACCATCAGCAGTAAGAACACTGACAGGAGAATCAAGAGGTGTTATAGAAGACGAGTAGAAGCATCGAGTCATGTGAAAAGATGCTCCGAATCAAGAATCCACGGGAGGTACCGATCGTGTAGAGGGTGGTTTCTCGGTGCAAGAAGAGTCGATGCGAACTGCGCAGAACTGCCGAGGAGAACTCGGCGGCAAGCAAGCGGCGAAGTCGGCTATCTCTGCTCGGTGAAAGAAGTCTGCTGAAGAAGTCGATCTGACGTCATCGTAGAAGCACCGGTGCCAATAGAAGAACGGCGTGAAAGATGCCGCTTCTTCTTATAGCACCGGACTCAATGTGGCCGGCCTTGTCGCAGAGGGAACAGTGAGGCGGCCACCTCGAGACGGATGACGGCCACCACCACCGTGGCGGCGAAGAAGGCGATGCGCAGTGGACGGCGGCGAGCACGAGGGAGTGGCATCAGACCAGCACCACTCAGACGAGTCTCCTCTGCGCGTATCTCGGTGAGAGCCTCCAGGAGAGTGACACGAGGGTGGCGTGCAAGAAGCTGAGCACGCCGTTGCTCGAACTCAGGACGAAGGCGAGTAAGGAACTCGTAGACCCGCTGAAACTCCAAGTCAGCACGTATATCCAAGCGGCAAAGACGGCGACAGAACGGCATACCGATGCGGAGAGAGTCCAACTGACGCCAGACAGCAGAGCTCTGAGCGTAAAAGGCATCAACAGTAGCATCACCCTGCTGAAGAGAGTGCTCTTGGCGAACCACGGACAGGTACAGGGCATCACCAGAGGGCTCGTAGCGCTGACGAAGATGAGTCCACATCTGGGAAGCCGAAGGGAGTCCCACAACCTCAGAAGAGAACTGAGGCTGGAGACTGGCGATGAAGACAGCAGCAGCTCGAGCGTCGTCATCGCACCACTGAGTGTAGGTGGTCAGACGGTCCTTGTAGAGATCCAGAGCCTCCTGGTAGGCAGAGGCAGCTTCATCATCAACAATCTGAGCAGCCTCAGTAGCAATCTTGTCGGTCGTCGGGGCAATGCAACAGCGTGGGCTCGTCGGAGGAATAGGGCAAGGCGGGCGGTGACATCGCGAGAGGACGCCCGAGGCGTAAACCACGCATGTGAATGCGCATGTGAGACACGGTCGGTGTAATTAACACCATCAAAGACCACCGGCAGCGAGGAGGAAGCGGTGCCCATTGGTAGGCGGCGCCGACGGCGCGGCGACCAATACAACGAAGTCTAACAGCGGCGAGCAACGCGCGCGGTTAGATCGGCGTTTTTTTGGCTTCCTTGAAGCTACTTACTTAGCTTCCTTGAAGCTACTCACGCATCTGAGATACCTCACGGCGGCGAAACTTTGGCCTCGCGTGGGCGGCGGCAGCCATGCGCCCGAGTGGCGCGCGCTGGTGGTCCGGCGGCCGGGCGATAGGCGGCGGCGACGGCCGGCGCCGCGCCCGGATTCGCGTCGGGCGCGGCGGCGCGCGCGGCGGAGTGGCGCGGCGCGGTGGTCCGGCGGCCGGGGCGGCAGCGGCGACGCCGGCGGCGCGCGCCCGGAGTGGCGCGGCGGAGAGGCCGGCGGGCTTGAGGCGGTGCGGGAAGGAGCCGACGAGGCGGAGCGGCCGACGGCGTGGAGATCGGCCGGCGTGAGAGGCGCGCCGGCGCAGGAGGCGGCACGCGGCCGAGCGCGCCGCGCGGGAGGCGGCGACGGCCGGCGCGGAGGCCGAGGCGGCGTCGACGCGGAGTCGGCGACGATGCGGCAGAGTCGACGACGGCGCCACGGAATCTAGGCAAGCCAAAACCCTAATTTTGGCTCGATACCATGTTATGAATATTGTGTGCATCTATTCATGAGGCCCAAGGGCAATATATATACAGGTACAAGGGGATGTACAAAAGGAATACAACACAGCATAAAAGGAAGTAGCAGATTAGGAAACAAATAAGAGTCCTAATCCTAATCTATTCTATCCTTAACAAGTTACACATATTAGCCATGTATGTATGCATTTGCCCATGCACGTTAGATCTGCAGTTTTTCGCCGATAATTCATGGTGGATACTGATTGGACGCTACGGAAACGATGCACGTATGCTTTTGAATTGGCATACCCGCAGGATCTGGAGTATTTCGTGTGCATCGAGATCTGGAGCATTTTGTGAGATCAAACCAGTCTGGTGTATTCCCTTTTACGGGTTTAGGAGGCTAACAACAAAAACTGGTTATTTTCCTCGATTAAAATGTTTCACTTCAAGAGCTGAAGAACACAAAGCGGTTATTCTTTAGACTTGGAGCTTACTCTGCATGGCTCCGATTGGAACTCTGACACTGTAACATGTGTTAAACCGATGTAAAAAAAAATGTTCATCTGCATCAGTAGTCACATGGGACGATCAAGTTTCATTGTAAGGTTGCACATTGCTCCCTCTAGTCTAAAATAAGTGTCCTTCTAAACTGAGCGCAGTTTTACTATTTTAAAATTTTCAAGAAAAAACTGTTTTTAGTATTGACCAATAATATCTATATAAATATTTAGATCTGCCAAAAAAATTCATAAAAGTATATTTCTCTCCAAAACTATTTTGGTAATATTGTATTTTTATTAGGCTTTACAAATATATTAAAAGTGATCAAAGTTATGTTTTTGATATTGTATTAATTCCGAAACGGTACTTATTTGTGGCCAAGGGAGTGCATTTACATGCATCAAAGATAAAGGGCGTTAGCAAACAGAAGTAATAGTATGATTGTTAGGTTATGCGTTACCTTGTGGGCGACTCATCTTAGCTTACTAGCTTAGGTTATATATAAAGTCACCTCAGCTATTTATAATTCTCGTCCCTTTATCGAGATGTTTTGTAGCTACAAATTGTAAGAGTTCTATCTATTTTATGAGTTGTTTTTAGTTGTAAGCATAGATCACCACTGTACATCCCTCGTGAGCGGCAGCTTGTGATCCACGACTCCACTTTAGGCTGTGATCAGTTTGGCTTCTACCCATCGCTAGCGATGGGTTTTTGGCTTCGAAAACACTGTAGCGCTACAGTAAAAAACAAATTTTTTTTGTTTTGTTTTTTTCCCGTATTCCTTTGCATTGTCCGCTCTAGATTAGCGTAGCGTTTTTATTTTTACATTTTTTAAATTTAATTATACTCAATAAACCAACTCAGCTACAGTGTTTTTTCAGTCAGCTACAGTGTTTTTCTCCTCTACGTCTTCCTCTAGATTAGCCGCGCTGGCCGTCCCTCGCCCCCTCTACGTCTTCCTCCTCGTCGCGCCCATCAAAGAAGGTTCAGGCAAGATTACAAGCTTGATGTTTTTCTTTTGTTGGCTTGAAATGGAAGGAAATGATTTTGGAAAAGAACCATAAAGATTCAGTAGGATGATATGATCAGTCTATATATGTGCAGAGATGGTGAAGAAAGGTTCTGTTTGTTGAATCAAGGAAAAGAGCTGTGCTTTTTCAATACACACACAGTTGCATAAATCTATTCATATATAGCAAAGATGATTCCCATATGCCTACGAAATTCCAATTTCTTTTTCATAGCATCAATTGTATTGTACATTTGTACTTCGGACTTGTCAGCCTCACCTTCTTTCTCCTGTTTGAAGATAACCTGCTATCTTGTTTAGATGAAATATGATTGCTATTGTATTGCTTGTAAGTTGTAATGAGTAATGACCATGATTTTTCTTGTATTCGTAGATCCTGAAGGTGCATTTTGTCATTTGACATTCAACCACTTATTTATGCAGTCCTTTGTGAATGCTTATCTTGTGAGGAAAGCTTGAAAGCAAGAAGAATTCTCAAATGTATTGAAGTTGACTGTTAATAGTTAAAGAGGTAAGTGTGATAAACTGATAATATCCCTTGTATTATTTGATTCTTGTAGACTAAAATAGTAAAATGATCATGTACATTCTACTATTCTAGTGAGCAGAGCACTATCTATTGAAGTAGATAACTGACAACATGTATATGCTATTGAATTGTATTTCTATTTCTTGAAGCAGTGCTGAATTGATAAGAGTGATAGGGTGGTGTATTCATGTTTCTTTAGTCCCGTAGGAACTATGGACTGTGGTTGACTCTGAGATTTGCCATCCTATTGAATTTTATTTCTACTTTAATGCTAACATTCAGGTAACCACATGTTGATATTTATGTGTGCATCCTTTTGTATCTTGAATATTGAGTGCTTGTAAATACTCCTCAGGGAACTTGTAGGCCAACACATTGCCATGATCTTTTGTGATGCCAATCATTTCACAGCTGATGCTCTTCAGTCGCTGACCAACAAATTCCAGAAAATTAGCACTACATTTCTGGTAAAGCTTCATCCTTCAGTCATTATCTTACACCATTAAGAAGCAAATGTCTAGGAATTCTGGTACTCTGCTATTTTTTAAATATATATACTTGTCGTATCGATGTATTCTTGTTTTTGCAATATATCGTATCACCGTATCCGTATCGCCGTACCCGTATCGCGTATCGGGGTATCCTTGAAAATTGCACGTGAGTGTCTTAAAATAGCCAGAATTCAAAATTTTTAATCATAAACGATGATCTAAAAGAAACCCAAACATAGTAACAGCGGCGCTCTTTGCCGCTTTCAAGGCCCAAAAGCACGGAACTGTCAAAGAACAGGGGAAACAGGGAACACCACAACATTGACTTTATTATTGGCAAACCGAAGGGAAATTTACGACACAATTATTGGCAGCGGCCGGCCGGCTCACATAGCACTCCCGTGCCGATCGAACACTACGCGCCGCGTACGTACATTATTCGGGGAATCACCACTCCTCGCGTGCATTCACGAATGCGCCGGCACGCTCACATGCCGGTGCCGCGAGCGACCTCCTCAGGCTCAGATGGAGATGCTGTTGGGGATGCCCCTTGCGGCGATTCCGACGGCGTCGCCCTTGTGGTCGGAGGTGTTGGGGTAGAGCAGCATGTAGGGGAACTTGTCCGGCCCGTTGCGGTTCTTGAGCTGGGGGTCTCTGTTCATGGCCACCACGCCGCTCTCGATGTCCGTCAGCCGCGCGCCGAACCGCTTGAACGCTTCCAGCGCCTTGGCGTCCGACGTCCACTCCGGCGTGTCGCGCTGGCCGAGGTACACCTCGTCGGAGGAGTGCTTGGACAGGATCTCCAGCAGCGACATGCCCACTATGGCCTGCATCTGGCTGGTAATGGTGCGGACGAACACCTTCTCCGGCTCGCGCTCCAGCTGCGCGTACTCCTTGGTGCCCGGCTCCGGCATCGGCCGCCGGCTCACCGACGGGCGGTTCGGGAGGTAGCCCGCGTACGGGTACTGCCCGAAGTTGACGGCGGCGTGCAGCGCGGACCCGATCCAGATGATGGTGGTGCAGGCCTTGCCCAGCTCCGCCACCGTCTGCATCTTGGGCCACCAGGCCGCGTCCTTGAGGTCGCCGTGCCCGACCTCGCGCACCTCCTTCCACCACGCCTGCAGCTCCACGTCGCCCTGGAGCACGCCGTCGTTGGGGTAGTAGATCGCCAGGTACTCGGCCACCCACTGCTCGATGGCGTGCCAGATGGCCAGCCCGTCCGTCGCGTACGGGTAGTCCTCGATCAGCAGCCGCACCTTGTACGGGCTAGACGGGTCCGCCACCGCCACGCCCCTGCATCGCATCGCACGATTATTACGGCATTATCGCCCGGTTCTTAACTGTGATTGATTTGTGTGATTTTAGTTACTGCGCACCTCTTGATTAGATCGTCGGGGAGGGCCTGCTCGGTGAACTTCCAGTCCTTGTAGAACACGGACGACATCTCGAGCGCGAACTTGCGCGGGAAGACGGTCATCTCGAAGATGCCGCCGCCGTTGATGAGCGTCTGCCGCGCCAGCGCGTTGATGTTCATCGTGTCGCGGAAGTGCGGCTGGAGCAGCTTGTGCACCGGGTGCGTCACGCTCAGCTGCCGGTTCGTCGCGATCACGAACGGCTCCATCACGGCGTGCGTGTTGAGCCAGTGGCTGATCAGCTGGTGCCAGCAGTAGTCGTTCACGTTCACGTAGGCCTTGGCGAGCTGCCACACCCACGACTCGACGCCGGTCGACGCGGGCGTGTACACCCTGCTCGTCGCGGTGGTGAGGCCGCCCTGGATGTGGGGCAGGCTCAGCTCGATGGCCAGTGGAGCAAGCGTGCCGTCGCCTCGCAGGAAGAGCAGCGTCCTGGTCGCGTAGATGAAGTTGTCCTCGAGGTTGTTGATGTCGATCAGGAACGGCATGAAGCGGTCGTGGTGGTCCAGGATGTAGAGCCTGTTGCTGGCCAGCGCCTGTGGCACGGTGAGGCCCTCGAGGTTCTTCTCGATGTGCGCCGCCGTGATCGTGCTGGTATGGTCGCCGTACTTGCTAGGATCAAGAGTGCTTTTCGGAGGGAACTCCTGCAATGAGTAGTACAATTAATACTCACAACAGTTGGTATTTGTTAGAGACTTTGTGCCATGTGCAGTGGTCGATCGATCGTTCACTCACCGTGAGACGCGCGATGATCAACGGGTTCACGCCGGCCAGGATCTCCCTCGCGAACTCCTTGTCGGTCATCCAAGCTTTCTTGTCATCTGCAAGCAAAATGGCAGAACGCAAGTACAACCAAATTAGGCGACTTGTCATCCATGGCATGGGTAGACGAGATGTGAATAATGCGGGGACGGTTAATTTGAACCCTTGATGATGTGCGGCATGGGGAGCTTGAGGAGGTAGTCTCCGCCGACGGGGAGGAGGTCCTTGACGAGCTGGAGCGGGAAGCGCTTGCGCAGCTCCTCGAGCGCCGGGATGTTGGGCAGCTTGAGGCCGCCCTCGTAGAGCTTGAGGATGTCCTTGAAGGAGTCGAACTCGCCGGGCGTGAGGTCGACGTACGTGCGGATGGCCGGCACGATGCCGTCGACGAGCGCCTTGATCGAGTAGCCGAGGAAGTCCGTCATCTTGAGGTGGCCGAACCGCTCGTCGCGCGGCACGTAGATGTTGTCCAGCAGCGACGGCCGGCTCTCCGAGGTGGGGTCTGGTCAAGAACACGTGCGTGGTGGGCCCACTTGTCAGTGGCTGTAGTCGAGACTCGCGAGGGATCAGATCAGAAAGAAACGCACCGGTTCTTGTGGGCTTGCGGCCGGTGCGGCCGCGGCGCGGGTAGGGATGGTCCTTGGAGCCGCCGAGTGTGGCTCGGGGGTTGCCGCTGTCGGGCTCGCCGAGGTCGTTGTAGACGTCGTAGCGGTACACGCGGTCGTGCTCCTGGTACGGCCCCTGCTGGTCGTCGCCCCTCAGGTTCCGGAGCTCGTCGTCGCGGTATGGCTTCAGCGCCGCCGGCATCTGGCTCGGCAGGTACGTCTGCGCATGCGCGCGTGGTCAAGGGCCAAGTGAAGCACATATATATTTCCATTGAACACATCTAAATACGGTGACTAACTAGACTACTGGCTCAATAAATCAATCAATGAACTCACGTCGTTGGCGAAGAAGACGCGGTTGTAGCGGTACTTGGAGGCGGGGTAGACCCAGGAGTTGGCGACGAACACGACGGTGCCGCGGCCGGGGACGTTGTCGAGGGTGATGGTCTTGAGGAAGAACTCGGCGGCGTGGTTGTTCTTGACGATGATGGCGCCCGGCACGCCGAGCTTCTCCACCTCCCATTCGAACGTCACGCCGAACTTGGACTCGCCCGTCGTCAGCGACGGCAGGCTCGTCAGCCACCGCTCCAGGCTCGCCTCCGCGCCCACCTTGCCGCGGTTCCCGTTGTCTGCACACGCGCCCACGCACGTCAGTGCGCCGCATCACGCATGCACGTGTCACATCGAGATATGTGCTTAAAGAGTCTATGAATAGTTACTGTATATAATTTATCCTTTTTTTATTTGTGCTAGCTCTAGTTTTATTTATTAAATTAAATGTGTCCTTTTTCTAGTTCAAAAACAAAGTGTGTGCTTTTTCGCCATTGTCTCAAGATCCATTTTGTCCTTTTCTTTCTTGACGTTCCTCTGTTCTTTACTTCTTTCTATGGTCCGTCAATGACCGGCCTGCAAGCTGTCTCTCAACAGAGAGAGACAGAGTGAGTAAGTGAGAGAGAGAGAGAGAGAGAGAGAGCTCAGTACTGGGGTCGACGACGGCGGAGCTGATGAGCTGGCAGGTGACGCCCCTGCCGAGGAACTCGGTGATGCCGTCGATGACGGTGGCGCCGAAGTCGGTGAGGTCGAGCACGTTCTTGCGCATCAGCACCACCGACCCCTTGAGCCGCGCATTCTTGTTCCCCGTCAGCTCGCCGATGATGCCGCTCAGCATCTTGCCGCTAAGTAGGTAGCAACTACTGCAAGTGGTGCTAGCGGTGCTTTTGCAGGTTTATATTTGCACTGGATGTGTGTGAGAGCGTGAAGAGCGACCCGGCTATTTATAGAGGGACTAGGGGGGAGCGCGTGGGCTAGTGTTGGGCACTGTTCAGAGCCTGAACGTGACAAAACGATTTGATTATTAAGGGAACAAGACAAGATATCAATTTCCCATCAAAAAAAAGATAGGATTTCTATTTCCCATCAAAAAAAAGATAGGATGGAATCAGGGGAAATTCCATCGCTTGCGTCCATAGAGTTTTTGGGTACTAAATCCTAATGCTAACGAACTGATCTCAAATATTTACTTCGCATACAAATATTTAGAGGTCAATATAATGACGTACAACTAGATAAAACAATGCTATATTAGTTATATAGTAGCAGGGATGGTGGTAACGGAGCTATTCCTCATCGAGATGGCCTCCTATTCCTGTCCCCGTTGGATTGTGTTGCTTGCAATAATCCAATTAGAATCTTAATGCATATGCCTCATTATAAGCCACCACGTTCACTCTCTTTTCTCCATCCCTTTTCTCCAACTGTATTTTGAAGAGAAGTTTTTAACGAGGTATATACATGTTATAGTATGTACTTAAGGAGGAGTGTTACAAAATTTAAAAAAATTATGTTGTGAGCAAATACCAAAACTATTCTTAAGGGGTTTTAATTATAAATAAAGAAGTCTATGTACAAGGAGATTGGATCTAAGAGTAATAAAAATTTCGTTCCACTACTACATAAACACTATTAGTAGACGCAATATCACAGACGGTTTTGTGAAACCGTATGTGAAGGGTTAATATTACAGACGGTTCTTGGCAAGATCCGTCTGTGAAGTATCACATACGGTTCTTACAGAGAACTGTCTGTGATAATCATCTCATCACAGACGGTTTTTAATAAAAAAACATTTGTGATAATCCCGTATGTATACCGCTCAGATCCGCATCTACCTTCATGAGTTCGATCCAGATCTAGGCGCCCTGGCCTCCTCCCCCTCCCAGCCCGGTGCCCGGCCTCCTCCTCCCCCGAGTCGTCACTGACTTCCCCCAAGCCCGACGCCCTACTCCTCCCCCCGAGCGTCGCACCCTCCTCCTCCCCCGAGCCGTCGCCGACTTCCCCCAAGCCCGGCGCCCTCCTCCTCCCCCTGAGGTGAAGATAGAAGAATTGTGATGATGTGAAGAATATCTTTAATTCATGTTTTATATAGAATAAATATTGTTGTTCATATAGATATTTCATGTTTCTGCAGGTACATGTTATTCATGTATATGCAAGTTTAATGTAGATTTCTGATGATATGCTATTCATGTTTAATATAAATGTTTCTGTTATTCATGTTTCATGTAAATATTTTTGTTATTCATGTTTAATGCGTGTAAATGTTTCTATTATTTCATGTCATTTTCATATTGAAGATGATGATGCATGTTATTCATGTAGATGTATGTTCAATGGGAAGAGTTTACGATGATGAAGACGACCGAAAAATTTAGAAGTGCAAGTGCATCTCTTGCAGGAAGCGCTGAATGTAGAATCTCATTGTAGGAACATATTCATAATCGACGAACTTGTCAGACTGCACAAACTAGCAATGCTTGGATAGACGATTGCTTGTTTATGATGGAAAAAAATGCATGTTACCTTCTAAGTGCAAAAGCAATCGCTATCTTTTTATTTGTTTATCACTCCGGAATCGAGGTCTCGCGAAAGGAATAGATCTATAATCAACGAACTTGTCAGACTACACAAACAATACTTGGATGAGCGATTGCCTATTTATGATGGAAGAAAATGCATGTTACCTTCTAAGTGCAAAATCAATCGCTATCTTTTTATTGGTCTATCACTTCGGAATCGAGGTCTCGCGAAAGAAACAGATCCATAATCAACGAACTTGTCAGGCTGCACAAGCAATATTTAGATGAACGATTGCCTATTTATGATGGAAGAAAATGTATGTTACCTTCTAAGTGCAAATGCAATCGCTATCTTTTTATTGATCTATCACTCCGGAATCGAGGTCTCGCGAAAGGAACAGATGCATAATCGACGAACTTATCAGGTTGTATAAGCTAGCAATGCTTGAATGGGCGATTGTCTGTTTATGATGGAAGAAAATATATGTTTAGATAAAATTAACCTTAATTGTACATGTGTATTTGTTAATGGATATTTTATTTCATTTTAATTAATTGACTTGCGAAATGGATGTTTTTATTTCTAAAATGAATTGAGATATGAATTGGATGTATATATGTACATGCTGATTTGCTTGTTTCAGAGGGCATGGCTAGCATTTTCTATAGCTAGCCAATAAATAGAAATAGGCTCAAGAGAGGAAAAGAATATCACAGACGATGTACATATCACAGACATTTTTTTTATTAAAAATCGTCTGTGATATTTACAACACAGTCGATTCGAAAGCCGTCTGTGTTGACCCTAGTATCATCACTGACTCATTAATTCAGACGGCTCACACAACCGTCTGTGATGATGTTTTTTAACCGTCTGTGATGATTTTTTTCTGTAGTAGTGTTCTCTCTTAATTTAATTATTTTATTGTGTTTTTTGTTGATTGGTTGCATGAATTCTATTGGTGATGATATTTCTCAATAGTACGTAGCTGGCTAGCGACTCTTGCTACGCACCAAACGCGACGTCGACGTGTGCCGTGCCGGCCGGCCGCCGGCTCGTGTTGCACGCACATTGCATGGGCTCGATCGATCGGAATATGGAATGTGCGCTTCCGACGTGGCGCGGTGTACGAGCTAGTTTTATCTTTTGTGATTAGCGTTTGTCCGCGAAGACCGGTTCGACTCGTGCGTGATTGATCGATCGCGCGTAAAACAAGTGTGTTACCACCGAGCACAGATAATTGATGGCAAATTGCAACCGTACATGATTCATGAATATAATTGAAACATTTGCAGTTGAATATGGGATAGGAGGTAGAGGTAATTGTTAGTTGGATGTAAAATCTTAACCGAAAGAAAAATAAAAATGGAGTTGCTCAATAAATAAATTCTAGCATCTAGGAAAGCAAATTAATGCGCCAACAAATTATAGTCACCACGTTCGCTACGAGGGATTAGAAGTTCCTATTGTTAATCGAAAGAAAAAAAAAGCAAAAAGAAAAAATAGCACCACTAACTTGGTGGGTCTAAATTATAATAGTTTAGATTAAATAGAGATTTTCTAGTTGTTCCAATTGTGTAATAACAAGTGCACATATATGTTCAATAGTAGACATAAAAGTTGTATATATAGCAAATACAACTCTAGTATCATATATATATATATATATATATATATATATATATATATATATAAAGGCATATTCAATGCTAAAATGCTAAACTTCTACGGAGCCATCTGATCTGGCCTGTACGGCTCAGATCAAGGAGGGTGGAACTTCCACCTCATAAAAAATAATCTATGTGGGGGGTTTTGTGAAAGATTGATTAAATGAATTAAATGAGGTGAGGGTTCCACCCTCCTAGATCCGAACTGTACAGACCAGATCAGATGGCTCTGTAGAAGTTTAGCATTTTAGCACTGAATAGTCCTTTAGCACTAGATATACTCTAATTATATATACGTACGTATATATGTATATATGTATAATGTTTTCTAGCAACGCAATTACACAGACAATTCGTCTAGTTCCTATAAAAAAGCATTAAAGTTGTATAATAAGTATAAGTCTATGTTTCGAAATAAACATATACAATGTAATACTCCTATCGTCTCTCAATATAAGTCCAAACCTAGCATACACACAGACGAAGAAACATTAAATCTAAGAAAAAATTAATATAAATAAGCTATATATACCTTTATATGAGAACATACTATAACTACTCATCTACTTTTTTGCATTAAAGTAGGTATATAGAGTGAAAATATTATAATAATTATATTTTGAATCTTTTATTGAACTTATATTGTAGAACGGTGCTTTCCAAGTCCAAACAAGTTATTTTAACCTGGAACCAATGAGTACGTTAATTAGAATGTAGTTCTATCAAGCAGTAAAGACAATCGGAGTATCTAACACGAGGCTAAGCAGTAAGCATGGATTAACAAGACCTACGTAGGACAGCAAGCGTGATCCACAACCAGCTTAATTAGTAGTACCTAACAGTTAATTTGAATATTTAACAGGAGGCTAATTATGGACTAGCAAGAGTTGTTTAGTACAGCAAGCGCGTGATTCACAACCATCTTGAACCTCTTCTTCTTCTACTTCAAATTCTTTAATGCATTTGATGCCAGATTGTTTGGTCGTGTCAAGCTATACAGGCAAAGAGATAAGAACGATACTGCCCCGAGTCCCGGCAGACATGCGTGCATCGCGTGGCATGCATACGTCCGTTTTATAGAGTTTAATCAGAAATATCATAGGGAGAGAAGTAATAAAGATTCCTTACGACAATTTGCATGTTATTTCTAACACAAACAAAAAAAAAGAGTGTACGTCAACTGCTCCTGGCCAACTCGATCCAGTAATTGATTTCGAGATTGATGCACAACTCACTGTAATCACAACTAGCCGGACGCCTCGGTGCTGGCCGGGGATAAAACGATTGAGCTGGGATCCCTAGCTAGGAGTTCTTATCCAGCAAAGCCTGTGAATTTCAACTGATCCACCGAGCACTTCGGATTCAACTTCTTTTTTTTTACCGACCCTGGATGAATTATTTCCCCCAAACGGGAGGGGTCCGCACACGACTCACGAGGTACTCGCATGACAAGACAGGGCATGTGCTGGTACACCGCGCCTAATCGCAAAAGATAAAACTAGCTCGTACAATGTAGTACTCCCATATTTCGATCGAGCCCATGCAATGTGCGTGCAACACGAGCCGACCGGCCTGCACGGCACACGTCGACGTCGCGTTCGGTGCGTAGCAAGAGTCGCTAGCCAGCCACGCACGTCCGAGCAGGCACGTACGGCCGCCGGAGCTACGCGGCGCAAAGGAAAGATTCCGTGCATCGGGGCCCGGCTGAGGCTGCGCAGAGGCAGAGGCCACACCGTCCACGTGTCTACCGTTTCAAATTATGACGGGGATGGACCTCGCACTTCTTTTCTTTGTTTGGTTGAATCTTAGAGCAGTCTCAACCCAGAAACTATGAGATAATTTCCATAGATGTCATGTCAGCAAGACACTGCTCAAAGAAATCATCTCTCCCAATGTCACTAGTTTCTTCTGATCACCCTCATTAAATATTCTGATGCATCTTCTCTCTCCATCCTCTCTTTTCTCTCTCCATCTTCTGGCCGACCGCACTCGCCACTCGGGCAGACCGGTCTCCTCGGCGTCGTCGCTCGTCGCCTCGTCCGCGCTCCCGCTCGGGCTCGCCTCGCTAGCCCGCTCCGCGCTCGGCCTCGCCGCGCCGCCGGCCGGCCGCCACCGAGTGGCCGACCGCCTCCCTCGGCCTCTCGCGGCTCGCTCGCCCTCGCCTCCGCGTCGAGCCGTCCTCGTGCCGGGCCGCCGCCGCCCGCTTCCCCCTCGCGGCTCGCGCTGAAGTCGCCGACGGCGACCGCCTCCCTTCTCGCCTTCCGGCTCGGCAACTCCCGCAGCCACCACGCCGCGCGTGCCTCCGTCGCGCCGTCGGTCTCCGTCTCCGTTGCGGGCGGCACGGCGGCAGCGCGCGCACAGGCGGGCGGCGGCGCGTCTACGAGCCGCGTGGCGAGCGGAGGCGGCGAGGGTGTTGATGGCACGGCGGAGGAAGAAACTACCCGTTTCTCCCCATCGCGCAATCCGTGATTTCCTTGTGCCTTGGATTTCGCGTCGACTTCGTTTCTCATATGAGAAACGGTTTCTTGTGTTTTTCTCCTCTTCCCTCATTAAATAAGATGCCATATCAGATTTTTTGCCTATGTGGCAGGGTATTTAATGCTATGGAAACTATCCTAGTTGGAGGGTTGGGACTGCCCTTAGAAACAACCATCCAATGAATTATACCAAAAGCTTAACACTATAGGGCTCCATAATCAGTTAATTGCTGCATAGGTCTCTCACAAATTGATACCACATGGCCCCATAAATTTGGTAATAAGCTGCCAATGCAAATCTAATCAATACTAAAATATTGGTTTTCTAACAAAAATTGATACTTGCGGGAGTATAACGCTTCTTATCTCGTCCCCCCCTCTTCGTTTCACTTCATCAAAAAAGATGACATGACACAGGATATGTTCATATTAGTTGCAGTTGATAGCTTTTAGCAAAAAAATAAAAAAATAGTAGTGATGGAAAGAAATGGTTTTTAAAAGAAGTTGGCGAACGATGAAAAAATTGAGGGAGATATGCCTACGCGAGACGAGAGCGAGAGAAGTGTGGTACGTGATGCGTCCACGATCCCCTACCTTATCTTCGGAAAGAAACATGAACGAGAGGAGTGGAGAAGCCGTTTCGGAAAACCAAGTGTTTATATTGGCTTACATAAGCTAGAAGCAAAAGTCAATATGCGCGGATCCATAGGCTAATTATCAAGCGAATTTTCTTGTTAGGAGTATCCTTAGGGCATGTCTACAGCTCACAAATTGATTGGCATAGGCTAAGGCTATACTTTGTTTGGCTTATATAAGTCGGTTTATGGTTTTTTTTTATAGCTGGTTTATTTTGCACTGTAGCTGCCGAGTGAAGTACTAATGGGGTGCTATTAACTAAAGATGAGGGTCTTCAAGAGAGGCAAATAAGTCACAAAATGAAAGAATTAAACATCACCTTTGTTTTATGTGATAGAGGCTAGAACATCAGGTAATGGGGTGTTCTTTTTAGGATGCGGCTGATGGCTTTTAGTTGCTGCTAATAATTTTTATCTGCGTTTTTCGATATTGTAGCGGACGTTGAAGACGTCAACGCTAATGACGTACACGGTTTTGGGATCAAAAAACCGTTTAGAGAATCCGCTTTAAAATGCTGTTCAAAAGTAGAAGCCAAAAGCAAAAAAGAACTGAACCAATACCGAACGGAGGGAGTATAAGTATGGGATCCCCACTTTTCAATTGATCAACCTAAAGGCATCTCTAATAATGTCATCTCAGCTATCAATTAGTTATATTAAATAAGTAAAATCTTATATAGAGAAGAAAGAAGGTGAGATCAAATAATATGCTGTCTCTTATGCAAGAGACAACTTAAACTCGTAAACTAATACAAAATAGTGAAGTATATAAGGTAAGAAGCTACGATGAAAATAATATAAAATAGTTAAAAAATAATTTATTATTGAAGAGATTATCTTTAATATTATTTCTAGATAAAATAAAAACTTTAAAAATAATTTTAAAAGATAAACTATTATACATATCTAACTCTTCATATTCAAATTTACCGAGCCTGGGTGTATCCGCACACGACTCACGAGGTAAAATATGTAGTGAGATTCCATACGAATTAATTACCACAGTTTCGGTCCTTATGTTTTGCACTGTGGTTTCCAGAACTCAGAAGCAATTAATTAAATAGAGCGGGGCCATTAATCTCATGCGTAACTTTCTTTTTCGCCTTCAAAAGATAAACTTTAATTTGTCTTTTTTTATAACTTATGGCTTTTTTTCATAGTAGCTACTTTATTTTATACTGTATCTGCTAGTAGCTTTTTTGGCATAATTAATTTAAAAAAAATTAAAAGTAGAAAAACAAGTTAGTCCATCACGAACAATGCAAAAGAATATGAAAAAAAAGAAAAAATTCTAAAAAAGCCAAAAACCAGAAAAAACAAAATTAAAAAATAGTGAACTAGAATCCAGAAGCCAGAGACTGAAACCAAAACGAGCGGAGCATTTTGTTTTTGGAGGGCTAATTTTTCTGACACGATGTGATAATGTGTACATCGGCGGCTGTATAGCAGATCATGATCCGAGTTTTTGGCACTTTTGACATATTTTGGTATCATATTTACAACAATGGTCGTAGACGCACGCCAATTGCAAAAATATCTTTTTTGTCATGCGGTGATCGGACGACAGCGACATAGAGCTGACACACGGCGGGGGGATGCCTAGTGGCCATGCGGCGAAGGGTCTGCTGCCAGCCACCGTGTGCTTAAGGGCCTGCCGCATGGCCACTAGACAATAGGTAATTAAGCCGGCTATCTTAATTAATTGTTTATACATACTATTTGTTTGAATTTTTAGATATAGAAAATAAGCTCAAAAAATTAAAAAAAATTTATGTGCAGCCTCCCGACACAGCATGCTTGATTGTGTAATTTTTTTTATAATTTTATCCACCCTAAATGTTGCTTGAAAATTCATACAATTATGACATTTGTTGTTGTTACATATAGAAAACGAGCTCTAAAAATTACAAACTTTTATATGCAGTCTCTTGACACAGTCATCCTGATTCTCTAATTTTCTGAGAATTTTATATACTCTGGATTTATCATGCTAATTTATGTGAACTTAATCATGATTAGTAATACGTAATGCTTATTTAAATGGCAGTTGAAATTGTAGGTTGCACGACCACCATACGATGGCTTCTTTTGCAGTACATGATATCAAGGTATGCATAAATATACCTTGATCCATGTTGAAGCAAGATATTGTAGCAAGTTTTTTTCTCTTATCTCTACCTTTTCTTTTGCGGCGTTCTTTTGATGATCAAAGAACTAGCACTCTCAATTATGTGTGTACATGCATCTTCTTTGAGTATTTTGCCTACCCACTATACTGTGATGCATGCTTCTATAATTCTATTTATAGCGGATGAACAGTCATTCGGACAGTTGCTTGTTCCGTTTGCATGTGTGAACAGCTGCCAGCCGCTCGCATGCAACTGCCATACGTTGCAAATGCCATTAAGGCTACCATTAGCAAAGCCATTAAGGGTATCTCCAATGGTCCTAGCTAAGTACTATATATAAGGATTCCACATCATCTATAGAGTATATACTAAAAGCTAGCATTCCAAAGGACTATCTATAAGGATAGCTATTTGATGTTTACATGCACACACAGTCATTTATAGAACCTACCTCGTTTTGCGTTATAGACTAGAGACGAAATAGTAGCTAGCTGTTTGTGTTTTGCATACTCTCTTTCCTCCACATAGGATATATACTAATGTGTACATGCAAATAGCCAGCTGACTCAGCACCATTGGAGATGCCCTAAGCTAATACATGTGCCATGAAATCACATTGGCTGCCGCATGCATAAGCATTAAATGCTGATAGCTATTGGCAGCACAAACACGTGTGTGTATGGGAGCGTTTAGAATAGCGATGGCTTCTGGTTGAAATTTTATTGTAACTGGCCGATTTTTTTACTGTAGCTGAGTTGGCTTATTGGGCATAATTAAATTTAAAAAATGAAAAAAATAAAAGCAACATGCTAATCTAGAGCGGACAATGCAAAGGAATACGAGAAAAAAACAAAATACCAAAAAAACAAAAAAAATTCACTACAGGACAAAACATAAACAGTAATCGAGAAGCTGAACAGTACCAAACGCAAAAGCTCAACGCTGAGAAAAAGCTCATTTGAGCGCGCCCATATATGCATGCAACAACACATATAATTTATTTACTAAAGAGAGACAAGAGGAATTTAAAACCCAATAATTCTAATACTTTAAATCTAGCAACTATCACACTAGATCTTTTATAATTAGAATTAATCCAATAAATTATAAGGTACACTTTTCCGTTATTAAAACTAACAATCTCCCACTTGTTCCATGTAATAACTTGATGATTCACATATAAACTTTAAGTGCGCACTATTCGTGACTTTATCAAGTCATATCTTTAATTGAGTTTAAATTGAAAGGATTATGGCGGTCTCAAATTTTTAGTCAACAATATCACAATCAATTTAATCCAAAATATATCTGTAAATTAGGAATGCATAATCCTTAATTAAAATATTTCACTAAACTCCATAATGTGAAATAAAGCACAAAATAAATACTTTAATTTGAATTCAAACTTGTTACAATAATATGAGCAATTGTTATATGTACAAATTTGTACAAACCTTCACAAATACATTACTATGATAACAAGGACTTCCAATTAAGTCCATTCTTTCAACATGACCATTAAATGTCTTGGGCGGTAGACCTTTAGTTAGCGGATTTGCTATCATAAGATCAATACTGATATGCTCAATAAACACCTTCTGTTTTTGTACTTCTTTAACTGACAAATAATTCAATTCCATGTGTTTTGCATCTTTTGAGTATTTGTCATTTTTGGAGAAGAATACGGCTACGGAATTATCACAATAAATTTTTAATGGTCTCTCTATTGAGTCAACAATATGAAGATCTGCTATAAAATTCCATAACCATAATGCTTGAATTGTATCTTCGAAACAAGCCACAAATTCAGCCTCCATAGTGGAAGTAGCAATAATTGATTGCTTCCCACTCTTCTAAAAGATTGATCCTCCAGCCAATATACAAATACAATCAAATGTAGATTTTCTTGAGTCTACACATCCTGCATAGTTTGAATCTGAGTAACCAATCACTAAGGTTATTCGATTTTCTGTAAATGAGCATGTAATCCTTGGTGCTTTGTAAATATCGAAGAACTTTCTTCGCAGCTTTCCAATGATCCATCCCAGGATTAATTTGATATTGACCCAACATTCCAACAGCAAAGCTAATATCTGGTCAAGTGCATGTTGAAGCATACATTAAGCTCCTAACTACCAAAGCATATAGAATAAATTCCATTTCTTTTCATTCCAAATCATTTTTCAAACATTGTATATTGCTAAACTTGTCTCCTTTCTGAATTGGAACTATGCCGACGGAGCACTTATCCATTCTAAACCTCTCCAAAAACTTTATTGATATATCCTTTCTGAGACAAACCTAACAATCCTTGTTTTCTGTCACAGAATATTTTTATTGCAATAACAAAGGATGCCTCACCCATATCCTTCATTTTGAAATTTGTAGAGAGGAATTTCTTTACATCATGTAATAATGATTTATTATTAGCGGTTAGCAGAATATCATCAACATATAGGACTAACATAATAAACTTGCTCCCACCGACTTTAAGATAAATACATCGATCAACAGAATTATCTATAAATCCGTACGATGTAATGATATTGTTAAACTTAATATACCATTGGTGGGATGCCTGTTTAAGTTCATATATTGATTTCTTTATTTTACACACTATATTTTCCTTTCTCTAGACTTTAAAACCTTCTAGTTGATTCATATAAACTTTCTCTTCTAGATCGCCATTCAGAATACTATCTTTACATCTATTCGATGAAGTTCTAAATCATAATGTGCAACTAAAGCCATAATAATTCTTAGAGAGTGTTTCTTAGAAACTGGAGAGAAAGTATCTTTATAATCAATGTCATCTTTCTGAGTATAACCTTTAGCAACATATCTAGCTTTGTACCTTTCAATATTGCCTTTTGAGTTGTGCTTGATCTTAAAGACTCATTTACAACCAACTTGCTTTAAACCTTTCAGCAATTAAACCAAATCTCTGATTTTGTTGTCATCCATTGATTTCAACTCATCTTCCATAGCATTAAACTATTTTTTTTAATTATTACTTTTCTTGGCTTGTATAAATGAGACCGGATCTTTATCTATAGTTAAGCCACATCTATGTTCTAAAGAGTATACCACATAATCATCCAAAATAGCCGATCTTTTTTTGTCTTATAGACCTTTTTAGCCTCATTTCTTGTGGCATAACATTTTTCCTTCATGACTTGTATATTATTCATCAACTTTTCACCAAATATATTTTCACTTTCTAGGTTGTTAGGTAACTTTAAAACAACATTCGGAGGAGAAATGTTAGTTAAAGAAGTTTTGTTTGAATCTCATTAATTATTCTTTGAGATTCCTTACTCCCTCTGATTTGACCATTCTCATTAATTATTCTCATCAATTACTGTCACAGTAATTGAAAGAAACTCACGTGTTACGGTTTAATTCATGCAAGAATCAGGAAAAGAAATTAGCGCATGCCAAACTAGGACTAAACTTTCCCGACCTTTTGTCTAGCTATAGTAGAAATGTCTCTATACTAAATTGCTCGTATCTTGAACCATAATAGATAGTAGTCAAGTGGATAAAAGCAAATCAGACTAACTTTTGTTTCTTTTGAAAAAGAAGACGTTTTATTCACTTTTGATGAGAGCATTATATATACAGATGGAAACTACTTTTACGAGAAAATAGGTCTGTTCTTTTTGGTTGCGGCTTATAGTTTTTAGCTGAAATTTTTAAATTTTAGCTGTTTGCGATAGAGATTACAGAGAGAGATACATGCTTGCGATTTTGGATATTACAGATGTTGGGCTTTTAATGTGTACTATAATTAACTTGTAGACTCTATCTTAAAAAAATATTTCGTTTGAAAGTTAGATACTGTAACAAAAACCAAAAACCGTTTTGAGAAGCTAAAAAAGATATATCCTATGTTTTTTTTCTAGCATAGATGTAGCTTTTTTTTTTACGAGGATAGCATAGTTGTAGCTTGTAGCAGACACGTGCATGTACAAACTGATATCAGAGTCTAAATGCTTGGGGCCACTACTTAATTATTACTAATACAGGTTGGCATTGATTAAAAATGTTACACTAGATGATCAGTCTAACCACTTGGTAGTTGGTACCACGCATGCATGGCTTATTAATCAGAAGTTCTGTCAGTACGCCATGATACGATGATAGACACAGATCCAAAAGCATGAGGCATACAATCGTATCTCTACTTGACCTACCTACTCGCACAAGACGGGGCATGTGCTGGTGTACACACTTGTTTTACACGCGATCGATCCATCATGCACGGGTCGAACCGGTCGTCGCGGTCAAACGCTAATCACGAATTTATTACGTGTAGAACTAGCTCGTACACCGCGCCACGTCGGAAGCGCGGTTTCCATATTCCGATCGAGCCCATGCAATGTGCGTGCAACACGAGCCGGCGGCCGGCCGGCACGGCACACGTCGACGTCGCGTTTGGTGCGTAGCAAGAGTCGCTAGCCAGCTACGCACATCCGAGCAGGCACGTACGGCCGCCGTCCACGTGTCCACCGTTTCAAATTATGACGGGGAATGTCGCACTTCTTTTCTTTTCGAGAATGGACCCCGCACCTTCTCAGGGCTCTCAATGATTTGTGTAAACCTTACGATAGACTAGTGTGTGGTTTGGTTGAATATTAGAAACAACCATCCAATGAACTATACCAAAAGCTTAATACTATAGGGCTCCATAATCATTTAATTGTTGTATAGGTCTCTTACAAATTAATACTACAGGGCACCGTTTCAAATTTTGATGGGGATGGACCTCGCACTTCTTTTCTTTCCGAGGAATGTATTAAAAGAAATGATCGAAAAATAGATAAATGGTAATGTAATCTATTTAATCAATTATTAAGAATACAATAGATCAACTATCAGAAAACACAATTGAGAGAGAATATCATAACATAGTTTTTATTAATTTCAGATCTATTCTTGTACTATAAAAGCCTCTTTATTATACTCTAAACCACCTAGAAGTAGTTCTGGTATTTGTCTATACCATAATATTTTAGGTTTCGTAACACTTCTCCTTGGACGAATACCACGGTATGCATATGTCTCATTAAAAATTCATCCCAAAAATAGAAAAAAAAGAATAGAGAAAATAGTACATCGCATTCGTTCATTGTGTCGCACTTGTTGCCTCATTAAAAACATTCACGTGAGAAAACTTACTCGTCCATAGTGAGAAAACTTTAAGAAACTCACAAAGAAAAAAAGAGTACAATATTAGATCTTCATAACCATATAAGTCTTCTGATCTTACATAAAGGCTATGATTCAGAAATTTACTCGTCCCTATGCCTCACACGTATTTCTAGAATATAGAGGCTAGAAGGAATTTTGTACATATATCGGCAGATTACCACAAGTCCTAGCTTCTATATCTTTACCTCTCCATTCTTCTGGAGCTCGTGAGGATAAAAGAATTTTAGGGGTAATATGCTTCGTGATACTACTTTTAACATAGTCCATTTGCCTCTGTATCACATAAGTTACATTATCTTCATAGATATTAGTGGGATTATCAACAGTGTTTGTACAACATGATTTCTTGATGTGGCTAATTATTCGTCTAAGCCAAGCATATTCTTATGAGGCTTTATACCACAATATGCATATGCCTCGTTAAAAACTTTTTTCAAAAACCTAGTGGAAAAAAAGGAATGGAGAATAGAGTACACAGCACTCGTTAAATTGTATTTCACTTGTTGACTCATTACAAACCTTCAAGTAAGAAACCCAACAGAAAATACTTACTAAGAAAAAAAGAGTACAACATTTATCTTTAGGATTTATAAACTGTTTTCAGAATTTATTATTATCTTCAAGATTTTTATCACGTCCATCGATTGGATTTATACCAATAGGTGGTAAAACCTTCAAGATAGTGATCATCAAGTCAATATCTTCTAGATCAGACTAAAATCGAGATCTTCATAATCTTGTGCGTAACTATGAAAGTTTAATATATGCTCCCCTGAAGACCACTTTCGGTGAAGTCTTATTATTCCAATGTCTTTAATACATTTTAAGAAATGAATACAACCCAGTATATTACGAGTATGCCTACTGGATTACCATAATATATAGTCTTCTAGATATTTGTCTCACTATTACGTTAAAACAATTTGGAAGCAATATACTTACCTTTCTAAAATACCACTTATCTCTATATGCAACACATGCAAAATATATCATAATCAAAATATGAGGGTAATCAATTGTAATACTACATTTCTTTAGGATATGACTTATCAAAACCTTTTATGGTCTTAATATTTGTCAACCATCTCTGAGTAGTACTATACGACCAAAAGTTTGTTTTACAGAACTAAAAGCATGGTCATACCACCACAGAATCAATATAATCAGTCTTAATTTTTGGCACTTAGGAGATTAATCAATTTACCATTAACACTAATGTGTATGATACCTTCATGATAATAAAGGATATTGCCACTCCATCAACTTCTGGTAGGACATCTACTTCATATATGGTTATGTGTCATACTTCTGGTTTTTAGTTTTCTCATTCATCCCCTTGGGTCTTAGATGGGTCCTTATCCACTTCTAGATATTGCATAATTGTTGGTGTATTTTTGATCAACAGGTGATTTAATTTCTCTTCAGAGAGATTTTCTCTCTTTTAGGAGATATTTTCTCTTCTAGGAGACACTCTTTCTTCAAGTAAGAGTTTGTTAGGTATGAGTTGTATATATATATATATGTTGCAATTTACTTTCTTGTTAAAACATTGAGTCCTTCAAAAATCGAGCTTTGAGTCCCTTCAAAGATCCCATCAAGGATTTTCATTAACCAATAACTACATATCTTATTCATATCATATGCCATAGTTATTATATAATAGAACATTATTCCATTCATAATAGAAGAATATCGATCTCTACAGGGATCCTTGAACCATCGCTTTCACCACCTCATTATTTTATAATGATTCATCAAGTCTGAACTTACAGGTTCCAAGACTTATGATGGTTCAACCTCAATTGCTTTCTTTTATTTTTACCCAATATGAACACTTCAAGCACTTGACCATGGACATTAGTTCCGGATTTATGTTCTCATACTAGAAACCTTAGCAATTTTAGAGACAAATTGGTTGTCGATAACTTTTCTTCAAATATCCTCATAATTTAGTATCTTTTAGTGTTAACCAAATCTTCGTCATTTCACAAACGAAAGCTTATTGGTTGTTTCGTATTCCCTAGTATTGTAATATGCGTGTGTGTTATTACTGGGGTTTTCATATTCATGATGAGCCTCTTCATGAGGTATTTCACCTTCAAGGTGAGTTCTCTTCTAGAGTATTTATGGAGTATTTAACGATTATTTTGACTAGTTTCACAAGACCTTAGATCCACAGACGTCCCCGTAGACATTAGATCACTGACCAATAAATCAACTTCGCAAAGACGAATATACTACTCAACTTGGGGTATTCCAAACTTAGTGATACATTCACTTCAAGTAAATACTGTATAACTCCTCTATGCAATGGAAAAAGAAATCTGGCAGTCTCCCTACTTCTAGCATTCAGTAATATCAGCTAAACTTCAATTTAGCTTGGTTAGTACATGAACCTTATACTAAAATCTTTCTTCAGGAAAGTATCACGACATTTAAAGATTTTGGACATTTCTCTCCTCCTGATGCCGAGATTTGATCTTGCTTAATAGCATACTTCAAAATCCCCTTAGTTTGAATACATGATAGATGGAATTTCAGATCCAATATGATCTCAGCTAGTGGTGGTGGTCCAAAATGGTGTATGCTACGGTGGTAATATTATATGAAAAATAATTGGTTCTTCTAATACGCACTAATTCTTAAGTGGGGGTTCTTTTTCTTAGTACAGTGATTTA
Source organism: Melocanna baccifera (assembly GCA_036346265.1). Classification (NCBI taxonomy): domain Eukaryota; kingdom Viridiplantae; phylum Streptophyta; class Magnoliopsida; order Poales; family Poaceae; genus Melocanna; species Melocanna baccifera. Next base: position 37,923,296 of record CM070682.1, read on the forward strand.
GGCATTTATTAATGTACTGGCTTGAAAATTGCATATCTCTATTAGTAGTAGATTATCTCAACATCCGGTGGGTTATTAATCTATAACAACAGAAATATTCTAGCTTCTTATATATTGCCTAATATTATGATCCAATTACTCATACTATGTTTTAACATTTGGATCACTTAAACTTTAAGTTTTATATTAATGCAATATATTTTGACCTGGTCAAAAATATTATATTTTGACAGCATAATATACATATATAGGACGCTTTCAAGAGCATAAATATAATACTACCACATAAAACATGACCATCGATTATCTACATGGAATATAATATATTTGGTAGAATATAATTCTACTTTTACCATCCAAATGGAATAATTATTTGCTAGGAATATATGTGATTGATTGGAAGGTAATTTATATGCCTGTTATAATTTATTATGTCAAATTAGTATGACAGAATTTAGATCATTTGGGATCATTATGTCCAATAGGTTATCTAGTATTTTGATAGTTATATTTTCTTTAGGCAAATGGCTATAGCGTCCAATGGCATTACAGTTGCAGACTGTATTTGCCAATATACTGTGTAATATCATATGGGTATGATATACTCCAATGTGTACCAATCTGGCATATGTACGGCAACTTCATACTACCGTGTAATACCTATGTATGTGGTCGCATGCTAACGACTAACATATTACGGAAGATAAACTAATTACCCTTTGAAGATTGCAATGATTTACCAACAGTGTAGATAGCAGTTTTAATTATCTCTCAAATTTATAGCTTTAAACTTATTTTCTTCTGGATTTGGCCTAGAATTTGCCACTATGTTTGTCATGACTCTTATTTTCAATATTTTCTTATACCTCAAATGTTCAGTATTCCTCATATGCCCAAATTCATCCCCCTTTTCACACCAATTGTAAAATTCTGAGTGAGAGCGCCTGCTTTTAGCATTTTCTTTTAATTATCGCAGAGTTTTAGCAACAAATTGCTATTATACTACTTCAATAGTAAACTATTGTTAGCGTTGTCGATATTTTAATATCGATCTTACGTATAATTTGTATGGATTCGAAGAAACACTTCTTAAGGAACAGGCAACGAGTACACAAAAGGCACATAAATTTTTATATAGGTTCTGGCCTTCTCTTGGTGAATAAAAACCCTACGTCTTATGTCACTGTTGCTCAAAGAGAATGATTACAAGCGAGTAACGTGAACAGAACTTGCAATATCTTCTCAACCTACTAGCCTCTCCTTTCCTTCTCCGACATCAATCCTTTTATAGCTGACGAGGTGACGGCCGTTGTCATGCACCAAGAGACACCTTAACGTTTTATGATATAACCGCTATTAGGAGGTTATTGTCAGAGAGACGTAATTCATCGTGTGACAGTTGCTGTCAGAGAGAGATCACGTGCGGTTATTGGGCATAAATGCACGTTCTAGCTACCTTATCAGACGGATGCACTATGTGTCAGGTCATCGTGGATAGGCTAGTTAAAAATACGTTGGTCTCAGGGAAGGTCTACGACCACAAGGTGGTTGTAAGACTACTTACTACTATCTTATGCTCGCAGAAGAACTTACTACTATGAGACGATCATAGAAGGATTAAAACCAGGTAGTCGTAGGATAACTTACGACTGTGAGATGGTCGTAAAAGAGCTTACGACCCATGGCTCTGAGAAGATCAGATGGTACGGACATGGCGTGGGGGTGAACAATCGGCGGATGGCCAACATGTGGTAGATGGGGGGCATAGGACGGCTGAGGCTTTATGGGCCAGAGAGAGAAAATAGGTTTTTAGCCCAATTGCCTTTTAAGGATTTTTTTAATATTTTCTATTTTTAGAAATTAAAATAAAATAAAATAAGCTCTAGAAAATAGCAAATAAACTTGAAAAAATTCCAGATAATTTCTTGAAGCACAAGGAACCCAAATAAAATACTTTCAGTAAATGTTGATATTTATTTTAGTCATATTAAATCCTTTTGATTAATAACAATTTATTTTAAGCTTAAATTAACTCTAGAAAAATCCAAATAATAAGTTTTATTTTAAAGGCTTCAAATGACTCTAAAAATATGATGTTACACTACTGATGCAGATGAACATTTTTTACATTGGCTCCAACACATGCTACAGTGTCAAAGTTCCAATCAGAGCCATGCAGAAAACTCCAAGGGTAAGAATAATCACCTTTTGTTCTTCAGTTCTTGAAGGGAAATATTTAATCGAGGAAAATAACTAGTTTTACTTAGGGGATTAGACAATGGTATACCGTTGCAATGATATAGCTACAGATTTCATCAAGTTTAAGAAAGTTTTATTAAAATATTTGAAAACGCTTCAGGTTTCAACGAGTTTTACGTGTTTCTAGAAGATTCTAAGAAAGTTTCAAAGCTAAGTTTCAGCAGGTTTCATATTTTTGAACTCAATTTTCAGTAAGTTTCAGCCAAAGAGTTTCAAAAAATTTCAACAAATTTTGATAGGTTTTGTCAAGATTTAACCCCAAAGTTTCAAAAAGTTTTAAAAAATTTTAGTAAGTTTCAACAGGTTTGACCAAGTTTTAACTCAAAAGTTTTAAGAAGTTTCAGCAAATTTCAACAGGTTCCATTAAGTTTCAACCTACAAGTTTCAGCAAGTTTCAACCCAAAAGTTCCAAAAAGTTTCAATAGATTTCATCAAGTTTTAAAAATTTTAAAACGTTTTAGCAAGCTTGATGAGTTTCGACAAGTTTTAATCAAAAAGCTTCAAGAAGTTTCAGCAAACTTAACAAGTTTCAACCAAAATATTTCTAAAAGTACGAAAAAGTTTCCGTAAATTTCGATGATATTATCGTGGCTACGACATCAACATTGATTGTGCACGCCTTGGCCAGCACCGCATGGGAACGAGATCTGGATTTGTGCTCAAGCTCCGCGCTAAGCCTTCATCTTTCTCTCTCTTCCTCTGCTCTAGCTCAAGCTCCACGCTACGCCGTCATCGAATTTGGTCGAAACCGAGGACAGCGTTGTCAGATCTATTTGATCTTGTCGTCGAAGACAAAAACCATCGTTGGAGCCGCCACATCCATCACCAGACTTGAATGTGACCGCTTGCCTCGCTCCGACTGAGCCCGTTCACTGCCGCCTACCCTTGCCGCGCTGCCTCCTCCACCTACAATGGCCGTCCTTGTCTCGCCGTAGGAACCCACCGCCACGCTCTCCTATGGCTGCTCACATTCCATCGTGCGCATGGCCATCTCTCTAGCCTGTCGCCGCTCTACTAGCCTACGATGGCTTACCCAGCCCGCTGGCTATTTGATTTTTTTAGATAACGGAATAACAATATTCCGACCTTGATCATTCCATGCGAATGACTACAGCCAAAAGAACCAGACACAAAACACAAACCACACTCCATCATCCGGGTTACAATAAACTCCTAAGCATATAGCTTACGACAAAAGACTTAAACTTTTAATCTAAAACAACTGCTCCAGCCGAACTTGTTGAAAATCTCCAACACCACTCTCTCAAGCCTTTTGCATCCATTCAAGAGTGCACTTCTCTCTTCCTCTTTAGATAGTTGCGACCAGCACCTGATCCAGTAAGTCCCCCTGAAAATTACTTGCAAGAAAGAATGAGAAGCGGACCTTTTGAAAACGGTGTCATTTCTATTTAACCACAGCAGGGGGGACCCACAGGGTATGCCGGGTGGGCCACGGCATACCCTGGGGCCCAGCCGATACTCCATATAAAAAAACTGTAGATTGCAAATTGGAACGGAGAACGGAGAAACCGAGGAGGCAAGGAAGATAAACAGTAGTAGATCGGAGCCGCAGTCCGCAGACGACGCACGGACGCAGAGCGGCAGAGGCCGGACGCTGGACCGGAAGGCAGGGCCGCAGGGGGAGACGCAGACTCGCAGAGTCGCAGATCGGCAGGCAGGGCCGTAGGGGGAGGCGCCGAGGCGTAACCGATGCCGGCGAGGCGGAGCGGAGGGGGACCGGGCCGGGGCGGCGAGCGCGCAACCGCGCGAGCAATGAGCGAGGATTGCCGGCGGAGGCGGAGGCGGAGCCAGGAGGGGGTACCGGGGCCCGGGGGAGCCGGCGAGGCGCAACCGCGCGAGCAGCGGAGCAGGGGCTGCGCGCGAGCCGCACTGCCGTAGGCGCAGTCGCCAGAGGCCCAGAGCCCAGTCGCCCAGACGGCAGAGGTAGGAGACTAGTAGTCTCCAGAGGCAGGAGACTTAAAGACTAAAGAGTCTTGGAGACTGGAGAGGCACCCGCACGGGATTGGTTTATTTGCTGCCAGAGTGCAATACAACTAGTCTGAGACTAGTTTAATAAGGTTTATCTTGGCGATTTAATTTCTTTAAAAGGTTTGTACTTTGTTTAGTAGTACACTACTATAGTAGGCATTAGCCATTAGGCCCATTCTATTAGCTGATTAAATGATTAGCTAATTTATTTAATCAATGGTTGAGTGATTGCTAACAATACAACTAACAATTCAACTTCAAATGTTTATTGTTTTTTTTGGAATTGTTCAGTTATGAAGAGAAGCGGAGACATTGCATCTCTTTTTCAGAAACATGCAGCCAAGAAGCGCGCGCTCTGCTTCAAATCCTGCCCCATCTCGGTTGAAACGTGGCGGAAAAGCAAACTCAAGAGCAAGAGAGAGTAATTGAGGAAATTGTGAATCATATGCCCCCGCCACCGTCACCGCCGCCAGTTTATGACATCAATCGTCTTCCGCATGATCCAGGTGAAAGGCAGCCCATTGAAAGTTATTCTATTAATGATCAAGATGCAATTCGAAGAGCATATATTATTAAAGGTCCATTTCAACCTTGTACACATGATTTTCCAAAAAGAAAGATTAGAAATAGAGATCGTCAATTCAATTTTGTATGGTTTCATAAACATAAGGAGTGGCTTGAATATAGTATCAAGAAGGATTCTGTGTTTTGCTTTATATGCTACTTGTTTAAGAAGAGTACTGGGTCAGATAAATTTACTGTTGGTGGCTGAAGAAATTGGAATATAGGAGAGAAAGCACTTCTTAAACATCCGGGTTCTAAGGCACATAATGCAGCTCAAGAGAGATACATTGGTTTTAAGAATCCCAAGGTAGCAATTGATTATCACATTGAGAAGTGGACTGATGAGGATCTTCGTCTTTACAAGAAAAGGTTGACTTATTCACTTAGATGTATCAAGTTTCTTTTGCATCAAGGATTGGTATTCTGTGGATATGATGAAAGTGAAGAGTCTAGCAACAGAGAGAACTTCCTTAAACTTCTGAAGTTTCTTGCAAGAAACAGTGAAGAAGTGAGCAAGTATGTTTTGAACAATGCTCTAGGTAATTGCACCTTAACTAGCCCAAAGATACAAAAGCAAATTATTCACTGTTGTGCCATAGAAACTAGAAAGAAAATAATTAAAGAACTTGGTGATGAGCCCTATGCAATTTTAGCTGATGAGTCTAGTGACATATCACATAAAGAACAACTGGCTCTTTGCTTGCGTTATGTTGATAAATTGGGAAGGCCATGTGAGCACTTTATTGGAGTTGTTCATGTAGATGATACTACCTCTTTATCACTTAAGGATGCAATTGAAGCTTTACTTGTTAGTCATGGATTGACTATGTCTCAAATTCGTGGTCAAGGTTATGATGGGGCTAGCAACATGAAAGGAGATATTAAAGGGCTGAAAACATTGATCATGCAAGAGTCACCTTCTGCTTATTACATCCATTGTTTTGCACATCAACTCCAACTAGTTCTTGTTGCTGTTGCTAAGGACAATACTGATTGTGTGAGTTTTTTTGATCAAGTATCTCTCCTGTTGAATATTGTTGGAGTTTATTGTAAACGTCATGGTATGCTTCGAAATACTAGGCTTGAGAATATCAAGAAAGCACTTGATTGTGGTGAACTTAACTCTGGGAGTGGATTAAATCAAGAGATGGGTTTGCCTAAGCCTGGTGAGACTCGGTGGGGCTCTCATTATAAAATTGCATGCAACATCATTATTATGTATTCCACAATCCATGATGTACTCATAGATCTTGGTGATGATACTGCACATAAGGCCGATTGGACAAAAATACATTTTGTGCTTGGAGCATTTGAGACCTTTGAGTTTGTTTTCTTTGCACACTTAATGTTTGTTATTCTTGGATATACAGATGAATTATCCGAGTGTTTGCAAAGAAGGGAGCAAGATATTCTTAATACAATCTCACTTGTTAATGTGGCAAAGAACAGAATGCAACAATTGAGGTCTGATGGTTGGGATAATTTCCTTGAGAAGATCACTTTGTTTTGTGATAAACATGGTGTTGAAGTTCCTGCTATGGACGGTGATTATGTGCCTTATGGGAAATCAGCAAGGTACGTTCGTGCTCGAAACCAAACAAATGATGATCACTTCATTAGAGAAGTATATATTGGTGTCATTGATCAAATTATCCAAGAGCTTGATAATCGGTTTGATGAGGTTAATATGGAGTTGCTCTCTTGTATGTCGGCCTTTAATCCTTCCAACTCATTTGCTTCTTTCGATGCACAGAAGGTACGTAGACTAGCTGAGTTCTACCCTAAAGAGTTCTCGAGCAATTATTTGCTAAAACTTGAATTGCAACTTGGTAATTATATTGATGATATGAGACAAGCTGATAGCTTCAAAGATCTAGACAATCTTGTTGATCTCTCAGTTAAGCTTGTTGAAACAAAGAGGCATAAAGTGTATGATATGGTTTACATGCTTCTCAAATTGGTTTTGCTTCTACCAGTGGCAACAGCAAGTGTTGAAAGGGTATTTTCTGCAATGGTTTTAGTGAAAACAAAGTTAAGAAATAAGATGGGTGACAGTCTTTTGGGTGATTGTCTAGCCACATTCATTGAGCGGGATATTTTCTTTGAAGTGGATGAAGATGATATAATCGAGACTTTCATGTCCTTTAGAAAGCGTAGACCAAAAAGGTCAGATAATTACTATTGTAAGTCTCTTTTATGTATATTTGAGACTATTAGTATGGTGTTTGAACTATTTATATTATAATTTGTGCAAATTTCTAATTTAATCTTTGAATTTAAGATTTATCATATTATTTAGTGCCTGTATACCGAATTACGGTGCAAATTTTATAATTATTTACCGAATTGCATATGAAAATTTTGGTGCGGCATACCCTTTAGTAAAATCCTGGGTCCGCCACTGAACCACAGCACCCAACAAAGAGCCGCTACACCAACTAGAATCTGATTTCTAAGCTTTACAGAAAAACTTCTAAGCCAAAAACCAAACAACCTCTCAACACTAGTAGGTGGTTGAAAGCCAAAGCTAATGACTACCACGTTCCAAAGGGCCCGAGCCACATGGCATTCGAAAAAAAGATGCTGAATGCTCTCATTAGAGGGATAAAAACAGCATTTGGTACTTCCTTGCCACTGCTTTTTTGCGAGGTTATCCTTTGTTAAAAGAACTCCTTTCTTCAAGTACCAAAGGAATACTTTGATTTTTAGTGGTATCTTTGCTTTCCAGAATAAATGCTTTTCTGGAATGCTTTCTCTTACCATGAGATCTCTATATAGGGAATGCACACAAAACGAACCAGACTTGTGCAAGTTCCAAACTAGAACATCTTCACGCTCATTTAGGGTAACTTGTAAAATCAAACTCACCAACTTAAGCCACGCATCCAGCTTTTCACCTACTAACGGTCTCCTAAAAGAAACATTTAGCGGTGTTGTGCTCAAAACTTGTGCAATCATCATATTCTTCTTTCTGACAATTCTATATAAATCAGGGAATTTTGTCATGAGTGCTTCCTTCCCAATCCAAATGTCCTCCCAAAATCTGGATTGTTGACCATTGTTAACCTTAAACCTACTTCTAGCTAAAAAAATATTCTTGACCTCCATGAGACCACTCCAAAAATGTGAGTCCCCTGGTTGCTTAACCACTTGAGACAAGATCTTACCTTTCAAGTACTTTTTCTTAAGCATGCTTTGCCAAAGGCCATCCTCTGTGAACAACTTAAACAGCCACTTACTTAAAAGACAACAGTTATGAACTTCCAAGTTTAAAATACCCTTCCCCCCCCCCCCCACACACACATTTTGGTTGACTAAGGATACCCAATCTAGCCAATCTATATTTCTTTATATGCCCATCACTTTCCCAAAAAAATCTGGATCGATAATAATCCAATTTCCTAAGGACTCCTTTAGGAACCTTGAAAAAGGACATCAAAAACATCAGGAGACTCGATAAAACCAAGTTGATTAAGACTAGTCTACCTCCCACTGATAATACTATGCTTTTCCAACTACTAAGCCTTTTCTGAAACCTTTCTTCGATTTCCCTCCAGTCTTTGTTCATAACTTTACGATAATGCATAGGGAGACCTAAGTACCTGAATGGTGAAGATCCCTCCTTACACCCAAAAATATTAACATACACGTCACTTTTGTCCTTAGCGTCCCCAAAGCAAAATACCTCACTTTTATGGAAGTTTATTGTGAGGCCCGACACCTCCTCGAAAGTACTTAGTACTAATTTTAGGTTCTGTGCCTCTTCTAGATCATTTTCCATAAAAAGAATAGTATCATCCGCATATTGGAGAATCGACAATCCATCATCTACCAAATGAGGTACTAAGCCCCTAAAATGTCCACAGCCTTTGGCCCTATCTAAAAAAATTGCCAACATATCAGCTACTAGATTAAACAGAATAGGCGAAAGAGGATCCCCTTGCCTCAATCCTTTTCTAGTTTGAAAGTACTGGCCTATGTTATCATTCACCTGAACCCCTACACTGCCTCCACTTACTATTGTTTCAATCCATTTACACCAAGTTGCCAAAAAACCTTTTAATCTCAGAACTTGTTGCAAAAACGACCAACTCACCTTATCGTAGGCTTTCTCAAAATCTAGTTTGAGAATTACCCCACCCATTTTTTTCTTATTAAGCTCATGTAACGTTTCATGCAAAACCACTGCACCTTCCATAATATTCCTTCCTGGCATAAAAGCCGTTTGTGAATTTCTAACCACCTTGCTTGCAACCCCCGCAATCCTATTAGCCAACACTTTGGTGAAAATCTTAAAGCTAACATTAAGCATACAAATTGGTCTATACTGTTGTATTTGCTTAACCTCTTTTTGCTTTGGCAGGAGGGTTATTATCCCAAAATTTAGGCTAAAAAGAGGGAGCCTATTCTCGTGGAAATCTTTGAACATGGCCATTAGGTCATCTTTTATTAGACTCCAAAACACTTGATAAAACTCGACAGGAAATCCATCAGGACCCGGAGCTTTATTGTGTTTCATTTGAAAGATGGCATCTCTTACTTCCTTTTCCGCGAAAACATCTATTAGGATCATATTCTCTGTTTCAGACACTTGCAGTATATCATCTTTATACGTTTCGTCGAGAGACAAGCTACTTCTCCATGACGACCTAAAGAGGCTTTTATAGTATTTTGTAATATATTCCTCCAGATTATCATCTTCTTCAATCACCCCTTCTTCTTGATTAAGCCGAAAAATTCTAGTTTTCCTTCTCTTACCATTTGCTACCAAATGGAAATACTTTGTATTGTCATCTCCTTGCAGGAGCTCCGTGGTCTTAGCCCTTTGAAACCATTTAATTTCCTCCTCCCGAAGCAATTGGGTAAGCCTCTCTTTCACACTCTGCTTCAGGTCTATCTCATGCTGACACAGAAGTTGTGTTTCCACTATCTTATCAAGCTTATCCGCTATCCTAACCAACTCCTGCTTTTCCTTCTTATAAGCCCCACTCTCATTCTTTGCCCAACCTCTTAAAAATTGCTGCAATCTTCTGATTTTATTCTGCCACCTTTGTACAGACGAAACACCCTTTTTTTCTTCATTCCAAACTTTAGACACTAAGTCAAAGAATCCCTCACGTAAGAGCCATCCGAGTTCAAATTTGAACATTGGATGACCTTTACCCTGGGTTCTTTCTCCCGTGTTAAGCAAGAGCGGAGCATGATCCGAAATACCTCTACACAAAGTCTTCACCGTGGAGAGTGGGAACTTTTGTTCCCACTCCGTACTTACCAAAATCCTGTCCAGCTTTTCATAGGTTGGTTCTTTTAAAGAATTAGCACAGGTAAACTTTCTACCTGACATCTCAATTTCCCTCAGATTTAAGCTATCTATGATAGCATTAAACAGGAAAGGCCATTTACCATCAAAATTATCATTATTTTTTTCACTCGGATGTCTGATGATATTGAAATCCCCACCAACCATCATTGGCAATGCTTCCTTACCACAGGCTTGGACCAATTCAGTAAGAAAGACCTCCTTGAATTCTGGTTGCGCTGCCCCCATAAACAGCCACCAAAGTCCACTGAAAGCCATCTTTTGTATTTCTGAGATGGAATTTCACAAAGAAATCCCCCTCCTCAATATTGCCAATATCAAAGATATCTAAATTAACGCCCAAAAGAATACCTCCTGATCTCCCATATGGCACTGTCCAATGCCAAAGAAAGTTTCTTCCCCCACACAATTTATTGAGCTTTGCTTGCGAGAAATCTTTCTTCCCGGTTTCCAAAAGAGCAATAAAGTCTAAGCTCTGCTCTCTAGAAGTTTCGTATAAAAATCTAGATTTAGCCAAGTCCTTAAGACCTCTGCTATTCCAGAAAATTCCTTTCATGATAAACTTCGTTTCGATACCTTAACTTTTTTTCTTTTTTCACAAGTCCTTTTTCCAAATGACTTAGCGTTGGACTTGTGTTTTTTAATAACAGCCTTAGCATCACAACTTAGGTGATAGCTGTCAAAGTCAAAAATCTCATTCCCCAAATCCCCACACACTCGCTCTACTGCCCCGAAATCTATTTCCTCTAAAAAGCCTGACTCGCTATCACAGCGCATAGAGCCATCACTGCAATTATCTACCCTGTCCAAAACTTTAGACCCCTTAGAACAAAACACCCGATTAACAGCGGATAATAAATCCTCACTACTGTCACTCGCAACCACCCCCAGCTTGCTAATTCTCCTAGCAACAGAAAACATAGGAGCAGAACAACAAGAATTAACTGTAACATTACCTTCCAATTGCTCCAGGTTGCGCGCCACCGCCCGCCGTTCTGCCCACCGCAAAGTATGCTCGTCAGTCACACCGGCCAAGCGCGGACTCGCCCTTGATGGTGAAACCACCACCTCTCTTATTGATGCAGCCGCCGCCACATGATTGTCAGACCTGGGCACGACCCCATCCTGACCCGGCCACACACCTCCCCTCGGCAGCTCATGCGCCTCCGCATGGCCCAAAAGCTCCGTGACCACCGAAACCTCCACCGACCCTTCCTGTCCTAGACCCTCCACACCCCCTTCACTGTCCTGCTTCTTGCCTCCTGCAACCTTCTCAACCATACCACCAACACCGCCCAAATAATCCTCCTCGGCAACCACCACTCCTGCCACTTCGTCTAGCACTTTGTTGACCGAAACATTAAGGAACTCCTCCGCTTTTTCTTTGAGAAAAACTACAAACTCATCCTCACTCATATTCTGAACTTTTTCTTTAAGAGATTCACTGCCCGACCTTTCCTCTTTTGAAGGCGCCCCACTATTCTCTCCACCATCTCCCCTCAAGCGTTTGTAATCTCTAGCACCACCCAACTCCTCCCCCAACAGATCATCCTCCTCCATTCCCTCCTCATTTCCAAAACCATCACTGTCCCCTCCAGTCCAATCCACCTCTACTTCTTCTCCATTTTCATCAAAACCTTTTTTTCCACCACAAAGTCCAACTCGAAGTAATGATCCCCAATAACCACATCTAAATGTGCCGGAATCAATTTCGGATTGAGGACAACTACAAAAATCCTTCCAAACACGTTTTTCCTGGTCGACTCCATATCCACCGTCAGCGTTGAACCAATCAGAGACCTGACTGCCCAAAGATCCAGAAACTCTCTCAAAGCTTTTCTTAATCCAAAAACCTTGACCCACACTTTAGGAAGTAAGAAGCCTTCTTCCTTCTCATGCCACTCCTCAAAGTTCAACCTAACGCCTGAAGCAACACCAACCTCCCTAACATCCGCCCAAAAGCAATCGACCTCTGCAGTTCAGATTTTGATGGAAACTGAGTGATATAAGCACTATCCCCACGCTTCTCCAAAGTCCACTTCCACTTTCCTGGCACTATCCTTCTCAACTGAGCACAAACTTGCTCCTCAGAAAGCTCTCCTCCGGAGATAGTAATCAGCGCCCACTTCGAGTCCTTTCTCCCCTTTGGCAAAGGGGGATGCTGAATATGGAAGAACCCCAATCCATGCACCGCATATCTGACAGCACGAGCCACTGGCCTCGGTAGTTTAAGAATTGGGCATCTATGGTTCACATGATCGTGACTGTCACATATGACACAGTAAACTTCCGCCAAGCAACCCGCAGCCATATGCCCCTTCTTTGTGCACTTTGAGCACCTAGTTCCTGTCATCACAACCTGTCCCTCCTCAACTGTGCCTTCTTGAACTTCCTCCATCTGCACATCTTCCCCACCCCCTGCAGGTTACCGGCATTGACATTGCCGATAGGATGCTCTACCACCTTCCTTGAAACTGCAGACCCTTCGGTTGAACCCCCACTAACAACCCGAGCCGCATGCTGCCCAAACTGCCGCGCCACACCTCGCCTTTGTCTACCACCAAAACCACCAAGCGGCCCCCCAAAACTCCACCCAGCACTTCCTCCACGGCCATGCCGCAACGAGCCTCTTCCCCGACCATGAAAACCTCCAAACTGGGACCTCATCCCTCGCCCTTCAACCTGCGCCCCGAACCCGACCGCACGAAAACCGCCGCCACCGGGAAACTCCTGCCCAACCTCGACTCCTTGCCCGCGTCCTCGGCCAAACGAGCCTCCCCACCCTCTGGACCCCAGGCTCCCGCTCTGGCTCGGAATGACTCCCCGCCCCCCCCCCCCAAACCACTGCTCCCACCTCGCTGCATCTTGCCTGCCCGCCGCCCTCCTGAGACCCGCTCCGAATACACCGACCCCCTCACTACTTCGGCAAAGGAGCGACTCCAGGAAACCGAAGAGACCGAATGAAACGGGAACGAGGCAGCGACTCTTTGCCTACCCAGTAAAAGCCTCGGCCGCCCCTTCCTGGCTAACAGAGCACCCAAACTCTGAGGGAACCGAAGCGCCAAATGGGCCTCATCACTACCCAATGGGCCCTGCACCTTACTCAGCCTTTCCGACCCAATTTGTCCTTTCACTTTTACTCCTAAAAAAACTAGAAACTTCTTCCCAACCTCCGACCTAACCAACGCCGACTCAGGTGGCGGCGCCTCCACAGACCCGGCCCCCTCCCCTAAGCCTGTTCCGAGCTCCTCCAACCTGAAACTCCCCTGCGAATTTCCTTTCGATCTCAAATCCTTCACCCAGACGCCTCCCAGAAGCAACTTCGGCAACGCCCGCTTCATAGGAAGAGGCCCTTTCCACGGCCTGATACCCGGCGATGACCTTTTCTTCACCCCCGATCCTACTGACTGCGACTCCATCAACCGAAGAGGACTAACCAGACCTGCTCCGCTATCCCCAGACCCAAACCTTGAAGAAGAACAATCGCTTGAAACTAGAGCTTTAGCTCTTACCAGATCGTCAATCTGAAAACCCACACTCCAAGCATCACGCACACAAACGTCGCTCGTCGCAGAGGGATTGCAAACCGTCTCAACATCTTCCTCGCCAGCGCTCCCAACATCGGGCAGAGACCAGAACCGAGATCCACTCTCTGCACCTCTAACCTCGGCTAGCGGATCAGAGGAAGAGAGCAAAGCCGGCTCTGAAAGTCTCCGAAAGCCACCCCCCTCCGCCTCAAGCTCCAGCCTACCGACGACCTCCTCCAGCGATGAGGAAAAGTCCCCGCCGAGAGATGAGGCAAAATGCGGAGAATAAACCTGCGACGGCGACACAGAGCGCTTCCTCCCCAACTCTTCAGCTTCTATCCCCAACCCGGACACCGGCGACGAAAGCATCGGCTCCAAATCAGGGACGCGCTCCATCGGCAAGAACGCCGACGCGACCGCGCTGGCCGGTTTAGAAACCGGCGAGAACGGCCGAGGCGCAAGGGTGAGGTGACGCCGCCGAAGCTCACCCCTCATCCTCTGCAGGTAGATACTGTGTTAGGGCGCCATCAACGGTTGATAGCAGCTCATCCGCTCGCTACCTGCCGCTCAGAGAGAGAGAGGAATAGGGGACAGTGACATCCATACATGGAGATTTCGAGAAGCTACGAGTTGGCTGGCAATGATTCTGCGTGTGGGTATGAATTGCTTTAGGATTTGTGCAGGAGGTGAATCAAAGGGTGAGGTCTTGTCCCGCTGAAAGCTATTCGAACGGTACACCGTGGAATGGTATTTCTCAAGAGAGTCATTAGCCTCCTAAACCGGTGAAAGGGAGTAGTTCACGGGCTGTGGCCCCAGCCTTTCTTCCCCTCCCCAAACTCGTAACGGCCTTAACGATTTTTTCGCTTCCCGCCACTCTCTCTTCGCCTCTCACTGCCCTCCCATCCGCACATACACAACCCCGCTCTTCTCCTCTCGCAATTCTCTCCACCACTGTCTCGCATCGCCGCCACAGCCACCGGCAAGATTCGATGAGAGATAGCGACGGCGAAGGGGGCGGCGGCGGCCTCCCGCGCTCGCACCCGTCGAACCTCCCGCTGCCGGCGCCGCACTCCGACCCGAACCTCCAGTTCTCGGTGACGGACGATGACTTCTCGAACCGGCACAGCAGCTTGTCGGCGACGGGGGCCGCGAGCCCGGGGTTCTACTCCGATTACCCAAACAGCTTCAGCGGGGAGTGCTCGCCGTACAACATGTCCCCCTGGAACCAGACCATGGCGTCCCCGTGGTCCCACCATAGCGAGACGTCCATCGTCGGCCACGGAGGTGGCGGGGCGCCCACCATGGCGTCCGGCACGAGCCTCATCAGCTCGCTGGTGAGGGAGGAAGGCCACATCTACTCGCTCGCCGCCAAGGCCGACACCCTGTACACCGGCTCGGACAGCAAGAACATCCGCGTCTGGCGCAAGCAGAAGGACTCCGGCGGCTTCAAGTCGTCGAGCGGCCTCGTGAAGGCCATCATCATCTCCGGCGAGCGCATCTTCACGGGCCACCAGGACGGAAAGATCAGGGTGTGGAAGGTGTCGCCCAAGAACGGCCTGCACAAGCGCGTGGGCAGCCTGCCGCGGCTGCGCGACTTCCTGCGCGGCTCGCTGAACCCGTCCAACTACGTCGAGGTGCGCAAGAACCGGACGGCGCTGTGGATCCGGCACAGCGACGCCGTGTCGTGCCTGAGCCCGACGGACGCGGTGCAGGGCCTGCTCTACTCGGGCTCGTGGGACCGCACCTTCAAGGTGTGGCGCATCAGCGACTCCAAGTGCCTCGAGTCGGTGGTGGCGCACGACGACAACGTGAACGCCATCGTGGCGGCGTTCGACGGGCTGGTGTTCACCGGCTCAGCGGACGGCACCGTCAAGGTGTGGCGGCGGGAGCTGCAGGGGAAGGGGACCAAGCACGTGGCCGTGCAGACGCTGCTGAAGCAGGAGCACGCGGTGAACGCGCTCGCGGTGAGCTCCATCGCGCCGGTGCTGTACTGCGGCTCCTCCGACGGGCTCGTCAACTTCTGGGAGGGCGAGCGCCACATCGTCCACGGCGGCGTGCTGCGGGGGCACAAGAAGGCCGTGTTCTGCCTCGCCGCGGCCGGCGCCCTCTTGCTCAGCGGCTCCGCCGACAACACCATCTTCGTGTGGCGGCGCGACTGCGGCGTGCACTCCTGCCTCTCGGTGCTCACCGGTCACACCGAGCCCATCAGGTGCCTCGCTATCGTGGAGGACAACAAGGACAACGCGGCCGTCGCTGCCGCTGTCGACAGAGGCGAGGCCAGTGGCGGGACGGGGTCGGCGTCGCGGTGGATCGTGTACAGCGGCAGCTTGGACAAGTCGATCAAGGTGTGGCGCGTGTCCGACGAAGCGCCGGACGCGCTGCTCCAGGGCCCCGGCTCCGGGGACGCGCCGCAGATGTTCGACCGGTACCCCGGCGACCCGTTCGGGGCCGGGAGCTCGTCATCGTTCCGCTAAGACACGCGCCAATGCCATCCACGCATATATGGTGCATGCTAGGCACCGGTTTTGATCAGTTGCAAGAAGTATTCATTTTTCAGTAGGTAAATCGATGCATCATAATCTATATGGATTAACCAAAGGAACTGCTGGACTTTGTTATACTACACCCCATATATATATATATATATATATATATATATATATATATATATATATATATATATATATATATATATATATATATATATATTATATATATGGCACGACCATCTGGAGTTGTGATAGTGATGAATCTAGGTAAGTTTGCTTTCAGAACGTGGCTAAGGGAAATTTTGGTACATGCTTGTTCATATATTTGTTGTGTACTAGTTGAACTTGACTTGATTTTGTGTTAAAGATGAAATAAATAAAGGACTAATTTCTAACTTCCATGGATCTTTATCATTGTGCCTATCAATTTGCACATTCAAGCTATCTGCTTGGCTTTGATTTGGAATTAGGCGACTGCTATTACATTCTCTATGCAGGTTAACGCCGAACAGTGCATCTTTTGTACTTATCCATATCGTAGTGCTTGTTGGGAGTGTCTATATAATAGTCGCATGTTTTTTTAGCCAAAATCATTCTATTCTTTTTGCTATATATATATAATATTTTTCACTCATGCTTACAATATTTTTGTCCATATATATAACATTTCAATATGTCTGCAATATTTTTCTGATGGTTGCAACATTTTTTCACCGAAAAATATTGCAAACATGATGAAATGTTATATATATGGATGAAAAATATTGTATATATGGCAAAAAAAAATTTGACTGATTTTAGCTCAAAAACCACTCACATGTGCTATAAGACTTCCGTTGTTTGTTATTACCTTGCCCAGTTCACTACTACTGTTGTAACTTGTTGATGGGAGCATGCATGATTCCTTTCTAAACAGCCAATTCTAAACCTTGTTTGGAAGATACGATTTATGAAGAAACCATGAAGGATTTAAATTGCTTTCTGCAAAATTTATTTGAGATTCTTGCGTTTGAAATGGGTCGTAACAAGAACTGAGAAGTCGGCATGTAAGCTGTAAACACCTGCTCCCAGTTACACCACGGCAGAGATCCTTGTGCCTTATCCGACTTATCCTAACCGCTAGCCGGTGGCCGGAGCGAAAGATTGGATGGGCGCAATGCCGGCGACCTCAGATCTGCCCCTTCACCGGCTGAACGGCCCATCTTGGGATATCTGGGCTGCGCTTGGAAGTCGGAGTGCCGGGCTCCATGGCCGACACAGCGTCAGGCGGTGGCGTATTTTTTTTATTTTAGGTTTTTTTTCTCGTATTTTTTTGTGATATGTCTATTTTTAAATATTTTTAAATTTAATTATACTAAATAAACTAACTCAGATACAGTAAAAAAATAATAAGCCAACATCCGTGAGAACACCCCCTAAAGTAGCCTGGCTAAATAGATACTACAGGTGGAAACGCCGAATTTTCCGTTTCTATGGAGGCAGGCAGCGCTAATGACGTTATTAAGTAATGATTAGTGTATATTATGTTATATTAAAATGTATTAAAGTGGATTAAGGTAAAGTAAGAGTTATTCGAATATATTACGATAAAACTAAAACCATGCTAATATTTTTCTTTAACCACTTCTTGCATCCACACATGCGATCAACCCCGTCAGGTATCGAACCAAATAGCATCGCCACAAATTCTACACCTACGCGAAGTCTATGGCGCTACCACCAACAACACGATAGCGCTCGCGAACGTGTTGGCGTTGGACACGAAATCTTTCCTCCGCTCTGTTTAAACTTTTTGGGAACCGCACCCTTTGATCTTCTCTGCGCGGAGAAGAGCGCATTCCCGTTCGCTTTGTTGGCGTCTCGTTCTCTTCTCGTCTTCATTCGAATGGCAGCTACTTCTTCTAGGGTTTCGATTCTTCTCAAGCATTCCGCGCATTTTTGAGGTGCGTATCGTCTGTGGGATTTTTGGTAGCGTTTTCGCTGGTAGTACCGCGATAGGTTTAGCGTTTTTGGAGGGGGAGGGGGAACCCGGGGGGGGGGGGGGGGTTGTGGGCGAGTGTGGTGGGGGAGATGGAGATGAGGTGAGGATGTGGTAGCGATTTTTGGGTGGGTGGCGGAGGTGGTAGATGAAGCTACATTGTTTATAGGCCGATCGGAAGCACGTGGGGTGACGACGGTGGTGGCAGCGAGGTTGTGTGTGTCGGCGGTGGGGTGTAGCGTTTACAGGGGGTGATGACTTGTTCTCATTGCTAATAAACGATTGTTTTTGTTGCAGTTGTTCATTACTAAACATGTATCATTGTATTTTCTGTGTGGTTTTGTTAATGGCAGAGCTGTTGTGGGAGAACAAGCGAATGCTGGATAAGTCCATCGGGGAGATCGAGAGGCAGGGACTGCAAGTTCAGGAGGGAAGTTCATCGCAGAGATCAATCAGGTACTATGCATTGGAATCTTGAAAATCCTGATGTATATATGAGACAATATGTCTTCTTTCATATGTTCTACACACACACACACACACATATACATACATACATATACATATAAGCACGAAAAAATCATATATAATAACCCATATAACAAGCCAAGTTGGCATCTCCAAGTATCAGATAGATGCTACTTAAGTGTGCCCTCAAAAACTTATCACTGAGATTGTAGAAGTTTTTTGTTTAAGTTAATGATATGCCAACATTGTTTTTGAGAAAGTCTCCATTAAACCCATCTGCCTAGGGATTTATCTGTAGGAAGGTGCTTAACAATTTTCATCGATTTCATCATGAGTTAATGGCTTTTCAAACCAACTTAAGTTATCATGCCTTTTTGGATCAATATTTGCCGATTAAAATGCATAACAGGATTTTCAGAGGCACCAAACCTGTCCTTCTATGCCATCCATATGAGTGCAGCTTTTCCTAGATGATCTGAAACATGACTATCATTATTTTGAAGAAAGCAATATGATTTCTTCTATATATGAAAGTTGCAAAAAATTTTGCCCATTTGATAGTTCTTCTCTGTTTCTAGTAAATTCATTTATTCTTTGAGTAGTTGGTTAAGATGCTCTTTCAGTATTTTTCTAGCATTCCATTCTATTGTGGAAAGCGGTCGACTTTCTTTCAGTGTGTCTAGAATATTATGACTTCATTAGTGTTAGCAATAGCCAATGCTAAGTTTAAAAGTTACTTGGAACATAATTTAAAAGTTCTTCTAAGGATAGCAATTTATTATAGGATTACTCATTTCTAGTTAAAACAAAAGAAAGGTAGCTGGTCAAGAAAACATTACCTCAGGAGCAACATAGTTTGGTGTCCCACATGTAGTATGCAGTAATCCATCAGCCTGTTAGGGAGGTTGAATTAGTTAAAGATTGCGATACAAAAAGTGAAATACAGTTGACATAAAAACAACAAAAGTGCAATAACTTTTATAAATTTTCATATTGTTATGTGATAGTAGTATAGTACCTTCACTTGCTCTGACATAGCACTTAAGCCAAAGTCTGAGACTTTGAGATTCCCAGTAGTATCAAGCAACAAATTCTCTAACTGGAATACATAAAATAGCAAATTTTCTTTTACGTTGGTTTTAACTACCTCCATTCTTTTCGTAGGTGCAATCCTATTAACTTTGTCTCATCTACCAAAAATGGCGAAAAGGAATAAAGACATGGATGCAGTAAAACAGAAAGGCACATCAAAATCTGGTAAGGACAAATGTTCGGTATGGCACCGGGAGTTATTCTGCGATATACTTAATAGTGCTGTTATCTTGTTCTTTTTTTTGTTGGTTTTCAAATTTATCATTATGTTTTCCTGTTTGTTGTGAACATATTGGAAGGAACAAAGCGTCGCCGATAAGGATAATGAAGACATATGATAATCTCATATCAGAGCAATGTGAAGTGCTTGTTGACATCGGATTCAGTGGTCTGCTCCAGATCAATTACCCAACATTACACAATGGGTTGACACATTGGCTTGCGAGCATCTTCGAGCTAACAACTGGTGAGATCGTCGTGCTTGGACACGAGAAGATACCTATCACAGAAGAGTCAGTTCGTATCCCAAATGGAGGCGACCATGTTCTGTATACGTTGGATGTTGACAGCATAAACTTCTTCATTAATGAGTACGAAATCACAAGTGGGAAAGCTCCCACTATATGCAATTCACCAAAGAGGATGCACATATCGCCTCAATCCGAATATGCAATTCCCATGGATGGCAAACAATGCAATGGAATAAGAGTAAATGATACAGCCAATAGTCAAACACTAATGCAAGTAGAAGTTGCGCAAGGAAGTAATTCTCAAGGTGATCATCCGAGTACATGCCAGGCGACTGGCCCTGTATTGGTGATCAAGGGTGTGCTTGATGATATGAGCCCACAAGATATTATTGACATTTGCTTGAAGGTTAAAGCAGTAGCAAAAGCAAAGAAGTGTGTCAAAACTGCAAAGGACCAGGGCACTATTCAGAAGATGCCAGATCAATATATACAACAAGAACCAATCATGTTACCAGGACAAAACTTCAAACAAGTTGCAAAAGGAGAAACTGATGAGTAAACACCATCACAACTTGTGCAGAAAGACGGTGGTAATGATTGTGAAACCATTAATATTAATGGTAGCAGCAGCATACCAAAAACATAGCCTCATAGGGTTAGAATTATAAGACCCAACAAATTCATGTTGCCTCCTTTCATTACTAGTGCCAACGAGAAGGCAATTACATGCACAAAAGCAGTAAATGACCTCTATGTTCAGGTCTATCGCCATGGGAGACTCTCAAGGTCATCAAAAAAAGATTATGTCATATTTCATAACTCATCGCTTCACATATATCATCAAATGAGACTGTTTTCAACATATATGCAAAAAGTTATTATATATATATACAACAATTGTTACCTATGATTTCTAGTAACTTATCTTCATATACAACATTTTGTTACATCTGCTTTCTAGTAACTTACATTCCCATGGAAATGTATATTCAATGTTCAAATATACATGAGCAACAAATCAGCCTTCCGTGTCCACTGTGAGCTTTATTTTTGGCATTCATCCGTGGAGTAACTGGAGCTTGGAGGCCATGGACGGGATGCTAGGGAAGAAGTAAAGCTAGATCTTGGATAATTTTCACATAGGTTCATGATTTTTAAATTTCACGTATCTGCATGATAACTCTTACACATGCCTACAATTACTTTCGTGTACCTGCATAATAACATTTTTTTGTGCCATCAAGATAACTTTTTTATGCAACTGGGAAATACATTTTAAGACATTTACATGATAACTTTTTTTCAGCATATCAACAATCACTTTCACGTATCTGGCTGCTTTTCCATATGTACATGATAACTACTAATCTCTTACATGTGAACTTTTTTAGGTATGATTGTGGGTTCTTTATGCTCAAATTCCTAGAACTATGGGATGGACAAACAGTGCTTTTATTCAAACAGGAGGATATGCCAAACATGAAAAAGCTATTGTTGCACAAATGGATGACTTGCAAGTACAATAACATCAATTGGTGAAACTAACAAGGGCTGCAGGTAATTTGTATATTTTTTTCCCTGTAATCTCAAATAAAAACATGCTGGTCATCAAGTGAAACTAACAAGGGCTGCAGGTAATTCGAATCTTTTTTTCCTGTAATCTCAAATAAAATGGACAAGTACATGCTTTCATCTTTTAACCATCTATTTTTATGACATAGAGGAGTGGGTTTAGTTGATCTCACAACACAAGATTATAATAGCACAAACGGATCCACAAAAAATGTATTTGTTTTAACACTTTCTTATCATTAATGCTAAAATGTGTGGCATTCTCATACAAAACACTAAAAAATTTGATGCATGCAATGGCATGTAATGTACCTACAAACAAACTTTTTCAGCAACCAAACTTTATCTTTTTGCTTTTTTTTTTCCCAGGAACATGTGGCTGGGATAGCTGGATTCTTTTTTGGTACACAAGGAGTGTGGTTTTATATGCAAAAAAACATGTAGTCTGCTGCAACTTCTAGCAAAAAAGTTACACTATGGTTAGCGTTACAGGGGACTAAAAACATTGTTGCAATGTGCCACTATTGACAAAAAACAAGGGGGAGTTGGGGTGGTATGTCTTTTTTTTTCCTTTACTCCATTCACCCCGCTATTTTGATGCTCATACTTCTGGTCCAAAACTTTGAATATGGTTACTTAGTGTTCAAATGGTTTGTAAAAACTAGACAATGTTGTTGATTCATGTGCAACTATAGTAAAATTAGTGTTAAATTTGCAGAATACAGATGCAGAAACTAGGGGATTATGTGATAAAAAGTAGCGAAATAGATCTGGTAAGAAGAGGTAGCAATGGACGATACCTTCCCTTTTTGCTTTTTCCCTTGATTTTTTTTTACCTACAGATTTGCTTGATCGGTGCGATAAGAGAAATCGCCGCTGGTGTTGGAGAAGAACACGGGCACGGGGTTAAGAATCCAGGCTTTTGCTACACGGCAAGGTAGCGGTGATCTCTCCTTCTGTGTGGCGTCAATTTTGGGCCGAAGCAAGCGTGTTAATGGGCCTTACGCGGGAAAGCGAATCGGGAGTTGGGCGCGCGGCCCACGTGCGGTGAAATGGCCACAGGAGTGGGCTCATGCGCTAAAAACACAATCTCTTGCATCTGTTCGGCCCATCCCAACTCACCTGTCCCCCTAAATCAACCCGACCCGAGACCACCCATCCTACCGATCACACCATACCGAGCCCGCGGCTGTGCACCGCCCGCCGCCCGGTTTCCATTACCAATATCAAGCACACGGATTAGTCGTTACTCATTAGTAACTGAGTTGCACTACGAAGTTACTGTTTCTTGTAGTCCCGACGGCATCATAGCGCGATGGGTCAAATAGTTTCCTGTGCTAACACATTTGGAGCGGGGCAGATTTATATACACGTTACATGATGACGGTGCCCCGAGCGCAAGCACGCAATTAACAGTGTGACTCCCCTAAGATAATCATTTGGTCATCATACGCCTCAACAGGAAGTTAGCTTGTGACCAAATAGCTAGGCGTACAGATGTAACACCTGGTCCACTTTTATTCTAATCCTAGGCTTGAGGCTGATGTCCACTAATTTTTAAAGTATATATGATTTTTTTTTTCGAGGACGGTGACATTAACCCGGCACCAAACCGCCCGATGAACACGTCGTCCCCTTCCGTTACAATCCAAAGTTTTCTTGGAAGGCAGTTCCGGGACAAAGCATCGGCCGGTTAGGTCACACGACGTTAGCTACATTGGCTAAGTCTGAATCCAAACGGATGACACTGCCACACCCACACATCATTATGAAGAAAAGGCGTATCGATCACCAAAAGGGAGGCATTATGCGTGCCAGGCCGGGAAAGAAATCAGAAGAAGATACTTGGCAATTTGCAGGGGAAAGAAGGCAGTTACCGTCTCCCCTTTCCACTTTTATTCCTCCTGTAAATGCTCGCGCGGCCAAATCGCGGTAGTCTTGTCGTTATCGAGAAATCGTTGCTAATGAGTTCAGTCGATTCTCCGTAGATAAGTGAGATGGATCAAATATAGGTAATGTAGAATAATAAATTAAACATAGAGAAATAGAAGGAGAACCGCTATCTTAATTTCGTCCGTCTTTTATAATTCATGAATATAAAAGAACTTGAAGTTGATATACTTTGTGAGATGACTCTTTACGTAACCCATTTATACTTATGCAACACAAATTGCATTATCTTCATAGATAATAGTGGGAGCTTGCACGATGTTCAGTCCATATGACTGCTGGATGTGGTGAATCATCTGTCGAAGTTAAGCACATTCTTGTGCAGCTTCATACATTGCTATGATTTCTGAGTGATTCATCAAAGTGGATATAAAACTTTACTTAGACGATTTTCATGAAATGGTCGTTCCACCACATAGAAATACATAACTTATTTGTGACTTAATTTTATGCGGGTCTAACAAGTACCCTACAACCGCATAGTCAATCATATTCAGATCTTGGTTCATTCTGTAGAATAGTCTAAGATCTTTGCTTTCTTGGAGGTATCAGAAGATATCCTTTATCCCCTACTAATGTCTTTTGGTAGGTTCTGTATTATACCTTACTAATATTTTTACGACAAATGCAATGTCTGGTCTAATATAATTTGCTAAATACATGAGTGCTCCTACTGCACTTAAGTATGGGAATTCCGGTCCCAAGACTTCCTTCCCCTCTTCTCTAGGTCTGTACGGATCCTTATCTTGCTGCAAATATCTTCCGACCATTGGTACTTTTGAATGGTATGCTTTTTCAAAGTCAAACATTTCTAACACCTTCTAAAGGTAGGCCGATTGATATACTAATATTCCTTTCGGGACATGTTGGAGTTGCGAGCCTAAGTAATTTTTGGTTTTGTCCTAATCTTTTATTTCGAACTCTGATTTTAGGTAAGAGCTTGCTTTCTTTATATCTTTCAGGGTTTTGTTGATATTCAGATCATCTACATACACTGAGATTATACAAAATCTATTCTGAGATTATCGTATAAATACACAGGGACAATTCTCATTGTTCGTATAGCATTTCTTGCATAGAAAGTCGTTTAAGCGATTATACTATCTTCTGCCTGATTGTTTAAGTTCGTACAACGATTTCCTGAGTTTTACACTGTGCAAATTTCTATTTGCTTTGTCATAGTTCGAGATAGGGATACCTTCAGGTATTTTTGTATCAATATTCAAATCTAAATTTTCATAAAGGTATGTCTTCATCACATACATCAATTTTATTTCTAAATTTAGATTTACTGTCATCGAGATTAAATATCTAAAGGTAATGCACTCATAACTGGGTAATAAGTTTCTTCGTAATCAACTCCTGGGCATTGAGTGAAACTTTGTGTAACAAGTCTTACTTTACATCTTACAATTTTATTTTTCTCATTTCTTTTTCGAATAAATACTCACTTATGCCCTACGGAGTGCACATAGGGAGACGTGCGGCTTACATGCCCAAACATATCTCTTTTATTCAAAAATAATAATTTAATTTCTATTGCCTTTTTCCAATCCTTTCAATCTTTTCAGAGATAATAATTTAGTTTCTATTGCCTTTTTTCAATCATCCCAATCTGATCTTTTCTTATATTCAGCGAACGATATAGACTCTGGATCAAGATCGATGATTGTGGCAATTTTCTTTGTAAAGTAAATATCAACATTGGCTATTGTCCTATTCATGGATTCTCCTGTATGTATATAGTTTATAGCTATTTTATCATGTGATGATTCTTATAGTTCTTCTGCTTGCTCATCGCTCCTTCTAATTACAGAGGCAAGTTCCTTTAATTTGTCAGCATAGATGTGTGGACACACATCCATGCTTGTTTCTCCCTCCATGGGAATGTTCAGATCCGGTATGCCATTTTTTGATGGTGCAATTTTGGTATCAAGTCTCAACTAGTTCTCCTATTGATTCTGAGGAACTTCGGTGATTGGCTATCAAGTCTTTATCTTTTTTTCACCAAGCGTCCCCGGTTACTTGGCATTCGAGGGGCCGGAGTTCTCGTCCTTTTATTCGAGACGCACGTATATCTCTCTCACTTTTTATATCATTCATCCTCTCATTCTAAAAATCACTTTTTTTAGTTATTATTATTCATTTTTAGCCATAAACTATAACCAAATGCCATCAACAAAAGCAGAAAACGTCACGTAACTCAGCGACCCGTACGGAAAAACATTTCTTAGGGCATGGTTAGCCAGTGCCTTGTTTTCAACACATCACGAGCGCCGACAGACAAACATTCCTAAACACTTTTTAAACAAAGGATCAAATCCGACGCTGTCTTTTCTTAATTATCCACCTAAGTAGTGGAGTGGTGCTGCTAATATTAGCTCCGCTAAATCCAGGGCTAGCTGAAAGAAACAGCCAAACTAGCTGGCGCTATTAGCCATACATGCACCGATCATCACATGCAATTCATCTCCTAGCGCCCCTCGATAAAATTCATCACCTAGCCATCGCAATTCTAGCCACCGACGCCGAATAGAGAAAAGGAGAGGGAAAGAAAGAAGAAGAAAGGAGGAGAGGAGAGGAGAGGAGAGGGAGAGGGAGAAAGAGAGGTTCCGCTACTTTCGCGGGGTAAAATATTTTATTTGTTTTAGTTAATTTTTTTGTATAAAGTAAATAGTTTATTTAGTGTAAAATTAGGATCCGTAGAAACTTTGATATGAAGTAAATAGTCGTAAAAAAATATAGTCAATATAGTTATAGAAAATTAGCATTTAGTCAATATTATAGTTGTAGAAAAATTAGTCAATATAGTTATAGAAAATTTGGATCCGTAGAAAATTATAGTCGTAGAAAATTAACATACGTAGAAAATTGTAGCTGTAGAAAATTTAGCCAATATTATATATGAAATTAGCACCTATATAAAATTATAGTTAAAAAATTTAGAAAATAGTTTGCTTTGTGTAAGACATTATTATATAATATTTATGATTAATTAAGAATGAATTTAATGTCTTTAGTACAATGAAAATTAGCGTCCATGCAAAATTATAGTTGTATAAAATTAACACCCATTAGGAATTATTTATAGTAGGAGAGAGCTCGAGCAGCGAGAGAAGAACCGCGTCGGTGCGCGTAAGAGCAGATAGGGAGTTGATGCGTATTAGGGAGGAGGAAAGAGAGCAGTGTCGGTGCGAATGAGGAGGGTTACGCTATGAGGGTAGTGTAGTAGTTTATAATAGGCGAAATGTAAATTACAGTACATTGGTAGTTCCATACTATGCGATGCGATTAGATTAGTTGTAACATTAAAAATATTTGTAGATAGACATCAGCAATACCGATACCCACTACATTGAAAATGCATTATGGTGTCAACATCATTTGTGAAGGTCCGAACGGTATTGACTACTTCTCATCAAGGCGGCGCTCCATCCGGCTTCGACTGAGACTGGATGGGACTGGGGCTTCAGATTTTGGCTGAAATTACTGTATAACGACTGTTAGTTTTTTTAAAGGAAAAATACAAACGAGAAAAAAAATAGAAAATTGTTATATCATCATGAATAATACAAAGAAAATCAGAAATAAAATGAAATAAAAACCAAAATTAGAAACGATGTGTTTTAAATAGCTTTTTATCTTTACTACTATAAAAGAAGAAGTTGGTGGTTGATGAGTCCTCTTCTATGTCTCTTCTTAATCATTTGATCTGAACAATAAAATCTTGACCGTAAACCCCTCCAACCCTAAAACCCGTGCTGCCCTCCCTAACCGAACCCGTCTGCACACCCGTCGTTCCCCTATCCCCTCGCTCCCACCCCCCGATCCGCCTCCCTCTCCCACCCCCCCCCCCCCCGATCCGCCTCCCCCTCTCCCACCCGGTGCGCCGACTCCTCCCCTCCCTCTCCCACCCCGCGCATCCTCCCGCCCTCGCCTCCTCCCTCCGCTCCCGCCGCCGCGGCGCCCTCACCTCCTCCCCTCCCTCCGTCCTTCCCACCTCCGACGCCCCCTCATCCCCCTCCCCCGCCGCCGCCTCCTCCCCCTCCCCCCTCCTCCTCCCCCTCCGCCCCGCCGCCCCCCTCCTCCCCCTCCCCCAGCCGCCCCTCGCCGTCCTCCTCCCTCTCCCCCCGCCGGCCCCCGCTCCCACCTCCCTACCCCGCGCCGCCGCCTCCTCCTCCCCTTCCTCCCACCCCGCGCCGCCGCCTCCTCCCCCCCCCCGCTCCGCTCGCCGCCTCCTCCCCACCCCACCCCGCGTCGCCTCCTCCTCCTCCTCCTCCCCCCCGCCGACTCGGTTGCAGTTGCCTAGATCTGTTCACCTTATCCAGTTTCCTCTAAGCAGATCCAGTGCCCTCTCATCCCCACCGGTCAAGGGCGTCGTGACAGTGACTGGAGAGGAGGGAGAGAGGAGACGGCAGCCGGAGGTGAGGACTGAGGAAGAGAGGCGGCAGCGGGTGTACGGCGGTTAATTGGCAGGGAGGTGATAGAGGGCCGCAGCAAGCGGGTGAGGATGCGAGGGAGGGTGGCAACGAGAGACTCAGGACGGGCGGTGATGTCTTCTCTGCACACACCGCCGCTTGCCTCTTACCACCTGCCGCCCTCCTCTCATCCACCCTACGCCACTGCCCCCTTCTCCCTCCCTCCTACACCCCTCCACTCCTCTCCCCTCGCTTCCTCCCAACCAGTGCCACATCGCCGGCCACCGCTGCCGCCTCGTGCATCGCCGGCTGCTCCCCTCGACCCTGTTCCACCTCCGTCGCCTCGCTCTTTCCCTACCTCCTCACAGCCGAGGACATCATGGTGTAATGCAATATATCTTGAGGGGTTACTGAATCTGATGATTTGTTATATATATATATATCTTGTAGTGCTACTTCTGGTGGAATATTGGATAAAGCAATTGAAGCAGAAGATAGGGAGCATGGGGACATCATGACGCTGGTAAGTAGTAATTTAAATTATTGCACAATTATGTTTGTCAGTTTAAGCACATACGTTGCACAATGGTAGGAATGTTAATCAATCGGGTTATCTGTCAGGAACATGTTGAGGACTGTCTTCAAAGACCAAATCATAATGTGACAGCTGTGTCAATGTGGGATGCTGAGTTCTATGTCAAGGTGGATGGTGATGTCTGAGTAAATATAGGTATTGAACCAATCGACGGTTGTAATCGTGAATGTTAGATATTAGAAAACATCTTTTTCTGCTTAAATTATTTTAAATTCTTACATGCATAGATGTTCTAACTCAATGTTCCTATCTCAAAGAACTCTTGGGAATATTTTGGATAGACACCATTCAAAGCAACATGTTTATATTGATTGAATGAAAACTGGTGTTGTCCTAGCTCAGAAGTAAGTTGCCTTTGCAAATCTTGAGCTCATTCGCTCTTTCAAAATCTAAAATGTGTGTACATGTGTTTGAGCAGTGTGCATTATCATGAACCTGAGTGCTAGAAATTTGGGGGCTGGGGAAACAAGTAGTTTTAATTCTAGGAGTAAAATGTAAGTGGATATTGGGTTCTAGGGCTTTCCTTGACTATTAGTTTGACAAAGGAACACGCCTTTAGTATTGGGGTATTGATGATAGTAAATTGTCTTTCGAATGTCTCTTTTTTTAACGTACATGGTTTCTTTTGTATGCCCAGTGAAGATCGGTATTACTCGCTGTTTGAGCAGATTTTGTCCTGGGTTCAACTCTCTGAGAAAAGACAATGTGGACTACTGGTACAATGAACAGTTAATGTATTTGCGTATTATGCAGATCTTTCATTGGAGTCGAATGTAAGTAATACTTGATGCTTTGGCCAAAATTTCATTCTTTGTACCATTTCCTTTCATTTCTGACAAATTTATTGTTACATTTTACAGCATGCCATCATTGGAAGTCTGATAAACCTATTTTGTAGGTCCTTTTACACTGGAATAGGTATCCACAAGCTGATGGACTTATGCAATTTCCTTTGGTACTTATTTATCTTGTTTTTAGTCTTAACTAATTCACAAACAAAATTCTACTTGTATCATGGATTGCATCAACCTTGACTTCATGTATTGAACCATATGACAAATATTTAATGTTGTCTTCTCTCCCCCAAGAAATGAGTACATGCATATCTACAGTGCAATAAATAGAAACCATCCTTTTATATGAGCATGTTAAATTCTGGTGTGATGTGTTTGTCTAATACTTTTGTAGTACTAAATTTTTGTTCATAGTTGTCTTGTATTGTACGATGTATAAATGTTTCATAGCTAACAAATTCTTTTAGTCTATGTTTTGATATCATTGTGATTGGATCAAGGACTATAACTTTGACCTATTGGCTATTGCTTGCTTAACTGGTGCCCTTACAGTGGGGCAACCTCGACGAGGGCTTGTGGGTGTTGGGATCAATGCCTTTGCGAGCTTCTTCGTGATGCATGAGTTCCGAGATTCTTGATCTCATTGTCGGTCCTCCCGAGCAGTTGTGCTGCAATTTGAGACCACCTTCTCATCGAAAAGAAGAGGGTTATATTAGCTGAATTATCAAGTGTTGCTTTGCGCTTACTAATCTGATTCACTCACGCCAATTGGGCTTAAAATTTACCGGTTCCGAAGGACAGCATGGAGTTCAATGATGAGGTCTTCCTCCTCCTGAGAGAACGCACCTCTCTAAAATAATAGATTGTACATATCCTAAAATAATAGATTGTACATATCCTAAAATAATAAACGGTCCAGAAACTATCACTTTTATTTAGTTTTTTGTTGCAACGCACGGGCATTTTACTAGTTTAAATAAATGGTAAGTTAAAAAAGAAAGAAGCTACTTAAGCCCAGCTTGCAGCTAGCATCAGCTGTGTGTACCATTCATCAGCTGAACAAGCATAACCACCACACCAACCAAAGAACAGGTACAAAAACCAATCGAATTTATGTACCGTCTGCACGCACTCGATGGGTTCTGAATCCTACTAACCCCAAAGGGGGGGAAGCAATAATAGTGCAAGCCAACCGAGTTGGTTGGTCTGAAGGATTACTGGCCATGCAACATGGCAGAGTTGAATGCTGGACCTGTTTCTTTGCTATGGCGGTTGGCAGCGTGCAATTACTAGACCCATGTTTTGTGCTGGAGGGCAAGGCCATCCGCCCGGTTCCCAAACAAGAACATGTGGGAAGTACCACTACTATCAGCTTTGACTTTAATTAGGGGGTTTGCTATACATCACTCGACTAGAAATTGAAATCAGTCGAAATTCTCGCCCTTTGGATCTTTACGAGATTCATTCATTGGCAACGTCTTCTCCAGCTCCCCTTGGAATAAATATTTCTAAGTTGTGTTACCTTTGGCACTAGAGGTGACGAGGCTCTTTGGCTCCGCTTCCAACAACTTCAGCTTTTGATTTTTTTAAAAAAAATCAGCTTATTTAAGTCATAAGCCACTTAAAACACGCTGGTTTTTAATTTCTGCTTATTTTAGATTTTTTTGGCCTTTTCATTGTTTTGCCTTTTCTTTTTCCTTCTTATTCATTTGCATTGTTTGTGATGATATATTAGTTTTTTCAAAAAATATTACTTTATTTTAATTTAATTGAATGACTTAAAAAAATTAATAGCCGAGGCCAATAGGCGAAGGCAGATGCAGTGCCAGCGAGAAGGTGGCGAAGCCGGAGGGAGGGGTGCAATGGCGAGCAAGAGAAAAAGAACAAGGGTGGAGGCAGCTAAGGTGTAGGTGAGGTTAGTGTGTCCAAAATTCAATTGATTTTTTTCTAAGAAAAAGTGAAGGTGTCACGTAGGCAATGCCCTCAAATCAAACGAGTTTGTTGTTTATTGTAAGCTGCCTGATTTTGCCTCTTGGATTAGCTTTGACACGTGTGTATCTGACTCTATATTGATATAGTGGTTAAGAAGTGTAACCCATACTTAAGAAAACATATAAATCACCTAGAAGCAGACGCCCCCTAATCAAATTAGTAACATATTTGATGTCCTCCATGGAAGTTGGTAACGATTCTTGAGGGCAGCAGCTAGCTTTGTCATTGCGTAGTAACACTCTACAACTGCCGTAAAATTTTAATTGAAGTACCGCTGCCCAGATCAGCCGATGCTTAGCTTGGATGGAACATCAAGGTCCTTAGCATATCAAAATTCATAATTGTCAGTAGGCTGCCACTTCCCACAGATGCGTGTCCGTTCGTTCCTCCCTTCCCAGCCCACACTCCATGATCGCTCCAGCCTTCTCCGTGACTCCAACCACCATGCCATTCCATAGAGCCACTGTCCTCGGGTGCAAGTGTGCCATGCAACAACCTGTTTTTAAGTTCAAAAAAAAGTGGTACCACATTTGTATGTACATAGCAATCATCCCGACTATCCAATTAAATAATATGGCACACGGGAATTTCTATTTGAAATTCTTGCGTTTCCAATGGGTCGATGGTTATAGAATTGCTTGTTACGTTCTTTTTGGTTTTTAAACAGTTTTTAATTTTTTAAACAATTATTATTTATTAAACTAATAAATTATAGCTAAAACTTATAAACCGTAGACAAAAGAATCTTCTTTCGCGGTCAAAGTCCGCGTTTCCTGTTCAGTACTGCGGTGGTACGTGCGCAAAATTCCCACTTCACTAGCAGCAGCTGGTTGGCGCCTTGGCGGCGAGCAACCTTCACCTGCGAACGTCAAGCGGTAAAAACGCAGGCTTGCGACCGTGTCATCTCATCAAGTATCTGCGTCGCAATTTATGCGCCCGTGCGCGCTTCCCCGTTCGGGCCGTTTGCCCATCTTGAATGCGCCGTGTCGAGTGGTGGTGGTGGGCGACTCTCCCCATTATGAGGTCGCGTTTCATCCGGCCGCTGCTTGCGGCCTGTAACAGTCTCATGCCGACCGTACCGTGCTGGGTGGAGAAAGACGGCAGAAAAGAAAGAAAAGAGAAGAGGAAAGCAAATGGCCAGCTGAGCTAAAGCAGAGGATTCGTTCAGGCAATTCTCATCTGGCTGCCTAAAAGCAAAGGAGGCACAAATTTTGGTCAAAAACAATACACATGTACGCTAAGTAGAACTCCAGTGGTATATACTACGCTCGACAGTCGGCGTTGACCGTTGAGTACATAGCACGAAAGATACTTCAACAAGAGATGCAAATTTGCGCTGCATGTGTACATGCAGTCTGAAGAGCATCCCCGATTCCTTTTTCTCCCACGTTTTTTTTTTTTGAACGGGCTTCTCTCTCTCTCTCTCTCTTTTCTCCCACTTTCCCTTTTTCACAAAGCTTTGTCGAGCGTTGACGCAAGAAACAGCAGGCTTTTCCTTTTCTTTTCCTCTTCAGTCTTTTCTTCGTTGTCCAAATGGAAAGCGTAGACCGGTACAAGCAGGTCTACCCCCAAGAACGTTCCAAGCATTTCCATTGCCTCTCGTGGATACCAATGGCGATGTGAATATGTGATCCCATTCCCATGCTCCCATCCATCATCCATGTCATGGAGTGGTTAGCTCACACTCCAAACAAGAAGACACAAACGAGTGTGGTGTAGCAGGTAAGGGGCGGCAAATGATGAGCGGAGATTTTTTTTTTTAACTGGGAGCCAGACGTAGCTTTCCATACATGTCATTCGGCCTTTGTTTATCCCCAGCAATAACTTGGAGCTGCTGGTACACCAAGAGTGGGATTCTGAGGCCAATTTAATACACCTACCCACCCTCTCAATTATATGAGCAGAGCGGCCGGGTGGTATGTAAATGCCAGCTTCTTCCGAACCATCACCAGTCGAGGCTGCGAGCGGCGGCTTGCCATGTCGTCCGTCAGGCATGGCTCGCCTAGGGGCCGAGCCTGGTAAGCAGCCGGTCAGAAATTTTGATGATATGCGTGGGAATTGTGTCGGTTTTGCGTGTGTTTTGATGGATTTTTGTTTGCTGGGTCGTGCACTGCACCAGGTTCTGCACCACCGGGCTGCCGAGCGACGTCGTGTTCGAGGTGCAAGACATGAGCTTCCACCTCCACAAGGTAGGCTCTTTGTTGTGTGATCTTTTGTTTTACTGGGGCTTGATGCTCCCCCGGCATTTTGCTCGACGAAATTCCGCTGAGGATTTGCGCGCGCAGTTCCCGCTCATGTCCAAGTGCAGGAAGATCCACCGCATGCTCGCGGAGCAGGAGGAGCAGCGTCCGGCGCGCCGGCGGCAGCGGAGGAGTGCCGGAGGCAATGCCGGCGACGAGGGTGCTGCGGAGACAGAGATAGAGGAAGCGGAGATGGAGGTGGAAGAGGAGGAGGAGGGGGCCGATCAGCAGCAGGTTACGAGGGAGGACGGGCAGCCGTACCGCATTGCCTTCCCGGACTTCCCGGGCGGACCGGGCACGTTCGAGGCGGCGGCCAAGTTCTGCTACGGCGTCCGCGTCGAGCTCACCGCCTGGAACGTCGCGCCGCTGCGCTGCGCGGCGGAATACCTGGAGATGACCGAGGAGCACGCTGAGGACAACCTGGCAGCCCGCGCGGAGGCCTACCTGGAGCAGATCGTGTTCCGGCACCTCGGAGATGCCGCCAAGGCTCTCAAGTCCTGCGAGGAGCTGCTGCCGCACGCCGAGCAGCTCGGCATTGTGGGCCGCTGCGTGGAGGCCATCGCCGCGCGCTCGTCGGCTGCGTCGCCCTCCTGGTTCGACGACCTGGCCGTGCTCGGCCTGCACATGTACAAGCGGGTGATGACGGCTATGGCCGCGCGCGCGGACGTGAGAACGGAGGCCATGGAGAGCTGTCTTATGTCCTACGCCAAGGGCACAATCCCGGGGTTGTCGAGGTCGATGCGGCGGCGCCTCGCGTCCGCGCCGGTGTCGTCAGAGGTGGAGCACAGGGAGCTTCTGGAGGCGGTGGTCGCGAGCCTCCCCACGGACAAGTGCTCGGGGCGCGTGGTCACCGCCAAGTTCTTGTTCGCTCTGCTGCGGACGGCGCACGTCCTGCGCGCGTCGGACTCGGCGTGCGCGAAGCTGGAGCGGAAGGCCGCGACGCAGCTGGAGCAGGCCACGGTGGAGGACGTGCTCATCCCGAGCTACTCCGGCGCCACGGAGACGCTGTACGACGTGGACTGCGTCGAGCGGGTCGTCAGGCACTTCCTCGCCGAGGAGGAGCTCGGCGAGACCGAGGCGTCATCCTCAGCTGCAATCGCCGAGGAGGCGGCCGCGACGACGACGCTGTCGCGGCCGTCGGCCGTGGCCATGTTGCAGGTAGGCAAGCTGGTGGATAGCTACCTTGCCGAGGTCGCGTCTGACGCCAACCTGAAGCCCGCCAAGTTCTGCGAGCTCGCGCTGGCCTTGCCAGACCATGCTCGCGTCTACGACGACGGCGTGTACCGCGCCGTCGACATCTACCTCAAGGTACATTGCCAAATTACCGTGTTGTACTACTGTACCAGTTTGTTTCTGAGAAGTCAAACAAATGCGTTTGTCGAGTAGTTGTTGACTCGTGATTGCTGCGCAGGCGCACCCGCGGCTGACGGCGGAGGAGCGGGACAGGGTGTGCGGCGTGGTGGACTGCAGGAAGCTGACGGTGGAGGCGTGCACGCACGCGGCGCAGAATGAGCAGCTCCCGCTGCGCGCGGTGCTGCAGGTGCTCTTCTTCGAGCAGCTGCAGCTCCGGCGCGCCATCACGGGCACTCTGCTTGCGTCCTCCGGCACCCCGCAAGCGCGGCGGCAGCAGCAGCGGGCGGCGGTGCGGCACTCGGTCGACGCCAGCGAGGCGTGGCGGACGACGGCGGTGCAGGAGAGCCAGGTGCTGCGGCTGGACATGGACAGCGTGCGGAGCCGGGTTCAGGAGCTGGAGAGGGAGTGCTCCAGCATGCGGAGGGCCATCAAGAAGATCGACGGCCGCGGCGCCGGGTCGCCCAGCAGCGCGGACGCCGACGCTGATGCTGCGAGGCCGGCGAGCTGGAGGTCGCGGTACGGGTGCAAGTTCAGCTCGCAGGTGTGCGACTCGCACGCTCGCAACGTGGTCGCGTCCAGGGCGTCCAGGATGGGAATGAGTCCATAGGCCATGTGATTCGTATCCTCTGCTGTTCAGTTCAAACACGACGCATTTCACGAGCCATCCGACCAGAAAGAAATCAACACTCGGGATTAAAATGGTTGAGAGATTCCAAACTCTCAACTAGCCAGAAAATCCCAAAAAGCGTGGCAAAGTCTCACCCCTTCTCATCTCGTCTGTATGATTCACCTGTATATGTGGTTCGTGTACCTGAACCTGAAAGGCATGACCATTGCCATTTGCTGTCTGTATCTACGACATGCTTTGTGAATTGTGAGTATGGTCTTTGTAGCTTGTAATGTAGGGTGCAATTTACGGCTCTTTGCTGCTAGTTCGAAGTGTGCTTTTGTCTGGTGTTGCTTCATTTCTGATGTATGATGTTAACTCGCTGTTAGTACAAAAGAAAATCGTGTAGATTTCAGCTGTGACTGTGAGGATCTCATCAGGTTGGTGTTACACCGAGGGGTGCAAAAGCACAATGCATGTGCCAATGTTTCCGACCTGTCACAAGGCATTGCCTACAAAATGAATGTTTGCCAGCTCCGAACAGGAAATAGATACCTATGCCGTACTAGTTCACTCAGTAGAATTTGTTGTGGGAGAGGAGAGGAGGAGAGAAATGGCTCGTCTTCCTCCCGTGGAAGCATAAAACAAACATAATGTCTTGGTGGCTTGGTGCCTGCTATATATGCCTTTTGTGCTAGTAGGTCACTTCACACTGCAAATTGCATGGTGATGGCATCTCGACCTTTTTTTTAGGGACACCTCAACTGAATTTGTTTCCCATCGGAAAAGCCTGAAATGCTGCATAAAGTAGGCACTCAGTCTGCTTTGCCTGTACTATCCGTTTTCCATGCTCTATTGTATTCTTGAAAATATGACATTTCTGGCTACTTTGTTTCACCAGTAGAAAAGGTCTAAAACAACCACGGATCATGCTCCAGATGCATCTGCCCGATTGGCTGCTGTCTCAAGCACAATCGAGCAACTTTCTTTCACCTCTCGTGTGCCCAAAATACTTTATGGTTTCCTTTTCAGTGCTCTCCTGCGATCTAGATAGTGGAAATGCACTCTTCAGAATTCAGATATAAAACAATGATCTGCTAGTGCTATGTGGCATAGTATACCATATCTCCTAGCATACTGTTGCAACAAATGTGGGGATTTTATTGGCGACCCTCGAAGCTTTAATGAACACTCCTATGTAGATATCTTAAAATACATATTGACTTTTACCGGGATCATGTGCCATCATTGTCTGCATGATTGCTGGCACGAGTTCACAGCATGGTTTGTTCCATGTGTGCATAACTCCCCAGAGGAGAGCCAACCAGGCTTCGAGTCCTGGCCTGATGCTGGATTGTCATCAGAAGCAGGCCAGGCCCATGCCCATGATTGTTGAGCTTAGCCCAGGAAAGAGAAGGCCATTTCCTTCGTTTTTCTATTACTTTGGTACAGGCCGGGTGGGCCAAAAGTATACGCAGTTGTTGGGTGTAAGACTTGAAGACAAACCTCGTTAGCCTGTGTGAACTTCTCTTCAGAATGCCAGCTGAAACTTCAAACGCTCAGGGTTGGCTAGAAATTTCCCAAAGCACAGACGGAAGGAAGCTGCTACTGTAAATGGATCGCTCAGTTTTGTACGTATTGTCTGACAAAACCAACGGCAGCGCGAAGATGCTGCAGCCTAGCAGGTACAGAAGCAGTATTGTTAGGAGTGTGCCTGTTCCTCCCTACATGTCCAATCGATGGGAGCGTGAACAAATGGCTTTCCAGAAAGGTCCGACCAGACGCGGACCCGATCGAACACACAATCGCGCAAGTGTCCGTGATTGATGCGCCAACTGCAAGATTATCTCTTTGCAAGGCTGATAAATGTGCGACCATCGACGTTAGATCTCTATTCAATAGTTAAAAAAAGCTAATTATTTTGTTAGAAAAAAATAATCATATGTTATACAGACAGATCCAACTTTTTTTATTGCCCGCCTTTAAGGTGGCTCCTGCCTCGTACGAACGAAAACGTAGACGGGCGTTAGGCGGGCGCGGGAACGAGCGGCCAGCGTTTGCGTCACGTGCCATCGGTCAGCGGACGGGGAGGAAGCCGGGGGGCCAAGAAAGCCGTGGCCGCCGCACACGCGTCCGCCCCCGGCTCCCGTCCACTTCGCGCTCCTGCCATCCTCGTAGCAACACTAGTCCACGCGTGCAGTCCACCCGTAACAGGCGGGCTAATGTTTAGATGGACGGACGAGCGAGACGCCCCGGCCGAGCATTTTCTCGCGCGTTTCTCCAAACATTTTTACCTACCGACGCAGCGAAAGTCCTTGGAAATTCTTTTCTTTTTCCCAAGACTCGAAAGGAAGTATGCAGTTTGCAATTGCACACGGATTCGATGAACTTTTCGTCCCTCCTCTCGAGTTGCTGTCGTTACTGCGACTTTTCCCTTTCACTTACGTTTCTCTCGTCAAATGATCATTAGCGCGTAGCTTAAGTGAAGTGCTTTTGTACCACATGGTGCTATTGTCCAAAGGTTAAGGATGATGTCTGGCAAGGCTAGCGAAGAACCATACGAGAATGATAGTTTATGATGAACCATACGAGAATGAATACGTGAGGGAAAATTCTAAGCTGATATCATTCACTCTCTTTGTTACTGTATTTGATCTTTTAGCTAGATAACCTGCAATTCTTCTTAAAAAAAATTAGACTAGGAGTTCACTGCTAGAAGGTGAGCACCGAGCCGAGTCTGGGACATTGGCGGACGAGGGCGCAACGAGAACAAAATACATATACGGCCGAGTCTGCCAGCTGACCGAACTAAAATACGCGGTGGAGCAGTGATGAACAAAACTAACATGCATGTATATTTTGTTTCTGGAGAAGGAAGGATTGCCAGTAGCATCAAGACCTCAACCATTTAGTACATTACATTTAGTGACTAGAATCACAGGCAATCATCATTCAACCGCATCCAATGAAGTACATATACAACAACCCAAAATGTGCAAAAATCACTGTGCTGTCATGCAACATAGTGACAGCGCGAAAATGTACTTACACGTCAAAGAAACCAAGTAGCTCTGGGAGAAATCTACTCCAGCCACAAGAGACGCTAATGTGCCTCTTCTTCTCGGTTTATAAAAACTATTTTTTAACTTTTCTACTATAATTAAATTTTAAACGAAATATATTTTTAAAACAGAATCTTAATAATTTTATTTATATCGATCAAAATCGTACATGAGTTTCTGTTAGTCCATATTATCTCTCATGAATAGTAAAAAACTATAAGCTATAGCTAAAAACTATAAACCGAACATAAAAAGAACAGACCCAATTGAAATCTTCTGCCGTTCCACACGCCCTTCACCGGTTCAGCTCTCTGCGCCCTGTTTATTCCTGGAGCCTTCCCAACTTGCTGCTCGCTACGCATGTCCCATATGATCCCTCTCTTCCCCTTCAGACGTGCATATGCCTATTTATACGGTCTCAGTTTGACAGGTTCACAGCTCCTCTCCAATAGTTAAACACGACAAAAGCAACGGTTGCAGTAAACGAGGGAGAAGAACCGACCGAGTGAGTTCAGCAATGGCAGCAGCAGGCTGCTCAAGGCAACTGCCAAGGCATTCCATCCGGACAGCCATCTTCTGTCGTCGTCTTCGGCTCCCTGTAACGCCAGCCCATGCCGCATCCCATCCCTCAAGTTCCCGTTCCTGTGGGAGGCGGAGAAGAGGCAAAGGATCAGCCGCGGCGCCGAGCAGAAGGCTGCCTTGATCAACTTGGGAGCAGCCAGTGTCACGCCGGAGAAGCAGCAGAGGCTTTTCGTACCGGAGGAAGTGAAGAACATTGACCTTCTTTTACCTCTGGCGTATGAGATCACGAGGAGGCTCGCCCTGAGGCAGTTTGGGGCGACGTGGCTGGCACTCACGCGGCAATGCTGGGCGAAGATCGCCGAGACCTTCATCCATCAGGTAACTTACTGGCCGACATGTTACAGAATTTGCGATTCATAGAAGCAAAGTGTTCATCTTTAGTAATAAAGTTCATCTGGACGGCGAACTCAGGGTGTCGTCAGATGCCAGTCGTTCACGCTGATTGGTGTGGCGGGATCGCTTGCTGGTTCAGTCCCATGTTTTCTCGAGGTAAAGCAAGCTTCGTCGTCCTGCAAGTACAACTAACCAATGATCGATGCAAGGTATTAAAGTGAAGTGTGTCTGCAGGGTTGTGGTGTCGTTCTGAAGTCATTCTTCATGCAGTTCCGTGCCATGTCCCAGATAGTAGATCAAGCGGAGATCATCAAACTGCTTATTGAAGCAATAGGTGCATCCTGGTGATCACTGAGCACCTTTCACGTCAAAATGACTTTGCGCACGTTGCAAATACTAACTTGGGAGAAAATTCCTTTTCTTCAGACATGTTTCTGATTGGCACTGCCCTTCTCACGTTTGGCATGGGGATGTACATCATGTTCTATGATTCCCGGAGCATTGAGAAACTGGAACGGCATGTTGACAAATCTCACTTGGGTGCATTCGACCTAAAGGTAACTGAGGCTTGTAATTAGTTACTCCATATAGACAGATCCATTACTGTTAGATCATGTGGCCATGTCTAGGATATTTTAGGTGATGAATAATTGACAACGTTGGTTATGATATTACTTATGATGTGTTGCGTGTACGGATTGACGTATGTTGCATGATACGCTCGTGTGAGGTATTGTGCGGATTGACTTGAGTCAAGTCGTGGACTTGTGCTCGTACGTGGTTGTTGGTTTATTCATGTGTAGGTGTTGCTTGAGGCGGAACGTGGTCGATGACGGGACTGAAACTAGGTTCAAGTGGAACTGAGGTTTTAGGACTAAGTTCAGGGAGGAACTGAGGTCCTATCGGTCAAGGATGTCATGCGGGACGTTCAGACTAGAGAACAATGCGCATGGAGATGACGTGGCGTTGGAGACGCAGAGATACGTCATGGTCATGGCAGAGGCATGCGGCAAGGCTGCAGATACGGATGGCACGTATACGAGGTGTATATGGATTGGAGTTGTATTTGGTATTGACGGCTGCGTATATGTAGGAGACGTGGCTAGTTAATTAGCGGGCTAAATTCTTGTTGCCGTGAGAAATAAAATCGAAGGCAACTAGATAAAGTGCAGCGGGTTCCGTATTGTAGTTGGCTGTGATTTTCGGAATAAAAACGGAGGCGTGCAGGTGTTGGACTCTGTGGCCGATTCGGTTGGAGGACAGGTGCCGTGGCTTTATAAAGAGAATAACGGAGCAGCGGTGAGGTGGAGTTCTTAGCGCCGTGATCCATCACAGAGAGAAGAGATAGGTGTTGGCGGCTTGTTCTAAGCGGAAGAAAAGTAGAAAGAGGCAGCCTGGCCGTGATTTTTGAGGGTGAAGACAGAGAGATCACGCTGTGGTTATGTCTGCATGTGAGGCGTGCAGTGCTGTAATTTTGTAGAAAGAAAAAGGTGGCAGCGCTGCATACAAGTTGTAAGTACATGATTTGATTGACTAGATATGCATGCATAGTTGATGCTTGTGGCCAAGTCTGTTTGACTAGATGTGCATGTTCGGTTGTTGCTTGTGGCCATAAGTTTTGTTTAATTAAAGTGCATGCATGAAGCTATAAAAAGGGGTTACGTGCATGCTTGAAATCTACTAGATAAAGTCCACATTTGCAAGAAGAGCTACTAGAAAAAACTGCATGCATGCATGTATTAGCAAAAGATAATTATGGTTTAATTAATTTTCGTTACTATCTACATCAGCAACCTTATTTATTTTCTATCTCGAGTTCTAGACCTCCGATTGACGTAATTTCAGTTGGGTTAGTTCAATAACTTTGTCTAGTTTATTCTAGCAAATTTTGAGGTCAATCGGAGTTACTGTTTTTTATTGAAATCAGTTTTAGTGATACTACAGTGTTCTGTCTATCATTTTAATTGAGGCTTAAATAGATTTTGTGTTTTAGAAAAAAGTCTTAAAATCTATTTTTAGCTTCCGCAATCATTCACCCCCCCTCTGATTGCCATCGACGATCCTACAAGTGGTATCAGAGCGAGGTTACAATGGCATCAGATCGGGATCGTTTCTCAGGTAAACCACCTTTTTTTGATGGATCCGATTATCTTTATTGGAAAACTCGCATGGAGGTCTTTCTGCAAGCACAAGGTAATGCAATTTGACAAAAAGTTGAAAATCCATATATTGTGCCTTCTGTTGTTACTACTGAAAATTCTGCTGATGTTGAAGCTAATGCTAAGGCTAGAAATATTCTGTTGCAAGGTCTTAGTAGAAACGAATTTGTTAGAATTGCTCATATTAAATCTGCAAATAAAATTTGGACTACTCTAGCTGATTATCATGAAGGATCTAAATCATTAAAGGTGTTCGCGAATCAATTTAAAAAGGAGTATTCCAAATTTGAGATGAAACCAAGGGAATCAGTAGATGCACTTTTTGACCGCTTCAATAAAATTATTAGTGATTTGCAATCTGTTGATGTCACATATTCTGATTCTGATAATGCGCGTCAAATTTTAAATGCTTTGGATATGTCTGTTTGGAATGTGTTAGTCACTACTATTAATCATTCTGTTAATATGGAAACACTCACTTTGAATGATCTTTATTCTAAGATGAAAACTCATGAGATTGATGTTTTAGCCAGAATAAATAAGACTAATTCTTTGGGCTTAGTGACTAACCAAGCTGACAGTTCTTCAAGTTCTTCTATTGTTTCTTTGTCTGCATTGTGCTCTATTTCAGATGAACAATTAGAGGAGATTCCAGAAGAGCAGCTTGTACTTATCTCTAATAGGGTGACCAAGGCAATTTACAACGTCAGATCAAGACGAAGAGGAGGTCCAATTAGATGTTATGAATGTGGTGAGCAAAACCACATCAAGATGAATTGCCCTAAACTGAGGAGCAAGGAGGTCAAGGATGACAAGACACCAACTCGTCGCTCTCAAGTCAAGATTGATCCAAACAAGAAGCGCAATTATCGCAAGGCAGTCAATAAGATAATTTCAGCACTTGATGAGATTGTTTTGAGTGATGATGATTCTCAAAGCGATGATGAGGACAATGGCAAGAAGGCAAAAGAGGTAGACTTCACAGGAATGTGTTTTATGGCCAACAGTGAGGAGTTCAATGATGATGATCTTTATAGTGATCCTGATGAGGTAAAACCTTCTTATACTGATTTATCTCGTGTTGTGCTTAGATTGACAGAGGAGCTCAAAAAGTATAAAAAGAAAATTAAAAATCATGATTTTGTTGTTGAGAGCTTAAATTCTGAAATCAATAGACTTAGATCTTCTATTCCTGATGATGAATCTTGTGAGTCATGTCAAGTTTTACATTCTGAGTTAGAAAATGCTAGAACAATTAATACGTCAAACATGGTTCAACTTAGTGATGTAACTGCTAAACTTGATGAATTAAAATTGGCACATGACTCTTGTGATGAAAGGTTAAAACTTGCAAATGATGAAATTGAAAAACTCAAGTCTAGTTCATCTATATGTTTAGAGACAAGTAATTTAAATGCTCAATCTAAAACTTGCTCTAAATGTGAATTGTTAGAAGCTAGACTTAGTTCTTCTCA
This sequence comes from Melocanna baccifera, assembly GCA_036346265.1. Lineage (NCBI taxonomy): Eukaryota > Viridiplantae > Streptophyta > Magnoliopsida > Poales > Poaceae > Melocanna > Melocanna baccifera. The sequence goes on from CM070682.1 coordinate 37,966,584, forward strand.
GGAAACAATTCAACAGATGCTTTATCATGAGACATCTTCTTGTTCTAACTGTCCTAAGCTTAACATAGAAATAGAAGCATTGACTAAACAACTTAATGATTTTGCTGAAAAAGAAAGATTGGCTCAGTCTAGTGCTTCTAAGAATCTTGTGAATGAATCCTTTAAGTGCTCAACGTGTCCCACTTTAGTTAAAGAAAATGAGTACCTTAAGGACACTTTAGAGAGATTCTCTTTTGGCAAGAAAAATCTGAATATGATTCTAGACAAGTCAAAAATAAGTGTGAACAATCATGGTCTAGGATTTAATTATATTGAGCGTGCCAAGAATAATCCTCCAAAGATTGTTAAGCTTCTTGAACCTGAAAAAATGAAATAGAATCTGAACCAAAACAAATTATTTTTAAGTCTGCTGGTATTATGTCATCTACTAATCAAGTGAATGCAAATGTTGCTTCTACTTCTCAAGCTAAACATAAAGTTAAGTACACTTGCAGTCATTGTGGTAAAGATGGACATCTTGTGCAATTTTGCTTTAGACTAGCCAAACAACAAATGAAAGAAAAGGCTAAGGCTTGGTCTAATTTGAGAAATACACATTATTTTGTTCCTAGAACTTATGCGAAAGCTAGATTTTTAGAGAACTTTTATGATAACTTTAAATCTGATTCACATGCTGGTTTCGGATTTAATTCAAATAATTCACGTTCTTTTTGGCGTGTTGATCGACCGCATGCACGTGATTTTGGTTCTAGTTTTGTTACTGTTCCTCCACATTGTATATCTCAGTACTGGATTCCTAAATCTTATTTCACTAACCCCGGTACTGTGCGATCAAAGTTTTCTGTGATGTAAGAACAACCGACGAGGATGGAGAACACGAGCTTGATTGGGTTTCAGTCTTTTATATCATTGTTTGATTGGAACACTTGATAGTTCTTCAATTCTTTTTGATGGTTTCAAAGAGATTTCACTTTTTGAGAGACCATGTGGCAAAGGTGATGTTGTCCTTTATCTTATGAAGTTAGATTCTGAAACTATTGATACTCTCATAAAACTGTTTGATACTTCTCGTTTGTTCGTTTCTGAAGTGAGTTGGGTGTGTTACAACCTATGGGATTATTCTGAGGGGGAGCTTGTTATTTAGAAATTTCAGAAGCTTTGTTTATTATCCTTGTCAAATAATTCATCAAATCCAAGTCATTGAAATCAATTGAGTAGTAGAGCTCTTTTTATCATATTTATTCATATGTTGTGTAGCATTGATCATGACTGGTTATAATTAATTTGCTACATTTGAATTAAAAGTATGACATGGCGGAATACTTTGACTAGATTGATTATATTTATTACTTTGCGGTGTCCATTGAAAAGGATTAGCACGATCGTGAGTCTTATTTTAACTCTTGGCTATGAGGCTCGCATGTTTCATGTTATAATTTTTTTTATGATCACTCAATTTGGCATGTTATTAAAAAAAATATATAAGAAAAAAAAGAATTGAAAAGATGTATGCTTCAAGCATGCCATGGTGAATAAAAAGAAAAAAAAAGCACAAAAGTGCGCAAAGTGAAAAGAAGTATGCTTCAAGCATGCCACCATAAAAAAAAAGAGAAAATGATACAAATATGTTATCATGAAAAGAAGTATGCTTCAAGCATGCCACATGCCTAAAGATTTGAGTGTGGAGCAATAAATTGTTACATGAGACTACTAGCCCGTCTAGAGTTAAGATTTGCTTCACTTTTAAGCTTTGACTTTTCGTTGTGATATCTCATTGTGCTCTTTATAATTAGTCTGGTCATTGTTGCGATGCTTGTCTTTGATATAAATCGCTTAATCATATTGATGGACTTGTTTTGACTTTGCTATATAATATATGGCTTTATATGATCTAGATAGCTCTACTCAAACAAATGACTTGGTTGCTTTATTAAACAAATGCAACGTGACTTAGATAATCTACAAAGCTTCTAGACTTTTATTCCTATTGCTCCTTCTTCGAATTATCTTTTAAAATTTCTTGATGATTACATTGCCAAAGGGGGAGAGAAATTTGAGAGAGAGAGTTTGAGAGTTTGTCTTCAGTTTTTTACTTAGATTTGTTGGAAGCCGTGTTAATTTAATGTGTTGTCAATGTATTCATCAAGGGGGAGATTGTTAGACCATGTGGCCATGTCTAGGATATTTTAGGTGATGAATAATTGACAACGTTGGTTATGATATTACTTATGATGTGTTGCGTGTACGGATTGACGTATGTTGCATGATACGCTCGTGTGAGGTATTGTGCGGATTGACTTGAGTCAAGTCGTGGACTTGTGCTCGTACGTGGTTGTTGGTTTATTCATGTGTAGGTGTTGCTTGAGGCGGAACGTGGTCGATGACGGGACTGAAACTAGGTTCAAGTGGAACTGAGGTTTTAGGACTAAGTTCAGGGAGGAACTGAGATCCTATCGGTCAAGGATGTCATGCGGGACGTTCAGACTAGAGAACAATGCGCATGGAGATGACGTGGCGTTGGAGACGCAGAGATACGTCATGGTCATGGCAGAGGCATGCGGCAAGGCTGCAGATACGGATGGCACGTATACGAGGTGTATATGGATTGGAGTTGTATTTGGTATTGACGGCCGCGATATGTAGGAGACGTGGCTAGTTAATTAGCGGGCTAAATTCTTGTTGCCGTGAGAAATAAAATCGAAGGCAACTAGATAAAGTGCAGCGGGTTCCGTATTGTAGTTGGCTGTGATTTTCGGAATAAAAACGGAGGCGTGCAGGTGTTGGACTCTGTGGCCGATTCGGTTGGAGGACAGGTGCCGTGGCTTTATAAAGAGAATAACGGAGCAGCGGTGAGGTGGAGTTCTTAGCGCCGTGATCCATCACAGAGAGAAGAGATAGGTGTTGGCGGCTTGTTCTAAGCGGAAGAAAAGTAGAAAGAGGCAGCCTGGCCGTGATTTTTGAGGGTGAAGACAGAGAGATCACGCTGTGGTTATGTCTGCATGTGAGGCGTGCAGTGCTGTAATTTTGTAGAAAGAGAAAGGTAGCAGCGCTGCATACAAGTTGTAAGTACATGATTTGATTGACTAGATATGCATGCATAGTTGATGCTTGTGGCCAAGTCTGTTTGACTAGATGTGCATGTTCGGTTGTTGCTTGTGGTCATAAGTTTTGTTTAATTAAAGTGCATGCATGAAGCTATAAAAAGGGGTTACGTGCATGCTTGAAATCTACTAGATAAAGTCCACATTTGCAAGAAGAGCTACTAAAAAAAAAACTGCATGCATGCATGTATTAGCAAAAGATAATTATGGTTTAATTAATTTTCGTTACTATCTACATCAGCAACCTTATTTATTTTCTATCTCGAGTTCTAGACCTCCGATTGACGTAATTTCAGTTGGGTTAGTTCAATAACTTTGTCTAGTTTATTCTAGCAAATTTTGAGGTCAATCGGAGTTACTGTTTTTTATTGAAATCAGTTTTAGTGATACTACAGTGTTCTGTCTATCATTTTAATTGAGGCTTAAATAGATTTTGTGTTTTAGAAAAAAGTCTTAAAATCTATTTTTAGCTTCCGCAATCATTCACCCCCCCTCTGATTGCCATCGACGATCCTACAATTACAATTGTGTCGAACCTAATAAGAGCTACAAATCCACACCAGAAGCTGAAAGAAGGGGCCAGGATCCAGTCAATCACGCAGGCAAAGTCGAGGATTGGCCATGCCGTACTCCTGCTGCTCCAGGCAGGCGTTCTAGAGAAGTTCAAGAGCGTGCCGCTAGTAAGCGGCATCGACATGGCTTGCTTCGCCGGCGCGGTGCTTGCCTCCTCCGCCGGCGTCTTCCTCCTGTCAAAGCTCACAATGCGTCAGCAACGATGCAAGCAAACTTTTGCATGAAGATATCTCCATGAGACTATGCAAGAATTACCAGCATAGCAACATATCAGCCATGCATATGCAGAAACCAGAGGAACAGACCGAGGTTTCTACAATAAGGAAGGCAATGTCAAAGATACCAAGAGAATGGTTTGTAATTGTCACATATTTATCTTCTATTAATTATCTATTTGTATAAAAGTATATGAATGTGAACACTATACAAATACATAAGTGAAAACACTCTCATATGTAAATACTAAATACTACTTGTAATAAAAATATCAGTACTAATGAGAATATTAAATAATAATGAAAACATAACTATCCTAATTGTTTAACACAGAAGACCGAGAAATGCACCCCATGCTATACAGGCATAGTTCAGATTTGCTTCACTCTGTGTGCAATCTTACCAACCTTTCTGATAGGTTAGCACCTGATTCATTTATTCATTATTTCAGGTCAGCAAGACTAGGAATAGTAGTAGAAACTATAAAAGTGCCTTTCTTTTCAGATTTTAAAAGCTGCTTTTTGACTTTTCTATAGTAATTAACTTTCAAATAAAATATTTTTTAAAAACGAGATATATAAATTGATTGTAGCACATACTGTAGCGATTTTATTTATATCAGTCAAAACCGTACGAGTTTCTGTTACTTCATACTCTCTCTCACAAACAACCCACAAGTCATAAGTCGATGCTAAAGAGAGTATACCCAAAGTCTTTATGTATTTTCCTCTTTTTTCACTGTTTGTAGTACGGAGATATTGGTTGTATATCTTGTACGCAATATCAATAAAGTTTTTTGGGTCCAAAGAAAAACACAGCCCCAATTCAGAGCATACTTTTTTCTAGGATCTACTCATATTGGTTTTTGCTTTTAGAAACAGAAACCAATACGAATGTTTTAGATTCTATAAGCTGGTTCTATCCGTCACTACTATTCATCAGTAACTACTTTTCGCTTTCACATATTGAATGTACTTTGTATTTTATTATATTACAACTCCGTAAGTCGTACGGCAGTCCGAATGTTACAGTATCTTTCGTTGCACCATCTTTCTTACGTAATATACTATTCTTCATCAGTTACTATTATTCATCAATCATTTTTACCAGTTATTACTATTTACCAGCCACGGTCAAAAATAATCAGCAAAACCGATATGAACAGGCCTATATGGTTGGCTACGTACTGCCTACACAGATAATCAGATTCGTTCGTGGTGTGCTTCGTGACCCAGATAACGATTTGTGAGTCATGAGAAATCTAAGAACAAATCTGCTTACTCCTTCTGTGTCCATTACCCCAGAAGCTCAAACGGGATGATGTGGTCACGGCGGACGAAGCCGTTGCTTAAGAAGATAAATGAAGTATAAGAAATATAGCAACATCTGGTAATGCCAATGGCCATGTTCCTGCAACGAATGAGATCGATGGATAGCCGCGCGCTTTCGATGGCGGAGGCGTGAGGGCCGTGTGGCGCCGGCTCTTCGCTTCTGCTTCGGCGGCGGTTTGGCACCCGCGCCGCTTAGGAGCGCGGAAGGGACAGTCTCGAGCGAGGGGGCGGGATAGCCGGGTGCGGCGCTGGATTGGGCCCGGCGCGACAGGTGGTTTCGGAGTCGGGATAACCGGGTACGGCGGTGGCGCTCGGTGGTGGTGAGTTGGGTGATCGATCGATCGATCGGTTTTATCTCTGGCCGAGTCGTGGGCCCGAGTCGTCAGTGGGTGAGTTCGACGGGGTTGACCCGCTCATGGGACAGGTGTCAGCTGGTTGTAGCTGGCCAACGAGTCTTGGATCTACGTGGCGGACGTCAACCTTGGTTACTTCCCGAGTATTCTTCTTCTGACTTCCTCCTGCCGCGCTGCTCTTCTGTGCACACCGGGCCGACGCTCCTCGCTGGCCGGGCTCGGCCGCCGCCATCCCGACAATCTCCCTCTTTCTCTCTCTCTCTCTGGCGTGCGTAAAGATGGTAATGGGTTTATACCTATTGGGTTTCACCACCCCAAACCCACCTCCATTAAGCAAAAACATCCCCGCTGGAGGACCCAATAACACAAGCGGGTATAACATTTCCCCCAAACCCATACCCGCGTGGGTGAAATAAACCCAGCGGGTGACCCATACCCGAGATTGGTTACCACTTACCAGCAAGAGTGCAAAGCCATGAAGCCAACATCAACATGAGTAAAACTGTGTTCTGTGGAAGCCATGAAGCCAGGAAAAATGGAATCGCTGGGCTGGTACAATTTTTCCATTTTACTTAACACAGTAAAACTGTGTTCTGTGTTATTGAAGGCCAACATCAACATGAGTAAAACTGCAAAGCCATGAAGTCATCAACAAGAGTGCAAAGCCATGAAGCCAACATCAACATGAGTAAAACTAGAGCGCTGGGCTGGTGGCGGCCTGAGGCAGGCCGCAGGCATGGTGAGTCACAGTGGCCAATAGGCAATAGCACATTGCATTTTGCCACATAACAGTACTTCACTACACATTACTAGTTAATCACTTAATCAGTACACACCAAAAAGGGATACATAAATATTTCTTTGCCCTTGCACTTGCTGAATGCCACAAAACCAAAAGATGTTGCCTTGCTAACTTGCACAAAAGATGAAGCATCATGCTCAAAGTTTAAGCTCCTGCAGTAGCACACACAAGATAGTTAACTGTCTAATAAGGCAAAAGGCAATAGAATGAATGTAGTTGAAAATTAGTGAGCTAATCACCTGAAGTCCCTCTTGGATGTCCTGGAGACAAGACCAAAAGCTAGAAGCTGCTCTATCCTTGTCATGATCTAAGCATAAGAAGAATTAGTTTGCTTATTGCAGCAGTTTTAAAGAAACAAAAAATTGCACAACACATATACCTTTAAATTTGTTTCGAATCCAATCCTGTGAGCACATCAAAGCCTCAAGCAACTGAGAAGTGAGCCTACTACGATGCGGACTAAGAACTCTTCCACTAGTGCTGAAAGCAGACTCTGAAGCAACTGTACTCACTGGAATGGCAAAAATATCTCTTGCAATCCTCCTCAAGGTAGGATAACGTGTGCCAACCAACTTCCACCAATCCAAAACCTTGAAGTTCTTAGTTGCTAATGGGACCAAATCATCCTCCAAGTAATGGTCTAGTTCAGATTTAAACATCATGGCAGCAGGCCTTTTACTTGCAACACGTGCACTAAACGAAGATAAGAAGTCGATGAGTGTTGTCAAGTGAATGTGCTGACGATTCAGTGTTGTCCTCCTCCTCTTCCACATGATACTCAAGCATCAAATCACTTAACAATGCTAAGACCTCAGCAACTTTATCCTCACAATCTTTACCAGTTGTGCCAAGTAACCACTCAAAGCACATAAGCAACATTAAGTTTTTGAATCGAGGATCAAGAACAGTTGCTATGCCCATTAGTCCTTGAATATCAGACCAATACTTATCAAACTTCTTAACCATATGGACTGACATGGCTTCAACTAATGGGTTACCACAACTCGACCATTGCCTGATTTTCATTCTAATCTCACAAATTTTGGTGAAGTAAATATTTGCAGTCACATAATCAATCCCAGAAAATAGCTCGGTTACGTCATTGAACAATCTAAGCCTTTCTACAACATCAGCAGCAAACTTCCATTCGTCCTCACAAGGCAAACAAGTGTATTGCTTATCGACCCGACTTGCTCTAGTGAAAACAGCCTTGTACGGTAGTGCAATACTAAGCATTTGGAATGTTGAATTCCATCTAGTCTTGCAATCAAGGTGCAGCTTTTGCTCAATTTTAATTTTCACATAATTAGCTATCTCCTCAAACTTCTCAATTCTCTTTGGTGTGGCTGTCCAAAAAGCTATGCTATCACGAATATTTTCAATTGCATTTTTCAATTCTTCTAATCCATCCTTAACGATCAGATTAAGGATATGAGCAGCACAACGCATATGTAACACTTTACCAGCACATATAAGCTTGCTTTTACCAATTTTTCTCACAAGCAAAGGAATTGTTCCATCATTGGTACTACAATTGTCAAGAGTGATCGTGGATACCTTCTCATCAAGATTCCATTCAACCAAGGCTTCATGTAGTTCTTCAGCAATGACTTCAGAAGTGTGAGGAGCAGGCACATAAATAAACCTATATAGATGAGCAAGCACATATAAAATTAGATTCACAAACACAAATATGTTATATGCAACCAATACTTCAACTAATCACAATTCAGTAACCAACCTCATGATAATATTTCTAAGAGTCCAAGATTCATCAATAAAGTGTGCTGTAATAGCCATATAACCTCTCTTTTGGTTGTCTGAAGTCCACAAATCAGTAGTGATAGCTACCCTTGATTTAATTCCAGCCATATATTGAATGGCTTTCTTCTTCTCTGCTTCATATTTCTCCATAATGAAATTCCTGATCAATCAGAATAGTATAATGCTTATACTCATATACCTTACTGACAAATCAATTGACAGAACAAAGAAACTAGGAAATGCATAGCACTTAACAATCATATACCTTACTGTGTTCCTGGTCCCCATCTTGAATTGTGGCTGAAGTGCACCTACGAATCTTCGAAAACCGACATGATCAACCATGCTCAAGGGATACTCATGCAATATGATCATATTAGCAAGTTCATCCTTAGCTGTGTCTGGATCAAATGTGTAGTTCTCTACTGCCATTTTCCCTGCCTCTATGGAACCAAACCTTACATGTGGTTGCACCAATACCTTGTTCCCCATCTTGATCCTTTTAAGTGTGCAGATCTTCAAATGATCACGAAGGTGGCTAGTTCCATTCTTTGTTGCACCAGAAAGTTTCTTGGAACAATGCATGCATTTTGCCTTGATTGTACCCATGTATTTCACTCTTTTAAACTCCTTCCAAACAGCTGAAGTCAACTTTCTCTTCGAACCTAGATCAGCACCATCTTCCTCTTCATCATCTTCTATTTCAATTAGCTCCTTTTCATCATCTACTTCCACTTGTTCTGAGTCATTGATAGACTCTGGTTGTGATCCTCTAGACAACGCAAGTGACTCTGATGCTGGTTGTGATGCTTCAGAACATGGGCCTTGGTTGCTACCCCTACTGCCCGTCGACATCTTCTTGAAACTACACAAACATATCAACAAAACCAGATCAAACTATCATGAACACATTCAGTCAAACAAGTCATACACACATATCGTCCATGCTTACCAAAGAGATTGTGCGATGTTCCCGTTAGGACGCTTGGGAGGAGTAGTGCCTGAAGTGGGACAAACGGGAGGTCGGCAGCTCTTTTTGTTCTGAACCTTGGTGTTGCGCCACTTTGGATCAGGGACGGTGGCAGCATTTGGCCTTGGACAGGGGCGGCTGTTCGGACCACTGGCCGCGTTGAGTTCTTTGACAGTAGGAGAAGAAACTATTGGATCTGGCGGCTGCCGGTCAGGTTCATGCACGTCGACGTCCCTTCGGGATGGGGTGGGTGGATTGGATGCAGTGGTGACTAGGGTTAGTATTAAGCTTCCTGCAATGGAAACAAGGATTAAAGGAGGCGAGAAAGCTTCACCGACTGTCGTTGTTCGTCGAGCCGGAGAGTGCCGCTATGGGCGTCGGCGGCTTGGCAGATGGGAGACAGCGGCTTGGCAGATGGGTGACGGCGGCGGCTTGGCAGAGTTAGGCGGCGGCGGCGTCGAACGGCGAGGGCGTCGGCGGCTTGGCAAATGGGAGACAGCGGCTTGGCAGATGGGTGACGGCGGCGGCGGCGCCGAATGGTGAGGGACTAATATTCGCTGGAACTGGGGATTGGGGAATAGCCGAATAGGGGATCAGAGCAAGCGGCCAAGCCGTCGAGCACTACTAGGCACTAGCACCGAAGTCTGAATAGGGTTAGCCGGTTAGGGTTTTAGTTTCCATCTATTGGGCTAGACTAAATATAATTATTTGTTGTGTGGGCTGGGCTACAAATAGATGGCACATAAATACTCGGGTATCCATTGGGTAATGGGTATGGATAGTGTCAAATCATACCCATACCCGCATACCCATTGGCTCCTATTTTTCTTCATTAGTAGACTCATGGGTAGACATTTTAACTCATATATGTACCCTAATGGGGTAATTACCTATCGGATTTCGGGTTATAGGTACCCATTGCCATCTTTAAGCGTGCGTGTGTGGAGTTCAGAATGCAGGTACCACTGCTGTCTCTTAGCCGCCGCCGTCCATGGTAATCTCCGCCGCATCGTGGCCTCTTCTTATAAGATTCCTCGGCCGCAGCAAGCGACTGCGAGAGGACGGAGCCCACAGCGACGGCGAGGCGACACCGCCCGTCGCCTGCGAGATGATGGAGCCCGCAGCGACTGGGGTGTCTCCACCCGCCTCGCCTCGTGACGAGTTGTGACGGCCTGTCTCGTGGCGTGGGTTGGAGCTCCTGTCCTGGGGGATTGAGGTGTGGTGGGCTGGTGGTGGCTCGGTCAAATTGGTCCTGGGATCGAGCAACCACAATGCTATGGCAGGGCAAAGATGATCATCTCAGATCCTCCGCTTTATTCGCCGAGTCCAAACTGATGCTCTCTGTTCGAATTTTCGTACCATGCGTTCGTGATGTATGATAGCGTCACAGGCTTATTGTTAACGCATAAGAACTTTCAGCGATGAACTCGCTGTAAAATTTATCCCATTGCACATTCTGCACAGAGGTGAAAAAAAGATAGATACGTCCATAGTTCCAGTGGCGGACTAAGACTAAATTTTAGGTAGCATGGAGTCATCAGCGTAGACCAAAAAGTATGACTCAAAAGCAAAGTAATTCATACACAAACTATATTGCAATGATACTAATAAAGGTACATGACACCTAGATGGAATTAACAACTACAATGGCGTATGCAGGATTAAATGGAGGAGGTGCTAACGATGGAGAATACTATGTACAAGTCTATCAAGCACAACTATTTACCGTGCCCCGACGAGCTCATGTAATGGCATTAAAGTGGCTTGACCTACTAGGCATTTCATCGAGCATTTGGTGGGCAGCATAATGCCAATATCCAATTCAGAAATTGTTTCAAACTTCTTTTTGGGCAAATTTGTATAGCTCATCCAGTGATTGTATGACTAACACAAAGCACGGATATATTATATATCCTTTATAAGACTAGTCAATTAGACCTAAGTAAAATGTGTAGTTTACCAAAAACGTAGCGCTTCGGTGACTCACATTGCTGTTGGTCTCCCACCATGTGTAGCCTGGCCTTAGCGCCCCGCAGTCATAGGCATACCCCCGTCACACCCGCTCGCTGGGTCGATGACCACGCTACTCCCAACCGCACAAGCCACTTCCTCACCTCACCACTCCACCCGCACACCCGATCCGTCGCTCGCCGGCTCATCACTTCGGTCATCGCCTCGCTCTAGGGTTAGGAGGTGGAGGTGTGAGGGAAATGACCGAATGGGAGTTGAGCAGTGGCTGCCTCCACTAGTCGATTACTCCATTCTTCTTTGGGCGACCATGCAAGGCCCAAATCAATGAGGAAATAGCCCACAGGCCCAAATCAACCAAAGAACACAAACATTGTTCTTTGTCTACCTTAGTCCTTGGCTGGCTCAACATGTTCCTCAATTCTTACTAGTAGCCGGTGGATGCTAGGGTCAGATCGGAGGGAGCTCATGTGGCCACCCTACCTCGTCACATGGGACAATCTATCCCTACATAGTTTTGAGCTTCGTTGCACCAACATATCAGTAATCCATTATGTTCATGTCGGACACCACATCTGACATGGATACACCTCCGATACATCCTCAATATGTATCCACAGTGTATATGATAATTTTTGCTCAAAAAAATGAATTTTTTTATACGGCTTGGACACACAGCCGATGCGTTCCCAACGGAATTATTCATCATATACCCTCCCCTTAGATTGAAATTCAGGATTTACCCTCCGGCTCACGTATCAGTGACTCATCCCGACCCCACATGTCATTGACCTAGGAGGGTAAATCCTAAAATCCTCAAATGTGGGAAGGGTATATGATAAAGTTCCCCGTTCCCAACACGGCCCAACCCAAAAGCAGTAAAACAACCCACTATCTGATAACCCTAGCACGAGCAGGAACGTATTCTCACAGGCCCCCTCCTTCCCAGGCGCCGACGACTCTTTCTCTCTCGTCTCATATATGCTGCACCGACGGCGGCGGCACCCCTGGCTGCTCCGCTCTTTAGTGGCTCTCCCTTGCGCCGAGGCGGCTCTACCCTGCGCCGTCGTCTCTCCCCGGCGGCGACGACTCTACCCTACGCCGACGGCTCTCCCCTGCACTAACGGCGCTCCTTGCCCGAGCCCCTTCGTAGAGTCCGGAAGAATCAGCATGGAGAGTCCTTCGTCTTCTCCCTCCTCTCTTCATCATTCATTCTTTTCCTTTCTTTCCTCAACTTCTTCCATGTCTGAGCTTGTGCTAGTAGAGTAGTAGGTCTACTGCCTTAGGAGATGGAAGCGAGTGATTCAAATTGGCTTAATCATGTTTACATTCTAGAGAGAAATGATACAGGAGGAAATGCAAGATTTAGATGCAAGCACTTAAAAATGTGTACACTGGAAGCTATTCTAGAGTTAAAGCTCATTTCCTTAAGATTTCTAATGGCGAAACAAAAATGTGCCCAAAGGTTACAGTATCTATCATTACTCATCTTAGAAGTGAAGTTGCAAAGGTTGAAGAAGCAAATATGGATGAAGAAGACTTGAGCCTCTTGATGTGCTTCGCATCTTTTTAATTACTAGCTGAATTTGAGTTCGTCTTTGTCATTTAACCTATGTTGAACACCACTGCCTCCTATGTTTCTCATTCTGTCTCAATGTTTGCACTTGCTGTTATGAACAGCACTCATATGAGTTGTATCAGTTTGCTATCCATTATCATCCTATTCCTGTGATGCGAACTCTTGTCGCCTGTCGGTTTCCATCATTTTATGGTGTGGCTGATAGTTCAACTCTACATGTTAAATTTTCTGCACTAGTACGTTACTTCTTTCCCAGATTAACCGTATTAATATGCTATGAATATGAATGTGACCATAGATCTGCCACTGCCATGATCACATTACGGCTCAGTTTTTTGGCTTTCATTTCTACAGTAACTCACCGTTAGATAGTTCGTTTTTTCAAGACAGAATCTACGGGTAAATTATAGTATAAATTGTATCAATTTCAACTATACCTGCTAAAATTATATGTAACTATTTCCATATACGTACTATCTTTTATGAATATATTAGACTTCAAAAATCATAATCATAAATCATAAACCTTAGCCTAAAAGAACCCTACATACTACCGAATCATCTTTAAGGTACATTTTTCATATTTACACCCTATATTATTTCAGTTTGGCATAAACTTGTAGATAAATGGAATACATATAACATATATTATATTATATTATCTGATTGACATTTACATAGCCATGTTCACGTGTTGGTATTTTCGAATCCCCGTGTCAGACATGAATGGTGTCCGATACGCGTGTCCGTGCAACATACGTTCCGAGTTTCCACTCAAAAAATGAAGGGAAACAATCTAGACACACCCTCCGGCAACACGTTTGTTTATGCACACTTTCACGCTATCAGCATCAAAGCTGCAATGCATTATATTTTTCCGGAAAATATATTGCGAAAACCAACAGTAGCAAAACAAAAAGGAGACATCGCTCACGCACACTTGTTACTTCTCTGCGGGCCCAACGCTCAGCTCAGCTCGCGGCGCCACCGCCCAGCCGCCGCGCAGGACGGCGTGCCCGCGCGCGAACGCGAATGCGCCCGTGCCGCCCACCACCCGCAGCGTCTCCTCCCCGTCACCCGCGCGGCGCCTGGGCCCCGGCAGCGCCGCCTTCTTTCTCCCGGCCGCGTCGAACGCCAGGTGCACCGTGTCGAACGCCGACATCGCCGAGCCCTCCACGCCCGGGAGCACTCTCGACGTGCTCTCCGGCCGCGCCGACATCCTGTTGCGGAACACCAGCGCGCTCGCTTCCTGTTCTTATCGCCGTCGGAGACGGTGGCTAGGAGGACGACGGCGGAGTCGCGGAGACGGCCGCGGCGATCACCACGCAGAAGATGATCTTGCCTAGCATTATCGCCGTCGTCTGATTCTATCGCGGCTGTAGTTTTCTTATCTGGGATAGCCAAGTGCAGGACTGGCCAACGAGCTATAACGTTTTAGGAATGGCGTTCGCAATTGCAACAAAGTGAACTGGTGGTGATCACTGATCAGTTAGGATTTCTTGGATCTTTTTTGAGATAGGAATGGAAAGTTAAATGGCTGAGAGTGGTTACATTTGCAGCACTTAATCCATTGTGATGCTCAGGGTCAAAAATAAACTAAACCATTGGCGAAAAGGGTGATACAGATTAAGCAAAACAAATGACCTGGTGTTAGTGCGGATAGAGCATAAGCCACTTTTTTTTTTATAGCGGTGGATGATTTTTGGCTATATTTTTTAAGATGGTGGTAGATGATGGGGATGCTGACATGTACGATGCAGGCGGCGATGAGCTCGGAAAGCTGTTTAGAGAAGCCGCTCAGAAACTAAAACTAAAAACCACTCCAAAAACCTAAAAGAACAGGGTTAAGCTATGGGCGTCCAATTCTGACATGCTAGTTAGTGGTCGCTCCGCTTTTGTTTGCACAACTTAGAATGCCAAATCATTTTTTGGATTCATTTATCTTTTTGCACGAATTTTAGTAAAGTCTTATTTTGGATTAAAATTCCGAAGGCCCATTTTAAGTTTTGTGTTTGAATATGTGGACAGATAAAATATTATAACATCCAAGCAGTGTGGCTACCGACTAAGGGGGTGATCGGAATAGCGATGGCTTTTGGTTTTTAAATGAAAAATATCAGAGTTGGTGAAAAACATCAGAATGAGTTAGTGGATAGTGTAGTGAATAGTGAAAAAAAAGCTAAAACTAGAAACTGAAGTCGAAAAAAGCCGAAACGATCACCCCCTAAATACTGTTTTGTTGACCCTACTGGGTTCACGTTATGTTATCCTGGTGATGTCACCGGAATCCAATCTCACGTCCCTGGCGTTGTGATTTGTGAATGTATTTCAAATGTGTGGTCTACTGCGATCCTCATCGTTCCCTTAGGCTGGGGGCCTGGGGCAGCGACTACTGACTAGTGACGTTAACTGTTGGACAAGGAGAATTGAGGGTGTGCGTTGGTACGCAAGAATTCAGAATACAGATCTCACTCAATCAGAAGAGCGTACGATTTTCATCGATTAGGCAGTACTGCAGTGTCATGTCATGTAAACACCACCATAGTATTTAGTTCAAAAGATCCTATACTATAGCCTAAAACCAACTATAAATCTATTCTTTTTTACTACGATTTATAATTTTTAATTAAAAATTTTAAATTCTAACTGTTTACGAAAGAGATTATGGAGAGAGATACTCGTTTACGATTTTAGATGGTACAGATGTTGAGCTTTTAACGTGTATTATAATTAACTTGTAGACTCTATCTTAAAAAATACTCCGTTTGAAAGTTAAGTACTGTAGCAAAAACTAAAAACCATTTTGAGAAGCTGAAAAGAATAGGCCCTATGTGACTATTGAGAATGATATTGCTTTATAGTTTTTTTATTGTAGTTGACTTATTTTTTACTATAACTAAATTGACTTATTTCACATAATTAAATTTTAAAAAAATTAAAAATAAAAAACATGTTAACTTATCACAGATAATACAAAGAAGTACAAAAAAACAAAAAAACCTAAAAATAAAAAAGGATAAAATTAATAAATAAAAAAATAAAAAGTCAAAAGTTAAATTAAATGATACCATAAACTATGCACTGTGTATTGCATTTAATAGCCTCGTCCCCTCCCTGGCTGCCTAAGCTCGCGCGAGTGTCAACAGCAGCATAAAGCTCTCACATCTGCCACCAATTAAACCGCTCAGCCCCACAAATAATGCACGGAAATACTAACAAAAACCTACAGGAAACCAAAAATACCCAACCAGCAAAATTGAAATCCAATCCAAACCAAACCAAAATAAGGAGAAAACAAAAAAAGGTCCTCCCTATGGAAAAATTCTATTACGTAACGGGGGCACATATGAATTTGTGTAACAACCGATAGCGTGCTGACACATGTTATGGGGCACTGTAGTAAATGCTGTTCAGCACTGTAGCATGTACCGTGCAGCGCCGTAGCACCGCCAAATAATTGCGGACCATACCGGAAAAAAAATGGTGCCATAGTATTTTTTTTATGTGCTACATCATTTTGCTACAGTACTTACATGCCACATGTCAGTATTCTATTGGCTCATCACACAATTTCATCAGTGCCCCGTTGCACGGTAGAATTTCTCCCTCCCTATGGTTGGGAAGGGGAGAGACACCCACAGATCACCCATGCACGCATCCGGTCAGGCCAACCAAAGCGATAACTGGGTGATGTCCACTGCACTGTGCAAGCGGGTCCCATCAGGATCTCTCTCGCAGACAGGTCACAGGCAAGTGATTATGAGCACGGATTAATTTAAGAAACGGACCAGACAGGAGAAATAGAAAATTCAGAGGAGGGGGGAGCATGTGCATTGCATTTATGCAGAGGTTGCAGGACAGGATAGGTGGGGTCTGCACGTACAGAAGGGAGGTCGGTGCCACTGCGTGCTGCGCATTTGGCTGCGGATCGCTCGAGCGTCGGGGCCCCACCTTGGCGGCACGCATACTCCGCGAACAACTCGCCCGCTTGGATCTTGTGTCGGCGGTTGGCCTTGGACTAGCCACTAGCTCGTCTGATCGAGAGTTTTTTTCAGGTTTTTAAAAGCTATTTTTTTCTATCATAATTAACTTTTAAATAAAGTATCTTTTCAATATAGAATCTACAAGTTAATTGTTATACATCATGTATAATAAATTTTGTCTTCATACGTTTGTAGTTTTTTGTAAGAATTTTTCACATTAAATTAATGTCTCTCATTTTTTAATTTTCTATTTTTGCCATGTATTTTATAAGAGACATTCCAATGCTACTAGTGCTTAGGGCCCGTTCGTATTGGTTTTGGCTTTTGACTTCTGCTTAGATAAGCAAAAACTAATACGAATACTCTAGTTTCTATAAGCCACTTCTATTAATCATTACCTTACGTTTTCTCATGTTGTAATACTCTTTGTATTTTATTATGTCACAATTTCATAAGTCGTATGGCGGTCTGAATGTTGTAGTGCATTTTGTTGCACCGTCGTTTACTTTTTTTCTTTCTTACAAGGGCAAAGTGCAAATTACTACCCCTAAGTATAGTCTAAGTCCAGATAACCCCTCAAAAAATGAAAAGGTTTACTTAACCCCCTGTGTTTAGCAGCTAAACCAGATCAAAGTTCACCTTTTACCCATCTCCAAAACTGGTTTCGCTGGTTTTGTTGGCCGGTTTTGTCGCCACGTCGCCGTACACCACCCCGAGGCTCTGGTACGCGAGCAGCAGCGCCGCGCGCCATGAATCCCTTCGCCTATGCCCAAGAAGCTACTTGTCAGGAAACCAAGAAACCGTGGACTGCACGGAGCAGAACACCCAAAAAGCTCGAATCTTTCGCCCCGCACCAAGAACCCGAGAGACCAACTCATCTTCCCGGGCACCCCCGCATCGTTCGCGCCCTCCAGATCCATGTGCGCTCGCGCTCCCCGCACCCCCGCCTCAATGCGCTGCACTCGCCACAGCCATGGTAGCAAAACTCGCTGCGCGGTGCCAAATTGCTGCAAGGAAACAAGGATTCGGTGACCGAATCGTATCGCAAACTCGCAGTGCACCCAAGATTTGTCGCCTTGGCCACTTGCAACAGGACAACCATGAGAAGCAATGCACACTACTCTCCCTCTCCCTCTCCCTCTTCTAGTAGCTTCCCGTAAGAAGCACCCCTGCAACACACCCCTGCTCGCCTCCTAATAACTTGCTACTCCGTAGTACGAAACATGATAACTTTTCCTCGCTGGTTGTATCCAAGGACGTCACGACAAAACCGGCCAACAAAACCGAACAAAACCAGCAAAATTAGTTTTAGAGATGGGTAAAAGGTGAATTTTGATCTGGTTTAGCAAACACAGGGGGTTAAGTAAACATTTTCATTTTTTAGGAGGTTATCCGGACTTAGACTATACTTGAGGGTAGTAATTTGGACTTTTTCCTTCTTACAAAAAGTTATAAGTTAATACGAACGCCCCAAGTTCTATAAGCTGTTTCTATAGGTCACTACTATTTATCACTCACTACTATTCAACATCTATAGTCAAAAGCCATCAGTAAAAATCAATACAACGAGGCTTATTTGAACGGAGCTTATTGACTGCCGTATACCCCTAACTAGCCTAGAGATGGACCAAGACAAACGCCTTCCCGCTCCAACTAGTTTACGACTTTTGTTTTTTACTGTAATTTTTGATATATGACTGAAATTATATTGTAGCAGCTATTAACTTTTTTCTTAAAAATAGAAAAATAAATAAATAAACCGTTATATTGTCATAGACAATGTAAAAGAATAAGGGAAAAAAGTCAAAATTCGAAGCCGATGTGTCCCAAGTGGAGCCAAAATAAGCCAGAAAGTGAAGCCATTTAGAGTGAGGCCTAAGAAACGGGGCATAAAAATGACGTATTATTTGGAGGGCTAGCTGTCTGCAGAGTTTTTTTTTTGCCCGAAATGGTAAATTTTGAAGCGTGATTAGCAAAAAATAACACTCTCGTAGCTGTAATTGCAAAAATGACGCTCTCCACCGCATAATCACCGTGCGATTTTAGCCACACAGCAATATGTGGCAGAGCACTGCTCGGTCATCGTGCGGCGCTCCGCCTCGTGTCGGTCCATGGCTAATGCTGCATAGTGAGTGTGCGGTCGACAGCGTTATTTTTATAATTACAGCTACGAAAGTATTATTTTTGCTAATCACACTTCAAAATTTACTCTTTCAACCAAAGACTTCTGCCTGTACATAGCTAGCTAGCTAGCACTTGGCAGTGTGCGAGTGACCACTGTTTGCATCAGACCGGCTTGCATTTGCGTGGCTGGGACAGGAGTTGTGCCGTTTTGTTTCCAGAAAAAGAGCAAAGTGGCCACCCGGTGGCTGGGTTTTTTTTTTCCCTTTGGCTTTGGCTCCGACAGAGAAAAAATTAGCATGGGCACCTACTTTGGGTGAGATCAGACGGACACAAGATGGCGGTATTGAGTTTGAATTTTGAATTGATCGGTACTCATAGTTTTGGTTTATGGCGGAGTCGCGGCAGTCAGATAACTACGAAGGCTTGTATAAATGTCATTCCTGATGTCTTATAGCTACCCTGTATTTATAGCATTGTATGATTTCCGCACATGTTTTTACTGAAAAAACTAGGATGTGTGGGACAGATTCCTTGTCCTTTTATAGGAGATCGGATTCAGACTCGTGACATGCTATGTTTAAGTGCTTTACCACCATGGTACACATTGCTCCCTATGTACCATCTAACTAGTAATATATGATTATGGTAACGCTTTCCAATGATGAACATAATATTATTTTCGAAAAAAAAAAGATAAACAGATTATCCCTATTCAGAATACTACAAGCTTGACATCGAACAGATGGCTACATTATCAGACCATACACAAAAAATGCTCTTTATGTTCTCCCTCTTTTAGAAGTACCGTTAAAGAAAACTATAATTAATTAACTCTTCATTTCGTTTTCCTTCTCCATAAACTGTCGACATGCGACGCGAATGCGCAATGCAACGATGCAGGTAGCCTTCTGCGATATTGGCAATAGCCCGTACAAGAGGCTTCCGATAACAAGCGAGAATCGCCTCAAAACCACACGGCAACAACTAAAACATAGGAATAAATCTATTTTACAACTATGAACTCTATTGGTTGTCTAGATTTTAACTCTTAAATGTAAAATCAAACATACAACACTCCTTAAATATTAAAATCATCTACTTTTCACCCTTATACTGGTTTCAGTGATGGTTTTGCTCACGAAGACGGTTTTAGCTTAGGATTTTGACACGTATACGGCAATGTCTGCAATGAGCAAATATTTTAATTGGACGGTGCACGTATCATAGAGCCAAAGTTTAATTTTCCTTGTTTGAAAAGAAATTTCCTTATTGGAGCCAACTTTTCATATGGGGAGGGGGGGACTTCTTTCTTCTCTGCCTCTGAACAAGGAGAACAACGTACAAAAACGGGCATACGAATAGAGAAACATAAGAGCTGCAAAGCAGGGGTGGCGAGGTCTCAAGAATGGGAAATATGGATCCAGTTTTGATAGTTACGGGGTGTCAGTCATCTAATTTTGCGGTTAAATGTTAAAACTTAGACCAACAAGCGACAACATAGTTTAAGGGAATAAAGCGGTCTTATTCCAAAACGATTCCCCTCGGACAGCGGCTTTGCATAACAGTAGCCAAATCCAATCTTTGTTAAATCCTGCACGACTGGCCATGAGCCAGCCGTTTTCATCCGATTTTTCTTCCTCTCTCCTCTTATCCCAGAGCTTTGATCTGATAGAGAGTGACAGGTTTTATCAACAAGGAAGCCAGCTAGGGTATTCTGATTCTTCCCGAGGACAAGTTTTTTTAAAAAAAAAGAAAAAGAAAAGAAAAGAAAAGAAAAAACTTACACGGACAAGTCGTATCCGACACACGAGGAGAACAGCGTGACTAGAATTTGCCTGTCCCTCCGGTGTCCGTTCATCCGAGAGCAGCGACGGGCTGGCAGTAGATCCTGCGTGACCGCGCATTGCAAACAAGAGAAACCTTTCCTCTGAATGTTTAGACTAGGACTCTCTGTCTCTGGAGCTACGCTGCATGATGCAAATATATAAAATCTAGTCGTTTGACCACAAGCCTGGCACTGCGTGGTGTGGTTTAGGGGTGATCGTTTTAACGATGGTTTTTGATTTTTGGTTGAAATTTTATTGTAGCTAGTTTTTTTTACTGTAGCTAATTTAGCTTTTTGGGCATAATTAAATTTAAAAAAAATAAAAATAGAAAAAATAAGTTCGTCTATCACGGACAATGCAAAGGAACATGGAAAAAAAGAAAAAATACAAAAAAGTTTAAAAAATCTAAAAAATTCAGAAAAAGATAAATTACTGAATAGTAAAAAAAAGTTGAAACTAGAAGCTGAAGCTGAAATGAGCAGAACCTTAACCTTTTCACGGCCTTGAAAATGTGTTTGGTGCTTGGTGCAGTGTACTGAGCCGAGCAGAGACGGAGAAACGATCGAACGAGTTCACGAATCTCTTCTGTTTGCTAGCGCTGCAAATTAACCCCGTGTGTCAGGACAGCAAAACGAAATAACAGACTGTCCGTTTTTACCATCCCCCTCTTCGCCATTTGGTCAATCTCGTGATGGATCCAGCCAGGGAGTAATGTTGAAATATGATCATGATTCATGAACTGGATGCTGAACTGAATTTATTTGCCGAGCTGAGTACCGCAACGCCGACGGCGATGAATGAATCGGCCCTCGGGGCACTGTATGACTTGATGTTTTCCTGAATAGGCGAGTAGGTGTGTAGGACCGAGCGAGGCCGGGAAGATCTGGCTAGATGCGTCGCTCGGAATGGATGATTGGAGTGGTTGTCTACGTGGGGGAGAGGGAGGGAGGAGGAAGAAATGCTGCCATCCGCACGGACGCAAGAAAGCTGTGCGTCCTTGCGCTCGCCCGTTCATCTGATCGATTCGTGCAGGGAAGTGCCATTGATGACCAAGCATGGGCTCGTCTGGGTACTTCTCTCCTCGCTAGTAGTGTTTGTTAGAAACCTAAAATATTATGGTATAGATAAATACCAAAATTATTTTTGATGGGCTTATATTATAAATAGAGATGTCATTGTACCGTGTAAACAGATCTGAGAATTAATAAAAGACTATTTCTCTGGTGTTCTCTCTCAATTGCTGGACCAATACTGTAGAATAGTAGGTTTTCCACTAGTTGTTGGAGTCATGCAATGTTGCATGCAGCAACACTAACAAATTTGAGACCAACTCCATATCATCAGATTTTTCACTTACTAGCGCGTGAAAAAGAACCAAATATATCCCATCTTCAAAATTTTGGTTGTGCTTTATACGTGCCAATTTCACCACCACAACCCACATCTATGGACCCCCACCGGAAGTTGAAAATATATGTTGGTTTTGAGTCATCGTCGATTATTAAATATCTTGAGTCTACCATGGGGGGGACATGTTTACGACCTAACATGCTGATTGTATTTTCGATGAAGATAATTTCGTTCAAGGAGGAGTGTTACGAAACCTAGAAGGTTACGGTGTGGGCAAATACTAGAATTATCTCTGATGAACTTAGACTATAAATAGAGATACCATTGTACCTTGTAAACAGATCTGAGAATTAATAAAAGACTATTTTTCTGATGTTTTCTCTTAATTGATTTCTCTCTTGTGATTGATCTGATTGTTTTTGGTGATTAATTAATTACGTGAATTTTGTTGTCGTTCTTTTGTTCTATATCAATCTCTTAACAGTATTATTGTTTGTAAGAGTGTTTTTTATTTTTGCTCTCTCTCCCCGATCAATCCGTTTCATTCTGGTTGAGTTATTTGTGGCGTCACGCACGTATGGACGAGGCTTTATGGGCATGGCGAGGACGCCGAGGACTGCATGTCCAGCTAAGCTAGCTGTACACGCGCGATGAATGCGTCGGAGCCGAGATCTTGAGCGATCGCAGGGCAGTGCAAGGTCGGGAGTCCGGACTGGCTGAAGATATCTGACAATGTCTAAGACCGTCCACGGGTAGTAGAGTACTACATGAATTTGTATCGCAAAGTAATGTGTATGCATGGGTGCAAGGAATCCTATGCCTAACAGCCTAAGTAGAAAGATTTTGATCATTGGTTAACCGTAACCGATGTTTTTCACAGGAAGTCGATAAACATCATTTATATATATTTTAAAATTATTATTTAGATTTTTAACTGTTAGATCAGAGATTCAATAGTTATAAATAATCTCTCCTAAAAAATCCCCTCTCCAAACTCTTTTCTATACAAAAATCGATTCCGTTGATGCATATAGTTATGTCTTTATTCTTGGGATATGTGTTCTTTTTTTGCTACATTGGCGGCTCATGTTATGCGTGACCTCGATGTTGTTGCAGAAAATCGAAGAAATCCCGATCCAAACAGAAAATCGAAGAAATCCCGATCCAACATGGCAAAGAGAAAATGGCGCGAAGTTGCCAGCTTTGGCGGTTCCTCCGCCGATTTGTGAACCGGCATGCATGCGGCCCCGCCTGCAAACATCTCCTTTGCCCACTGGGTTCTTCCGCGCAATTTCCACTCCGTATCTGTGTTAGATGACTTTTACTTAGGGCTAATAATTTTTAACTTAAAATAAATAGTAACAATTAAAGAAATTAATCATTAGAAAAAAAGATAAATAATAGAAAAAATGATAAAAAATACATATACAAAATAGGAACAAGAGAAATAAAATGATGTTCGTGATCTTTTAGCCAAAAGATCACGATCAACGTCCACACGTGATCAATTGCTTTCCTCATTAACCCATCAGAGAATATGTACATGTCATCTAATACTTCAGCTCGTGTCAAGACTTGCATGCACTCACTTTTACCTCTGTTTCTCATACACGACGAACAAGCTCGCGATGGAGATAGAATGATCCATCATAACGGGGGGACACGACACGTCAGCAGCCACTGAAAGGTGGGGCCCACCATGACGGGCAGAAAGCTCCACGTAGCGCAGCACCAGCAGCCTGGCTAGCAGTAGTAGTACTACCGCACGGCCCTACGCTGCAGTGTGACATTTACGCGCGCGTGCTAGAGCCCCGCATGCAAGCTGTCCCCAACAATCTCCAGCTTGGCAACCTCCCTCCCTCCTCTCTCCCGCCTCGCGTCCCCCGGTAGATATATATGCGCGCACGGCTCGGGCTAGCTCATTCCTCCCCACACAACCACCGCCTCGATCACCGGCGTCCCGGCGCGCTCGCAGCTCGAGCTGACGACAATACATACTTCGATCTGTGTGAACAGATATATCCTACGATGGGCGCTTGCAACTCCTGCGAGGCGACGGCGTTGGCGGCGGTGACCGGGGGCGCCGCGGCGGGGGAGGCGACGGCGGCGAGGGTGGTGCTCGCGGACGGCGCGCTGCGGCGGTTCCCGGGTGGCACCCGGGCGTCGCAGGCGTTGAAGGCGGCAGGGGCAGGGGGCGCGTGCTTC
Organism: Melocanna baccifera; assembly: GCA_036346265.1. NCBI lineage: Eukaryota > Viridiplantae > Streptophyta > Magnoliopsida > Poales > Poaceae > Melocanna > Melocanna baccifera. The sequence continues at coordinate 37,990,729 of CM070682.1, forward strand.
CTGTGCAGCGCCGACGGGCTGGAGCTCGGCGGGGCGGTGGCGGCGGTGGCGCTGGACGAGGAGCTGCAGCCCGGGCAGCTCTACTTCGTGCTGCCCGCGGCGATGCGGCGGCGGCCGCTGCAGGCGGAGGAGATGGCTGCGCTCGCAGTCCGCGCCAGCTCCGCGCTGGTGAGCGACCACGACGGCCCCCTCGTGTTCCCGGAGGCGGCCGCCAACAGCGGAGGAGCAGCCGCTGGGAGGAGCGGCGGGAAGGGGTGCCGGCGGCCACGGAGGGGCAGCAGCCGGGGGCGGGACTTCATGCCGGATCTCGGCGCCATTGCCGAGTAGCTAGCCACCGGCCGGCTCGCCGTCCGGAGAATAGATCGATCGTACCAAACGCGTGCGCGGCGGGAAAAAGAAACCCTCAAGTGTAGTTACGCGTAAACTAATCAACCGGAGGCTTCACTAATGCTAATCTAGGAGTGTAGCTCAGCTGGCTGGCTGTATCCTGTTGGTACTACGTACACATGTACATGTAGAAGACGCGTAGGTACATGTGGCAATATTCCAATATGCATATTCTGATCCAAGGGCTGGATGCCCACTCCGGGTCTCGTGTATGGCTGATGGGTGGGACCCCGTTTGCGTCAGAACTAAGCTGTTTGCCTGCATTTTCACTGACATGGGAAGGATAGTCTGATGAGCCATTAATGGGTGGCTGATTGCCTGCATTTTGACCGAGATGGGATGGATAATAGGTCTATTCTTTGTGGGTTTTAAAAGTTATTTTTGATTTTTATTATAGTAATTAGCTTTTAAATAGAGTATTTTTTTAGATATGACCTACAAGTTAATTGTAGTACACGTTAAAAATCTAATATCTATACCATCAAAAATCACAAATGAATATCTTTCTTTCCGTAATCTCTGTTGTAAACAGTCAAAAAGCCATTAGTTATAGCCAAAAATCATCAACCGCAGCAAAAAAAAAACAGACCTAATATCTACGAGCTATTAAAGTGTGACTTATAATTTTTAATTAATATAGATAAAATTATAATAGAATTTACTATAATCAATATATATGTATATGTACCCATCTTAGATGCAGATTTCTCTACGTACCTAAGTTGCGCCCTTTTTCTTCTCGCCATCCTAGCCTCGAGAATAGATTGTACATTGCTAGTGGCCTGATTTGTATTCGACTTGTTGCGGGGCATAGGGCAGCAAAGGAGATTAGACCAATTCGGTTGGAGGGAAACGACACGGAGACACCTTTTCTATCCACCCTCTTGGCTCGCTCTCGTCGCGCCTCCACCGCACTGCATCTGCACGCCGCTGCTGGGACGACGGATCGATGGAGCTCGTGACCGTGCACAGCTGCAAGCAAAATATTCGATCGTTCCCTCGGGGATATGGGTTCTGCTGCGGCGTGTGTTTCTGACGTGTAGCTCAAGGCTGTGCTTATTTCAACTTAAAATTTTAGCTTTCTAATTGTCTTTTTTGGTTTTTAAGGACTTTTTGTATTTACTCATTTACATTGTCTATGGTAATATAATGTTTTTATTTTTTTAAATTTTAGTGCATTAAAAAAAAGGTATCAGCAACATTGGGTTTATTCCACGTTCGAGTGGATTAACTTTGGGTTTGGATAAGTACAGTAGAGCGCGAAGGCCCTTTATTCGTGGTTCTGGCGACGTCATACCCTTGGTCACGTCACGTCCAGGTCCATCTTTCCTTTGGGAAAACCAAGTTCGGCGTGCAGTTCTATCGGATTACATTCCATCCCGTCGCGTCGAGGGACTATTAATTTTCCGTGGACTAATTTTACAAGTCGAATCTCGTAGGAAGCACACAGAATGTCGTAGGGAGGATAGGGTTTAAATTCTTGGAAAAGTTTTATTCACCCCGTAGCTAAGCACTGTACCACAACCAATACACCGCTGTGTAGACTGTAGTGTTTGGAGGTTGGTGCACAGAGAGAGGGGCCGTGTCATTTTCCATCGTCGACCTATGTGCGCTTGGGTGCTTAAAATAACAGTAATTTATATAATTTTTATTATAGTTAATTTATTTTTTTACCATAACTATATTGGTTTATTTAATATAATTAAATTTAAAAATAGAAAAAACATGTTTGTCTATCACGGAGAAAGCAAAGGAAACTCCTTTGCTTTTTTTGTGATGAGATAACATGTTTTTTTAAAGAAATATAAGAAAAAACGATAAAAAAATAAATAGTAAAAATAGAAGCCGAATGCTAGCATTGGCAGGTGAAGCCCATCGCGCTAAGCGGCCACTGAGCGGCGCCTTAATCCTTAATTATTCCAAATTCACCCTGCAGTTAGCTAGATATGACGAAATTTTCAACACATTCCACGACTGATACACAGCGCAAGCACCGATAATTAGCTAGCGTTGCCGCGTTCAACTAAGCTGCAAATCTATTATATAAAAAAGCTTGTAATATGTGTTTTTTCGGCTGCTAAGAAAAAATACCCTACAAATTCAAGTGGAAGTCTAGGTAGATCATAATACATATATGTTATTGTGTTTTTCTCTACTTAATTTTCTTACAAATGATTAGGTTATCCTTCAAAATATTAGAACTGTATGCATTACCTGCGCAAAAACATTGTGCGATTGCGCGGCTAAATGGCTAAGCTAAGTTGAGGTGGCCGGTGTGGTAAACGGGCGGGCATGCACCCGTCCATCTCTTCTTCCCCGTCTCTTTATCAGATGCACGTCTGCACGCACGTACTGACGACGGCCTCCTCAGACCGATTGGTCCACCATTTCCCAGCGACGCGTCGGAAAATCGATCTTGCTCTCACGCTCAAAACGCTAATGGCGCCATTGCTGCTCGATCGATGGGCACACAGACGTCCGAGCCGTCTCAGGTTTCCTGCACAGTACATTTCAGCCCCTGTACGAGCCGTATTAATAGCCACAAATCACGCTCATTTCAACTCAAGCTTTTAGCTTCTAATTTATTTTTTTATTATTTTTAAATTTTTTTTAGTTTTTTATCCTTTCAATTAACTAATCAACAGGTCTTGCAATGGTTAATTGGGTTGGATCAACCGTCCTTTCCGGTTAGCACAGCGACAGAGAAGATCGTGGCACGATGCGCTTACTACACATCGACGTTAATTGCTTCGTCGCTCCTCCGTGCAGGCTCGTCCTAGCTAGTAGCTAGCCATAGTGGTGGCCAGTGCTGGAGATGTTGACCGGATAGATCCGTGCGCTCCACAGAGAAACGATGATGAATCCGATGCAAGTTCGGGTGGCTAGCTGTCCCCTCTGCTCGTACTACTACGCTCTTTTTTGGGCACGAGTGTAATACAGTAGGAAAAGCACAGGCAGGATTTGATTGATTGATGGCTGATCAAAGTACTATGTGAAAGGGATGGATCGAGATTGGGAGTTCACACCCTTGATAAACTAGGCGGGCTTATGCAAGAATATAATGTTTTTTCTTTCCTTTTATTTTTCTTTAATTACATATCTTATAAAAAATAATAACTATTATAGTGTTATTTCAGATAAAAGTTAGTAGCCATAAAAAACTGAATTAAACGGACAGTACTGTCTGCTAGCTCTGCTCCACAGTGAAATTTTTGGACCGCTTATTTCGGCTCTAACTTTTAGCTTCTAGTTCATTATTCCTAAATTTTATCTTTTTCTCGTTATTTGGCTTTTTAAACTTTTTTGGTTTTTCTTTTTTTATATTTGTTTATATTATCTGTGATGAGTTAACCTGTTTTTTAATTTTAAAAATTTTTAAATTTAATTATACCAAATAAGATGTTATCAGATACAACAAAAAAATAAGTTAGATTCAATATAAAATAAACCATAAGCTAACTTATTTAATCCAAACAAAGCGCCCCTTTTAACGTGAACATCTTGGGGAGGCTTTCATAGATGGATATGGCCGATGCATGTTAAGTTGTTAACTGCCCTTCTTCATTACTGCCCTAATATAAATCCTAATATAAATATTGAAGGAAAGGAGAACCAATTAGCTCAACTTTTGGCGCGTTCTATTTTACTATGACTAATAATTTGTTACTATGATTGATAGTTTTTAAATCTAATATAAATATTTATACAAATAAACTAAATACGGATAGAGAAGCCATAAGCCTTGAATGAAAAGGAACGAGCCTTCTTGAAGTATCGATCTGCGCCTTGGGATCTTGATTCCGACCCTGTTCCAATTCATGCATGACAAAGAGGTAATAGCAGATAAGCCCGTACTAGTGGACGGAACTCACCGGTAGTATGTAGCTTTCGATCGCAGAATGCAAGCTAAACCAATATCTAGTGTAGCTATGTTCTTTTTTTTTTACAGAGGATAGTTTTTTAGGTTTATATTTAGACTTTGGCTTTTGTTTCTATAGTAATTAATTTTTAAATATATATTTTTCAAAATAGAGTTTATTTATTTATAGTAATTTATAAATCATGAGCTAAAAACTCGTCTTAATTGTGTGTGCTGTAACGAACGTCTGTCGATCATGGGAATTGTCCCCATGTTCACACAGCCAAATATCAAGCAGTTCACAGTCAATATCAAAGCAGTGAAGTACTAGTACCATGTGAATATGACCTGCGCACCTGCGTTCACACACGATCGAGCAGAGCAGCCACACGCACACCCTGAGAAAGTCGAGGCCTCCTATATGGGACAAAAGTGCGATACGCTGCGCACTCGGCGTGCTCTCCTTTTTATGGCTCGGGGCAACGCGGCGTACGTCTCCAGGGATGTGATTTGCTCATGCGATGCATGAGAAGGACGGGAAGCTTTCGGCTCGGTTCTTTCTTTCGAGGTTGTACTTCCAGTTTAGTTTTTATTTCTATAATAATTTATTTTTAAATAATATATTTTTTAAAATTAGAGTATATATATTATAGTATAAACTATACCGAATTTAGTTATACTAATTAATATAACATATAATTATTTCTCTTTGTGTTCTATCTCTTATAAACAGATTATATTTAAAAACCATAACAATAAAATATAAGTTTTAGCTAAAAAAAATACATCCTTTTAGTGGCAACGTAGCAGGTGAGGGTTGGCAACTGCTGGCGCTCTTTGGCCGTTTTCCGAATTGCAGAGCACGGGTAGTGAAGGCTGACGGTTCGATCTCTTCTCTCTCTCCCCCACCGAAAACAAAACCACCGTGCCGGACTGCAAAGAGACGGTGGTACCGGGCCAAAGCAATTCGTTCGGCTCGTTTGCCCGCAGGTAAGAGAACGGCTAGTTGCGGCGTGTGACGGGTCCTCCAAGATCCCGACGTACGGCTGAGCTAGATCGATTAATGCACGGTCGGTACCGTACTAGTGGCTGGATGAAATTTTGGAAGTTGGATCGATCCGTGCATATATTGGCCTTCATATATGCTTTGATGCGTACTTTCTTTAGAGCCTGATCCACCCTAATCAAAGTTTGTTTGCGTACAAATGCCAACTGTGCATAGCCAAATGACGTGACGTGCCATCTTTTAGAGGCAACGATGTGTACATCTCTCTCTCTCTCTCAAGCTAACGACTTGTTGGTCTTCGTGAGTTTCAGGTCCCGTCCCAACCTGCTGTTTGCTACGGTTTTCGGCAGTGGGCTTAAAGTTAAAATTATAATATAACTAGTAAAATGTCCGTACGTTACAACGAAAAATCAAAAAAAGTGATGTATACTATTAAATATAATCTCAAACTGAATAATCTAAGCATTACTGTGAATAAAGGGCAATCCTGCATAACCCATAATCTGTATTCTAATTCTAAAAACTGCATTGCAAACATCTTTGAAAATCGAAAGTGCCTTCTTCTCATAGTAACCACTATCTCTGTTCTCCATTGCACTCACCAAAGACTTCTCGTAGAACTCCATCACAAGCAGAACAGATGAAATTGCACAGCTTGATTTGATCAGCGTGCTTCTCCTAACGTTTCTGTGTAAATCAAAGAACAACAGAATGAAATTCGATATGCAAGAACTAACATGAATCCAAATATGCACTAAATAAAGAGCATATAAAATGGCCATATGGGATTGTCTAAAAAGCCCAGATATAAATTGCGGCAAATGCCAAGCATTTTAGCTTTAACAACAACATTTTATAGCATTGCCATCTAAGTTGTTAACCAGTTATAATCAAGCGCATACACCGAATCATACTTCTTGTCGTTGGTTGACCTTACCAACTATGATATATGGTACACCAAAACCATACATTCATAGTATGTCCTGTTAAGTTTCGGGCCTAAGGCTAATATGCGACATGTAAGAAAGCAGAGGAAAAAGGTTAGCCACATATTAAATTGCAAAAGAGTCGGTCTGAGAGAGTAGTAGAAATAGGCTCCTGGAAAGAAGGAAAATTAAGTGGGCATGTGGTGATTATAACAATAGATGAAGGCCATAAGAGAGTGAAACTGGAATATGCATGCTAAGTCAATTCAAGTGAAAAGAAACGCAGTTAACCAGACATGATTTGACTGATAGTTACCTACCTGAAAAAATAGATTCACGCTTGAAATTCCATTTGCCATGGTACTTAACTGGTGTTAATCCAAGTTGCACCCTTTTAATTTCCCTCTCCATCATGCAGTGATATATGCATTCACTCTTGCAGTTCCACTCTTTCAGTTGTAAGTACAACGTTCACGTACCATGATTTGTCACAGATCGCTATCACCGAACTCGATAGTACTTAATACTGACTCTCTTTCAGGCAACCCATCCTTTCACATTCTTCAACACAAGCTCCAGTAAGGATAGGACAAACCTAGACAATTAGCTTTATGGTTGCTCATCAAAGCAACAACATCCCAATTTTTTTAAGGGAAATTAAGGAGATCTTAATGACAAGTTCATATAGAGCTCTAGATGGAAACTTTAATTTGGGATGAAACTATACCAGAATCCATCTTCGAAATTTGAACACAAAATATGCTTATGCAGAGTAGCAAATATAGAACTTGCAGTCATTCTATGCTCATGCTAGAGTGACAGAAAAAAGGTGATAATCAAGATAACTGACCTCCATATAAAAAAGTAATTACAGTTTATATTTGTATGCATCAACTGTCAGGTATGCTTCAGAATGTTGGTGAGAACATTTGCCACTTGGTCAAATCTTGAAATGTCAATCGTCATATTGTTCTAAGCTCACATGCAATAAAAAAAGATTTACTTCTTTGGAGATACAAAAGCTGGAAAAGGATATTGCTAAAAGTTACCATTCCACATTGATTAGCAGTTCTTGAAATACCTCATAATTCGCAAGCATGTTCATGTGTTCTTATGCATTTATAAGTCAAAGATAAGTTTTTTTGTGCATAAATATAGAAATGTTAATTGGCAAAAGATAAAAACGCACCTGAGCATTCCTCCAAAAGTTGCTGCCTTTCTACCTTGAATCTAGTAGAGCAAAACATCCTTGAAGACCTGAACACATCCTATGAACCTAGAAGTAACAAGTTTTAATAACTCAGAGAAAGACCATAACACATAAGAGAAAGCACACGAAAAAATTAGTAAAATGGTCACAGAAGTGGTTGGCTCCTTGCCTCCACCAGCAAAGAAAAGCTTGATTGGCACCGCCTCCCAAAGCAACAAAACCAAAACAACATATATTTTTTATTTTTTATTGTTTTCTTTCTTTTTCCATTTTCATGAACAATAAATGCATTGAACAATGCAATCAAGTTGGAGGTTCATTTGAAATCACCATTTACTTACATAGACTAAAAACGAAAAACAATAAACAATCTCGATAGGATCCATGACAAAGACCAAATTAAAATTAAGCTCAAAGACATATTAAAACCATAAGTATATGGATTTTCCTTATAGGTTATCTTGATGCAATGAATTGTATATCACAATATCTAATTCAACCGTCTGCATCTGAATACTTGACCTATTAACAATTTGTCTAAACAGTTCAATCACAAATGCACTTTATTAACACTCAACAAAATAATCTAAAAAGTTTGAATTCTTCAAGCCTAGAATATCCCAATTGTAAATATCATAACACACAAATTTGCAAAATAGAGACACAAGCATCCCATGATTCGAATACATACGTATTATGGAAGATCGGTAGAGGCGTAAGCTCCGATGCAGAGCAATAGAACCTATCTTCTGGGCACACCCGCATTCCCACCATCGCTGTCTCGGATCTGCGCCGTAACATCATCCTAGGCAACGAAAATTATCAGTACAAAACAAAGCAATAATAACTTTTCACCTTTCGATGCCCGCAAGCAATACCTCAAGAAAATCTTCCTGCAAAAACCACAAGTATGTATCAGCCCCCAACCTTCTTCCAACCCAAAAGCAAACACAAAACCCTACACCCAAATCGCTTACATCGACAAGTCACCGCTTAAACTATACACATTTGCACGGAGAGTTCTCATCATTAGATGGGAGGTTGGTGAGAGAGGCGACGACGGTGAGGGCTTGTGCGAGTGCCTGACCTCAGTGGGAAAGCATATGAATCAATCATCAAATTGATCTGAAATTAAAAGCTTGAGAGCAATGCATCTCATCAAAGAGGAAATTAATAATGCTACAAACTACATCTAATATGATAAATGACAATAACGGATAAAAGGGAAATGTAATGATAGGAAACAACAACAACTAATGATGAGTCAAATGCAACAAGCAAGAGAGTTAGCATTCCATTACAAACTAAACACATCAAGAATACGCATCGGTGTGTCAGTTTAAATGTTACCATTGTCCTTTGAAGGTGAATCATTTGGATTAGCCTTGCGGTAAGAGATAATGAGATCTTGGTTGCTAGTAATGTAAATATTGTTGGTATTGCAATCAAGATGCCACAACAGATGATCCTCAAAAGATGTGACCAATTCACCATGAAAATTCCAAATTGATATTGATTGACTACGGAAGCCAAGAACAACTACATCTCATATAGAAAAATAAAAGCTGATAAGAGTCACAAACTCACTCCAGCTCACTTCTATTGACTTGAAGCGCCGCGCCCGGACAGATTCACACTAACAACCCGAAATTCACCTACTCGAAGCCAAGTTACCTCATTGAACTGTACAACCTACCGCATTGCATCACGCATGACTGCACTCGCACCAAATCACAAGGATCTTACAACAATTTCGACCAAATAACCCATAATTAGGGGACAAATGGGGTACCTTCTTAGCCTTGCCCTGCCCGATGACGAACTCATCAAGCCTCCGGCACATCTCCGCGGCGTGGCAGCTTCTCTCCAGAGCTCGCCTCCCCACCACTCCTCTTGGCGCGGCGCTCGCTGCCTCTCCCTCCCGAGGAGTCCCGCTGTTACACCACCGCCGCCTCCTCCTTCCTCCCTCCTCTTCTCCTCCCGCCTGTCCACAGCGTAGGCGGTGGCATCGGACGGGGAGGCGGCGGCATCAAAGGCCACTCCTCCGGCGGCGCTCCGATAGCATCCTTCGATCCGACGGCGAACCCTTCCCGCACGGCGTCCTCATCCTCTCCTCCGACGCCGCGGGGATCTCGAGGAACGGCCACGCAGGCTCGATTGGTGGCGCGAACAGAAAGCGCGCGCACGCTATGGGAGGCGGCGGCGGCGAGCGGGGTGGGAGGAGGAGGAGGCGCGGAGCGGGGGGGGAGGAGGAGGAGGCGGCGGAGGAGGCGCGCGGGGTGGGGAGGCGGCGCGCGTGGTGGGGAGGAGGCGGCGGGGGTAGATCGAGGGGGAGGTGGGGGGAGTGCGAGGGGAGGCGGATCGGGGCGACGGGGGAGAGCGAGGGTATTAGGGATGAGTGGGGGAGAGCGAGGGTATTCGGGAGAGCGAGGGGCGGCGGAATGGGAGGGAGGGGAGGAGGCGGCGGCGCGTGGGGTGGGGAGGAGGAGTCAGTCGACATACGGGGTGGGGAGGGGTGGGAGGGGAGTAAACGGTGTGGATGAATAATCTAAATGAAATCAGATGGTTGAGAAAAAGAGGAGTGACGACGAGTCAACCACCAACTCCTTCTTTTATAATAGTAAAGATATCTGTTAATTTTTTAAGTTATTTAATTAAAAAATAAGAGAACAAAATATAAAAATATCGTTACATCTCCATAGACGATAAAAAGAAAAAAAAGCAATAGTAAAAAGCCAAAAAATCTAAAAAATCTAAATTAGGAGCTGACGTATTCTAAATAGCTTCTAGCTTAAAAAGGCGAAAGCAAAAAAAAAACACAAACCGAAGTCGTAACGGTCCCGCTCGTTTCGGCTTTTTTGGGGCTTTTGCTTCTAACTTCTGCTTTTTTTTCACTATTCAGTATTTCGTTTTTTTTCTGAATTTTTTTAGATATTTTAGGCTTTTTTATATTTTCTTTTTTTCCGTGTTCCTTTGTATTGTCTTTAATGGGTTAACATATTTTTTCTATTTTTACATTTTTTTAAAATTAATTATGCCCAAAAGTCAAATCAGCTACAGTAAAAAAAGTCAGCTACAGTAAAATTTCAGCTAAAAGTTAGAAATCATCGCTAAAACAAGCGCAGTGGTAAAGTCTACGTTTTTTTTTGCCGGAGTGAACTGGTCTTCATTTCTCAGGCAGCCTAGATTAAGAAAAAAATGTGGGCTTCCACAGATTCCTTTCAACAGTTGGGCCGGGCTTGTGAAAAGTAAATTTACTGGACTTACCCATGCACTAGCTTCTTGGGCTGCAGGCCAGATCACATACTTTTCCCAAAAAGGCCGAAACGAATGTCCACCTCAGCACAAAAGAAGAAACAAAAGGGACCGAAAGGAGGGCCGCGGGGAATTTGCTTCTCTTCTACTTTTTTTTGGGGGGGGGGGGGGGGGTGTGTTAGCAGTGAAGCTCGTATCTCGCGGCGGCGGCGGCTCGGGCTCCAGAGCTTCGCCGGAGATGGCCGGCGCAGGAGGCAGCAGCGGCGGAGGCCGCGACATGGACGCGTTGGAGGGCGTGCGCGCCATCATGCTGAAGCCGTCGGAGTCCCTCGACGAGGCGCGGTTCACGACGATCGCCGGCGCCGACTTCAACGACGCCAACCTCGGCCTCGATGGGTTGCTCGGGTCTCTCGTATCCACGGGTTTCCAGGCCTCCAACCTCGGCGACGCCGTCGACGTCGTCAACCAGATGGTACTTCACAATCCCCTTTTCCCTTTCCCAATTTGTGAAGGAATGTTGGTGCACAGCTGTTAGAAATTACTGGGAAATTACAGTTATATAATTGGGATTTTCTACAAAGTAACCTGGACTAGTCCAGATGAAGAAATATCTTTGTTATCATCTTGCATTTGTGTTTTAGAACTTTGTTCGTTTTCAGAATTTCTACTGATTTTGCTACTCGCGTTTAAGCGGTTCTTATATTTGCTAACCCTTTCTTCTCTGTGCTTAAATGCATTGAAGTTAGATTGGAGGTTATCCCACGAGAAGCCAGGCACGGACTGTGACGAAGCCGAGCTTGACCCTAGATATAGAGAATCTGTGAAGTGCAAGATATTTCTGGGCTTCACTTCAAACCTTGTCTCTTCTGGCATTCGGGATGTAATCCGGTTTCTAGTTCAGCATCACATGGTGAATAGTCCAAATTTTGTATCACGTAACATGAATTAAAAAAAATATCCCTTTTGGGAACTGGTTTAGTAAGTATGTATAGACATGTTTATCGTAGTGACATATTAACATTTCTAAAAGCATTGAGATCTCATCATAATCTGTTGCTAATTTCCTTCCACAAAAATGTGTTCTTTAGGTGGATGTTATTGTTACAACTGCTGGCGGCATAGAGGAGGATCTCATCAAATGCCTCGCACCAACTTACAAAGGTGAATTTTCTTTACCTGGAGCACTACTGCGGTCGAAAGGACTGAACCGCATAGGAAATCTATTGGTGCCTAATGACAACTATTGCAAATTTGAGAACTGGATCATGCCACTTTTTGACCAGATGCTACTAGAACAATCTACTGAGGTAACCATCTCTTTTGGGTCTTTAAGCTATAAAATTTATCTTCTGGCCGAAACACAGTTAGCTTCCAACAATCTGTTTGATTCCATATTATAAATATACTTGTGCTTATGATGCAGTAATTAGCTGCGGAGTGGAGGAATTGCATACAGTGCATGACTTGGGGCGGAAAATAAAACTAAATTAGATTAATCTAGCAGTCTTAGATCTTGACTACAATATTTAGAAACCCCTTTATAGAAGGGTACAAAAAAGGATTTGACTCAAACACTGTAAATAAGAAACAGGAGAGAAAAGCTTAAACGAGGAGAGGTAAAATCCAACCCAAAAGTACTTCAAAATAATATACTGAAACATGTCAAAGTAAAAAAAAAAAGTAAAACGTTAAAAAGTCAATGAACTTTATTTGAACTGGCCTCCATCACCTCCCTTTCATATTGATGTGTACGCATTTCCCTGAACCTTATAGCTATGACTGTATTCTTTTCTAGCAAGATATGCATAAATTTGAATAACACTGAATTACGAGGCTATCAGCTATAAGTTTCTGAACAATTATTGAGAATCAATAGAGAGAGGGTTGCACCGTGGTAGATATTTGATGTTTTTAACAAATGGACTGTTAGATGTATATTATACCTATGCATTTTCTCTATTGTATAAAGGGTTATCTGTATATATGTTACACCTGTAAGTATATATATACTGGCCTATTGGTCTCATGATGAATACAAATGCTGTTCATAACATGATATCAGAGCGTACCTAGGGTTTGCTTTCGTCAGCCACAACTGGTTCGAATTCTAGCCGTCGCCTGCCTTTTCCGTCACGTTCGTCATCCGCTCCTTCTCTAGCTGCTCTTCTTCATCACCACCGCCTCTCAATCCCGTTGTTTGAAGTCGGGCCGCTCGCTGCGGTCTCCGCCCTTGCCGACGAGGCCACTGCTCTTCCGCCGCCGCCATTCGATCTACATGCCATCAGAGTCATTGCCGCGGCTGGTCTCGTGATGTTGCTACTCTTCTGCCGCCACCTTTTGAGCTACAAAGCCGCAGGAGTTCTCTTCTTCGCCGGTGTCGGACCACCTCACTGGTATTTGGCCGTCGCTGCTTGCCGCCTAGTAGCTACCGCCGCTTGGTCACGTCAGCCGATGGCCGGTATTTGGCTGTCGCCACTCACCGCTTCGTGGCTGCTGTTGCTCGCTGCCCGGTCGCGTCGACCGATGTCTGGCTGACGTGCTGGTATTCGGTTGTTGCCGCTCGTCGCCCCGTGGTTGTCGCCGCCCGGACGTGCACACTTGTGTTGCGCTCGTGTTATATTTTGGGTGTGAGTTCCTTGATCGGCAGTGGTTAGATTTTGTTGACCGGCCGGAAAAAGAAAAAAAAAGATAAAAAGGAAAAAGAGGGAAAAAGAGAAAGAAAGAAAAGTCTTTTGTAGATATCGTTTCTGTTCCTTGTTGCCCGGTGATCTTCGTTGATCTCAATTATCGGGACTTGTTTCATCACATGCGCCTCCACATGCGTGATGAGTGCCTTTGGGGGTTTCTTACTGGTGAGTTGTTTTGTCCGTCTCGCCCTATTCCACCTGCTGAGTCTGTACTACCGAAGGATATTTCCGAAGACACTCATACAAAGGCATTTGAGGTTTTCAGACTCAGTATGTTGCTTACAAGACATGGATTGATGAGGATGCTTGTGCTTTTGCTATTTTGGTTGCTAGCATGAAGGTGCATCTCACTGGTGATATTGTTGGTTTGGCTTTCGCACAGGCGATGTGGGCACATCTGTACAACCAGAGCCATCTGGTGATTCTTTGTATCTTATTGTTGTGCGTTAGGAGCAGTCGTTGCAGCAGGGAGGCCTCTGTGGATGGGTTCTATGCTCAACTGTCCGCGGTATGGCGTCAGATCGACCTTTGGCTCCAGATGTTTGTCGCACCTATCAGTGCTGTCAGCGTCAGCAGTCTTACCTGGAGCTTTGACCAAACTTGTGCTTAGTTGTTGGCTCGGCACCCTCGTGTGACTCTTTTGGAGGCCCTTGCAGCTGTTTGCATTGAGATTTGCTACGTGATGCGGGTCTGCTGTTGTCACCATCGTCTCCTTAGGTTTTGGCAGCCCCTCCAGCTTCTACACTTGCTGCACCTTTGGTTACTCCTTCCTCAGTTGCGCCTCTATCAGTAACAGCTGCTGTTGGTAAATGACTTCACTACACATGTTGCAGCAAGCATGGACATGTGGAGCAGTTCTGCTACAGGAAGAAGGATTTTCGTTGTGGTAGCCGTCCTCCGAGGAGCACTGGAGGTTCCTCGCAGCGGGGTTCTGGTGCCTCTAACAACTTAGTAGGTTCTCACACTGTTAGGTTGCATGGTTGCTTCTGCATCGTTCGGTTCTGTTGGTTCTGCTGCTCAGTCTTCCGGTGAGAGACCACATTCTACTTCTCCTTCCTCAAGTATATTATCTTGGATTCTTGATTCTAGTGCTTTATTTCATATGACATTTGATTCCATCTGTCTCACTTCCATTAGTCCTTTAGTTGTTCCTATCACTGTCAAACAACATATGGTACCTCTCTTTCTGTCGCAGGACGAGGCACTCTTTCAAATTCATCCTTTCATGTTGCTGCTGTTTCTCATGTTCCGAAACCAACCATGCAGCTTATATCTGCTGGCCAGCTCACTGATCATGATTGTCGTGTTATTCTTGATTCAGATTCTTGTTGTATTCAGGATCACCACACGGGGACTTTGGTTGGTATTGGCTCTCGCCACCGTGACTCACGACGGCTCTGGGAGCCTGACTGGCTTCATCTTCCTTCTGCTGCCCTTGTCAGTTGTCACCTCCATCACTGCCTCCGCATCTGCTGCAGCCTCTACCGCATCTTTTGCTCAGTGACATTGTTTAAGACATTTTTGTGGGTCACGTATATCTTCCTTACTTTGTCGTGGTCTTTTAGAGTCTGTGTCTGGTGATACTTCTCTCAATTGTCAGGGTTGTAAGTTTGGCAAACAGCTTCAACTCCTCTATTCTTCTTGTGAGTCAGTGTCTCAGCATTCTTTTGATCTTACTTATTCTGATGTATGGAGACCGGCTCCTTTTGTTTTGAAAGGTCATCGATATTATATAATTTTTATTGATGATTTTTCTCGACATACATAGATATACTTTATATCATCTTGTAGTGAGCTTCTATCCATCTACAAGACTTTTGTCATCATGGTTCGTACTCAGTTTGACTTTTCTATTTGTGTTTTTCGTATTGATTTAGCTGGGGAGTACTTATTGGGAGTTCTTCGTTGTTTTCTTGTTGAGCAGGACACACTCTCTCAGTTTTCTTGCCCCGTTGTCATGCTCAGAATGGTGTGGCTGAACGCGAGTATCGTCATCTTCTTGAAACAATTCGTGCTCTCATGCTTACTTCTGCTGTTTTACCACATTTTTGGACTGAGACTGTTTCTATTGCCACTTTTCTGATCAATATTCAGCCTTCCTCTGCTCTTCAGGGTGAGATCCCAATTGAGCGTCTTTCTAGCAAGACTCCTGATTATTCTAGTCTTTGCCTCTTTGAGTGTGGGCGCTATGTTCTTCTTGCACCTCGTGAGCGCACCAAGTTGACCGCTCAGTCTGTTGAGTGCGTTTTTCTAGGCTATAGTGCTGAGCATAAGGAATATCATTGTTGGAATCCTATTTACCGACTGATGCGGATATCTCGAGTTGTTATTTTTTATGAGTCTCGTCCTTTCTATCCTCGCCCTTCTCCTTCCTCCAATTCAGCATATCTTGTTGAGCTACTTTCTTTTCTGATTTTTTTTCCTTCCACCTTCATAGTCATCACTCCTTCACCATAGCCTTTCGTCTTTTCGGTGCCTCCATTCCAGTCGGCACCTTCTTCACCACTGTCACCCTTTCCCGAGGTTACTCCTAACCTAGTTCATTTTTATCCTCTCTACTAGTCTGCGAGTTGAGAATTCGCCAGTCTATTTGGCCTCCTAAGCGTTTTGATTTTACTGCCGCTGCTATATTGAACCGACTTCTTACCGTGATGCTGTTGTTCATCAGGAGTGGCAGCGTGCGATGGCAGAGGAGATTGCTACTCTTGAGTGTACTGGCACATGGGAACTTGTTCCTTTTCCTGCACGTGTTACTCCTATCATGTGCAAGTGGGTCTATAAGGTTAAGACCCACTCTAATGGTTCTCTTGAGCGCTACGATGCTCGTCTTGTAGCGCATGGTTTTCAGCAGAAGTATAGTTGTAATTACGATGGGACCTTTGCTCCTGTCGCTCACATAACCACCGTTCGCATTCTTCTTGCTGTGGCTTCTGTTCGACAGTGGTCTATCTCTCAGTTGGATGTCAAGAATGCTGTTTTCAATGGCGAGTTGCGTGAGGTCTACATACAACCTTCTTCGGTTATTATGCTCTTGAGGGTATGGTTTGTCGCATTCGCCGATCTCTCTATGGCCTTAAGCAAACTTTTCGTGCCTGATTTGATCGTTTCACTTCTGTTGTCACTGGAGCTGGTTTTCTCTCAGTGCTCCTTTTACATGTTGATGATATGATCATTATTAGAGATGATTATCAGTATATCACTTTTGTCAATAAGTGTATTTATGAGCAATATTTCATGTCTGATCTGGGTCCTCTTCACTACTTTCTTAGAATTGAGATTATTTCTACTCCTAAGGTTTTTTATCTGTCTTAAGAAAGGTATATCCAGGATCTTCTTGATCGTGCCTTTTTTACTGATCAGCGCACAGCTGAGACTCCTATGGAGCTTAATGTTCATATTCGTCCCAATGATAGTGAGCTTTTTACTGATCCTACTTGTTATCGTCACCTTGTTAGGAGCCTTGTCTATCTTGATGTCACTCGTCCTGACAATTCATATCCTGTGTATATCTTGAGTCAGTTTGTTTCTGCTTTTACTCAGCTCCACTATAGTCATCTTCATGGAACTATCTCTCGTCATCTCTTTTTCCCTCACTCTTGTTCTTTATAGCTTTAGGCATATTCTGATGCTACCTGGGCTAGTGATCCCTTTGATTATTGATCTCTCTTTGCTTATTGTGCTTTTCTTAATGGTTTTCTCATTGTTTGGAAGACTAAAAAGCAAACAACAGTTTCTTGTTCGAGTGCTGAGACTGAGTTGCGAGCTATGGCTTTGTCTTTGTTGACTGTGGATGTTACTTTGCTACGGTGGTTACCTGAGGATTTTGGTGTTTCTGTTTCTACACCTACTTCTCTTTTGTCTGACAGTACAGATGCTATTAGTATTGCTAAAGATTCGGTGAAGCATGAGCTTACAAAGCATATTGGTGTTGATGCTTGCTACATGCGGACACATGTGCAGGACCAGGTTGTTCCTCTAAAGTACGTGCCTTTCGAGTTTCAGTTGGCAGATTTCTTCACAAAGGCATAGACTAGGGCTCAGCACAGCTTTTATCTCTCCAAACTTTATATTGTTGATCCACTGTAAGTTTGAGGGGGTGTTAGATGTATATTATACCTGTGTTTTTTCGTTATATAAGGGGTTATCTGCAGATATGCTATACTTGTACGTGTATATATACTGACTTATTGGCCTCATGATGAATACAAGTGCTATTCATAACATGGGCAACCTGCATTATCTGCATTGTGGGTTCATAGTAAGCTTTACTGCTCTTATTCGTACAGAAACAACTATTCAACCATTTTATATGCTTTTGTTGTCTTCATGAATTTTAATAAGTTCCTACTTGCAGAATGTTTGGGCACCATCAAAGGTGATTGCTCGTCTTGGCAAAGAAATAAATGATGAAAGCTCCTATCTTTATTGGGCATATAAGGTAACATGTTTTTTACTGCACCTGCATATTCTTGCAAAGTGCAAAAGAACAGCAGAAGTGGGAAAATATTGATTCTATTTATAAAGGGGTGTTCGTATTAGCTGCGGCTGATAGATTTTTGCTGAAAATAAATAGTAGTGGTTGAAAGAAGTGGCTTTTATGAGGGGGCGAGCGGTGGGAATAGTGAGGGAGAGATGCGTGCGCGAGACGAGAGTAAGAGGAGTGGGGTGTGCGATGTTCCTGTGATCCCCTACCGTATCTTTGGAGTGAGAGAAGTGTAAAAACCGCTTTGAGAAGCCAGTTATTCATATTTGTTTCTGGCTTCTTCAACCAGAAGCCAATAAGAACACCCCCAAAGGCCCAAAGTCCATACATCACTATCTTGATATTTGAGTAAACAGTGATATAGCTAGTGAAAATTTTGTTGAGTTATTTTAGTCTCTTGTTTGTATTGTCTTACTGAAATTCTTTTCAATAATGCAATAGGGGTCATATCTTTTCCCCCAGAATTTCAGTGTCATCATGCTTATTGTTACACTGATTTAACCCAGTGTACTTGGTATCCATATTTGAACCTTTGTTTTCCTTGACGTTAGTCATAGATGAGTGGATGCGAACAACACAGTGGCTGTCTCTTGATGTTAGAATAGATGATGTGCCTTTAATTTCAATGGAGAATATGATTCAAAAATCTGCATTGAATTTCATGTTTTTCTTGGGTTTAAATTCTTACCTTCAAGTGCTATTTTTATGATTTACAACTCAAAAGACTGAGGCCAGACTATACTGACTCTCCATAACTTGATCAGAACAACATTCCTGTATACTGCCCATCGTTGACTGATGGATCACTCGGAGACATGCTGTTCTGTCATGCAGTCCGCAATCCTGGTTTAATTATTGACATTGTACAAGGCAAGTTCCACTGTGCTTGCTTTTCTTGCTTTTGCTTTCCCTTTTCTCATATTGTGCTTGAAACCTTTGCAGATATACGATTGATGAATGGGGAAGCCATTCATGCAACCCCAAGGAAAACAGGGATCATAATTCTTGGTGGAGGCCTTCCAAAGCATCATATAAGCAATGCCAATATGTTTCGTAATGGTGCAGATTATGCAGTCTACATCAACACTGCTCAAGAGTTTGATGGTAGCGATTCCGGAGCACAGCCTGATGAAGCAGTTTCATGGGGAAAGATTAAGGGTTCAGCAAAACCTGTCAAGGTATATAGTCCTTAAGCAAGTTTCACCCTCTAGATACTTAAAAGTGCCTTCGATAATGATCATGCCGCATACACAAACACTTTTGTTGATTCCTCTTGCAATGAGAGGCCTGTCAAAGAAATTGCATGCATGATCTTCAACTGGATTCTAATTTCTAAACCATCTTAAGTTATTCTTGTTCATGTGTAGAGCTTTTTCACTTTATAATATTGCAGAGATGCAAATCTTGAAAGATGTAGTCGTTTTACTTTGTTTTAATAATTTTGCTTTATCTGCTAATAGAATATTTCAGTAATAAATCACCATACAAACAGAAAATAGGAATGTAACGAAGTGATACACCACATTTGATTATTACTTAATCTAATAATTCAACTTGGGAGGTGATTCCATGCTCTTCTAAATAGTGAATTGCATAAATATTAAAGCACATTTAAGGGTGGATTGAGACTACTTACCCCTTGATTATGCTTTAAAATTTATGCATATCTATAGGAGTGAAAAGTATGAAATCACTACTCATTCAACTTTTGGACATGCAGGTGCATTGCGATGCGACTATCGCTTTTCCCTTTCTCGTGGCTGCAACATTTGCACGTAGGTTTCATGGCGCAAAGTCAACCAACTAAATTTCTGGCGTTGAACGATGGCCCTCTAATCAATTTTTACCGAACTCTCCAAATGATTGTCTGGAGCACGACCTGTGCTGAATTCACCCAACAGGGATAAAGCGTAAGAATTTCGTTGACTCCATATCACCCGTCTTGATTCTCTTTTTCGTTGTACACCTGATGTTGTAGTAGCATTTGTATGTTAGGATGAATAATTTATTTGAGTACCAACATTCAATTTGTTCACCCGGGTGATCAGACGATGCTTGACAAGTGTACGGAATCTGCAAGTAATTTGTTTTCTAAGCAAGCATAGTGATAATTGTCTGAACTGAAAAAAAGTCTGGCTCTCTAAGGCCCTGTTTGGAACACAATAATTTTCTCTGATTTCTACCTAAGTTGAAGTGTTTTTGTAAAATGTTTGCGAAATTTCTGTGTTCAATACAGGCTAAGTAGTACAAACCTCTTTGAGCGCAAAGTAGTGCAGTCGTAAACAAAAAAAAACTCTTCGAGCCAACCTGATCCGATGTCGGATCGGTTCGACCCGCTACACCCTACTTGTACTTGCACCAGATCTGGTCAAATAGGCTGTTTGGCACAGGCATGGCCTAATTAGGCTCGGCGTGACTGGTTCGAATAAGTTATCGTACTGTGTCAGCTACGTACCTATCCTCTCAGGTACGATACGGAGAGGGGTCGGGTCATGTTAGGCTGGCTTGGGCATGCGTACCTATCCTCTCAGGTACGACACGGAGAAGGGTCGGGTCATGTTAGGCTGGCTTGGGCATGCTTAGCCTGATGAACCACCGATGGCCCGTTGAGCTTGGTGGCTCGGTACGGTGTTGCCCTGGTGCTGTCTAGCCCACATCCGTTGCACCGCTGCGCTGCCATTGCCACCAGCACGAGAGGAGAAGGCTGGAAGTCGTGATTACTTTAACGGTTTTACTATGTTGTGTACATACTTTTACTATCATATATGTAACAAATTGTTTTATATAATATACAGAAATGAACTCACAACATCTAATCCAATGAGCTGCACGGCCTATGGTTCTCCAGAATACTGGAGAGGGGCTTGACAATGTTGAGCTCATGGAAGAGTATATACAATAGTAGCTCTGCTTTGTTTATGTTGGCCTTTGTTGCATATGAAAGAAGTACATAATAGAGACTCAAAATGTCTAAAGATACAAAAAGATAATTAGAGATAAATAAATTGAAGATGTAATAAAGATCTTCATTGATATTTACATGGCTGTCTTGTTAAAAACTTTGCCAAGTAAAAATTCGAAAATCTTAGTAGAGAATAAAGAGTACAACCTACAACTCTGCTTACATCGGTATTCTAAGTGTCATTGTCCAGATAAAGATCGTCGAATGACTCCGCCAACTTCATATTTTGGATGGTGTGTTGTTGTCATACGTTGACCTATTCCCATTCATTGATAGTAAGAAATGCTTCGACCATCTCGCTTGTAAGACTTGTTCTTCTCTCCTATAGTATTCTCCCAAAAATGTTGAAAGCATACTCCAAAGAAACCGTAGAGACTAGAGCAACTAACACATCCCGTGCTAGTATGGATAGTATTGGATATGTCATCTTGTGGTCCTGCCACCACTTTAAAATGTTGACATCCTCCTCGCATGGCACGTGATCGCTGTCTAGATAGACGAATAGTTGCCCAATGTTGTGGTCGCTTTGTCTTCATCCACTGCTTTATGTCATAGAAGCTAAACCTCTAGAAGAAGAACCAGTAGCCCAAATCACGCCTCTCACGTTTTTCTTCTTACTTGCGGTGGGTGGTGGTGGAGGTCATTGCAAGTGAATTCACTAAAACTTTTGCTCGTACTTGCGATAAACATCGGTTAGTTGAGTATGAACACATGAGCAATAGCTATAGTAATCTATCCTGTTTACTTCACCTAGAACTCACAGAGCTTTAGCGAATCTTGTTAGTTTAGCTCTAGGATCTAAAATAAATGTAAAAGCATATAAAATAGGAATTTTCTTCCAATATTTCAAAAATTTTAATTTCATGGCAAATATAGCCTCTCTAAGACTATATCACTTTTGTTAGCCTGCAAATGAGTAGCAATTTAAGAATATGATACACAATTACGTAATATGTTGGGGAATAAAGTGCAGATAAAGCAACAGTAGAATCATAAAAAAGTTCAAGAAATGAGAGTAACCTCTCAGCAACAAACCAATGTTGCTCAGTGAGTAGAGGCCCGCTGACGCTGCCATCGGTGCTTTGGTGGTGTGTGTGGATGAATGCAGAGAATATGCTCTTGTAAGGCAAAAGATTCTTCAGCGTCATGTATGTAAAGTTCTATCTTACTAGCATGTCTAAACCAAATTTTTCTTGGGCGTATGCCCATTGCGATGCAATAGTTCTTGTATGCAGCTATTTGTGGGTTAAAAGCATTTATAAAAGATATTGTGTCATGGAAAGATTTAATATATGCATCCAACCTCTTCAAACTAGATTTAACTACCATATTAATAATGTGATATGTGTATCACTAATGCAATAAGAAAGATTCGGCATAAGCACTTAACAATGGTGTGAGAATATCCATTGGTTTAGAGTTCACAGCGGCATTGTCTAAAGTTATTGAAAATTTTTTTATCAGTGAGATCAAAATCTTCCACAACTATGACAATATACTCCATAATATTCTTACCTGTATGAGCAACATCAATTAATTTAAACTCTATAATTCTTTTTCTAATTTCTAGTCTGTATTGACATATCCTCACTAACCCGACCACTCCATATGTCTGAGGTCAAGACAACAGAAAATGTGCATGTAACAAATATTTCTTTTAGTCTATTACAACCGCTATTGAAATACCTAAATAGATCTCTAGTAGCTGTTTATCTAGACACTATAGTAAATCTAGGATTATGTGCAGTCCTAATATACTTTTGAAATACGGGGGTCTCCCCAAAACCTAAATGTAAATCCTTTGTAGCAATTAATCTACAAAGATATTCTCTAGCTATCTCAGGACTGTAGTCTCAATTACGTACCGTACCGCCAGGGTTGTATTGGAGTTGTGTCTGCCTCATCGACACTCTTTGTTTGCAAGTGGCATGTTCCACCTGAAGACTTTGTAGTTAATTCATTATGACAAATTTTGCAAACAACATACTTCACATTCTCTCCTTGTACATCTTCCTTGTTTATGGTATCAAAGTGTTCCAACACATTAGAGGTGCATGATCTGGACCTCTTCGCCCCAGTGCTTGCCAAGACAGAGGCACTCGTGGAGCCAGAGGATGGTACTACCGGAGGTGCCTTAGCCTCATACTTTGATTGAGGTGCATGCAGCTGTAGGATTCTTAGAGGGTGCAAGGTCCTTCGACGTGAGGCCATAACCAGACAAGATCAAAGTGATCCGTAGAAAAAACTGCGATTAAAAAATTACAATATTGTTAACCACACATTACTCCAAATTGTGACAAAGTAACAACAATACTCAATAAAATATAAAAATTTCAATATGGTTACATCTCTTGTCGAAAGCTATTGGATTCCAAAATTTCAGTTATTTGGTGACTTTTTTGAAATTTGCCAATTTTTCACAAACTAAATCTCAATTTTCGCTACACAAATGAGAGAAGAGCTTGGGGGAGGAGTTATGGCTGGATGAGGAAGGGATGCATGTCTATTTATAGAAAAAATTTCAGGATTTTTAGAGATTATTTGATATTTTTTCGAATTCTATGCCTTAAACGACTAAAAAACAGCCAAAAAATTTGAAATTCCGTATCCAACTGTACCTTAATGGGCCTAACAGCTATATTTGTGCCGTGCCATGTTAAACGGTCCTAACATCACTACTGGTGCCGCTGCCGCATGACATACGACAATGCAGCCAGTTGCAAGTTTACTGTCGCACAACATACGGTAGTGCGATAGTGGTAAGATCGTAGGGGCCAAGGGGTAGGCCGGCAGTAGGTAAAGGGGAAGGGGCAACTGAGCAGGGGCTACGGGGGCTAATGGTTGTAAATTTACTGCTAGTCCTAAGTAATATTATAGTCAATCATAAAATATTATAGTCAATCATAAGTAGTTTTATTACCAGTTGCAAGTAATTTTACTGTCAGTTGTAAGTATTTTTATTGTCAAGTCACCCATCCGAGTTCAGAAGTATAGTAACCTTAACTTAAGTAATTTTGCTGCCACCACAAGTAATTTTATTGTATTACCACAAAAGAGTTACTGCACTCTTCTAAGCAGATCTGGCCTTGTAGGAGAGTTAAGGAGAAATGGTATGTTGTGCCATGCTAGGTTGAGCCTTGCCTCGATATGATACTATGTATACCGGGTTAATCCGTTGTGTTGAGATGCCACCCAAACACAACACCTTTAGTTAGATCAGATTGGCATAATCTATTTACTGTTTAGGACATGCCAGACTGGGCCAACGATATGGTGCCTGCGGTCGGCACGGCTGGCCGACCCGATCGCCAGGTCTGACCCGCGCCGCCTACTCCAACTCCGAGCTCGAACACGTCCCGCCCGACGGCTCCAGCCACAACGGTGAGCGATCGCGAACCCAACGCCGTTACCTCTCCTCCCTCGAAACCCTCGCCGCCGTTGCCATGCTCTCCGGCGTCAAGTTCATACCTCGCGAGCAGATCCTATCCGTACGTTCACTTCCCCCTTCTCTCTCTCTGGATTTCCCTTCTCAAGCTCCTCACCAAATCTCGCTAATCGTTCCAGGAGGGCGGAGGCGGCGAAGGCTCGGGCTCCGATGACTCCGACGGAAAGAGACGGGCGAAGCGGAGCAGGAAGGGGAGAGATAAGGAAGAGAGGAGGAGGCGAAGGCAGCGACGGAGGAGCAGGTACAGCCCGGACGACTCGGAGGAGGGGTCGGACACCGGGGACTCCATCGATGAGGAGGAAGAGAAGGAGTTGAGTCGGAGCAAGCGCCGGAGGAAGCACCGGAGGAGACCCAGCGACTTCTCCGACGATAGCGAGGAGGAATCCAGTGGCGAATCTGATGGGGGAAGAGGTAAAAAATAGTGAATTTGGTTAAGGTGGTGCTTTTCGGTAGAATTTTTGATGAGCTGTGCATCTAATCATGTGGTATTGCTGTTACAGGTAGTGGCAAGAGTAAGCGGAGAGGCTCTGTAGGTGATGATGAGGATGTGGATGGTCAGGGGGATGAAATTGGAGGTGAGGGGTTTAGGGCAAGTGAGGTTGAGAGGAGGGAGATGGGCCTTGAATGGATGCTCAAGTCGGCAAGCAGTGGCAGGGCTGAGAGCAGCCGTGCTCATAGGGCTGATAATGAGGAGGAGAAGGCTGAAGCTGCACATGAAGAGGTATTACGATAACCACTTGTTAAAAATGATATGCTATGTTTCAATGCTCGTGTCTGAGTAACCGCACTTCACCATAGAGCTGTGCTGCTTGAGATTGTAGTATAGATCTAAATTTCCTTAGTTAAGCTAGGTGTTGTATTGGGATTTTGATATGATTCACCTTTTGCACCGTAATGTCATGTTTAAATTGTTACTTGCTGAACAATAGCCTTAAGACGGTATTGGAGCAGCATGGTCACACTTCTATTCCATCAATTCAAATTTGAACCATAATCTCGTGATAGAATGTATACTGCTTACGGTTTTATGCAATGCTGTAGTAGTTGAAGGTACTGTTTACACAATGTTAAGCTTGTGGACCTTGTGGTGATCAATTTAGGTGCTATTCCCATTGTAATGTCAATAGGAACACCTGTTATCTTTCACTAGCCAAAACATTCACCAATAAGACCACTAGATGCTTGGTGTGGTGTTCTTGTTCTGTACATCAACTGATACGTTAAGAAACTATGGCAAAGTTCAATGCAGGAATAATATCCATATATCTATACACTTGTATGAGATATATGGAATACATGCTATGCTTAATGATTCTAGACTCTAAACTTGGGATGGTTATGCCTCCTGCCTTGGTTACATCGTTCTTTTTATTACTGACAGGTGAAGAAAGCTAACCCAAAGGAACTGAATCCATACCTGAGGGATAATGGTAGTGGGTACCCTGATGAATCTAGCCCTTCAAGTGCGGGCAATCAGTTGCTTGCATCCTCTGTTGTTGGTGATGGAGGTGCTAGCTGGAGGCTTAAAGCTTTGAAGCGTGCAAAAGAGCAAGCAGCTCGTGATGGAAGACAGCTTGAGGAGGTATGTGCATTGCCACATATGATTATTGGAAGGAACTGATTTTTGGAACTTTATTTTTTCCCCTAACTTCTATGGCTATTCAATTACTATAGGTTGTTGAAGAGAGATGGGGCTCGTTAGGCCACTTGGCTGCATCAGTATCAGCATCTAGAGCTGCCCCTTCACACGCTCACTTGCATGCCATCAGAGGTAGAAAAGCTGGGCAAGTAGACAATTCAAAAGACCACGCTAAAGGAAATCCAAAGGATAGCCAGCAAGGTGGAGACAGTGGTAGCCGTGAATATTTACGAAATGTTTCCTCTCGGCATCATGTCATGAGAAAACCTAAATCTGATTCTGTACCATGGAAAAGGAACAGACAGAATATATCTTCTGAGGACCAAGAGCTTATTTCTTCAGCAATAGCAGGCATAAATAAGTTTTCTAATGATGGAAGCTTTATGGAAAAGATTAATAATCTTGGTAGTAAGAGTGCAAATGTTTCAACTGCTGAGGCTGATGAACATAGGGATAATGAGCAGAAGTCCCATAAGGAGAGTTCAAAGAAATCACCTTCAGTGAGCACTCAAAAGCTAAATGCAAACCAGTTAGCTGCAAAGATTCTGCAGCTTCGAATGAAAGGCAAGCATGAAGAAGCTGAGCAACTTTCGGTAAGTGTTCCAACTATTGTTGCTGCGGCAATACTGACAGACTTGTTCTCTTAATTCATTAGCGAATGATTAGTATGCAAAATATTTGAATTTACAACATAATAATTAATACGTTGAGTTGAAGATATTCATTTGAACTAACAGAAGAGACATGCCACTTATGTTGCCTTTCCAATATTGGCTTAGCCATAAGTTAACGTACTCTTATAATTAGCATTTAACCATGGTAGTAACCATATCAATCCATGCTGGTACCAAAAATTGGACTATGTATATGATCAACTCACAGTTTAGATACAGAGGCACAATTTGTTTGTTGGGAGAGTGGCCCCCACCTTGGCCTAATCGGCCGACCATACGCAATCCCAAGTATGTATGTAACTAAAAGGCAAGCTCATATAGGGCATGCCAATGAAATGACATGTTTTCCTCCACTAGTAGAGACCCTTAGAGGGATATTTGTGTAAACACCTTCACCCATAGTTATAAATGTGGCCCATAGGGCACCATGGGAGAGGGGGGAAGATTAAGGGAAAAAGGACCAGTTGAGATTGAGTGCGGGGCATTCACTCTACACCTCTCCACTCTCTTGAATTCTAGGCTCTGGGTGCCCTTCTCGGGTCTCTTGAAGCTCCAATATCCATTGTTTGGCACGTAGTCACAACAGTTGATGCTGTCCGTGGCGAGTGGTGTAGAGTTTACGGACCGAAAATCAAGCAGTCTACACCGACGAGCCGCCAGAGCCTGATGGCGTTTAAGAGGAAGGCGATGACAGCCCTGAAATGAAGGACGGTTGTGAGCATGGGGACCACGGAGTAGGTGGTCCAGGGCCTCTCAACTCAGTGGCAGCACACACTAGGATGGTCATGCCTGGCGCTGCGGCCGTCGGTGAGGAGGGCCCTCTGGTGACGGTATGGGCCGTGGAGCAGGCGGCGTCCAGAGCAGACGACCCCACTTTGGCAGCCCCCAACAGCCTCACGCCGCTGCGGCCATTGTGACGGCCTTCGCTGCCACCGGTGTTCCACCTATGCCGCAGGCGGGAGACGCCCTGATGCCGATGCTGGCACCAGTAATGGGCTAGAGTCAGTCTTCGACATGCTGCAGCAAGAGCTGGTGGACTTGTGAAGGGCCATGCGGGAGCTGTAGGAGTCGTGGAGCCAGCAGACCCCCACCATCATTGCTACGATGGTGGCCGCAAAGAGGACGAGGAGTCTAGACACCACCGCCGGCACTTGTAGCCCCTCGGTGAGACCCCAAGTTCCCGCTTAGTGTGGGTCTCCAATAGTGTGCTTGGCCAAAGGACTTTAAGATGTCCACAGTAGAAGCCTACAAAGGTAGCACCAATCCATGCGAGTTCCTGCACGTCTACGATGGTAATCAACCGCAGGAGGAGACGACTTGACAAAGGCCAAGAGGCTACCACTCGCCTTGTCGGGGGTCACACTATCATGTTTCGTCATGATCGCCCCCGGCTCCATCTACGCGTGGGATCAAGTCCGCAATCTCATGCACAACAACTTTTAAGGTAATCACGGGAGCAGGGGGAGTTCCCTTCTAAGAGGCAGCGGAGGGCCTACGTGCGCCGGATACACCACGTCCCCGCATACCTCACAAAGGTGCTCCCGGCGTGGGCTCGAGTTGACATTGCTTTCACGGCGAAGGGCGCTTCGAGAGTGGACTTCCCCCACCAGGACTTGTTGGTTGTCGCGACCAACATTGTGGGGTACGAAGTAAGACGAGTCTTGGTGGACGGAGGCAGCTCCGCTGACCTCCTATTTGTTAATGCCTTCAACCATATGGGAATTTCGCGAAGTAGGCTTCAGCCGCCCTAGATGTCATGGACCTCTTGTACCTGTGTAACGCTATACTAGGAAGGGCTACCCTCAACACGTTCGGGGCAATCCCGCACTGCAACTACCTGTGCATGAAACTTCCTAGAGGCATGCGAAGCCCACACCGGAAGGTGCACATGCTGGGCGATTGCCCCCTAGAGGCTCTGCACCCTCTCTTTGCTCCAGGATGGACACCGAAGTCGAAGCCGGATGGGCAAGTCAATAAATGTCGCTCGTCAATGATGACCTGTCAAGGCAAGTTTCTATGGGGGGCGATCTGGCCCGGAGGCAAAGTGAAACCTGTTGGAAGTCCTTTGGAGGAATGCAGACGTATTCGCATGGTCCCCCTGATATAACTAGAGTGAACCGGTCTATCATCAAGCACAAGCTGGCAGTGCGGCCTGACACGAAGCCCACCAAGCAGAAGGTGTGAAGAATGTTCCTCGACAGGCAGGAGGCCGCTAAGGTGGAGGTCGCCAAGCTACTCGCCTACAGTATCGTCCGGGAGGTGGTCCACCCTGTCTGGCTCGCTAGCCTAGTGCTAGTCAAGAAAAGCTACGGGAAATGGCGCATTTGCATCGACTAAACCACCCTCAACAAGGTGTGCCCCAAAGACAATTACCCCTTACCTTGCATCGACTAGCTGGTAGACGCCACGGTTGGATGCGAGATGATGAGTTTCCTCAATGTGTACTCTGGATATCATCAGATCCGAATGGCTAAAGAGGACTAAGAAAAAACCAGCTTCATTGTCCCTGGTGGGACATTTTGCTTCGTCAGGATGCCCTTCGGGGTAAAGAACACCGAGGCTACGTTCACCAGGCTCATTGCCCAGGTCTTGGCATCGCAACTAGGCCGAGAGGTCCGCGTGCCCTAGCACAAGAAGCTCTGGTTTTGATATACCTAGCAACGACTCCCCAAGCCATCAACGCCATGCTGGTGCTGAAGGAAGGGAACACGCAGTGCCCGGTGTATTACATGTTTGAGGCACTCCAAGGTGTGAAAACACGTTACACCGAGCTGGAG
Organism: Melocanna baccifera; assembly: GCA_036346265.1. NCBI lineage: Eukaryota > Viridiplantae > Streptophyta > Magnoliopsida > Poales > Poaceae > Melocanna > Melocanna baccifera. The sequence goes on from CM070682.1 coordinate 38,020,039, forward strand.
AAACTGGCCTACGTGCTACTAACAGCCTCACAGAAGCTGAGGCACTATTTCTTAGCACATAGGATCACCGTGCCTTCGTGCTTCCCCCTTAGGGAAATGCATCGACAAATAGGCCGTCAAACTGGCATCCTTCACCGCACTGAGAGGCGCAGGAGTCGCCGACGAAAGCAGGATCGTAGCAAGGGGCAGCCAAGTCTGTCACCCCCGGCGTCCTTGGTGTCATTGGCCTGTGAGTTGTGACCGCGGTTGAGCCATCCAATGGGACGGGGTGAGGGGGGCTGGAAGGCCCACGGACTCGCAAGCGTGGTTGATGCAATGGCCATTGTGGGTGGCATCGACACAAAGGCTGTGCTCCTTGGGAATATACGGTTCCAGGAACAAAGCCGTAGCCCTCTTGGCCTTTAGCGAGGCATCTGAAAAAAAGAAAAAAAAGGAAGAGAAACAAAAGTCAGATCAGCAGAGTTAATGGCATACGAACAAGCGGGGTTAGGTTCACGGTTGACCTGGGGTGGTAGGTCTCCCAATTATCAAATGGGACCCCTGATCCTGTCTTTAGGGGGGTGTTCAGCATCCAACTTCGAGCCAGCGGGGCCACGTGGAGCTAGCAAACAAGCTCAAGGGTTTCCAGGACAAGGCCTGCACATCGCACCCAAGGATTAGGCAGTGAAGGCCTCGTGATTCAAGAGGGAAGCCCGTCGGTCATCTCGATGACTCCCAAGTGCGGACTCGGCAAGTCGGATGGATGGGTTCCTCAATGAAGCCTGCATGGAAAGTTGAGGAGGCCTTCAACGGATCCTGACAGCCCTGGAAGTAGTCCAAGGACAAAAGCAGCACGTCACCTTGACGGCCCCAAGATGGAGTGTACCAACTAGCCCAGCAAAGCCTGTGAAGGGCATACACTATCTGAAAGTAGGGGTGAAAACGGATTGGATAGTTTCTGATCGATCTGGACAATTTTCGAATACGGATTATGTCGGCTCGGATATTTGTCGGATAGTATCGGAACAGAAACAAATACATATTTTCTTTGTCGGATACGAATACGGATTCAGTAGCTTACTATCCGTCGAATACGAATATGGATCCGGATTATTCGGATATTCAGGGGCCAGATATCCGCAGTTTACATCCTCTATTTCAGCCCAGCCCATTTACAATATACTGTAGTAGTTCATCATGCATTAACATATACATTAATACATGGAGTTAGAGAAGGAACCTTAGCCTATAAGAAGAATTCATAAATATTCTCTACGAATGTTTAGATCAAATAAACTAGCTATATTTTTTGTTCATTTTGTGCCGTACAATTTAAAGGGTTTTCATGTTCCGAGACATTCGTGACTGTATTCGATTCGTATTTACTCCGTATTTATATTCGACATTATTTATATTTGTATTCGTATCTGGGATATCTATATTCGTATCCGCATCTAGGAAAATATGAAAACAAAAAATGGCAGAGCCATTATCCGTTTGTATTTGATCTGTTTTCACCCCTATTTAAAAGATCGCAATGGTGGGCCAAAGGGACGGAGAGGGCCAAAGCGCGGAGTGCATAGTGTCGATTGTCGGTTGCGAAGCCCTTGTTTATGAGAGGCTACTATTGGGGAGTAGCCCCCACCTTGGCCCAATCGGCCAACCATACTCAAGCCCAAGTATGTATGTAACCACAAGGCAGGCCCACGCAGGGTATGCTAATGAAATGACATATTTGCCTCCACTAGTAGAGACCTTAAGAGGGGCTTTTGTGTAAACACCTTCATCCATAGTTATAAATATAACCTATAGGGCACCATGGGAGAGGGGGAAGATTAAGGGAAAAAAGGCCAAGTTGAGATTGAGTGCAGGGCATCCACTCTACACCTCTCCCCTCTCTTGAGTTCTAGGCTTCGGGTGTCCTTCTCGGGCCTCCTGAAGCTCCAGTATTCACTGTTTATCACGTAACCACAAAATTGTTGATATCTATTGAAATAGAAACAAATTAAAATCAAATTTCCATCAGCTTGAATGTACTGGAATTAGAGGCCACAAACTTCTTAACTGATAGCTGTTCTTTCTCAGAGAGAAATGGAGGCTGTGCTGGAGAATCAGGATGCTGCTGTTGAAGAGCCTAGGCATGAAAAAGAAAGGAGCTCAATCAGGTTAGTCCATCTTATGTTGAATACATTCGCATTATATTACTAGTTGGTGCTATGTCTGTCTGGTATCTAATCTAAGTTGTGCTTTGAATTATCTTCTGTTTGTTGCTTCTGTGATGGAAATTGTCAGGAGTGTGGGCCTTGGGCCCAAGGCTCAATCGGGTTATTATTAGGAATTAGATATTAGATTCTATTTGAGTTAGAGATTAGTGCCCTTGTGTTAGATATATAATTAGAGATATGATATTAGTTACTATAATTGTTAGAGTTATAATTGGAATTAGATTCTATCTGTTAGGGGGAGCTATCTATATAAGGGGGCTACCGCATGCTATTGGAAGCAATCAGAGAAATATTATAGTCTTCCTCGCTTATAGCCCCTCTCTCCTTCTACGCCGACACTATCCGGCCATCTTTTTGGTGGTGTTTACCCCGGTTCATGACAGAAATAAATTTCGTTTCTATGCTATTCCATATGCTAATATCCTTTAAACAGCACGTGATTTTTCTTTGGACTATCTTCTGCTTATTCTTTATTCAGAACTCCCAAAAGACAATTCCATATATGCTGTTTAAGGCCTGTTGTTTTGTGATGCTCTATTTGCCTATTTTGCTTTTTGATATGTGAACCATTGCCCATGATACTTGGTACTGAATTGATGCAACTCCATGTTTTGAGCCGTCTGACGTACCCTTGTAGTTATTCTGAACTAGACACTAGTACATTAGAGATATCCTGCTCATCTAAAAATGTGCACCCTGTCATATGATGTGACTTTGTAAGGTAAAAATAATGGTCAGGTATAACTAGAATATAAATATGTCTGCATCTGTACATCTATGCTGAAATGTTCTGATAGTAATCATCCTACATTAAAATAATCTTTCAGTTCCATTGTCTTAATGTCGTAGTTGTTAGTACATCTACGAGGTATAGTCGTGTAGATAAGAAGAAAAAAGGCACACAGTATGCACCTGAATTGCTCCGCTGAAATATTTTGATACCCTATGGGTCCCATGTGGTGCAACCCATGGTAAAGAAAAAAAAAATGCAAAACACAACATGCACCCGTATCTCTGTGCAGAAATATTCTAATAGTGAACAATAGACATACACTTTATTATAGAAACGAACTATATATTTCATTTTTACATTAGCATATATCATATATGCTCCGATAGTTTATCTGCCTGCTTAACACACCATGCTTTTTTCAACTGTAGGCATTCGATAAAGCCTAGTGCAGCTGATCGCAGGAAAAGAGAAGAGGATGCTGACCTGTATCTTGCAAATAAAATTATGCACAATAAACTGTACAGCATGTCTAAAAGTGTAGAGGATGAATATGATTTTGGTGATGCTTCCAGTAAGAAAGGCAAAAGGAAGAATAAAGAAGCACATAAGGAGAAGAGAAGCACTCATAGACATCTCTTAACTCAGAAAGAGCTCTGTTTGTATTGCTTCGAGAATCCATCCAGGCCAAAGCATCTGGTTGTTGCTATAGGAAACTTCACTTACTTGATGCTGCCACAGTTTGAGCCTGTTGTCCCTGGGCACTGTGTTATTCTTCCGTTGCAGGTGAGACAATTTATCAGGCCCTGTTGCATTGGCAGGAAGTATTTCAGAAAAAAAATCTTTTTTGTGCTGTGCTTTCATAAGAACTGTTGAGCCCCAACTTGTTTGTGCTTTTAAGTAAGCCATTTTGTGGAATCTTCTGTCTTTCATTACAGCTCTTCTGAGTTGCTCATCATTTTTTTTCTTAAAATTATTGATTCTCTGTTTCTTAATGGTTGCAGCATGAATCTGCAACAAGAATAGTTGATAGGAATGTTTGGGAGGAGATTCGCAACTTCAAGAAGTGCCTCCTGAAGATGTTTGCGCAGCAGGACAAGGATGTGGTTTTCATGGAGACCGTCATAAGCTTGGCCAAACAACGGAGACATTGCATGATCGAATGCATCCCTGTCCCCTATGAAGTTTCAAACAACGCGCCCATGTACTTCAAGAAGGTCAGTTGTCTATTACTATCTGCATCATTGAGAATAATATGTTCATCTGTGCTTGAGGCTCTAATGAAATCCATTCTGTTTACTCTAGGCGATTGATGAAGCTGAAGAAGAATGGGCCCAGCATGAGATGAAGAAGCTTATTCCAACAAAAGGCAACCTGTCGCAAGTCATCCCGGAGAATTTTGCCTACTTCCACGTAGAGTTTGGGTTGGACCGTGGATTTGTCCATGTGATAGATGATGAGAGCAAATTCAGTGCTGGTTTTGGACTGAACGTCATCAGAGGGATGCTCCGCTTGCCAGAGGAGGACATGCACCGTCGCCGAAGGCATGAATCCATGGATAAGCAGAAGCAAGCCGTTGCTGGCTTCATGAAGGACTGGGAGCCCTTTGATTGGACAAAGCAACTTGATTAAATGTATATACGGAATTTATACTAAAATTTTAGTAGGGAAGCTTGTATTGATGTTATCATCATGTATTCATTTTTAACATATTTGTTTCTTTTTCCTCAGAAGTTAAATTGCTTTGGATGTAACTCACTGTTTTTTTCTTGTAGTCTTCCCGTGATTCAATTGTTCGCTCAATCCATATTTTCAAAACTGACATACAATGCACCCCGGAATACCATCATTCATCAAACTAAACGAGAAATTAAAAAAGCGATTTTTCATACTAAGGGGGGCATAGTAAATGTGTAAACTGGGATTTGACACTCGTGCCACTGCTTCGTAAAGTTAGGAACTTGGTGCTGTACTGCTGATTACACTTGCACTTGGGTCGGCAATACGTTGCCTTTGTTACTACTTCCATCTCGGAAGTTCGGACTGCATTCTGAAGAAAACTCAGATTTGCTGTTGCAATATTTCCTCCCGATAATGTGGGTGCTCTTCAGGTGCCTGATAGCTTGTGAAGACTTGCACTGATACTACCGATCAAACTGGAATCCTCTTCGCTAATTCAGTATTTCATTCATGTCTACCCTTTTCTGAACCGGACCTTCATTTCCTTTCTATGTTGAGCAGGAAAGTAACTGCTACCTACTGGAGTTTCTATGCTGAGCAGCTGCAGCATCAGCTTGAAATCAACCATATGAAAGATATGTAGCTGCTATCGGCTGGTTATCAAGTACTATCGGCGAAGCTGCATCCTCAGATGCAGGGTAAGCTCTCCTTTGCAGTGGCCATGCTCATTCTCTGCGTGGTCGGCTGAATGTTCAGTTCAGAAGAAGCTGAAAACTCTTGCAGCCATGGTATTTATCTCAAAGCTCACTCAAAACAACTAGTGTCTAGTACTGCAAAATCCCAACATGCATACCTGCTCAAGAGAACGGACATCTGCCTGCCTACCTTTGGCTACATGCAGATCACACGAAGCTCACGGGATCGGTGTGTCAGTTCCATGAGTCACGGGGAATGAAGCCTGGTCCGAAACCGCACGCGCGGAGGGCTCCAGCCCCGGCCGTGTCCCACCGCGCGCACGTCTTCAGACCCGACATCATTCCCCTCGACAACCATGAAGCTAAACCTGCAGGGGAAAAATACCACTTCCTTGGGCTTTGTTTGCGCATGCCAAGTAATAACCTGCCTTGCGTAAGTGCACATCTAGCAATGGAAAAGGAGATGTGGAGAACTGAATGCGGCAGAGATCTTCAGCACATAAAGCAGCCCCGATTAGATGCTATTCGCGTCACTTTCTTTCGAGATAGGCAATCTGGTACTGGTAGTATGCGGCAAAGCGAGCGACCAGTTGGTTAGACATGCGATGATATTTCCAGTCAGGCAGTCACGGCTGAGACTTGAGAGCGCGGAGGAAAGTAGTAGTTGGCTGTTATTCCCTGTGGCCGTGACATAATGAGCTAGGATCCATGATGTGAAATGAGTGATTCTCCTGCAAAGTGTGGCGACTTTGCCCCCCACTTGAGAGAGAAAAGAGAGGGAGGGGGGAGGTTGCAGAGGCGGACCGAACCTCCATCATCAAATTGCTGCGATTCCAAGCTTAAGGATCAAGCTACAGAGACAGACCATCAGATTTTTGTTCGTACTTCGTTGTTGGGTTCATGCATCAGTTGATTTCGGCAGTTGATGTTTCTATCTTTAGTGCCGCTCAAAAGGAGTTCTCTACCTTCTCTTAGATTAAGATGATGTTGGCCAAATCTTCAACGTTCTTTCCCAGAGTAATAGAGTATGCTAAAGTTTGGCTTTAGTGGAAACCGGCAAAAAAAATGAGATGAAGGTACGGTCAAACAAAGAGCTTATTTACGGGAGCTTCAGCTTATCCTAAGCCATTGGCTGAAGTTGGTCCTCTCAGGTTTATGGTGCTCGTTGTCTTCTGTTCACTGTTTTACTGCTATATGAGCCAAATTTAGAATTCTCATGAAAAGAAGTTCTAAGATGTTACAAATAATGCATAGAAAAATAGAGATAAGAGACACGGTTTTTTACGTGGAAAACTCTTGCGGAAAAAAACCACGGACGCTCGAAGGTAAATCACTATAATAAAGAGAGATGCAATAGAGAGCTTCTCTTTGGGTGCTTTTGCCTATAGACTATTGGGGTGCATACATAACGTGGGGAATATAGTCCCACAAGGAGAGGAAACCGAATCAGAGTTCTACACGGACACAGATACGAATTCGGATCACTTTTCAACAATCTCCACCTTTAACCGAATTCGGATCACTTTTCAACAATCTCCACCTTGAGCCGAATTCCCTCCAGTAATCAAAAAATGTCATGAACTCCTCTAATAAAATTAGCAGTACACCTTGAGCGCCGAAAGTCCAAAGGACTAGTGAGTAATACCAACTAAGTTTGAGCAAAACTCAAACTTAAATGCAGAAACTGGTTTTGTCAACATATCAGCTGGATTATCATGAGTACTTATCTTGCAAATTTTAATATCACCTTGAGTAATAACACCTCGAATGTAGTGATACCTGATATCAATGTGCTTTGTTCTATCATGGAACATTTGATCTTTTGTAAGGCAAATAGCACTCTGACTGTCGCAAAATATTGTAGTGCAAGATGTACTTCCACAAAGCTCGGTAAATAAACATCTCAACCAAATAGTTTCTTTGTAAGCTTTAGAAATAGCCATATACTCAGCTTCTGTAGTAGACAAGGCAACGGTAGCTTACAAACTTGCTTTCCAGCTTACGGCACATCCTCCAACAGTGAACACATAACCAGTAAAAGATATTTTTTATCTAAATATACTCAGCTTCTGTAGTAGACAAGGCAACAGTAGCTTGCAAACTTACTTTTCAGCTTACGGCATATCCTCCAACAGTGAACACATAACCAGTAAAAGATATTTTTTTATCCAAATCTACAGTAAAATCAGAATTCACATAACTAACGAGTTCATCTCTTGTCCTCTCAAACTATAAACAAGCATTAGATGTGCCCCGCAGATATCTAAAAATCCATTGGACTACTTTCCAATGCTCTTTTCCAAGATTAGCCATGTATCTACTAACCACACTTAATGATTAAGATAAATCGGGGCGAGAACATACCATCACATACATAAGCGAACCAACTGTACTTGCATATGAGACTTTAGACATGTACTCCACTTCATCATTAGATTGTGGACACGATGCTGAATAAAGTTTGAAATATACAACTAGGGGAGTACTCACAGGTTTGATCCCATGCATGTTGAAACGACGAAGAATTTTATCAATATACCCTTTTTGATTTAGATATAATTTACCAAGTTGTTTGTCTCTAATGATTTCCATGCCAAGAATCTACTTAGTTGCACTGAGATCCTTCATCTCAAATTCACTGCTTAATTGTGCCTTCAACTTTAAAATTTCAGCATTGTCTTTTGCAGTAATCAACATATCATCAACATATAAGAGCAAATAAATAGCTGAACCATTAATAATCTTCAAAAAAACACAGCTATCATAATTAGATCTTTTAAAATCCTGAGATATTATAAAGAAATCAAATCTCTTATACTATTGTCTAGGTGACTACTTCAAACTATAAAGAGAGTTCTTTAATTTGCAAACAAAATTATTCTTTTTTTGGAATGATAAAACCTTCCGGTTGCTCCATATAAATGTCTTCTTTTAATTCCCCATGTAAAAATACAGTTTTTACGTCCATTTGTTCAATCTCATAATCATGCATAGCTACAATGCTAAGTAAAATACGAATAGAACTATGCGTCACAACAGAGGAAAAGATATCTGTGAAATCAATACCTGAAATTTGACTGCAGCCTTTAGCAACTAATCTTGCTTTATACCTAACCTTTCCGATTGGTGAAACGCCTTCCTTTTTCTTGAAGATTCATTTGCAGAGAATATGTTTCTTCTCAATTGGCAACTTGATCAGCTCGTAAGTGCCATTCTTGTAAAGAGATTTCATCTCATCATGCATGGAAGCCATCCATCTATCTGAATCACTAGAAGAGATGGCTTCTGAATAAGATAAAGGTTTTGCAGTACCTTCAATTTCTTCTGCTATATTTAGACAATAAGCCACAAAGTTGGTTTCTTCAATCAATCTCTTAGGAGGCTGAATGTTCCTCTTTTCTCTATTAATTGCAATGGAACGTTGTGTTGACGGCGCAACAATAGGAACTTCTTGAATATTTTCCTTGTTGATTTCTGATGTAGATCCTGAATCAATAATATGCTCCACCTGCACGCTTGATTGCTTCTCAACGGGAACATCAATAGATGGTTTATCATACAATATAGCAGACTCATCAAAAGTAACATCTCTGCTAATAACCACCTTTTTTAGTTTCAGGATTCCACAATTTATATCTTTTCACACCAGTTTTATAACTAACAAAAATGCACTTAACTGCTCTAGGTTCTAATTTACCATTATTAACACGAGCATAAGCAGGACAGCCAAATATTCTCAAGTTTGAATAATCTGCTGGAGAGTCAAACTATACCTCAATTGGACTCTTCTTATTAATAGCCAAATTTGTTGACCGATTAGTGAAATAACCAGCAGTGGAAGCGGCTTCAACCCACAAACTCTTTGATAATCCAGAGTTTGATAATATGCAACGTACCTTCTTCATGATGGTTCTGTTCATGCGTTCGGCCACACCGTTTTTTTAGAAGTGCTTGGAACGGCGTAATGTCTCACAATACCTTCTGACTTGCATAAAGCTTCAAATTCTCCTAAACAAAATTTCAAACAATTGTCAGTACGAAGCTTCTTGACATGCTTACCAGTTTATCTCTCGATAATAGTCTTCTACTCCTTGAATGTGTTGAATACTTTCAATTTTTGCTTGATGCAGTATGCCCAAACTTTTCTTGAATAATCATCAATAATGGTCAATATATAGCTTGCACCTCCAAGTGATGGAACGCGGGATTCTCCCCACAAATCAGAATGAATATAATCCAATATGCCTTTTGTAGAGTGAGTCGCAGTGCTGAATTTCACCCTCTTTTGTTTGCCGAAGACACAATGTTCACAAAATTTTAATTTGTCGATGTTTTTACCATCAAGAAATACCCTTTTGCATAATTCCATCATTTCAGCTTCACTCATATTCACCATATACATATTCCAAAGATTGGTAGCATCATAATCAAATGATTTATTTGAGACAACAGCAACATTACATGAAATTGTAGTGCCTTGCAGATGATATAAGTTGGCAGTTTTCATATCACCTTTCATCACAACAAGAGAACCTTTGGTGACCTTCAGAACTCCACCTCCACTGGAATACTTGTACCCTTTAGCATCAAGAATACTCAATGAGATAAGATATCTCTTTAAATCCGGAATATGACGAACATCTGACAAAGTCCTGATTGTGCCATCAAACATATTGATCTGGATAGAACTAATGCCTGCAATTTTGCATGGTGTATTATCACCCATCAACACAGATCCACTTGGCGCAGCTTCATAGGTAACGAACCACTCACGGTTCGGACTCATGCGAAAAGAACATGCTGAATTAAGAATACATTCATCGTCGGTTTTGCAATTACTGGCAAAGGCAACGGGAATATCTCCATCAGAACCTTCTTTGGTGACAACGGTGGCTCTAACTTCATCCTCTTGTTGATCCTTCTTGAAGTTATTATTCATCTTCTCCTTGTTTTGCAACTTTCAGTACTCGGATATGTCATATCCATCTTTCTTGCAATACCTGCATGACTTTCTGCTCCTGGATTTAGATCTGCCTCTAAATTTGTTTTTGCTTCTGCCTCTTGAATTGTCGTATGAACTCTTCTCATATTGCCTGCCGCGGACAGACAAATCTTCTGCATGCGTACTTGAACTCCCATCGGGAACCATAAGTTTCATCTTTTATTTAGCATACAACGCTTTATAAACTTCACTGTGAGTAAGAGTATCTTGAATATATAGAATAGTATATCCAAAAGTAGAGTATGAACTAGGTAGAGAGCGTACCAAATAAGACTCAAATCTTCTTCATCATATTTTACCTTCATAGACTCGAGGTCAGAAATAACTTCTTTGAAAGTTGTCACGTGGTTCAACAATGAGGCTCCCTCCGTCATCTTGTGTGAATAAAGCATTTGCTTCAAATACATCTTGCTGGTCAGATCTTTGGTCATGCAAATCTGCTCCAGCTTCAGCCATAATGCGGCGACGGATGTCTCCTTCATAACCTCCTGTAAAATATTATTTGATAGATGAAGACGAATTTGGGATAAGGCCTTATGATCTTTACGTTGCTTCTCATCGACGGACAGTGTCGCTAGCATCTTGTCGATCCTCAAAAGAGCATCATCCAAATCATGTTGTGATAAAACAGTTCGCATCTTGACTTGCCATAGAGAAAATTTCGTGTCGCGATCCAACAACGGAAGATCATATTTCAGGGTCGCCAGCGGAAGATCATATTTCAGGGTTGCCATGCGGAAGAAAACCAAAATTTGCAATCGAAACTCTCTGGTACACTTTCTGTGTGCACTTAACAAATTTTGTCAAATAATAGAAAAGTAGATGAAGAAAGAGACATGCAAACCAGGGACATGCAATCTGATGCATGACTTTTTCTAGCTCATATCTGTTTTGCTTTTCTCTAGCTTGTGTTGTCCTATCATGGGGTAGTACAAGAAAAACTTCTCTCTCCTCAGGATGTGGACAGAAGGAGACTGCTTTTCACGTTTTTTTCTATTGCTGGTGCTTGCTATGTTGTTGACAGGACTGGTTTCACGCGGACCGAGGAGAGAAGTTGCTTGAGAACTCCTGCAGTGATGCATAGATCGAGGATGCGAAGGTTACTGCTGCTTCTTTCCTTTTGGCTCTACGCGGGACGACTTCTTTTCTTGCGCTCCGCCCGTCGCCTGCAGATCGATATGCTTGCTGCAATTTTCTTTGACCAACAGACAGAGTCTCGGACCAAGGCGAGGGGCTACTTTTTATTTGCGCTGCTGGAAACCGTCTTGGTGAAGCCACTTCGACTTGGAGATGAAATCGTCAGACGTCTCGGACTCGACGAAAAAAAATCACGCTGTATTTTTTTTCACTAATCTTCTGTGCGCTAATCTCCTGTGCTCTGATACTACTTGTTGCAAATAATGCACAGAAAAATAGAGATAAGAGATACGGATTTTTACGCGAAAAACTCTTGCAGAAAAAAACCACGAACGCTCGAAGGCAAATCACTATAATGACGAGAGATTACAATGGAAAGCTTCTCTTTGGGTGCTTTTGCCTATGGACTACTGGGGTACATATGTAGCGTGGGGAATAGAGTCTCACATGAAGAGAAAACCGAATCAGAGTCCTACACGGACACGGATACGAATTCGGATCACTTTTCAACATAAGATTATAGAATAAGACTACCCTCCGGGTTTGTAAGCCCAGTTGGGATCTTAATCCATCCCTGCTCGTTTCAGCTTTTTTTTTAGCTTCAGCTTTTTTCTCACTATTCAGTAATTCATCTTTTTCTGATTTTTTTAGATTGTTTTGGGTTTTTTTACATTTTTCTTTTTCCCCGTGTTCCTTTGCATTGTCTGTGTTGGGCTGTTTTTACATTTTTTTAAATTTAAGTATGCCCAAAAAGCCAAATCAGCTACAGTAAAAAAAGCCAGTTACAGTGAAATTTCAGCCAAAAGCCAGAAGCCATCACTAAAACGAACGCCTCATTTAGTAATTGAGAGAGACTGGTTGCTAATCTGGAGAGATGGCGCCTGCAAGCTCGAGCTGTGTTTGGCGAAGCAACGCAAAGACGCAAACCGATAGCTCTTTTCTACTTTTCAGCTAGTTTTTGACTTTGGTTTTTATCGGCTGGTACTATTCATGAGATCTACCAGACGTAGCAAAAGGCACCAACTATAGCTCAAAAAAATAGAGTTGTTGTATCAGCTGACACAAATGCAGAAAATAATTACAAATGATGCAACGCGGCCCAAGGACTGACCAGCAAGAGAATGGATTACAAAGGAGCATGGATTTCTTAGAATGATTCAAGAAGAGAACAAAGATGGTCTTTATTGCTATAAACTGGTTACAAGATACTCTCGTTAAGATATTACAAATGGATGTAACTAACCGTAATATCTACAATCTTCCCATTGATCAGATCATCTTGATTGTCTTGTCTTGATGTTGGAGTTCTTGTTCTCCGTCTCCATTAGTGTCTTTTCTCGTCAATCCTTAAATAGCGATGTAGAGGTGTCAGTTATCCACATGAGTAGATGTCTTGTGAATTGTTCCATCTGGTCGAGGGGATGGTTGCTGTCAGAGAGATATATGATAATCACTGATTTTTGTTATTGTCAATAAGAGATAATCATGGAGACAATTGTATGATGATTGTTGTTAGAGATGCAGGGCCGGATCATCATCCTATTTGGAGCGAATAAAGCACGTGCTTTATTCGCCGCACGAGTGAGAATTGCCTAGAGCCAGGCCCTTATACCTGTTGATGGACTCTCTGAGTAGTCTGCTGGTCTGGTAAATGTACAGTGGGCTTTCGACTAGGGATACTCGAGCAATTACTTTTGGAAGTTTACAACACATGGGTCTTAGGGTATTAATTAAGTATTAAAGTTATATTTAATAGATTATTTATTCCTCGATAGCTAGCCCCCAAACTTTATGTGAATTTATAAATTAAATTTTCTCCGATTAGAATTCAAGTCAGAGAATATTCTCTTAACAGGAGTAAAGAGAAAGTTGTTATTTACTTAATGTTGAAAAAAATCAATTAAGAAAAACTGAATGCTTTTCTTCCCGTTGGGTTTCAAATCTAGCAACTAATATTTTTTACAGTTGGAAAAAACCTTATAAAAATCAATGTGGTACTTGTTGGCTTCATGCTTTCCAGATAAACTTTTCATCTTCTTCAATTTTCTTTGCCTTTCTGCCTTAGTGCCTTCCAACTGTAGCTTCGAGCCCCTTCAATCTAGACTAAGATCTTCAGCCATCACAACCAAAAATGCCTTAGTTGATTTCAATTGGACAATATCCAAACTAGGATCAAAGAGATTGAAGGCCATGGAAGATGTGGGAATGATGCCCGATAAGGTTTTGATCCCCTAGAGGTCAGCAATAGGGAAAATTTTTCAAGTGGAAGCGACAACGAAATCCCAATTTTTTGGGGCATATGTGGAGTGTGGATTTAGGCTGCCGACGCATCTTTTCTTGTCAGAGGTTCTTGAGTTTTATGTGATTGAGTTGACGAACCTGGCCCCCAACTCAATCACCAATCTCACCATCTTCATTGACCTATGTGAGGCATATATGGGGATTTCGACAATCATTGAACTCTTCAGATACTACTATAGAATGACTAAAAGGGCTGGAAAGGCGGCGATGTTACATGGGAACTGCTCTTTGTGGCTTCACAAAAGAAAGGCAAGGGAGTACATTCCGATGTTGTCCAAATCTTCATGGTTGCTATGGAAGAAGTTCTGGTTTTATATGATAGTCAACAAAGAAGACAGTGTATCCTTCACGGGATGGATAGCAGTGGAGAATTTGAGATGGAAATATTCTCCGAAGAAGGAAGTATAGAGTGATGGGTTGATGCCATTGTCTATCTTAAGAATAAGGGGCCGACTTCATGGCACGTGGTGAGAGATTTCTCCATGTGCCAAATTAGTCCCCTGAAATCACGTGATCATATCATGCTATGGTATGAGGGCGCAAAAGATTCAAGTAGGAACTCCTTGGAAGGTAAGTATTGAGAATTCCAACCAATTGAATCATTTTTATTTGACATAATTTTCTAACTTAAAGCATTTCCTTCTATTTTGATTTTGTAGCCTTATGCCCTTCCGAAGTGAGGGAGAGGGTAAAAGCAATCTGCGAGGGGGAACTTGAGCAAAACGAAGGAGTTCCTTTGATCCTAGTAGTTAACTCTCCAGAGGATAGGATCAAAAGAATTAAGGTAACAGAAGATTCTCTTCATTCTAGTTTTCTTTTTTTTTTCGATCGGTATATCATAACATTCTTGACATGTGCAGATGGTCGAGTCAGATGGCCCAAGACGAAGAGTTTAGAGGAAGCTGCTCTGAGCCCCAAGAGATGATGAAGTGTCAAGAAGTTGTATGAGGTGTCGGGATCGTCTCGTGCTCCTCCGACCACCTAGGCCCCTAAGGAACATATAGAAATTCTCTTAGAGGTAGACTTTTACTACGACTTTGAGAGTTTTTCTTACAAACCCACACCTGCTCTTGTATGAAGAATGAAAAAATTGCACTGATAGAAATGTATTTTTTGGATGAAGGGTTTTGCCACCGAACTCATCTCAATTAACGACATGGTAGGAGAAAGGGAAGAGCCACTGATCGGTGGTACCATGACCACGGAGCCATTGGTGGAATCTCCACTGGTCATGGGCTCTAAGATAACCGCCTCTGAGAAGATTGAAGACCCATGGCTACCCCAAAGGATTCTACAACACTCGTGGCGACAAGTGTTTCGATGGTCGAGGAAGCCCAACCCTCCAAGGAGGTGCAGGGGATTAGAGAAGCTATCTTTGATCATCTTGAGGAGGAGCCGACTAAGGATAAAAGCATCTAGCCAAAAAGTACAAAGGGCTCAACCAGCCCTATCAGTATTATACTAGTGAAATTGGTTATGAAGAACAAGAGGAAGGCAAGTGCTCTAGATTATGCTCCAGGGTGATACAACTTCAAGACAAATGAAAACATTAGTAGTAAGAAATTTCATAGAGTCATACATTTTTTATTTCTTGGTGCCTTGAAGTCCTTACTTCTTTCTTCTTTTGGTTTTATAGTGCTTCAACTACTCTGATCACTTTTCTTCCAAGTGCTTCTATTGAGTGGTATCCAAGGAGGAAGTGGTCACAGCAGTCTCTTAGCCAGTAATGTCATTAGTAGAGGGAACTAAAGTTGTTATGACCAAGGATCCTAGTTTTGACACCATCAAAGGGTCCAGAAGTGGAGATGAAGTCTTAGCAGACTCTAGTTTCTGCTAGGAAAGGAGTGGTTGAAGAGGTGAAAGTACAAATGCTTCATTCCTTCTTTGGAAGGGCCGGAGAAAACTCTATTAGTCATTCAGCCTTAACAGGGGTTCTATCAAATGTTACAAGTTCTGCTTTCATGGTTAATATCATCAATATAGTCTATTTGTGAGGCCTTTATGAAACAGCAGCATCAATTAAAATAAACATATAGCCACTTGTAGATTTGATCTCATCTACATCAGAGATCTAATTGGAATCAATATATATTTTTAATATAGAAGAGTATTTAATATAGTGAATTCCAAAAGATGTTATGTCTCTCAAGTAACATAATGCTCTTTCAAGTATCTCCCAGTGTTCATCTCCTGGGTTGGATGTAAATTGACCTAATTTGCTCACAGCAAATGAAATGTCAGGTCTTGTGGCACCAGTTAAATCCATGAGTGATCCAATAATTTATGAATATCTCAATTGATATTTTTCTGACAAGCATTATAGGGCGTTGAAGAAACTTTGTAATTTTTGAAGCCGAACCGGCTCAATATTTTTTCAGCATAATGGGATTGACTCAAAGTGATCCTATCCTCGTTCTTGGTCAATTTAATATTCACAATGACATCTATCTCTTCCAAGCCTTTCATACCAAAGCATCGAGATAAGAAAGATTTGATATCGTCAATTACGGTAGTATTTATTCTAAATATAAGTATGTCATTCACATACAGAGACAAGATCACTCTTTGACCCCTACCATAATGGTAATATACACATTTATCAACTTCATTCACAACAAAGCCAACGGATATCAAAGTTTTGCCAAATTTTTCGTGCCACTGTTTAGGTTCTTGCTTTAGGTTGTACAAGGATTTCAATAATCTGCATACCTTATTTTTCTGTCTGAAAATCACAAAATCATCAGGTTGATCTATATATGTTTTTTTTCCAACTCTCTATTAAGGAAATATGTCTTTACGTCTATTTGATGAACATGTAAACTATAGGAAGATACTAACGCAAGGAGCACTCTAAGGGTAGTTAGTCTGGCGACAGGAGAATAAGTATCAAATAAATCTTCTTTCTCATTTTTGGTGTAATTCTTGGTCACAAGTCTTACCTTATATTTCTCAATAGTACCATCAGGCTTTAGTTTTTTTTAAAAACCCACTTACATCCTACAGGTTTGCACCCGATAAGACGATTAGTAATCTCCCAAGTCCTATTAGCCATGATAGAGTTTATCTCGCTATGAATTGCCTCTTTTCAATACTTAGCATCAGAATATGCATAAGCCTTTGAAATAGTCTTTGGCATATTATCCACGAGGTATATAATAAAGTCGTCACCAAAGGTTTTCTCAATCCTTTGCCTCTTATTCCTGCGAGGAGCCTGATAACTAGATTGTTATCCTCTTTAGGGATATCACATATTGGTTCAGAAACAGCGAAAAGTTCAGAAACTTAGATATTGCAATTTTATTTAATTCAAAGACTAGCTTATAATCATCCATGTATAGGAGAGAATCACTAATGAGGTTTTTATTTATTGTAGAAGCATGCTACACGTTCTTCAAGTGGACAAACTTCCTTGAATAACATTCAGATCCACCGTACCTACACTAAGAACAGAAATAGTCTTTGGCACATTATCCCATGTTGTCTGGTAAGAAAACAAATATTAGAACATACGTAAACAATAATACCAGTATTAACCCACTAATTAGTGGATTGACATGCTGAAAAGATAACAGGTAAATTACCATACTCTCCTGAAGTTGAGGCCTCGTCTATGATCCCGTTGACAGCCTTCTTCTTTAACAATTCATCATCTCTACTCTTTTGGAAGCGACAGTCCTTCGTCATATGATCGTCTTTTTCGTATACAAAGTAGGTGATGTCTTTCAAATCATTTTTTCAGTTTGCTTCTTCTTAAAAATAATTGTCTTATTTGGTTTGTTGAATTTGTACTTTTTTATAGCTATCTTTGTTTTTACAATATTGACATTATTCTGACCAGAAGTGGTGGGTACATCTTTTACTTTGTGTATGGATATGAATATAGGACTAATATGTGTGTTAAGAATTGTATAGACAAAGTCTCATATGTGAACAAAGACAAGAGCAAGTTGCATGGAAATGGATATCGAGAAGGATCAAAATCAAGGTACATGAAATATAAAATCTCTTTTTATTTTTGCCGATCTTAAGTGAAGAGGTGGAAGACCGGATTATAGATTAGATACTGTACTATTAAAAGGGATTATTGAAAGTAGCTTGATAGCACACTCTTGTGTCATGTAGATCAATTTAGGATAATGCATGCACATAAAAATAAGTTTGAAAACTAACTGTGTTTTCTCAGAAAAATCAGAAGCACCGCCGGTATAACTGCGGAACTACCGGAGTGCGATAGTACCGCAGTACAAACAATGGAACTACCGGATCACGGTAGTACCGGATTTTTAGCGGTACGTTTTTTTCAGAGAGCACCCTAGCGAGGGACTTCGGCTGGCCGAAATCGGTAGTACCATAATTTTAACGACGGGACTACTGTAGTGCGGTGGTACCACACCTTCCAGCGGAACTACCGATGTTCAGTTGTATCGGGATTTTACAATGGTATGTTTTTTCCAGAAGGTATCCCCAAAGAAACTTAAACTGCCAGAAATCAGAAATACCAGTTAATGCACAGTGGAACAACCGCAGTGCGGTACTACCGCTCTGACATGCGGAACTACCGCAGTGCGGTAGTACCGCGTGTATAACGACGGTAGTTCTACATTGTTTTTCAAACGTCTAGTTCTGTTGCTCTGACATAACCGTTACTGTGTGCTACAGTAAAGTGTGTAGTTCCGCACTTACAACACCGGTAGTTCTGATTTTCCTGATTTTTCAGAATAAATTTTTGCAACAGCTAGTTTTGGTTGGTGAGGGTATAAATACCCCTCCACCAGCCCAAGGACAAGGTGCTGAGCAAGTATTGAACTCATTTGAGCCTAAAGCATTCATTCTACACCTCTTTCTCTCTTGTGCATTCAATTGAGGTGTTCTTGAGCCATTGCAAGTGCATACACATTCTAGATTGATCCATTGCACTTAAGCACCGTCAAGCAAAGTGTGGTCTATTACTCTTGGTGCTTGTTGACACCTAGACGGCTTGGAGGTCAATCGCGAGGTGATCTCTTCAAGAACCTTGTGAAGAGGCCCGAGCAAATTGTGAGTGGTTCGGTGCTCACCATCTTTGGAGAGTAGCAAGAGCAACTACTAATGATTGAGGAGTTGAGGCTCAATTCGTGGAGCCAGTCCAAAAGCGCTTCGACTATCCTCAATGTGGACTAGTGAAGACCGATAAGTCTTCGATACTATGGAAAAACATCGCGTGTCTCTTTGTGATTATTTCTATACTTTCCTTTAGCAATTACATTTTGTTGAGCAATTTGATATATTGACTACCTTTACTTGTGCTTGTGAATTTATTGTTATATCAATTGCTTGTGGCACTTTAGAGTTACTAAAATTGTGTAGGTTTGGTTCATCTAGCACTCTTGCCTAGCAATCAATTATTATTACTTGTTTAATTAGGGAAGAATTTTTAAAACCTGCTATTCACCCCCTCTAGTCGGTTATTCTTGATTCTATACCAACTACGATTTAGCCCCATCAGTGCTAAAATCGAATAATTGATCACACATGTACAGCTAGCGATCAGCTTCTGTCTCTACATATTTATGCTCTAGTGTATCTTATAACTATGTGACAGACTTGTAGTCTAGGTATACATCATAGAGCTAATTTGCCAGAATGGTTAGAATGCAGCCAAGAGCGGTGTTGTTCATATTTTCAAATTGCATAAACCGATCAGTCGTAAATGGATGCTGCGGGTGCATAACCCACCACAATCACAAAGACATGAGCTAAAACTTGGCTTTAGTCTGCCATCTACGAAAATTCTAACCAGAAAACCTCTTAGATTTCATAGCATCACAAGCATCAACCATTATTGTATTATAACAAAGTTCACAATAAGATTTCTAAAACATTGGAAATGTGGACAATATTTTAATTCTAAATTTTACTAGGAGACGGATAAAGACTAGTGATGCAACATACGAATCTAACAGCAGGCTACCTATTGTACTTTAAAAAATATACAAGACAAAATTTATAATAAAGTCGGTCGATTACACGAACGACTTGCTGTTGGGCTTGATGATAAACGTAAAGTAGAGTAAGCTTGTTACAGTGCAGAATATAGACAAAATAAAACAAGAGTGATCATGTATGTTACTTTGTCTAGAAACTTTATTATCATCTGCATACAGATATGACAATAGCTTAAAGATAGGCGGTCTAGACTCGTCCCTCGGCCTTACAGTGGTCGAATACAATGGTGGCGAGGACATTTATCGGTGAGGCAGTTGGTGACCACAACAACTGGCCACGCCGTTGCGCCATCCGACATTTGGGCCCCACGCTGTTTTTATCCCTTGGGACCGGGAGTCAAGCTTCAGGTCGGATTGTGACGAGTCAACCTCAAGAACGCCACCTCAACCAAGGGGCCCTAAGAGCTCAACTGAGGGGGCTAGTGGAAAACAAGAACAACAGAAGCAGTAGAAAATTATTAGAAGTTCATCGAGATCAAGATTTTTGAACATTTTTTTTTAAAAAAAAGCAATACTAGAAAACACAACAAGGCTATCACCGGGAACAGATGGAATGGAATATTTGAAGCCACCCACGACATCAGACCTCAGCATTAGAATTATAAACGAGTCGAGTTCGAGTCTAGTAAAAACTTAAGTTCGAGCGAGTCTGAGTTAAGGTATAAGCCTAGAGCTTGGCTCAAGCTCGAGCTCAGTTCAAATAAACTCGATAACAGTTAAAATAATTTAATATACATTAATTTTTAACCATAAGAAAAACTCGAACCCGGTTCAAGTAAACTCGATAATAGTAAAAACTAATTCAACATACACTAATTTTTAATAATAAAAAACTCGAACTCGCCTCAAGTAAGCTTAGTTAGAGTTAGTATATATGTAAACTATAAAAAAACTCAAAACTCATAAGCTCGCAAGTCTCAAGCTTTTTAAAGCCCTACTCTACATGACCATCAATAGAGAATAGCACTGTCACCCTCCATACACATGGCACAAATCGATCTAAAATATTGAAATTAAAGGCCCTAAACAAAGAACATTAAAAGAGAATGCCTTGTTATTCAATATTCCCTGGTAGTAGCACGAGCAACTCGCTGGAGAATAGAACGTTCCAGTCCATGCATGCCCCCAAAAACGTGTCCAACAGCAGCAAGAAGATTCTGGCCTAGAGAAGTCTTTACTCGTCATTTGCCTTCAAACATCTTACCAGTCGTTGGCTCGCTAGCTTTTGTTTAGTGACTGGTGAGCTTCTCCTGTTCAATCTACTCGTCATTTATTTTTTTCCCCTCTTTTTGGTTGACCTATCGGAGAAATCTCTTCTTTGTTCCCTGTATTGCATGGATGGGTTCAACATGCAAATAAGATAATATTGTTGAGTAGTTGTAATACAAGAATGGCATATGTCCTTCAAAAACTGTTCTTCAAAGTATTTTATATACAAAATTGCACCGGATGCCTATAGATTAACCTGGAATGTCGTAAAATTTTTTTATAGTAAAGTACCAACGAGGCCCTTAGCGTTACAAGTTGAGTCGCTTAGGTAATTACGACTTTTTAGTAAGATAAAACCGATGAAAAAAATGAAACTGATCCACGCCTACTTGATACTTTTCGTTTCTGTTGAAGTATAAGTGAATTGCCCATCTTTCCTCATCAGTTTAAGCTTTTGGGTGAATTGGTTAGTGCATGCAACTCAATATGGTATCAGAGCCAAGAGGTCTTAAGTTTGAGATCCGGCTGACGTAATTAAATAAAAATAATTGCAGTCCACTTCTATTCCACATCTTAGGCCTTAGGGAGCTTACACGTGAGGGGGAGTGTTGAAGTATAAGTGAATTGCCCACCTTTCCTTATCAGCTTAAGCTTTTGGGTGAATTGGTTGGTGCATGCAACTCAATAGTTTCGTTGAAATATCAGAACAGTAAGAAGCTGAGATGAATTGACATACCCGCTCATTTAGGCTTATACTTCTGGCTTTTGACTTAGTATTTATTATTTATAATTTTTTTTGTATTTTTTGAGCTTTTTTCCTGGTTCTTTTTCCCTGTATTCGTTTACATTATACGTGATAGACTAACTTATTTTTTTTTCTATTTTTAGATTTTTAAAATTAATTACCCTAAATAAGCCACCGTTAGCTACAATATAATTTTAATCAGCTACAGTGTAATTTTAGCCATAAACCACTAAATTTCAACCTAACCGAGCGGCCTTAGTTTGCAAGTTTAGGAACTTGCCAATTAGTTAACTTTTATATTTATAAACCTAAATGGCACTTTGATGGGACTTTAGAAACATCTTAACATTTTTCTCAAGTTGTGGGATGTTAAAAGGCAAAGATCAATATCTCCAGGAAAGTGAAAAAGAAGGCCAAAGATCGTTGTATAAATGTTTTTTATTTGTAAGCTCTACATTTACATGCATGGAGAAATCGCTGCCTGGAATGTAAATAACAGATGCGGCAGGGTGCCGGTCGCAAATACAGCGAGAGAGCAATTTCCAATGGGTTACTACTTACTAGTTACTACGTGGAACCTTCCCCACCGCCGACGTGTGCAGCGCCCCTGACGTCACCGCGCCAAGCGCGTAGCCATGGCCCATGCCACCATTTCTATCTCGTGCCCTTTTCTATTGTCAAATCTCCACTGAATTGATTTTGCTCTAAATAATTTTTACTTTTATTTTTAGATTATTTCAATTTAAACTTCTGATTTGTTTTTCACTATTTCTAAATTTTATCTTTTCTATCTTTTTAGCTTTTTTTAGTTTTTATCGGTTCTTTTTTTCCTATATTCGTTTGTGTTGTTCGTAATATGCTAATATATTTTTTATTTTTAAATATTTTAAATTTTAATTATATCAAATAAACTGCTATCTGTCTTTTCTTTTTTTCTCTTTATTTCTTTATATTGTCTACGATGATGTCATGATTTTTTTATTTTTTAGTTAAATAACTTATAAAAGTTAATAATTATTATAGTATAATTTTAGATAAAAATTAATTGTTAAAGTTAGAAACTTAAGCCCTCTGGCGGAGGCCCTAAATATTACGAAAGAAAAAAAAATACAGATTTGACCGTTCCTTAACCCGTCTTAGCGCCATCGTCTCGCCTCGCCTCTCTCGCATCGCACACGCACGCCATTTGACCACGTGACCCAAGGCCACGACACGCCCCCGGCCATGGCTATATATATTTCCCGGGAAACAATTCACGAACTACACCTCAGCGGGACCGTGAAGAAGAAGAAGCAAAGCACAGAGGAAATGCAAATGGACTCCTACTACGCCTTCCAGGACGAGGCCCCCTTCTTCGCCCACGGCGTGCCGGCCTCGCCAGAGCTGCCCTTCGGCCTCATTGCCTCGCCGGAGCTGCCCCTCTCCGCGGCGAGGCAGAGCGCTTTCCAGGAGTACTACTGCACCGGGCCGGAGCTGCTCTCATCTAGAATGCGAGGAGGAAGCGGGAGGAACATCCATCGGAGGGTGATAGACGTGCTGGGCAGGATGGGGGGCGGAGAGAGGGAGGAGCCGCAGCGGGGCGCCGTCGAGAGCAGCCGTGGGTTCCGCCACATGATGCGCGAGCGCCAGCGGCGCGAGAAGCTCAGCCAGAGCTACGCCGACCTGTACGCCATGGTCTCCTCGAGGTCTAAGGTTCGTCGGCCTGCTCTGCTCGTAGACCAATCGATAGTACTTGCGGCTTGGTTTTCAGTACGGGATGGTTAATGTACGCTTGCTTCAGTTTACCTAATTTAGGGGGCGTTTGAAACAGTTCGGTTTTTGGCTAGAGCTTTTAGTTTTAAAATAGTAGCGATTAGAAATAGAAGTAGCTAAAAGTTAGAAGTGTTTCATTCGGTCGGAGCTTTTAGCTTTTGGTTGAGTTAGAGTGATAAAGGAATGTTATCTTTATGTGGCGGCCATTCGTCATCTTCCCCATACCTTGCCTCATCACAGCAGATTGGGTGGTGACGTTGCAAGCTTGGTCGGTGATGCGAGCTCCAATGGTAGGAACGTGAGCTTAGGCGGTGGTGGCGTGAGCTCGAGCGGTAGCGGCGCAAGTTCAAGTGCCGGTAGCTCAAGCTCGAGTAGCGACAGCAAGAGCTCCATTAGCGGTAGTGCAAACTCCAGTGATAGCGGCTCAAGCTCAAGCGTTAGTCCTCAATTACGTCATGGTTGTGAGTCCTCAATCAAATTTGTCGTACTCGAGACATCTACTCATCGCGCTCTACCTTTTTCCCACCTCCATGGCACCTAAGACGCACTTCTCCAACCTCACCATGACGAGCTCCCACCGTTGGCCGCTGTTGCATGCCGCCAGCCACCTACTGTCATGATCACCGTGTTTCACTCGTCGAGGGGATTCCATTTTTGTGTTTCATCCAGACCCTACAGGCCTCCCTCGTTGATGGCCCCTGGAGCTTCCTTGTGTGTCCGGCTTCCAAAAGCCGCTTTCAAAAGTCGGCTTCCAAAAGTCACTTAAAAAACCAGACATTTGAGCTAGAAGCTGGAAGCCAAAGCCGTTTCAAAGGAAAACGGCTTCCCTGTTCCCGCGCGCGGTGTTCCCCTCCTTGTTCACTCGATCTGAACCGCTCACTATTGATCCAACGGTCCAAAACCGTTGGATCAATAGCGAGCGGTTCAAATCAAGAGAATACGGAGGAAAACACCGGTGCGGAGACAGGAAAACTCCGTTCGTTTCAAAGGCCCCTTAGGTGTTGGCTTTGCATTTTTCTTGTCTATTATCTGTGCGCGATGCTCAATTGGGAGTGCTACATTTGCATTTCAGTTCGCACCTAGTTTGATTTGGGAATTGCTTCTTGGAGTTACCACCTTGGGTTTTTTCATGGCGTTGGTAGCTTGAGCGGTGTGTGCTGATTGGGGAAATGAATCCTATTGTGGTGACAGGGGGACAAGAATTCGATCGTGCAGTCCGCGGCGATTTACATCCATGAGCTCAATGGTGCAAGGGATCAACTGCAAAGGAAGAACGAGGAGCTGAAGGCGAAGTTCCTAGGACATGATTCGCAGCAGCAGTGCGTAAAGGTCCAATTCGAGGTCGATGAGCCTTCGTCGTCTGTCGACTCGATGATCGGAGCTCTCAGGCGCCTGAAGAGCATGAATGTGAAGACAAGAGGAATCCGGTCGAAATTGTCTGGCCATAGATTGTCGACGGAGATGAATGTCGAAACCACGGTGAGCCCTTAACTTGAATCCTTAAAATTCTCAAGGTTCAGCATCACAGACTGAGTTTTTTTCTGAACTTAGTCCACCTGCTTTATTGACAATAAGTGGTCCAAACTTTAGGTTAGAAACAGTATAACAGTTCAGTCGCCTACAACATTTTTTCGAATTTTCCGTATTCTATTACTACACTACATCTTGCCTGACCTCATTAGATTGTTAAATAGGATATTGCATTGTCAACAGGATAACGATGAAGATTTTTAATCAACTTTACAAATGAACCTCTGGTAATCTGATTAGGTCTATTTATCTTGAAAGCCACAAAACATCTTTGTTGGGAGGATTTGGGCTACATCATACAAATACCAAAGTATATATATATTCCTTTGAAAAAAAAGAAAAGGTATATATATTCCTGAAGGGACATACTAGTACAGTAATTCACTTAACCCGTTTAACCTTTCCATTTGAGGCCAAAACGCAACCATTACACTTGAAATCCCAAATTTTGACAGTAGTCAACTGTGTCAAAGTTCTGCTCAAATCCTTAGATTTCTCAACAAATAATTAGGGCAGATCCTCACCGGCTTGCATGATATAAAACCTGCAATTCCCAGCTCAACTTGGTTTTTCTTTTGATGGCTTATGCCTTTTTTTCACTGTAGATGGTTTATTTTGCACTATAATTGCTGGTAGCTTTTTTGGCGTAATTAAATTAAAAAAAGTTAGCTCATCACAGACAATATAAAGAAATACGGGGAAAAAGAAAAGGTAAAAAAAGACTAAAAAAGCTAAAAAAAATCATTAAAAAATGAAATTAAAGAATAGTAAACTAGAAACTAGAAACTGAAACCGAAACGAGCGGGGCTATATCTGCAACTGTTGTTAGTTAGCATTGGTCCAATTGTCTAATCAATCTTTCCCTGCAACTGTCAAAATAGAATTCACCACAAACATCCAAACAACCATGCCTTTTTTTCAACTACTAAACAGCGAGCATTTCAGTGCCTCTCTAATATGAAAATACAGCATTTTCGCAGTGCCAAGTTTAATATTTACTTAAATTTTAATGATCGATCAATCATGCTAAGCCACTTGTACACTCAACTAACCGCGCTTTCCGCATGTGTCGTGTTCACAGATTGCGGCTTCTGAAGTAGAAAAGGCGGTAGAGGAGGCTCTCAAGGAAGTAGAGAGGAACCAGCCTGACAGCGATATCCCCTTTCCTGGAAGCAGGGGCTGGTCTCAAACATCATCCGTGCAAAATGTGTTTTGATCAGTTTTGACTCCCAAGACATGATCCTGAAACCCCATTTGTTCATTCTTTTTTTATGGAGCAAGTGAAAATCTCCACATGCCCTTAACTGCCTACTTGTTTTTCCCCTCAATCCTCGTTGTTTATTCCCATTGGGCTTGTTTATTAAGTATCTGAAGTTGTTAGTAGCTTCCTTAGGGCTTTTTACGGTACCAAAAATAAATATAAGCTGTCCATTCTTTTTTATTGAATGTACTAGATTAGTTAGTATTTAGTTATACTACTACCGGCAGTACTAGCGGTGCAATCCCGAGAGGGGTATAATTATAAAGGAAACGTATGACATAAGAGTAATTTCTACAAGCGTCGTGGCAATGCACGTACGAGAGACGGTGCCGGCAGCGACGGAAAAGATTAATAACAGAGTCAGAGGAAAAGTCTATAATACCCTTATGAAAAAATTAGATTTATAAAAAAGCCTGTTGTACCCTCGCAAATCAATAGTTAGATTTAATTTTTCCTACTATCTTTTTACTACTAGTAGAATGTACTATAAAAATACCCAAAAAGTAATGTGCAGACAGTGAGGTCAACTGAAATCAAATGGGTTGGAAAAACTGAAGAAGAGCACATACACATTTTTGGTCATGCCGTGTTTAAATTATGAGCTGAGGCAGCGACTGGTGCTCTTGTTTTATGTCCCATTTCCGTGTATCTTGTGGCTCTAACTGAAGCAATCAAGGGCCCCAGGCCCCAGGTCAGCGTGACGAACCAATTGACCCAAATTATCCATTTAACTTCCTGGAAATTTCACACGGTTTGCTTACTTGAATAGTTGAATTGGACCCTGGATCTTTTTTGCGATACAAATTCTTAATACAAAACGGCCAATATTTTTTACGGTCATACATTGATAGATATCGTGATTTCTTCCCCTTCCCCTGAGTCATGTGCTGCCATCTATCCCTGCGCCAATCCCTAAATTGCACCAATGCAGCCCCATGCTGCTGCTTCTGTGGTGTCTTCACTACTACAGAAACACTATTAGTAGACACAATATCATAGACGGTTCTGTGAAACCGTCTGTGTAGGGTGAATATTACAGACGGTTCTTGACAAGACTTGACAAGAACCGTCTGTGAAGTATCACAGACGATTCTTGCCAAGAACCATCCGTGATACTAGAAGTATAACAGACAGTTTTTAATAAAAACCATCTGTGATAATCCGGTATATATTGTTTGCGCTGCTCAGATTTGCACCTGTCTTCAGTTCGATCCAGATCTAGGCGCCCTGGCCTCCTCCTCCCCCCGAGCCCGGCGCCCCTCCTTCTCCTCTCGAGCCGTCGCCGACTTCCCCGAGCCCGGCGCCCTCCTCCCCCCTGAAACGTCGCCAACTTCCCCAAGCCCGACGCCCTCCGCCTCCCCCCGAGCCATCACCGACTTTCCCGAGCCCAGCGCCCTCCTCCTCCCCACGAGTCGTCGTCGACTTCCCCGACTCTGGCGAGCTCGGCACCCTCCTCCCCTGTGAGGTGAAGAAGATTTGTGATGATGTGAAAAAGATCTTTCATGTTTTATATAGAATAAATATTGTTATTCATATAGACTAATTATTATTTCATATAGAATAATTAATATCTGTTATTCATGTTTGATGTAGATATTTTATGTTTCTGTAGATGCATGTTATTCATGTATATACATGTTTAATGGGAAGAGTTTACGGCGATGAAGACGACCGAAAATTTTAGAAGTGCAAGTACGGCGCAATGGAGGAAGGAGGACGAGTAGGTAATCTGCGGGTAGGGTGGGTAAATCCCACAGTTGGGCTCTTGCAGGAAGCGTTGATTGTATAATCTTCTCAAGGATCATTCTAGGCAAATAGGGTCAAATTTTTTTTGAAATACTTCAAAGATATTATTATACATGATATCTTCTAAGTGTAAATACAATCGCTATTTTTTTATTGGTATAGGTATCTATTACTTTATAATCGAGGTCTCGCGAAAGGAACAGATCCATAACCGACAAACTTGTCAGACTGCACAAACAATGCTTGGATGGGCTATTGCCTGTTTATAATGGAAGAAAAGACGTGTTACCTTATAAGTGCAAATGCAATCGCTATCTTTTTATTGGTCTATCACTCTAAAATCGAGGTCTTACAAAAGGAACAAATCCATAATCGACGAACTTGTCAGACTACACAAGCAAAACTTGGATGGACGATTGCCTGTTTATTATGGAAGAAAAGACGTGTTGCCTTCTAAGTGTAAATGCGATCGCTATCTTTATTTGTACATGTATATTTGTTAATGGATATTTTATTTTAATTAATTGATTTGCGAAATGGATATTTTTGTTACTGAAATGAATTGAGATGTGAATTGGATATATACATGTACATGTTGATATGCTTATTTTAGAGGTTAGCTAATAAACAGAAATAAATTAAGGATAAAGAAAGAATATCACAGACGGTTTTTAACAAAAATCGTTTGTGATATTTACATCATAGACGGCTTTTGAGTCGTCTGTGATGACCTTGTATCATTACTGACCCATCAATTCAGACGGCTCACCCAACTGTCTGTGATGACACTTTAAAACCGTCTGTGATAATATTTTGTATAGTAGTGCTTACGGCACTGACATGGCCGACCAAACCTCCTGCGCATTCTCCTTGTTCTTACGCCATCACAACCGTTGGGACAAAGCTAGCCACCACCTTTGGTGCCATGACAACTCAGAAAACCTAAAGTATAGTGGAGCATGGTGCAGTCCGATTGCAATGGGATAGCTTCGCCAGAGCGCAGCAAGACGCGCCAGCGAGCTAGCTAGCTTCAGCTCACCAAAGTCAGCGACAGGGCAAGCCGGAGCCGGAGAGTGAGGTCAAGTTACACAAATCTCTAGAAAGTTCTAGTAGAATGGGCATCAGAAGAAGATATTTTATCATAACTAGCAGAAATGTCCGTGCAATTGCACGATTAGATACGTGCGTCTTTGATGTATAACTTTAGTATCTATAATTAAAATATAATTGTATTAGCAGAATTAACTGTGCAATTACACGGCTAGATATTACGATACATATGTCTTTAATGTACAACTCTAGTGCCTATAATTAAAATATAATTGTATTTGTAATATAACTTCTAATATCTATATATAATTAATCTGCATCGTTATAATCTAGTTCCACCAAAATAAATGATGTAGATTTTTTTTCTTATTTTCTCTTGATTAATATGAGAATTTCTAGGATTTTTTTCTCATTTTTGGATTAATATAGTATTTTCTTGCACTTAAAACGAATAGGTGTCTTAAATCCCACTAGTTATTTTTATTATATAGATGCCATAGAAGGAATTAAGGTTAAGCATGGTGCAAATATTGAGTGGGTTCTCTTACACTTATGGCTTGACTTTCTGCAATAGCTAGTTTTTAAACAGAGTGTCTTTTCAAAACGCAGTTTACAAGTCAATTTATAGTAGACACTGTCTCGACTTTATCTATATCGGCCAAAATTATACACGAACATCTCTCTCTCCGTACTCTCTCGCGAACAGCTAGAATTCAAAATTTTAAACAAAAAAACATAACCACAGCTCAAAAGAACCTATCCGTTATTGAAGAAGAATATCAAATTATCTAACATTATGTAAACATATATGATATGTAGGATGGTAATTCTTCAATGAACCCGCTCATTTCGGCTTGAGCTTCTGGTTTGTTTTTCACTATTCCTAGATTTCGTCCTTTTCTAGCTTTTGATTTTTTTGAGTTTTTTTGCAGGTTCTTTTTTTTCTCGTACTCATTTGCATTAACGTGATGGGATAACCTGTTTTTTAATTTTTAGATTTTTTAAATTTAATTATGCTAAATAAATCATCATTAGCTACAATGCAAAATAAGTCAATTACAGTGCAAATTTAACCATAAGCCACCAATTTTTAGCCTAAATGAGTGCCCTATTAGGATCTTAATATTTACGGATTATCCAACAGTTAGTGTAGGCTATAAATGGACCACGGGGGTGATCGGAATAGCGATGGCTTTTGGCTTTTGGCTGAAAAAACACTGTAGCTGGCTGAAAAAACACTGTAGCTAAGTTAGTGAATAGTATAGTGAATAATGAAAAAAAAGCTGAACCTAGAAGCTGAAACCGAAAAAAGCTGAAACATCACCTTGCCTCATTTGGAGAAGTCCTAAAAAGTGTTCTAGGTGACCTTAGGTAGTACTATGATAGAACAGAGCTAGGACTTTAGGTAGATAGAGAGAACAGAGCCAGGACTTTGAGTAGCCACTTGTGTGTAATAAGTTGTGTTACTCTTTCTCAAGTGTAAGAGTAGCCACCTGTGTGTATAAGTCATTTACTTACGTGTATTTAGTGCATTGCTAAGTTGTAATCTGAAATTAAGATAATATTTTTCTAAAATCAATCATATTACTAAAAACGATGCTAAGAGAAGCATTCATGTTCCTCCGGGAGGCCAGACATTCCCACATTAATTATAGAAAATAAAGAAAGATTTATACCTTTTATTTTAATAAGATCAGATTATAACGGTGCAGATTAACCACATATAATTATAGACTTTATAGTTGTATTAGAAATACAACTATTTTTTCAATCATAAGCACCTAAGTTGTATAATATATGCAACTCTATTTTAAAATATAAACATATGATTGTAACATCTTGAGGTACAAAATGCATGGAAAAATCAGCTAGTATATTTACATTAAAGATATTTATATGAAAGTAAAAAAACTAAAAAAAATAGTAGCTTAGTTATGGTATCATCAAAAAATATTGCTAGTTATAATTTTTGTCTACAAAAATATATGCTCTTGATAACTATGGAATAAATGATTTAGATAGTTTTGAGTAAGAATATTTTATTTCATTTCGATATAGGGCTATCTATATATATCTAGACAGGCTTTGCTTTACCTAAGCCAAAGAGGATGGAACATAAGACGAAAGATATACACAAAGTTATCACTCATGTCTGCGAAGACGGAGAAGTGGGTGTTCAGTTACCTTCTCCCAACAACTCAGGCGGAACTGACGATGAAGCTGCCAAGGGAACTCACGGATACTAAACCTTGATACTAGATGAGAGAAAGTTGTTAGGTGGGATTTTAGAAACAACCACTCTCATGGTTTTATTTGAGCTTGTTACTGTTAGAATAGTTCTATGATCATGTTCTTTGTGGTTTCTAAAAGTCGATTTTGGTTATTACTACAGTAACTAACTTTTAAACAGAGTATTTTTTTTAAAATAGGGTCTACAAGTTAATTGTAGTACACGTTAAAAAACTAATATCTGTATCATAAAAAATCGCAAGCAAGTATCTCTCTTTCTGTAATCTCTGTCACAAACAGCCAAAAAGCCATCAGCCGCAGCCAAAACCCATCAGCCGCAGCCAAAAAGAACAGGCCCTATATTAGTTGTGGAAGAGTAAGAGACCTAGTTTAAAAGTGGAGGAGTCCATCATCTCATTGGCTAGCTTTTAGGGTGAGAAAGACCTTACGATCCAACAAGTGGTATCAGAGCCCAATTCTAACATCTCTGGCCCAATTAACATTAGGGTGTGAAAGCCTGATGGACTGTGAACCTGATGGATCGTCGGTGTACGGTGAAGAAGACTCTGAAGGACCATCAGTGTACGGTGAAGGAGCAGTGAACGGCTGAGAGACACCAATATGTGAATGGGGATTGTTAGAATGGTCTCATATTGGTTGTGGAAGGGTAAGAGACCTAGTTTAAAAATAGAGGAGTCTCTCATCTTATTAGCTAGCTTTTAAGATGAAAAGACCCTTACGATCCAACAATTACTAGGGGTCCTACAATGATTTAGTTATTGCATGGATCTCGCTTCTCTAATGGGCCTATAAATTTGGTAAGAAGCTCCCTAATACACAATCTAGTCACTGCTAAAATCTCGGTTTCCTAAAAATGTTTTGATGCTTGCAGGAGTACCAAGATCTTCTCTCTTCCACCTCACCAAAAAATTAACATGGTATAGGCTACGTATTAAGCAAATTAGACTGTTGGGAGTACCCTAAAGAAAATAGCAGGGTGCTACAACAAATTCTGCGATAAAGCCAAGGACCATCAGAGTGTAGTATCTCGCAAGGTGCACAGGTTTGGTGAGCATGGGGAGCAATTTGTGATGGAACAATACAAGCTCGTCGAGTCCTAGCTCCCTAGCTCATGTAAGCACTTAGGCTCCTATTTCATTGCTTATAGTGTTTTTGGTGATTAATGACCTTTAAATAATTGATACTAACATGTGTTTCAAGTGATGAAAGAGGTTAGGTCTCAATGATGGCTTGATTTGGTTCCTAGGCATAGTTGTAACCCCCAAGTGCTCAAATGATGGCAAAGCATGAAGTTTTCATGAAGATTAAGGACTTTATGTCTAGAAATGATCCAAGGTGTTAGGTATGGATCATTGTAGTCATAGGTCCGGGGGTATCATGGGGGCGTACTATTAGTCCATAGAGGCATTTCCCTATGCTTCTCAGGAAATCTATAGTGATGGATTATCCGGGTCCAACATACTATTGACCCGTACCATTGGATCAAAAGGTTTCCAAAATTGAGAAATTGGAGGCAGATGATCTGAGTGGACCTGTATCATTGACATGTATCATTAGTCCAGAATGTTTCAAGTTTTTGACTAAGTTAACACGGATGATCTAGGTGACGCATATGCGTACCTTGGATTAGTAGTTTCCATGTTGAGGAAATATGGAGGTGGATGGTCTGGGTAGGCAGTATCATTGATCCATAAGGTTTCCAGGCATGCTTGTCCTGACACAGATGATCCGTGCTAGGCGGATGATTCGGGCATGTGTAACGGAGTTTTTCTGACCGATGGAGCCAAGGAAAAATACACTGTGGCGAATGATCCAGGCCAGCATGAAGAACTTTTCAGAAATTATGTAAATCGACTAGTTTTTGAATTTAGAGGCTATATAAGTAGATCATGGGTACTCAAGGTAGCTCTCTTAAGACTCCAAAACTATGGCAAGCTTATTGGAGAGTTCAGTGGAAGTAGTGAGCATCAATTAAAAAGTAACATGCAGAGAGTGAGGTCAACTGGAATCAAATGGGTTGGAAAAACTGAAGAAGAGCTCTCTCAACGGCCCTCTATTTTTTGTACGCGAGACCGAGGAACTCATCACCTGAATCAAGTACAATCTGAGTGATATGGGCCGCCCGCCAAGTTTATAAGAAAAATATATGGGCCGCCCGCCACGGCCCATCAAGCCTAACAAGGCAAGCCGCGGATATCCGAAGATTAGCAATTTACTGCACTCCTAAGTCCTAGCATGTTTACTCGGATTAATGCGGTGTGGAAATAAAAGTGATTAGGTAAAACACCTATGTATATACACACACACGTTAGTGGAATACTAATATGCTATTAGCCTCTAATTATATTTTCTAACCCTTTCGGACCCGCCTGTCATGCTGAGATCTAATCATTACTTAGCACTAATTAATCTTTACTATTATAAAATAAGGAGTTGGTGGTTGGTACGGTCTCCCTCCTCTCTTCCCAACCATTCGATTTGATTTAGACTATTCGTCTCTCTCTTCTCTCTCTTAGGATACAACCGCCCACCTCCTCTACTTTTCCCATCTCCTCGCGTATTCTGGTCACCTTTCTCTCTCTGTCGCTTGCTCTCTAATGTTTTGATATGTGAAGTTGGTCAGGCAGTAAGTTCTGTCTCATTATTTTTATGACTCTGTTGCAACGCACGAGTCTCTAACTAGTCATGGTATTAATTTCCAATTAAACCACATGGACCCTGCTTGGCAGTCACATGGTTTTCTTCTCCTCCCCTCTGTACAGTGAACGAGAAAGAGAGAAACAAAGGAGGCGCCATGGGAGCCACGTGTGAGCTCAGCACTGGCGACAGCAAGCGAAGGCGGCTGCGGGGGGCAAGTGCCAAAACGGGAAGCATAGACAACGGCGACCACGCATATGGCGATGACGTGGCCGGATATGGCCGGCGGCGAGTGCGGTGGTGTCTAGGTCACGGACTACGATAGGGACGAGTAAACGGCATCACAACCTCAAAATTGAGCGTGTCAACATAAGCCATGAGATAAAGCTAGGGGTGTGGGTGGCGCTAAGGATACGACACCGGGTTGCTCTGTCCACGGCGGCCTCCGACGGTGATGCGAGGTTCAATGAAGCGGCGCAGCTACGGTGGCCTACGTGTTCAATTGACTAGCCTACAAAGTTTGGATGCCTCTAGAACACATGGGAACGGA
Source organism: Melocanna baccifera (assembly GCA_036346265.1). Lineage (NCBI taxonomy): Eukaryota > Viridiplantae > Streptophyta > Magnoliopsida > Poales > Poaceae > Melocanna > Melocanna baccifera. Next base: position 38,054,502 of record CM070682.1, read on the forward strand.
GGGGCTTGTCGGGGAAATAGGAGCAGAAGAAAGATAGGATGCGTTGGTGAGACAGCGGTGGTGTCAGAGCGCACTTTGGACTGGTGTCAGCGCCGAAGCTCTGTTCTAGCGTCCCTGACGCACGAACTCAAAGGGGAACGCACATGTTAGGAAGAGGTGGTTGAGGCGCACACACGATGCACAAATAGGACAAGGTTGAAGCTTACCCAATCGGGAAGGTGGGAGCGGCGACGGAGTGGGCACGCTCTAGGTCTACAGCACAGACGTCGAGATGATCCTATGACTTGACAAGGTCGCCACGCAGTCTCAGAGCCCAAGATGGCAGAGAGGAGAGGTGCTGCGTAATCTTTTGAGCCGAATGGCGCGTGTGCGTATGGGCACAGAGGCGAGAGGGCGCGATGGCGTGAGGAGGAAGATGCACAATGCCTTCCTCCTCTCGGCCTGACAGGTGGGCCATATGCTCGCGGGTCAGTGGGCGCTAGAGAGAGGGGAGTGGTGGTGCTGTGCTGCACGGTTAGCAGGGCCAAGTTGTGCCGGCGGAGGGGAAAGAAAAGGAAGAAAAGAGGAAGCGGGGAGAGGAGGAAAAACGGGCCGGCGGCTAGGGTTGGATCCAAACGAGGGAGGTAGAGGGAAAAGGTTTTCAAATTCAATTGCATTGCTAACTTTCAAATTCAATTCAATTCTTCCAACATGTTTGACCAAACCCAAAAGGAAATAAAAGTTTTTTGAAAATTATCTACATATTATTTCATAGGGACTAAATGGATTGCCTCCAAGATTTAATTTCAAGGTACAATAAAATTATGGTATTATCGAAAGAATTTTTTTTATGTATGTCACGATCTGTTGCCGCTGCTTAACTCTTAGAAGTGACTGTTCTACTGTAAACAGGATGTTAGCCGCCATTTGTTCTCCACCACCAAAACTGTTCTGGAAATGCTTGACCTGTGCACGAAATTTGCTAAGCTCATGTCTTTTGATGATGAAAAGCGTTCAAATTTCTCAACCAAGAGCTTATTCTGATGGCATAAGCTTTTGTTGGACCGGATGGCAATTGAGGGAGGTGAATGGTGACAACTCAAATTTTTTTTCAAGTATTGAAGATTCTATTCTCATACACCTACAAAGTTGTAGAAAATAGAGTTTTTATTCAAAAACTTAAGACAAATAACTCGAGACTACAAAACCTTGAAACTAAAACTCCCCAGTGGTCTAACCGACCCACAAATAGTGGTCTGACCGCTCCTTCAATGGTGATCTGACCACCTACTACAGTAAAATCAAGGAACAAATAGTATTTTTAGCATGATTACAAAAACCAAAATCGAGAGAGCTTTTGATCCGTACATCCAAATGATATAAAATTTTGCACGAATCTTCTCTAGGTTATTATAAAACTATTCCAATAAATGATCATAAAAATCATGGCGAAAGTTGAGACTTTTTCAATTTGTTAGAAGGTTGCACCAAAATCGAGCCAAAACCCCAAACGGTGAATACAACTTTCTTGCGGGTATATTATGGCCAAGATGGCTCTAGATATATTTTGGCATATTATAGAAAGCTAGAATATCAAAGAACACTATCCAAAAACTTTTGAAACAAGAAATCACTCGATGATGTCAACAAGTAAAATCGAGTTTCTTTATGAACTTACTATCAAAGTACTTATATGATAGAAGATTAATCTTCAAATGTTATCTCCATCTCAATCACATCCTTAAGCAAGATCAAGAAAAGAAAATAAGAGATATCAAAACCAACTTAAACAAGTGAAAATCAATCAAAATAAGAAATAAACATGGAGATCATCAAAAATTGATGTATTGCCACTCGAAAAAGTAGGTTTTACAGCCACTCTACATTGGTGGATAGAGAACAAACCATGCACTCTAAATCTGAACCCTAAAACAACAAGGCACACAAGAGGTTGGTTGGATGGTTAACCACATGTCTCTATACTAACCCCTTTTATAGTGGGCTAGCCAGCCACATCTACTCCTTCATACTATCCATTTAGTATAATAGAGAAAACCTATTAACCCCACACACACGGGTTTTACTCACACATGTTTGCTTATGTACGTTTTTCAAAACTCATAAGCTTTTATCTGCTAAATCCTTAGCCTCGATCTATTTCTATCAAACTAGCTCCACCTTGACTTAAACCGCTCTCCAACGCGTCGCCCATATGCCGCGATTGTGATTCAAGATGGTTTCTGGTATTTTAGCCAAACTACCAAAATACCCCCTCGTTGACCCAGTCATCACCATCATTTGCAAGCAATCACCATACTTGCTATGTGTAGGTACATCACTAGCTTGTCATACATCGCTAAGTCTCTCTCGTTCCGGTTCCACCGAACAACAACTCACTTGGACCATCCAAGCCTCATGATGCCATCATGCCATTCGAACTCGTCTTCAACATTTTTCGTCTTTCTCGTGTCATACTTGAGCTCACGGTCTTACCTGGCATCTTCGATCATTCTGTGTCTCAACTCCTCTATGAGTCTGGTTCATCACAACATTAAACAGGATTTTTCCACATAATCCTTCAACTTTGGACAGATCCTTACAAGCCATGTGAGTTTTGTGCTAGTAGTACCAACACTGAAGAATACAATTTTTAGCTAGCAACTTTCTCTGAAAATTGTGCTTTTCAAAGCTTGTTAGTGAATTATCAGTAGTTGAGTTACTGATCACTTTCCAAAAGTTTATTTTCCCTTTTAAACAAGCCATTTCTAAAAGTTTGTGTTTTATAATTTAGAAATATAATAAAAAAATACCATGGAGTTTAGGATAGAAAATTTTCCACCAGTCGCACTTCAATAAGATTTCTTTTTCATCTCAGGGCTAGTTCTTTCTGGCTTTTGAAACCAGGTTTTGATTTTTGCAACAGTACCTAATTTTTAAATAGAGTATTTTTTTAAGATGGAGTTTACAAGTTAATTGTAGTACATGTTAAAAACCCAACATCTGTACCAGCCAAAATCGTAAGCGAGTATTTCTCTCATTCCAAAATTTCAACCAAAAATAGTCTAAAAATTCAAAATTTTCAACCAAAAATCATAAGCTCAGCCATAAGTCAAAAAAAAAAAGAACACGTCCTCAGTCTCTGATACATTGGCCCTGTTCTTTGCGGCTTCTAAAAGCCGCTTTTAGCTTTTGCTACAGTAACTAACTTTTAAACGGAGTATTTTTTTAAGATGGGGTCTACAAGTTAATTGTAGTACATGTTAAAAAACTAATATATGTACTATCAAAAATCGCAAGCGAGTATCTCTCTTTCCGCAATCTCTGTCTTAAACAGCAAAAAAGTCATCAGCCGCAGCCAAAAGCCACCAGCTGCAGCCAAAAAGAACAGGCCCATTAACATGTCATTTGTCGAGCAGGGAGTTTCTTTGGAGACTTCGTAAACCTTAGTTCATTTATGCCTGGAGAAGCAGCGCCAACCTCACTGCAGGAATTGCGAAGAATCAGTTTCCGTTATGACCATGCTCGTGATAATTGATCCACGGATGATTTGCCAGAACACTAGATAGCTGGCTTTAGTTCAGTACACTGTAGCACTTTTTTTGTCTACTCCTTCCTTCAGACAATTCTTCTCTGGTACTTTTACCAGTTCTTGTACAACAGCAAGTGGTTTCAAATCTTAGGCGCTAGGTTATCACAAAAATCTACGCCTTCACATGTCTCCGTGTGCATGCTTCCACCTCGATAGCCTCCCTCCCCACAAGAATATCATTCAGTAAACACAAGGTGCAAATCCTAGCCATGGATGATAAGCTATAGAATGGACGAGCAAGAGCAACACCCACAGACAATGAAACAAGCTAGCCTCCCCGGACCGCATTGGAAAAGGTCCCAACCGAACCTCGCACAGTGACCATTAACCACTTATTTTTCCTTGCCATATGTCGGCGAATATCTATCACATCCAATCCACTCCATATTTCAGATCAGACCACACCACCATGTAGATACATCTCCAAGTGCAGAGTGAGCTGGGCCATATAATAATAAGCTCCATCGCAAAGACAACCGCGTCCAACATTCCTGCGTGCACCTAACCTCAGAGACCAAAAAGGAGAGGAGGAGGAAGAAGAAGAAAGATCAATGGAAAGCTTCATCCAATCTCATATCGTCCTCTTCTTCTTCTTTTTTTACCAAGTGGGAGACATAATGGAGTCGAGAATAGAAGGATCAAGCCACGCTTCGCTTGGGCTGGGCGGTTTGTGGCTCACTCACTTTCTACAGGTCGAAGGCGATAGCATTTGGCCAAAGTTTCAGTTCAGATAGGCACTATCGATCCTTTGGTTAATTTGGCTTTGGCATGCACTGCTTTGGGACTTTTCTTGATATGTTTTTTCTTTCTTTGTGTTCGTCTCGCCAGGTGGCTGTTCGACGAACTAAAGGCTTTATAGTGCATGTGTCGTGTTGTGATAGTAAGTGTGCTGGAAAGTTTTAGTTAAAGGGAAAGTGACACTACGTAGGTACCACGTCTGCGCATGGAATTTTTAGTAGCCTTTGAAATAGCGATGGTTTATAATTTTTGATAGATATTTTACTGTAGCTGGCTGATTTTTTACTGTAGCTGAGTTGACTTATTTGACATCATTAAATTTAAACAAATTTAAAAATAGAAATGACATGTTAACCTATCACGGACAATGCAAAAGAATACGGGAAAAAATAAAACACAAAAAAAATAGAAAACGACAAAAAATTCAAACAATGAAAAAATCGCCAGAAGCTGACGCCCATCGCCGTGATCAAGAAGTTGAGCGGGGCCTTTAGCATATATAACACTATTTCATTTCATATTTACAAAAATAGATGTACGTGATGAAAAATTCTAAAAATAGCACTTCCGGCCACCAAACGGCTCCTGGCCTGCCACCCTACCACTAGACGGCAGAGGTATGCCGTCCTACTTCCAGACGACGGGTAATTAAAGCAACTAATTAGTTGGTTTAATTATCTGCTGAGTTAGTATTTCTATTTGCTATTTATTCAAAATTTTAAATATAGTAAATAAACTTAAAAAAATTACTAAATTTTATATGCAGCCTTTTGACACAATGTTGTGGATTGGATGGGCAAATGCTGTGGTAGTACATTAATCCGTGATGTCGCGAAATTGCTTTGATGACACTGCTGCCCCCATTTAGTTCGTCGATACGATATATAATAAGTTGAACGGAAATGCTACTCGGTGAACATTTAACCCAAAAATATTATCAGGTGAACAGAACACGTGTCGATAGGGAATTTGCTTGGGCAAGGAAAACATATAGAAACAAGTGGGGAACGCGCTAGGAAGTCAAGGAGGCAGCTCGCAGAGGTGGCAAGCCGGAGAGGGCAACATTGATACCAGAAGCAACAATTGTGGCTGAGAGGCTACAAATTATGATTTTTTGTTCTAATGTATGTGTTTTGTAAATAAATTGAATATTGATAAGCTAATAAGTCACTTTAAATTGACTATCCTGAGAAGCTGTTTCGAAATGGCGATTGAGAAATCATCCCGTTTGTTTGTTTCTTGAGACTCGAATATGCAAATTCAGACTCTCTGTGTATACCGCACTAGTCCAGGATCACGTAGTGCACACAGTGTAAATATGGATGAAATATTGATCATATGCACAATTAATAAAGGAAAACACTCAAATATTAATAATTATCAGAATACGACCTTATGGCCAAGTCTACAACTAGTTAACCTGAAGGGCTTAAAAAACTAGCAGCGAAAAAGAAAAAATAAGCATAACATGCCCACAGGTAATCAATTAGAAAGTAAAGACCAAATCTGTGAATCGATCGAAATATCTTCCTTCTGGTATCTCCTGCTGATACGGTTCTTCTTCTCTAACTGAACAACAGTAGGCATAAAGCCATGAGTACATTGGTACTCAGCAAGTCGTTTGTAATAAAGATGAAATATAATATGCAAGACTTACCAATAGATGGCTGAAAGATTACTTTACAGAAAGCAATAATTTAAAATAAATACGATAAATAGATTAAAAGCAGACTTTAAGAAAAATGATAATAAAGCATCAAAGGAATTGAATAGGCTATAAGTGAACTACCCATTCACTTATAATAAACCACTAGTGAACTAATCATTCACTTTGTACAGCTCTCCCAGCCAAGTTTATAAGAAATATCTACCCCTTGTGTGAAATCAATAAGTATTGTCTATAACCGGGAACACGACTATTCAACTAGTTTTACACTCTATAGAGGTTGCACAACTGTACCCACATGATATAATCATCCTCACGTTAAAGAAAATCACAACAAGCCCTTTACAATACTCAACCTCAACTCAATCCCGCCTACTAGAATTTCGCATCACACCTCCTTGCGCCTTTTGGAAAACAACAACCATGTTTATCACAGTGGCGAGATTGAAATTAAAATATCACAAATTAGCCAACCAGACCTATCTTATATTAGACATGTGGTTTGTGCGATAATGCTTAGATCAATGGCGCACAAAGTTAAGTCCTTAGACAATACCTAGGTGAAACTTCCACATCCCTTGAAGTAAATTCACACTTTTCCCTTTACTGTTCATAGAATTTCTCACAATAATATAATATACTTATATACTACTCCCTTCATATACAAAAGAATGTCGTTTGGACATTAACACGGTCCCAAAACACAACTTTGATTAATAATTTTTATTGAAATAGATTTATAAAACCTAATAAAATTGTACTTTTATAAAAATTCTTTTCGACATAAATCTATACATGTCATTTTTATGTGTTCAACCTAAATATTAAAAAGATATCGATAGCTAAAATTCAGAAAGTTTGACAGCACATAACCCAAAACGCATTCTTTTATAATTAGAGGGAGTATTTTGTTTGCTAAAGATTTTTTCTACTAGGGGGCTCGTTTTAGCGATGGCTACTGGCTTTTGGCTGAAATTTCACTGTAGCTGCCTTTTTTTACTGTAGCTGATTTGGCTTTTTGGGCATAATTAATTTTAAAAAATGTAAAAATAAAAAAACATGTTAACCTATTAGGGAAGTATAAAGGAACACAGGAAAAAAAGAAAATACAAGAAAGCCTAAAATATCTAAAAAAATTCAGAAAAAGACGAAATACTAAATAATAAAAAAAAACAGAAGTTAGAAGCTGAAGCCGAAAAAGCCGAAACGAGCACCCTAGCATGCTTTTTGTACAAGAGCAATCTTTGGTACTCCTAATGCCACATAAACTGCTAGGTCTACAACGCAAAGCAACAGAATAGATTCACAAGCGTGGCGATGAAGGTCAATAAGTATGCTATCAGTGCAATGAATTTGATTTTTGGGTTCAGATAGGTTTCACGTAGCATAAGATCAAAGAAAAATCCATGACCATATATTTGATTATATCTATTACCTTTTTAAGATATTATTACAATGTACGGATATTTTACTAGTAAAAAGATTACAATTGTACGTTTACGTACTCCGGTTATGCGTACAGCAAGTCCGGTATCGATGAACCGTACGTGCGCGTGGACGGGCAACGTCTGAAATCCGAATAGGCTCCACACCGAGCGTGTCCGAGCCGAAAGTCCAAAGGTCTGCACCGTGTCAGGGTCTCGGAGATCGTGATGATGCCAAACTCCACGAGAACGGATCCCAAGCCCGGAAAAAATCTAGCCGTTTAGCGCTCGCTTTCAAGCAGCCTGCCACGTTACATAATACGTACACATGTAATCAGCAGCTTTGTCGTGCTAATTGCCAAGTAATTAATTAGTATTTCCTTGACACGACCACGACACGTCCTGGAAGAAAAGGCCAGCCGCTACGTGCCAAAGTAGTATCGGAATCCGTATTCTTGTTTCGGATGCTCTAGCCTTCTAGGGTAGTGGAGTACTATATGAAGTACACTAAGATGATTTTGTAGAATATCCGGTATTAATACGGTCGTAGGGACGATGAGAAAATAGTACTAGATATTTTGGCACAGTATAGCTGATGGGATGCTTAAGCAACACTCCATAAAAAACTTTTTTTTAAAAAAAAAGGCCTCAGTTGACATAGCACCCAATCGTAAGGTTTACTATACCCGGTTGACTATTTGGTCTTCAACTAATTAACGTGCACCAATCGTAAGGCTTAGGACATGAACAATGATTTAACATGATTATCTATAATATCTTTATTTTATACATAGACATAATTAAAGACAACTTATACAATAAATTCCATATATATTTGTTTGTAATAATTTCATACAATAGATTGCTCATTCATGACAATATATATAGTTCTTTATACAATGGTATAGACAGTACAAAACTATCTATAATATCATTTGTTACATACTAGACAACAACTTTCTTTCTTCTTCACATCACCTAAAATCTTATAGGACATAGGCTTACAAACAGTTGACATGTATCATTGTACATGCCCTTATGCCCTTATGAGTTAGTATAACTAGTGTTGGGATTTAATTAAAACCAACATATAGTAGTTGTTGGATGTAAAAGAACTACAAAATTGTCCTCAAAAATACTTTTGAGAATGGGATAAAGTCTAATTATAGTTGCCATATATATATATATATATATATATATATATATATATATATATATATATATATATATATATATATATATATATATATATATATAAATAATATAGATAGTTTTCCCTCAAATTATTCGTTAGGACTGTATCATACATCACGGAGAAAATGTGTGTGTGATCGCCATCGACCCTACGTTGTTCAGAGAACATGATGATTACTCATTCATGACAATATTAACAGGGAGTAGTTGCTGCATAATTGGAGGTTGGAGGGAATCATCGCCGTCATCACCAGTCACACGTGCGCTCCGGGAGGCTGCCGAGTTGTTTAGTTGGAGGCAACTATGATTATAGGGGTAGTACTTGGGACCTTTTTCCCTTGTGCACCATCTACGGCCATCTTGTCATCAGTGGATAATAATCTGTTTTCTCCTCCACAACAAAGGCTTCGTTCGTTTCAAATTTTTTTAGCTTCAGCTTCTAGCTTCAGCTTTTTTTCACTATTCAGTAATTCGTCTTTTTCTGAATTTTTTAGATTTTTTAGGCTTTTTTACATTTTTCTTTTTTTCTCGTATTCCTTTGCATTGTCCGTGATGGGCTAACAAATTTTTTCTATTTTTACATTTTTTTAAAATTTAATTATGTCGAAAAAGTCAAATCAGCTACAGTAAAAAAAACCAGTTACAGTGAATTTTCAACCAAAAATCAGAAGTCATCGCTAAAACGATCAACCCTAAAGTCTTTAATTAGGCCTAGTTGCGGTGGAGAATATTCTTTCTTCGTGTGCGTACGCCCTGCGGTAACTGAAATATGCTTTATTTAAAAAAATCCTACGGAATTGATTGTTTGTTTTAAACAGATTACTCCCGGCTCTTATTGAAATCTAGATAAAGAGTTCAGTACAAGCTGCACGAACTTGTGATGATTCTAGCTATCCTCGTTGTAAAACAAGTAAATTCTGGTGACTGACTGCGCACGGACTCGTGATGATTCTAATATATCATCAGGTGAACTCATGAACAGAAGAACAAACTGCGTTCGTTCGATGCACTTTGACACGTGGAACTTTGTCCAACATTGTCCCTACTGCACTTACGTAAGAGTATAAAATTGCGGCGAATGGGGTGCACCTTGTATACGACCACAAAGGAAGGAAGAGTGGAGTACGACGTGGCGGCATGGGGCCGCACCAAAACCGGAGCCTGGCTCGCTCGTCAACTTGGGCGGGTCTAATCGGAAGGGAGGCGCCGGTCGCGCCCGGGCGGCCAACGAGGCTGAGGTTGACCTTGCGGGGCCCGCCCGGAAGTGAGCATGGGAAGGATGTGGTGGTCTGGTGGACCCGTACGCGTCTCCGCGCACTCCCCCTCCCGCGGTCCCGCCCCAATCCACTCTTTGGACTACGCGACAAAGCGCGGTGATTCGTCTTAGAGATGTGTAGAAATGCGTTAGTTTATATTTTTTTTAGTGTAGTTAGTTTATTTTTTATAGTTAAGTTAGATTATTTGATATAATTAAATTTTAAAATTTTAATTATAGAAAAAACAGTTAGTCCATTATAGATAATATAAAATAATACAAAAAAAGAAAAGACAAAAAAGTCCAAAACTATTGAGCGGTGTCTTAAGGCCTCGCTCGTTTCCACTTCAGTTTTTGACATCTAGTTCACTATTTTTTTAATTTCATCTTTTTCTATCTTTTTGATCTTTTTACGGTTTTCCCCCTTTTTTCATGTTTTTTTGCAATGTCCACGATCGGATAATCTTTTTTATTTTATTTTTTAATTTAATTATGTCAATAAAAGCTAACAAAAACACCTTTAATAATGTAAAACTCGATTGCTAAACTGTACTCTCTTATAACAAAAATTTAACTTTTATGATTAAAATTTAAGCAGACATGATATACATTCTTCTTCACTCCATAACTGAACTTCCTACATAGTTACGAGTAAATCCGATGGTCTGAGAAATAGGGTCGTTAGATTCCCACTACAGCTTTCCTGCGGAGGGCGTGAATTGCACTTGCACATCACCTTCCTAAGACATCGTTGAGAAGCTTATACAACATTTTGTTATTTTGCCAAATAACAAGTTCCAAAAAGTTTAATGGGTTGGTTTTCAGGATCATGTCTTATAGCTTTTGAATTCTGACTGTTCATATGAGAGAGTATAAAGAGAGATAACCACATATGATTTGATCAATATAGTTGAAGTCAGTACAGTATCTATTATAATCAACTTTATAGACCCTATCTTAAAAGAATATACAGTAACAAAAACAAAAAAAAATCATAAACATGAAGCCCAATATCTTTCCCGAACCTTGTAATGTACGTCGCAAGCTGACCCACAGATTAGCCAGTCACCAACAACTTACACCCTTGGGAGATGCTATAAATGACCAAACCTAAGACTACGCTATAAATAAAGAAATCCGTTGTCGAGCAAAATTAATAACGAATCTAAAATGCGATATGAACGAAGATTTATGCCATGCATGTTAGGGCATCTCCAATGGTGCTGAGTCAGCTGGCTATTTGTATGTACATATCAGCATATATCCTATGTGGAGGAAAGAGAGTATGCAAAACACAAACAGCTAGCTACTATTTCGTCTCTAGTCTATAACGCAAAAAGAGTCAAATTCTATAAATGATTGTGTGTGCATGTAAACATCAAATAGCTATCCTTATAGATAGTCCTTTGAAATGCTAGCTTTTAGTGTGTACTCTATAGATGATGTGGAATCCTTATAGATAGTACTTGGTTAGGATCATTGGAGATACCCTTATAGCAGGGAGTGTGAGATGGACCAGAGATCTTCAGATCCGAGTTGTCTTCCCGGCGCATTAATTCCAACAAAAAGGAAAGGCGCTACCGTTACACTTGCGCACACAGACAGACGGCGCCACACCACAGCGGCAGTACACCGGGAGGTGTAGAGAGAGAAGCGCTCACGAGGAGCAGAGGAAGAGGAGGGAAAGAGAGAGAGAGAGATGGGCGGGGCCCATCCCCACCACTGTGGCCTCTGACACAGCTCACACCTTTGACGAAACGGCAGCCCGGAACCCACCACCACCACCCCACCCCACCCCCAGGAAATAAAAATAAATAAAAATCAGCAGGAGAAAACCCAGACAAAGAAAAAGTCCAAGCGCAGGATAGGGACGGGCGCGATAGACGGCCCGGATCTAACCGGGCCCACTTCGGTGGCCCCGCCCGCGGTTTTTTAATCCGCCCGAGAAGGAATACTAGATAGCACAAAGGGAGAGGGGGAAAAAAAAAGAAAGGCGAAAAGTGAGAGCACTGGCCCTTTCGTTTGTTTATTTACATTTATTCGCTCGCTGCCTTGGACAGATACTGGATGACTGCTGCTACTACTGCTCCCTGCTTCTTTGCTTGTACCAGCCGAGTCTCTCGTCTCCCAGTCTCTTCCTCTCCACCAAGGAGGTGGCTCCGCGAGGTGTGCTTCTCTTGCTATTCTTCTTCTTGCTTCTGCTAAGATCACGCATGTGTATGTGTTCTGCTCTGCTATGGTGATTTGTTGTTGAGCTTTGTGGCATGGATCGAGTAGCTGCTTGGGCTCATGGCGTTTCTTGTTTCTGGGAGGGTGGATTACTGGTGTAGTTTTTTTTTCCTGATTTTTGAGCTTGTTTTTGGGGGAACAGGGTGGTCGTGGGCACCGGCATGTCATAGCCTTTCTTTTTCTTGTAGGCTCAGGTGCTTCTTGGATTGTCCGGTTGCCTAATTTTAGTATTGATTAGACCACCAAAATGCCATGTTCCCATGCTCACATGCCCAATTTCAGCTTAGCTGGTCAGAAATGTTTACCCCTGTGTGCCCCATGGATGTGAGAATCTCCTATGTCGCAGCGCTGTTTCTTCGGCCTTGAAATCTAAGGAGGTGGCACTTTTTTTTTATGCTATGGAATGATTAGAGTCATCAGCGTGTCAGCTTATGTTCCTCTTGTATTTTTTTTTTCTGTAGAAAATGCTCTTGCTGTGATCCCTGGCTGCATTAGAGTTTTATCTTCGTGGGAGTTCAAGAATTGCAAGCTTAGGGCATGCGTTGAACCCTTGTTAAGATCAAACAGTGGGCTCGGGAAGTGATTGATTTGTGGCTGCAAATTGGGGGAGGGAGTGATCGATGGAGGGGGTGGAGCAAGCGAACAGGGAGGCAGTGGAGAGCTGCCACAGGGTGCTCGCCCTCCTCTCCAACCCCCATGGCCAGCTCGTCCCCCACAAGGATCTCATGGAGGCTACAGGAGAGGCTGTCTCCAAGCTTGGTTCCCTAGCCTCCAAGCTCGCCAACGGCAATGGCCTCCATGGCCATGCCAGGGTTAGAAAGATCAAGAAGCCCTTGCCTATCATTGACAGCAACCTCTTCTTGGAGAGCTCTGCATTGGCTGCTGCCACAGCAGCCAAGACATCCAACCCGAGCCCTATCATTAGCCACCAGCTGTTTCCGAGGTACCATCAGATGGAGGGCTCCTCTTCAAAGGATCCTGTTAGGATCCCTGCCCAATTCCCCAAAAGGTTGCTTCTAGAGAACCCGGCGGTCGATTCGGATGGGCCATCACGTGGGGCGCTGCTCCAGCTCATCCAGCCGGTGTCTGTTGCGCCCCCGGCAGGGACGCCAAGCCCAGCATTGCCTCCGGCGCATCTTCATTTCATACAGCAGCAGCAGAGCTACCAGAGGTTTCAGCTTATACAGCAGATGAAGATGCAGAGTGAAATGATGAAGAGGAGCGGCCTTGGTGACCAGGGTGGTGGCACTGGTGGTGGCAAGGGTGTCAACCTCAAGTTTGACAGTTCTAATTGCACGGCATCATCCTCCCGCTCATTCCTGTCATCTCTGAGTATGGAGGGGAGTATTGCGAGTTTGGATGGCAGCCGCTCTAGCCGGCCATTCCAGCTAGTTAGTGGCTCGCAGACGTCAAGCACTCCTGAGTTGGGCTTCATGCAGAGGAGGAGGTGCACAGGTAGGGAGGATGGGAGTGGACGGTGTGCTACCGGGAGCAGGTGTCACTGTTCGAAGAAAAGGTTGGAATTGTGTGTGATAAATTGATATCAAACTACTGATCTTATGGCCCTTTTTGTGTTTTTGTAAATCACCGTTTGTATGTAATTGCAGGAAGCTGAGGATAAGGAGGTCTATCAAAGTACCTGCAATCAGTAATAAGGTTGCTGACATCCCTGCTGATGAGTTCTCATGGAGGAAGTACGGGCAGAAGCCAATAAAGGGATCACCGCATCCTAGGTATAGCCAAATGCTTAAATCTTATTTTATCCCTTTAATCATTCTGTTGAATCTTGTGTTGCCTAGTCTGTTTTTGTTGGTGTTTACTGGTATCATTGGGGCTCTGATATCAACTTTACATTTGCAAGTTTATATTGCACAGGATAGCTGTACTTGCTCTGCGATTTTGCTATGTTAGGAAACAAGTAGTGCTTGGTTACACTCAGGTAGTCAGGTGTTATTTTCGTTTATTCAGAGTTTGAGCTTCTATGTTCTTATTTCTGCAAAATTAAGTATATGCCATATGTTAGGATGCATAATCCTCCACGAAGTATTCATCAGAAAGGTTTGCTAATTTGGGTAATTAAAAAGGATTTTTAGCCCTTGAGACTACGGTTTGAATGTTTTAAGGCCAGATTTCACCCCCAGCCGTTTAGATACTGCTAATAGCAAAGTGAGATTGAGATCTCCTGCCGAAAAGGGTAATTTTGTTTTTAATCAAGTCAAGCAGTTTCATTCAGTTTGCAATAAGCATACATGCAGTTTAAAAGAAACCTGTTCTAATTCTGGTTGTGTGCCTATTGCAACCCAAGAAAGGTGATAACCGACAACCTCTCCCCAGCGCACTTTACTCTCTCGTTCTTTTTTTCTCAAAGAGGCAGCTTAAGAATTTTCATGTATGCTCATCGTCTTGCAGGGGTTACTACAAGTGTAGCAGTGTGAGGGGCTGCCCAGCGAGGAAGCATGTTGAGAGGTGCGTCGATGACCCCTCAATGTTGATTGTTACCTATGAAGGTGATCACAATCACAGCCGAGTGGCCCAGCCAGCCTGACCTTTTCAGGCTTTCAGTTGCAGACCGCTTTCATAGCCTCCCTTTCTAGAGAAGAGATTAAAAAGAAGAGAAGAGCCTAGCTTGTATATATTGTTCTGTTCCTAACTGTTTGGGGGGGGGGGGGGGGGCAGCTCTTGCAGAAGAATCCATGGCGAAAGGAATTTATCGCATAGATGGTTGATGTTGTGTTTCTCATCAAAGACTCATAATTTTGTAGCTTTTTGGCCCCTTCCTTCTTCTTTATGTTGGTCCTAGGACTATCTTGTGGTGTGTAGTGTTACATTCAGCTGCAGTTATATGTCTGGAGGGGGTGGTGTTTACTGCTGGTGGGATTGAAGAAGGCAGGCAGTGCCTGTAAAAGTTACAACACCTAGGAACAAAACGTACCCTCATCTTCAGTCGAATGGTACAATCTTGTTGATGGAAATCATCCAGTGGTTCGCCATGTGTTTGTTACCACGAGTGGTGATTCTGCGATGGGATTGCCAGGCTTTAATCCTGCGGCATCTTGTTGAGATGCGTCCTGCCATTGAGAGGCCGGTTTCTTGCAATCTGCATGTACCTACCGTCTCCCTTGTCCCTTGGTACTTTGGCATGTCCATGTAGAGGGTTCAGACGTTCAGTCGCTCTCTCTGTTTCGAGGACTTGGTGAGATCAGGATTCACGGGCTCGCCTCGAGACCTGACAGATTGGGCGAAAAATTTCTTTTACCCTTTTGCACGCGTGCCACGTAAGCACCTTTTGCACGCGTGCCACGTAAGCAATGGCGTTCGATAGAGTTGTAGAGATTTCTGAAGCATGGTGCATGGTGATGCTCGCTTGCATCCAAGCTGTGTGCTGTAGTGCACTCCCTATAAAACAAAGGACATTAGAATACTTGATATCTTCTGATCTAAAAAAGACATTAGATATCTTCCTTTTTCTTCGTTGAGATTTTGATTACATGACTTTTGCCTTCACATTCTGAGGTCAGACAAGCGCGATCAAAGATTGAACAGCTAGGATCAAATGAAAAGGGTAAAAAAAATGTACAGCACTAGGAGTGCTATGGTGCTTACTGCAGTACTCGAACGTGTCTTCAGCTTTTGCTTTTCAATCCAGCCTTGTGCAGTGAAAACTAAAACACACAGTACTCGATGCCGGACTGCCAGGCTCTACCATCCGTGAGCAGAACTATCTATCAATCGGCCCAAAGCATCTCACCTGTGGGCCGTGCGAAAGCTCACTCCTCTTATGGCTAGTCCGGACTAGCAGCATGGGAGCGCCTAAGTTCCGCGCGCGGCCACCTCGGCCCACGGCCCGTGAAGCCAAACCTGTCCAACGCAGTCAGCCCTGCGCTTGCAATTGGAGGAGAATTTTTTTTTAGCAATCCAAGACTTGGAATGATCATATCTTTTGATCCGAGCGTCTAATTCAGTCCGTTTGAACCATCGTATTTCTTACCACAAGACTTTCAAAGCTTGACTTTACTTGCATATATTTAGACTTAGTAAATAATGGCATTAAGCATACGTTGCAGTAGATAAAACAAAATGTTGCATTAGGTCATGGGTGATATTCTAACATGCATCTTTTGAATTGAAAAGGGGGAATGAATCGGGTGGGTATAGATGGTCACGCTAGTAAAACTATCTGAGATAATTATACTATAGCTTAATACTGATGAATTATATAGAATCGTCTATGATGAGATATCTAGTATAATCTTTTCTATAGTAGTGTAGCTCGCCGGTGTGCTCTTGGTCTCCCCTCGTACGTGGTTCGAGGCTTACCTGGGTTTGGAGGTGCTTCTTTTTGCTTTTTCTCCAAGTTGGCAGGGTGTGGACCGGACCTGCAGATTCATGCCTAGACTTGTAATTCAGTTCATGGGACGTATCTGTCTGCTAGTCGCAACTTGGTGCTTGTGTCATATCACGGCTGCAGTGTCGCATTATAACACACGGGTCATTACAGAATCGAACACAATCACACAAGACCCATGCAAGGAGTCGATCGATCTCAATTATTACCGTCACATAAATTAATACGACACACGTACACGGTACACCATAAATTAATACGACACGTACACGGTACACCGGTACAAGCAACTTAGGAATTGTATGCTACTGCACATGGCAGGGGAACGTACGTACGTACAACACACAATCGATGTTACAGCGCTCGAGATAGATGGAGATACACATGGTACGTAGGATCCGTACGTACGTACCCCGGCCGCATGCATCCATGCATGCAACGTAGCTAAGGTTGGGGGGAGAGAGAGAGAGAGAGAGAGATGGAAGCGCCATGCATACTAGCTAGGCGACGGAGACGGCCGGGACGAAGGCGCTGGCGCAGAGCAGCAGCGGCATGCGGCGACGCACGTCGAGGCCGGGCACCTCCTCCATGTCCACCTTGGTGACGCCCTCCAGGAGCAACCAGTCGAAGTGGTAGAGCAGGCCGACGAGGGCGAGCTCCATGCTGGCGAGGTCGTAGATGAAGCCGGAGCACATCCTCGGCCGGAGCCGAACAGGATGAACTCGTAGCTGCTGCCCATTAAGTCCACAGTGCCTGACAGAGAAATCAACACTTCTCTGAACCTGCTGCCAGTTAACTGAGAAACGAATACTTCTCTGAACTTTGTCGGATGGGTATAGTATAGTTGGCTGTGGTTTTTTCAGTAGACAAAACAGAACTCAGAGAAACAGAGTGTTTGTGCCGCGCACAACAACCAGCGGCTTTTCAGTTTTCCATCTCTTATTTAGCCGAATACTTGGGTCAGTTACATGCAAGTGATGGCCCAGTTTTTTTTCTCAGATCTAAACCAGATCTGGAAAGTCCCGTTCCACCAAGAAAATTAATGCTACATGAAGAACACTCCTACCCCTATGGCTTAGCATGCAGAACAGAGTAAACAGGGGGAACATAATACAGTGTAGTAAAAAATACATCAACAACCACTCCCTATTTTTCACTGCACCTCCACTATGTTGAGCTTGCTTCGCAATTCGAGAAAATGAACTCGCCCAAGCGGCTTCGTCAGAATATCTACAACTGCCGGCCCTGTCTACAAGTTGGCCTTCTGAATTGATGTACTCAATCTCAATTCTCCCCTCTTCAACACACTGTCTGATGAAAATGGTACTGTGTGTCAATGTGTTTACTGTGATCATGGAGAACAGGGTTTTTGGCCAATGCAATGGCAGATCGGTTATCCACTTGGAGCTTGATTCTTCTAGGCTTCTCATTCATCATGTTACCAAACAAATGACCTAACTAGATACCTTGACAGGCTGTGATAATAGCTGCAATGTATTCGACTTCACAAGATGACAATGCAACTCCTTGAACCTCTCTAGCTTGAACTCCTCTATGTCGTCCCAATACTTGGGGTCGCAACTGATGGCTCACGCATTAATGATGACGCATGACTTGGCCGGGATCGTGTACCAGTCCAGCTCGCACACATCGATGCTATCCCGGGGCACTAACAGCGGCGCCGATGGGTGCAGCTAGAGCTCCTCCTTAATAACCAGCTTCAGGTACTGGAGGTTGCTCGCCTGCAGGTTGCCTTCTGTCACCACCACCTTCCCCCGGAACGCCTCCTGAATCTGATGAAGTCGATCTTGTTCTTTTGCTTGTGTCAATTAGTTTTTTTAGTGCTTTGTCTGAAACTCAATAAGTGCTTTGAGGCATTTTTGTCTGAGTTCAGCAAGTGTTTTGAAGTTCAGAACTTGTAAATTGCTTGCACATTAGTGATTTCGGTCCATGATCCGAGTTGTGAGGGATATGGCTGAGTCATGGGTGTGTTAGTTGCTACGAAGTCGGATTGTTTGTTGCCATTGCGTGTGTACGTGCGTGCTATCAGTATTTTTCGGTTTCGTTTCAGTGTGCTATAGCACGTCTGAAAAGATAATAACAGAGTGAAAAACAAAAATGGTGCAGAAGTTTTAGCACCATCGATGTGTATCATCTCAACAAACAAGGTTGAATTGGACGAGTTGAGAGACGGATGATCGAAACCAACACATACGATCTGGCTTCGTGTAACGGCTACTTTTCAACCGTTAGAGCTGAGAAAAATTGAACTGAGACGGATGATCCGAGTCGAAGCGGATGATCAAGGTCTATAGGAACTTTCTAGAAACTGTGTCCACCTATTAGGAGTGGAGAAAGACTACAGCTGGAGGAACATTTGAATCCTTGCAGGGATTCAAGTAGGGGCTAGACTCTTACGAGAGTGCTCCAACGAGAAGTGAGATTGCTAAATCTGCAAGGCCTCGATAAAAATTGGTTGTCCTTTGTCCCTTTTATGTTTTCGTATTTATTTCTTACTCTTTCAATTTCTAGTATACTAGTATGTTTAGCACACTAGCAAACCATATACATTTAGGTTGGGAGCATTTTTTTTTGAAATGGAAAGACTATAGGGAAACCCCTATAGTGTAATTGAATTAAAATAAAAATATGTATATAGCGGAGGAATTTACAAGCCCTCACTGAGGACAAACTAACTATGGTAAAGACTGTAGGCAATGAAAGATAGTAGATTTCAGCCGATTTTAACTCTACAAACATGTAGAGCCATCTCCTTCTTGATCAATATTTTCCAATTTAAGAAAGAAGGGAGTTTTTATTCAAAAATACTTCCAGATATGCCATGCCCCAATAATAAATACTTCCATGAAGAAAACGTGTGGGAAGTGTTGCCTAGTTTGTTGAATTCTTTGAAATATACTCAAGTTCATGTCCCATTGTATTCCAAGATAATTCCAACAGTGATGACTAATTTGTTAGGTTGGGAGTAGTTTTTAGGTTGCTCTTAATTTGTTAAAATTTTGTCTAGTTGAAATATATACTTAATTCACCCCTCCCCTCTTAGGCATTTGATCCACTTCACCCATTTCACCCCTTCTCTCTTAGGCACTTGATCCACTTCGCTCATCCCACCAGATCCCCCATTCCCCATGACCTCTCTCTCTGATCTGCGAGCTTGGCCAATAGCAATGGAGAGCGAAGAGGGAGTAAGTGGACATTGAGTCCCCTAGCGTTGTCATTGCATTTCGCTAGCGTTACAGGTCACTTGACACAGAGGACTATGCCTGATACATTGCAAAATTATCAGTTGAGCCCACGTATTTTTTTCTTTTTAGAAAAGAGATCATGAAACGTTAAAGTGCTCATTTGGACTTGTGAAGCTCAAGCTTCTAGCTTTTTTGTTACTGTAGCAGTTTTTTTTACACTATAACTATTGGTAGCTTTTTTAGCTTAATTAAATTTTTAAAAAATTAAAAAAAATAAAAAATGGTTATATCATCACGGACAATATAAATAAATAACAAAAAACAAAAAAGTCCAAAAATAAACCGAGAAATAGAAAAAAAAAATTAAGAAGCTTGAAGCTTAAGCTCAAATGAGCAAGCATCCCATCAGTCATGCTGTGCCAAAATGTCGAAGCGGACGATACTAACGGGTGGTCGGCAGTGACATCTTCAGCTGCGACGCGCGGATGGTGGGTTGGATGCTAGTTAGGGTAGAAGCTTGAAGCCAGAAGATGGGGATTGGGAATTTGGGTGGCCGGTTGGGTTTGGGATCGATTCTTTCCTGGAAGATGGCGTTGTGATTTGTGAGCTATATTGTGGTTGTTGTGTTATTGGACTGCTTGACATGTTGGGTCTAATGGGCTGCTAGCTGCGGGCTACAATTGAAGCCTTGAAGGAGTATGTCAGTATGTAGTGTATACTTTGTGTATTAAGAGGGATACATATCAAATTTTGTGCAAAAAAATTTGGGCGTACAGCTATACCGCATGAACCCACTGTGGCTCCGCCGCTGCATTGCACTGCAGCAATTCTAGGACTAGATCATTTTACTGTAGTGCTTGATCTGAATTCTGAACCGTTGAAGGTTCGACCGGATTGCCAGGAGAAGATGAAAGGCACATTAGTGTGCCCCTTTGCCTTCAGACGGTGCAAATGCTGATGGTCATGATCCTCTTGCATTATGATGGTCATCTTATATGCTGTTCTGTGTTCACAAGCTTTTGGCCGCCAATTGGCATCAGATCACTCTATATTTGCCTCAATCATCTGATCTGTCAACTCTGTCAAGGAAGGGACTTCAAACGACAAGCGTCGTTTATGTATTCAACATCAAACTTTCGTTCTCAAATTCACCTAGCTTGCACAGGCATATGGCTGTATCCTGCGCATTGCTGTGGTCTGCATTTGCTGTATTGCCTGTATGTGCTGCATTGCAGCAGGGAAGCAGTGTTGCTGGCTGGATAGATCACTGAAGAAGAATCTCCATCTAATTGCTTTTGACTGATCTCAGAGAAAAAGAAGCTTCGTGTGTACCTTAAAGGTGATCATTTTAGCGATGGTTTTTGGCTTTTTTCACTGTAGTTGGCTTTTTTTACTGTAACTGAGTTATTGGATAGTGTAATAAATAGTAAAAAAAACTGAAGCTAGAAGGTAAAGCTTTTAGAAGCCGAAATGATAAGTAGCCAAAGGTCAGAGTGAGTACTGCGGTGTGATGTTAATGTATCCACGTTCCTTAGCGTCTGTTCGCGTCGTCCAGAACAAAAACTTGTCTTTCTTGGACGAGAATCATATGGCCTTCGCCTGGGCCAGCTGCTCGTCGGTTGCTGTCGTCAGAACATGGCCTACAATCACAGGCATCATGGACCAAGAAAATTCACGTGTACAGCGGCGATCTAACTACGACCCGTTTATCACACAAACGACAAGCTAAATATGAGCCGTTTGTTTGTAGCAAACCCAAAGCTTGGGCTTGGTGTAACGCTCTGTTCGAAACACCCGGGATTTCTGGTACTATTGTGAAGAAATCGGACTGTTTTTGGTGAAATTCATGTATTCTCAAATATGACATGTCAATTTTGGATAAATTGCGTGAGAACGGCCATGTTACCCTCGCTGCATGCATGAACATGAGCAACACCATTCATACATTTTTTTTATTTTCAAAATACGTGCAAACTTTGATCGAAAGATCGGGAATAAAGAGTAAGTTTTGATTAAGGGTATTACCAAAATCCAACGTACAAGCTGCTTAAGGCTTTTTGGAGAGCTTATTAGCCTGATCCTCTAGGTTGGTTTCTGGGAAGAAGGTTCAGATTCTCAAATATGAAAAGAGGCTAATCTCCTCTCCCCTGTTTTAGAGAGCTTATGCTTCCTACGGCTCTTAAGTGGAAGATTGTTTGGAACATCAAAATTTAGTAAAACTTCTGTATACAATTCTAGAGGTACCGCTCAAAATGGCTTAAAGTCATATTCTGTTTTTGGTTTCTGTTTTTTTTTCACTATTCAGTCATTTCGTCTTTTTCTGATTTTTTTAGATTTTTAGGCTTTTTTGCTTTTTCTTTTTTTCTTTGTATTCTTTTGCATTGTCTGTGATGGGCTAACATGTATTTTTATTTTTAAATTTTGTTAAATTTAATTATACCAAATAAACCAACTCAGCTACAGTAAAAAAATAAACTAGCTACAATAAAAAAACCATAATTCAACGTCAAACTGAGCGCTATCTGGATTCCTGTGAAATTAATAAGTTACAGTTATGCTCCAAACTGTGAAGAACTTTTAGCGTCTACACTAACATAGTGCCAGTAATATTACAGGGTGGCTCCGTGAGGAGTTTGAGCTGTGAGCCAGTTAGCCAGCCATGTTGCACTGGTACAGACCGTTATCGGTCAAACCAACCAAGGCCAGTAGACCACTACGAGACAAACCGAGGGACAGTTGCTGGTCCAACGGCATAGACTCCCAATTTACTACTAGAACTACCTTGCGCGGCAACTTGGGGAGAAATCACAGCACGCACACGCATCACGCAGGCACACGAACTCATGAATTCACCTGAAATATTTCATCAGAATTGTAAACTACGTATAGTAAAGGTACTTTCCAGATGCTGCTAGTAGTCTAATACACTAGTAACTTCTTTCTTTCCCCCTCTTTACACGGTTTTAAAAATGAGAAAATGTTATTTCTTTTTTTTTATATCCTAAGGCTGATGGATGAACATGAGCAGATGGAGCAGTTGAGAGTTTTCGTTTCCCCTACAAGGAGCTGCAATAGTGCTGCAGATTTGCAGCACCCTTGTGATGTGATGGAACTGGAGGCGCGCTGAGAAGGTGCAGTTAAGAGGCTGGGGCTGGTCGTCGCCGGCGGTAACCCAGCACCATGACGAACTCTTTGGCTGAGGCGCCCGGCGACGCCTGGACCTTCTCCGCCGGCTCGCTCCTCAGCCACAGCTCGAGTAGGCCTTGCAGTGTGGTCGAGGAGCAGATTGCCTCACCATGGCATGTGATCTCCACCTGCACTTGCAGAGATTACAGGGATCAGACACAAGAGCAGATTCATCATTGTTCATATGTAGAGCTTACGTTTTCTAGACATAAGCTAACGGCATTTGTGTAAACAAGAACGACAAGGTAGGATGTATCATTGTTCATTAGTGGGCTATTGTTTTGTAGCTTTGCAGCAGAAAATGATACGGGTCAATCCGTTGTCTGGAACGTTGCGCCCCTGTAACCTGACGACCACCATCGCCGCCGGCGCCCGCTCTGGGCCCGTAGCCCACCTTCCCCACCCCCATAGCGTCCCCCCCCAACCAGGCGGTCCTCTCTCCGCTCGGTCGTCGTCGGTCCCTGTGCCAGCAAGCCAACGGCGCGGGAGCTACGGTGGCGGGATAACAGTCCTTCCTCAAGCTCAGCTTCAAGCTCCCCTCCGTCCCCGTCGCGGCCTTCCTTCGCCGATGTCGTCCGTCGACTGCCCCTCACGGCAAAGGTCGGCAACGACAAGGGGAAAGCCGCTCGGGAGCCGTTCAGTCGTTTTGGGACCTCCTCCCTTTCGCCTCGGTGAGCACCCTCGCTGGTACCCAACCGTGCGATCTTCGCATCTCAACCCCCGCCTCAGCATGTCGACGTGGGGTGGCGCCAAGTGAGGTCACGCAAACCGAGGCAACGCGTCAGCCGGCAGTCTCTCGCAGGGCCGGCCGCGAGCTCCGAGCAACCCAGGCGGCACCGCAAAGGGCCACCCAATTTTCTTTTGGACAAATGCTTTAATTGCATGTCCACCACTCATCGGCACGCCGAGTGCCACTTGCCATCGCGTTGCTTCCGCTGCAAGGACCTCAACCATCTGGCCAGAGACTGCAAGAGGCCAAGGTCGCCGCCAACCTCGTCGGGGTCGAGCAACAACGGCGGCCCATCCGCCTCAGTCAAGCGACCGGCTGGTCTGCCGGTCCAGCATCCGAGTTCGAGCAGGCTTGACGCGGCTGCTCAGCCTTTCACCCCCGGGCATCTGGCTCAGCGGTTGTTCAAGGTCCTTGGGTGCCTCCCTCGCCTGAGCGCCCGGTCGTCCGTACCTTCCACCTCCCGTGGTCTACGGAGTTAGCAGCCGAGGAGCAGCGGCTATCCACTGCCCTTGTAGCCTATCAGGCAAGCTCGGAGCTCCCGATCAACATCGCCTGCGCTACAGCGGCCGTTCAGCTTCGACTTCAACAAACCTCTCAGCAGGCTTTCTCAGTGTGGCGCCTCGGTCAAAGCTCACTGCTTTTCTCCTTCCGTTCCGGTGTTGACCGAGAAGAGATTCTGCATCGCAATGACATCGTGCTAGGCAATTCAAGGCTCCTGTTCAGACCTTGGACGATGCAACTTCACGCGGATTTTTGTAGGTTGCGCTGCAGGCTCAATGCCATGGCTGAAGGCCTTCCTGCGCATGCCTGGGTAAAATCCGCGGCAGAGGCAATGCTCCCCTCCTGCTGGGTCGAGCGCGTAGGGCCGCCCCTGCAAGCGGATGTCCATGAAGCCGAGGCTCACTTCCACGTCCAAGCTTGGATGGATGACCCGCTCCTTGCCGGCAGCCATCAAGGTGTTCATCGCAGAGCCGGCAATCCAGATCATCCACGATGACCCGACCCTGCAGCGAATTTTCGCGGGCGCCGAGCCGTACCTTCGCGAGAAAGCTGGGCTCACTGACAGTGTCCGTGTGCACTTGGTTCAGATCGCTGATTTTTCATTCGCGATCGCCGTTCCCTGGTGGCTCGCCGTCGCCTCCTTGCCATGGATGGTCCACCATGTAACATTCTTGTTTGGAATGTTCGGGGACTGAACTGCAAGGGGCGTCGGGACACTTTACACGTTTTAGTCGACAACCACAAGGTAGCAGTTGTTTGTATCAAGGAAACTAAGATGTCCGTCATCTCGGCATCGGTTGTACACTTGTGCTTGCTATGCTCGCCTCACACCCGGGTGCATGGTGCATTGCGGGAGACTTCAACATGATTCTCAACCTCAGAAACAAAAGTAACCACAATGTGAATCGGGCGAGCATCAGACGTTTCCATCGATCGGTTAATGATCTTCAGCTGACCGACAACCACCTCAATGGGGGAGCTTACACTTGGAGCAACGAGCGTGAAACTCCCACCATGTCCAGGCTTGACAGGGCGCTTGCGTCGCAAGGATGGATGGGTTTTTTTTTCCACACTGGCTTCAGCGTGTCCCGACCATGCACTGTTACTTCTCTCTACTAACATCCGCTTCAAGCATGCACTCGTATTTAAGCATCACTCTTGTTGTCAAGAAACAGGGAACAGAAAGGCTAATTTACAAAGGACAAAACTACACAAATGGGCTTGGGTAGGTAAGGCCTGCATCATTTTAGAGTTCATTTTTGCAGGGCAAAGACTGCAAATAAGTCATATGTCACCATCCAAATCTACAAAGGCAGCTTTGTCGGTAGCAAAGATAGTTTTGTCTGCTGAAAATCAACTTGGCGCATATTCCAGTCTAATGGGTAATCATATTCTCGTGATTTATATGTCTTTATTGATCTAATACTTTAAAGCAAGCACCTTGATGTGAGATCAAAGACTTTCGACAGGTTTGTGGAGTGATAACAATAAAAGTGGAAGTGCAAAGACATCTGAAAAGCTCACCTCGTCTTCACTTGCTAGCTCAAGTTTGTTCATGATGTAACTCTGGATCGAGGAAATCTGCAAACTTCCATCTCTGAAACGAGGAGAAAACTCATATTGAAAAAATAAATAAATTCTAGGAAACTGGTTTCATCTTAGTAGCTCAGGAAAAATTGCATTGCTGCAGAAATAACTTCAAAAAGCACACAACATTTTCAAATGAAAAGTCTTTTCCATTGTTGAAAAAATTCTCAAGAGGATGCTGTTTTTGTATGTACTTCCCATAAATCTTTATTGGAAGAAAGCACTGTTGCTAATACTGGAGCGCAGTTGTAATTAGTTGTTAACAGGAAAAGGAAAACAACACTACTAACTTCATAGGACATTGAACAATGTCAAACAAACAACTGGGGCAAATAATTCAACAAATATATTCTATGAATAAGAGGATGCTAAATCTGAGAGGCTTCTAGCATTGTAAAAGTCAAAGAAACTGCAGGACTAAAGGGAGCTCACTTAATTCTCAAGTAATTCTTTGGTAGCTGAGGCAGCTGTGGGTCTTCTTTCCTGAAAAAAACAGTTTGCATTTTGACACGAAAGTGAGGACACAAAACAAAAGGCCCATCAGAATAAGTATAACCATTGATTATGATGCAATCTTACTGGTTAGGCGAAGCGACTAGTGAAAACCAGACTGGAGTAGTTATTCCATCATGCAAAGCACCCGTATTTGTAGAACCAAGCAGTCCCTGCTGTGAGTCTGCATGTTGTCTTTTCCTCAAATCATCCTCCGTGGTTGTTTTATCTTTCAATGATGCAGGTTCTGAAGAAATACCATTGTTTTCCTCCTGAAGTTTTAACTTATTTGAATGTGCACTCACCCCTTTTCCACTAATAGTCACTTCGTCTTCTTTGCCATCTTTCCTTATTGGGACTTCACACTTTGTGCACTTTATTTTGTCTTCCTTGGCAGCATGGATTTTAGGACTTGATCTAAGCGATTTCATCCTGCCTGCAGCCTCAACCAAAATATTTATAGGTTTTCGGAGCTCTTCCTTGTCAATTGTCTTGCCATTTTTTCTATCTTCAGAAGATGGCTGACTTGAGGTTTCTAGATCTGTATAATTCTGTTTGGGGGTGGAATATGTAGTTAGAATAAACCAATCTTACAAGACAGTTCACATCAAACTTGCACATGAAATTATGTGATATTATGCACACATCTGATAATTCTTTAATACTTACCAGCTTTTTATTCGCAGTCCTTGTCATCTTGGTAGATTGTGATGCTGAGATTTTCTCGGTCTTCTGATCTCGGCCTTCATATTTATTTGGTAATTTCATGGTTCCATTATTACGGGGAGGAGTTGCACGAGAGGATGCTGTCCTTCTTGTAGCTTTGGTTCTCCTTCCTGTCAAACCAGTCTGTGTTGCTACCCTTGGGGTGTCAACTACCAAGGAAGAAAGGGACCTCTGTTTTCTCTTTACAGGCAATGTAACAGTAGGAGCCTTAGGAGCATCAGCTTTTGTCCCCTTAAGTGGAAACACCTTATTCCTTATATCTTGAATGTTGTGATCAGGCCTTCAAACAAAGAAACGATCAATCATGTTTAGTAAGCAAGACATAGTTGAGTCTAGATCAGTCGACGCATCAGACATGAATAAGTAGATTAACAATAGAGAAACCCTTGTGTTGTATAAAAATGCTAATGTATTTTTCTGATATTTAAAGGTCGTAAATGAGCATGTGCCAGTGCAACTGTTAATAGGCTACGGAAGGTATGTTTTGTGTGATCACAATGTTCTACACTTCTACTTTTTTAGGGAATATGCAAAAGATTTGCACGTCATTGCATTAAGAGGGTAGGAAATAGTACACACACTAGGGGGCCTAGTGTTTTGAGTTAAAAAGAAGGCAACGAGAAAAATCCAGAAATAGAGGCACAAATTGAAAAGGTAATGACAGATTTAAAGGAAAATGTATCTGTACTCCTATTACTTTTGAGGGTTAAACCAAGAAGATCAAGTTACATTTATTAACGTGTTTGCTTGTCTGAATTGCATATATCCTTTGCAAATATTTTTTATATAGCTTTTATCCATTGTGATCATCTCTATAGCCTGATTTCTCCATTTTGACTATCTGTTGTTCTTTACAACCTCTGCCCGAGTTCGCTGAAAAGTTTTCAAGATACACGTTCGAATAAGTGATAACAAGACCTCTGAAAGTTCATATGGTATTAACGCTTCATGGGTTTACTTATACAGGAATTTTAAGTAAAAAAGCACTGTCAAAAAGAAGGAATCATGTTGTACAGATAAACCTCGGTAGGAAGTAATAAGAATGACTTCACCTGAGCTTCTCTTCAGGATCACAACCAAGATCAATGTTGCATACTGGGCAGGAATCAATCTCCTCATCATTTATTTTCTCCACAATACACTCCCGACAAACTGTTAAAAAGATGGTCACAAGAGAAACTCCAAAGACAAGCATGCTAGTTTCAGAAAGAGATTTAAGAGAACGGAATTTTACAGGGTCAATACATGAAAACTTCCTTAGCAACAACTGGTAACTAGCAAGTAACAACAGTGCAATAAGAGTATATACTTAGGCTTGTATCGAGATTTGGTGGGCAGCCATGGCTGACAAGTGACAATTGCACTGTACTTATGGTGCAGCAGCATCACTAGGCTTACCTTGCAATCATTCGATTCATATCATGACACATAAACATTTATCACAAAAACGAGACCAACAAATACTTTGATTGATCAAGAACGTGAAACACTGCTTTCCTCCCTATAACTACTTTCCTAATGCAAGACACAACTCCCTCCATGCACTAACAAAAGGCAACAGAAACACATACCGTGCCACTGAATTCCATTCCCAAAACATAGGCTTGAACTACTTTCCTAATGCAGAGTTGCAGACACAACTCCCTCCACATATACTAATAAAAGGCAACACAAACCCATAGCGTGCCACTGAATTCCTATTCCCAATCTCCTAATCAGAAACATCGATGACATAACCAAAAAGACATTACATTTCTTATCACAACCAAGCCAAAATGCCACCACCATCTCCAAGTTCCACACCATTATCAAACCCACAGAAAGCTACTAGAATGCTTCCACATCGCACAGCCCCATACATCCTGCAGTAAGTGCTAATGCTTTACAACATTCTTTTACCCAGCATCACAAGCTTCCAAGAAAACATGCACCAAAAGTTCTTCAGCAGCCTGTTAAAAAACTCGGACCCAACACCACGCCACGAGGATGGCACCGGCGGCCACCGCCGAGAACTGTGCACGAGGAAGGAAGACACGCGTCGAGCGTCTCAGCGGCTGCTCGAACTGCTAGTAGGCTGTGGCGGCGGTGACGGGACCTGGAAGCCAACTGAAAAGGAGAAAGGCCGCAGCTTTGCAGCATTGTCGAGTCGAAAGGATAGGGGGTGGCGGCACCGGAGCAAGCAACGGACCAAGAGCGCGAGAAAAGAAACCACGGAGTCAGTCGGTAGCGGCGGCGCGGGGGGTTCTCCGGAGTAGTTCCACCGCACGCGGTCGCCGGAGGGCAAACTCCTGGCTCCACGATGACAAAGCAGACCCAATCCACGAGAAAGCCCGCAGCTTTGGAGCTCGTACAGATCATGAGCAACCACGGGACACCATGGGATCGTCGAAAACAACCCGAGAGAACACGAGGCGGCATAGCTACGTAGAAGGAATCATCGCCGCCGGCGCGGACCACGAGACGCGCACGCGCAAAGCATGGTGAGCTCGAACAATAACGCCGGCCACGGGAAAGCAAACGCGAGCGCGAGCGCCGCGCGAGCTGGCCGCCGCCGCCAAACCGGCAGGACACGCAACCAGAGCAGCAATCCACGCGAAAGGCGGCGCCTCCGCCGCTCTTATGGGATCAAGAACTCGCATCAAACACCAACCCGATCGCCAGGCCACCGAACGACAGAACACGAAGAATCCGACACCAAAACCAAAGGACGCCAACGCGACGCGACGTGAAGGAGAGGAGCGCTCACGCGCGGCGGAGCAGGAAGACCGAGGCCACGGGCGGCGCACGCGTGCAGACAGGGACAGGCACAGAGAGGGAGCACGAACGAAACGGGAGAGGCAGGTGGGGGAGCGGGAGAGAGAGAGAGAGAGAACTCACATGTATGGAGGCACTCGGCGATGGCGGTGGCCTCACGAAGGAGGCCCTGGCAGAGCGGGCACGTCATGCACGCGGCGAGCACCTCCCGCCGCACGCGCACCGCCCCCCGCGCGGTCCCCATCTCTCCGCGCCCACCACCTCCTCCTCGTCGACCTCCCTCGTCAAAACTCCGGGCAGGGGGGGCGGCGGCTGCGAGAACTCAGGACGACACGGAGTCGGGCGATAGCGGAAAGGGCATTGGACGGCTGGCGAAGGCGCAACGGTGGCGGCGGCGGCGGAGCTCCGGCGACGCGCGGGGTGGGGGGCCTGAGGGGTAAGTCTATTTTATATTGCTGTATTGGTCTGTATAAATAGAGAGGGATGAGGCGATTGCGTGTCGGCGGCGCCGGGTGCGCGTAGCGAGGACCGGAGGCCAGGAGAATTTCCAGCTCCGGGGTATTTTTATACATATACGGATACGGATACGTTCATGTATGTATGCGCGGACGTACGTATGTATGAGTTGTATTCGGAAATTTTCTCTTTTCCATTCTTATTTATGATAGGTTACTTATGGGAAGGAGTCAAGGACGCTCTCTAGAGTAGTCGTATAAATGTGTGCTCTTCGCAGCACAGAATCATTAATAACCTCATTGTTATAACTTATGAAAGACACGTCATTGTTGAAACTTGATAGCAATGTCTGAAAAATTAGTTCCCAAATCTTCGCATCAGTTAGATTATTCGACAGTTGGTGGCTTAATTCCGCTCAACTTGATAACGACCCCAATTTCGGATGAAAAAGAAGGAAGCCTTTTTAGAAAAGAAATTGCAAAAGAAGATCCTATAAACCTAAATTGCTTAACAAGCCACAACAACTTCATCTTTCACGTCTAGAAAAGCTACGATTTTCTCTTTGCAATATAGTAGACGTTACATATATTTTTGGTAGATGTATATGGCATTACTCGACGTCACCTGATAAAAGCAGAAGAAGAAATTTTGGGGCCCGTTGTGAGGAAATCATCGGACCGACTTGCTAGAGAATATTATTACTAACGACGTGACAACCGTTCAGTGCTGCATAATCTTTTCTTGCGGAAGCCTTGTGGCAGCTGCTAGAAAGCAACTTTTCTGGTTACTGTTATTGCAGTAGCTTCTTCCCTTTTAACTCTATAATTGCGATGGGAAACTCGGATTAGGTCTCCTGGCTTATGATAACACTGCCTGAAACATTGGATATCTTAATGATTTTCATAAAACACCTCAAAGTCTTGGGGAAAACAAAACGTCGAGCGCTTTATGCGCAAGTATTTCTTATTGTGTTGAAGAATAAGTGAAATATCTATCTTTACTCATCAGCTTAATTTTTTAACTAAACTAGTTAAGTATATGCAACTCAATTTGAGTTTAAAACTCGATTGACGTAATTAAATAAATACTTGCAGTTTACTTATATTCTACATCTTAGATATGTAGAAACCTATACATAGAAAAAGTGTTGAAGTATAAATGAATTGCTCGTTTTTTCTCATTAAATTAAATTTTTTAAGTGAATAGTTAATAAATATAACCAGATAAACCTAGAGCCGGCTGTAGCCCGGATCCCAACCCATTAACTTCCATTGGTTGTACTGTTCACATGACTTTCATCTAAGCCATCGGCTCAACCCCCAAGCTAGACGCGAGACGCAGCCAAGCCCTTCACCCCAATGTGCCTCCTCCCAACCCAGCTTGCGTCGCGCCCCGCCACCACCAACCCGCCAGAATTCCGGTGTAACGCCCCCGTTTCCAGGAGCGCCAGCAACCCGCAACCGTACAGAAATGAACAGTTGCGGAGTACCGTACAACGATGATAACACAACAGAACGGGCTTACACACCAAAGAGCCAGATTATATTTACACATAATGCACATCGACTAGATTTTGGCACAGTGGTGGCAAGCCCAAATATATTTACAACACAAAAGTCCCAATAACGCGCATGACTGCGACTAGGTCTAAAACCACACATCCTCTGCACAGACTTGAACATCAGAGCCTTCTTTGACGAACTGTACATTGCAATCCTGGACAGTCTCTGGAGTTGATTTGCAAGCAGTGAGTACAACCGTACCCAGCAAGTTACAAGGGTAAACCCTAGATTATTACATGCATGGATTTAACAAGGAATGGAGTAACAGGTTCTATTATTTTCTGTGGATGCAGTTTTATTTATAAACAATCTTCAAAGCAGTAAAACATTACTAATAATTAAAAGATGGGGTCTCAAACATTAACTTCTTCACTTAACACAATTTAAAATATCCGAAAGCTACTTATGCCTTGCTACTAAATTCACCCATCAAACATAGCTTTATTGACCGAGAGCACGGCATATTTGAATACTATTTATTTTCACTCTGCATAGCTGCTCAGTTTTACCCACAAGATTTTTCAAATTCACAATGTCAAGCTATAGACACACGCCATCTGGTGTGCGACTGAAATGAGAAATCAAGATCTCTCACTGCTCATCTTATTATTTAGTTCCCACCCGATAGGTTTAGTCCTTCGACCAAACTGGGTATCCACGGGCCAATGCGGAACACTACCGCTCAAGTCCGTGAGGGCCTACCATTGTGTGTACGACGAATACTCGCCCATAACACACCTGTACTCCTGTGGGAGGTTCAAATAAAATGAGTAGTTATTGGACCCAGATCGACGAATCAATACTTGTGGTTGAGCGGTTACTGTGCTCTATACTCAGTATAAGGGTCTCGTCCTTACATTTACACTTGAGACTGTCAACCACAACCGGTCACCAATACACGAGCTTTGTATCGGTACCTGCCTGCTGCACCCTCCGTCCTAGCGTAGGGTCGTGGACTCATCCGCTACAGGGCACTCCACATCTTCCGCCCTACCCTAGTTCACGTTTAAACCACTTTTACCAGCGAACTACCAGTTCAAATGATAGCTCAACATTTTATGTGGGATATTGCAATGTTTATTTATACCGTAATTAAATACTACTAAATGTGTCAAGGTGAAAGTAGCCTTAAAAGTAAACAGAGCATTTGCATGGTGGTAGAAAATAACTAGAAAGTAACATGTCATTCTAAGCATTTATTTTAATCAAAATAGCCTGAACAATTACATACATGCAAATACATTACATAAAATAAAGTAGAATGACATGGGTTCAAAATGGTCAAAAACATGCAACTTGCCTTGTGGATCGACGACTTCAACGAGATTGTAGACTGTCGACGGCTGCTCCAGACCTTGAACTGACGCCTCGGACTCGTCGGGAGCTAATGCAAAAACACCAAAAATAAATATCAATCCGTACTCATGTCTACATAAGCTAGGAAAAATAAAATAAAATTCTATGAAAAAGAAATAAAATACAAAAATATGCAAATGGGTTGGGAACAATGAAACAATTCAAAAGAATATATATTTGCTGATTTTTGGAGTTTGGAAAATGGAAAAGGGGACTATGCCGGCAAAGCTACAGTGCGGCACAGCGCCGGCCCCGCCCAGGTCGTAGCACAGGAGCGCGCACGCGTGCGCTGAGCGATATGAACCGGCTGATGGGTCATCGGCCCATCAACGCGCGTGAGCGACCGCAAGGCCGAGCGAGCGCTAGGAGCGAGCGCACGGGAGCGGAGCCGTCGGATTTCACGCGAGCGGCCTGGATGTGTCCACGTCGACTCGAGGGGGTCTTCGTCTACCTCCGGTCGGTCATCGCGACGAGAAATAGGGCACCACCCCCCATTCCCGATTCGACCTCGTCCGTGACTTTTAATGGCCATGACCGGTACCGGCGGATTCAGTGAGATGAGGGGGCTCCATTTTTGGGGTCAGATCGACGAGAGAGTTTAAGGTGGGGGTCGCGGTCAAGAGGGAAGGCGGCGATTGACCGGATGGTTTGCGGCCGACATGGAAATGCTCAAGCTCGATCAGTTCCGATTTAACCATCCTTGGGTGTTTGGTTTTAAAGGGCTGAGGTTGGATTTCCTCGAGGGAGGCTCAAACGAGCTGCCCACGGGGAGGTGGCGGCGGTCAGAGAGGGAGCACGATGACAGACCAGGAGAGGAATGCTATTGAGAAATTGGGTTGTGAATTATGAATGTGGTGCTGCGGTGGTGGTTTGGGAAGTAGGAATCGAATTTCAATTAGCTAGAGTAGTAGATCGGGTTGGCGACTCACCGGAACCAGGGGACGGCGGTGACGGCACTGGAGACGGGGAGAAAGCAATCAACCGGTTCGGGGAGGATGTTGGGAGTGTCGTGAGGCTTACAGCAACAGGAATTGGGATTTAAAGGTCGGGAGAGGCGGTTTTCACTATGGAGCGGAGCAGGAGACGTCGGCGCGTGGAAAGGAGGGAGCCAGGAGCTTCGCCAAGGGGGTGAGCACCGCAGGAGGTTTGGTCTACGGCCTCTGCAAGAGTTGATGGAGGAAAGACAGCACGGGTACGGTGGATGAACACGCGGACGGCTTGCTTCGCTTGGGCGCACGACGGAGCGCCGCTCTGTCGATTTTTGGCGCGCAAGGCGAGGAGGGCAGCTGGGGTGGTTGGGCAGCAGCCCCTGGAGGGTAGGACCGGTGGCAGAGGAGGTTTGACCAAGGTGGGAAAGTAACCGAAGTTGCGGCACCGCAAATCAGCGAGAGGAGGCGGGGACGCGTGCGCGCGAAGCAGCGGACGTGAGAGATCGCGCCAACGCTAAGGGAAGAAGGGAAGGGCTGCACGTATCTCAAAGCAAGAATCAAGGGTTGGGGTTGGTTGAAGGGATTCAAACAGAAATCCAATAAAGCAAATTCAAAATTTTGAATTTTTAGGTTGTTTCATCCGGCTCCTGCTCCGACAAGGCGGCAACGCCCTCCGCCTCCCGCTCCGGCGCTCCGCCCCTGCTCTGGGTCCTGGCCGTAGGCTCCGACCTCGCTGCCTCAGTCCTCCGCCCCTCCGGGATCCGGGTTGTCGGTTGCAGAGGGTCTGAACCTCTGGCCCCCAGGCCCCAGCGACCGCCGCCCTTCGCCTCCGTCCATCGGCTGACCGGCCTTCGGTCTCCTGGCTGCCGCCCTCCGACCGCCAGCAACTGGCGTCGGTGCCTATGCCTCCCTCTCCGTGGGACAGCGCCGCCGGTGCTTCAGTGCTTGCCTTATCCCTTGGTAATCCGAGTGGTTCTGGCGCCCAAACTGAAGGTATTGGGGGCTACCTATGTGACCGCATCTCCACATTTGAGCTTGGAATCTTGGTTTTCAAGGTAGCTACAGCCACATCCGTTCTACTCATTTCCTTGACTTCACATGCTCTCGCTCACTCTTGCACTTCATCATGTTCCATTCTTATTTCAGAAAATGGTGCCTGTTAGCTTGTCTGCTGTAGTGCATACTGTGAAGATTTTAGCCCTCGTTGCTGCCTCTAATATTGACCTTGATGTTGTTACCAAGTTCTTAAACGCTTTCCATGTGTGGAGAAGTTATACATTCAGGTGACAGCATCTTCTTTGATAGTTTTTATTGATCAATTACTCATTTTGTTCTCATACTATACTGTGCCATCAGTCTCATGTTGAAGCTCAGTTGAAATTGTGTTTGTTTCCCTCAGTCATATTCTCAAGGGAAAAATGTGCAGCGTTATGATCCACTCGAGTGCCTTGATCTACATTTCAAGAAGGTGGTGTTACTAAATTATAAGGGGAAGAAGACAGATGTAAACTTCATCAAGTTCTTTGTCTCAAATACTAGAACTTATGAAGTTTATAGCCCGCCGCAAAAAAAAATGTGATGCAAAATGGCTTGCTAATCAACACGAGAAGCTACAGCTGGAGGACAGAGCTTCTCGAGGTGCTCAATTTGATTTTGAAGCTGATTA
Organism: Melocanna baccifera; assembly: GCA_036346265.1. Lineage (NCBI taxonomy): Eukaryota > Viridiplantae > Streptophyta > Magnoliopsida > Poales > Poaceae > Melocanna > Melocanna baccifera. Next base: position 38,090,072 of record CM070682.1, read on the forward strand.
CCATTGGGTTAGTCTGGTGCACATCAAGCACATCCATGATTTGGCTATGGATGATCCCTTTGATAAATTGCTATGTAGATGCCATGGTGATGGCTTCCTTTGAGAGGAGATACCCTAGATTGGCCTCATTGATTTGATTTTGAAGCTGATGATCAGCTGTGTACTTTGGAACACGTCAAGCACATCCAGGATTTGGCCACAGCTGACACCCTTTATAAATTGTTATATTGATGCTATGTTGATGGTAGCTCGTTCTTTCTAACCTTTTGTTATAAGGTTATTTATCTAATCTAATCTTTTGTTTTTTTTTTCGCTTTGCCTTTTTGTTTAAATCTGATTATATCCGTATGTTTTCTATAGCAGGACAACGAATTAACATTACTTCCAGTGTCTCATTGCCTTCCAATGCAGTACCCCTGGACTTTCAAAAGGCATTTTGGTTGAGGTTAGCTTATTGTGATTACTCAGTGCATCATTGGTATACCTTTTAAATTGCTTTCTTAATGCTAAGTTGCTTAGCTCATGTTCTGGTAGTACTTATGTACTTTTGCTACCATGTAGTTTAATTGCATCCTATTGATGTTTCTACTCTGTCATAAGTTAGTCCCCTCTTGCTCAATTTTTGGGTCCGCATCTGCAACGCTACATTTTGGCTTTTGCTGGCCACATTGATCCACACTGAAACTAAGGGGCCCATGGCAGTGGCTCAGTGGCAGTCACCTGATTCTGCTCCTCACTGTTTGACAGTTGCAGGGAACAGTCGAGCAGAATCAAAACCAAGTGATCCAATTAAGGCTTTAGTCTCAATGGTCACGTTGGATGCAAACAGTGTATGGCTAAACACGCCTGAATCTCGCGGGTCCTTACTTGTAGAGACATGTTTGTATTGCTCGCGTTTTAAAAGGAGGATTCTTCGATCGATCGTGCCTAATTTGTGTGCATATATACCTAGCCGACTGGCCCTACGCGCTATACTTGTACTCATTCCCTTTTGGAAGCTGACATTTTGTTTGGTGTACCAGTCAGCATGGTTTCCTCTTGCCGTTTGGCAGCAGCGAAAGGGCGAAAGGGGAAGCTTATGGAGGTGGTGTCAAAGCCCCAGCCTCGGCCTCGGCCTCGGCAGAGTGGAGTAGCAGCGCGCGTTTGGTCTGCTGTTAAATCAGTCCGGAAAGATGCTGATCGTGCTGTGCGCGTCCCGTCCGCTGTACTTCTTGTGCGGCTAAGCAGATGTGCTCTTCAAACAGCTCGGTTTGTGGCATTCGTGGTGTCGCGCTAGGCTGTGCGCGGCTAAGCAAAGCTAGGGAGATCGAGTCGGCCAGGGCCCGGCTAGCGGTGGACGTCGCTCTCGGCGGCATGCGCGACGGCTCGATCAGCTGGCCGCGTGCAGCCCGGATGGCGCAGGCACCGGCGAGATAGCGGCCGCGGCATGCAGGGGCGCAGCGCGCGCCCGCCCGTAGGAGCAATTAACTACATACTATATATCCATCCCCATACAGCCGGGCAAAATCTTACCGTCAGGAAGTAGTACGCACGACTAATTAACACCGGGCGGTAGTAATGCCAGCACTAGCTACTTAAAGCAGGGCTAGCTAGCTGGCAGCAGTAGAGCGGTGCCAAGGGCGGCCAGTTCCGTCGACCTGGACGAGGCGGGGAATGGCGGGGCGGCGGTGGAGCGCGTGCGGGAGGGCGGCGGCCCGTACGATCTCATCGTCACGGCGGACAAGCAGATGTCGGTCGTGGACGGCCACGAGGTACGTGTTACGAACGTACGCCTGACACTTGGCGTGCATTTGTGTATATATTTGTCAGGCTCACAAGTCGTAGCACCGACGACATGCAGGCGACGAGGCAGATTCGGTCCACGGGATGGGAGTGACCGCGCCGATCGTCGCCGTGTCGAGCGACAGCCTCCCGTCGGACGTCGAGGCGTTCGTCAAGGCCGGTGCTGACGATTTTCACGCCCAAGGTGAGCAAACCAACCATATATATATATGCTGTCCTTGCAGGCAGGCAGGGTATAGATCAACATGTAACCTCGACTTCCTGATGCATGCATGCAGCCACTGTCCAAGGAGAAGATGGCCGCATCCTTGCCAAATTCGGGCTTGCTTAGCGACCTATAGTAGCTTGGTTCAGGGTGCAAATACGCATGCTTCCTGCAGATGTCGGCGACGACGAGGAGTTCTAGGTGCAATGTAGGAGCATCTCGTGTTCTCAGCCCTTCTCTCTCCTCCTCGCTTCTCACAACATGGTTATCTGGATTTGTACTCTGGGCAATGATCTGGTGGCCTTGTAAATTTGCAAGCCGGATTTTGTCTTCTTTAGTCTCTGGGCCTTGTGGCTTACTGTATCTCTTGAGCTTCTTGTTCGCAAAATAAATGGGATAGATGACTTTGATTTCTCCCTTTTTCTTTTGAAGGGAATTTCTTTTTTTTTTGGTGCGTGTGATTAAGATTTACTTATGAAACGTATTATCATAATTGATTTCCTTATGGAATAATTAGCCGGATATAATTAATTTCGCTCTTGAAAAAGGTCAGATTAGTCATGAAATAATGACAACAGAAGTATATTCCCTTGAAAAGTCAGATGTGTGTACATTGTGCAGAGTTGACAGTAGTTAACTGTTGGAGACCGTAGTGTAATCTTAATTCTTAACTGAACCTATTATTTTGAGATCAACGTAACTTAGCTAATATATGCAGTCTTCTCTGTGAAAGTATTCAAATTAATTAGAACCATGTATTATTTTATTGTGTATGCTCTTTCACGTTTTCCTCGCTTTACCCTAGTATTTCGTTAGGAATTGCTCATCTTTTTTACTTCTCTCCTGTATGTGTCAGAAAAGGGGAAATCTGGGAACACGTGCTACTGCACCTTTTTAAAAGTTGCCCGGGTCAATGTAATCTTCCCTGACATCAATATTCTAAGGCATGGGATCATGTGAAAACAGTCCATGATGTCAGCGTGTCAATGTCTCACAACCTGGTAACAAATAGAAGAGGCAACAACCGTATATCTCTTTTTAATTTCTATTTTTTCTATTTATTGTTCTTTTTCATCCCCAATTTTATACTAATGAATTTGGTACAAGAGATGAATCATCCGTAAAATTGATGCTCTAGCTCAAATTTACAGGTGAGGGAAGTAAGTAATGCGGTTATTCCAGCTATTCAGGACCCAACGAGACCCTTGTGCCGAGCATAAGCAACAATGGAGACGAACACGAAGGCACAAAATAGCCCTGATACAAGAACCACCTGCCACAGAAGGAACACAAGTTATAGCTGAGTGAGACATTGTCATAATAATTCATAAACCATCAATCACTGTATAAGGCGTGCTATAGTTAAGTGTTGTCATTTACCCATTTAAAGACGTATCCATGGTTGTCATTCCAGGTGTATGGTATGTTCATACCGAAGATTCCAGCAACCAATGAGTAAAGCGAAAGGCAGACGGTCCCAGAACTCAAGAATAGCTCTAGCTGCAGGAAGCAAAGGAAAATTATACTAGTTACTTTACCAGAATGCCAAGCATGCAGTGAATGAATATTAAAAACTAGAATATTTCCGTGCAATATGACCATTGTGGCCATTAAGAACTAGTATGACACAGTCATCTATACCGGTGGCAAACAAATTTGTCAAACCTTGATTAGAATATGGGGGTGCCCATTAAGCGTTTGTTCATGAGATGTTGTCTAAAATCATTTTCTATTTCTGAAGTATTTGCATCTTTAGCAAAAAGAACCACGAGGTATTGTGCTTTGGAAATTACCTGAATTAACTGATTACGGTGGTTGTCAAGCTGCACAGAAAAAAATTAGTTAGTGCTGGAATAGTTAAAAGATCCGCATTCAGTACACATCCTCATGAGAGGGAAATATTACCTGGATATTAATGTAATCTTCCGTGTCATCAATGTACTCTCTCAGCTGAAAAGGTGTTGCAGACAAATACAACGTCAACAAAGGGCTAAAGCCACCCTAAAAAAACGAAGGGCTAAAGCCAACAAGAGGGTTTTGATGACTAGCCCATTATGATATTGTAAAGTTGACTTAACTTCCCCAACTTACCGTTGTCAATTTGTTTAACGTGCCATCAATTTGCATGAAGTATGCCTGCAAATTTAAGAAACTCAGTACTCATCCAAAGATAGCGGTAAGTAGTAGTTTTTCAGGTAAATGAGCAAATAAGACCTCAAGCAACATTTCTAGCTCTTCCACATCATTCTCATTTCCATGTATAGTTGCTGCGCTGGCTCTGCTCGCTCTTGATATTTTTGAACCAATAGTTGGGGATGCCGGGAACCAATTGGGTCCACCAGAACCACTAACAGGGGACAATGCCCCAGCAAACTTTCTAGACAAGTAAAGATCAGCCATGTCATCGTCATCATCCAATAATTGTTCAAGCTCGTCTCTCACCTGGCAATTAGAGCACATTTTGTTATACACTAGAAAAACGACATTAGTCTATCAATACACACAAAAATACTGATATATTCCAGACCAAAAATAACACAAACAGAAGACTCATCCATGAGAATGCATGGGGCTACAGGCAAATGATTAATTAATATACAGCTGCAATTGTGAAGAACTTATTCTAGGACAAGTTCAAAAAATTCCCCTGGATTGTACTAGTGCTTCTACAAAAGCTACGTTGCAGGAAGGCAGGTAATTCAATTCCATCAAGCGCTTCAACGTACACAAAAGGCAGAAGACAAGGAATACCTTTAACAGCTAAGATAATGTTCCAACCAAGTATACAAGAGAATAAATGGAAAGACGTAGTTTAAGTGCTGATTTACACCAAATAAAAGAAAGGAAGAACTCTGCATTGTCAAATATAGACATAACATATAATATTACCCAAGGTTATCAAGTCGACAAGTCGACAATACCCTGCTAATGACCGACTAGTCGACTAGTCAGCCGACTAGTCGCTGATTAGTCGATAGGTACTGTTTGTATTAGTTATATGAATATGTATATACAGATAAAAACTTTATTGCAATTTCAAAAAAGAAGAGGGCTAAACTGCAAAATGAACATCCTCATAACCCCCCTCACTCCCCCACTGCCTCAGCAGATTACTCCCCCACTGCCTCGCTCCCTCTCTCATCCGAGCACCACCCCCCACTCTCGGCTCTCTCCTCCCACCATCGCCCCCCACTCTCGCCCACTTCCTCCAGCAGCCACCCCCTACTGCCTCGCCTCCACCCTTTCCGGACGCCACACCTCCCCCGGACGACCGCGCCTCCACCCGGACGCCGCCGCCTCCCCCGGACGTTGTCACCTTGTCTCCACCAGTTCACCGCCGCCTCCACAGGGCCGTCGCCGCCTCCATCGCGGATCCGGGCTCCCCGTCTCCACCCGGACGCCTCCGCCGCCGCTGACATCGCCCCAGCCCAGATCCGGCCTCCTCGCGCCGAATCGAAGCTCCCCGCCACCGGATCCATCTAGATCCGGTCGACTGCCGCCGCCGCCGACGTCACCCTAGCCCAGATCCGGCCTCCTCGCGCCGGATCGGAGCTCCCCGCCACCGGATCCATCTAGATCCGGTCGGCCGCCGCCGCCTTCCCCCCAGGCTCGCCTCCCGCCTCCCCAAGGCGCCCGACTTGCTGTCGCTTGGTCGACTAGTCAACGGGCAAGTCGATGACTAGTCGACCAGGCGCCCGACTTGCCGGCGCAAGTCGAGTCGCCGACGCAAGTCGTTACCAAGCCACCGACTTGTCGACTAGTCGACGACTTAATAACCATGATATTACCATTGCTCTTCCAGATGATTAAGGTTGCTTACTTATGTCCTTAAAATAATCATTTGGGTCCATTATAAATCATATGCCATGTTGTGATGGTGTGTACTATGATGAACCAGAAAACAGAAAAATCATGGCACTGCCCATCAGAACTATAATATCTTACAGTTACATGGCTCACAATCAGTGAACAGCACAAATGTTCAACATTTGAAAGAAAATTTACAGATAAGTTACGGTGCAATGAAGTGCTAGATAGCAAACCAACTGAAACATGACACAGGAAATAAGACCTTCTGAACCCTTGCAGTTAATCTCGTCATACCACTTTTTAACTTTCTCACCCTATCCAAGTTCCGGCTGCTAATCTGTGGTGTCAATAGTAACTCAATTTAATAAGGATAAAATACAAGAAAACTCAAAATGAACCTTTCATGCAACTGATGTATCAAGAGAATGTAACAAGAATTTAGAAAGCTCTTAGCCTAACGTGCTTTAATGGGTATATGGGAATTTGATAGGCATATGAAATTATGAAGTTGCTAAGGAGATAACTGTGCAGATGTGTCATACTATTCCTCAATGCAATTTTAACTCATCATATGGTTCCTCTTGCAACTTTAGCTACTACAGTGTTATGTTTGGTGGTGAACGAAAATCAATCATGCTGTGTTAAGAATAAGCTACATGACTATGCTGCCAGAATCAGGAATAATATGACTAACATTTCAGAGTAGAATGCACTCCCTTCAGCAATAAACTGCAAGGTATTGTAATATCTTAACCTTATTTGCAAACCATCACATAAATACAACTGGCACTAAACGGATGCTGAAACATATATGTCCAAGAGTGACATAGAAGAGAACCAAGGTAACTACTGTGTCATGTATTTTCTTTCATACTGCACAACAATTCCTACCGAACAATGCTAGCACTCCGTACACATTTGATCGATGTAATGAAATTCAATAGTTTGTAACAGAAGCAAAAGATGATGTTACCTATCCAGTATCCACATATGTATTTTATTTCACTTCTGAAACTAAGGTGAAGTATCGTATTTCCGCATTTTGCAATTAACACATCATATTGAGTGTTGTTTCAAATAAATCACATACATCGTGTTTCTAGGAGAGTAGGAGGAGCTAATCAAGTTCATACTAAGGTAATACAGTACATTAAGCATATGTTCATTTACCTTGGATGTCAATTCATCCAAAGCTGGGTAAGCATCGGTCTCTAGCTCAGTAGTGCGTGCATCAAGAAAACTGCAGATTGCTTCCAATGTAACCTCCAGTGCACGGAACTCAAAGGGAGATTCTGGTGTTCATGAAATCATATTGCAGGAAATGAACAAATTGTGTAAAATTACCATGGGCATGCATTGAGAAAAATAGCAAACTTCAAAACGGGTAGGTTTTATTAATATACCAACTGGCATCAATCAATTGGATAGATAGAATGTTTCCAAGTCGACTTGATCTAAGGGCATCAAGATATAGTTGTAAAATGGCACATCAATCATTGCATATATTACATAGATAGACCAACTGGGGAAAAAACAGTAGCATTGCTGTAAAGGATCAGAAAGGCCTCATATAGATTAATTATTGATCTCAAGGTTCTTGGTTTATGTGACTGTCACCATGTATTTAATCAGTCATGGGTCCAATGGTAACCTATAAATATGTCTCTGTGCTCCGGTCAACCTTAAAAGGTCCATCCTTATTAAAAACAAAGGGATAGCCACATATCTCTACTGAATCAATATCGGAATATCTCAAATTTCTCTCATTTATTCCAAATTCTCAGTGAAAGTCAAATGGGCACAATATAGCGTGCCATACGACATAATTTGCCTGGTTCAAGAAGAATCAGATAAGCATCACGATAAAATAGTTAGGTGCCATGAGTGTATACTTTGGACCTTTCTACTTGGAGTAGTAGGTTGTATTTTTGCCAAAAGAATGTCCAACTGACAATGAAATAGACTAAAAAAGAAAACAACAGAATGGTGTGGCCAACTGGCCATATCCCAATCACAAGTTTTACATCCATTGCTTCCTTGTATACTTTTGCATTTCTTCCAAACATTTTGTCCCTTGTTTGTTCCAATTCATGGGGATCAAAGGGAAATTGGCATACCACTATCTAGGAACAAATATCAAAAAAGCTACTACAATCAACATTACACAGATAGAGAAGCATGTTTCCGACATCAGCAATTCACAAAGAATGGTGAGCCAAACTTACCATCTTCTTCAGCACCTTCCACATCATGCTGGCCACTTAAGTTCTCCTTTCCATCATGCTGAGTGGCACTTGAAGGTTCTAAGCGCCTCCGGAGCTCCTCTACTACTGGAATTACATTCTCATCCGAAGGATCCCTAAGCAAAACCTAAGCCCAGAAAAAAACAGTTATTGTGAGTTATCACCAGCATTAATTGACAACTAAGAAAAGGATATTTAAGATCCTCTCAGTTCTATCAAATAAACTAAGGCCCCAGGGTTATATAGCAAACTGATTTGAGGACTTGTACATAGTGTTTATTTTAGAATTCTATTTAATCTCGAAACGACAGAAGCCATCCAATTCAGCTTTTGCATATTTTCCCCTTTTCAGCATCCCGCAACTCCTAGAAATTACGAAGATACCTCCAAATTTGTGCCAGAACAGTATAAAACGCCCCAATCTCCTGCTAACGATTTCAAAATTATGGATTTGACAGCTAATCACTGAAGTCAGAGTAAGTGAAATTGTGCATACAATCCCCAGAAAATTCGTGAAACTACACTAGATTACGAGAACGAATGAATTGAAACCTCCTAACATGACAAACAACCAACAGGAAATATAAGCAGTAGAGATCACCTCTTCAGCAGTAATGATCGCCTTTATATGCTACTCGATCCACCGACGAAAACCCCAGCAAAAGAACACGAAAGTCGTTAGAAATCACCACGAGAAATCCCTAAAAATATAAAAAAAATATACTGTTTTTAGATAAAGCAGCTGGCAGCTGTATCAGGTCATCAGCTCCCTTGATCCATGAAAGCAAAACGCCACAACCCATCAGAAACATGTTAAAATCGTCAAAAGGAAAGCCCACGATTCTGGAAACAGTCAAGTGAGCATGTCTAAAACAATCTGACTTTATACGCTGCGGCATCCTAACCATAAATCAGCGCGTAATCCTCGAAGAAAACCCTCAAAAACTATGCGCATATTATATTATTTCCGGAATTCGTTTGCATAAACCGTTCCATAATTCCTTCCCATCCCATCCACCAGAAACCCAGGGGAAAAAGGCGTCATAATTCACCACATAACCCCCAAAGAATTGGCGAGGCGGAGGTGGGCACGGGAGCGCACCTCGAGATTGAGGACGATGGCGCGCTCGCGCCCGAGGATGGTGGAGGGGTAAGAGAGCAGAGGGTCGAGGATGCGGAGGTCGCGCGCGTTGATGTCGACGCGGTGCATGATGGCGTACTTGTCCGCGTCCAGCACCCGCTCCTCCCCCGCCGCGTCCAACAGGATCCAGCTCCGCGACACCCCCCGCTTCTTCCCCGCCGCAGCGGCATCCCCGACCGCCGCCGCCATCTCCTCCGCGCCCGCGAATCCACCGGCAGCTCTCACATCTCCAGCGCGGCCAGCCCCCGCCTCCGCCGCCGCCACCCACGTGGATGGTGGATGGCTCTTCCTCCTTTCCCTTTTTATTACTACGGCCGCGAGCAGAGGAAAAGGAAGAGAGGAGAGACGCGTCGTCTCGTACTCTCGTGCGTGCGGGCGCTGCGTATGATATGGTGGGTGGTGGATATACGAGTCCGAGTAGGAGACACGGAGCCAGGCGCGGGGTTTGTTACCGGCGGAAGCGGCGTTTTCGTTGTAAAAGGGAAATGCCTCGTGCATTCTCTCCCATGACTGACTGATTTTGACAAGAACGATTTTGGGTCCAACTAGTTCCATGGAGGCTTCCCATCAAACGTTTCGGACCATCATTGGTTAACAAACTTTGCAATATTTATAACCAATACAAAAAGCAAAATGTATAATAACAGTAACAGAAAAAAAACTTCTTAGCAAAAAGAAATTGAATTAGTTATAAATATAGAACTTAGCTAAGTGCTAAAATAAGACCATAAATTGTAAATAACAAATTTATGACTTTATGATATTGCAATATTTGAAAATAATAGTGGCAAAATTTGAAAATAACAGTGGCAACATTTTTAAATTGCTCGTGCAACAATTTGAACAAATATTTTGTAACAAATTGAGAATCACATTCTCTACTTCAACAAAAAAAATTTGATCGTGTTCGACAAAAAAAACACAACCTACTATAACAAAAACAACTCAAATACAACTTTCTTTAGAGGATGCATCACAAACAAAACAAATACATGATGTTATATATGATTCAACATTCTAGATCTTTATATGCAGCAATTAATAACAGTGTTTTGCAGTAAATGGAACATTTGACATAAAATAGAACCCAATAAGACATCAGCAAAGAAAGCTACAGGAAGAGAAATCGATGCAAGTCAGTAGAATTTCATCAGACATTCCAACGCTTGGCCCTCCTCCACGTCTCTCGCCGCCAAGTCGACCATCCGGCCGAGCGTCTCCAGCCAGGAGAAGGCGTCAGCTGCGGCTTCGAACTCCTCCATTGTGCGCTCGTCGAATCTCCAGCGCAGCGTATTCACCTGGTGCCGGGGCATGGCGAGCACGTCCTTCGCCTGGTCCATGCAGACGTCGAAGAAAGCCAGCCACACGCAACCCCACCGTACGGAACCTCTCGACTTCCTCTCGCAGCATTCTTTTCTACTTTCTATCCATCCATTGGTTTGGTTGGTTGATTGGTTTCGAGATGTCGTGGGCTCGTGGCTACCTTGAGGTTTTCACGAGGCTGATGTAGAGTATGAGGGTGTCTGTATGGCTCTAACTCCTGATAGTCAGCTCCAGCTCTTATATTTTTATTGCATCCACTCATTTGAGTATCTGGAGTAGGGTTGTGCATTTTTCAACCGAACCGAAAAAACTGGACTGAAAAAATCGAATCGAACCGTCAACTCGGTTTGACCGGTTTTCGGTATTCGGTTCGGTTATTAGATTTTAGGGTTTTTTGTGTTCGGTTTTTTCGGGAAAAACGGCTAAAAATCGAATATACCGAACTAAGTACTGTTTAAGTGTTTATCTGGTAGAGGTCACAGTTCTATTAATAGGCAGCACCATCCATGACCATTCGCAGGCCCCGCTCGGCTGCTCCTCCAGCCAATTCCATCCCCCGTTCGGCCCAGTGGCCCACAGGCCACAGGCCCAACGCCTAGGACGTGACCAGCAAGAGCATCCGTCCAGATTGATAGCCGAACTGGAGCTTCACTGTGTATGCGTGGACGCGTGGTGCAGCTTGGCTGCTTCTGCTTGCTTACTGCCGCAGTTTAAAACTACTATGCTAATTACGATATGCTGGAGTTGGGGCTGCCATTCGCCAAAGAGTTTTGGTGCTAGAGCCGATAAAGAACAACAAGCAGGCTATAAGCCTATAATGTCGAGTTGGACAAAGAACAACAACGCAGCAGCGATCGTGCGTCTGCGTGCATGACTGCTTCTGTTTGCTTGGTTCACTTACTTTGTAGTTTTTACTTTGTTACTTTGTGTCTTTGTTATCGCTTCGTCTCATATCATTCGTAATTCGTGTCAACTGTGGTAAATATGGTAATTACCGACACCACGCTGAATAAAATTGGGATTTGCCGATACCAAACCGCACTTCTAAAAAACCGTATATTACCTAAATACGAATACCGTATTTACCGTATTTACTGTACAAACCGAACCGATTAAACCAAAAAAACCGAACGCACAACCCTAATTTAGAGCTCCAAGAATCCAAATTTCCAGAGTTACCCCATTTGACATGGCTCCACCTGCTCCAAACAATAAGCTAAGAGTAGGAGCCATGCCAAAACACCTCTTTAGGTACAACTAGTGAACGTACGTCGACTCAAAGCTTGAGATCAACATCTCTGCAGAGCATAGATTCCACAGACGAGATAATTCAACCACGTTCAACGTGAACGCTAGCCACCGAAAGACCTACAAGGAAATCTCCAATTAATTGATATTGGCACAAGAACTAAGAGATATTGGTATTAGCTTTTAATTTGTTAATAGTTTTTTGCTACGGCTTATATTTTTAGCTAAAAATAAATAGTAGTTGCTGAAAAAGTGGTTTTTAGAAGGAAGAGATGTATACACAAGACGAGAGCGAGAGGAATAGGGTATGTGATGCATCCGTGACCTCTTTCTTATCCTCAGAGCAGAGGAGTGTAGAAGCCGCTTCAAGAAATCAGATGTTTATATTAGGCCTGTTCTTTTTTATTTTGGTTTATGGTTTTTGGACCGTTCGTGAAAGAGTACAGACTAACAGAAACTCGTGTGCGATTTTGGTCGATATAAATGAAGTCGCTATAGTGTACACTACAATAAATTTATAGATTCTGACTTAAAAAGATACTCGTTTAAAAAACTAATTACTATAGAAAAACTAAAAAATAACTTTTAAAAATTAAAAAGAAGAGGCCAATTGGAAGAAGTACCGAAATTTGCTTAAGATCCTAACCCCTTCTCTATATTTTGCTTAAGTAATCACAAAAACATGTGTGGCTTGTAGAACCCACAGTTCAATAGATAGCTCCAGCACTGCCACTCGTCAGATCCCATGCACCTGTTCAATACCCATCAGCATGTCACATTACATTTGTACTACGTCTGCATCAACATCAACAGAGAAATTCACTGGGTGAAAATTTATTTAGCAAGGGAATGTATATCCCTGGAGAAAAGTGCACAGCGATTGCCATGATGTGTGCTTGGTCCTGCTGTGTAGAAGCATCGCTACCTCTTTAGCAGGTGCCGCGATTTGACGGCTCGATCAACATCGCTAATTAAGCTACTCAATAGAATTTCCATGAAGTTGAAAACTGACAAGCGCCTTATCCGGCTACAATTGATGCCGGTCGCGCTGTGGAACATTTGCTGACGAACTGCCAAGGCTGAATCCAATGTTCTGTTACTTCTATGGCTCCGCTCGTTTTGATTATGGTTTTTACTTTTTGTTTTTATTTAACTATTTTTTAATATCATTTTTTTTCTAATTTTTAGAGTTTATTTATCTTTTTTTCCGTATTCCTTTGTATTATTCGTGATGAGCTAACTTGTTTTTCCTATTTTTAATTTTTTTAAAAAAATTTAATTACGCTAAATAAGCTACCTCAATTATAGTAAAAATAAATCAGCTACAGTAAAAAGCTGTAAGCCATCGTCATTTTGACCGCCCTCTATAATAGTTAATTTAAACGCTACAATATCCTATGGTACTCGCCATAGTGCCGGAAAAATCTTACGTGTTGGCGTGTTGATTTCCAATCCAACGAACAATGGAGCTAGCTCGGGGCATGTTATAAACAATAGCCACATAATTGATATTAGGGTTAAGATTATCGGTTTCGAAATTTTACCAGAGGGGTCGGTAAGGCCGATTCGGCCGATTTTCGGTTTTTGCGGTGAATTTCGGACCGAAAAATTCAAATAAAATTTGAAATTCAAATGTAAACCGCCCAATAATCGTCGATAATCGGCCAAAATTTGTAGAAAAAATCGGGCAAAATAATTGGCCGGAAAGTCGAACAAAGGATGCAGAAATATCAAACATTCTCAAGATTGTCTGGGAAGTGTGAAAGGGATCCACACATGCATCTGTTATTAGCCTATTGCAGGAATCAGCATGACCATTAATAAAGCTTCCCATGTTTACAATCTGGTCCCAGATCAGCAGCAAAGAGTGTTCCCCATTTTCACCGATCATTATTCAGCAGCAAGCAACCACTTAACCTACAAGCTTTTAGAGGATGTCATTATTCAGCCCTTCGCCCAATCTGTCAAAGCACTCCATTGTAAAGTTTAGTTGATTTGATTGCTATATTTGAACTAAGGCATTAACAGGAAAAAATGTTTTGTTGGCTTGTTGCATACCTATTCCTGCTGGATAAAGATCATACAGTAATTGATAGGCCATCTTCCCCATAGAAAAACATGCAATGCAGCAATCTCATCTTTCAGTCAAGCAGTTGGGCAAACTTCAGGCCGATGCAAAATTTCTTCAATTCCAGGCTCCCAAATGCCACTACTTGTCCAGCTTCCATTCCCTGTTCTGACCCTACCACAAGGATTTCCCAACATATTAGTTCCAGGCGAGAAATAGTAAAACTGAAGGCAATTACAAGAGTAATTGCAGAAATAACAGCCCCAACAAATGGGGGATTTATTATAAGACTAGCAATGACACCCCAGAGTTCAATTGCAAGAAAGAGTATGTCATAAACAAAAGGATGCATGGAAAAATCATCTGAAATATTGCCAGACAGGAATTTCTTGTCAATTCAACACTGTTTCCATGAGCTAGTGGATCTAAGTTTCCATTACGAAGATTCAGCCTTAAAAGAAATTAACTGACCAGTAGCAAGAAGATCATGCTGACAAATACTGACAAGATCTGAAGAGTTCTAAACAAGAACAGTCAGAGAACTAGTTCAGACTTCGGACTACCAGTAAACAATCAATCAGAGAAGTGAAAGTTTAGCAAGCTCCCACGACGGCCATCCTTGAGTCGCCCCCACCGTCTTAGTGTCTCCCCACGCCACCTTAGCCACCATCTTGGCCTCTCCCCCGCCGCCGTTTCCGTGATTGTGCCGCTGGTGCCCTCCATGCGAGGAGCCGAGTAGGAGCTTGAGAGCTTAGGGAGGATCCGGAGGAGGAGCTCGGCATGCGTCGCCACTTGCCAGGACATCACCCTCCACCATAATCTGCCCCTGATTTGGGTGAGAGACAAAGAAGGGAGAGGAGCAAAGGAGGAAGAGACACTGAGACAGTGCTTGTTGTTTGCAGCCGCCAGGGAAGGGAGTGATTTTTTTTACCCCGTCGACTAGGGCAACAAACAGAGGAGGTCAAATGGGCTAGTTGGGCCGGATTTCAATTCAAATTGGGCCAAAATTTTTAGGCCCAGTTTGTAATATAACCTGTGGTGGCCGGTAAAACTGGTTTTCGCCGAAAATCGGTTACAACCGGCCGGTAATTTCAACCCTGATTGATATCATGCTAAATAACAAAAGATAGCCAATGTCCTATGACTAATGTAAAGTGCAAGCAGGTGATTCTATGCTTCACCTAATTGCACAAATATTAAAGTATAAATTAAGAGTGGATGAATACCATTTACTCCTTTAAATTGCTCGAGAATTTATGCAATCCTCTAAGAGAGAAAAGCATGGGAACACTACTCTAAAAGCAATCTGCTACTTTGAACACTAAAAAGAAAGAAAGACAGCATACTATCGAAGCATATATTTCTAGCAACCCACATAAATTATAAAAAAACATGGAATGCTTTGATCTCCTAATTAATACTATGTAAGTTGCTTTCTCTGTATTAAATCATTAACAGACCATGAATCAGCTCCAGAATTACATAGTCATTAACAGACTATGAATCGGCTCTAGAATTACATACTGATCTGATTAGAATAAGTTTTACTTATACAATTTGTACTACTTGCAAAATTCTGTGGGCCTATGACCGAGCGTTTAATAGGTTGGCAATGCTGCCAATAGGCAGTTTGCCTGCCTGTCTTCGAGCCGTGGTGCCGCATTTTTTAGGGGCACTATTCATGTGAATAGTTCTCCTTTGGCACTATTTATCTGAACAGTGCCCTTTGATTACACACACAAGAGTGTATTTAGTGGTCAAAACATGTGCCTACGCTCCGTGAGTGTATTGGACGCACCCACGTGGTTGTATGTAAGTATGTGGTATTGTGTGCGCGCCTTTATTGTACTTATGATCTCAAAAAAATTATGTTGGCCTGTTCTTTTCTGCTTATTACTTATAGTTTATGGCATATGACTTTTCTCGAACAAACAAATGAGACAGTCTCGCCACTGCCATTTTGAAACAGCTTATTGGGATAGCTTTTTAGAAGTAGCTTATCGGGTTTTGGTTCATATGCATAAGCACTCGTACTAGGATTAAAAACCATAAGCCGTAGTCATAAGTCATAGCCCAAAAGAACATGTACTGTGTCCATCTACATCCATGTCAACATCGAAATCAAAAGATCCTGCAAGAGAGCTAATTAGACCATCTGCAATATGCAAAACAACAGGATTTAATGGAGAGATAATGCCACTTTAAATCGATTCTACCATGATAAGGAAACAAAATATCAGGAAATAGAATATTGGAGTGGGCCTATCGGTAGGGATGCCACTGGGTAGGGTTTGGGTAACCCAAATCTATACCCAATTTTATCCATACCTATTTGAAATGATATTATCTATACTCAAATAAAAAAGGGTTACCCAATGGGTTTGGGTAACTTAGTGGGTAAAGGAGAAGTAAAATGAGGGGCTAAGTCAAAGAGGCTTACGAAGGAAATTTTTGTAAAACTTTGATATTTGGAATTTCAACCTCACGTTCACACCATAAAAGTTTCCTAAAATCGACTGAAATTTGTTGAAGATGATTATGCATGTAGGGGAGTTACTCTATGCAAATTAGTAGGGCTAGACATACACGTGGGCCCCATATGCTTTTATAGGAAGCTTTTGTAAAAGTTCGGTATTTAAATTTTCAACCTCGCGTTCAAATCACAAAAGTTTTATGAAATTGACTAAAATTTATTAGAAATGATTATGTGTGTATGAAGTTACTCTGTGCAAATTGACGGGCACAGGTGTATAGGTGGCCCTCACATGCTTTTATAGGAAGTTATAACTGAGTATAGACAGTTCAAGCCCATGGATAATCTAAGTACTATGACACTTCGATCCATGTGAAATTAGGCCTATAATGGCCTATATGTGTGTGCACATGAGGGTGTGGATTAGTCGCACCTTGCTGTTTAGCATGAGAAGCACTAACATATAAACCTATAGGCACCATTAGTAATAATCTCCGGTTAACCGTTTTACGTGAAGCGAGGACAAAAGCGCAAGCAGGTTGTTACGTGTGCGTGAATTATCCATAATGGGGTTAGGCCTAAGCCAGTTTGGACCTTAGGCCGTTATAAGTACATTCTCAACTTTAGATCTAAATGGGTATGGGTAAAAAAGGGTAAGTGGGTATTATCCTCCACATACCTAAATCTAAATAGGTATTTTATTTCTTATCCGTACTCTATCCAATAGTATGGGTATGAGTTTGTATAAGAGTAATGGACACCCAGTGGCATTCCTACCTATCGGTCAGCATGCACCACCTAGTCACAATGCCTCCATCTTGACGACGAGAGCAGCACGCATCTCCTACACCGCAGCAGCCTTGACGTCGAGAACCGCCGCTCGATCTATACCCAATTGTGGGTCATGAATTTAGGCATGAATTTCTACAGAAAAATACTTCATTCATGAATTCATAACATCCACTTCTCTTTTCTTGAGGGAAATTCATGGCATTTCTCAGCTAGAGAGAACGTGGTATGCATGTTGTTATGCATGGGAGGCCCATGTATGTTCCTGACGTGTATTGCCCGGAAAACATCTACTTAGGGTGCGTTCTTTTTAATTGTGGCTAGCTTTTGGCTTTTGAATTCTAACTATTTGCAAAAGAGAATACGGGAAGAGATACAGTCATGTATCATTTTAGCCGATATAGGTGAAGTTGGTACAATGTCTACTACAATCGACTAATAGACCTCATCTTTAAAAAACACTTCATTTAAAAGCTAGTTAGTTTAGCATAAGCTAGAAGTTAAAAAGAATGAGGCCTTAGTTAGTCAGTTGGTCCTAGCCCATCTGCCATCCACGCAACATTCAACTTGTCTTACTTTTTTTTTCTCCTGATTTGTATCCGTTCTTTTTGTCTCTTCAGTTGTTTTTTTTTTTGCCTTAGTTTCTTTCAAAATCAATATTTATTAGATTAATAAGTAAAACCATAAGTGGCAGCAATAAAATAAACTAGGCTTTGCAACTTGTAGATCACCGCAACCCACAAATCATCTATTTGATCATGATCTAACAGTTGGTAAGGAGTCAAGCACCTCTCTAGAAAAAAAACATAGAGGAAAAGGCCAAAAGAAAAAGGTGAAAAGTAGCAGAGAGCTAACGGCGACAGGAGAATAACATACCAAACCATAGTCGCCACTCCACCGCCCACCAATTTGATTTCATTCCGATGGACTTTGTGAAGTTGGAAGCGGTGGAGGGCCTGCGCTGGCCGTTGCATTCATGGCCGCCAATGCCCTCAGCCACCGCGACTCTCGTCATCCCCACCGTTGTTCTCTGCACGCTGCTCCACCCCATGACGCCCGACCTCCTCCCACTCCTGCCTTACCCGTGCCTCCGCTACGCTGCTGCCCTCAACCCCTTCTCCCACATCCACCACACCTCCGCACGATGGCCCTACCCCTTCTACGGCGCCGCCACCAACCCCTTCAATCACCTCCTCACCCCCAATGCGTTCCCGCCGAGCTCTTTCCAACCACTCCAGCGTCGAGTACACGTTGCCCTCGGACCCCATCGAGGGGGTAGCGTTGGGCCTGGCTCGCCCGTATCATGACTACAGTTCAATCAAACTTTTTTGGAGTGTTGGCACCTGAAGATCAACAAAGGGCTCAGATTCAAGGATGAAGTGTTACACGAGATCCATCGGCTAAGAGTTAAAGGAGAAATATCGCCGACTTCTATTAAACAAAGAGGTATAATTCGACAGTCGTCCGATCCAGATCTAACGGCCGACAAACAATTACTTAATATTAGTATTGGTTAGCTGTACTTATTACTAGTACTGTTCACGGTCATGTGCCTTTATTCAGTTATGATGGCAGCAGTCACAAATATATACACTTTGTAAACTCTTTATGGAGATTACTCTGAAAATACGTAAATCCTAGCCACCATATCTTCTTAGGGCCCGTTCAACTTGGCTATTATTTCACTGTTTAACGATTTTTTCACTGTAGCAGCGATGGATGGCATTGTAGCACTTTTGTCACGTAGTGAATTTTTTTTTGTTTTTTGGTATTTTTGTGTTTTGTTTTTTTCTCGTATTCCTTTGCATTGTCCGCACTAGACTAGCGAGCCGTTTTTATTTTTACATTTTTTAAAATTTAATTATGCCTAACATACCACTCAGCTACAGTGTTTTTTCAGCCAGCTACAGTATTTTTTCAGCAAAAACTAAAAACCATCGCTATTCCGATCACCCATTAGTTAGTCTCGAGTCTTTTCATAATCCTTCCCCCAATTTCCAAATCCCATTCCTCTCGCATTTATTGGTTCAGGGCTAGCTCTCTCCGGTCCTGACAGCCCGCCATCGTTTTCGTCGTTGACGCGCCCACCGCGGGGGCGGAGCTTGCTGCGCTCAAGGCGGAGGTGCTCAGGGTCATGCAGGGGCTACCAGAGGGGGTCAGTGTGGCGCTCGTCACTTTCTCGGTGTCGGTGGCCTCGAGGGGAGCGCCAGGGTGGTCGTAATCAACGGGGAGCGCGAGCTCGAGTCTGACAAGGTCGGTGAATTCTGAATTTGTGATGTGATCCTAGGGCGTTGAGTAGTTAGTTTCTAGGCTAATTGGTGGAACTGGTCTGTGCTGTAACTTGGCAAGTTTGCGCAAGCTGATCAGCCACTAGGAATCACATTTACTTCCATGACTTCGCTAAAAAAACATGATGAAACTTTTGTTTCCCAATTCTAACTAAATGAACATTGTACATTGTGACTTGAAGCTTGGTTTCTGAATTCTAAGTGGAATGAACATTGCAATTGTAACTAAAATAGCTTGCTTACTAAATTCTAAGTGAGCTGGAAGTTTCACCCTGCAATTTTTGTGGTGTATAGGGGTTAAACAGGGGGTGTATGTGCCCCTTTCAAGCGTGTATGCATTTGTGTTATAAGGTGGTTGTTGTCAGATGCTTGACTAGAAGCCTTGCATATGGTCATGTCCATTAAACTACAATTCATCCATGGTGCCTTGGAAATGTTAAAATTTTGTAAAGCTTGATGTTTGGATAGCTAATTATGTTGCCGTATTTTCAATTGGCTCACGGTCTCACATCACTCACCGATCTGCTCTGATAATTGCTTTGTTTTGTATAATTCCTGTGTACATCACAGTCCTTCTCTTATGTTTCAGAAACAACGACTTCTAGGTGTTCGCCGTTCACGATACAACAAGTTGGCTATGCCAAGATCCACTGAAGCGCAGAGATTTTTGCTGCCTGTTTCTGAATGTGAATTTAACATCACATCTGCAACAGAGGACCTGAACTCCATGTCTGCTTGCCCATGTGGGCATCGCCCTTTAAAAGCCACTAGCGCTGCTATTTCCACAGCTGTTGCTCTTCTGGAAGGCTACTGCTCACCTGATACCGGTGGCCGGATCATGGTTTTCACATCTGGTCCCACGACAGTTGGTCCAGGGCTTGTGGTGGAACCGATCTTGGGAAAGCAATTTGATCTCATATGACATTTTCAATGGCTTGCAAAGAGGTTAACGGACCATGCATTAGTTCTTGATTTATTTGCTTGCTCTCTCGATCAGATTGGGGCTGCAGAGCTGAGATATCCAATTGAAGTGTCTGGGGGCTTAATACAGCTTGCAGAATCATTTGTCTGAACAGTTCACAAGCTGTTTAAGGCATGTCTTCAAGCGTGAGGGTGTTGATTACCTTAACATGAACTTTAGTGCAACGATTGAGGTAGTGACATCAAGGGAGGTGAAGATTTGTGGTGCCCTTGGTCCCTGCATTTCCCTTTATAGGAAAAACAGTTCGGTTAAGTGGTAAAATAATTGGAGAGGGTGGGAATAATTATTGGAAAATGAGCACTGAACAGCAAAACCTGCATCGCTTTCTTCTTCCGAGTTTACTGTAGTCATAATACTGAGCCCCCAACTGTCCTCTTTATTCTTCCGAGCAGGTAGTACTGAACATTTACTGCTAAGTTTGGAAACTATGTCTCTGAAGATCCAACTACATCTTGGTTGTCAACTAACTTCTCCCTGTATCCGCGGTTCATGTACTACCTGCGGAGGTCACAGTTCATTGATGTTTTCAACAGTTGATGTTGAATAGGGAGGGAGTTGTGGGGTTTCTGATCATGATCCAGCCACCTATTCCTGTGCTACTAGATGTCAGCTCCATCTCTCCTGATGTCATTTTGCTATTTGATTCATACTTCTTTATTGTAATTCATTACTATTTGATTCATACTACCATATTGCGATTCATCATGGCTCAAAGATTGCTCAATGGAGGAAAGTTGGGTATGATAAAGGTCCAAACCATGAAAAATTGTGGAAGCTGCTTGAAGCACCAGAAGTTGATACAGAGGCACTATTGGCAGATCGTTTCCTTGTACCAAAACTCATGAAATGTGATTAGCATGGGAGCCAGGCCAGGTTTCTACTAGCCCTGTTGAATCCATCTGTGACACAGAAAACACAGCTTTCAGAAGGATCTGAGGTCCTATTCACCAACAATGTTAGTCTGCTAAGTTTTTATTGAACACTTGACTTGCAGGAGTTGGCTCTTCAGGGTTAGCGTGGCATGGAGCCTGGCCTTGTTTCTGCTATCCCAGTTGGGTCCATCTGTGATCCTGAAGATACGACTTTCAGAGGGATTGGATGTGATGTTCACAGAAGATGTTTACCTGCAAGTTTTTATTGAACACTTGCAGTAATTGGCTGAGCAGGATTAATGGGTTCATGCGGATTATTTATATTTTTTTCTGGTCTTCTGTTATCTTGAAAATACTGGGAGAGCTCTAGTGCCTGGAGGGATGAGTTCTTGAGTTGTTGTACATTACTCCAGCTGCAGTCTGATGTAAGCCAGTTACCTTTCAGTTTTGTATAGCATGTGCTGTTGTCCACCATTTATCCTCTTCAAATGCTGGAGTTTCTCTGGACATTGTTTGCTATGCAGTAAAACACCTTTCAAGTTCTAGGTATGCAATAGGACAGTTATGCTATTTTGTAGAGGATTTAGCTGCTATTTTCATAAACTCTGGAAACAGTGACATATTAGACATGCCTCTTATCCTCTTCACATAACATCCACATAATTCTTCGAGGTTTCAATCACTGTTGTGTGATTCCAAAAGAACATCCATTTATTGTTACTGTCCCAAGAGATTATCATATGCTGTTTGACACCTTGCAGACCAAACATAACATAGGGCATCTTATATATTGGAATCGTTTTCCTGTCATAAATGTGTGATGAATAGATTATGGTTTAACTTGTTTATGCAATGTACTTAACTTTGGTATCACCACAACTCTGGCAAGAGCAAGGAAGCTTCATGCTATGATCATACCATCATGCCCCAAGACCCAACCTTCTCTATAACTCAAAAAGACAGATAAGCTAGAGTTATAGTAATGGATTCCGCATCACCAAGCACATGGCTTGTCCCCCCCCCCCCCCACTTGATCACTCACAGATTACGAATATATTGTGCTTATAATTAACAAACAGTTTAACTTACAAGACACCATAATAATAAGGGAATTGCTACGAAGCATACGTTCGATACCATCGGACGCACTCCATCCATTCCATGGCCCGTGTGTTTGCTCAGATGGCCCACCCATCATCCAGATTTTGTGCCGATGGGGGAGAAAAAAAGATGATTTTATCCCATCACTCCTACCTACTCATTTGTTTCTATCACTCCCAACCACTTGTTCGCACGAGCTTGCTCTTCTCTCTCTCTCTCAATTCTCAGCTGAGTTCTTTTTAATTTATGACTTATGATTTATGACTTCTCTCAAATAAATAGAACGATTTTTTCATTGCTATTTTGAAGTGGTTTATCAGAGTAATCTTTTTAAAGCGGTTTATTAGTATTCGGTTCATTCATACAAGCGCTCATGTTAAGACCAAAAACTATAAGTCACAACCCAAAAAAACCCACCCCTCATACCCAACGATAGCCACTTCCACCACCGACGAGCTACTCCGCCGCCGGCTGCTAATCAAGGCTTGCAGTCACTCATACTTGACGAGACCATCCGCCGCAGTCAGAGCTCATGTGGAAGTCTTCCCATGTGAGGAGCTCGTCGGATCTAGCGGGACCGAGGTTGGAGAAGGTGGGGAGGTGGATGATGAGCAGGGACGATGACGAGGCAACACTGCGGGGTAAGGACACAGTACCGAGCTAGCCACCGTTGCTCCCTCCTCGACACTGGACCTTTACCATCGCCTGCATGTCATCCTTCTCCTAATAGGCTTGTTGCGGATATCTCTTTAGATTGTTGCAGCACTTTTTTTATCAATTGTTGTACGAAGTGTATAATTTTGCTACAACATATTTTCTCAAAATTTGCCGCTAGAGGTTTTTGTTGCGGTTGCCATTTCACTTTATTGCACAAAGTTTTTTTAGTTGTTGTTGGGATATAAATTTGTTGTATAAGAATTTTTCTTTGTTGCAGTTTGTTGTGGATTTGTTGTGTAATATTTTTTGTTGTAATTATTATTAGCTTGTTCTGCCATTTTTGTTTGTGATTGGTTGTTGCAATCGTAGAGAATTTTGTTGCATGATTCATTATATTAATGTTGCGCCTTTTTTGTAAATTTGTTGCAACCAATCGGGTTCCTCCTCTATCCGTCTCGCTCCTCCAGTAAGCTAGGGCTCCGGTGAGCCAGTGATGGCTAGGAGATTGCCTCTCACTCTTTATGCCTTCTCCTTGGAAGCAGACTACGACCACCAATGTCATAAGTCTTGGCATTGGTATTCTAAGCTCCAACGTCAGCTGTTGGTCTACGGTCACTGTTGCTCGTCCTCGAGGGAAGCCGTCTGCCATGGCCTCCTCCTCCGGCAAGCTAGAGCTTCAGTGAGACAGCGACGGTCGAAGATCGAGCAAAGATGAGCTTTTCTGTTGTGCCAAATCGAACAGTCGAAATCCATCTAAGTTAGATTTAACAGTGGGGGGAAGCGTACGATAAAAAGCTTCACATTATACATACGGACGCTAGTCGCTCCTTAATGATAATAGTCTCATTGATTCTCTTTACTTAACAATCACACAAACTTAATTAACAACACTGGAATAAAATCATCAAGTAGATTCTAGGACACACAGTAGGGGATATCACATAACACCGATCCAGCTGCACACAAATACATTATTGCTTCTGGTCCATCAACAAATTAAACATGACAACTCTCCCTTCTTTTAGCCCAACTAATAATTAAAGCATTGTATTTCTGAAGAAACCATAACACACTGCAAGAACATCATGCTTATGACACCGTGCTCGGCATCTTAATACCACAACATCTTCAGCTCTTGCTGTTGTACTTGTCCTTGGCTCTTGGCGCTGAAACCAAAAAAAAAAACTCTTGGGGTTAGAATTAAGAAATAAGTCTTGAAGTGGAAGAGAATTTGAGCTGAAGACACTGACCAAGACCGATGGCTTCGGAACCCTTCATGATCCTCAAGCGTTTGCATGAATCGACAAACATCCTGCAGGGTAATCGATCAGCCAAAGGAAGAAACTGAAGTGTGGACCTCGTTTAACCCCATTCTAATCACGAGGCCGTAAATACGGGTGTAGATTAGGAGGGGTGCAAGAACGAAGTAACATACTCCCATGGGACATCTCCAACAAGCATCCAGTCACCATCCTTGTCTTCATAAGTAGTAACAACATCTGAACCATTCACCGGATCAACCATCTTCCCCTCGTTCATATTGTTCCCTGAAAAAATGGTAATGGTTCATGCATGCATCGCTTATTAACTGAGATCGACATTCCACTTGTACTGTTGCAGCGAAATGATTAATATCAGTTGATTGCTTGTTCTTGCAGATTCTCATGTCAGAGATTTACCAGCTGTGAAGGTGCTGAACATCTTCTGCAGAGCAAAGGAGAGGTCCTTGTAGCTGTTGTACATCTTCAGGTCCACCTTGCGCAGGTAGGGCGTGCCGTCCATGCTCACCTTCACGAAGGCAGAGCTGTTCCCGCCGGCGTTACCAGCGGGCTGCTGCTTGGGGGTTTCCTCTTCCTTCTTGTTCTTCACCGACTGGACGGTCATGAAGTTCCTGCGGTAAGATCGGACGGGTGGCCAACCCACAGCTTGTACCCTGATATCGAAAACAGAACATTAGCTACACATTTATCACTTGATTTCTCACATTTCAGTTCCAATCTGCTGGGGCTGTAAAAAAAAATAGATTCTTTACTATTGTAACCGGAAGAAGTTCCATACTTCCATCCAGCTAGGTCATGCATGTTACATATTCTTGCCGGGAACCAACTCTGTTTTAACTAATGTATGTATGCCTGCCTCAACTTTATGGTAGTACTGTGTATAATGAAAATGCCATCAACTTTAGTTATTGCCACATGACCATCATGATTATTCAGAAATTAATTGGCTACAGATGTACTCTTTCTGATTATTCTAAATATTTACGGAAAAAGAAAAGGTTAACAATAACACATCCTTTTCAAGGAATCTGCCAAAAGACGAAGGAAATATACCTCACATATTCTGACATCTACCACACATAGGAAAGGAGGCATCAAATGTGCATATGTTATGTTTTTAAAAGGTGATAATAATTCTCTCAACACTTTACAAGCGACAAAGACAATGGTTTCGCCGGATGCACTTTCTGCCAGAGGACCTCTTTTATATGGATATTTTGCCCTTCTAAAGTGTTACTCATGGGCATGTCAACTGTCCAGTTTGTTCAACATGCTATAAATATATAAATCCAAACAAAAGAAAAGGAATTGAAAAGGGAAAATCAACAACCTGCACATGTACACTCTGTACCAAACGCCATTATGTCATATATGGATCTTTTGCTGCGTATTTCATTCAGAAAAACAAAATGAAGTTCCATTCATAGCACCCCAAGCAATTCGCAATTTAGTCAATTGCTCCTAATACTTAAGTAGAAAAGGAAGGCATCATCCTACCGAATTATCACTAATAAAATGATGTGTAATCATTTAGCAGCATACAAAAACTACAACATGTATGCAGATATACATACTTGGGAGCAGGTGGCTTCTCGGGGTCCGTGGCGGCGGCCGCCTCGGCCGGCCTCTTCGCCTTCTCGGCGGTCGGCTCCGGCTTGCCGGCGGCTTCCTCCATGCCTGCGGTGGGCAGCTTCAGCTTCAAGTCAATGGTATCCTCAAAGCCCCTCTTCCCGGCCTTGGCCGCCTCGGCGCCGCCTCCCGGCAGCCCAAGCCGGAGCTCCGTCCCGACGTCGACGTCGGCGCCAGCCATCGGCTCCGCCCGCGGGAGCAGCTGGTTGGCTAGCCTATTGTGGCCGTTGGGTCTCTTCCCGTGGACACCTCCCCACTAAGCTGGTTCTCTTCTGGGGTCTCTTCCTCTCTGTGTGTGTATGTAAGATTGGAGATTTGGCTTTGTGGTGATTCGGAGGAGGTGGTGGAAGGGAGGACCCAAGAACATGGTAGAGAGGTGTATATATAGAGAGAGAGAGGGGGGAGTGAATGATAAATATTCTAGCTAGGGTGGTAGAGAGAGAGATGATGTGGGGTTAGAACAGCTTGTCAGAGCATGAGTGAGGCTACTCGGGGGTTGGAGACAATATTTTTTATTTCCATGTTCCCCTGTTTGGATTATCTAATTCAAGGGTTGAAAGCAAAGGTGTTGGTACCTAGTACCGTGTGGGGTGGGGTTTTATTGGATGATGTGTTTACCTATTATCAAGATCTATAATACAAGTTATTGTACTATGATTAAAGTAACTACTAAGTATTGTTGAACTTATTATACATAGTTTTTTTCTACTTGAATTTTTTTAGTGAGGGCATCCTACGTGAATTTCTATGGTTTATTCTGTGTGTAGAATTCATACATAATTTACTCGGCACAGCAAGTGAGAGTAAATAAAAAAGTGGATAGAGGATCAAAATTAATCAGAGGAAATGAAGAAAAATATACGTTGTATCAATACCTGATAAATATATACAATACATGAAATGTTCTCTCTGTATATTTCTATGTCCTCGTCAATAAATAAACATACCGTTGTTCAATTTCTCGAATAAGAAACAAGTGAAAATAGACTTTTGCTAGTCCATACAAAACTAAGAGCATGTTTAACATACATAGTCCTTCGTAGATAGCCATTTCGAATACAGCTCCAAGTTCCCATTAATAAATCTCAAGCTTTTTTTCCATCTCCTTAACCTAGATAAATTAGGCAAGTCCATAACTAAAGCTAAACCAACCAAACACTATCACGCACGCATGGTTGACAGGATGTAGAGATCCATGGCCAGCTTGTGCTGGTGCATGGAACCATATGGGATTTGCTAGTGCTTGACATTTGATCCAAACGCTAGCATTAGATATTGGGCTGTAACATTTTTCATGTATGATTGTAACATTTTTCATCTATACTTGTAACATTTTTCATGTATTTTTTGTTGCAACATTTTTTTTGTGTATGCAACATCGACTTATGCATCACACACTTTTGTTGCATACGGTAATTAAAATTATTGCATATATTATTTAAAAATATTGCATGGGAATGTATAATGTGAATACTTACATCACTTTTCTATTTTTATTACATAAATAGTCAAGAAATATTACAGATATAAATAAAAAATATTATAGATAAAAATACTTATATCATTTTTGTTATATATATTAAAAATATAAGAAATATTATACATACATACATACATACATACATATATATATATATATATATATATATATATATATATATATATATATATATATCTGAACAATGCTAGTACATTCTTGTATACGTAACTTTGTTTGATACGTGAACGCTGGATTCTCTGTTCGAATTCTTTGCAACCGACTCTATCTATCTGTTGTGAACGTGCGTGCATGGCCCTCGCCGAACGGCAAGTCGGCAAGGAGTCGATCCGGCTTTGATGCAACGTTACAACGAGTCGTTCGGGCTGCACGGTATGATCTAGTCCCCGTAAGAGACAGGGAGACATCGATCCCTGGAAATATATAGAACCAAGCAACAGCAGTCATCTCCTTCCTTTGCATCTCTCTCGCCACAGTTTTGAGTCGCCGTCCGTTTCGAACTCGGCCGTGCCGTCCGTGGTGCAGCGGCGGCTCGGCGAGCGCTATCTCCGAGCATTCGCCGTGTGAGTCCCTGCATGGGGGCGGTGTAAAGGTTATTAGTTGGTAATCTTGTTTCCTTTTTTTTCCGTATCTGAGTCATGTTAGTATCCGAGTAGTGCAAATGTATAAGGGTCGTATACGAATATGAGGGAGTCCGTGTCCGTATCCTGTAGGGTATGTAAGCAATATATAAACAGCAGAGAGCAAGGAGGAAAATAACAAGAGCAAATAGCGATAGCAAAAGTTAGAAAAGGAAGGCGAGGCCAGCGAGCGGGCGGTGCGTACAGGCGGCGAGGAAGCCAGCGGGCGGGCAGCGCGTGAAGTTTTGACGGGAGCGGCTGTACTGTGCAAGAGAAAAAGGAGCAGCAACGCGGCATGCATGTGTGATTAGGAAAAGAGGAGAGAAGAAAAGAAGATTAAGAGGCAAGACGTCAGAGACTTTTGCATGCATTGGTTTTTTGTGCTTGGTCGTGACTTCCGAGAGAAGAAGAGGAAGGTCTGTTTATTGATAAAGAAAAGGTTTGTGCTGAGGCGTTTTTTTTGGGATTAAGCAGCAGCCTGTTCGGAAGTTGTTCGGTGCTGTTTTTTCTTCGCTTGCTGTCTCAGAAGGAAAAAGTAGAAGGCAGCACTGTGTTTTCAAAAGCAAGAAATTAAGGAAGGTTCCAACATTTGGTATCAGAGCGTGTTGATCTTGGTGGTGCCTGAAGAATATGGGCGAGAAGGTGAAGGCCCAGAGTGGGCTATTCTCCCTCCAGTATCCTCTCCTAACGACCGACAATTACCCGGTGTGGGCAATGAAGATGAAGGCGAACATGCGTGCCCAGGGAGTTTGGGGTGCAATCGATCTGAAGGGGAAGGATAAGGAGCTGGAAGACAAGGTGGACCAGGCAGCTTTAGCTATCATCTACCAAGCGGTGCCAGACTCGATGATGCTTCAGCTTGTCGGGAAGGAGACGGCACGAGAGGCATGGGAGACACTTCAGAAGATGCACGAGGGAGTTGACCGTGTGAAGGAGGTGCGGCTACAGAATTTACGGAGCGAGTTCGAGAATCTCCAGATGGGAGAGACCCAGTCAGTGGACGAGTTCGCTGGTAAGTTGACTTCACTATACAATCAGATGGTTTCTCTTGGCGACAAGATGGAGGAATCTGTGGCAGTAAAGAAGTACCTGCGCGTGCTACCAGAAAAGTACGTGCCTGTCGTCACTACACTTATGTACGCCCCTGACTTGGAGAAAAAGAAGATCGAGGAGATCACTGGATCTCTCAAGGCGCACGAGGAGTTACTGAAGGGGTTTCAGTCTCGTACTGAACAGAGGTTCCAGTATGATAATCAGCAGGTGTTGTTGACAAAAGAAGATACAAGAAACGGTGGCTCATCAAGCAGGCACGAGCGAGGTGGCCAGAGTGGTCGAGGCGGCAGAGGTGGCCGTGGAGATAGCGCTTGGCAAGGCGGTGGTGACAAATTCCGTGATAAGTCACATATCAAGTGTTTTGAATGTGGTGAATACGGGCATTACGCATCACTGCACAACGTAAAGTGCTTCAACTGCAATGAATATGGGCATTATGCTTCGAATTGCCAAAGCAAAAGGAAGAACGGGGAGGCAAACCTCGCCCAAGTGGAAGAAGATTACGGACCAGTACTACTTCTCTCATCATATGATGAAAAGGGATCGGCCATGGTGATGCTGAATGAAGAGAACGTAGTTCCAAAACTACGCACGAAGAAAGGTAACCACGATTACTCAAATCAGTGGTATTTGGATAATGGAGCAAGCAATCACATGACGGGAGATCGCTCCATGTTTCATGAGCTCGACGAGAAGGTTTGGGGTAAGGTCAAGTTTGGCGATGGCTCTATGGTAGAGATAAGAGGCAAAGGGACGATGATATTGCAATGCAAGAATGGAGATAAGAAGTTGTTGACAGAAATTTACTATATACCAAGTCTGTGCAACAACATACTTAGTCTCGGACAGATGACAGAGAAAGGGTGCAGAGTGGTGCTGCAGGATAAGTTCTTGTGTGTCTATACCAAGAACAACGATCTGTTGAT
This sequence comes from Melocanna baccifera, assembly GCA_036346265.1. Lineage (NCBI taxonomy): Eukaryota > Viridiplantae > Streptophyta > Magnoliopsida > Poales > Poaceae > Melocanna > Melocanna baccifera. Next base: position 38,120,060 of record CM070682.1, read on the forward strand.
GAAGGTGGAAAGATCTCTAAACCGGTTGTACAAAATTTCCTTGAAAACTTGGAAGCCAACTTGTTTAGAAAGCGGCTCGGGTGGTCAGCATGGTGGATCCTACGCTCAGGGGGTGCGCATGGAGAGCGACTTAGGCGCACAAGGTGGCGGACCCAAGACTGGAGCAGGTACATGCGAAATTGAAGGCGCGCATATATCTACGGATGATCGACTTCGTGTGGATAGTGGGCCCACAGGTGGAAAAAGCGTACAAGTTCTAAGAGAAAGACTTGGAGTACAAGTTGGTGCAATTTTTTGTGGTTTTGCAGTTAGAACACGGTCAGCGTTGGCGACAGAACACACGAGCACGAGAACAAGAGGTGGTGTAGCCTCAGCTAAGATGTGCATGAAAAACGAACAGTCTTGGTCCAAGAGAGAGGAGCAGGAGGCTCTGGTAAACGGCAAAGCCAAGGCGGCTGTGGGAGCATGTGCTCCAGTCCAGGCAGGCGTGCAAGGAAAGATGGACTCAATTCAGATGCGGGAGCAAGAGAAGATCGAAGTGATCATAATGAAGAAATAAGATTAAGGGGGTGAATATTAGTTGGTAATCTTGTTTCCTTTTTTTTCCGTATCTGAGTCATGTTAGTATCCGAGTAGTGCAAATGTATAAGGGTCGTATACGAATATGAGGGAGTCCGTGTCCGTATCCTGTAGGGTATGTAAGCAATATATAAACAGCAGAGAGCAAGGAGGAAAATAACAAGAGCAAATAGCGATAGCAAAAGTTAGAAAAGGAAGGCGAGGCCAGCGAGCGGGCGGTGCGTACAGGCGGCGAGGAAGCCAGCGGGCGGGCAGCGCGTGAAGTTTTGACGGGAGCGGCTGTACTGTGCAAGAGAAAAAGGAGCAGCAACGCGGCATGCATGTGTGATTAGGAAAAGAGGAGAGAAGAAAAGAAGGTTAGTGTAAGAGGAGAGAAGAAAAGAAGATTAAGAGGCAAGACGTCAGAGACTTTTGCATGCATTGGTTTTTTGTGCTTGGTCGTGACTTCCGAGAGAAGAAGAGGAAGGTCTGTTTATTGATAAAGAAAAGGTTTGTGCTGAGGCGTTTTTTTTGGGATTAAGCAGCAGCCTGTTCGGAAGTTGTTCGGTGCTGTTTTTTTCTTCGCTTGCTGTCTCAGAAGGAAAAAGTAGAAGGCAGCACTGTGTTTTCAAAAGCAAGAAATTAAGGAAGGTTCCAACAAAGGTTTCTGGGCAGCGCTACTGCGCACGGCTGCTCGACGCCTCCGATGACCTTTTTCTCGGCTGCGTGCGGGGTGGCGAACTCATCGACCTTCTTCACGCCGGCGACCGAGTAGACGAGGACTTCTACCAGGAGTTGTTGTCATTTCCGCTCGGTTACCGAACGTTCTAGTTGCTTTGTTATTGCAAATTAGTCGCTAAGTGTGCATTATTCTTAACAGGACCCACGTGTCGGGAGGAGTGGGGGCAGGTCAACTCAGGTGTCGGACCCACGCCTGCGTGCATGTGGGTGCGAACGGATTCTCGGCTCCACGCGACCACCTTCTATATTCCCGGGTAATTAAACTGAACCGAGCATCAGCTTAACATAATAGCGTATGATTAGTGGTGTTTCGTAGTTTCCAATCATACTGCCGAGAAGAGCTAGATTAAATCATTGTTTAGAAGTAAGTAGCAGCGTACTGAGGGGGTGATCGGAATAGCGATGGCTTTTGGCTGAAAAAATACTGTAGCTGGCTGAAAAAACACTATAGCTGAGTTAATGGATAGTGTAGTGAATAGTAAAAAAAACTGAAGCTAGAAGCTGAAACCGAAAAAAAACCAATCCAAACACCACCTCATGAGTATCAGATGTGTATCATGAGTCTGCATGCAACGCGGGAATATCAAATGAATTGATCCTGCAGGACTTGTACTGTTTTATGCAAAACTCTTACGCATTTATGTAAAATTTCTGCATTTCAAATATGCATCAGAATAAGGCGAGATATTTAAATGAAATGGACACACACGCAAGTACGTACGATGCATGGTCGATCAAGGACACATCGATGTGTAGCTAGTACAAGAAAAGTCGTGATCGAAACAGCTCATGTCCCCTGAAAAGCAAGACACCAGCACTATAGCGGCTAGGCATGATGTACGGTAGAGCGCTCGAAAGGGGAAAAAAATTGCTGCATCGGTCGCGCGATATGAACGGTCGATGCTTGTGAACGAAAATATATAAAGTAGATGAGCAGACGACGGGCATTGGTGCGTACATATATGCATGGTGTGTTGGGTGTAACGGAAGGAAGGGTGGGAGAGGAGGCCGCATGCATGTGGGTGTAGGGGTGTCGCCGGCGCGTTAGATCCAGGGCCATGTGCCCCGGGCCGCTGCGCCCCACCACCCCTGAATTCTCTCCCCTACCCTTGCGCCGCTTTGGCTGGCTCCACAGCCCAGGGCCCTTTCTCTCTCTAACATATGGCAGACTTCTATATTCGATAAATAAATAGTTTATATGTTATGATCCAGGGCCATACTTCGATTTATAGTTTATATGTTCTCTCAAATAAATAAATACAATAGTTTTTCTATCGCTATTTTAAAATAGCTTATCATAACAATATTTTTGAAACAGTTTATCGATATTCGATTCGTTATCACAAGTACTCATGTTATGACCAAAAACCAAAAACTATAATTATAAATTATAAGTTGTATCCAAAATGAACCCACCGATAATGTGGTGCAGCTAGCTTTAGATAGTATAGTGTGCCCCTAAACCGATCCCAATGCATTAGTTTTCTCTCTAATTGTCTTTAGGGATCTTGTAACATCATACCCTTGACCTTGATATCGGCTGTGGCAATGACCGGTAACGCCAGCACATCGCTATGTAAAAAAGGTTCCCTGTATCATCAGAAAAACGTTGGTAATTTCTCAGTGCATCGGCCAGGTCATTTTATTTTGTCTTCTTTATTTTGCACCGTACTAACTTCAGGGTTTTGTAGAATTGACCCTCTGACTTCAATTCCCTTCTGAAGTACCAGAGTTAAGTGGGTTGACTTTCATCTGGAGTTGTCACGCATTCTAGCACTTGGTAATAGATTGAGTATGAACCAAGTTAATAAAGTTCCTTAATTAATTGCAGAGGGTTTTATTTTGCTGTCATGTATAATATGTTCACTTGTATGACAAAAAACCTGACTCTCAAGAGATAAGATGACCAAACTTAATGAAAACTAGGTTAAACTAATCTACAAATAGTGGTGTCGAACTACTGTATTACCTGTATGCATTTAGAGAGGCACCGGCGAAACCATGTTGGCCTACCTGATGTCACAGGACATCAGATTTAAATTTTTTTAGCAATGATTAGCACATTCAATCCATGTGTGAAACCCAAAACTCAAACTCGATGCACCCGGTCTATTCCTTGAAGCCCAACAAAGAGAGCACTAGTAGCTCAAATCCCTGTAGCTAGTAGTAGTTACAAGGAGTCTCTATTGTCCCTCAACTCATGAGGCAACTGCAGTAGGCTGAGCCAGCTCTTGAGCTAACTCAAAAAGGAGGACCGCAATAGGCCACGACATCTATTTGATCGATCTCTAAGCATGTTACCTCACAGCACCCTTCGATGCCCATTCGTCTCGCATAGTTGACCAAGAGACATGCATGATGCCCATCGCACCTAGCCAGGCAGCGCCCGGTCACCAGAGAACAGGAGAAATCGGTGCCACTAGCCACCCTCGCCTGCCATCTCACCGCGGCGCCGCCTAGTCCCTGTTGCCTCACGCTCTCCTGGTCAAAGGAAGCTTAGGCCTACCCAATCAATATGTACTTTGCTCTAAATTTCTCTTAATTGTTTTAATTTGTTTCAAGAATATGGGCTAAAATTGTGTGCTAAGGTTTCAATGTGATGATTGTTGATTGATTTTATCGAATTATAGGGTTAATACTTAGGGTTTCAATTAGGTTTTTGAAATACCAACATAGCTCGTTGCAAATCAGAGGTAAAAATGTAGTATTTGATAGAATATTAAGTAAATAAGATATTGGATGTAATTTTCTATTATATTATTCTTTATCTATTGGACATATAAATATCTAATTGATTTTTTTTCGATTATTTAGTGATGATTTCATGAATGATAGACTTATTTGCTATTTGGAGAAACAAAAATTGAGGAAAATTACCAATGATATTTTGGTTTGTCGCTTTATGAACTTGAAATGACATAAATACAAAAAGGTAATACATTTACTTATATTTGATCATTCTACTATTTTTTTACTTAAAAATTTTAAGTAATTTTATTCTCTTTTTATAGGACATTGAGATCAGATGATATATTTTACCAATGCCAACCAACTTTTATCCGTGATTTCACCATTAGTTCCTTTTGTTTGTTACGGCTAACCAATATTATTATCGAGCTTCTTTATTTTGGTAAATATTTCGATTGCTACTTCTTTATTATCATACATTGCCACTAGTTATATTAAAATATTGACGCTAAAAATTATCAGACACATTACTATGTAACATAATATTACTTCAAAATTATATATATACGTTGTTATATGTATGATGAAGTAGTGAATCCCGATCATTTTTGTTCTAGTTCTGCCCCTAAAAAGATACGACGTATTATCTTTACTTTTACAAAAGAAAGACTTAATAGTGATGATGAGTCTACCATCTACCTCCCCACCAGTTGAGTTGGTGGGATTTTTGTGGATAAATATGTGCATACATGCACGTGATAAGATTCTATATGACTTATTGATAAGATTCTATATGACTTATTGATTGAACGCAAATTATATATGAAACTTTCATATGTAGAGATAATTACATTATGCATATTAGTTTTCTAAGTTTAGAACTTATATTCTATTTATTTTAAATCCGTTGCAACGAACAGACACTTGGTTAGTATTAAAACCGATAGAGTATGTGATATAATATGGGTATTCGTTAGTGCTAGATTTTTGTATAAATATAGGTAATATTTATTTACAATATGAAAGTCAATCTCGTAAAATTTACTTGACATTTACATATGCGAAGAAATCCATAATACAACTTTCTTGTTTCCATGCTGCTATAACAGAAGTAGCTATCTGTTCCATTAAAAAACCCATGTGAACTTGAGTGAACGCGCTCAGCCCTCTAGAACCCAGAGCACCACTTGTAAACAGTCATCAACATGATCGGCACCCTTCTCATTTACAAGCAATGGTGTGATTGGGATTAGAGGTGAGAGAATACACATACTCTAATAGCAGTATGACTCTCGAGCTAACCCTAAATATATAATGCATCTCCGGTCTAGAAATATGCTCCATTGCATGTGCCCGATTCCTACCCTACACCGACCATCAGCATGATCCGAGAAATGCAATGAAGAGACAGGAAGCAGAATGAGAACCTTCAGCCGGGCTAACAAGTCTGCATGCTGCATGGTTCTGGTATTGGCATTTGCCAACTCTTAGAGCATCTCTAATAGTCCTAATTAAGTATTATCTATAAGTATTTTATATTATTTATAGAGTACACACTAAAAGCTAGTATTCTAAAGGATTATCTATAAAGATAGCTATTTGATGCTTACATGCACACACAGTCATTTATAGAGGTTACCTCGTTTTATGTTATAGACTAGAGACGAAATAGTAGCTAACTGTTTGTGTTTTACATACTCTCTTTCCTCCATATAAAATATATACTGATATGTACATGCAAATAGCTAGCTGACTCAACATCATTAAAGATACCCTTAACATTTTTACTCCCTTGTACTGTCTCGGCAGCCGGCAGGTCTGGGGAGACGTGTCTCCCAAATTAATTATCACATTGAAAATGCTGCTGCCATTGCTGCTTTTACACTGACTTGGTTTTACACTCTTTAACTGGCTGAACTGGAACTGCAGATGTCCTGCTGCAGCAACGCCATGGGCGTCTCAGCGTCGCAGGCAGACAGGAACCGAACCAATGCTCCCTGTACGAACAGTACTGCGCTGGAGTTCTTCTTAAATTCAGGGCTGGTAGTGCAGTACTTGGCATATTTTTTTGCTTAGTAAGTTGACTTTTGGGAGCTCCACCAAGTACTACGTAGTACAGTGTAGTACTTTTGTTTGTGACTGGAGTAAAGGTCAAGTTCCCAAGTCACCAGCACTGCGTCACTTTCACCGGTCTAGGCCGGACTGCTAGTTTGTAACTTTCACACCAAGAGCGGTCGAGTCGAGAGCCGAAGCTCGGATGGTGAGACTACCGGCGGCGTGCAGCCCTCCCGGCCGGGTTTGAACTAGAGCGTCTTATTTTCAGGGTACTACTTATATAAACAGTAATGTTTATTAGAGTACATGTGTACATAAATACGTTTAGTGATTAACACATATGTCTACACTCTGTGAAACTTTAGATCTCTGTTTTGTCTAAAAAAATGTATATATTAGACGTACTAACATGGATATATGAGTGTGTATGTAGCTGTTGCGTGTGTATAAGCGCATTTTAAAAAAGAGTGGTCGAGTTATAAACAGGTAATGCCTGCTTTGTTAAGCTGATCGAAGCAAGACCCCCTCTGTTTTAAAATAAATTGGAACCAACGAGAATGCCACTAGCTAGGAGATGTTCGAAGGAACCGATGAAAGTGGAGGAAAAGGAGGAGGAAGAAGTTATGTGGTTGAGTGGAGTGGAGCGGAGTAAGCATGGCCAATGTCTGTTATGTGTGCTATGACTAATGATTTTTAGCTATATTTTTAGAGATGGTCACGAATGGTGAAGACGTTGACATGAACGACGTATACGTTTTGAGTTTGATAAGCCGTTTGGAGAAGCGTTTTGGAGAAACCACTTAGAGAAGTCACCCTATTTATTTTAGTTTTCAGAAAAACTAAAGCTAAAATAATAATAAAAAGAGAACAAGACTAATATACCCTGATACAAATCGCACACATGGAGCAGTAGCAGACGACACTCAGCACCCATACCGGGTGGAACCGTGCAGCTCACACATTCCTAGCCCCCCTCGATCGATTGCGCGTGATCCGTGATCTCCCTCTTTCAATACTGTAGCTAGATCCCGAGACAGATCGATACGCAACACTAGCGATGGATCAGTCCATACGCTGTACATGGGTTTTGGCTTCTAAAATCAGCCTTTTATTTTTACTATAATATCTAACTTTTAAAATAGAGTATTTTTTCGGCTTCTGAAACCAGTTTTTAGCTTTTTGTTACAGCACCTAACTTTCAAACTGAGTATTTTTTAAGATGAGATTTACAAGTTAATTGCAATACATGTTAAAAACTCAACATCTATACTATCCAAAATCACAAACGAGTATCTTTCTCCGTAATCTCTATCACAAACAACTAAAAATCAAAAATTTCAACCAAAAACTATAGTCATATCAAACAGGCCCTATGTTCAATGCACAGTTATGGTGGTTGAGATCAATGGGCTGCAAGTGTGGAAACATGGGAAGAGTGAAACGTCCTATATATGCGGGTTATCTTTTCCTTTTTATCTATACTTTTTTAATTAATTTGCTCGTGAATGGTAACGCTATTTTTAGGTAAGACTTCGTTCCAAACGATTTCAGTTTCCTTTTTTTGCTTTTGGTTTATTTAAGTTAGAAACTATTTGAAACACGTCGATTTCTAATTTTGGCTTATTTTAGCCTTTTGGTTTTTTGGTCTTTTCTTTTTTTTTCTCTTATTTCTTTGTATTATCCGTGATGATATAATTTTTTTATTTTTTAAATATTTTTTAATTTTTTTTAATTGAATGACTCAGAAAAACTAACAACTGCTATAGTGTAATTTTAGTCAAAAATCAACTGCCAAAGTTAGAAACTAAAAGCCATCAAAGCTAAGGTAGCGTGGTTAATCTGGTCCAAAGCTAAGGTTGCTAGCTAGCGCCATCAAAGCTAGATTTTCCTGCTGGGGAGCGGTGAAGGTTGTGACAGGAAGGAAATTAAGAAAGGTTTTGCCGACGCACGTACGTCACACACATATGGACTTGCGAAAGACCTAGCTAGTTCAATCTGGCCAGAATGGCCCGGAGCTCACATGAACAGAACTCGCAGGGCAAGATCGAAAGATGATGTACCACCAGAGGGGACCGCCGGCGACGACGACCCTCGATCGGCGACTCGATCCGGAGCATGCTACGTGCAAGTACTCCTTGCCTAACAAGCAAGTACACACGATCGTACACAGCCCCGGAGGCGGAGACCCCACCACTGTCCAGTAAAGTTGGTCGTGCCATGAGGCCATACGTGTATGATCCCGGCCGAGATGGTCCTCCTCCGCGCGGACGAAGTTCGGCCGTACGGGGAGTACGTCCACATCGCATGTGCAAGGTTACACTACAGCACGCAGTCAACCCCTCTCTTTCCTCTCTCGGTTGCTGCTCCCTTTCCCTTTGCCTAGTCGCCCCCACCATCCTCGTCAACCGTTGCCCCTCCCCTTCCTCTCTCGGCCGCTGCTCTCCTCCCCGCCCCTTGTCGTTTGCCGCCACCTCCCCACCGCCGACCGGATTCAGGACTAGCCCTGTTCGGTATTGTCGAGATTCGGTCCTAAACTCTAGTCTTCGTTGTCAACTAGATCCGGCCCTCGGTGACGTTAGGCATCGATGACACAAGCGGCATGAAGTCCTCATCCGCGCCACCGGCAAGTCCAAGCCTCCCCGTTATCGACACCGATGGGATTCGGTCCTCGTCTTCCACGTCGACCAGATCTAGTCCTCATCTGCACCACTGCTGTCGGCTGCTGAGGTCCACGTAGGAGGCAACCATGACCCATCAGGCTTAACGTACCCAGGCCTACACGACTCGACCTTAGACCTCCTCAGGTTGTGCTTAGGTACGACACTGAGCCTAAGAGTCAGCACGGCACAACTCATCTAGTTAGCCAAGCTAATCGAACCATGCCTAAACATGCCGTGTTTAGCTTGTCCCGTGTCAGGCAATCCATTCGCCAGGTCTACCCGGCACGCACACGGATACGTATGTACGTTGGTTCTGATCAATATGTGTGCGGCCGGCCAGCGAGCCAGAGTGCGAGGGACATGTCCATGTGCACGTGCGAGCCTCCCATCAATGAACCATGACTTGCCGATCGAGATGGGCACGCTGGGATGGTACGTGCTACTTCCCATTCCTGGACCCAGCTAAGGGTGAAGGGCAGCGACTGTCTTGTGGCCCAACACAAAGCTCAGCTTCTCGGCCTAAACCGGGATCCATCAGCGTGTGCCCCACTGACTAGTCCAAGTCTAAGGCAGTTCCTGTGCGATAAACAGTGGATCTAAGACAGCTTAAGACATGAACAGTGTGAGATGTTCCCTAACTGAGGCTTCCTTCTTTTCAGTTTATGACTAGTGGCTTTCTCTGAACAAACATATGGATGAGTATTTCGTCGTCTTTTCGAAATGGCTTATCCGGTAGACTTTTCGAAGCGGCTTATTGACATTTGATTCATTCATATAAACGTTCACGCTAGTGCTAAAATCTATCAGCCACAACTATAAACTATCAACCGTAGCCAAAAAGGCCATGCTGAGAGTTCGTAGCAATGCGTCCCCTATACTCAACGCACTGCACTGCTCTATGACCGAAATCAAATGGCTTATACTATTTCAGATTTTTTTTCCGCATGATAACTAGCTAGCTTTAAGCTATGTCTGGATGTTAATTGGTTGCACTGCTGCTACTTTGAAGGATTATGTGAGAAAGTCCAGAATAATATTGTGATGAATCATTACAAGTTTTTATGGAGTGGTCATTTGATTTTACAAAGATAGCATATTATTTAGATTGTTTTCTGTTTTGGGCAGAAATTGAGGATTTTGGGATTTAAATCATAGATTGAGTTTAGATGACCTGGGTCATTGCACTAAGATTGCATGATACATGTTTAAGCTAATATCAGTTAAGTTGTGAAGAACTTATGCTCAAAAATGATTTCTTTGTCTTTGAATGTGCAGAAATGCTTGGAGTCACTATAGTCTATGGCGAGGATCGAGACTACGTTTAGAGAGGAGCCAAGGTCTAAAATAATTAAAGATGTTAGGATGAGTTAGTGAGCTCAAACATGGCACGAAGAAGGCTAGAAATGTTAAAGGTAAGCTTGAACGGCGGGTTTGCACCATGTAGCTTGGTTGGTTCAAGTGAGACATGGTCCAGTGAAATCGGATCGGGAGAGACTTACCAGTGCGTGGCAAGCATAGCGATTGCTTGTAGTGTAAGATGAAGATCTGGTTCAGAAATGGTAGTTTGGTAGTTCGACCAAAATACCATAATCTATCTTGAATCAAAACCGTGGCGCATGAGTGATGTTTGGAGAGTGGTTTAGGTTAATAAAAAACTGGTTTGATCAAGATGGATCAAGGGTAAAGGACTTAACAGATTTGTGCTTACTCATTTTAAAAAGCGTGCATAAATGAATATGTATGAGTAAAATTCGTGTGTGTGGGGTTATCGATTTTTCAATTGTGCTTAGTGGATAGTATCCACTAAGGGCTAGGTGTGGCTGGATAGCCCACCTATATAAAGGGTTGGGATGGAGACTTGTCTTAACCATACAATCCATCTCTCTTGTTCTCTCATGTCTAGGGTTAGAGTTTAAGAGTTGAGTGTGTTGTGTGCTCTCTATCATCTAATGTGGAGTAGTTGTAAAACTATCTATCTCAAGCAAGTAATACATCAATATTTGATGATCTCCATGTCTAATTATTATTTTGATTGATTTTCTCTTGTTTTAGATGATTTTGATCTCTCCTCTTCTCTTTTCTTGATGTTGTTGTGATAAGGATATGTAAGAGATGAAGATAACCTTTGTGAATCTATCTCCACCCATCAAGGCATTTTGATAGCTAGTTTATAAAAAAATCTGGTTTTGCTTGATTTAGCCTTAAAGTGTGATTTCTTGATTTGAGGATTTTTAACATGATTTCTTTTGTGTTCTTACTTAGTGGGATATGGGGAATACATCTAGACTCATCTTGATTATCGTCCATTCACGAGCAAGTTATTTTCACCGATTTTGGCATTGGCTCGGTTTTGGTGTATATTTTCTTCAAACTAAAAAAGTCTCAATTTTGGTTATGATTTTCATGATAGTTTATTAAAATAGGTTATTGATAGACTAAAGAAGATCTTGCAAAATTTTATATTATTTGGATCAGTGGATCAAAAGTTTCATTGATTTTTGGGTTTGAAATAGTGCTGAAATCACTATTTATTTACTGATTTTACTGTAGCAGTGGTCAAACCTCCCTTATGCTAGTGGTCAGACTGTTCATGCCAGTCAGATTACCAGGAAGTGTTAGGTTCCAAGTTTTGTTGACTTGAGCTATTTGGTTTTTAGCTGAGGATTCTGTGTTCTACATCTCAGTATGCACGACGAATGATTAGATAATATATTGAAGAGCCACTTTAATACGTAATCAAAGCCATTACAAGACCAGTATTGCAATGACTTATGCTATAATATATCCCAAGTACCCCTGGTCAGAGAATTATTGTTTATTTACTCGACCAGCCGCTACTCGGAAGCTCTGTAACCCGACACATGGGCATCTCTTTGAATGATGTCTTGTGTGGTTAAGTCATAGAACAGTCGACCTTGTGCCCCTTGCAGCAACCATCTTGCAGTTATTTACTAAAGCTCTCCCTCACTGACAATAACCGATCAACGGTTATTGATCATACCTCTATTGTTGACAACAACGGATTGCTCAGGTGGACGGATGAAATCAGCAAGGCGCCAATTCACGAAGGCAATTGATACCCCTTCGACGCTACTTAAGCCCTACTCGCGGGAAAGGGAGAGACGGGGAGAGAGGAAGAAAAATAAAGGAGAATAACAACAGCAAGATCATTCTGCATTAATGCAAGTAACATTTCTCCTATAATCGCTCATTAAGAGCAAGTTGTAATCTCATTATAGCAATAAAGATAATTCAATTTCCCTTGTTTATCCTTCCGTAAGGCTTGAATTTCTTTAATATTCATAAGATTGATGATTTGATTGTTGACAGCTGGTGTTGTCCATGGGGAAGAAGTGCCGAGCCTCTAGGGTTCTAATCAGCATCGTTGTCGTTCCTTGGTCTCATCGGCATTGCCTGCGATCATGACTAGACCTAAGATGAGAAAATTTGGTTCGACTTAGGAGACTACACCAACCTTGACATGGACACCTGCCTCTGCGCCATGGAACACGATACCTCGCGTTATTCTCCTCTAACCCAAGGTCACCAGTCCTTGCACACAGAATACAACTGCAAAGAGTTGACTGGAACTGAGCAGCTTGTTAACAAATATAGATACTGCATATTTGGATAGTAGATATACATGTATATCATATCCTGTATCTTATATGGCAACACTAGATATTGCTGGTTGCAACTAATCCTCCCAGATCTCCTTGATTCAGTTGTGACTCAAGAGATCAATAGTAATCTCCCTGTACGTGTATGATTGATACGTAAGATAAAGCCGAACCCTGAGAGGTTCATTATGCCAAATATTATTTACATGGTACCAAACCTCTGCGACGCAGCTGTTCATCAAATTCAGAAAACAATCTCAACACGGCGTTGACACGTCGAGACTGAGGAGGCTGTTAACAAATCCCCCCATAGGAAATACTCCTACAGGCAGTAGTTCTTTAATAAATGATCCTGTTTCTTCTGATTTTGCTCCTACAGGCCCTGTATGACAGCAACCGCCGGGCAGGACGAACACGCCTTCAGGAAGGTCTCAGGCGGCCCAAGAAACGTACTGATCGGAGAATTGCTACTGAGCCTACATCGCATGAGACTGCCATGCTGGAAAGCAGCCATGGATAGTGAGTTTGGCGCGCTTCACAAGGACAACACCTGTCACTTGGTTCCTCTGCAACTAGAGCTAAATATCATTGATTGCAAATGGGTATTCAAGTTAGAACGAAGAGATGATGGTATTATTGATCGCCACAAAGTAAGATCGGTCGCCAAAGGTTCCAAGCAACGACACGGGAGACTTTGACGGTCCTTCAGTTCGGTCGTGAAGCCCACAACCATTCGGATACTGTTGTACTTAGCGGTTTCCCATGAATGAAGCTTGTGATAACTTGATGTACAAAATTCCTTCTTGCATGGTATTCTTCATGAAGATATGTATATGAGGTGTCTACATCACCTTTGTAAATGTAGCACCTCACATACCAATATGAGATATTAAACAGTAGCACCTCATATGCCAATATGAGATATTAAACAGTAGCACCTCATATGCCAATATGAGATACTACTATAGAACATCATCGCTAAAGTGGAGAATAAATAATAAAAGCAACACTAGAAATTTCAAAGGAATTTAAACTTTAAGAGTACTTTATTAAAGAACTAGTAGAAGTTGAAATAAATATGGAACATAGGACTGATCCACTTTTAACCAAAAGAGAATAAATAAAATAATATAAATGGTGAGCTACGGTGCTGAAAACTCGAGTACTCCCACCCATGCATGAAGCTATTATTCTACTGGCCTTTTACCTCAGAATGGAAAGAGCAACGTAAGATTTGAAAATCTCAGCAAGTACCTGACAATGATTGCAACAAGGAAAGTATAAAGAACAAGTAATATTTAACATAGATTAATTGCCATGAGATTAGGTTACTCGAGACACTGATACAAAGCGAAAAAGGAAATAACAAAGACATGAAATTAAATATAATTGTTATTTAGCAAGTTACGACAATGACATTGATTATTACTCCCTACATACTTAGTTATACAAGAATAGTCAGGCACGTCCCAGTCATACCGCATGACTTCATCCAAAAAGACACCCCTGTTGGAAAATACCTACCACCAACTAAGCCCTGGTTACACTGACGAACGGTACTATTGCCTTCCTGACCGATCATACCGGCCATCGGTCAGACTGTTGCCCCAGACCGATCTAACTGGCCATGTAGTGGTCAGACCGTCAGAGTCCAGAATTTTTAGATTTTGCAACTCCTTTGCAATCCTCCTAAAGTAACTTACCTCTTGGTGCTAATTGTTCATCATTGCTAGTCCATAACTTTTTCACAGTCTCTCAAATATTGGGGTATTAATGTGACAGAATAAGGAGCTGGTCGCTTAGAATTTTGTTTGGTTATTCACAACATAAGAGGTACGAATGTAAATACGACAGAACCAAAGGACCAAGATTTGCACATATATATTGCGCAAGCGGGAAAAGTCATTTCAGATTTTTGAAGTATTTCCACGTGTTTCACACAAAAAAAGAGATGAGATTTTTATTATTTTTATTAGAGGAAGATACTGATATTAATGTGACGTATTTAATGGACTTGCCAGCCTCCGTCACATCTTAATTTTCACACCATAAAGAGACATAGGTATAAATGCGTTGGAACCAGTGGCGAAGGCAGGAATAAAATCAAGGGTAGGCTAAGGCGTTAAGTTAGATTATCACAGATATAGAATTTTACTGTCGTGCAATTCAAATTCATACATTAATAGAAAAGAAACAAAGTAAAAAAAAAGAAATACAACGCAAGTACTTACTCAGGATCATCTTCGTTGAAGAGGCCACCAAATTGGATAGGACCTGCTCCGGTGCAATGTGTCTGTAGTTTGTTAGAGAAGATGAACAACAATTGAGAACATAAAACCTAGATAATCTAATAATAAAAGCAATAATTGTCAAATGTTTTGCGTGCAAAACCTTAAGAGGGTTTCTGCGGACTTGGCTGGCAAAAATGAACTTGCTTTTGATACATTGTGTGAGAGCAGCTCATCATTTTGTTGGCGAGGTACCACCATGGCACATTGATGAACACCTGCATACCATGACCCAACCAAACTTATGATCCCATTCCATTCAATGAAATTATTCCAATCAACTTCAATGGTATATAAAAAACATCACAACTTGCCCAACGGCCTAAGCCTGATCATATTAGAAAAAGATGAACAAAAGGGAAAGATTCCAACTTGCGCTATGATTGATTACCAAAGCACACACCAAAAGACACCAGTCAGCTCAAACCAGAACTCAATACGGTGTAAAAAAACTATGACACCATAAAG
Source organism: Melocanna baccifera (assembly GCA_036346265.1). Lineage (NCBI taxonomy): Eukaryota > Viridiplantae > Streptophyta > Magnoliopsida > Poales > Poaceae > Melocanna > Melocanna baccifera. The sequence goes on from CM070682.1 coordinate 38,135,138, forward strand.
GTCCAACCTTTACCACAGAGCCCAAAGAACAAGCTTTGGCCCAATCATTCACTTCGAACGTTAAACTAAGAACGCACAAAAACTGAATCTTTTGACACACACAGCTATTACTAAATTTCGAACTACACCATCAAAATATTTAATCATAATTACTGCAGTTGCAAAATTCTAAAGAAATAATTCAATGGTGGGGTTAGACTTACCTTCTTGGCGATGAACTCAGGGTAGTTGTCCTAGAGCAGCACAACGGCTTGGCGGGTGACGGCATGATGCTTGCTGAGCATGGGTGGAGAGTCTTCTCTATCGGCTCCGGCTCGGCCAGTTTGGCGTCTTCAGCCACCGACTCATCCTTGGTCTCCTCCTTGGCTGGCTCCTCGGCTGCTGCCTCTGTGGCTCCTCGGCTGCTGCCTCTGTCACCGCTTTGGCCTTGAGTTCCTCCTTGGCCGCCGCCTCAGTCTTGGGCTTCTCTCATCATGCGCAGCGATCTTTGCGCGCCGTTGCTGCCTCCTGGTCTTGGCGAGGCCCATCTATGGAGGGTGGGGAGCTTGGGCGGGCGAGGGTGGTGGCTTGTGGCCCACCGGTGGCTCCGCCCCTGGTTGGAACGACGGCACAGAGATATTTCATAGGTAGGAAATTTTATTTAAGATTTAGGCCCGCTCAACGTCCAGACGCTGGTGTCTGCCTTAGGCGGTTGAGCGATTTTTTTACTGTTTAATTTTTTTGGATTTTGTTATTTATTTTTTTCGTATTTCTTTATATTGTTCGTAATAAACTAACATATTTTTTCTATTTTTAAATTTAATTATATCAAATAAGCTAATTCAGTTACAATAAAAAAAATCAAACAGCTACAATAAAAAAACCATAAGCTATCACCATTCTGAACGCTACCATAAGCATTTGCAAAAATATTTGTAAGGTTACATAAATTAGTTGAAATAGTTCTATAGAAATCAATTAATACATGGCGAACCGAGTTCGACTAGGGCCCTGTTTCAAACAGCTTTTGGCTTCTGACTTTTAGCTTCCGGAAGCCAAGAGTTGTTTGTAATATGTTAGCTTCTTAACGCGGTATTTTATTTTTATTTTTCTTTGCATGGTCTGTGAGATATAATGGCATTTTTTTCTTTTCCTTTAATTGAATGCCTCAGAAAAAGCTAATAACAGTTATAATATCATTTTAGCCCAAAAACTACTAGCGACCTTTTTTTTTGCTTTTGGCATTTGACTTCTTCGAAAGTCGAAAGAAACATGTCAGTTTCTTAAAAGGAATTCTTTAAAAGGCTTCTTGAACCCAAAATTGTGTACATCTTCTGCGTCAATATCTCTGTCATTTTCTAACATCTTGAAAATTATAGACAAAAGTCTCAACCGTAGCCCAACAAAACAGATCAATTTCATAAGTTAGTTATAAGTCAACTCCCCAAAAGGGTAGTTTGGTAATTGCACCCAAAACGCCACGACATCCCGCCATTTTATCGGGTATGTTCTTTTGGTCTCTATTTTATAACTTTTGGTGGTAGTGCCAATACTCATAGTACAAAATAAAAATCGATAAACTATTTTTAAAAAACTATCTCGATAAATCACTTCATAATAACAACAGAGATATCGTACCGTTTATCTATTCCAGACCTTTGATGTCATAAGCCATATGGCAGCGCTCAAAGTAGCGGTAGCGGCGGGCGGTGGTGTTCGGCTGCAGCTTCAAAGGTACTGTTCATTTTTTGTTTGTTTCTTTGTTTCTTTTTTTGTGTTTTGTTTTTTCGTATTTCTCTTGTATTGTCTGTGATATGTTAGCGTGTCCCTTTTATTTTTATATTTTTTAAATTTAATTATGTCTAAAAAGCCAACTCAGCTATAATAAAAAATCAGTCAGCTACAGTAAAATTTTAGCCAGAAGTCAGAAACCATCCTATTCCAAACGTCCCCATAAGCTCCGAAGGTGCCCTCTAGGGCTGTAAACGAGCCGAGCTCGAGCGAGTTTGACCTGACAAGCTCGAGTTTGATAGCAACTCGAGCCGAACTCGAGCGAGTTTGAGATTGTCGTCGAGCTTCAAGCTGAGCTCGAACTCGGCTCATGTAGGCTCGGGGGGAGTAGGGGACGGACCCGGGGGAGTACCTGCTGGTGGTTGGGGGAGCCGGGCGAGTAGCGGGATGAGGTGGCGCCGGAAGGCCGAGCCGGTCGGAGGCACGGGGGCGCCGTGGCCGAGCTGTAGGGGGCGGGCCGGCCATGGATCTGGCCGGATCCGGGTTGAGGAGGGGTGCCGACGGCGGGGGAGAGGAGGGGTGGCGCCGGGGGGGGGGGGGGCGGTGGGGGAGAGGAGGGGCGGCGGGAGGGGGCGAGGAGGGGATGCGGGGAAGGGAGGTAGGGGAGGCGTTGAGGAAGGGCGGTGGCGTGGGAGAGGAGGGGCGACAGGTGGGAGGCGGGGAGCCCGGGAGAGGCGGGTGGGAGCTGGGAGGCGGACGGGGGCGTGGGGTGGGGAATGGGGGTTCGGACGGGGGCGTGGGACGGTGGGGTGGGGTAGGGAGTGGGATATAAAATAAAATCTCAAGTTCGTAAGCTATTCGAGTTTAGCTCGTTTTAAGCTCGAATTCATCTTAGTTGGAGCTCGAATAGAGTCTAAAGCGAGCTGAGTTTGAGCAGCTCATGAATTTCGAGCTTTTTTTACAGCCGTAGTGCCCTCGCAAGATCCATCCATTTCCCGCCTAAACTCCCTAGTTGGCTCGCTCGGCCGAGTAATTATCTGTAGTTTCGAGGGTAGTTATGGAAATTGGGCGCCCATTTCGAAATTTTCGCCACAGAACAGCCCAAGCCGCCAGCACGAACGCACACGACCGGGCTTTTCGGCTTTTCCAAAAACAACCTCTTCTACTCACAAATTACATACCTACACACCAAGCGTAATAATGCTTACATAATATAAGACCTAAACTGAAAATGTTCAATTTGATCCCCACCAAGCCCTCCACGAAAGCAGAACAAAAATATCTCGCTTTCGTTCGCGTCGCGTGAGAAGGGAAGCCCGCGAAGGTAAGGGTTTCCCCGCCCATCTTATCGGAGCCCCGCAATTCCTCCAATGCCCCCCGCGATTTCTCGAATCGGCCGGGAGATCCGCCCGATTCGCGCCCCAATCTGATCTGATTTGGTGCCCGCCTCGTCGGATTTGTCTCCGTGTTCAGGTTTTCCGTTGGTCGCGTCGAGCGGAGCGGAGGAGATGGCCGGGAAGGGAGGCAAGGGCTTGCTCGCGGCGAAGACGACGGCTTCCAAGTCGGCGGAGAAGGACAAGGGGAAGAAGGCCCCCGTCTCCCGCTCCTCCCGCGCCGGCCTCCAGGTGAGCTCGCCCGCTTGCTCTGCTTTTTTTTTTGTTCCGCTTGCTTCGCGCGCGGGTTAGATTTGGTCTGGATTCGAAGTCTGCGTATGCGCACGCGCTGGTTCTGGGTGCGAGATTTGAGTGCTTGTGTTGTGTGTTGGCGCTTTAGGTTTCGTGTCGGTAGCAGTTGAGAGGTGCTTGCATGCTGTTTGTATTTGGACACGCGTTAGACTCGTCCGTGGATTGGAGGCGCTGTGGCTTTGCCAACGTTGTGCGCGCTAGTTGGGGTTTTAGAGATTTGAGAACTTACGGTGTTCATCGGAGATGTTAGCAGATCTGGAGAAGCATTTGGCATGTCTAGTTGTGTTGTGTGGACTAATGTTTACATGGTTTGATTTTTTTCGATTGGGGGCGTGAGCACTTTATGGAATTGCGTGTTTTGGGAGATTTTGCTGTTGGCCATACTCGGAGGTTTCGAATTTCGTGGTAGAGAACAAGGGAGAAGAGGGTGATATACACTCGAGTATTTTAGATTTTCTGACGGGTGTAAACGAGGTGGTGAGGGAAATTGGGGTGGAGAAGATGGCAATGCTTGTGTACAAGATGAGGTTGCAGTGGAGGTGGGTGTTAAAGCAGGAGGGGTGCCACTGCTTACCTTGTAGATGATGCAGAGAGGCCCGTGGTGGTTCTCAGCTATTGGCACCACAGGTGGCAGCTTTAGCCACCGTGGGAGGCAACAACGATGACAGGAGGCTGGCCGGCATGTTGGGGTGGGATGTTTGCAAAATAAAATCACATCCCTGATGTGTACACAATTCCTTCTTTTACACTGACATGCAAAATGTTCTAATTCGTCTTGGTTTGGTGATTGATCCATCATGCGTTTGTATATTCTGCTGTCACACCATTCTCACAATCCACGAAAAAGTTCAAACATGCAGAATCTATTTGCCAGAATGTGCCATACTTTGTTAGCATGTGCTGCATAAGTTAAGTTTGATGATTGGTCTGTGAGACTGACTTCTCTGTATGTGCTTTCTGGTGTCACATCTTTTTCAGTCCACCTCAAGCATGTTGGATGAGTCAATTGGTCCATGATTTATCTGTATTCCCCCCGTTAAATTTATGAAATCTGCAGCATTGACGATTAGGTGCTATTATTCGGAGGATGTGCTAGATTCTTATAAGTTTATGTGATCTATTAAGGCACTTTGGGTGTTGACATGGTTTAATTAAGGGTTGCAAATACAAATGATTGATGCTGTTTGATATGATATTTTTGTGCAGAGTTTATTATATTCAATTGTGAGATATGCTCCCTGTCTAATTTTTTGCTATGCTGTGTTTTCAGTTCCCTGTTGGCCGTATCCATCGCCAGTTGAAGCAAAGGACTCAGGCGAACGGCCGGGTTGGTGCTACTGCAGCGGTCTATTCTGCTGCTATTCTGGAGTACTTGACGGCCGAGGTTCTGGAATTGGCTGGGAACGCTAGCAAGGATCTGAAGGTCAAGCGTATCACCCCTCGCCACCTTCAGCTAGCCATCCGTGGAGATGAAGAGCTTGATACCCTCATCAAGGGTACCATCGCTGGTGGAGGTGTGATCCCGCACATCCACAAGTCCCTGATCAACAAGTCTTCCAAAGAGTGATGATTAGGAAAGTATCTTAGTTTAAACTAGATTTTTTCGTAATCCTGTGTGAGATAAGTCCTGGTTATCATGTAGGTCTTAGTTAAGCTTCCAGAATTAAGTAATCCATCTGTGTAATGCTTTCCCGGTACTGCTTCGGCTAGGTTAACATTGTATTTGTGGTTGGTTGTTATCTTTGAGGTGCTAGACCTTGATGCAAACTTAAGTTGGTTGTTTTTGTTTCATTGTGGTAGTCTGCTATTCTAGTTGTCCACGTCGGTGTTTGTTCTTAAGTTGGCTGCTTTTGTTCAGATTTTGCTGAACTCTGCTCTGTGGAGGGGTTAAAGTTCAGAGCTGTCAAAATTTTCATTGGATTGCTATCCTAAACTGTTCAAAATGCGGATCTTCAGTCAGGAGCGAAGTATGTCTCCAGCGTTGGAGACGATGTTACATGACCTGTTCTTCTGCAGTTCTACTGCCGGTTGTTGAACTTATATTCTGCTCAGTGACTGTTGGTGTTGCAGATAAGCAGATGCAGTAATCAATGACGTACAATTATTCCCATTTCACGATGTGTTTGAGCAGTTTTCCAGTGACTTTCTCAATAGTAAAGATCCTTCCTACATCCGGAGATCCATTTTATTTGTATTATCATACAGCCGAAGCTGACTGGATCCAGCTTAGATATGAGGAAGAAGTCAGCTTATTTTGATTCTTTTAATTACTGCAGGGTGGTCTACTTCCCAAGTCCGAGCTACCTAATGCAAGGTTGTGTCATTCTGTTTCAAGGCAGTTCTTAATAATCAATAACCAAACAAACTGTCCCCTTTTGTTTATCATGAGAAACTTACCCTGCACTTGCACCCTTGGGACAATGCTGATGCATCGCTTGAATAATCTGGGGGATCTTCACAAAGGTATCATCTTATCTCAGTCTCTTGTTGCAATTCACCTCCTTTTTACCACCATCAAACCCACAACGCCTTGCGTGGCATGAGTTGCATACTTGTACACGCTTCTTCTTTTTTTTATTTTATTTCTGAGACTTTGTATTATATATGTTTCTTATTTTTCTGACTCTGAGTTGTAAATGTTTCACTGGTGAGATTATGGTCCCTGTCCTGAGAAATGAGTTGGAAAACCACGAGAGCCGCCAATTTTTCCACGAAGTGCACAGCCCAGTGTGTGTGTGTCTCGAAGCACGACGAGGTCTTCTTTATTTACCCTCATTTTCCCATGATAGGATACTTCCACCCTGCTTCCCTCCTGTGACCTGCTTGCTTGTTCACCTACCATTCTTCCCCTTCTCTCTTCACTATCCTCTTGACATTCTTCTTGCGGTGTAGCTGTGAGGGTGGCAGTGGCAAAGTCGGCATGGAAGGGCTCACGAGCGAGCAGATGGTTGCGTTCCAGGAGGCCTTCTCGCTCTTCGACAAGAACGGCGACGGTTTCTCCTATCCCCATGCTTGACTTTTGGTGCGGTGTCTTGGTTTTCGATTGGTCAGTTATAACTGGCTTTTGGAAGCAATGCTAGTGTTTCACTGTTTCATAATATTTGGGTAATCTTGTTTCCATTGTTCTTCTTTGCTGTTGTAGATTAAGCATGGAGAAAACTAAAGGGCTCCTGTAGCAACTGCAGAACGTATTGCATGGAATTCTTATTGCATTCGTCGTTAGTCAGACAAAGATTTCGTTAGAGAAAACTCCTCAATATAAAGCAAGCAGCCATAACCTGAATCATAAGATGGTTCAGGGCTTAAATTAATGTGTTAGTTCTTGTTTATGTGCTGTCGAGCAGTATATGGAATTGGGATTCTTTTGTTCGTAGGAGATGGTTCCTTGAAAGTTCTGTACTGCCCAATGACAGTGATTTGCTGTAGGATTAATTTCAGAGATTATTTTGGTCAAAGAATCCTTCAGTTTGTGACAAAAAAAAGGTGCTTGCCATTGGCTCACTTGTGCTGCTGAAGGCCCTTAAATCGTTGAAGTGGGTTATCCACCTAATTTCTTTAGGAAAAGTTGTTGAAACATGCTTATCTCATGGTCATGTTCCTTAAGTAATCCATGACATGTCCTTCAAGACTGTTCTGTGATGGCTGAGGTGATATCACTTGTCATGTCACTATGATCCGCACATAGTTAGGTAGTATGTGGTAGCCTCAGACGTCTCCATCTTAGTCAAAATTTCTGACCGTTCTATCCACATGGTGTCGTGTTGGTCCTTCTTGGGTATGCACAGAGACCAATGCCTAGCAAGAGTACTGAATCGGAGGCTTATTGCTATTGGTTGTGTAACTCCCGTTACTCGACAATGAAATCCTGCTACTATTGCAGTCTGCAAGTAGCCATGCTAACCTGATCGACATGTGAGATTGGAACCTTTGTCATATGCAGGATGCATCACCTTGGAAGAGCTAGCTGCAGTGACTCGTTCCCTCAGCCTCGAGCCGACCGATCAGGAGCTCAACGACATGATGAGCGAAGTCGATACAGATGGAAATGGGATCATAGATTTTCGGGAGTTCTTGAGCCTAATTGCCAGGAAGATGAAGGTGAGGTTTTGCAGTCTGATACCGTTCAAAAAGTTTTGCAGTCAAAAGTTTTGCAGTCTGATGGATACTTGGTCCATGACTTGCAGTATCCGCTTCCCCTTTTACCAAACTGGATTGGCCAATATCTGATTGTGTTGTTGCTTTCCATGTTTACTGAAGGATGGAGATGGCGACGAAGAGCTGAAGGAAGCTTTCGAGGTCCTAGACAAGGACCAGAATGGTTTTATATCCCCTACTGAGGTGGCTTAGTACCTTCACAAGTTCAGATCATTTTCAAGCTATCAAATTTCAAGCACTGCTTACTTTCATCTTGTCCATCTGTGCAGCTGAGGACAGTGATGATCAATCTTGGGGAGAAGATGACTGACGAGGAGGTTGAGCAGATGATCAAGGAGGCTGATACCGATGGCGACGGGCAGGTGAACTATGATGAGTTTGTGCTAATGATGACAAATGCTGAACGTAAGTAATCTGGGTGAGCAAATGCCAGTGAGAGATGAAACCACTGGTTAGATTGGATGCATTGTCTCCAATGTAAATTCCAGTTTCTCCAGTATTGTGACTGTACGTCAAGTCGAATTTGAACTTTTGCTGTGGGTGACTTGCAGTTTGTAATATTGTGATCTTTTTTTTGAAACCATTGTAAGGTTGTAATTTTATTTTAGAAGCTGTCTGCGAACTATGTATTAGAAATTGCCACATATATTTGGAAGGCCACATATCCATCTTCTTTGGTTCTTGGAAGACGAACCTACTTTGCTTTTAAATATCTTAGCAAACATATCAAGCACTAGATAAATTACCACCACACTGTATATGTACAGATCTGGTAGATGATATGAAACCCATCCTTATTGACCAAGCACATGAATACATGATGGGCTCCAGGTGCAATACTGCCAGCAGATTGGACGCAGTGCAAACAACACGGGAATGTTGGGATCAAAGCCCAAATGTTAAAAGTCTACCGACCAGTATACAATCATATATAATTGGTTCTCAGTCGCAAAGAACCGTTTGTAATGTGAGATACAATGTTATTCCTTATCTGAAGCATCTTTCAGCTACTAGGCTGCAACTGGCTCTCGCAGTTTGCTGCTGCCCTCAGATGGTGTTAAGCTGTCATAGTATTCGACAAGAACTTTCCAGCCACCCGAGCACATAAAACCATCTGGGGGACTCTCGCGGTTCTTGGCAAGAGTACGCATCTGTATATGGGGGCAAGTTTGTTAGGATATGGCTACAAAACATGGATGCCAAAATTACTGACGTGCCAACGACACTGAAATGAATTACCTTTGTGCCTGAGATGAACAGGAAATCATCTTTCCTCGATGGATCAAAGAATTCCATTTTCTTTTGCTTTGTGTCATATGCAGCCACCTGATCCAAAATAAGAATCAAGAGACATGTCAAGAAACCAGAATAAATCAAGGGTATTGTACTTGAAAATTGAATGATGATGGTTGATTTCAAGATCGAAATGTGCAAAGATGCACATCATACTGACAAATACAATATGATGTATCTACATGCAAATGAGATATCTGGTCAGGAAGGATGACACACCTTGAAAGGAAGGATATTGAGCCTCTCAAGTCCTGGAGCCATACTCAAAACTTTTTTCCCATGATCAGCATCATAAAGGTCCCTTTTTACAATTGGATGGCTCATACCAGCAGGATCTCTTCCAACGATATAAAAGTTTGCACCAGCATTAATACGAGCTTTAGCATGCCATTGCACCTCCGTCGGGCCAGCATAATGCATTGGAGAGGGGAAGATTGAAACCACAGTTGATTCTGGGTTGAGGACACCTTCCTCAAGAACCTACAAGAATCAAGAAGAATGTCACAACAGTGAAAGAATCAGACATTTTTACATCTTAATTTGTACTATAGTGGTGTCATCAAATCAATGCTTTCATCATGGAACAAGGCAACATTCGTCTTGTCCCGCACTTTAATTAACCTCCATTCTAGGACAGCTCTTACCATATAGGAGTTGGAAAAAAACATAAATTGTGATGATGGGATGGTAGAGTTGTTATAGCAGAATACCTTCTCATGCTGCCTCATTCTCCAACTAAGAGGCACGTCGTCTACTTTTGTGAATCCTCCCAATGGATGCAGAAGAAGAACAGGGTTTTTGTAACCCATCTCAAGAAGGCGTCTGCGTGTATCAGTCATGAGCAAAGCATGCCCATTGTGCACAGGATTGCGAAGCTGAAAAGCAAATACTGCATCAGCATTGCGCCTGGCAAACTCTTCACGCAGCTGTGCTGGAGACAAGCGATACTGATCGAGACCATCATTATACTTGATTGGTTCTATAACCTCCAAGTCCCCACCAATCAACCAATCACCAGCATTTGTAATCGCCTCCTCTACATAAGGCAGTCCACGTGCAATTGTTCCCCAAGTCCGTGCAATTCTTTCTTCTTTATTATGCTTGTAGATCTCAATGCTGAAAAAAGAAGAAGAAAAAGTGTTACAGTAGGAACTGTAGAAAAATTAATATAGTTTAGAAAAACCACGCTCCTATATCATATAAATAGGTTAGACTTGTTTTCAACAGCATACAATAATTACCGTTAACACCCAGATATGACATCCACATCAATTAAATGTGTCTTCTCACTTGAGATTAAGTAAATGCAGAGGCGTTTACGGTTGATGTCATTACGTCACTTTACTCATCTGGTAGCTACGTGTATACACAGGCATTTCATTGCCATTTTCAAACATTTGATGCATATAAAAGTTTATAAACAAATGACAGATACAATTGAAACCGTGGTGATGTAAGGACATATTATCACACGTCAGCTGTGTATGGATAATACTCGGAGAACACAGCAAAAAAAACAAAATGAAATATTTATACGAGGAAATCATCTAGATTTAGTTTAATATGATCAAGGGTATATCTATTATAGTATACATACCGCAAATCAGTTGATAATGACTAACACATACGAATATCCTGATATAGCATGACAAGGTTCGCTATCGTAGCCTATTCGACAAAAGAGGAAACTTCCTGCCATCAAAACTATTTTGACCCACAACATGTAACCACTCGAGGATAAAAAAATCCTACCACCGCAGTTACCTCTATAGGGTCTTTTCTTTTCAGCTTCTAAAAGCTGTTTTTCAGTTTTTCTACAGCAACTAGCTTTCAAACGAAACATCTTTTTACGGTAGGATCTACAAATTGATTGTAGTAAACACTGTAGCAACTTCATTTATATCGACCAAAATCGCATACGAGTTTCTCTTATTCCATAGTCTTTCACACAAACAGGACAAAAGTTATAAGCCACAACAAAAAAAGTCATAAACCGAAGCAAAAAAGAAGATGCCTTATATCATAAGGTAACCTTTACCTATCATTGACCCGGTTCTTGGTAAAGGAAAATCTGTGCCAAGTTTAGAAAAGACCTCGAGCACATGCCCGAGTAAGATATGCTCTATAGCTCATAAAATGTAGGAACTGCACATACACTCTAAATCCGTATGTCTCCAGTTCAAGAAACCACCTACGAACCTGATTAAACACAATATAGCCCAACAATTCCAACCAAAACGGCAAAATTTCTATCTTTGGGGTCCAAATCTGCACAAATCTATGAGAAGCAACCAAAACGAACCGGCACTGATCCTACAACCCACTCATGTAATTCAGTAATTCTATTTTTTTTTTGGTAAAGAAGCAATTCAGTAATTCTAACTAAGCGTACAATTGTATGTATATACCATATGGAAACGGTAAGCAATTAAACAGCAATACGAGAAATAAACTAGAAGGGGATTGGTCTCACTCGCTAAGGACGGCGACGGGGCGGTCGCTTGCGTCGACGAGCGCGACGCGGCGGGCGCCGGAGGCCTCGATGGCGCGGCGCTGGGCTTCATCGACGGCGAGCACGATGGGCACGGACATGTTGACCAGCTTCCCATCGTCGCCGCGGATGGCATTAAAATGAAGTGCTTGGAGGAACTCGCTCTCGCGCATGAAGCCGCGCAGCGGGCTCGCCCACCCCTCGCTGAGCACGTGAAGCCACTCCGTCTCCACCCGCCCCAGCCGCACCCGGTGCGGCAGCGCCGCCGCCTCCCGCCGCAGCGCCTCTCGCCGCCCGCCCTCCTCGGGGGCCACCAGCTCCACCAGCCTGCCCCCGTCGGGCTCGATCAGGCTGGCCCGGCACCGCACCCCGCGCGCCGCGAACTTGGGGTTTCTCACCGCGACCCCCACCCGCGCCGGCGCCCCGGCGCGATCGCGTCGCGGCTGCGCGAGCTGCGGGAATTTCGCGAGGGAGGCGGCCTGCGTCGCCATGGCTCCTCCTCGATTCGGTTTCCCTCCTCCACCTCCTCTCGCCTCGTCCTACTTATAATGCGGTGTTTTGTTTTGTACTCGCGACCTTCCCAGTCGTTGCGTCGGATATATAAAATGGAGGGGATGAACCTGGACGGGATTGCTGGGAGGGTGCGGCGCGGAGGCCATCGGCGCGGTGAACGTAGACAAGGGAGTGGGGAAGGTGGGGCTGGGTTAATGGGGGTTGACGAGGTGCATTCCGGCTCCTTCAGGGTGGTGAGAAGGTTGGATTTGGACTGGTGTATGTAACTGCGCGTGTCACCTTGAACTCATGTATCTTTTGTTAAGGTTGGATTGTCTACACAATGCAAGCTATGGTCCGCAGACTTGGTGGTGGTTCAGCTGAGGTGGGTTTAATTTCTAATTGTTTATGATGTATAATTTGTTCTCAAATGTGTGCATATGTGACATTTTGATCCAATAGATTAATAGGCTGAGTGCTGCTTCCAAATTTACAGTTTGAAATATTAGAATAGATGTCTCGTTAACATGTAAATCCAGGGAACATGTATTGTGTAACGTCTGATGACGATTTTCAAAGCTGTATGGTTTGCAATGACAATTTACTAATTTTTCTTCAGTAAGTATTATAGATGGACTAATCCATATATAGACATTGCTTAAGAGGACTTAGCTACCACATAAACTAGTTTTTAAGATGACGAAGAGATGTTTGGAACGTACAAAAATTCTATTAGAAAAAACATCCGCTCTCTCTCTTTTTTTTCCCACAAGAACCTCCACTCTCATTAGACGTGAAGTATTATACGAAACTCACATGAAAATCATGTGTTTCAGATATGGCCTCGATTGTGCGTATTATTAATGCGGCATGCTCTGCTCAGATGCAGAGGATATCCACATTTCTTTGAATTATTGGCGGCTTTTGGAGTCGGTTTTTTGCTCCTTCTCGTCGTCCTTTCTCGTCGTCCAATAGATATCCTCCTCGTTTGCAATAAGCTTTGTTTAGTGGGGGAAAAGGACCATCCGTGACTCTATTGGCCTAGCTTGTACTTATAAACGTGTTGCAATGGAAGATGCCGATCAGAAAGAACGTGGACGCTGGATGGACAACGATGACTCAACAGCAGCGAACGCTACAGCACCACATGGAACGGATGGCGGAGATAGGTCAGAGGGTACGAGTACGACCTTTGTCTCTTTTCAGCTCCAACAAAATTAATCCTCTTTGGTTTCTTCACTTGAATAAGCTAATAAGATTAGATGTATAGTACAAATAAAAATAAAATAGAAGACAACAAGTTAAGAGAACAGAAGAAGCAACGAACAGACTAAAATCTCACTAGGTCAGTTTGATCATAGGCTTAAGACCAGTGTAACATAGCTAGATGGTCTAACTATTGGTTTAGGCTGGTCTGACCAGTCCTCTGTTTCTAAACTACAAAGACCTCTCGAGTCAACATTCAAATATCAAAAAATTACTCAAATCTTATTCGAGCATCTCTAAATTTTGTATAATAATTGTTCAAGGCATTAGGAATGTAAACAAATTAAGAATCACATGATTATTGAGCTGAGGTTCACTAATTTAAAGAAAATCAAATCTAGATCTTAATAAAGAACAAGTTTATTTTTTAGCCCTCAACTAGTTGGACTGAAAATCAACCTTGAACTCAAAAATCATTCACTTTACAATCTCATATTCTCAAAACTACCTAGAACACAACCCTCACCATAAACCATAGTAGTTTTTTATGACGCAGGACCAAAATGAGCAGTATTGGGCTGATTTGTATGCTAACTGGGCTCCAAGTGGATAGGTATTGCTGAGTCATATAATAAAAAAAATAAAAAAAGTAGCTCTCTTGGCGCACACACACTCTCTCTCTCCACCCTCAAGCAAACTCTGTGTCCCCCTTCCTCTTCGGAATTATTCATCATATACCCTCCTCTTAGACTGAAATTCAGGATTTACCCTCCGGCCCACATGTCAGTGACTCATCCCGACCCCACGTGTCAGTGACTCGGGAGGGTAAATCCTGAAACTCTCAAATGTGAGGAGGGTATATGACGAAGTTTCCCCTTCATCTTCCTGCTCGATCTGGTCATCCGGATATCCCGCTTGGAATCCAGCGAGCCACCGCTCCGACGAGCGCCACACCTTCCTCCTCCTCAGATCTCGCAACTCGTGGCCATGGATGGGCTGATTTGGTGGACTTGGCCAACGTGGATGCGTTCTTGGAGGCCGTCGGATTTCGTCGCTGGTGAGCTCATCTCCTTCGCTATCGCTGTTGTTGCGACGATGGAGTAGCCTACGCCGACGGAGTTACCTGCAGGGATGGGCCTCACAACAGCGGAGCACGCGCAGCTACAACCCACGACGGAGGCGCACCACCACTACGCCATGGGGCCAGGCCAACACTTCTCCCTCCTCGTGCAGCGCATCCACGCGCCGCCGTCTGGGCCATCGTCCGCTGCTTCGACTGTCCCCAAGTCTACAAGCACTTCATCTGTAGACATGGGATCTGTGGAATTGGGTTGTTATCATGTTGTGGGTCGTTATGTCTGTAACTGTTGTGTGTAGGGCACGAATATCTGTAGAACTGCATCTGTGTGGCTGTACGCAGTATAAGAAGCTCTTTTAGCATTAGAACAGGCGAAGGCACTAATGTAAGTGCGCGTTGTTTCAGTCTGAGAACGGACCGCGCTATTTCGGTGAGTTCCTCGGTAGGGTATACTACTGCAGAAAAGATTATTATAAACGGTTCAAAAGCATTATCACAGATAATTTCATAAGCTGTTTAAATTTATAGGTCAGTAATGATATATGATCATCATAAACGGCTTTCGAACTGTCTGTGATGCAATTATCACAGACAATTTCAACAACAAATCGTCTGTGATAGTTGACTATCACAGGAGGCTTTCAATAGAAACCGTCTATGGTATATAAGTATAATAGAAGATTTTAACTATAAACTATTTATGATATTGAACTATCACAGACGGTTTGTAGTTGAAACCGTTTATAATACAAAAGATATCACAGGCGGTTTCAACTGAAAATTATCTGTGATAGTTCAATATCACAGATAGTTTGTACTTGAAATCGTCTGTGATATTCTTTTCTATTCCTAAATCTATTTCTATTTGTTGGCAAGCCTAAGAAAATGTTAGTCATACCTTTTAAAACAATCAGATCAACACAATATACATCCAATTCACATTCATTTGTTTCAAAAACAAGAATATCTATTTCACAAATCAATTAACTGAAATAAAATAAATTATCCATTAACAAATACAAACATATATAATTAAGGTCAATTGTATCCCAATCAAATTCATTCTACATTGTGGAACTCCCCACCTGATTTTATGATTTTAGACATTAAGAAGTACGCATACTCTCCTTAAATTTTTGCAAGGTCAATCTGTTCCAATGCAGTTGTAGCGATGGACGTAACCTGTCAGTAAGAATATCAATGTTGTGCATACATATATAACTTGATTTGCTCTTACCGTCTCAACTATAGGTCAACTTAACGATAGTCGACCATAAAGGTAGCCTGGTGCGGAATAGCACCGATGCAAGTAGCTCGAGTAGGAATAGCACATGTGGTCTTGGCACCGGTGTAGGTAGCTTGGGTGGGAATAGCACCCATGGTCATGGCATCGGTGCAGGTAGCTCTGGTGCGGATAGTCTCTGTGGACTTGGCACCGGTGCAGATAGCTCTGGTGCGGATAGCCCCTATGAACTTGACACCGATGTAGGTAGCTCTGAAGCAGATAGCCCTTGTGGACTTCAGGATCGATGACCTTCTAAGTAATTGTGTTAAAGAAATAACACAGCCTCATGATTGTCTCTCGGACCTTAATTGACAAAATATTTTTAATTGTAATAGGGAGCATTTGTATTATCAGCACATAACAATCATGAGACTCATGCCAATTAGTTTTAAATTTTTCATCGAAACAACTTTCTTCATGTTGCCGGAGTAACCAGATGGAACTTTAATACCATGCAAGTATTGGCACAGTTCAGTTCTCTCAGCCTTGGATAAAGTGTAACAAGTAGGGGGAATGTACGTTCGTCCTTTATCAATCTTTGTCGGTGCTAAATCGGGTCTGATGTCCATATCAACCAAGTTAAGTTGTGTGTTGACACCATCCTTTATTTTATCATGAATGTTTAGTAAGAGATCAATCAAGTTGTCACATGCATTCTTCTCTACATGCATGACGTCAATGCAGTGCAGAACTTTTACGTGCTTTCAATAAGTTAAGTTCCAAAATATTGATATATTCTTCCATATGTTCTTCTCATGAGGTCTCGATTTACGTCTCTTTCCGAAGACAACATCTAAATTACTGGCTTGGAGACTTGGATGGGTAGAGCTCCTTCGGCTTTACTAGCACATCGTATGGTCAAGGCCAAAGCTTCTCTGCACAAGTGGGATTTCTAGAGTCCTTCGTTTAGGACTTGACATTGGTGGCTCCCAATTTGGTATGTCTCAACACAGGGACATCAACGCTTACCAGACCTAACCTGTTGTAACTCTACCTACCTACCAGTACACCACCGGCCACTCAACAGACCAAACGAGCTCTATACCTCCTTTGATCTGACAAGCAAGCGCTGGACCGTCTGGCGTACCCCACAGGACATGCTCAACAAAAGACAAGGCCACACCTACGGTGACAGATGCGGCGAGGAGATAGTAGTGGCTCAGATGAATGAGTTATATCGTATCCCATGCGATACGCTTTTTATACTACTATATCCTGTGTCATGCATTTTTTGTACTGCTATATGTACTCCTTGCATAATTGAACAAAAAAATTACCCCATCAAGTTCACTGTATAAGGATCTTTAAAAAATTATAATTTTTTGGGGTCATTTTCTATATTAAGAAGTCCTACAAATAGTTTACGTAAATAAATTTTTGAGTAAAATTCGAAATGAAAAATTACGAGAAAATTACACAATTAAGTACGCTGCACTGACAAGCTCTACAAAACATTTCGTAAGTTTTTGTGCTCATTTGCTATATCTAAAAAATTCTACGAGCATTACGTGTAAATAAATTATCTAATCACACAATTAAAGTAATTAATTGCAACGCTAATGGCTTGCCGCCTCGTGGCTATGCGGTAGGCTTGTGGCCGCACGGTGGCCAGGCAGTAGGCCCCTGTCGCCCAGCCATGGGGCTCATTTTACCATGTGTCAGTTCTAGCACGTTGCCGCTAGGTGACCGGCAGCAAAATAGATATTCTTGTCAATCCCGAACGCATATTAACATTCTTATAAATATGGCTTCAAACTGTGTTATACGTGCAAAAAACTCTAGTTAAAATAGGGAGACAGGAGCTGTGTAGACATCTGGAGTATCAGTATACTATCTAGGAACGGAGTTTGGTAATTGAGTTGTTGTATTCATTTGTAGTGTGCAAGAGTGGAAATACGGACAATGATGGCGTATCTGCCTAGAAGAGTAACCTGTGATGATGCCGGTGTTGTTTCACGTATATAGTTCCTCCTCAAAAGCAGCTGTTTGGCTGTGATCCTTCCCTTGCGAACCCGATGGAACGAACTAAGTAGAAAACCGACGTTCATGAACGTCCAATGCAACAACGAAAGCAGAAGCGACTTGCAATAGGAAAGGAGACGGTAACATAGACAGCAGGATGAGGAGGCCCAAAGGGCAAAGAAGAACATAAAGCAATCGAAACAGAAGCGAACGCAAACATTCTTTCACTTGGACACTGAATTTTGGTGTAGCCAAACTCACAGCCGGCCGGATACCTCCATCATTCAGGAGGGCTTCAGCTTGAGCTTAATGTTGCCAAAAACCTAAGCTTAAGCTCCGGTACACAGTGAAGTCGACCGGATTCCAGAGAAAAGCTAAGCCCTCGCAAGCGAACAAGGCGCGATGCAGGGCCCCTGGCACTCACCCAGCCTCATGACAGCAAGGCATTGAAGATGTTGATGGATATGAGAGGGGGGATACGAATACCGCAATAGCACCATTTGCTGCGTATACTTGGTATATTAGAGCCGGGGAACCCTGGTTTTCTCCACGCCACATCAGTATTTTATAAAATAAGATTTTCCAAATTTTTGAAATAGCGTTGGGTTCTTAGTTTTTACAAAAAGATCTTTGTCACATCACTAATTTTATGAAAAATCCCTCTATTTTTCAGAAATTACAAAAGAACCCTTCAATTTTCCGAGGAAACCCCTTTTGTTTGATAAAGCCCCATATTTTTTCCCTAAAATTACGCATAGATCCTTAGTTTTTTACGAAAAAGATTTTTAGCTTTTTTAAAATTACGTATAGATTCTTGATTTTTCTCAAAAATCCTCCGACAAATTATCGGCTCTTTTATTTTAATCTATATGATAACTAGCGTGACATGGCGCCACGCTTTCACTACTAGTATATATAGACAGATCAGTTAGCAAAGATCAATCACACGGGGGCCAAAAGCTCCCAGTCAAGATCGGCTCATGCAGTACTCTAGTCAAAGCCGAGGCCTCCCGAGCAATGTGGCACAAGGCTACATGTACAACGATAAGTTTCCAACGAGGTGCTCCAGAAACCCCATTGCAAATCAGCATAAATAACCTGGTGAAAAAAGCTGAACCGTTACATAGCAGTTTGTGCACAATGGATAATGACCGTATATACACGACTAAGAAACTGTCTAATTGTGAACACAGTATACCAGTAAGGAGTACAGTGCCTGTATTGTGGTACAAATTATAAATTTCCGTAGAGCTGCTGCAGAAATGGCAGGGAAATCAGAATAAATAGCCTCGTGAAACAAGTAGCATCCGTTTGAGACATAACTCGGCATTCGGGGGTTACATGGACCACGGGTGGTGCGACACTTGTACATACGATGATACAAATAAAGAAGCCATACGCAGCAGACAGATGCCTTGGGCTGTGAATGACCTAAATTAATAACTCAGACGCCATTAAATAATAATGGCAACAACGAAAATAAAAAAAATGACATGCCACACACAGAAACACATGATCAGATGAAGACTGCTACAACAGGTGAGCCGGGATGCAGAGCTGCTACAAAACAAAAGACTCGGAGGAGCTCCAGCGACCAAAGTAGCCGTCCTCTTGGTTCGACTTCTCGTGTTCTGCCTTGCCACCACCCGAAGACCAAGAGCAGTAAAATGGACGGTAACTTCGAAACGGCCTAAGTTGGCCAGATCTGAACTGGTGACCTGCTATAGCCGCCCAGTTTAACCTGTCCTGGCCAGTGTGGCCTAGGCCGATTTGGCTGCCTGCCTCACCATCAGGTTTCTGATTCAGGATCCACAGATTCACCTCATGTCATAACTTGTGGGTAGGGAGCACAGCGAATTGTAAACTTGCTCAGCTTTGGGGCGCTTGGATGCGATTCCTCTCGTGCACTGGTAGAAGAGATCTATTAGAAGTCTTAGTTTCTCTGCATGACCATCAGATGTGATCCCCAACTTCAACCTTGTAATTGGCTCGTCCAATGTCCAGAATGCTTCTAATTCTTGAGTTAGCCTTGGCCTCTGTTTCTTCCTCTGAAGACAGAATTCAGAAGATGGTTATATGTTCAATTTGCAACCACTAGCAACTACAAAAACAAGAACTTGCTTCTGATGTAATGGGCTTACCTTTATGAGATCATATATTTCTGAATCAGGTAGTCCCTGGTAGGGTATCCGAAGTGTAAGCATCTCCAATAAAAAACATCCAAATGACCAGATATCCACTTCCTGCATCAAAGAAATGTTTACTCACATCAATTTAACCTTTTTGGGGGGTTTGCGCGGGGTGGGAGTAGATATTTGACCAACACACACTAGCAGGTAGCTAGGGGCCTATTTGTTGATATTAACATAGTTTATCAATTCAGGTGGATCTTATTACTCAATCCAAGTCGACTTACACTGGATACCATTATGCATGCCTACACGCACGCTAACACACACATGAGCTCCAACGATCCAGAGTAATATTTGAAGTGTCAAGAATCATTCTCCACAAAAAAAAGAGAGTATGAACACACAAGATTTGCTACTGCAATAAATGAAGAAAATTGATGTGTCACTCAAAAAACTATGGAAATTACCATTGGTCGATATATTCAGCAAAAAACATAGCTAGGCTATTCACAATGCAGATTGTTGAGAACGCAAATGTCAACCAGTTTCCTCAGCTGGCAGGCACTCAAAAGTCAAAACTACTATTAAACTTGTGCTGAGAACAAAAGGAAAGCAGAATTTTCAAATAAATGCTTACCAGTCCATATTGGTTTTTTTCATGCATGGCCTGAAGAACCTCTGGAGCCATCCAACAAGGTGTCCCAACACAAACATTGGGTGGATATGTGCCAAGGTGAGCTATACAGCATGTATGGGACAGAGAATGCAAAGGAATGGATCTGTCAAAATCAGAGAGTTTGACTACTGGTGTGTCATGACTTCTCTTCGAATCCAGATCAACCAAAACATTCTCACTTTTTATATCCCGGTGAATAACTAGCTTCTTGTGCAGCTCCAACAATGCACAAGCAACTTCTCGAGCAATGCAAAATGCTAAGTCAATAGGTACATACTTCTTGCCCTCTTTTAGTAGTTTTGTCAAATAGCCCTAACGAGATAATAACAGGTCCAGTTATCAGTGAGAACATCTAAACAATGAAGATGTTTAACAAATACATGAGAACTCATAAACATGACAAATGAATTTACCTTCAGAGAACCTCCTTTCACATACTCCATTAGAATTATAGACTGCAATACCCTGTACTCTTTACCACTATCAGCTTGAACCCATTTAGAAGAAAGTTGGTGACCATATATGTCCACTATAGATCTGTGCTTCCTTAGGGCACTCAGCATTCTTACTTCCCCAAGAAGCTTGTATTCAAAATTTTTAACTTCATCATTAGAAGCCCTACGGGTATCTAGGTACCGTATCTGCATTTAATGACAATGTCAAGTAACTCCATCAAACAAAATGAGACAAAGTAAAAAGCACCAAAGAAATTAAATAGAACAGAACAGAAACCTTCGCTGCAGCATCAACATCACCAATTTTGCAGTGGTAGACAGCACTAGAAGCTGTAGCTTCAATTTCTTTGCATAGTGAGACAGAAGGGAAGGAACACCGAGGTGTATAGCCCTGATCATCAAGTGCAATGTGAAGTCGACTGAGCGGAACATACCTGAAACCACATGTAGATAATGTGTTAATCAAACTTAGGGTGACAATGTTGGATTCAGAAAGAACCTGCATGTAGCATGTATACTTGTTTTCAACGCCTCCTTGAAACAGCGCGACTAAAATGCATGCAACACTAGATCAGCAGATAAGACCCCCTACCATCAGGTGAACAACATAATAGAAGATCAAAAGAGTATCTACTAGCAAAATCAATAATTGAAAATGAAAGAAAAGTCCCACTCTTCTGAACCATTGGAAATTAATTAAATGAAAATTTTGTGCAGGCAGATGAATAAGTGGACAGGACAGGTCAAACTTTTGAAAATTTCATAAAGATGGGATTTGCAACTTGGTTGCACCAAGCCACCAACATGGACATACAATATCATACCAATACAGCATGACAAAGACACTGTGTACTAACATAGCGTGACAGCTATATATTATGCACCGTCTTACAACATCTGGTTTTGTATATTAGAAACACAAGGTTGTGGCATTAGAGTTTTCTTTTAATTTCACATGTTGACCTTTTTCAATTTAAACCACAAGCTAGATTATTTAAGATATAAATAAACTGCAGAAAGTTGAAGTTAGCCGCATTAGGAAATGTGATGCGGTATTTGAAGGCCATGTTTTTCAGCTGACACAAAACAGGCATGACACTGAAACAGTGTTAACTCAATATTGACAACATGACAGAATCAGAATGGTGCAACCTAGTTTGCCAACATCAATTCAACATAAACAAAACAAAGAAAACCAAAAAAAACTTACAACGAATTGAGGGGATTGGGGATATGGGTTGGGGTGGGGGCAAGCTGCTCACCTGCAAAAGTACTCTGGATCTGTCTCTTCCTTTATGTTGGTGGGGTAACACGCATCAACAATCATCCTAACCCAGATGTCCCCTTTTCTAACAGGAACAACATTCCAAGCATGAGGTGTGTAGTCGAGATGCCCCCTCACAAGCTCACAAGGAATAGGAGGATCCGCCCGATCACACAAGTACTACAATGGATATGGTTGCAATGTCAAAGGGCAAACACAGCATTTAAGCTCGGATAAGAGAACAACCAGGGAATTACCTTCATTAGGACAGCTCGGTGCCTACAAACACCGAATTGCAGTGCCCCTATTGGTACGATACCCGAATTTCTCCTTTCCTTGATGATATGTATCGATTTATCACATAGACGAGTGAAATCGAAGTGCCCAGAAAGAGTATTGATCTGCTTAGATGCTGCATTGCTGTCACATATGCTTCCAGCAGAACAAGTACAAATGAAAGGTTGCTCCTTCCTCAGGGTAACAATAGCTCTCCGTGATCTCCTAAGAGAAGCACTTCGATCACAACCTCCAAAGCAGTCAGAAACAAACAAAGCAAGCATTGATGCCCTTAGTAAGTCATGGCCTGCATCTTCATCCGTTTCAGAAAAGCTTGGTCTCTTCAAACTAGATAACAATAGTTGTGCTGAAGAAGCTATTGCATCCAATTCTTCATCTTGTTCTCTAAGTAAAACCCACAAAATAGTTAGAACATAAAACATATGCAAAATGAAGATCACCAAACTATGGATAGGAATGTGCACTAACCTGTCCAAAAGAATAACTTCACGTGCATATAGTCCAAGACTCCGTTCGTACTCCTCTAATGGCATGAAGGGCATATCTCGTCCCGCATCGTAAAAGCCATCTGGTAGATGGTCATCTATGCTACAAAATGATTCCACACTATACTTATAGGATAACTTTGAGCATTCATCAATTGGTCTAGGGCATTTGCTAGGTTTAGGATTGTTGTCCATATCAGGGTGCCTTTTAGATTTCGATGTAAACTTGGATGCCTCTGAAGGGCTCTCTTCAACAACTTCAGCGATACTGTGGGCTGATGAAGCAGTATCCTCTAGTTCATTATCAACGCTACAGATCCTACTACTGCTCAAACAAGCAGGATCAATGCTGATACATGATTTGTTGCCATGGTAACTTCTCATATTAATTCCAGGTTTCTCCTCATCATAGTGGTCCTGTAGCATCATGCCACTATCTTTTATAAGCCCATCCGACTCATCATCAACTATACAAGATAGGTCTTCACATATAGAACTTGTTTCTTTTAACAAATCCTGCACTGAAGTTTCTTCATCAATGCCTTTCATCTCTGGCTTATTTTCCATATCATGCAAACTAGAAGGGCATTCATATTCGGTCATGTTCACAGCCATTTCATCAATGTAATTTTCATTAAGCTTGCTCCTGCTTGAGTCTAAACGCTCTTGGCGAGCTTGTTGTTGCAGGCAACCCCGCCGCTTCCATCCCTTCTTCATTTTCTGTGTGGAATGAGCTTTCAAATTTGGGGATGTCTCTGGGTGTGAGCACGAATGCACACCATTGCAAGAGCAACTAGCAGTTCTAAGTTCTGCTGAGCTGCTGATGCTTGCGATACCTGAATATTGTAGCTTATCACCCTTCACAGCATTTTGACCATTTCCCCTCATGTCACAGCATATCCATGAGGGAATCACATAAGACTGGGAAAGCCTATTAAACTTGAAATAGAAAAGAATTTGTCAGGATCTGATATTCAAATCTCTAAGCACCAGAAGACACAAAAAGACATAAGAAAAATATTCACGATACAATCATTAATAGCATAAATGATCAAGTCCAGAAATTCTTTCATAAAAAAACAATGCAAATTAATGGCTAATGTTTTTTTATAAAACCCAATACCTCCACATTTTATTTATTTTGCCAAACACCTCCCCCGCAAGTGTTTTCTGGTTCCCCACACACTCCTGCCCTAACATTTTTCATTTAATTTTCAAGGATAACAGCAAAATCTTGGAAAATGAAAGGCATAATGTGGAACCCATTGCTAATCCTTACCTCAAAAGTGGCACATAAATCTTTCTCCAAACATAACTGTTTATCAGGTTCTGAAATTTTTTGAACGTTTGGTTTAAAAAATAAATGGATGCCATAGAATCAATACCAAAGCAACAAAAAAACAAATATAAATTGAGACCCTGAAGATCAGAACCAACACTGGCAAATATAATGGAACAGATGTTGACACAATCAAAACGTAGAAAATAAATTAGGAAACTATCATGTAAGTTTTTACCCATGATTTACCAACCAGTTCACAGGAAAAGCCAAATTAAATGGTATATTAGAAGATGTCGTTCATTCAAAAGGAACAGGTGGAAAGCAATACTTCTGTTCAGAAATATACCTGAAGGTTTAAATATTGCAGTGTAAGCAAAGAAACGAATTTAACAGATCCAAGAGAAGTCAATCTGTTGTTTGATACATCAAGGCTTTCAAGACATCTTAAAGAAGAGATTCCTGAGGGTAGATCCACCAACTTATTATTAGTCACTTTGAGGAACTTCAGGGCACCCAACTCAGTTATACAGTTAGGCAAGTTCTTCAGCTTGTTGAAAGACAGATCAAGTTCTTGGAGCTTTCTCAGGGAGCCAATCTCAGGAGGGAGGTACCTATAGATTGTTAAAAAAGGAATGTGAAATCATTGTTATTCCCTTCAAAGGACCAAAAGAAAATAATTAACTCGATATAGCATAAAACAGAAATCATTGTCACAAATATCGTACAACTTCCCCTATAATTGGTCATCAAGAATGACAAGCACTCTGAGTCATAAAGAATGACAGTATGTTATCTAATGTGTATTTACCAAGACAAATGAGTTGATCGATTCTACTAAGTGCTGACAGTCTACAACAAGAACATTTACCTCTGTGAGCTAAAGGTAATAACAAACTGAGCGTTAAAAGAAACAAAAGGAATAGAACCAAGCAGGAAATAAAATTGCAGGTAAAATTTAAAATAGTTCATGTTAAAGATATAAGGGTATTTGTGTCTTTTCCTAGTTTTTAGGGTTTAGTTGTCCCTTGAGTCTTGTACTACATATTTTCCATTAGACTATGCAATACATGTGTGATTCATATATTCATCCATAGATTTAACATGGTATTAGAGCTTAGGATAAAACCCTAACCTCTATCTACTTCCGTTGATGCTGTCCCCAGGAGGATCGATCCTCTCGGGGGCAGCCACCTCATTTGGGCTGCGCCGACCTGCCGCTGCTGCCTCGTTTCTGGCCGTCGTCGATCTCCGTTCGCACCCACCCGAGGCCTCGAGGCCAACGCCGCTTCTCTGGTCACCACAGGAACCCGTCGTCATCTCTGTCGCCGGCCTTGCTCGATCTCCACCTGCCAGATCTGATCAAGAGGCCCACGGCTCTACATCGCACATGACCCACAGAAGGCTCTTCCTCACTGGCCACCGGGCTATTCCACTGCCGCCACTTGCCTCTTGGCTACCTCCTCCAAGGAGGCCTCCTCGGTCACCGCCACCACACTACTACTTGTCACCTCCGCCAAGCATGGCGAGGCCACAGCTTCTTCTCCGCTTGGGTCGCCGCCATGACGTTCTTCGTCACACTCTTCCTGTCGGAGACCAAGGGGGTGATCACTGCCGACATGAGTGACGCTGCAAATCCAGCTTGCCTCCGACCTGGCCCGCGCCAGATTCAGCTCGCCCGGGTCGCCAACACCTTGTCGCCACCCGGAGGCTCTTCCGCCCGGATCCTAGTCACCGAATCCAGTGCATCTCATCGCGGCCATCCTTGGATCCCGTCGGATCTGGGCATGACTCCCCAAGCCGTCTACTAGGACCGCCTCTCCCTTTTGCTTCGGCTGGAGCTTTCGGTGGAGAGGAAGATAGCAGAGAAGAGGAATCAGTGAGCTCTCCTTGTATGCACATGAGCTTTCGTTGCCGATGTGTAGGCTTGAGCTCTCCTTGGCCGACTGCTCACATGCCCTCTCCTCTGGTCTATGTTCATCCATCCCACCCACCTCTATCCTATCCAAGTGTCGCTATCTACCATGCCGCTGCAAGCCAACGGGTTGGCATGTGAACACATGCCCACTCCTTGGCTTCGTCTCTCAGCTTATGTCTAGGGTTATGGTGCCAATACTTTTCTGGGGTTTTACTGTTCCTCCAAAATTTGCTGCTAGTATCTATAGTTTTGAGTTTTTTTTCTTCTTTTGAGTCTTCCGTTGCGTCCATTCAAATCAGTAATCATTTATCTTCTAGTTCGTCTAAGTCGTGCGAGTCCACAAATTTTTGTATCAGTTAGCCATTTGCTTTGCTAGCAACAGTCCATCCTCATAGATTAAGTGTGGTCCTTTTCTTTGCATTCGTTGCTCTTCTTTCTGAGCCACGTGCAAGATTATAGAAATCGTTATGATACCGCTGCTTCTCTCTGAGCCGCCGCCCCAAGCTTTTAAGCCCGCCGTGTTTCTTCTGCATTGTGCTTCTATTGCACTTCTTATGCATTGCACTGCCGCCGGCTTAGGCTTTGATCTGCTTTATGGGATGCCGCACGATCTCAGATGGAGTTCTTCTGGCTTCGACATAATTTTTAAGAACCGCACGCTACGACGACGTTTTCAAGACTTGGATTTTTTATTTTCCTTATTTTAGTGTCAACTCTTTCAAATGCAATGCGATTGCATACGCCTTGCATTTGAGAGGGTGTTAAGGATATAAGAGTATTTTTGCCTTTTCCTAATTTCTAGAGTTGAGTTGTGTCTCTTGAGTCTTGTACTATATATTGTCCATTGGGTTGTGCAATACATGTGTGATTTATCTATTCATCCATAGATCTAACACTTCAAAACTAATAAGAAAATAAGAGTTTGTGTAAAATTTTAAAAAGTTCCTACATGAGTTATGTCATGCGTTAAGACTTAACAGTAGCTCACATAATAAGAGCATGGCAAAAATCTACTAAACCAACAATCATGGCTAATTAGATGCTAGTTCACTAAAGCTTTGCTATACACATTCATTTCCCCTGGAGTCATGCTACTGAAATAAACACAACATGCCACCAGGAATTACAAAAGAAAGCAACCGCATTTACGCTGGAAAACACAGAAAAACCAGTAGCATTTGCCCAATTAGGCACAATAACACTAACCTAGCCACAACCATTTGAAGCACTCTAGTTAAATTAACACCGGGTAGGCAGGCAGCAGCAATTAAGCTAGCGGATTTATACATACCTAATGGAGAAGTGGCAGATGGTGAGCTTGGTGAGGCACTTGAGCCCGGCGACCTCGGCCAGTATGGAGCACGCGGACGGCCTGGGCGGCACCATGGAGAGCTCGAGTTCCTTGAGCGCCCGCATCCGGCTGAGCGGCACCCCGGACACCCTGGGCGCGGACACCTTGACCTGCAGGCTCTCGAGCTTGTCCAGCCCCTCGGCCTCCGGGGGCAGTACCTCCACATCGTTGCCGAAGAACTTGAGCGCTCTGAGCTCCCCATGGCACCCGCCAATGGAGCGGGGGACAAGGTTGAACGTGTTGCGGTAGATGTATAACTCCCCGCCGTTGCGGGCGGCGGGCGGCGGGGGGAAGGCGGCGAGGTCCCAGGCGTTGCCGGCGATGTCGGTGGCGTCGGATCTGCGGGCGGGGAGGTTGTCAGCGTCGGGGTCCGAGGCGGCGGGGGCCATGGGGGGAACCGCCGGAGACGCCGCCGGCGGCGGCTGTAGGGGTTTTGGGAGATGGAGCCTAGGGTTTCGTACTGGGGAAGAAAGGGGGGAGCGGGGAGAAAGTTGGGAATAAATAAGTTGAGCAAAATTTTCGATTTAATTTGTTTTGCTCGTAAAAAAGGAAGGGCTGATGAGTGCGGTGGTGGGGCGCGGAGTCAGAGGAGACGAAGAGTCATTAAAAAAGAGAAGTTGTTGGTGCTTATGATTTTTCTTTCTCGTAGTTTACATATGGATCTGTCGCACGGCTTTCGTATCTCTTTTTATCGGGAGCATATAAGTGTAAAAGGATATTTCAGTGTAAAAATACAAAAACTTTTAAGAACCATCTGATCTGGCATGTACGGCTTAGATCAAGGAAAGTGGAATCCTCACCCCATAAAACTTAATCTATACAGGGGGTTTTGTGAAAGATTGATTAAATGAATTAAATGAGGTGGGGTTCCACCCTCTTTGATCTGATCCGTACAATACAGATCCGATAATTGTAGAGAAGTTTTTGCACTTTTGCACTGAAATACCTTTTTGCACTAGATATACTCCCCTTTTTATCTATCCTATCTTCCGCAAACAGAAAGTTGTAACAAATCCTATCCATAAATTTCTCCTTATATGGGGTTATCTGATCTACTCGATGTAGAATTGGATACTCGCCGGAGTCTCGATGAATCATAGTGATCATATAATGCCAGTACAAGGGATGAACACTCTTTAATCCGCCAAAACACATTCGTGTCGATTTCGCCGACCACCAAGCGAAGATCTATCGTGCACCTAATTTCCAGCGGAAAGGCTGGGCGATCTTGTTTGAAGAAACTCTCTAATTTATCACGAAACTCAAGCACGAACAATAGTAGATTTATTCTCAAAGGTGGTCTATGTTACATAACCAATTGAGGCTGTATTTATAGGGGCACGCAGACCCTTACTTATGGAAGTTTTTAACACATGAAAAGTAATCAAATCATATCAGATTATCTCTGTTTCCAAAATCGAAATACTATTTTGATAATTTCGACGTGCATTGAAGGAGTTTTTGCATAGGGCCAGATCCGTTGGAAAGAGGCGAGATACGCTTTCCATGCTGTACTCACACATTCTAAATAGCCTCTTGATGTGAAATCTATTAGCATTTAAAGTCGATCCTATCAGGCTGAATTAGTATCGGATTGTTTTGATGATTGTGGTGCGCACAGAAGGAATTTAGAGGTGGGACCGGATCCATTGGAAAGTAGACATTCTTCTTTCTATGCTATACTCGCACACCTCAAACAGAGTTCGTATGCAAAAATTATGTATATTTGAAGTAGGCGCTGTCAGGAGGGCCGAATCTAAGTTGAACTCGCGAACAGGAATTAGTTTGTGCTTGACGGTTCCACTTGTACACTTGGCTCACGTGATTTTCCTCCGTGGTTCCTAAGGACAATTAAATCATCACAAGGATTAAATGGTATTCTATTCTTTGAAACATTTGTATGCAAACTTAGGAACACATTCACCTGATAGTTAAGTTGACGTGCTCGCGCACGAATCATTGATCCTGGTATCGTAGGTTCAGCTTCGTGAACATTCGCATGCACACTAGATGTGGAAATAGTTGGGATGTTCTCATCACACATCTTCACTTTAGATTTGTATATATCGAGTATGGGTCTACATACAATTACATAAAATAGTAATTCTACATCTCCAAATATAAGAAACAATAACCCAATTAAATTAGAGTTCACATTTTGTTTATTATTGGGAGTTATGGTCGTATGCATTTGTAGCGTGGTCACATCAGTACAAGACATGTGTGTATCAATGAGATGTTGTTGTTCAAAACCTATTTTGACCCTAGGCTATGAATCCCCACTGCTCGCTTTGTGGGCGATCTTCTCCAGCTATACGAGCTAGAGCTTCAGTAGCTAACACCGAATGCCATCGCCCCATCTCGTCGTGTTTTCCTAGGCAACGTGTTCAAAGGGAACCATCCCCAACACCGCCATCTTCGTGCCCTTGCATGATGCGCGATGGTAACTGAAGCGGCTAGTTAATGGTCAGTATTCTAACCTATGCAGTGTCAACCTACAGCTCCACGTCGCTACTTCAAAGGCTTCCCTGTGAACTCAACGTGGATGAAGTGGGAGTCTCACTAGCTGCAGCGGTGGTTTTATTACAAAATTGAGCACGACAATAGCCTTCGCTTCATCAGGCATATCATGGACTTCGTTCAATCGCCGTGGGTACAGCTTGTCTGAGATGACGAGACACGCGGCTGGAAACTCCTAGTAGTTGCGCTTCAAATCAACGTGTGTGATTTTACCGAAGACATTTGTATACTCGTTTGTCCCTGCTGGCCCAGCGATGGGACGTGATGATTGTCCCTACCCAGAATGATAGGGTTTGACCTTCACTGATGATGCTGGCGAAGCCGGCAGGTTCTGGTAAACTTTTGCCCTTCGCTACAGGAGTAAATTTTGGTGGTCATTTTCCTGCTGCCTAACCGTGTAAGTTCAAGCACCAATTAGATTGGTTTTTATGATTAATGATAAATCTAAATATAAGATTAATTCATTAAATAACAAATCTAAATATGAGACTAACTCATTTATTGAGTATGTTATTGTTTAGTCTCATTTGGATAAAAAGGTGAAAATTATGAAAGTATGCATTCGATATCATATTCTTATATCTTGTTGCATTCCTCAAATCTAAAATATAGGTTGAACTCCACAAAAAGTCTAACTTAAATATATGCATATGTTTTTATTACACATTCTTGTATGCACACATTTAGGAGGTGTTCACTCTATATTTTGTGATTTTATTAGTATTGATCCATGTTTCTTTTTTTAATATATTGAGATCTCTATTTTGAAACATATCCTTTGAATATATAAAACTTATGTAGTTCATATATATTTATATTGACTTATATTGCTTTATACTCAATTATTTATGTATGGGACTAATATGATTATCAATTATTTGAAAGATTTATTCTGGATTTTGCTTGATGACTTGGAAATGCATGCTAAGGTTGACAAGAAGATTGACATGGCTCAAGACAAAGTTCATGCATGCGTTTGAATTTAAATTCTAAATCCAACTATGTATTGTCAGGAAAATAGGTAGTACCGGTGTGTAATTGGTGGTACTACTGTAGTGTGATATGACCGAACGGTATGTGTGGTAGTGCTGCATCTCGGTAGGACCAAGGTTCAGTTGGCATTACTTTTTTCCAGAGAGTTCCTTTCAAAACTCATTTGCTCCTCTGGAAAACGGTAGTACCAGAGTTATATCGGCGGAACTATCGTAGTGCAGTATGATCGCAACTCTTGAGCTGTACTACCAGACCTTGAAAGTTCCGGATTGATGGACGGTACATTTTTTCTAGAAAAGACGCATAAAATCAGAACTACCGGACTTATAATGGTGATAGTACCGTACTTTGAGTTTAAATGGTTTTATATTTAATTTATTATCTTATTATTTGTTGAAATTATCATCAATTACCAAAAAGAGAAATATTTATAATCTAATCCCTCCATTGTGAGTTAATGCTGCGTTTTGGCAATTAATAATAATCACATTGTGTGACTAATATTTTTTATGAGTTGGATGAATAGGTTTTGTTTGATAACGATAAAAACTTTGGATGGCTTCGTATATTGAAGATTATCAAGTCAAGATTCAGGATGGAAGATGGCTTCATGAGTTGAAAGCCATCAAAAAGAGTATACATCATATATTGATGCATGTTAAAGAGGAGTTACATCACGTGTTGATACACAACAAGATCTCGAAATGGAGATGATCACGATTTGATCATCAAATTATGAGAAGATAATGACTCGAACTTGAAATAAAGATGTGCAGCATCAAACTTCAAGAGGATGCTTAAGGTAAAGATATAACTAGATAGAGCTAAGGATATGTTGCTAGTCTTTTATCAGTATTGGATTTAGTTGGAAGACTAGATTGCTAGTATAGTATTGCCAGTATTGGTATTTATTATCACATCATGTATTGATAGCTCAATTTTGTTTAGTCTAACTCTGTAACATAATACCATTATTTACAAATAGTTAAGACTCATGTATCTAATCCTTGTAACATATAACTATACTTTACAAATAGTTGAAATCGATGTACCTGCTCCTTGTGGTATGATCTAAGTTTACAAATATATTTTACAAAATATTGGAGGTCATGCATTATCCCTTGGGATTGTCTAAGATTGTTTGTTGCTATTTCTTTAGACTTAGACCGCGGTAGTGACTCCTTAGATCTTTTATAATTTTTGCATTAATCTAATATATGTGATACCATGCAAATAGATTGGTTTTGTAGCTCTTTGAATAAGCTTTTCATAAAGTTCAAGATCACTCAATTCCGACATCGGAGTCAAAAGTTAAGACTGTTTTCTTTAGTGTTGTCTAACGGCTAGTTTTTTGGACCCCAAATAGCCGTTGAACCTCAGGTACAGTAGCACCACAAATGCTAATTTTTCAGGGGTTTTATTTTCAACAGCTACTTTTTGTAGTGTAGACTATAAATACCCCCTTGTGCTGTTGAGAGATAATCGTGGAGAGAGTCAAGCAAGAGGCTTGACTTATTACTCTTGGACGTTACCGACTCCTAGACAACATTGGAGACGTCGTATCCTATGATCTTTTTAAAAAAGGTTGTGAGAAGGCCCGATATGTTGTGAAGGTTAGAGATTACCTATCAGGTGCGAAAAAGAGCTTCCATTAGTGAAATTAAGGTATTTGGCTTAATTTTTAGAGCCGATCCAATTCGTTTGAGCTTACCTCAGCATGGACTGGGAGAGACCAGCAAGTCTCTGAATACCACATTAAAATAAATCATGTCATTGTGGTTTGTTCTCTTGTGCTCAAACTACATTCAAGCAATTTACATTTATAGAATTAAATGATTATTTATCACCCTAGAATTGCAAGCCTTTGACGTAGACTTAGATTATTGGTGTACTTAGGTGAACCTAGTTGATTTAGGCCTTATTTGTGCTAAATCGAATTTATTTACGCTTCCGTATTATAAAGTTGGTTTTAACCAAAGAAATTTAAAACCACCTATTCACCCCCCTCTAGTTGGCCTTCTCGATCTTACAAACCGCCACCTCTTGCAATTCATTCCTTGGGGGAGGCGGAGCGCATCGCGGCCATGTTCTTGGGGCCCTATATGCTAAAGGAGCACAACCTTTGGGTGTCGGCCATGTCCGATGGTCCGCGTATCAACCATGTCTGCAAAGCCTTGGGCCTCGCCATGCCTGAGCGTGTCCTCCCCGTTGCAAGCAAGGGCCGTTCTAACCCTGATGCTCGTGAGGGTTCGGCTTTGTCCATCGCAATCATGCCCCTTTGCTCGGCCCCTCCACCCCCTACGGAGCCTAAGTCTAAGCTCAGAGGAACGCAACAGGCTCGGTGACTATGGTGCGGAGGAGGATGCGGGCGGCGAGAGTGGCGACATTGCTGACGGCGACAACGATGATGACAATGACGACGCTAGTAATGGCAACAACGATGGTAATCTTTGCGTCATCGGCGTGCACAATTCGGACGTAGAGGGAGACAAAGCGCCCCACGACGCATTTTTGTGTTGTGACGAGTGTGCTGGCTGAGGATTCCAACTTTGAGGGTGGCATGCCTCTGTCCCCGCTGGACGATGTGGTCTCATCAGCGATGACGCCCGCCGAAGAGAACTTCTCTCGAGGTGAAGACGATGTTTCCATGCCCAACTCCACTCTGCATGCTCCAGGTTTGAATTCCTCTTTTTGTTCCTGGGACTTTACACGATTGTCCCTACTATGCTCCCTCACACTATCACCCTCATTAGCAGCACCTCCTCTCTGGCTACGAAGCAGCAATCTTCTGTTTAGGAGCTCACCTATGAGGTCAAAGTTGTTATTGGCGCAGGGGACGCATTGCGGACTGGCATTGCGGAGGCCCTTAGCGTGGGAAAGCTTCCTGGCTCGACATGGTGGAGACGGTAGGTGTGGAATCATGGCAACTATCTCTAGGGGACTTTGTCCCCTGACCCGAGGCGCTTCGTGCTCTTCGCAGCACCGCGAAGTGCATAGATCTGGCCCTCGACTGAAGGGCCCTGCACTCGTGCGGCACAGAGCTCCTATTCGAGGTCCTAAATGCTAGCAAAGCGACGGTATGCCTGTCCCTCATCTATTGTTACCTCTTGCTCCACCACATTCTTTTCTTTGTTTGAGTATGGCTGTGCCATCATTTTGTTATTTAAATGATTGCCCTAGCGTGGGCGCTTCAGGTAGCACGGCTTCAAGAGTCATCAAGCCTGAAGAAGTAGCTGCACGTTGTGCAAGCCAAAGCCTGTGTGCTTCGTAAAGCCACGGAGGATGCCCAGGCAATGCTCCCTGTTGTTCGCAAGGCCGAGGAGGAGGCGGTAGTCCTCACTGGTGAGCTTGAGGCTCATATCCGCTTCCTTGAGACAAAGGGCGCAAAGGCCCTCGGCCCTCGCTGCTACAAAAGCTGTTGTTGCTAAGTTCAATGGCCGTGCTGTGGAGTTACAGAACATCCTACAACAGGTTGCCACTCTCGAGGAGGAGAGGGGTCGATTGCGGGTGGAGCTGGCAGATGGCCATCGCCTCCGTGACCAGTCTACGATGGCGGTGTGGGAGGCCATGCAATCCTTGGAGGCCACGTTGTCGAACCTTGTTGTAGAAGTCCCCCCCCCCCACACACTCACATGGGCCGGAGAACCTTTGGGCAGCATCCGATGTATATGTGACATGTCGACGCTCTCTCTAAGGGTGGCTCACACGTATGGGGACCTCTACTTGCAAGTGACGACGCAGATTCTCCTTGATCTGATGCATGTTTGAGGCTGTCTGCATGTTGGCGAGCTGGCGAACCAAATTTAGACCTCCCCCTAGAGAACACAATGATGGTGCAGGCCATTCACACGATGAGGCATTCTGTCCTTGCGTTCCGCGAGCGTATCTAGGGACTTCTAGGCAAAGCCACTGCAAAGGGTCACTGTGGGGCGCTCTTGGAGCGGCTACGGAACTGGGGACCTGACTCAGAGAGCTGACCCTATGACTCGCGTCCAACGTAGTCACCGCGGAGATCTGTCGACTGGTGTGAGGCCGTAGGTTGTCGTGCAGTGTATCTTTTGGGCTTGCTTATTTGTCTGTGATATTGACGAACGCTTGTGGTGCTTGTATCGGGGTGTCCCTTTTAGAAAATGTATTTACCTTTTGGTGGCTTCGTCTATTTCCTTTCATCGATGTTTTTAGTTACTACGTTTTGTCTGGACAGGTACTCGATAAAGACAGAGTCTGTACATGTACTCGGCAAAGACCGACCCTCCGTCTTTTATATTAGTAGAGATTTTGAAGCAAAACTAAAAAAACATACTCCATATATTTTGAAATGAAGTATCTGCCCACAACTTGCAGATGATCCGTTTCCTCCCAACTTGGGAGATGTTTGGACAAGGGGTATTGCTCGAGATTTTTTGGATTTAGTGCAAAATTAAGGGCCTGTTTTTTTTTAGTTTCTCAAAACAGCTTTTGGTTTTTGCTACAGTACCTAACTTTCAAACGGAGTATTTTTTTAAGATGAAGTCTACAAGTTAATTATATTACATGTTAAAAGCTCAACATCTGTATCATCCAAAATCGCAAGCGAGTATCTCTCTCTCCGTGATCTCTATCACAAATAGCTAAAATTCAAAAATTTTAACGAAAAGTTATAAATCACAGTAAAAAAGAACATGCCCTAAACCAAGTCATAACGATTTCCGACCCTCTTCCATTACCAAGCAATGCCACTTTTCTTTAGTACCGTGTCATTACTCCGTAGCCGTTGACTTCAAATCCCCGGTATTGTAGGAACTAATCTTGTGCGTTCAATTTTGATTGGACGGTTTGTATTGGTCCACGTGGTTATGTTAACTAAGCTCCCTGCCATTGTAGTTCAACAGGATGCCCGTCCATCCCTCCAAGTGTAGTTAGACCGAAAGTAGAATCATTTATTAGAAAACAAACTACAGGGAAAAAACTGTTAAAAAAAACAACATTGTAAAATATTAGCAGCACACAATACAGAACATTTATTGAAACATGGGACATATATATAGATATATAGGTAATAAGTCTCTAGCACCACGTGGCATCAGACTCAGTAGTTCATAGATAAGTTGCTCACAAAGCGTTCGACAGATGCTTAAAGATAAAACGTAGCGCGTCGTCTCAGGGATTTAGCATCAGATGACAACCGAGGATGGTAAAAATGGAAGCGGATCATCGAGCTAGAAGTGGTTGGACCAATCGGCGGCGCTGCCGACGCGAGGGATCCCGGAGTCCTTCTTGGCCTCGCTGTCGACCTTGTAATTGGAGCCGCACATCTGGCCCTGGCTGTCCACCCGCGGCACCGCCTTCATCTCGTTCAGCGGGTGCTCGAAGCTCTGCAGCCCTCCAGAAGTGGTGTAGAAGCAGCCTGATGATGAATGGTATGATGATGGTGTGTGTCAGGGTGCAGAGCACTTCAGCTGAGTTCTGGGGATGCAACGATGAGGATTCTGTCGGTGTTCGTCAGTGATGTACCTTTGGGGAATGGTGCGAACGAGTTCCCGCAGCCCGCCTTGAGAAGCTCGGCGTTGTCAGAGAACACGAGGTGGTCCTCGGAGTCGACGCCCCACAAGAAGGGGATGCTACCATCAGCGTCCTGAGTTCAGACACGGCATTATTTGCAACTCAAACCACTCTCTATGGAGGTAGAAGTGCATGCTTCGGGAAGAGAGATGAACTTACGGCAGCAACGAAGATGGATTTCGACAGGGTGTCATACAGGATGAACGTGAACTTTCCGCTGAGATCTCTCACAACCTGGCTGGCTGGGAGAGGGCCCCTGTCCCTGAGGGTTCTGTAGGCCTCGATCAGGATGGTCACCTCATTTGCTGTCTTGCTCAGACCATAGTGTTGCTTCAGATTGGCAATGTTCTCAATGTGTCCTTGGAACAGGCAAAATATGTCATTCACAGCACCAAACAACCTGGGGACGAGCACAAGAAACAGAGTCAGCTAAATATAATTCAGGTCATCGGATAGCGACAACAGATAGCGAAAGAACTCTCAGGATCAGTCATAATTATGTGTAGTGATGATGTATCTTCTCCAGGTTAAGAAGACCATCTTTGACAGAAATTTTATGTTCTTGCTATTTGTTAGAATTACCACATGCACACGCCTAGAGAGCCTGGCGATTGTGCAAAACATTTTCATCAATAGTTGGACTTCCTTCACAACATCTAGCATGATGCTTCAAACACAGCAAAACTATGTTGTTGCAGTATTATAGATGTCCATAGTTGCTAATTCTGTTTTGCATCTCAGCAACTGAGCAGCCTAATAATAGGTTAAGATAATACAATCAGCAAGCATGTTGTTTAAGTTAAAATTGCTTTCTATAGAAAGAAAATTTGCTATGCGCTTTGAATTAGTTTAATGGGACTCAACTCATGACTGGTCTACCACTCGGTAGAGTCGACCACTCGGTACTCAACTGATCAAATAGAACTATCTTACAAGTTACAACCATGAACAAAATGCATCAAATGAAGATTGTTTTTTTTTTGAACGGCGATAGAGAAACTAAGCTAAAAACAATGTGCAGATCTTGACATAATCGAATTATACGAAATAATAATGAAATGAGCAATCCATTCTGCTCATCAAAATTATGCTGTCTCCCAACTTTTGGTGCAGATCTAAGCAGCTAGATCGAAGAGCTTGCCCTAACTTTACGCAGCAAAAACCTCCCAACTTTTTCCAAGAAACGCTCCAGAATACACCACGTCACCCACGAGATCGCCACCAAACCAACATCTAAACATCAGATTACACTGATCGTCCATTTCATCCTTACCGAGAGAAAGATCAAACACGCTTGAACGAAAATCAGGCAGTTCCCCCCAGAAACGCCATGGAGAGCACCAACACCATTGGAAATCACATTTCTAGCTAGGCCCAAGAAACCAAAAGAGAAGGAGATCTCCACACATGCCAACCGAAACCTCCAAAGATCCATCGTTCCAACCCCACCGAAGCAGTCGCGTCACCGAATCTTACGCCGAAGCGCCATAAACACCACGCATTTTTTGCATCACCCGAACGCATCCGCATCACAAGCATCGGTTTACTAGTAGTATTCAGCAAGAAGCCAAGAAGAGAGCAGCACCTGGGGACGAGGGGGCTCTGGTTGGCCGCGGAGTAGGCCAGGGCGCCGGCGGGGCCCAGGCTGACGGTGACCGCGCCGTCGTTGGCGCCGGCGAAGCCCTTCATCAGCGCGCCCACGCCGCCGACCGCCGCGCCTCCTCCGGCGACTGGCGGGCTGCGGAGGCCCTCCGGGCACTTGGCCACCGTCGGATCGAACACCGCCAGCATCTCTCCGCCGTCCGTCTAATGCGATGCGACCTCTCTCTCTCCCCCCTCTCCTCTCTTTCTGTGTGCTTGTCCTCTTCCGCTTCTCCTTTGCCTGCGTGCTAGGACACGGTAGCGCTGAATGCCACAAGTCAACATATGAAGAGTTTTTCGCTTCCCATTTTGCCCTTTGGTCGGTTTGGTAGGATTTTTTTAGCCTTTTTTTGTTTCTTTTTTCTTTGAGATGCGAGCCTTTTTTGGTTTCTTGGTCAGATAAATTGTGCTGTTTCTGAGGTCGCCAGTTGTTTTAACATGTGCGGCAGGATCATCAACAGTGTATTTTTATTCAATTTTACATAAATTCTAAATCACAGAAATTTAGACAACTTGGTCGTTAGATATTTTACAATACGAGATGAAAAAAGGTTGAATTGTTGCAAACAGTTCATGATTTGTTAAAAATAGATACTTATATACAGAATATCTAGCTGTAAAACAAATTGAATTCCTGGGTAGTTTGGTAAATTAGGTGGACAAACAGCCTCTAGTCCTTATCCGGTTTTACATTCAATATTCCAGCGTGCACTGACGTGGAACGCGTAAAAGGCTGCTAATGTCCTGCACATCAGACTAGATTAAAGGGGCTCTGGCTTAATAAACGGATTTGATTAATTGTTTACTATAATTATTTTTATTTTATACTGTAGTTAATAGTGATTTATTTAATATAATTAAATTTAAAAAAATAAAAAAATAGAAACAAGATTAGCCTATCATGAACAATGCAAACGAATACGAAAAAAAGAAAAAACAAAAAGTTCAAAAAAGCCAAAAAAAACCCAAAAAATAGAAAATTTAGGAATAATGAACTAGAAGGTAGAAATTAAAGCCGAAACACGCAGGATATAAGGCTCCAAACGGTTGGCTTCTGGCTATTTGGAATATATCAGTTTTTTAATTTTGATTTTCGATTTTTTGGCTTTTTTGTTTTTTCTATTTATTCCTTTGCATTGTCCGTAATAATATAACAGTTTTTTCTTTTTAATTTTTTATTTTTAACTTTGAAAAAGTTAACAGTCGTTACAGTGCATTTGTAGTTAAGAACTAATAGCCAAAGTTAAAAGTAAGGCTTTAAAATTGGTAGGAGCGGACCTAAGCATAACCGGCAATGGAAGTTTTAATTAGCAAGAGAAAGAGAGAGCCATCATTTTCAAAGTTAGTGGTCCACATTGTTGAGGAATCGTCGCCAACGAGTCTAGTTCGAGTTATTCCTCTCCTATGCAAAATAGATAGAACAAACACAGGTAATGCAAACAATAAATTAAACACAGAGATATGAGAGGCGAACTCCTTTTTCTATTGGTTTATCTGTTTTCTTGTGCTCTTTGCAATGATTAGGACTCATATTTATAGACTAAGTGGAGAGTGCTCACCAATAAGCCAGACTTACAGGTCCAAGTACTCATTCTTGAGAGTAAGACAGAGGTGGTGCCGAAAGAAGTGAAGTGCCTAATTATTATTCTAAAGTGTGGGTTTAGCATCCTGCGGTGCACCAATCTTAATGGCAGCGCAGAGCTTCTTGGCTCCTCGAACTCCCGGTTCGTGATACCTGTCATCTACATATGTATGAAGGAAATATATGAATTTACTATAGGTAAATATGCATAAAATAAGTTATATAATGATACAAAATATTCTTATGATATTTCAAAATTTTCTGCACATTTTCTATAATTTTTATTGTTAATTTTAGTGATTAAAAGTAATTTAAATAATTATAATTAATCAAAAATAGAAAGTAAATATAGAAAAGCATAGAAAATAATAACAATAGTACTAAACAAGCTTCAGATATGAAAAATAACTCAAAACTTGAATTCCCGATGCCCTTTTATGTTAGAATATGTATTTTTTAGTGAATTCTGTAATTTTCGAGGGCATGTATTCTAATTTTTAATTCTAAGAAAATTTTTTGCATAATTTTTCAATTTTTCAAGGGCCTATTTGCAAAAATCCAAGCACCCCTCCCCCCACGCCCTCCCAGCCAATCGGACGGTCCAAATTACCTTCGGCCAATCGGACGGTCCGAACTTCTCCCGGCCGATCGGACTGGTCTGAACTTGCTGTGGCCGATCGGATGATCCATGGCCGATTGGATGGTCCAAACTTCTCTTTACTGTTCGGATTGGTTCAAATTTTTCATAGCCGATCGGACGGTCCAAATTTCTCATGATCGTTCGGACTGGTCCGAACTTTTCATGGCCGATCGAACGGTCCAGATTTTTCATGATCGTTCGAACTGGTTTGAACCTCTATTGCCGATCGGACAGTCCATTGCTGATCGGATGGTCCAGATTCTTTCATGGCCGATTCAAAGACGGAGGGGCAGGGTTTCCCCTACCCCTATTCACCTTATGGCGGCATGGCCCGAGATTGGCTCGTGCGCGTGGAGGTCGGCGATGGCGTTTGGGCCGGCGGCACATGCTGAGGCGGCAGTGTAGCCCGTGCAGGGGCACAACGTAGAGCACATGCGGGGCGACACCAGCGGGGAAGCCCGTGCGGGGCGCAGCACAGCGTGGCTCCGGGCTGGTGCATAGGGGACCGAGTGGTCGGGCACGTACAAGCGGCAGCGACGGTGGCGCATGTGGGGGCTCAGGCTGGTGGCATGTATTGCGTTGGTGGCTGGCAGCGGAGGTGACGACGCCTCTTCGAGAGGCGAACGGCGACGGCTTAGGCTCCGCACCTGGAGCGGTGCACGGTGGTGGCAGTCTGTCGTATGCGGGCAGCGCGGTCGGCACGTATAAGTGGTGAGGGCTACCATGGCTCTGCGACGCCGCCTCGTGCAGGAGGCACGACAGTCGCAGCTGCATGTGGGCAGTACTGCGCCGATGGCTCGAGCGTGTGGGCGACCGGCAACTCATGCGGGAGTGGCGCGGCGGTGGCCCGAGGCCGAGCGGCGACAGTAGAACAAGGCTGGTGGCGGCACTGGCGATGTCGTGTGGCGACGGCGGCCATGCGGGGCCGGCAGCGCTAGCGATGGCGAGCTGCTTCGGGAGACGCGCGTGGTGATGATTTTCCTACTTTTTTTAGTCCATAATGCAATCAACATCTACTCTTTCGTGCAAATGTACCGATCGGCTTAACCGATGACTTCAAGTCTGCTCGCGGTAGGTTTAGAGCGGATTTGCATCGTAGACGATAATCTAGAAAGCAAAATTTGCAAAATTTAGAGGAATCTAGATATTTTAATATGCGAATAATTACTTTCGATTCACCAGAGTAATTTGTACTGATAACGTGTTGAGAAACCGTCGCTGGCGAGTCCAGTACGAGTGATTTCACTCCTATACAAAATAGATGGATCAAACACAGGTAATATAAATAATAAATTGAACACAAAGATATGAGAGAGGAACTTTTTTCTTTATTACTTTCTTTGTTTTTTATAATATTTACAATAATTAGGAACTCTATTTATAGACTCAGTAGAGGATGCCCACCAATGAATCAGACTTACTAGATTCCAGGTTTCCTAACACACATTTCCAGATTCAACGTGGAAGACATCATCCTTCATCGTGCTTTTCTCACAAAATTGTTTAACGCCACAGGATCGAGGCTTTCTAGATTACTAGTAGTTTGCCACGTCGCCTAGCCACCGTGCCTCATCTCGCTGCTCTCCGGTTTCGCTGCATGGCACATTCCGATGCAGTAAGCACATTGTATGCCTATACGGGGCCCAAATCTCGACTGATTGGGCTTTGTGTTCACCAGTTCGTTAATTTATTTAAATTTCACCTGATGGTAATTCACTAGATTAATTCATTTTATAACAAGGCGTACGGCAAACGTTTGCATTAGCCTGAGCATCGACTGTTGTATGACAAGTGTGCACCGAAATAGTTGCTGAAGAGCGTAGGCTTTTCACATGATTTCGGGCAGAAGCTTCAGATTAGGCATGGATAGGGCGAATCACTTTGTTCGACAAAATCTCTTGCCTGTACGTGCAAATGAACTAAACTGAACAGAAGGGTGCTCAAATTACACCCAGTCAATGAATGAACAACACCACTTCTGGGGGGTAAAGAACAAAAGAAAAAGGAACCTGACACCCGCTTACCTTTACATCCCCAAGACAAAACATCGACAGTGCAACTTCATCACAGTCCACCTCAACCAGCACCACCAAAGCATCCTATACAAACTGTACAAACACTGGTTGCTATCCCGCACGAACCCTTTCTCCTGAAAAAACCAAGAAGAGGAGGTCGAACCAGCAGATAATTCACAGTATAAGATTATAATGTCAGCACGACGACGCCTCGATCGCCTCATCCACTTCTTCATTTCAATGTGTTCCTGTAGTATTAGGTTTTATCCTGGATTGTTGAACGGCCTGGGCATCGAGGGGAATCCTCATATTCATATAGCATGTTTCTGCAAGCCGAGGCCGACTCTGAGCTCTTCTTGTCCACTCAAGCAGGTGGTTGTCAGTTTCTGGATGAGAGAGGAACAAGAGAGAGAATTTAATGTTTTCTAATATGTGCAGGTGAATCCTGATTATTCTCTGTCGCTATGAACCCTTAAAGCTGTCATCTTTCAGTGACCACGAAAACAAGTGACCACTGGCATCCCCGCTCAGAAGCTGCTTCAGGTCGGGTTGTAGACAAAGGGCGGTGACTGGGTGCTTGTGTGACTTGAGCACCTTCTGAAGAAGTAGCCTGTACTCCAGTGTCTGGCCATTCAGGCCCAGCCCTCCAGAGGTGGTTACGGGCGATTTGCTTTTGCTGTTTGCCGCTTCATCAGACGTGCAGTGCACCATCTTCCATACCTTCACAGCACCGCTTTGATGACCTGTCATGTACCAGTTTGTGTCCTGCCAGTCTGAATGTGTAGTGCTTGCCACGGACAAGATGAGATCAGAAGGAAGCTGAGAGGAGTTCGTCACAGCAAGACAGTCTCCATTGATGCTCCAAACAGCAGAAAGAACTCCAGCACCCGTCAGAATCTCACCAGTGAGGTTGTTCACATGTAACGCAGAAACTGATGCTGGGAACTTTGGTAGCTGCTTCACAAAGACCAAGCTTGTCAGGTCCCACAAGATCACAGAACAGTCATCGGAGCCTGACACAATTAACGAGTAAGGCTGGCTGACATAGACACATGTAATCTTGGCAGTGTGAGCACATAAGGCTTTCTCCATTCTCAGGAGACGACGAATGCCATCCTTGACAAATCTCCACACCGCAACAACTCCGTCATCACCACCTGTGACGAGAATGTTGCCATCATGGCTCACTCCAGTGCACCGTATTTGACTACCACCATGAAGGTTTTCATGTGTTGATATAAGTTTATCCTGATCATAGGTCAATATTCTCAAGCTGCGGTCAGGAAATCCCCAAGAGATGTACTCACTATAAGTTACTGGCTTGAGCAAGCTGTTCGCTGCGGCAATTAGGATCTTATCATTGTAGGTCACAATCTGAGACACCGACGATGCTATCTTTCGAATCTCTTGGTGTGTAAGATAGGCGCTGTACCGTAGAGGATGAGGAGGGACTTTCCTGTCAGTCCGTCGCTGTGGATGGGGTTTTTGGAATAACTGTTTGGGAGTCTGACCGAAATGATTGATTTGTGCCAGTATCGAAGCCTTCATGGTAGGATCAGATACTGCATCTATGTCAACATTGCCTTCATATGTGTAGTGATAGAAGACATTGATGGCATCTTCAGCTGCCTGCCATATACAAAAGAAAATAACCATTAGAAATCCCGTCAGTAAACAAGAGTGACACTCACATAGTGAAATACGTAACATGATTAACAGGACTACTCCCTCTGTTTCGCATTACAAGTCACTGTGGGTTGCCTTTGCAAACATAAAACTTTTGCCAACGCAACACAATAGAAATCAATGGTCAAAATTGCATCTCAGAGACCATGATAAGTAAAAGCGTCATATAATATGGAGCGGAGGGAGTAAGTCTTTCGAATGCTGCATGAGACCGTAAGACAAATACAAAAACTATTGACAGGTTTTGCATGGTTAAGATGGGAAAAATCAATCTACAACAGAAGACATAACGCTTGTTTTAGCCACAAACATATTCGTATATTTGTGTTGCCATGATGATGGCAACGGCAATACACTAGGGACAAGATGGAAATGCAGAAAACTGAGACAGTATATACCTTTCCCCTCTGCTTATATCCAAAAATAAGATCAATCCAATGATGCAGATTCTCAGATACATAGTCTGACTCCAGGGCTTCCCGGTGCTTCTTAATGAATTCTCTGGTGCTAC
Organism: Melocanna baccifera; assembly: GCA_036346265.1. Lineage (NCBI taxonomy): Eukaryota > Viridiplantae > Streptophyta > Magnoliopsida > Poales > Poaceae > Melocanna > Melocanna baccifera. The sequence goes on from CM070682.1 coordinate 38,179,481, forward strand.
CCTTAGCCCAAGGTGGCAAAACAACATCACCAACCTGAAAGAATTATTTCACAAAGTTACATGCTTGGCTCCAACAAACTTGAGCTTTGGTTAGAGTATTATCATTTACATCCAGTGGAAAGATCAGCACACTTACCTTCTCTCCTGATTGTTTCTCCCCCAAGTCCAAATTAAACCGGTTCTCCAAAAACTCGGGCAAATAATAGAACTCAGGAATCAGTTCTTTCACATCTGATGTGTTGCTCTTACCAGCAGCGCTTACCCATGTATCTCTCACACTATTGAATAGCCGGTCTGCATGGTCAAACTGCCCACCCTGCAATTTTTGGTTTTCCATGCTAAAGGGAGGCAACCTTAAAAGATAGAAAAGGACAATCCCAGCACTTGAATAATGAGAACCATAATGAAACTTTGGTACATCAGGGTCATCCCAGCTATCATATCTGAAAGGAACAAAAAAAAAGGTATTTTACTTGATGTTAGATGAACAAATCTCTCGTGTTTAGCAACACTAAAGACTGTAGGTTTTTTTTTCAATTAAAAGAAGAAACAAAAGAAGTATTTCTATTGATGTTAGATGAACAACCTCTTACGGAATTCCTCTTCTCCTTCCTCACTTTGACATCCCATTGGTTTGTCAAGCTTACGAAATGTCTGCGGGTTTCTCAGATCTAAAGTATCGCTCTCATAATCTGCAAGAACCCATGGAAATACTGGGTACTGTGTAAGGTCACTATACCCTCGACCAGCAAGTGTATTTAGATGCATGAGATATTGGAAGTTGGTAATTTCTCCACTTTGCCATCTTTTAGAGAATGATTTTGCCATGACTTTGAAAAGACGGCTCCCCTCACCGCTATCTTGTTTTGAGGACACTGATATTGTTGTGTCCAACCTGTGGAAAGGCATGTTGCCTTGAATTATTAGGAAGTTCCTGTGCTCAAGCATCCTAATGATAACTAAAAGCATTAAAATGCCAATCTGTACAACTTCAGATAGTTCACAAAATGTTAAAGATAAAATAAATCCTTTGACCACCTATGGAACTATTAATTACAAGAGAACATGCAGGAAGAAAAAGAGTTAGGAACTAGAAAAATCTAGTGTATAAAAAAAGGCCATAGAATTTAATTTCATGTACCCTAAAATGCACATCTATCCACAGATTTACACTAGCAAGAGCCTGAATACTGGAACTTGTAGACAAAAATAAAGTGGACAGATACATTTTTAACAAGGAATCCTAGTGATGTTATATTGTTATGAATTGACACCTATTACCTTTCATGCTATTATAGCTGGAAAAATTCTACAGATTCCTAATTCATTTCTTTGAAATCATTTCACTTATAGTAGGAAACGATATCAAATCTTAATACTAAGCAAACACACAGTAATTACTGAGTGAATGTAAATGCAATGGTTTAAGAATACAAACATGCTATTCCGTGGGAGGTTCATGGCGATCAGATTTTTGAAAACTTCCTCCCTCTCCTTTTTGTGGAAAACTAGAAGCTCATTACACCCATCCATGCTGAAAATCTCGATTGCAACAGGGCGGAGCTGATAATCACGTTTTAGGAGCTCATGGACACTATCAAGCTTCCACATATGCCATGGATGAGGAAGGTTGCTGCTACTGCAAAGCTTCTCCTTACCCCAAGCACCTCCATTGCATGCCCATGCCCTGCCACCAAGCAAAACCATCACAGTTGCACCCCATGTCAAAGGTGATTTCTGCTGAGAATCACTGCTTCCCATTATATCCTTTTTCACACCTAAAGCTTGATCGATGACAGAGAGCTCATCTTCACTGCCCTTTTCGCAAATGCAATTGGAATCATCGATGTAGAAGTTCTCAATAATGTATAAGCAAAGTTCTCCGATTAGAAATATTCCATCGTGCTTGTCAAGACCAGCAACCCGTTCACAATTGTACGTGTGCCTTATTTTTTCAAAAGGTTCCAGATAAGGTCTGATAAGATACTCTCCATTGTCAAGCAACTCCTTTTCTGATTTATCCTCTGAGTTTCTTGCATCGGTACCTTTAACAGAAGGTACCCGTCTTGGTGAACTAAGCTCAGATTTACCTTGGACACTCTCTGTCATCTGATAAGAAAAGGAACTTGATTTTGCTCCGAACTCCGTGGCAGAGTGAAGACTTTGCTCATTAATGCTGCATTTATCATCAGTCCAGCCAATTGGAGCTGACACTGTGCTTCCTCCTTTGAACATGTCGTCATCATCTTTGAACGAAGCAAAATCAGCAGCATCAAGTTCCTTTCGTTCAGTGTCATAGGTCAAAAGATTCAAGCCTGACATTGTATCTGACCCAGATGTCATCAAGATGTCTCCATCCTCTTTCTTTGCCATCTTAACATCATCCAACCCAAGGTTGCCGGTTAGAACATTCTGAATGGTATCTATCTTAAATTTGGAGTGTTCAAGTTTCTTCCGCATTCTATATGGTCCTTCGACAGCACATAGCTGCCACGCAGGTTCGGCGGATAATTGTCGCATGGGGAAAATACCTATTTCATGTACAAGCTGTTGAAGCTGGCTCTGCCACTCGCTTTCTCCATGCAATATCCATCCATATTTGTCTTGACGAATTGCTCTTAGCTCTGTAGACATCACATCACGAACCAAATCAAGATTGTACCTCCTTTCATTTATCTGCTCCCAGTGCCTTGCATCTAGTTTTGCAATTTCACGTGATTTTCGTCCCATCTCTTTCTTGCGCCTGACTTCCATGCCTTTTATTCTCACCCCAGGAAATTTTGCTGAGCCAGTAATATATTGAACCCACATTATTAGAGCGCACTGGTCCAACACTTTGCTTATTGTTTGCTGAGAATTGTGGAGCCATTCAAAAAACATTGATGTACTTCCAGTCAGTAGTTTGTCAAGCCCTTGGTGCAGGATGTCCATTTCTTGCCCTTGGTTAGGCTTACAAACAAGCAAGTCCTCAAGAGATGTCCGTCGATGCACTACCAAGTATTTGAGTAAATCCACAGCTAAATTTTGAGCAGTTAGTCTCTTGTCACGAAGAAGTGCCATAAGATTAATACAGAAACAGCACATTAGATCAATATCAACATTGCTTGGGCACAGCACCAGTCTCTTGTTGGCAATCAGAAGCTGAAGAATAGTACATACATCAACAGAATAATCTTCCTGAGAAGGTTTAGAAGCTAAACTTCTCGTAGTTTCTGTTAGGAATGCCAGATTTGCAAGCAGGTCATCCTCCCCCATGTTCTTAAGGAATGTTGGCAGGAAACAGTACATTATCATCCGGTTTGTGTTCTTCAATATGGCATGGATGTATGGGTCGAGCTGCCTGCTTCCTCGAGCAATGGATAAAATACCTTTACCTGAAGGTACTGCATCTTCAATACGGCCATCCTTATTAGCAAGCTGCAACATGGACATCAGGAATTCTAGCGTCCGGAGTACCCCGAGTGGGGTTGGAAAGCAGCCCATGTATACACGATCAATAATCATCCAGCAAAGTGGGTCCAAATTGACAGACCAGTGACTCTTGTCGAGTTTCTTCCCATCTTCTTCATCGTCGTCGAGCAAGAGTTTTCTTTCGAGGAAGTTCATCAATCTGCTTAGACACAAGCCTTGAAAGACCAAAGAAGAATCAATATCTACAAACAACGGCACAGACTCCAGAATGCTCTCAATAAAAAGTGTCGCTTTAAGCTGTTCTGAGATAATATCAGCTAGGATTTGAGCAATGAAATCAAGAACAGCAGTAGCTCCTGCAGAGCAAGGGCCACCTCCATAACCTAAATCGTCTATGTCAAGCAAAAGCTTGGAATTGATTGGAAAAAGTGTGTTCACTGCAGTTGATCCCTGAATGTTTGTCTTCAGATCAGGAGATGAATCCAGGTCCATCCCAGATATAGTTGAAGACATGGATGGAGAGGCTGTTAGGTGTCTACCATCAGTATATGATCCTGCACTACCAGGCCAAGATGTGAATGGGGCCATGGGAGATGCAGTAGGAGTGCTTGCTGCTTTGTGAGTTGATCTCTCTGATAAAACAGGAGATACAATGTTATTCATAGAAACTGAGCTGGGTGAATCAGCTAGTTGGTGGGAATCGGCAATGCCATTTGAACTTGGTGCAGATATCTGTCCTTGATCATGAGGATTCTGAAACGATTGGTTTGCTTCTCCATTTAAAAACTCGGTGCTGAGCTCATGATTGGAAGAGCCATCTGCTTTTACTTCAGTAGTATCAAAAGAGTTCTGCATGCCAGTACTTTCTGAGCTGGTACTTTTTTGCTCCTGAGGAAAACTTGCAATACTCAAAGATTTGGCAGATTGTTTCTGATCCTGTGGCAAACTTGAAAAGGTATCTTTTGAATTTTCATTGTCATCATCATGCATATTCTTCTCATCTGTTGTTGCAGTTGTTATATCTTTTGCCATCTTCAGGGCAAAATCAGACCTGCAGAACAAAAGGAAGACTTAACATAAACATCTAGAGCACCAAGTAACTTGATATAAGCACATCATACAAACCTTACACAAGAGAAATATAGATCAACACAACTCTCTAAGAAATCATGTCGCCTGCAAACAGTGGAGAACGGTGGGCACATCTTTGCCAAATCAACCATGAACCGCAATATAGAAGTAGCAACAGCAGGTGCTGCTGCTTCACCACCCATTAACCTTGCTGCATATGTTTTATGCATCAGAGCTTCTCCGTGAAGATCTCCCATGTCTGATGCCACTTCCACAAGATCCGCAACCAAGGTGCCATTAAGGTGTGAAAGATTGTTATTCTGATGTGCAAGCATAGACTTCATAATCAATGAATCAAATGTAGCTTTTGCCATTGCAATAATAGTATCCAATAGATCCACAAACTTCAATTCTCCATAGTTTCCATCACTAGGCATAAGAGCATGGAAATCAAGCATGCGAACCTCTGGTACTCGAGGATAAACAGGCTTCCCAAAAATCAAACAGAAGAGTATATAATATATTTCAGGAGAATCATAGAAGCTTGGAAGCACATGATTCAACCCTTGGAAACCACCACTTGTATGGAACTTCAGAGCAAATGTAGCAGATGATGTAAGGCAAACTCCTAAAAGAGTCGTGATCCATCTCATACTTGTCGGATGCACAGCTTCATCAAGGAAATATGTGACCAATCTGGATGAAACAACTTTATGCCATTGCTCCAGCAGCTCTTCAGTGTTTATGGTTACTTGTAGATCGATAAGCATTTCCAATAACATGTTCCTCACAATGACATGCTTTCCCATAGCTTCCCCGGCAATCTGGCTATTTGGTGTAAGCTCTGGAGGATCAAATGTCATGATTATGAATCTTACAACAAGCTCCAACTCAGAAGCTAGAAAACCATCCTCCAAGATGACACCAAGCAGCACAACTAGCTTCTCCAGCACAGGAATTTCAACATCACCACGTTGTAAAGTAACAAGAAGATGCTGCACAAGATTAATTCGACGCAATATTGTGAGGTTGTGGTTTCTAAACCAATGCATTGATACCATCCTCTCAAGAAATCCAAGAAGAGCTATTTGTACTGATATAGGAGCAGTAACCCATATAGTCCAGTCTAAGAGAACATGTTCAACCATATCAGCATTGGACAAGACAATGAACTCAGAAGTCTCGCCAGCTAAGTCAGCATTCTCAATTTCAGAAAGATGGCTAAATGAATCCTTTTGAGCTGAAAAACCATCTAGATCTCCATGTGATCCAACAGAAGACACATCATCGCCGAACTTGGGTAAGGTAAGATCATCAAGACTGGCCTCTGGGGAGATTCCAGATACATAGCTTGCTGTTAGGTTGATATTTGATTTCTGTGGCTCAGGAAAGGAAGCTTCACAGGCAGCGATACGGAAGAAGATATCAAGAGATTGCATATCGAATAGTGACATTCTCCTATGCAGAAAAAGTGCAAGAAGATGATAACCCCTCAAGGCCTGCATGTCCTTCACATTTTGATGGCTCTGCTGAAGAGATAATGCAAGCATTTCCAGTGCCATATGCAGCATATCCCTAGTTTCAGCAGCTTCAACAAGAGCAAGAACAACAGGCATCCCACCAACTGTTTGAACAGTGTCACCAATTGTGCACTGATTACACACGTAAACATCACCACTTAGACGCCCATATCGTGGTATACCTGTCAATTTGAAGAACTAATTGAATCTTGACATATTCCAATTCAGAAAGACAAAATGTAAATCAAATAGCTGGAAGAAATTCACGCACCTCCTATTGGGGATGCAGCAGCAGAAGTTGGATCAACAAGATTCAGCAAGGACAGAGTCCCAGATGCTCGAAAAGCATCTGATGATGTTCCATCAAATGCAAATATTAGCTTCCTCCCAGACAATTCTAAGGAGAGATTTCTTAACCTTTCCATATCCCATACAATTCCACTGCTCTCAAGTCTAGAATTCCCTAGTTTCATTGAACTATCAATGCGCTGGCTGCTTGAAGGTGCAGCCACTTCCACTTTTAATGAATCAAGAATTGCCATTACCTCCCCACCACATGCCCGGTTTGGGACAAATCTCAGAAGATCAGTGTCCTGGAACAATCCCCGGTAACCTTGCCCAAGAATATACATGAAGCAAATGCACCCTTGTGTCAAGACTTCCTCAAAAAGATAACAACAGCGGAGCCGCCATGATAGGTCGGAAACTTTGCCACGGATAGCAGGTGTACCAAGTGTTACTTGCAAAGATTTACCAAATGGGGATGGCGAGTATCCAAGTTTGCCAGTGTGCCTCAGCTTTCCATCAAGATAAAGGCTAGCCACACTTGCTTGAAAAAGGCCAGCTAATGCATTTGGCTTGCTATGAACAACTGCAAGATGATGCCATTTTCCTTCTTCCATTTCAATGCCAGGAAATGATAATGAACTTGAATTGCTTGTTGCTATAGTAAAAACACCATTGTCATGAAGATAAAGTTCTGCATACAAAGTATTGGCATCATCCACTGCACCTACAGAAAAGATGCGCAAAACTTGTCCACTCCTTTTACCATAAGCACCTTTTGATGTTTTTTCTGCTTCCTTAGAATGACTTCTAGAGAAGTTTTGAAATTGGAACCAACAAACAAAAGAGTATCCAGAAACAGGTGGCCATGTCCTTTCTCCTAATGAAACCTGAATAGATGCATGGCCAGCTTTGCTCATGTCCATCTCAATGAAAGGGGCCACAGAAATATTTCCTTGTCTGACATCTTCCATTTGAATTAACTTGTCCATCATATTAACAAAAAGATGACCTGAACGCTTCACTTTCAGCTGGAGTATGTACCTCACAAGAAGCCTTAGTTCGGAAGAAGACAATCTGACAAAAAAAAAGAGCATAAGATGTACCACAAAATAACAAGACACGAGCTCCTATAGGTAGATCAGCATTGGAATTTCATGACATACAACTGACCTATAAGCACCTAGCACTTCAACAATTCTCAAAGCATGATTAAGAATAGGAGAGGAACCCTCCAAAAATGGGTTGATTGTCTCAAGTAGAAGACCAACACATCCTGTATAACAAAAAGGGCAAGGAAAACATAAGGCACTCTTGTCAACCAGAGTCACAAGAAAAAAATAACAACTTTTGCCCATACCAACATAAGTTAAATTCTCCTGGTTGAAGGGACCGGCATTTGCTAGCTTCTCAATGAATCTCAGTAAATCAAGTTGAACTTTAGGCATAAATATTAGCAAGGAACAGATCAGTACAACAACTGCACTAGCATTATACACTCTCTCCCTGTCAAACCTTGAAAGTCCAAATGAGGTTGCAGACAAGAAACCTGATTCATCCTCTGAGGTTTCAGATGAAATGCTCTCTACCTGCAGGTTACTTGTGGGAGGAAGAACAATCTCAAGTGCAAGCTCAAGCAAAAGCAAGATAACTTGCTTTTCGCAATCCACACAAAGCAACCCAGATTCAGAGAGAAGATCATAGAAAGTGTGCGATGACAGGATTGTATGCAGCCTTATCCTATTAACAGAATTGTTGCATACCGCAGCTGTCATAGCTCGCATTAGAAAACCAAAGATCTTCATGTGACTAAGCAAAGATGATTGAGTCTCCTCATTTTCACTGTCATTCTGAAAACTATGAAGTGTTGTTAGTAGCAGAGAAAATCCAGTGGCTTCTCCAAAAATTCTTTGTGCTGAACTGTTTGCCCCAAGAATACGCCACAAAGCACCAAATGTATCACACTTTGCATCATTGTCAAGCTTGTATTGAGAACCCAATGAGGTTGATACCATCCCACTCTTCAAGATTTCAATCAGTGACCCTATTTCTTCTGGATGAGCCTGAAAAGGGCAAGGTTCTCATTTGTTAAAGAAGTCAGAGTTCACCAGGGATGATGATAAAATTCACTTAATTAGCATGATTAAAATCAACAAGTCATACAGCGAGACAGCGAGAATAGGAAACTAGGCCCTCAAACTTGCATAGGTGCTCCACTTAGGCCCATGAACTTGACAAATCAACATATGGGCCCCTAAACTAAGATGATTCTAGATGACAAATGATTTATTGCTTTCATGCTAGAGTAAGGTACAAACACAAACCTGAAGAGAATCTTCGATTATCAGGCATGACAACAGTCGTAGTACCCCAGATCTGTGGCTTTCAGATACCAAGAAAGGTAGAATGGTGTTGACACCATTGGAAGATCGGAAAGATTGCTGGTTAGGCTCAGCTCTCTTCAGCAGATAGAAAAGGCAATCCCAAGCAACAGTCATTGTCCCTTCATCTTCAAACATGGCATATTTTGCGGAACCAGAAGCCATTAACTTCGGTGAAAGAATCGCATCTTTGTTGTCCATGGTTTTCTGAAAATTACCTATGTTGGGCATCCTGTCTGGAAAGTCAGAGGCCTTGCTTTGCTGCTCATCTCCAGAGAAAAGCTTGTTTTGTTTCAAGTCATCTAACAATGCCCCCAGAACACCCACTTCCCTGAGAACTTTTTTGTACTGCTGATCAAAGGAGAGGAGCTTTACGAAGAAAGAAAGTATCATATGCTTAAGACTGGTAGAAATTGGTTGCTGCAATAAGCAACAGAGTGACAACAACTCCTGCTCTGGAATGCAGTTTACAACCGTGACTGCATATTCTAAAATTTTTAAGACGACCTCTTGAAGTGCTGCCGGGAAGCCGCCCATGTTTAGGATAAAAAGAGGAACAGTTCGCAGTTGTTGACATAGCTTGTAGTTTTCAAGATGGCTCGAGAAAATCTTGAACATTCTATTGAGAACTTCAGCTTGCACTTCCAAGTTGTCTGCCTTCAGAAAAATATCCTGTAGCATCTGAATGGCTTCAAGATCTTTTACCTTGGGGCTACTAATTTCCAAAACCTTGTCTTCGAACTTGTCAGCAGATGGAGTCCGGCTTCTGTTATGGCCCATTCCTTTCCCATGAGAAGAATTAATACTTTTACCAGCACAATTTTCAGAGGGTCCAATTTGCGACAAATTTACAAGAACATCAAGCAACCTGGACAGCTGAGGTGAAAGATCACATGGGAAGGTATCTTGTTCTAATCTGCGAGAAGGATCCAATCCATCCTCTTCAGATACTAACTTGGGTGAGGATTGGAGAGCCTGGTTTTTGTGTAAGCTACATAGTGTGAGAGCAAACTGAACAAGGAACTGGTGGCCATGAGCATTATGTATGTCCTCCCTGAGCCCAATGGATCCAGCCTCTGCAAGTTAAACCAAGTATCAAAATATTAGCACGCATCAAGAGTACAAGACTGACCATTTAATTTGTAAACATTCAAAATTTTGAATCAATCCATCTCTACTTGGAAGAAATGCATCTGAATGACAAAAGTCTGTCAATATTTACCAGGCCTGTAAGACAACTCAACACATTCCAGTAACAAATCCACAATGCCCATGGTGTAAGCAGCATCACCACTCTGAGGATTGAAATCTTTCACAGCCATAAGGAGTACTTTAATCTAAAAGGCATGACCAATAATGGGTTAGTAAGACTAATTAACAATATCTGCAAAAGAATAGATGTTCCACAAAAAAAAAGATAACTGCCTAGATGAAATATTTTAGATGATTCAATTTTTTTTTTGCTCTTCAAGAGTTCTATCATTTGCCAAGAAAGGTCCATACAGACAGCAGGACATACATAGTTTTGCATCAAGATCGCTAAGGATATTGTTACATGGTGTTTGGTGTCAAGGAGTCATTTTAACTACTAAGATAAAATAATCCCAAACAACAGAACAACAAAAGTGAAATCTTTCCGTCCACAATGAAGAAGATATAAAGAATGTACCAAATGGTGCTTCCTTATGTACTTTGCAGAAGTCCCATTGTCATTTGCAAGAAGAAGACCAAGAACCTGCTTTTGTTATGAACTTAATATATTTAGCAACTTGTGATGTGACAGGAGCATGATCGTGTATCCATAAATAATGTCACATTATATCAACTTACCTGCATTGCATGGCGATGAAGCTGAATTGTGTGAAGAGGAACAAGACCCTCCCTGAACTGAGAAAACACAGATAGGGAACCATTTGCAACCATGTGGAAAAGAAGCTGTAGAGCATCATCTTCAATTAAACTTGGTGTAGCAGATGGATGGCTTGCTAGTGCCTTCATTATATGCACTACACTTCCCTCAATCTCCATAGAACAAAAACAAGAAAAAAAGTCAAAACCCAAATTTGTTACATTCCGACCCACCCTAGGTCCCACCGGGTTCACTCCCCGGTCCCCAGGTCTTAAATGGGCTGTACTCCCTGCGCACTAAGCCCACTGGCTGCTCGCAAGCAAGCCCCCTAAGCAACAATCTTATAAGTGGTATTAGACATGCTCCCTCTAAAAGACTAGCCTTATGGGTAGAGACTCCCTCACACTTATAAGTTATACTTTGTCCTCTCTCACAATCTATGTGGGACTATTTTTCCTAACAATCTCCCCCTCACACATGGATTGTGCCATAGTTATCACGGCGATAAGGCGAGGCGAGGCGCCTGACTACCTTCACACCTTTTAGATGAGTATGACATGCGGCGAGGCGACGCTATACTCACATTCTAACCTTTTATGATAACAAATTTGTTGAACATAGAGTGTGACTATTTTAACTATGTAATAAAGCAAATAAACATGAATAGCACAGTGTAATGAACCTACACCAAACAGCCAGCCAACTAAAAAGCACAGCGCATGACAAAGCGAATCGACAATGATGCAGAGTAGAAAGAGTAGACAGCAGGGCGATGCCAAGCAGAGCGACGACCCCAGCGGCGGCGGCTCCCCTCCCCTCTCCCAACCAAGCAGCGGCGACGACCCTCCCTTCCTTCTCTCTCCTCTCCACATGCAAGCCGGCACTGGCGCCAAAAAGATGCGGACTAGATCTGCGTCTCTTTGGCGGCAGGCACACATGGCTGGCAGTGAGGAGAGGAGAGGGAGGGAGAGAGGAGAGAGGGAAGGAGGAGAGAGCAGGAGATGAGGAGGAGGGGAGTACCTTGCTAGGAACCGGGGATGGAGGCGCCGCTGAGACAGGATTTGCGAGATGGAGGCGCCGCTGACACCGAGAGACCGGAGCGAAGAGATGGAGGCGCCGCCGGCCACTGCCTTGGTTCGAGGTTTTTCGCTGCCTAGGGTTCTTTCTCAAGATTTGGCGGCGGCGTGGAGGCCTGGAAGAGGTGGCAGCGTGGAGGCTCGGAGGGAGGCGGTGTGGAGGCCTGGAATAGGCGGCGGCATGAAAGCCTGGAGGGAGGCGGTGTGGACGCCTGGAAGAGGCAGCGGCGTGGAGTCCTGGAGGGAGGCGGCGCCTTGGAAGAGGGAGGCTGGAATCTACCAAATCGCCGAAGGTTGCCGCGAGATCGCCTGAGGTCGCCGCCGCGCTGAACTCCATTCGCACGTAACGCCCATATCCCCTTATTTTACTCCCCCCTCACTTATTTCTCCCGCGCTCCCTCTCTCTCTCTTCATTTTCCCATCGTTGCTCCTGCGACGCGACGCTTGTTTACAGAGGTATGGCGCTCGCCTTGCTCCTACGACGCGGCATCTGTGCCATGGCAACAACTAGGCGACGCCATACGCACCCGAGGCGAGGCGACGGCCGTGGCGGTAGCTCCAGGCCGCTCCGACGCCAAAGCGACAATTAGGCGACGCCAAAGCGACGCCTTAATAACATTGGATTGTGCTGTTAGGTGCCTGGGCTCTGATACCAATTGTTACATCCGGACCCACCTTAGGTCCCACCGAGTTCACTCCCCGGTCCCCAGGTCTTAAATGGGCTGCGCTTCCTGCACACTAAGCCCACTGATTGCCCGCAAGCAAGCCCCCCAAACAACAATCTTATAAGTGGATTGGACCTGCTCCCCCTAAAAGACTAGCCTTATGGGTGGAGACTCTCTCACACTTATAAATTGTGCTTTTTCCTCTCTCACAATCTATGTGGGACTATTTTTCCTAACAAAATTAATCAAGACAAACTAAAGTAATAAATAGGGTCAACACATCACATATTTGAACATAAAGCAAAAGACCTGTAATAATTCATATGGGTACTGCAGAATGGTGATATAAGAAGCTCGACCAATAAAATGTTAACAAGCCATGATTTTGCATCAGCATGTCAAAAACTATGAATCTTACAAATATGAGGATCTAGAAGACTAGCATTACCTCCAGCCGCCGTGATTGCATAGGACCCCAATCTTTACTCTTCTCACTTGTTGATCCTTCTCGGCCAACAGGAGAGGATTTTTGGGAGGATTTATCAGGACTCAATAGGGAATTTAGGATATATATAAGGCAGCACAAAATACCAGAGTCCAACAGAGGCTGCTTATCAATAGTCTGTAACCAAGAAATTAAACATGAAATATATGTTACTCTGAGCATTTGTCAAATGTTGTTTCATCCTGGATCTCAAGTACCAGACATCAATTGTGCAAGACCTTATTGTAGCTAACTTTTTTTTTAGAAAGCAGATGCCATGCTTCTTCGTACTATGTACTTCATGCTTCAATTTTCAATGCAGTACAAAAGTTGCAAATGAAAGCACAGAGAACTAAAATTGCTATATATTCCATTAATCCACTTGCACATCGCAACACCAGTACAACACCAAACACTAAGCAACATTTTAATGAATGATGATTAGCTATATGATGCTCTTTGAAACATTCATTGGCAAACATTAAAATAAAATTCCATTAGCAAATATAGAAGCAACGCTATACAGTACGGCAAGAAATGGCATTGTTTTTGACAAGGTTTGCAATAACAATGATGTGCCTCTTTTATTAAGATGTATAGAATCATTTTCATCGTCCAGATAACTCAGACAGCATATTGACAGAGCGGCCAAAGTGACAATCCAATATACAGATGAAAAAAGCATTGCATAGAGAAATAAACCTTTACGTGGCAGCTGCATAACAGCACTATAAAGTTAAACAGATTTGAAATGACAACTGGAGTTCTTTTCATATGGCCTATGTATCAAGAACAGACTAGCTTCTGTTGCAATGAACTTTGTACCACCTCGCACTAACTATTAAAACCTTAGACAAACTGCAGAACCAGTCAACTACCAAAGAGAACTTAAACACCACAGCTTTGTTGCTTTTATGTCGGTACATATATTAACACCTGATAACAAAGAAAATAAAATGGAAATGGAAAACAGAATGTTTTGATATTAACAAGAGGAACTGTACAAACCTCTGTCACAAGAACTTCAACTGCGTATAGCAAGTTTGAACCTGGACATATGCCAAGCTGGATCATGGAAAAAAAACATTATCAGAGAGTGTGTGGTCGCCTGAAGTCTGGAAGCTGCGCTGTGTAAACATTACAAGGACAAACCTCTGTGATCTCTGAAAAGAAGCCAATAACAACAGCAACGTCGAGCAAGGATCTTCCTTTGCTGTGGATTCGTAGTTTCTCCACATCAGTAACAAAAGCTCTTCCAATAACAAAAGCAAAAACATGTTCTTCTACTAACCTGCAGCAATTATGAGAGAAGTTAACAAAAAAAGGGGCTTGGATTAAGATTTCTTGCATAACAAACAGATATGAGTTCACTAAAAATAAAGCAATAGCGTGTGAAAGTGTAAAAAGTCATACTTTGTAACTACTTGAGCTACACTAGACTGCTGCTTCACTAGCCTACAGAAGACATCTACTGCCAGATTTAAGGCTCTTTCTTTCTCCTGCGCAGGGAAAATCAAAACACAATTGTTAGGGTAAGAAACAACTAGCAAGGTGTTATTGGTTTATGGTGACAAGGTGAAACAAGTGTCAGGGTACCTTTTCGGAGCTGGAAGAACGGAATTCTTCCCAGAACCTCCTGAAGTCCAACTCCAATTCATTTTTCCCCCTGCAAATACAAGAGGAAGAATATTAAGATGGAAAGTATAAAGCATAGAATTTTTGCAGAAGAATATGACCATTCACTTGAAACAGCAGAACCAAATTCCTAATCAATATTTGAAATGAAGGGCCGAATGCCAGTTTTATTGTAGTAAGGTAGAATTCATGCATGGGAACCATATGATGTATATATAATGGACAGTGCCACTGGCCTATATATACACATACATGAATTACCATGCAGAGATTGGAGAGAAAAGTAACAAGTAAAAGAGTATACTATTATATAAGAGGTACGCTCTTCAGGTCCTAATGTTATCCCTTTTCCAGGGCCAACGTACCTTACAAGACACAACACACATTGACTCATCCACATGACTAGAGTATTCATCCCTTACCAACAGATTATCTAGTGGTAGTTTAGACAAGGGATGAGACTGTCAGGGACTCATTATTGCTGCAAGTTCATAAGTTATTGTTCTTTCTTGGTAGTTTAACACTGTTTAACAAACACTTGAGCAATGGCAAAAGAACAACTGAACAATAAAGGATATGAATTTTCAGACCAAAAACTCAAGTATATACAAACAAATGTGGCTTATAAGTCTCCATTCTCTATATAGTTGCTTCTTCACATATGAAATCTATGCAATGGGTTCAAAGCAACCAATTAGGCCGTTACGTAACTCCACAGTGATTACAGCAGCAACCTTCATTACCAATTGTACAGCCAATATTAACTAACCATGGAGCAGAAGGGGTCGCAGAGAATGCTAACCATCCTATTGGCATATCAATATGACAGTAGTAACATATGTGCTCAATTTGCACTTACTTACAGAACGATGTATTAGGACTTAGCACAGATAGATAATGAGGTTTCTTGCTGTGAAATTTGAAATATGTCAATACTTTCAGCTCAACAAATTAAATAACTCAAGCTTCTTCCCCAATGGAAACATGAGCATAACCTAAGCAAGACATTCAAATTTCAGAAAGTGGAGATTCAATTTTAGCAGGTCTACAGGTAACTTCGCACAAGATATCTAACACAAACTCTATGAAACTTAAGCAATATCTTAGAATGATATACACCATCTTAATCCTACAGCATCGCCAATGCAAACATGGATCAACAAATGAAGCTGCCCAAATTTACCAAGTTGGCCTCAATCGTGACGATTAAACATTCCATTTTCTCTACTAAAATGAATGCGTACAACCGCAGCTATGTAATTATACAGAAGCATATGCAAACATGAATCAACAAATGAAGCTGCCCAAATTTACCAAGTTGGCCTCAATCGTGACGACTAAACATTCCATTTTCTCTACTAAAATGAATGCGTACAACCGCAGCTACGTAATTATACAGAAGCACATGCAAACGCAGAACAAAACCAAAAGGACGAGGGCCATAGCCTACAGACGCATTCAAATCCATGAATTGACAATGTAGCTAACGCCTCGTCCAACCACCATCCTAGTCCAACATCATTTCGCCTGAAGGCAGACGAGCAAAACCAAAAAATTTGCAGCTTTATCTCAAGCTTGAGCTAAAAAACACATTCAGGAGTATCAATCCGCAAGGTCAAAACGTTAATCTAACGCCCAATCCCGCATCTACCAACCAAATCTCCAAAGAGGGAACACAAACGCATAGAGGAAGGGGAAAATAAGCATATACGATCGAAAGCTCCCGCCACCCAAATCCGATCGCCACTGCTCAATCCGGAAACGCACGCAACAGGATCGCATCGGAGCTGCCTACGCACCGATGCATTCGGGCAAGACATGACGGCGTTGGGGCCCACCTGGCAAGGGATGCGGCGGCGGAGGGCGAGTTTCCGGATGCCGCCGCGAAGCCGCCGCCACCTCCGACCCCACCCTCTTCGGCGCTCCCGCTGGTGGAGGCGGAGCTGAGCCGCGGGGTGGCGTGGTCGGGATCGGCCTGGTGGCTCTGCTGGTGGTGGTGGAGCGGGGACGCCGGAGGGGGCGGCGGCGGGGGCGGGGGCGGCAGCTCCTGCTGCTGGCCGGCGAAGACGACTTTACTGAGCAATGTCGACCATTTCATGGTGCCAACCCCTCATCCGCCGCGCAGATCCCGCCGATTCGCCGGAATTCCCACGCGATTCCCCTCCTCTCGCCTCCGCCTCCTCCCTCTCGTCGCCTCCGAGTCCTATTTTTGTTGCTCGTGTTTCTTCGGCCTCGCTTATTTCTCTTTTTTTGTTTCCCTCCCCCACACCTCTCTCTCCTTCCTCGTCGCCTCGCGCGCTCTCCTGTTCTATTCTCCAATTTGGTTGTCGCTTAGTTGCTAGCTTCTTCCCTACCGATTATTTTTCTTCTTTAAAAGAAATCGTCACTCGTAGGTAACATCGTTAACAATGCCACTAACCTTGTCTGACTTTGTCTGTGTTTTACTTTTAATATTTGCGAGTTGTTCTTCACCCCTTTCGCACGACTGTATATAGCAGAAAATATTTTACCTGACTCTAACGTGCGCCTTTTTATTCATTTATTTTCCTTTGTGAGAGTAGTATGTTTTGTGTTTCCTACTTGGTGTGTGAAATTGTATTAGATTTTAGTACTACAGATAGGAAATTGCTAAAGAACATGTTACCTTTTTGCATGCCTTTCTGCGATTTTTCACACAAGATTTCATGTTTGATGGTTGGTGTGCGGATATGTTACGAAATTTCTATGAAAATGTTGTTGCGTTCCAAACAAAGTGTCTGTTCATATTAGTTTCTGTTTCTAGAAGTAAAAATTAATATGAAAACCCCAGCTTCTATAAGTTGCTTCTATCAGCCACTACTATTTATTAATCACTACTTTTCACTTTCATATTTTGTAATATACTTTTTATTTTATTATATCATAATTCCGTAAGTCGCATAGCAATATGAATGTTGTAGTGCCTTTCGTTGCACCGTTTTTCTTACATAATACACTACTATTCATCAGCCGCAACCAAAAACCAATATGAAGAAGCCCAAAAACATACGGAGTATTTTTTTTTCTAGGACTCCTCATGTTAAACCTATTTCCCAAATTAAATGAAGCCTAGATTTAGATGGTGCTCCAACTTGTTTACGCCTTAAGTTTCTAACTGTAGCTTTTGGTTTATGGTTGAAATTGCACCGTAGTGACTGTTAGTTTTTTATTAAAAAAAGGAAGAAAAAATAAAAATAATAAAAAACTATTATATCATCACGAACAATACAAAAAGAATATGGGGGAAAAGGAAAGGACAAAAAACAAAAAAGCCAAAAAAACCAATATAAACCAAAATTAAAAATCGACACTTACAAGTGATTTCTAATTTAAATAAGTTCTAAGCTAAAAACTGAAACTGTTGGAGCATGTATAGGTGGCCAATGGGGCGGGCCTTAGTGTGCTGGCCCGTGGCCTGCCACTGTTGGCCCGGCCCAAGCATAGCACGGTCCATTTAGATCGTGGGTCATGCCAGCATGGTCCGGTAGACTGTGTCGTGCTTGAGCCGAGCAGGCGGCACGCTGGGCCGGCACGGCACGGCCCGATAATGATCGTGGACCATGCCAGCATGGCACGGGCGTAAACGGGCCGTGCTGGCATGGCACGGTCTAGCCTGTCCTGGTGAAAAAAAGTCATTTTCTGATGGTTTTTTGATCGTTGGGGGTGTTAAAAATCCAAAAAATAGCAAAAACTTCAAAAAAAAATATGGAATTTGTTCCCTCTAAATAGAGGGGCATCCAGCCTCCATTCTCCACACCTCAAATCTGACTCTTATCTCTCTATTTAGCTATGAAAATTTTGGTAATGTTTGCGCAAATTTGACAAAATTAGTGAGAAATTCGTGCAAAATTCAGAAAATTCAAAAAACTTCAAATAATTTTCGAAGAACTCCAGAAGAGGTAATAGTGCTACCTTATTTTAATTTTTTGCTATTTTTTGTTGATTCAATAGTAAGTTAATTGTATTTTACTATTTTAATTTACAGTTGATTTAATGGAGAACTACGATTTTCAACTCTCTGAATTTGGCCTTACGGCGGAGGATATGTAATCCTTTCAAGAAGGATATTCATCCGTGGAAGGTCCACATCCATAACAAATTTTAGAGCTAGAAGAAGCGGTCGGTCTGGTGGCGCAGGGTTCAATCAATCTATCTTCTGCTGGCTCAACGAGTGTATCCATAACCCGGAGCACGGGTGCAAAAAGAACAAGAGCTACTACATCAAAGTCTGGAACAATTTCGATAAGAAATTCAAGACCAACGATGATAGAAATTTGGTAAGGTATGTTGTTTGGAAAATTTATGGTAATAAATTATCTACAAAATCTTCAGGTAGGTTGGGTCACCAGCAACGGCATGCTGCAAGCTGCAAAAAATGGCAAGGAATACAAATGCGCCAAATACAGCTGCAATATAACCCCGACGGCTTGGTACGTATTTGGGAGTATAACCCAGAGATAGTCCGGGAATCTCTCTGTAGATTAATTGTTTCTCAAGATTTATCTTTAAATTTTGGTGAGTCTGATGCCTTTCAAAAATATATTATGACTGCTCACAACCTTCAATTTAATGTTGTATCTAGGCAAACCACAACTAAAGATTTAATTAAATATTATAACAACTGTTGTGAAAAATCAAAATAAATATTTCATACTTGTACATTCTCTATTATTTTGACATCAGAACTTTTTTATAAAGATACATTTTGTCTTTCTGCGGTATACTACACAACATCTCCTCTAATTGTTGATAATATTTTTAAAATTGTCACTCACCTAAAGGCTTTTGAAAATAATCATGTACTACGGGATGCTGTAGTTGCCATGAAAACTTAATTTTTAAAATATTGGAAGAAAATTCTTATTTTATATGCATTCGCCTTATTTTGGATCCTAGGGTCAAACTCTAAGAATTTATAAATGTATTACAATTTTTAAGTGATGCTACTGGTTTAGATTATTGTATATATTATAGAGTAGTTAAAGATAAATTATATGAGGTATACGAGAAATACGAAAATAAGTTTGGGTCCGTGCATTTGGAAAGAACTCAGGTAGCCCCTAGCATCTCTATGGAGACTATGCAATGGGGCAAGATTTTTTGTTCTTCCTCTATAGATTCTTGAGGTTCTTATGCAGGTATACATCAGTCAGGAGGAGCAAGATAGCAAAGTACCAGAGACCTTTCAAGCTATCTCCACAGTGATAGCATCAACTTCGAGCAAAGGTTGAACATCCTCTCATGGTGGTAAACCTAGAAAGTAACATATCCAGTGCTATCAATATTAATACAGAATATGTTGACTATTCCTATCTCTACAGTCTCTTCGGAGTCAGCCTTTAGTCTATCTGAAAGAATAATTAAGGAGCGATGAACAAGTCTCTCAAACAAGATGATCGAAATCCTTCTAACCGTCAAAGACTGGGAGCAAACTGAATCAAGACTTTAACATACTGCAGAGAATACAGACTTAGAAGAATTTTTGACAATTTGTATCTAGATAGCAATGAATAGGATTTTCAATATTTTTCCTTCAGATATAGTCATTAGTGAGCTTTATAGACTATACTCTTTTTTCTTTATTAAGATTTTCTCAAGTTAAATTTTTTACTTGGTAAATTTTTTAACGAAACAGCCATGCAATGTAATTTAACAAGTTAATAAAGTTTATTATATCATTGATAATAATTATCTTAATAATTAATAATGTCTATAATTTTTTATAATTTTCTACAATTTGTTCTTAATTTTCTATAATTTTCTGATTTTTTTTCTATTTCTTGGCTAGACAGGCTAACCGTGCCAGCTTGGTCCGTTAAGATCTAACCGTGCCCATGCTGGCATGGCACAGTCGTGGGCCATGCCTAACCTCGATCCTCGGCCTATAGGTCGGTACGGTATGATCCATTTATTTACTATATCTAAATAAATTGTGCCTGAATCAGATCTATGCTGTGCCGACCCAGCACAGTGCAGTGGACAGGTCTTTGGAGCATGTGCGGCGGTGAGCGAGTGGATGAGCTAGCGTCCTACAGCGGTTACTAAATAATATTACTGCCGCACATGGTGGCAATAATTTGCAGTGCCGTAGAAGTTACTACTACACGGACACGGTTTGGAAAAGGTTCGATTAAACATAAACTACTACTAGTTTACTACTAACAAATTTTAAGTCTACTCTTAGCTAGTTAATTTTGATCCGTTACGTGGACTAGGGCAGCGTTGTATATGAGTAGTTAGTTACTCGGGTGTAGTTTAGACTAGTTACTCGTTACTAGTTGTACATGGATTAAACATTCTCGGGTATAGTTATTCATTATGTTATCGTAAAGTAAAAAGTATCTTACGCAGCAAAGGGTATATATATAGTATATAAGTACATAAAAGACCATCTAGGGGTATAGGGGTATATATATATATATAGGTGGTATTTATAGTTTTTTTTGAACAAACTCTTTTTTATATACGAATATAAAGGTACTAACAAAATATACAAAAAAATTATGTGCTCCTTTGTAATTTTTTCATACGATTGTTAATGGAATATTTTAGAATTAGTATACGAGTATACTTAAGGTGATAAAAGAGTATGTTAAGTTCATTTAAATAATATATCATAGGTAACTCACCTAATAGTAAAATGTATTATATATATAATAAATGAGAATACATACTTTCAAAAAATATAAAATCATTTGCAGAGCACAAATCCTACCGACTATTTTTCCAGCGCCGGCTTGGCCCAAGTTCGCGAGCGCCGTGGGATAACCGGGTCCAGCGCGAGCGCATGCTAGCAACCTTGCTGCTATCCGTATCCTGAACCGGTCTGAACGGATTATACAAACGTTACCATCCGGATTCTTCTGTCATGCGCGTTTTGAAAGTTGCTAACTTACTGTGGGTTATTTTTTCCGTCATATATTAGTGGTTTTTGGGTGTATTCTTTTCGACTGCGACTGGTGGCTTTTAGATGTAAGGGTTAGTCATGAAGTAGGTTCATACATATATTTTGCTAATTGAGAGTTAGATGTATATCATTTATGGTCAGATCGATTGTTTCTTTTTTAACGTACAGGTGCTTTAATAATGGTTTACGATCAGCGGTAAGACCGAGACTTGATGGCTACGGAGTGTGTGTAAGTCTAGTGGAGCGTCGTCTCACACCGAGAAAGCGGGAGAAAAATAAGGATCGTAAGAAGGCAATGTGTGCATATGGTGTGCCAATTGGTCTTATATGTTTCAAGTGGTGATGGTTCTCGGGGCAAACGTACGATCTTTGATGGCAAGTATTGGATATCATAGACTATGGTGTAATGTTGGTGTGCCATAGGATTTGGGCGTTTCAAGTTGTGACAGTTTCGACGCAGGCGTATAATCTTGCTAATAAGTCACGTGCATTACATCGTCGTAAACACCGATAGGTAGCAATTGAGAAAATTATCCAAAATCAAGTGGAGTGTCGGTCTGCAAAATCGCAACCCTAGCCTAAGCGGTTCAAGTCATGTCTTTATAGATGAAATGTCTTATCGGGCTTATAGAGCTGTTGGGAAATCACAATTTGAAAAGCGTGCAAATGTGTGTAATATAAAATTTGTTTGTGCGTGGGTTACCTGGTTTCTCTAATTTTAAGTGATGTGATACACTAAATAGTAACTGATTGTTAGGATTAAGTGAAAGGTAAGAAGCTTCTACTATATAAGCATTATGTTGAGTTAAATCATACAAGACTCCAAAATTAAGGTTAGGGTTTTCCTGTGTTGGAGCCTTATGTGCATATGTTATAGGTTTAGAGATATGTTATCTTGAAGGATTGGCTATAAAACATTCCTCCTAAGTGATATGAGTATCTAAAATTTGCCAAAGTGAGTTGTGCGATAGCTCCTCTCTTATATTTTTTATTTGCTTCGCTTTCTTGTTTGAATTTCTCTTTTACCGATCTTTACTAGTGCCAATGACGTATAAGAGGTAGACATATCTCCCAGAGATAAGATATCATCTATCTAGGTATGATCTAGAAGAGGTTTTTGAGTTTGCTCGATTTTCCTCATAGGAGAGGTGATTATGGGGCTTTACTCTCGTGAGTAATTTGGATTGAATTCGTGACATAATCTAACTTATTATGATATATGAGAACTCATCTAAATTCACCTAGATATCTAGAACTCACGAATATTGTTGTCAAATGAACCAACGGTCCAACCGTCCGCCAGAGAACCAGTAGCTACTTTGGTTCGATCACCAATTCTCTGTAAGCTCCCTTCCATCTCACCTCCCTGATTAGCTTTGGGCACTGAACAGAACGCAATATCCTGGTTCTTATAATTTCTTCGGAATTGTCCGCTCATAGCACGATGCTGTTTATTTGGTCTAAGCTTTGGCCTCAGATATATATTTTCACTAGGATTTGCCTCTAAAACTATTCACATGGATTTCTGTATGAACACAACTAAGGTCTCGCTCAATCTAATTTGAGTTTCTGGCTTCCAGAAGCTATAACTTGGAATGAACATGTTAGTTTCTTAATTTTAGCTTTTTTGTTTCTTTTTTGCTTTTATTTTTTATTTTTCTTTACATTATTTGTAGAAATATAATAGTGTTTTCATTATTTTATTTTTAATTAAATAATTTATAAAAATTAACAGCTAATTTCAGCCAGGACTAGAAACCATCGGCCAAAGCCGGATTGGATGGCCCTAGGAAAAGAAGCCCAAATGGTATTTCCAACATGGGCCAGGAATGGGCCCATCTGACAGAAGATTCAGCAAGAGCGATAGGCCGATGGCTCCTCTCCTCGCGTTCCCCCTTCCCCGTCGCCGCTCGCTACGCCAGTCGTTTTTTATTGTGGCCCCTGAATTTCCCTGTTATTTACATTTCCCTCGCTGTTTTTAACCACTAACCCCTCCGCGTATTTATATTTCCACAACTGCACATCCACTTCTCGTCTTCCTGTGGATTCCGCCAGCTTCCGGCCGCTCCTCCGGGGTAAGGATTGATCGTTTTCCCTCTTGTTCGTCGTCCTTGACTTATTTCGGTTGAATTGCCTGATTCTGCGATCTCATACGTGGAGTAAAGAGGTCTCTTTGCTTGTGACAGTATGATTTATGGGCTAGAATCTTCAGTTTGGGTTCTTGAAAGGGGAAAGGGCCAGATTTTATCAATATTGATTTATTCATGAATCATCAGCTGCTGTACGCAACCTTTGTATGTGCGCTTATGCGAGATGAACAATTTTTTAAGATGTTCTGAGTATGCTAAATCAGTAATGGACTGATGGAAATAAGATATGCTTAGTGGAGTGATACTAATGGCATCCCTCAGTCCGCATACAGTAGGCTGTGTAATTTTTTAACTTTTCCCCTTTTGTTATGGTGGGTTATTTGGTCATTTTGTTCAATTAAGACATGAAATTCACCTGTACTCTATTTCTGAAAAAAAAAATCACCTCACTCTATTGGTAGCATATCGTTTGTGGAGATAACATGTTCTAGTAGATGTTTCCATGAGTCTGTTTGGCACACCACAGGGCGTGTTTACTCTCTTAACTATCAACAGCTCCCTTTTGGGTATGTTCGGCAGTTGTATCCTATGGCCATTGCTTTTATTTGCATCTTGATGATAAAACATATGTGAGAAATACCATCCATTTGGTCGTTCAAAAAAAATAGCATCCACTTTGTTTATTTTGCACATCTTTAGACACATGCTTCATATGCAATTAATCAGTAAACCACTAGAAGATCGCCGATGCAATTTCAGCTCACTACGAGGACACATGAACCTGTGGAGCCCTTAGTCCTTGCCGTCAACTGATTAAAGCATTTTCTATTGTAGATTGAATTGCCGGTAACTTCTGAAGTTCTCAGTTGTTGGAGATGTGTGAACAGCTTGCAGCCTGATGAGCATCCAGTCATGCTGACGTTACATGGAACCATTCTGTTTGCGAGGCCTGGTGCTTACCAAGAGCTAAAGTCATCCCCGAAAAATGCCACTGTTCCACATAACAACTTTTTAGGTTGCAATGCAGTTTATAATTCGATGGAAAGCCATCATGTACAGAAGCCACACATTGTTCCTAGCTTCAAAGTTAACTTTACCAGAGTGAGCCATTATCTGTATAGAAGCTTAAATGAAAGAACTACAAGGCACTGGCTGGTATACTTTGTCCCGAAGACCTTCCATTTGATGAATCTTGATCACTGTTTGTTTATATCTCAACCATTGTGTTGTGTAGCATCGATTTCATGTTAACGCTTCGTCAGATGATGACTTCCGATCATCACGTAATATAGCAATCAGCCTATTCAAGCGGTATAAGAATGTCATTGATCGAGGAGGAGGAGACAACCTAAAGGTACTGATTCTTATTGAAATTCTTCATCACTCTTCTTGACATAACCTTTGTCCACAATTATTATGGCGCCTTTTAATGTTACCAGGAGTTTGTCAGTGCTGGAGTGCATGCATATGCTCTAGGCTGTACAGAAGAGGGGCTTAGAAAGGAACTTATGGATATTAAAGATTCTGGTCTCGAGATTGAAGGCCTGCAATCCTATGGAGGAGGAACGAACTTGAGCTTCAAAGTCCATTCCTTTGAGGTTAGCACACCCTAAAATATACCGCTTCAGTTTACAATTATCTTTTACATTCTATTGTCTTACATTGAGACTATGCTCTTTAGTATTTATATTTGAGCCAAAGAGTTTTGCTTAGATCTATTCCATCACCGTGTCTTTATTTTTTTTTCTTAATTTGTTAATGATTGTCGATAGTTGAAGCCCACTATGTCACATTGGCAAGATATGAACCTTGATATAAGGTATCATGTAGTCCACTAGAGAACATGTTCATCATGCAAACACCCTCGATAAGATCTTCCTTTGTCTCGATGACAATTTCTCGTTCTGTAGGTCCATGAATGCATTCTGTGGCTCAGTATAGTATTCATTACAATCTTGTGCACACCACAACCAACAATCATCAGGTGGTCTACTACCCCACCAGTGTCAGCTGATGTCTTGCATCAGTGGAAAGGATTTTGTGCCCTGATAGCAAACGCTTACTATACCAAAGGAATGGCATGGTAAGAAAGTTTTCTATCAGCAATATTGTCTCTCTCTTTTTGAAGTTTTCTATCAGCAATATTGTTTCTGTTTTTTTGTGTTTTATCATATGATTGTGATCACATATATGTGGGTAAAACTGCTCGCAGGCTACCAGTGAAAACATTGCAACTGGAACAAATGGCTGTCATGGGCAGTTCGGAGGAACCATCGATAGTAGCTAGTCGGATGCAATTGGTTTTCAGTACGTTAGAGGTTTGTAGCAGTATTCTCAATCTATGCAATCTCGTAGCAAAAAAAATGAAATCCTAATTGTTGTTGATTGATTGTTTAACTATGCAGGTAGTTAGCCCACAATGGCCAAGAGTGTGATGAGGTGAAAGCAATATAATTCATACAAAGGTCTGCAGTTTTACAAATTCATGTCTGACAAAAACAAGTCAGCAATGATGCTCCATTCGAATTCAGATGTCCAAACATGCGAATGTACACCACAAACAAATCTCTTCATGTACTATGATGGTGATGTACTGGGTAATACATGTACAATAACTTCTATCAGTATGTACAGTAGCTATAAATCTCCCTCTTCGGCTACAATATAACTTATCTGAGCATCGATACCACTAATAGGTAACGTTCGGAATGGCGATGGTCTATAGATTTTTTTTATTGTAATTGGCTGATTTTTTTACTGTAATTGGCTGATTTTTTACTGTAGCTGGGTTAGTTTATTTGATTTAATTAAATTTAAAAAATAAAAAACATATTGGTCTATCACAGACAATGCAAAGGAATATAAAAAAACACAAAAAAAAAACAACAATATACACAGTGAAAAAAATGCAATCGCTGAACGCTGCCTTAAGTGCTGTATGATTTGCTTCTTTGTGTCTGACCACTTTTTTTTTATGTTTACTTTGGATGCAAAACCCATGTGAACATCCTTCAAGAAATTTAGCTAGTCAGTTTGGCAGTACAATTTAGTGGCATAGTTGGGAATGCATGCATCGTTTACACTGGGAACTAATCCTTTTTATGCGATTTACCATGTACAAAACGTATAGGTTGAGGAATTCTCTCGGAGGGTTCAGATCTAAGCCGCTACTGATCACTGTCATTGGGTAAAGAAAAAGCAGTTGAGATCGGTTTGGTACTGCAACAGATACTCCAAGCAACACTGCAGCACATTTGCTAACATAGCAATCTATTGTGCTTCCATAGCATTCCTTAAATTCCTTTGCAATGGCAATGGAATCCATTCGGCCATTCCTACTACTGGATCAAGTTGTGCTAGAATTACATAGAATGAGAATCTATACCAGAATTACACTCCTCATAAGTCATAACACATTACCAGTACTCTTGCTTTTGGGCATTACCCTCTGAAGATTAATTATGGATCTATGTTCAGCAATAAATGAGCTTCACATCTCATAAAAGTTGCTAAAAGTGCAAGGTGTTAAATTAAAAAATGTGCTGCTTTTAAACTAACACCAGAAAAGGGCTGCAAAGCTACAATATGAAAGAAAGTATTTCCCGTTCCAACCATTTGCTGCTGCCTTGAAATAGACGGTGTCCTACACCCTGTTGAATGCCACATTTTTACTGAATAGGCGGCGGATGTAAACAACTTGCAAAGCGCTAGCAGCCATGAAAGCTAGGTACTCCGCCATTGTGTAGAACATGACACGCCTCCTGGTGCTCTCATTTGCTGGATTCAGTAAGTCATGAAATAAGCTTACCAACATCATAAAAAGGTAAGAAAATACAAACAAGTGAAAACAACAAAGCAACAAACGACACATTGGGTGTGTCCTTTGCTGAGTTAATTAGTGGTTCATTTCGTAGATGTTATCAAGATCACATTACAAACTTAGGCATGGTTTACTGAAAAAGGAACTAAGATAGGCAGGTTAAACAGAACAAGGTTGGATGCTGTCCCTATGCAAAATCATGTGGTGACCTGTCCCAAAAGGACAACACACTGATTCACTGGCTGTGGTGTGAGAACACAAGATACTACCAAGGGAGCATAACTCGAGGAAACTACGCTCAAACTCCAAATGAAATGATATCCCCTATCCAGTCACATACATTAGTCACGCTCTAACCCGATTCAGAAATTGTTGACGCGGACGGGTTCTGTCTGTCTTAGTCATTCAGCTAGTCCACAACACATTCTGTTAGTGCTGGTGATTTTTTTTCATTTCCATGGAATAAACTCTGTAATTACCGACTAAACTTTTCATAATTATTATGAACAAAAGTTCACAGCTTAGTACTGAAAACAGAATATGCAAAAAAGTAAAAGACTACAAGTTATGCTCAGTTGCTCACCACATGGGAGTTGAGTGGTTTGGAGTAAATTCACAGAAAATTTATGTATTGTCATTCATAGTTAACAGGAAATAGGAGTTTACCAAAATTTCTAGTAATCATTAAAAAAAGATTTCATTAAGCTTACTGTGCCGGTGACGAGCCTCACGCGCTTTTAGGTATTTCTGCTCTGCAGTGACAGATTCTAATGCTTCCTTCAACTCCGCAATTTTCACATTGATAGGGTCCAAGTGCTCTGCAACATGATCGAAACTTGGCCGATGAATAGTACTACTAAAAATGTTAATCTGAAGGAATGGAAGCAAATACATCTCTAAATGAGAATTTTAAGACACAACCAGTACACTAACCATCTTTTGCCAGATTGTGCTCATTGGGTATGTGCCCAACATGAATGTAGAAAGAAACAGTTTCAGGTG
Source organism: Melocanna baccifera (assembly GCA_036346265.1). Taxonomy (NCBI): domain Eukaryota; kingdom Viridiplantae; phylum Streptophyta; class Magnoliopsida; order Poales; family Poaceae; genus Melocanna; species Melocanna baccifera. The sequence continues at coordinate 38,207,695 of CM070682.1, forward strand.
CTCCATATGGATTATGGAAGCAAAACTTGTACATTCCACCCCTTGGAGCTTTAAACTCAAATTTGTCACCAGATTTCCCCTTCAATGTATGTACAGTGTTACCGGCTGGTGAAGTTACCTACATCAGTAAAGGTGGTTGATGGATCATGGTTAAGTGCAACACGATAAATACTTCAGTACTAACCATTGCAGAATCACATCATAACAGGTGCAAGCAATGCCAAACTAGCCTCATTAGTATGGATATTAACAAACTAAATGGACAAAAAGGGAACTAGTTAAGTTGTGAAGAAGTGTGAACTAGATCCACTTATTAGGAAATAAATGTTCACACGGGAAAACCAAAATGACACATCCAGACCAAAATAAGCGAATTGCAGTAGTACACAGAAACTAGGATAAACTCAGGTATTTCCCAGTAACTAATAGCACTTGTTGGCCATAAGGGGCAACAACTAGTTTATTATAGACCTTGTCATAAAACAAGTAAACACATTTGTTTTCAGTACATGAGCTAAATCATCTAATGGAACTAGTTTAAAGTAAGCAAGACATTTAGTCGTAACTAAACCTCAAAGCAATTTGTTTTCATACACTGAAGCTGACATCAAAGTCAGATAAAAAGAGAACTTAGGTGTTCAATTTGTCTCATACAAATTATCTAAAAGAGTGACTACTACAACTAGCTCCAAATTCATTTTGCTCTTTCCTGCATTGAATCATTACAGAATAGATGGGGGTCTTCCATTGAAACGATACACTAGTCTTCCAAGTTCAAAACTAGAAAAAAATACTTGTTCTTCCATTGAGAACTTTTTTAAAATCCTCAATGCTAAGTGCATCATAGTACTGAACTACTGATGTAATACCAGAGAAAAAAATAGGAATGGGGCGGCTAGGCTACCTATGCGCCTGCTCCTCCCCTATGCTCCCCCACTAGCGTCTCCCCCAGCTGCCGTTGCCCTCGCACTGCCGCCTCCATGCCGCACTGTGCCACCGCCGCTGGTTGCTTGTGCGCTGCGCCGCTGCCACAGACATTGTCACCGCCCTCTTGCCCGGCTACGCTGGCCGCCACCCAGCCTGTCGCTGCTCCCCCACTATGTACCGCCTCTACCCTCTTGCCACACCGAGCTCACCAATCGAAGGAAGGAGAGGGCTCGGCCGAGGGAAGAAAGAAGATAAGGAAGAAGAAAGGGGAAGAAAGAGAAGGGAGAGAGGAGTTGGCCGAGAGAAGAAATAGGAATGAAGCGAGAGGAAAGAAGAAGAGAGGAGGAGGTCGAACCGGCGCCAGATCTGGCCAAGACAAGGAAGAGGGTGCCCCGATCTAGCTGTTCATCGCTAGGGTAATGCCGAAAATCCCTTTTCCCATGTTGGTTCATCGATTTGTGTAAGGGTTAGAGTAGGTTCCAGTAGGGGATTTCAAGCATCGAGTTTAGGAACAATGTAGTTTCGTATGTGTACATACATTGCTATGGTGTATCAAGACTGGATGGTGCTTGTTCAGGTTTACAGTGAGTTTAGAGGTATAGTCAGTAGTGGTAGCATTCCGGGCTCAAATGTTGGGGCGGGGTGTTACAACTGACTTCTAACTTGTTATTCTAGATGTGAACTCTGCAAGTTCAGCCCAAGAATAAAATGAATAGCAAAACGTCCAGCATGAAATGCTCTGTCTGATACGGAAGCCCCGAGTCCAGATAAGTGATAAGAAACAAGAAAACCCAATCTTTTACTGCCACAGAGAAGCATACTAGCACAAAAAATGTTCAAAAGTTGCTTCTAAATGAAGAGTTAAGAACTGATCATTTAGCTGGAAATCAAGTAAGGTAATACCTATAGTCTAATGGGAAGGTTCAGCAGGTTCATCAACCTTTCTACACGACGGAATTAAGAATGCAGAAAATTAGAGTGAAGAGAACGGCATAGTGTCAGTTCACTGTTCAGGCCAACAACCAAATCGTAAAATAAACTAGCCAAAACATTATTTAGCATCAATTGCAGCATAACAGCGTCGAGTAGCAGAACCCAGTAGGCCATAGACACTCAACCGATCGGGCAATCAGCAAGCTCAGGGAGAACCTTTTGCTCAAAGATTTCCACTGGAAGAAGTGAAATTATCGTCACGAGCCACCTCTTTTCCCCAAAACCAAGCACCCATGCAACAAAAAGGACTAACTTTTCGACGAAACCGGCAGTGAAATACAACATCGCCATTCAATTCAACCTGAACGATCCATAGATTGTACAAGCAATAAGCACACCAGAGGAACAGGTGCCAAAACAGCACGGCAAGGTAATCCACCGAAACTTCCTCAAAAGGTCCTAATTTTGCACCAAACGCGCCGAATCACCCGCAAATTGGCTCAAGAAACAACCCCACTCTCAATTAATTGAATTTAACTGAATATAAGTGTACTATACGTTACTCATCGAGATCAGTTTAGGTCACCAAATCGCCACAAATCTTTCCCCAAAACCACAGATTCCGAAAGGGGATCACGATTCCAACCGATCCCTAATTCAACTCCCCAGATCCCAACAAAAACCACAGACAAACCCCGCATCCTTTCGTGAATCAAACGTAAGAAGGGAGAGGATCGGGCGAGTACTGTGAGGTCGATGCCGGGGTGGTCCGAGCTCCAGAAGATGTCGTGGTCGACGACGACGAAGTTCCCTGACACGGTGTCGCCCTCGTAGGGCACGAACTCGTGGATGCACTCGGTGTCGGTGACCGTCACCGACAGCGCCTCCGCCTGCCACGCCACCGCCAGCACCACCATCGCCAGCGCCAGCAGCAGCATCGCCGGCCGCCACCTCGCCATGGCCGCCGGGTCAGTAGCTAGCGCGCCGGTACTACCACCAGCGCTCCGGTTCTAGGGTTCGAGGTTGGACGGGGAGGGAGGGGGCGGCGGTGAGCTCCGCTCGCGCGCGACGGGAGATGGGAAGTAACCAAAGGCGAGACGGAGTCTCGAGGGTGAGATTGGAGACGGAGGAGATGCGCCCTTGTAGCTCACGCGCTGCCCGACCGCGAGTAGGCCTGGCGTGGCCCGCCCGCGTGAGGTGCCCTAGCCGACTAGCCCCTCTCTCCCTGCCCCGTGTCCGTGTGTCCACACGTAGCACCTCCTGCCCAACCAGCCCTCTCTCCTCACTGGTTGCATGATTAAAAGACGAATTCATTCTGTGCAATGCACAGCAACACCATTTCTTTTCACTCTAGCAAAGAGCAAGGAACTGAGTGAGAGAAAGAGAGCCGTGAAAACATCTATTTTTGAGCATTTTTGAATTTGAGATTGAAGTTTTGCGTAGTTAGAAAAGTTGTAGATCAGATTTGGAGTATCCGAAAGAGATCATTTTCGTCAACATGCTGCAAGCTTTTTAGAAACATGATTAGCATGTAATTAAAAAAATGGTGGTTTGTTAGTATAAAAAAACGGTATTTAGCCATTTGTAATCGGGTAGTAGCCTTAGTTCACATCGAAAAAACATCGTTGTTAGTGTCATTAAATGCATATTAGTCACGGTAATTATATGAACGCCGTAGTTTATGCATAGGTTATTTTGTTTGTATGGGAACAACATTGTATTTTTTTGCTGCATTTAAAAAAAGTTAGTATACATTTTGTATAATGTTATGCAGAAACTTTTATACATGCATTTTTGGTTAAATTGTTATGCTTTGTGCAGAATTTTGTATATGACCGTTATGTTAAAAATTGAATATTATTGTAGTTGTCCGCTTAGAAAATATAATGCAATACTATCATCAGTAATAAATGAATTGTAGGGTGGTACATACAGATATGTTTAGTCTAGTAGTGCTAAGAATATTGAGATGAGCTGTAACTTAATGTTACACACTCTAGAAAATTTGTAGGTACACCATGACAGGCATTCAGGACCTGTTCTTGTTCCATGGGAATGGTATCGTACGTGATGGATCATACAGGGTGGACCAGTCCAATTGTGATCGAACTATAATCGGGGCGCTCGGTTTGAAGGGCATGGGCCTCTCGAAGCTCAGAAGGTGCGTCTGTTCCGCGTTCAATCGCGCCATTGCAAGAAATAAGCTATGCATTGAAGCATTGTACATCTCTTTGGTGGGTGGTCAAGGGGAGACCTCATGGCAACTTCCAAAGGTGACAAGCAACGAGTCATGGTCCAGTTGCATGGAGGCTGTGTGCAACTCTGTAGCTGCAATATATGGCAAACCAATGGTATACGTTCAGTTTGTGGAGCGGATAGAGTCATCCGGCATGCTTAGCTCCGGTGTAGGCGTTGCTGATGTAGTACTAAGGTTGGTCTTTAGTGATGATGTAGATGGGGCTGCTGGTGGAGATGCGGGCGAGACGATGGGTGATGGAGACCTAAGGAAGCGTGCCAAAAAATATGAGCCCAATGAAGGTGTGCAGGGATGGTGGGCGATCGTATTGACTACCTCGAGTATCTGGCCGACCAGGTGGAAGTGGAGAGTGAGAAGGATATGAAACATATAGTTCTGAAGACAAGAGAGACAGAGGAGTTGTTGTGGGAGGTGTAGTTGGTGGTGTTGTTACCATCGATGGTACTTATGTCAGCTGTAGGTTGGACGACATCGCTGGTTCTACCGTAGCTAAAAGAGGCATATTAGGGCTTCAATGAAGACACTCTACTAGTTAAAAGCAGCGCTTCCTTAACAAGAGCGCCGCCCACTAGGCTATTACTAGATATACTATGGCCATTAACTGGACATATCGAGTGCACAGGTTAAACCTTGACACCTATATCACAAAGTGTGTGGATGAATCCTGCTCTGGAAAGGTCTGTATGTAGCGGTCAAGGGGTGGGGGTACGGACTTCTGTATCACGATGCCGATAGATCACACATACGAGCTTATTAAGCTACTTCAAAGGCACCATAACTTTGACATCCTCATATGTTGCTAGCCTAATCAGCCACCTGATTGTCGCAGATGTTTCCATTTCACTAAAGCTTATGCAGGCACATGTTGTCAACATGGTGGGCTTCGATGTTAGCTACAAGAAGGTCTGATGGGTGAAAAAGAAGATTCTGGATCGTATGTACGACACATACAAAGAAGCCTGCAACCTAGAATCAAGATTGCACGACCAAATAGCAGAATCATATCCCGAGACATACATAAATAAGGTAGAACGACCGCATCCTACGAAAGGGCCAAATTGCTTCATTCTTGATAGAGTGTTTTGGGCCTTCGGTCAGACGATTAACGGGTTCAAGTTGTGCCGTCCCGTGCTGACGATGAACAACACCTACCTATCCAGAAACTACAAAGGCACCATCTTGACTACGGTTACAGCCGATGCCAACGACCAGTTACTCCCCGTGCCATTCGCAATTGTAGAGAGCGAGAACACGGAGAGCTGACTATTATTCCTGGCTAATGTGAAGCAGGCGATAATTTAAGACCACGCGGATGTGTGTGTCATCTCGGACCATAATGTTGCATTATTGTCTGTGATGAGCACGATGCAGAATAGGACGTAGCCCCTTACTTTATACTCTCTCGTAGCCTCTCTATCAGTTGTTTTTATCTATTAGCTGAAGTAAAAAACCACCTACCGTAGTCTAAAATGCTGTAATCAAAGAAAAGAGAAAAAAGAAGAGAAAAGAGAAAAGACGGATAGATAGCAAGGAAAGGGAAGTTGAAATAGTGAGACATGAATACGATCGCCCATTTGCAAGAGTTGGAAACCACCTACGGTAGCGCTCATTGTAGCGATGGAAAGTCGCGATGGGCGATTTTTTCACTGTAGCAGCGATGGGAATCACTATAGCACTTTTGTCATTCATTTTTTTTGTTTTTAGTATTTTTGTGTTTTATTTTTTTTCCCATATTCCTTTGCATCGTCCACTCTAAATTAGTGTACCGCTTTTATTTTTACATTTTTTAGATTTAATTATGTCCAATAAGCTAACCAGCTACAGTAAAAAATCAGCCAGCTACAATACAATTTCAGCAAAAATCAAAATCCATCACTCTTCCGAACACCTCCTAAAATCACCTTTGCTTGATTGATCCCATCCACGGCTTTAGTCCAAGTCTAGTCAGAATCTACTATATTACAAAGAGCGTACTAAACACTGGTAGGCTTCTCTTTCTAGAAGCTTCGTAACCTGACCGGCTTCTTGAACATTCCAACACCGCTGGCTTGGCCATCAGCGAGTCCCTTTCTTTTGGCAACTTGCTACTATATTACTAGGATAAACACTAGTAGGCTTCTCTTTCTAGAAGCTTCGTACCCTGATCGGCTTCTTGAACATTCCACCACCATTGGCCTGGCCATCAGCAAGTCCCTTTCTTTTGGCAACTTGCACAGCCCGAGACAAGATGTCATGCACTGAAAAAAAGCATGGGGGACGAATGCAAATATTCCTCGCTACGATTCCCTACGTCCACAAGTGGAACCTTCTCGAGCTTTCACTTGGGGCTGGAGCTAGGGCTACTCGGGGTTGGGCTGAGGTGGTATATGCTCTGCACGAGCACGTCCACATCATCGTCCACGTCGTTGTCCGCGTCAGCGCCGCCCCCCTCCTCACCCCCCACACTCTGCTTCTCCTCGAGGCCCAGGCTCAGCAGCTCCACCCAGAAGCTCTCCGTGTCCTCGCCGTCTTCGCGCCTGCTCTCGTCGCCGTCCGCCTCCGCCACGCCGTCAACCGCGACCCCCAGCCCGGCGCTGGTCTCTTCGTCGCGGGGGAGGAGGTACTCCATGGGGCGGCGGCGCTTCTTGGAGAGGGCATCCTCGAGCTCCCTCCGCCGGGCCTGGCCCTGCCGGTCCATGAGGACCTGTAAGAATCCCGGGTTCTTCATGGCGCGCGCCAGGAACACCGTCGTCTGCTGCTGCTTCTGCTCCGCCGCCGAGATGCGCTCCTCCATCGCCTGCATCTGCGCGCGCGTCGCCTGCTGCTCTAGACGCAGCTTCACCAGCTCGGCGATCAGGATGCCCTTGTCGCTCTGCAGACAGTGCAACTCGCCCTCACGCCCGAACTGCCCCACCTCCAGGCACGCCGCCGCCAGCTGCGACTGCTGCGCCGACGGGCTCGACGGCGACCGCCGCCGCTTGATCGTCTTCAGGAGCTCCTTCTGGCCCCGCAGGAACCCCTCGTTCGCGAACTCCCACCTGTCCGGATCAACCTTCCTGAACCCCTACAAGAACATATCAAGTTAGTATTACTCGCTGCCAATCAATCGCCATTGACGCAAGCAAGCAAGAACAGTACATGCGTACAATTATCGTTAATGGCGGAGACTTACATAGGTGTTGAGCTGGCGGACGAAGCTTGAGAAGTTACTGTGCTTGAAGTAGCGCGGGAGGAGCACCATGGCGAAGGCGTTGGCGTCCCACACGACGAAGCTGTTGCCGGCGACGCCCCACGACACGACGATGTCCGTGCTGGGGTCGTCCACGACGTCGTACGTCTTGTTCAGGAACGGCGGCGGGCCGGCCTCGCCGAGGCCCTCCATCGGCCGGGGCAGCTCAGCTACGGCGCCGCCGGCCCACGACGACGGCGAGCCATCCGCCGCCGCCCCGGCGAAGTCGAACTCCTCCTCTTTTACAATACCGTGGAACGGGTCCATGATCAAACCAACCAACAAACGCAACCAACCAACGGAACAAGAAGAACAGAGCACCACTTAACGGACCAGAAATAAAAAAAAAATCAAGAACCGGACAAATGGGACGATCCTTGCTAAAAAAATATCGCCCTGTACTGAACGGATTCAATCCGGAAATGACCTTTCTGAATCAAATGTCAAAAAAAATCCTCAAGAACAATATCAAAACGTAAGGGGAAAATGTCAGTAAACGTCTCCAAAAGCTGTGTTAGCGAAGCTGCTGGATCAAACTACGGCATCCTAACGGAAGTACTTTAGAGAGGAAAAAAAGAGAAAGTTGGCGATTGCAAATTCCAAACGCGGAGCTTTGCATTGCGCCAAACGTTAAGAATCAAAGAGAGGGGAGCAAAATGCAGAGCATAGTACAAGAGCAGAGGATGAAGAAGAAAGGAGCAGAGGAAGTACAGTCCTTTTTGAGCTGGGTTGAGTCACTTCCGCTCGCGCCTATTTGTACTCTCGGCGCGAGGAGCCCACGCACGTCCGCCACACCCCGGCTCCGAAGTTTCCAGACGTTTCTGCAAGGATTGGAACCATCCCCGGAGTTATTTTATTCGGGGCGAGTGCGGTGACGTGGCGTCGAAAGTTCCGGAAGGCCAGGGCGGAGAGTTCCGGAAGCGTCCATCGACACATCTATCCATCTCGCCGCTTATCTTATTGCTGCTGTTGCTGAATTCTTGCTCGCTTTTCGCCAACCGGCGGGACCAGGTGCCTCCGCGCCTCTCCCGAGTCCCGACGCCTCTGCGAGAAAAGGTTGGGAAGTTCCTCACACCGCTTAATTTAGCTTTTAATTTATCTTCTATTTTTTACTATTTATTAATTTTATTAATTTTATTTTTTTTCTTTTCTTTTTTCGTATTTTTTATATTATATAGGCTAACATATGTTTTTATTTTTAAAATTTTTAAAATTTAATTATATTAAATAAACTAACTCAGCACCAGTAAAAAAAATCAACTACAGTAAAAAAATAAATCATAAGCCAACATCATTCTAAACACCCTCACTGTCTGCTCGTTGGTTAGTTGGCTACTTGCATGGTCGCCCTTGCGCGTGTGATGTGACAGTGCAGGTTTAGGACATTTCCGAGAATTAAGCCATATTTAGAGTGCTTAATTGAGCTTAATAAGTTATATCTTATGATTTATTTTTACTATAGGTGATTTATTATACACTGTAATTGATAGTGGTTTATTTAGCATAATTAAATTTAAAAATAAAAAAACAGATTAGCCATCATATATAATGCAAATAAATACAAGAAAAAAGAACTAACAAAAAAGCTCAAAAAACAAAAAACCAAAAAAATAAAATTTAGAAATAATAAAAAATAAGCCAGAAGGCCGAGCTGAAATGAGCAAGCTCTCAACTCCGTGATAGAGAAATACCGAAAGTGACCCCTCATTCTACGGAATTCCGCTTTTTCTACGGTATTCCGCTTTTAGCTCCCGTGGCACGACCCCTCACCGCGCAATCCTCCCGGCAACTTCGCCCACCTCTCATTGCGTGGCCGGCCGCCCACCGCGCAAAGTACATCAATTCTTCCACATATATAGATTTGGCAGCTTTTATGATCATCTAGTCGTTTGTGCAAAGTACTCAATCCTTGGTTCCACATGAAAACAAACCAGCTTTGCGCAAAGCACTCGATCCTTTCATATGCATGCCTTGCGCAGTGGGCATGACGTTTTCCCGCGGTGGCAAGCGGAATTCTGTGGGAAGGGGGCCATTTTCGACATTTCTCTGCCACAGGATCAAATATGTCCAAAATTCCATTTCCGATGTTTAGATTCCATAGCAATGTCTAAAAAGAGAGGGATTATACCATTTCAATGCGTAATGTTCATATGTTTAAAACTCCAAGGTTATTATTATTACATGTATTGTGATCAACACTAACATTTCAATCTTATAGCCTCCTTATGTTGCTTTTATCATGTATTAGCCGGTTAGACAGAATTGCATAAGATGGTAATTGGTAATCAAGATGCTTGGCAGAATTGCATAAGCTAGCTGTTGCTCACGTAGCAGAATCACAACCAGAGAAACAAGATGCTTGGCTTGGGCCTGCGAGAGTTGGTTCATTTAGTGCTTGCGAGGGAAACAAAAGCCATTGTTGCAAAATAGATTTACAAAGAAACCAAGCAAATTTTTAGGGTTTGTTACGAACAAGGCCCAAACCTTTTCTTTCTTGAAATTTCTTTGCCTTCAAACTTTCTTCTAAGTGTTTTGGAGCTGTATTGCAGAGATTCCATAGTCAAATGCTGATACTACAAAAAGCTAGACCTTCGCCTTTGCCAGAGATCAGCATGTTTCGCGTTCATCAACTACACAAAAAGAACAAATGAGTAGCAGAATTCATCATACGTATGGGACATACTTCTGTACAATTCAAAACACAAAAACTGCAGTTAATTGTGCAATCATATATGATTAAACCAGGGGTTGATATCCTGATTTCAGCATAACTACTGTAAGATTTGCGTTCCATTTTGTTTAGCATGGATAGAAGTAACACCTCAATATGCAAGTTCTATGCAGTTTGCAGATTTTAGTCCCATAGAGTGAAGCTATTTGGTAACCAAGTGATAAAGAGAAATGGAATATTTCCACTAGTGAAACCATACACAGAAATCAAGCATGATTAGATGACAAGATGGAAATAGAGCATGATTAACAATGTAATGTCATATGTAATTAACACTGTAAGCACCATAATTTACAGAAGCATATAATAGATAATACTTTCAATCTTCTTTGCCAAATCGACTGTGGCTGCATAGAAATCAGCTACGGAGGAATGGGGAGTGTGAGCGAGGGCGGCGACAGAGGAAGGAGGAGTGAGGTATGGCGTCGGAGGAAGGGGGAGGGAGGGCACCGGCGGAGGAATGGGAGGGTGGGCGCCGGCAGAGGAAGGGGGAGCGATGGACGGTGGCGGAGGAAGGGGGAGGGCGGGCGGCGGCAGAGGAGGGGGGGGGGGGGTGACATACAACACCGGAGGAAGGGGGAGGGAGGGTGCGGACGGAGGATAGGGGGGAGGGGGCGTCGACGGAGGAAGTGGGGAGGGAGGCCGTCGGAGGAGGAAGATGGGATGGGAGGGAGGGAGGCGACGGAGGAACCTAGAAGGGAGGGAGTCGGCGGCCTTGCCTGGTGCCTTGAGCATGCCGGCTTCACGGCCTTGCTCAGGAGAGAGGAAGGTGGCGAGGAGGGATGGATTTGGTGGAGGAAGTTGGGATGGACGGATGCGGAGGAACGAGAATGGAGGGAGGAGTCAGGCAGACTGCAATTTGGCGCAAAGGATTTGGCTGGGGGAAAGGAAAATGCGTGACAGAGAAATCTGAAACGTCCCAACGCATTGTCATCCTATTTCCATGCTTCTTAATCTTCTCAAAACAATTATATCTTGTGTGAGACATTACTCTCGTATCTCTTTCTTAAATATGTTTCTACATTAGATTTTTTGCTTATGTGATAAGCTAATTAAAGCTATGATGTGAACCATTGGGAGTGCCCTTATGGCTTATTGTTTCCTAATAAATAAACGTCATAGTTTTTCATTGTCTTTTTAAAGAGGGTCATCATCTTTTTGAAGGGGGTTATGGATAATTTTTTTAAGTGACTTACTGATATTCGGTTCATTCGCACAAACGCTTACGTTAAGATCAAAAGCTATCAGTCGCAACTATAGACTATTAGCCTCAACACACACAAAAAAAACAGAGCCAAATGCGTGCGCGTGAGATACTTTGAGATGTTTGCTACATTATTACTAAGGAAAAAGTCCAAATTACTACCCCCAAGTATAGCCTAAGTCCGGATAATCCCCAAAGAATGAAAAGGTTTACTTAACCCCCTGTGTTTGCTAAACTAGATCAAAGTTCACCTTTTACCTATCTTCAAAACTGGTTTTGCTGAGTTGGCCGGTTTTGTTGATTAGGATTGACACATAAGCTATTCTACATGGCAATTATGTTTTTCTGTGCTTTGGACAAGTGATTTAGCTCATATTTCTTCGGAGTCCGGTCATAGGATTTCTTGCTTTACTCCGAAAGCATTCCAGTCATAGAATTTCCTAGTTTCTGTTCTCTGCTTACAAGTTGTGAATTCAGAGATCACAACTCCACAAGTAATAGAGGAATGCGTTAATGACACTCAAACAGAGGATAAATGGTCAAATATGAGCTGCCATAAATTAAACAAACACTCACATAGCATTTGAACACTACAAACTGAGCCTTCAGAACTATCAGTTCACTGAGATAGCATAACATTTTACATAGAAAAGCAAGTAATCAGACACATTGCACCATGAATGGAAATGAGAGGAATCAATCTGCACATTAAACAAAGCTTGTTCAACCCTAGATTGGTACCCAAGAACTGGAGGAAAACCACAAAGTTGCTGCCACAGGAGCGGAAGAAAGATCAAAGAGGTAAAATCTTGGGACCAAACCTGCACCACTCCAGCAGGCGTGAGCCAAGAACTGGGCACCCTCAGCTCCTGCACGCGGTTGTCATGCTCTCATCCTCCCACCAAAGTTCGTACTTATTTCCACTTTTGTGCATTGAACCCTCTCACTTTGATATTTGGGTGTTTTAGTCTATTGACTCAAAACTCTGCCAACAGATTTCCTAAGGATCAATGAGGAACGACCATGAAGGTGCCTGAAATATAGTTACCATCTAGCAACATTACATTCTGTGGTTGTTGGTTTTGTGATTTTGACTAACACTTCTTCTGCTTTGTATAACAAAATCTTGTTGGTAGAAATATTTACTCATTGATATCAGCATATATACAGCTTATGTGACTTACGATATATATCTACTTCCACCAAAAGAAGATTCAGAAGCATGCCAAGCTTATTTAAGAATGCGGAACAGAGAAGGGAAATACAATCTAATGTTTTAGGTATGCCATTTTTATGCTTAATAGTTACATACTATGCAGTTGTAAAAGATATTTCTCGTTGTTCTGTTACAAGTATTGTATTCTAAGGTGCATTTTATATGCATTCTCACTTTTTAAGTTGCTGTCTTTTTATATGATACATGCAGGTTCTAGGAAGCTTCACCTTGCTAGAATTTTCAGATTTTCTCCGCAGTAGCACATGTAGTTCATAAGATTAATTATGTATTGAACATGAGGAAAAAAGGAAAGACCAGCCAAATCTTAACTATGCTCTCCTTTCTTAACTTGGTTCATTTGCTCAGTCTTCTTTGAAGATTTATAGGGCTCTTTACCATGGTAGTTAGCTTAGATATACCCTATTTTACCTTTGTTTGTTCTTACTATCCTATCCTATATGCACTAAACAAATTCTTGCCGTTGGACTTGCTGTTTGCTGTTCACTAACTGACTTATGTTATTGGTAATTTGAAGAAGTAGATCACTGATAGTACTTTTACCATATCACCGAGTATTACTTTTGAAGTCAGTTTATGTCTTCTTGGTGCTTTGATGGCATTGAAATATACTATACCATTTGTGCTGCAGAGAAGAAATCATGTATTTTCTTATGGCAAGACAATTGTTAGAATTGACTGGCTGGAACAGCTTTCAAGTAAACATCATATTTGCTTTTTAATTCTTCCAGTTTCTGTCGATATGATCTGTCTTTGGATGTATCCCGACAAGCCATTAAGAAATGCAAAAAAACTTACCAATACAGCTTATAACATACGAATACTTAACAATTTACATAAAATAGCCTGCGCGGCGTGGCGCCGCGCACACGCTTCTAGTTACCACACATGCGCCGTGAGATTTGAGAGTACTTCCTGAACCTGCACGCACGGCTCGCAGAACATCTCCTCACCTGCTGTGTGGAAGCCTCACGATCGAAGCGCCTTCCTTTCCCGTGTATTCCTCCCCCAGTCCAGCACGGCGGGCCACATCGACCGGGCCGAGCGACCTGGCTCGCCAGATGATTCGCGGCGCGGACGATCGAGCAGTGGGCACAGTAAGATCACATAATAGATATAGTAATTTTATATATGAAGCCATATCTCACATAATATGGTAACATTTTTATGATGCTAATTGCATCTCTTTCGATTACACAGATTAGCAGCGTAAGGGCGACGTCGTGGCTTCCATTGACAACATTATTTTGATGTTCGAGGCTAACATTGTCTCAAGTATGTCCTAACATCTTTAGTCTTGAGGCAGCAATGTTGTGCTTGAGTTGGAGGGCAAGTACGTGGGCCGGTATAGCATGACACAGTAACTTATTTATGCCAACCGTGTCAAACCTAATTAAGCTGTGCGCTATCTAAGTCTGTATAGTATCGGACAGTCCATTTGACCATGTCTTGCTCCGAGTGGTTAAGTTGTCCAAATCCCCCTCTTGTTTGCTTGTTTGGAATTATTTGCGGCAGAGCCACCTTGTCCTATAGTACTCTAAACAATGAATCCTCACTAATTGTAGTTATTGCTAATTCTTTCTTCCCTTGTGCAGCCACATCATCTCTATTATTATCGACCTTTAGATGAGTATTTAGTGGCACATATGACTGTTTGATGCTAATGTTTCATTTAGCTAAACCCAAACCCACAACGTTAGACAAAAAAGGCCACCAGCCCAAAAAGCCCAACTCATCTTACAATTGTCGTATTATCCTTCATTGACCCGGTTGGTTTGCATTAACCCGATCGGGTTTTGACCGTGAGGCAAAAATACAAAATTACTCTCAAATTAAAGAACTTTTTAAAAGAAAAAAATGGTAATACTTGTCTTTTAAGAGCTACTAGGGTTTTAATGGCTATGTGCCTATAAATTTGTTAGCTAGAACAATATATACAAGATTTTATGTTGTTGTGATTTTATCACATTCTTGCTTAATTTTATCTTATGGACTTATACATGACTTTATTATTTAATGATCATAGACCTTATGGTTGTTTCTATGAGCATCACTGGATATTTGTTATTTGCCGTTCACTTTCTTTAATTACAATTGCTATTGTTAATGACAATTGCAACTTCAAAATAATTGAAATCTAGTGATACAATTAGAAGCGGTATTGGCCTCCTGGTTCACAAGCGTGAGGTCCTGGTTCGGTCACCGCCCACGCAGGGATGAGAACACCCTTTGTCCCCAAAAATAACTTCATTCATGAATGCTTAAATTTCCAAGATAAAACATGGCTAAAGTTTCAGCAACAGCAACAGTAGTGGCATCGACCAACACAATACAGATCACAGCAGGGTACACCGAAACTTCAAAACCACAAATTAAGTAGAAAGTACATGGAAATCAACAACTAGAGAAGTGTTACTTGGGCTGTCGTCCTACTGGGCCTGGCCCCGTTTGCACCTTCGGGCCGAACACCACCTCGCCACCGTACCGGAGCACCTCGCCGTCGCGGCAGATCCTTGCCGTCGCCTCCGTCGGCAGCGTCACCACCACGTCCCTCGCCGCGTCCCCTTCTGCCGCGGGCATGATGATCACCAGCCCCTCTCCGGCCGCCCCGCCGACGCGGCACGACACGCGCGCCGGCGGCGCCCCGTCCTCGAACTCCGCACCGTACATGGGCACGTGGTCCAGCGACATGCACGTGAGCTCCGGCCCGTACATCTGGAACGGCTCCCCACCCGCGGTCTGCTGCGCGTGCAGCCACTCCACGGCGGCCCACAGCTCCTCCTCCGGCGCGCCTGCCGCGCACCGGTCCAGCGCGGCCGCCACGGCCGCCAACCCGGAAGCCAGGTCGGCGCACGCGCGCGTGAAGTGGACGGCGCTGCCATAATACCCCGTCGGCAGCGGCGCGTGCATCCGCTTGCGGAAGTCCAGCGCCAGCGTGAGCTCCCGCTCCTCGGCGGCGTCGGCGGTGAGGCGGAGCCAGAAGAGCGCGGCGAGCGCGGCGAAGGGGGTGGTGCCGGGCTCGAGGGAGGAGAGGAGCGCGCGCATCGCGGCAGCGGGGAAGTGCAAGGTGGCGGAGGACATGGTGACGGCGGCATTGGTGTTAGGTGGAGTGGTGGACTTGGCCGCGAGCAGGGGCGGGGCTGGAGGCGGCGAGGCGGGGGACACGGCGAATGCCGGCGAGTGGAGGAAGGGCGGGTAGGGGCTGGTGTTCCGGCGGTGGGTGGCGCTCCAGGCGTGGAAGAAGAGCGCGGCGGCGGTGGGGTCGTTGTGGATGTGCGTGCAGCTCAACCCCAGCGCGTACGACTTGTCCGCGAACTCCGTCAGCTGCATGCTCATCACGGGCAATAACAAGCCAACCACGGCCACGTTAAATTCCATCATCCGTTTCGTTCTTGAAGCTTATGCAGGTGTATAATTGATGCTACGTCTATGACTGTAAATCCATTGTAAATGTTACTGCGTTTGAGCATCGCAATGCACATGCTGCTGGGGTGGTGTTAGACTGACAGGCGTGTGCATTGCAATGGCGCAGGCATGTGACACATTCAATTGACAGGAAACGGATGCATGCAAGCTACTGCACTGTTCCAGGCAAACGACCGGTCACGATTCACGAGCCATTAAATTCTTGAACCGTGCCACTGCTACGCAAGTAGTGCAGGTCTGCAACATGAACGCTGGAAGCAACATTAAATACTCCTGCAATTGGACATATGCGGTCACCGAATTGTATTTGCATCTAAGTACTGCGCTACCTTCGGGGCTGTTTGGTCTGATGTCAGGGTGATCGGAATAACGGTGGTTTTTGATTTTTGTTGAAAAAATATTATAGTTGGCTGAAAAAATATTGTACCTGAGTTGATTTATTGAGTATAGTCAAATGTAAAATTTTTTTTAAAAAAACGAAAACAAAAAATAAAAAAATAAATTTTACTGTAGTAGATACTGTAGCTACAGTACCTACTATAGTAAAAAACACCACAGCTAGCGATAGGCGAAACCCAGTTGAGTAGGGCCTTAGGTGTGTCACAGCTTCTTAGACGGATATTTGGTTTGTTGTTATAATTGTGGCTTTCTTAACCCCGTGATCTAATGCGGCGACAATGAGCAGATAATCAAGTAAAAAATAATCAAATGTTGTTAACTGGCAGTGTCATCGATTAATTTTCCAGTCAATTGCTGGTCAACGGGATACTTGCTACCTGTTGAGTTGCCAAGAATTTGGGTGGCCTACTTTCACCAAACAGATTGCTTAGTGAACTAACTAAAATTAAATTAAGAAGTCACCTGGATGTAGAAGGGAGACCAGATGAACGGCTCGGGCCCCATGGGCTCGAAGTAGGCGAGGTCCATCTCCTCGTCGCCGGACGCCGTGGCGAGCCACTCGTCGAGCGTGGCCGCCGCCCTCGCGTCCACCATGCGCACGCCGGCGTCGTTGCACTTCACGGTCCATCCCCGCGTAGCCGCGGAGGCGCCGTTCTCCCCGCCTTCTCCACCACCTTCGCCGCGGGTGAGCCTGCCGGTCATGGCCGGGTAGGTGGACAGCACCTCGGACAGCGACTCCTTGAGCCGCTCCCGGTCGACGCCCGGCGCGGCGCGGTAGTAGAGCACCAGGTGCACCGTGTGCCGCTCCATGGCGTTGTCCAGCGCCGAGAGCGTGTGCATCTTGCCCGGCTGGACCGGCGTCACCGACGCCGCCGTTGACTTGGCGAGCCGAGTCACGCGGCTGCCCGGCCCCGTCGCCATCCCCGCAGCCGCCGCCGCCGCCGATGGCATCGCCGATCTCGGTGCTCAAGAACACAATAAAAGAAAAAGGGTTCGCGCGAAAGGAGTAGAGATCCGGAGCGCTTGCTCGTGCAGGGAAAGAACTGAGCGGAGGGTGGGGAGCATAAATGGAGAGGGGAAATTAATGGCGGGAAGGTGGGCGGTGTTTAGCTGCCGGTGGTTGAGCGCATTAACAAACTTTTGAATTCCCAGGACACGCGGCGGGGCGTGATTCGTGCGAAGCGTCGGGTTAGTCGGTAGGCGGTGGAAGAATGCTCTTGTGGATTAACTTGAGATCTTCTCCTAACACAAAGCAAATTGTGGTTTAGGAAATACGCTAATTAATATCATCGCTCTTCTTCCCGCCCGGCCGGATCTCGCTGATGATCTACGTCGGACTGGCGGCGCTCATCTTCTGCGGCTACATCATCTACGACACGGACAACCTCATCAAGCGCTACTCCTACGTCTGGGCCGCCATCGTGCTCTACCTCGACGTCATCAACCTCTTCCTCTCCCTCCTCACGCTCTTCAGGGCATCCGATTCCTGAAGTGCAGCGCAGGAGCAGCAGCCTTAGCTAGCTTAGCTTCCTCTCCTGATGATTGTGCTCAGCTTTGCTTTGCCTGTATCTGTGATCAGCCTGTAAAATAATTGTTAATTTTGGTTTGCTCCCCAAGATTGTTGAATGGAATGGGTGATCTGGCTATTGCTCGATCGAATGGCTCTGTAGTTTTTTCCGACTCCTACATATCTGATGACTCCGCTGTGCACAGGGAAAACATCTTAGTTAAGAAAATTTCACCCCCCCGGCTAGTACTTGGTCCACTACTTTACGAGAGAGATACAAAAATACTTCTTGAACATTCCTATATAAACCTATTTTCTAAATTTGAAAAATCTATTATCATTTGTTAAACAAATTATATTTCATGACAGAAAATTAATATTTATTGTACAGTTTAGGATCCCTTATATTTATGTATCACTCTTTTTTGGGATTTCATTGCAACGCACGGGCACAGTACTAGTGGTTTGTTATTTAGGAATCTATCTATTAGGTATTTGGTATTTTCTATCAGTTAGATAAGTTATTATTATATTAGATTGTTAAAAATAAATTTTCTTATAGATTATTTCTTAGACATTAAGTCAGGACGTCCCTATAAAAAGAATAGCATGCATCTATTATAAATCAAGCAATAAATAATAAAAATGTATTTTCATGTCCCTTATTCCTAACTCTGGTCTCTCCCTAGACCGGCTACTCTAGATCTATTTCTCTCCCAATCGGTGTCCTCTTTCGTCTAACACCGTTCTACCTCAAGTCATCGCCGTCCGACCTCCCTCCGACGGATGTGTGTACCCCGTTATGAACTAAGATTCATGACAATTGGTATCAGAGCCACTCATCATGATTTTTGGTGTTGCACCATCTTTCTCGGAGAAGTTGAAGGCTAACAGTGAAGAACAGAATATCGAGGACGAGCTGTTTCACCAGGTGGGGTGTAATGTTACATGTGTGGTACTGTAGCGTAGCACTATTCATCCGAGGATGGTTCTGTAGCATAGCGCTATTCATCAGTGTGCAGTTACTGTAGCACGGCACTGTAGTTACTGTAGTACAGCTACAGTCCAAAAGAACCCACCTGTCATCACAAAATCACAACCCCTTCAAAAGAAAAGAAACTAACAAATAAGTTAACTTCACTTTACAGTACAATTGAAACATCAAGAACCATTAGAGGGCGTTAATATTGGTTTCTGCTACTGGCTTTTGGGTACAGCTGATAACTTTTAGCTGAAAATAAATAGCAGCGACTGAAAGAAATAGCTTTTAGAAGGAGAGAGCGAGTTGTATAAAAAGTGAGAGAAAGATGCGTGCGCGAGAGGGGAGCGAGAGAAATGAGGTATGTGATGTGTCTGTAACCCTCTTATTTATTCTCGAATCGAGATGAGAATAAAAAGAGTATAAAAATTACTTAAAAATTAGATAAATATATTGATTTTTTGTTTTTTCGAACAGAAGATAGAACTGAAACTAATGCTAACAGGTCTTACTCGATGCTCTGAACCCCCCTCATCGATCACCATGAATGAGTTCAGAAGTCTCTTCCTTCTGCAAGAAAGAGAGAGGATTTAAAACTCATCAATACCCATCACATCAGCTGAGATAGCACCATGAATCATGATACATATCACAATCACTGACAAAAAAACTTGGCATCAATTCAATCAGCGTCGTCGAAAAAAAAGAAAGCTTAGCAAAGAAACTGAAACACTGGTCTTTATGGACGTTTCGGAATAGCAATGGTTTCTAATTTTTAATTAAAATTTTATTATAATTAGTTTTTTTATTGTATCTGAGTTGGTTTGTTAGGTATAATTAAATTTTTAAAAAATAAAAAAATAGAAAATAGAAGAAAATAAAAAAGCTTAAAATATTTAAAAAAACAGAAAAAAAACGAATTACTGAATACTGAAAAAAAAGTTGAAACTGAAAAAAACCGAATTAAGCGGTAGGCCATCCGCAATGGATGGTGCTAGCTCAATCACTGACAAAAAAAAAACTTGGCATCAATTCAATCAGCGTCAACGAAAAGAAGAAAGCTTAGCATGGAAACTGAAACACTGGTCCTTAGGCCATCCGCAATGGATGGGTGCTAGCTCCTTTTTGCCTCCTAGCACCGATGCCAACCCATAACGAGCCAAGCCGAGCGGTGCCACAAAAGAGATTCTTGACACTAGTGTATCTACATGGCACCAAGGGCTAGCTAAAAAAATTTTAGACCCATACGAGAAACCAGAAAAAGAGAGAGCATGAGATGAGAGAAAAATAAGTGATTTTTATTTAGTTTTAGGTCCTGTTTTAGAGAGAGAAAGAGATTCTATCTTAGAGAGAAGCAAATCTAGTATTAGTATGATGTGACGGTAGGTGACGAATCACTGTAGATGGCCATGGAGGTGATCGTATTCATATTCAGATCAGATCAAATGGCCACAGTGCGGAAGGCAGCAAAGAAAGCATGAACCTCACCCAGAGAACTTATCCTCGGGGTTAGCTGCAACCGTTCGCCAAATCCGGGGCCCTAACAGCGACGAGGCACCAGGCACACTGCCCACTGCCGCCGAGCAGAGCTGATCATCTGATTGGGATGCGCAGCCAGGGCTCACAAGGAACATCAATCATTGGATTCTTTTTCTGTAATACTGCTGCAAGAAACCATCAGCGGTTGGAGACGCAGCAGCTTGTGGCAGTAGCCTAGCTTGCTGCTAGATTCATCGGAAAATGTTCTGAAATTCTGATCAGAGTTCTTGTCAGGACTCAGGGCTCAGGTAGTTTAGCAGCCAAGAGCATTTATGCTTGTCATGGAGATTAAATTCCTCACATTCATAGTTCATTCAGAAACTAATTTACAGGTTCAGATTTTGCTCCAGTGCCAACATGTTGAAGCAAAGAATTTCTATTACAGCTTCAGCTCAAGCTGAAGATATAAAGCCATCTATTTGATCATGTGATCAAGAAAACATCTGTTTGATCATCTGATCAAGATTGAACAACCAATACAATATAACGAACACTAAGGCAGTCCTCAATAAGTAGCTTTACCTACGCATCATCAAGCTATGAATGCATCACAAGCTCAAGAAGCATCTAGCTCCACGGGCCGGCAAATTGATCGGCCGCGGCGAGCTCTCCCGGTCGCTCGCGGCGGTGGCGGCGAGCCCCCAGCGGCCGCCGCTGCCCTCACAACACGGTCGCCGAAGATGTGCACCGTCCTCGGGTTCGGCCCGCGGGAGATGACGCACGTGTAGTCCTCCGACGACGGCTCCATCTCCCCCGGAGCCGCTGCTGTCTCCCCGCGGCCGCCACGCAGCGGCAGCCACGAGCTCTTGTTCTTGACGCCGAACTCTACGCGGCGGTCGAGGGAGCACGACCTGATCAGAGGCGCCTGCGCCTTGACGGCCCTTTTCTGCTGGTCGTCGGTGCAGTCCAGCGCGTCGGCGAGGCCATGCGGGCCGGCGCAGCCGTCGCACCACGGCCGGCGCTTATTGCCGGCGTCGGGCCTGGACTCTAAGGCCGCCGCAGCCGCGTCGAGCACGGAGGTCGGGCTCATGGAGTAGGGCGTCTCGGAGTCCGACATGGGGCTCTTGGCCGTACAGCTGCCGGTAGGGAGAGAGGAAGAGTGCAGCAGCCTCGGAGAGGCGAACAACGCACTACTCTTGCTGCCGCCGCTGCAGTCGCATGGAACGGTCGATGAGCTCGCGTGCTGGCTGGGGACGTGACTCTGCTGCGCGCCGCCGCCGCCGCTCATTGATCCGGACCTCCTCCTCAGAATCATCTCTTGGACCTTTGATCTCAGGAACATGTCAGTAACCGAATAGACCGAACAATCAATTCTCTGCGTGCACAAATGGTAGAACAGAACAATTGTCAAGTCGTGATGATCAATTCTTGGATCTTTGCTGTCAGGAACTGCTCAGA
Organism: Melocanna baccifera; assembly: GCA_036346265.1. NCBI lineage: Eukaryota > Viridiplantae > Streptophyta > Magnoliopsida > Poales > Poaceae > Melocanna > Melocanna baccifera. Next base: position 38,229,437 of record CM070682.1, read on the forward strand.
TTTAAGAGAAGGAAGTGAATTTTAGTGAATCGAACTGATCAAACTGAACTCGATACCTTCTTCTCCCGGGGAACAAGAAGCAGCAGCAACCAAGAACCGGCGAATCTTGCAGGCTCAAACGACGATCGAGGCGGTGAGCTGAAGTACGGAGCACGAGGCCAATGAAAGCCTCAGAAGTGCACTCAAACGCAATCTCAAGCTCGGGGAGAGAAGCAAAATGGGTTCTTACATCAAGCTTGGTAAGACCCTGAAGGTATCATATCACCATCTTGTCTAATTTGTAGTAGTGTGTGTCTTGCTTGCTGCACTCAAAGAAAGGAAGAGCTCAGCAATTGCTAGTTACCTACGCCCCAGTCTTGAGTGACACAACCACGGCACTAACCACTGGGCACGAAGACGACGACGACGAGAGAGAGAGAGAGAGAGGTTGTGATAGCACAATGGGGAGGTTGGGAGGGTGGTGATCTTAAAGAAGGCTCTCCTCTCCTCTCCTCTTCCTCTGGTGTCATTGTTGGTTTGTGTGTGCTCGCTTCCAAACGGCAGGTCCTTATCTTCAGTTTCCATCTCTTTCTTTCCCTGCCCTAGCTGCTGCCTTCTGCTGCTGTGTGTTACTGCTCTCATTGAGCCTATGCACACAACGGTAGATTCCATCGGTACGCACACTGCACAGCAGGTAGATTCGCTGTCGGCCCAGTGAAGGTGCAGCAAAATCTTGTCATGCTGCTGATCAGATGATTGGTTCATTTCACCTTTTTCTTGTGAGCCAGAGCAGTAGCTAGAGAAACTACATGCTGTTCATTTCTCAACACAACTCGAACTGCGTGCTTATACCTCTGAGAAATTACTGTCGGAAGAAAAATTAGAATTTTACACAGTTATACAACTACATGGCACACATACACGGTTGAAAATATAGATAATATTTTAATTCTTAATTTTACTAGGAGACAAATACAATAGATGCACGAACTACTTACTGTTGAGTTTGATGAAGAATATAAAGGAACGCAAGCTCGATGCAGTGTAGAATGTAGATGACGCAGTGAAATGAGCAATCACACAGATATACGCTGCCCAGAAACCTTACTGCTGCTCTCGTGCAGGTTTTCACGGCAGCAAGGCTCGAAGATGCCGCTCACCCTCGTCAGGTGTACGCCGAGAAGAAAGACCGACAAGGTTCGGACGGCACAACACCGCAGCGCAATATCACCAGAGAGGAAGCAAACAATAGGAGAAGAAAAAAAATAAAAAGTTTAATGATCCAAGCTTAGACATCTCCAGGTCTTTTATAGACGTGCAAATTACTCTCTAGTAACTATCTCCATTGAACTAACAATCTCACGACCAGTTAAAACGAGAGAGATGATATATAGTTCAGCAAAAAACAAAGTAGACTTGGTCAGGCAAGTAGCACACCGCGTCACAAGTCGTGCGATTTTTACGCGAGTACGAGCGTGCAGACGTGCGTGTGTGATTAACCAAAGTTCTTCTCATATCATTCTATCCATTTTAAGGAGTGACATAAACTCCACGTTATAAATTGATCTTTTTTCATATTACTTTAACAATATAATACTAAATTATAAATACCTTAGAATTAACAAAAATAGGCGTCCTAAGTTTATTTCCAACATGCACACCGACAGCGGCATCTCCTTTCGTGCTGGCCTCTCTCCTGTTACCTCCTGAAAAATAACTCGCTGCACAATGACAGCATTGCAACTGCATACTGTCCTCTCGCTAAACCGTTGGTCCTGTATCGAGACGTACGTAGGATGAGCCATTCATTTGCGTTTTTGTTTGCTCCTCTCTGCGCCGCGCAGAAGGCTGGACCGCCCCCCCACGCCACGCGTGCTGCAGTGGGTCCCCCACTCTTGTCCCGCCACGTCCTCACCCCCTTTAAAATGACAGAAATGGCACCACAAGGACACGTGCAGTGGTGCATGTCAGTACCAAGTCTACGTCATATAGAAACTTTGGGTGAGTCGGGAGATGGAAAGAAATATGATAGTGACTATTTGACTATGATCTTATAAATAATTTTTTATTATTTATATCATTATATAGATAATATATTAATTGTAAAAAATTATTATAAGCAACTGTAGAGATAATCCATTATATAAATTATATTTAGTGCTATCTATTAGGGGTGGAAACGAGCCGAACCGAGCCGGCTCGAGCCCGTCTCGGCCGAGCTCGCATCGAGCTGAGCCTTGGCTCGGCTCGGCTCGTTTAGAAACCGAGCTAGAAGACAGGCTCGACTCGGGCTCAAAGAAGGCTCGAGCCGGCTCGCGAGCTTGTGTAGAGACTTGGTTCCCTCCTTGCCGCCCAGATCCGCCGCCCAGTCGCCCAGATCCGCCGCCGGCCCGTCGCCACTCAGTTTGGGCTCCCTCCCCGCCGCCCAAATCCGCCACCGACCCGTCGCCTCGATGCAGGCTCCTCCCGCGGCCGCCGCTTAAATCCGCCGCCCGCCGCTCGGTGCTGCGCTGCTCGAGTCGCCGCCTCTCGATCGTGTCGCGGGAGGAGAGAGACGCGGAGGAGGCGGCGGCGGGGGGCGGGAGAGGAGGCGGGGCGGGGCGAGGAGGGAGGCGGCGGCAGTGGGGCGGCGGGGGGCGGGAGCGCGAGGAGGGGCGGGCGGGGAGGCGGGAGGCGAGGCGGGAGGCGCGGTGGGGCGGGAGGCGGCGGCAGTGGGCGGCGGCGGGCGGGGCGCGAGGAGCGGAGGGAGCGGGTCGAGGCGAAGGCGTGGAGCGAGCGGGCAGAGTGACTCACTTGGGCTCGCGAGCGAACGAGGCGGGCGAACGACCGAGTGAGCGAGGCGGAGAGCGAGCGAGGCAACTTAAGACAGCGATTATAGCTCCGGCTCGTTTGGGCTCGCGAGCGGCTCGGGTTCGGCTCGTTTTTGAGCCGAGCTATTTCTTAGGCTCAGCTCGTTGGAAAAAATTTCGAGCTCGAGCTCGAGCCGAGCCGAGCCAGCTACGAGCTCGAGTAGCTCGCGAGTCTCAAGCTTTTTGTCCAGCCCTACTATCTATAAATGATATGAAAATATATTTCAGACAATTACTATTTATACTATTATGTATACCCTAACTTGGCATTTGACCCACCTAATTTGGTGCTAAATGGTGGCCCTGCAAAGAATGTGGGTCAGGCTAGGCATAAGAGATAAGATAGGAACCGGGAGTACCTAATCGAGCCAAACTAAATTAATCTGCAGAATTAAACTTTTTTTCCTGTTTTGGGAACATCATCTTCTTCTCTGTGGATATCATATGTCTGCCTTTGTAGGTGAAAACGAAAAGGAGAAGAGGGCTGCGATATGACCATAGAAATGTAGTTTTAACCTGACAAGATTTTCTGTAGGAAATGTGGTTATGAGTTACATTACAGGTGTACAATTTTGCATGCATATCCTTCGTGATGCCAGAATTAGCACATTGCTACGAATGTCACATTAATTCTTCTGAAGAAAAATTATGGCAGGTGACACCTGCACTGGGGGCAATGCATTAAGATTGTGATTCAATTGTAGTGCCTGTAAATCTTTTAAAAAAAATCTAGTGCCTGTAAATCTAAAAAAAATACAGTGCCTGCAGCTATTGAGTTGGTTTTTTAGGCTTATAACTTATAACTTAAATATTTGAATTCTGATTGTTTGCGAGAGATAATACGTATAGAAAAATAGTCGTATATAATTTTAATCAGTACAATTAAACTCAGTATATTTTTTACTATAATATTTTCTTGTTGATTTCGCTTAAAAATATGTACTGTTACCTCTGCTGCGCCTTGCCGGAAATGGCAACCGTCCTCCCCTCCCTGTTCCAAGCAAATTAGTGGAGTAAGAGTTCACAGATCGATTATGATTAGTACACATTTTTTAATGGAGTATTAGTTTTGTATAGTGACAAGTGAGTGATGGGGCAGAAAGGGATTGGCATAGAATTTTCTATCAGGATGGTGCTACCTGACAGTTGATTTACAAAACATTTTTCATAGAGATTCTCTGCCAGGTGGGGTACAACGTTGAAATACAGTGTTCAGTGGCAAATATGTAAATCGCCCTTACATAAAAAAATGCGAGTTCTGGTGAATATTTATACATGCAACAATGCTCTTACATACCACACGGTTCACGCGAAGCCTTATCTTATGCAGGATAACCAAAACCACTCCAGTTCTACCATCATACGTCAGTCGAATTTTTTTTGTATATATAAAACTATTTGCATCTGTAATTATAAAAAATACCAATATACATGTCGCATTACTAAAAATAACACTTTTACCACCCGGTGGCCAGGCGGCAATACCGTGGAGCTGATGTGTGTGACTTGGAGCCTGGCCACCATGCGTCCAAGGCCTACCACCCCGCCAACGGGCTGCAGGTAATTAAACCAGCTTAATTATACGACTTATTTTTATATAATATTTGTTTAAAATTTTAAATATAGCAAATGAGTTTAAAAAATTATAAAATTTTATGTGCAATCTCCCGACACAACGTGATTAATTGTGTAATTTTTTAACAATTTTATTCATTGTGAATGTTACTAAAAAATTTGTACGATTATGATATTTATAGGAGTTGTTACATATAGCAAACGAGCTTCAAAAGTTATGAAATTTTATGTGCAGCCTCTTGACATAGTTGTAGTAATTATTTATTTTTTAAGAATTTTATGTATTATAAATATTTGTAGGAGTACATATAATAGTACAGAAAAGCATCGCACGGGATGCGATATGGCTCACTCATCTAAGCCACTGCAATCTCCTCGCCGCGTCTACCTCCCCGTGTATAGCCTTGTCTTCCGTTGAGTATGAGCATGTCCCTGCGATACATCAGTCGTTTTGGAGCTTGCGTGTTGGTTCAGAGAAGGTATGGAGACCGTTCTGTTTCTTAAGTGCCCGGTGGTGGTGCAGAAGACTGAGGTACAACCAGGCCGTGTCTGGTAGTAAGCGTCGATGCGCTCCTGCGTCAACATGCCGAATTGGGTGCCACCAGAGATGAAGTCGTGAACAAAAGAATCTAGGAATCCCTGATGCGTGGAGGAGCCCTAGCCTTCACTGTACGGTGTGGCAGCGATGCCGGAGGAGCTCTGCCCACCGAAGTCTCCACACCCTGCATATGGTGTGAACGATGAGCTTTGTTATGTGTATGCTGCAAACCCTGGCGCTGTGTACCGCTCTCTAGAAGCATCCAGGAGATCCGTATCATCATCGGTGGACTCGACATCACCCCACACTGAATTGTAGGTTGTAAGATGAAATGATGCTAGTCACAATAAATATTTCATATGTAGAATGTGAATTTCGTACCTCCCGAATATGCAGTGAAGATGAACAATGAGGAGCGGTAGTCTGTGTAAGTGGTGTAGAGATTGAAAGTGATGCATCTCGATGACTGACCTGCGGTGGGAGAACGCCATAACGTTAGTGGAACATAAGGCCTAACAAGAAAACAAAACATAGGTTTGTACGTAAGTTGCCTTCTCACCAGTACGGCCCGCGGATGATCGACAGCTAGTACTCTGATGCCAGGCAGACTTGGTAGATTGCGATGGTCGACTGAACTCGCTAGGTCGTGATCAGCTGGCGGGTGAGCATGGTGCTCCCACTGGGCACCTAATATGTACGGCGTGCTCAGTCGAACAGCCACAACGGTGTGTCCGGGCTGCTGATGGCAGTCTCGGTCGCACTTGCGATGCACTGCGCCCGCTCCAACTGAAATGACATAAGAAACAGGTTCAGTAACGACCAGTGTGAATTTCGCAAATGAAACAATCAGAAATTGCAACTGTCTTACTCTACCATGGTGCCGTGAAGCACTATGGCAATCGAACGAGCATTATAAACTATCATCCTGCGTGACCTGCTCAGGTCAATCTGGTGGAGGAACGGTGAGTCTGTCACACGACCGGGGTATGTACCACTGCAGGTACTCGTCGTACGTCCAGACGTCGTACGGGATGCTGCTCCATGATGAAATTCAACAGCGCCATGTCTGTCCATGTCGTTGTCCACTCCTGCTATAGTGGCTACTAGTCTGTACCATGCCAACCCACCCTCAATTGTCAGCATTTTCGAAATATTTGATGTTATAGATCGAGACACACAAAGTATAAAATTATCGGATGGAGTTTGACTCACCGGTGTATGGCTCACGGTAGGAACCTATCATCCGGAGGGGTTACAGCGATATACGCACCATGAAGTCTATAGTCCATAGACCCCAGATGATATCACTGTCGTGCAATGACTCGAACTCGTTGTGCCACAATAAGTAGCACCTCGATGGTCTACCCTTGTCCCAACGTAGACGAGCACCACTCCACCAGAAACCCATAGTGGGTCTGTCTATCATATCGGTGAACTCGTTAAACGGGTGCATTGGCATCAGGATGGCCGAACACCTGACAGGAAAGTGCTCCAAACTCCACAGCTGCAGGAGCACATAGCAGATGAGCAAACTGGGGGTTATACCAGTGCTACGTTGGCAAACGTCACACAACCAGTGATATGTGGCGCATAGGATAGCTAATCCCCAACTGTATTGAGGCATCGCCTCAACCTCCACGTCAACCAGACTCGGCCAAGCCGATAAACTTGATATTGCAAATATTGTCGTGTGTGGCTGGAAACATGCTCCAACCAAAGACCTGAATAAGGTACGTAATGCGGTGCATCCTGACGACCTCGACCGGTGCATCCGACGGGTACACATTGAAATTTTTTTTGCCAAGTGCGAGGGATGCCACGAGCACCCTCCGGGATAGCTAGGCCGAATCGGTATGCCAATCTCTCCTTCCAATTTGCCAATGCAGGGGATGGAACAAATGTGTCACCTCGGAAAGGGAGACCGGTCAAGAACAAGACGTCCTGTAGAGTGATCATCATCTCACCCCACCGAAAAGTGGAATGTGTATGTCTCGGGTCTCCACCTGTCGCAAGCAGACTGCTATCGAAGGTGAACTAGCGTCCGATGCAAACTAACCTCGCAAATGGCAACAAGCATGTGGCCCATAGGATTTGGACGTAGCGATCGTCTAGCTTCCAATGATCCCTCCCTCCCCGCAGCTTGAAGGGCGGAGGGCCAGCCGCGTCACTCGTCATCCATGAGTGGCACCAGTGGTTCTCATCGTAGAACTGTTCAAGAAGCTCTAGTAAAGACATACCTTACAACAAATAGGATAAACGAAATATTAGTGCGAAGATTGATAATGATAGTAAAATACTACAAATTAAAATTTATGATGAAACAAATGGTATAACATAATATACACTTAGGACTAAAATGAATACTGCAAATGTGTTCTGGTCCAAATAAATGGTGTATATGAACATATGCTCATAATCTAGTCAAGAAAAATATCTAGGTCTATTAGTTTTTTTACTTGATGCTACTTGTCATAATTATTTATCAGTATAATTTTATTTTACTATATATCTAGTTTTTTACTTTTCTCTACCTCAGATGTCTTTTAATCAAAAGCAAGCAAATTAAGTGCTTAACTTAATGAGCAATAGTGCGGCTTAAGTTAACGAGCTAGGAGTAGCACTACTCAAATTGCTAGCCTAGGTTCACATAACAGGCTAAAAGGACACGCACATATAATAGTAGGCAACATGCATGATACAACAGGAAGTTTGCTATAAATTCTTTTTTATGTTTCTAATATAATCTTTCCTCTGGCATCATAGTTTAATTAATTGTTACATTTAGTAGTTATGGTTTTAATGTCTAATGCAATCAACATATAAAAATATATATAATTAAACAACATATACTTGCTAACAGAAAATTAATTAATTATACATAAATAATTAGGACTAAATTAATTACACCCAAATAACTGCAACTAATTACGTACATATTTAACAAAGATAATTCATATGATAAAAATTACCTGTTACTATGACTACTAATAACGACACTAAACAATATTTAATCAATTGTAAAGAAAGTGGACGAAGAACGCAGGCGAGGAGTGTGAGTGAAGAGACTACAAGGTGAGGAGTGTGAGCGAAAAGACTGGAAGAGTGTGAGTGCATGCAGCTCGAAATTTATAGCGAGAGCAAAAGTGAAGCACGCGCTAACGACACGTTAATAATGGTAGGAGTGAACTGTGCATGGGGAGAAAGACGCGACGCAAATGACACCTTTGGTATTTGTTTGTTGCACGAGTGCTCAATTTTAAATGCCTACAACACACTCCGATTGTTCACATGCAGATTAAACAAAGTAAAAAAAACAAATGACCCAAAGCAAACAAAACCAAATGACCCACCCTACCTCATGGCTCCAAAGCCTACAGCCCGACCACCAATAGGCGATTTGGACAATTGACACCTAAACTTTAGGCGACTAGATTAAGTCGCTTAACAATGAAACGATAGAGGATCATTTGTGTAAAATAAAAAAATAGAGGAACTATAATTTAGAATAAAAATTTGATTGTTTCAAAAAAAAATCAAGGCAATATGGCTTCTCCTGATTGCATTTTTGACCGAACGAACGGTACCGGCATGACAGCCGCCAGGCAGAATCTTGTGGGCGACACGACGGCACATTGGAAGGCAGAGGAGATGGCAGGTGTAAAGAACTGCTGCTCCTTTGGTACTCGGTCCAAAGCAAGAAATTAACTAACCATGGCATCATCATCACACATGGCTAATCCCTTTTAATCATGTATAGAAACAGTTCGGTCTCTTATGCTTTTCTGCAGGACAACACCTATGACATTACCCTCTTCTCTCTTGACACTGCCCAAAGGGTGAAAGGGAGGGGTACCAAACCTGAACCAGTCCTCTTGATGCACTTCTAGACTGAGTGACGCAACTGTAAATTCTAGCATCTGCACTCGCTCATGCGCCAACCGTGCGTTGATGGGACAGATCTTTGTTTGTAAAAAAACAAAAACAAAGCGACGATGAAGAAAGCAACTGAGCAAAGCCTAATTAAGGAATGTTTGATATAGCTACGGTTTATAGATCTTAGTTAAAATTTTTGAATTTTAGCTGTTTGCGACAGAGATTACGGAGAGAAAAATATTCATTTGCGATTTTGGATGGTACAGATATTGGATTTTTAACGTGTAATACAATTAACTTGTAGACTCCGTTTTGAAAAAAATACTCTGTTTGAAAGTTAAATACTGTAGCAAAAGTTAAAAGCCGTTTTTAGAAACCAAAAAGAACATGTCTAAATCAGCTCCATGCTCCCAATGGTTGCTGCTTCTGACTTTCTGTAAGCTCACAGCTCATATATATTCATGCACCGGTAAAAGGCAGACTTCGCTAGGTTGTTGCTGGGTCAGTGAGATGGATCTAGCACGCGAGTTTGTCTCCCTTTCGCCTTCAGTAAGAAGCATCAGCTTAATCTGGAGGAAAGAACAAAAGTTAACCACTGTGAGTTACAGTGCACGAGCTTGCATCATGGAAGCTTCATGCAGAGCTTTCAGGTAAAGAAAAAAGAAACCAATAGAAGCCTCTGCGTGCGTGCAGAAAGTACGTAGGCCATTGTTGCAGAGGCGGCGCTTAACTATGAAGTCGCTGGATTGTCAAAACGTGAGAGTTGATCGGTTAATCCCCGCTCGTTTCAGCTTCTGTTTCTAGTTTTTGCTCTTTTTTTTCACTTTTAGATATTTTAAGTTTTTTTTGTATTTTTTTCCTATGTTCCTTTGTATTGTCCTTAATGGGTTAACATGTTTTTTCTATTTTTACATTTTTTTAAATTAATTATATCTAAAAAGTCAAATCAGATACAGTAAAAAAGCCAGATACAATGAAATTTCAACCAAAAATCAAAAAACTATCGCTAAAACGAGCGCCCCTAGGATACTTGTTGCTACTATTCACTAGATAGATATTTGTTTTGCGGTTGTGGAGTTGCCTATCGCTACGTACATGCATCAATAACTAGGATGAACTTAGCATGATGCATGCCATCTGATCGAATTTCACTTGCCAGAGGTCTCACATCTCTTCGGTGCGTTAACGATAAGCATTGATTATTTTTTTTTTATTGGACGGTTTGGGAGTGGCCTGTGCAACTGCAACTAGGAGACATGATCCAAGATCCTCACGTCTGCATGGGAGCCAAGGTAGGCAGGCGATTTGGGTCCATGATCGGAAAACAAGGGAACCACGAGGATCAGCTGCATCGAACAGGATAGCATTGTTTACACCACTGAGAAATGAAATGAGCGAATGAGCTGCCTGTTTCAATAGAGGTTGCATCTGGAAGAGAGCAAAGGCAGCAAGCAGCCATCATGTTGTTGACCATGGGAATTAACTTTCTTGTGGACAACTCTTATCTATCTTATCAACCGTGTTTGTATTTGCATCTCTGGTCGCTACTGGATAAGGTTTTTAGGTCGGACTAAGCTCTTAGACTCTCCATGTCTAGCCCTCTCATCTGGGTCGGAATAAATTCCTAGCTCCCTTTCTTCAGCCCGTCTCATCAATGGACAATATTGCCGAAGCAAAGAAGAGCGATGGCTTTTGGCTTTTGGCTGAAAAAACACTGTAGCTGGCTGAAAAAACACTGTAGCTGAGTTAGTGGATAGTGTAGTGAATAGTGAAAAAAAAGCTGAAGCTAGAAGCTGAAGCCAAACAAAAGCCATTCCGATCACCCCCTAAGACCCATTCGAAACATGAGAGTTTTACAGCGATCCGGCGAAAATTACACAACTTTTTCGCGAAATTCCACTGAACTCGATTACGGTTCAGCTCACGTGTAGGCGACAAACCGGTGAGCCTGCAAGCATGCACGGTGGCTGTTCGTTCCAGCTCTACAAAACCATCAGACACGTCACACTCAAATCAGTACACGGAAGCTTTTGCAAAGCAAAGAAACAGAGATCGTGTCCTTACCGGCGTCATATGGGAGATCATGTCCTGTACTGTGCAAGGATTCAGGAAAGAGAGAGAACGGAGCCGTAATCCTCATGCTCTTTATCGATTGGTATTTACGTCCCAGACGTCAGTTGGGATCACGACAAGAAGAAACGATCTCCTGTGATTATTAGTTTATTACACAATAATGCATGCACTTACCTTTGAACAGCAGCATGGTTAACATAGGCTAGGTAACATTAATTTCAAGTGACAGCTCACAACAGTTGCAGAATACAGACAACAAAAATTGCGTCATTTCGACTGAAGCAATCGGCATGAACAGCCGTTATGCTATGGATCATAAGAAAATGATTGCTAGATTTACTCTTATAATTGTCAATATATTTCTTGTGTTCTAAACTTCTCATGGTACAAGACCTGTTTTTGTTTAAGCCGCGGGTCAAGCTACTTCTTGATCTTTTTATCGTTTCTGCCCCTCTTCCTCTGCTCTCTCCTCTCCTCCGAGTAGTTCTTCTTCACTAGCATCTTGTGCATTGAAACTTTCAGGGCAGATAGCACTGAAGCTAACACCTCCTCTTGCTTTGCAATATCAAGACTTCCTTGCAGCGCCAAAAGAAGCTTCTCACCATGTGGTACTTCATTGTCTTCCAGGATTGCAGAACCCTGCTTAGAAGAGGCTAATAGATCCTTTTGGAAACAGGGGATGATTCTTAAACGGGTTAGTAACTGGGAAGCAGCCTGGTTAGGCATATTTGATGCGCCCATGACAGTCCACAGGAGATCTGCCGAGAAGCTGGAAGCTAAGCTAGTAGGAATGTAGCTCTTTTCCATTGTAATCACCTGCAAGCGGACAAGAGACATAGGTTCCTCAACAAGATACAAAATAAGTAAGTGATTTTTAAACAGTTGAGCCAACAAGAAAATTTGTTGCAAGTCAACAAGAAATTTCTATCTGAACCTCAAATCTTTCGATTTCTATGACTAGTTACCAGACCTTTAAGACTGTTCCAAATAAATTTTAACTACATCCACTAAATAACTCAATTAACTAGTAAGAATTGACATATTCGTACCATTTATTATAACTGCAAAGGCGTGCACTAGTCTCCCTAGCCAGTAAAACAAGTATAATAGAACCAGCTAGAAACTAATATCACTGCTAGAAGCCTAGAACTAGTATGAAAAACTTTTCTGGAACCAAGGCCTAGCAAGTGACCAGTATCAGCACCAATCCTTGTAAAAATCAACATCAACACCCAGCCATTGATCAGCATTGGGCTATCAGCAGTAATAATGGTACGAGAAATCTCATTTTAAAGCAAGACTCTGGTCATGCACTTGTTTCTGGGTCAGTTGCCTTGAAGAACATGAAATTTTGTCTATCAAAGAGACGCACCTTTAGAAAAGATAACTTCTTTGCTATGAGATCACATGCTAACAGCATTACGCCATTCAAACTGCAGTGTTTAAAAAAAATGTTACTGAGGAAAATAAATTCTGTTACTTATTGGAGAAATACCACCACTCAAGCTTACCCTTGAATAGCTACAGCAACCAACGAGCCATCATTAGTTGGACATATATCCGCAACGGCTAGATTGCTGTCTTCAGTTTCATTTGGTTCTAAGAGTTCTCCCACCTGTAAGTAGTTTTAAGAACTGGTTAAATTGTGAACTGGCATAAACAAGTTGTTTGCCGTTATGTTACCTTGTCTCTGACTTGACACGTATCAAGGAGGCAGCCATTTATGTAGTCCCATAGGCGAACCTAAATAAATAAATGAAACAACATTATGAGAAGCTTTGGAAAAGCTTGTTGAAACAACATGTCAGTATTCGAAAATGAATATGTACGCACAGTTGAATCACCGCCTCCAGATAATAGAAAGCTTGGACCTTCAGAAAGGCATGTGAAGGCAATGCATGATACAAAGCTGCATGATCAATAAAATTGAAAGTCCTGTAGATATTGCAAGAACTTGAAAACTGTGCAAAATAAAGAATAACGATGACATCGTATACTGAACATACTCCGTATGTCCAAGACAAAAGCTCTGTATTTCATGAGCCCCTTTTATAGGATTCTTTGGGAACAATGTAACCTACAAAAATAATTGCATATTTGCATCACAGTAAGAAAAATAACTCAGAATTGTGCTCAACCAAAGGCAATTGCTGCAAAGTAAAGAAGTTCCATACTCGAATTTTAAAGTCCCTATCAGCAGTAGCAATGAACCGTCCATCTGGTGAGAACTTCTGTTTTCTCAAACAAATGATACAAGTAAGCATGGTTATATGGGACATGATATGAAAAACTCACAACACTGAAGTGTGACATACTTCCTTTAATTTGTCAATAGGTTTACCAATTCATTAATAAAATGAAATATATGAGGTACAAATATATCACGGATGATATAAAAGGTCAAATCTATCCATACCATGTTAGTAATAATACTGCAGTAGTGGCCAAAAATTGACACAGGTTTGTTATAAGCTGACACCTGCCCTCCACCATCTTCTCCCATGGTAACTAACCAAACAACGCCAAATTTATCTGCAAAAGTTACATGCAGGCCATCGTTGCTAATAGCAACTCCGCTAACCCTCTTTTCAGAAGTTCTGCAGAGGTGACAATATTGCAAAAGAAATCATATCAATGCACAGCGAATTTAATACTATTAACAGCAACACAATGAAATTCGTTTACACAGTTCATAATCCTAAGTTGCTAATAAGTAATAAAGCATTGCCTGGTTAAAGTCTGTCAATCAAAGATAAGGTGTGGGTTCTCATACACCATACAAATAAATAACAGAAGGGCAGTTATAGACTGAATGCATGCAAAATAAAAGGTCTACTAATTTGGTTTCTCCATTGTGTTAGTCACACTGAGAACAAAAGAAACAGCGGCACTTACATAGTCTGGATGCAGCACCATGAATCAGTCCTCCAAACCTTCACAAGCTTGTCATCACCAGCGGATGCGAACAAAACACCATTCGCACTAAATGAAATAGCTCTTAGAGCATCTGAATGAGAAGAACAACCAGAATCATCTGACAATGAAACTGCGCAGCCGGCCCTGGATGCACAAAATAAATCTTTATTTGTGTAGTTCACCAAGCAAAATGCAAAACAAAAATGTTTTTACTTTCAACTGAGACGTACACATTAGAAGGTACAAAGGTACGAAACTAAGCACATGAGCTTTAAAAAAATCATCAGTGGAAACATTTTACACATTAAAAGACTAAAACTTTGCTTTGAGGTTCAAGCTTAGTCATTTTTTTTCACAAGAGGCACAAAAGACCACCCACGAAGCTAGGAGCTAACAGGAAGCTATGGTTTTTCTCGCACAGCATCTCAGCTTAAGCACCAGAAACGATCACATGGCTCACAATCTTCCTCAAAAGAAATTGCCATTCTTCCCCACAGGATACTACGATATGCGAAATTACTATTAGTACAAGATAAGCAGTTAGGCCCAGCTCAAAAACGCATCACTCCCCAATCTCCACTGAAATCTAACAGTACTGTAATCAAAACACGAATTTTACGACACATAAGATCGCTAGAAGCGACGAGAGGGTCCCTTACTTGAGATCGAACACGCGGAGCTCGGGGCCGATGGCAACAGCGACGGAGTGGCAGAGCGGGTGGGCGGCGACGAGCGCTGGCGCGAACTCCGCCGTGCCGCTCACCTCCGCCTCCTCGACCGCGGCGTCCTCCATTGCGACAACCAAACAGCAACCGAACCAGAAGCGAGCGTGGCGTGGCTTTGCGGTTGGATTCGGATCGAGCGCGAGATGGGCGAGGTGGGGAGTTGGGGGGATTAGGGTTTATGCGTGGCTCGCTCGTGGGGTCTTACTGCCAGTGTCACGCAGGAGTATCTGGATGTTGCGCCCGGCCCGTAGCTGGAGCCCAAAGCAAATGGTTAATTGGGCCTCAATGAACACTTGCTCTGTTCGTTCTTGCTCCTTTTCTTTTATTTTCTTTACATTTCTTTTGTTTTCTTTTCTTAGTGCCAAAGCTGCACGCGACAGCATCTTGGGCGGGTTGGGGGTTGATGGTTTTTAGCTTATAATAAATAATAGTGATGAAAGAAGTGATTTTTAGAAGACGAATGCGAACGATAGGAAAAATGAGAGAGAGATACAAGCGAGAGGAGTATAATATGTGATACGTTTGTGACACTGTAACACCCCTATCTTGTCCCTAGGGTGAGACGAGAACGAGATAAGTGTGAAAACCGTTTTGAAAAGTTAGATGATCATATTAACTTCTATCTTCTTTAAGCATAAGTCATAAATAAAAACTAATGTGAATGCCTCCGTAAGATTTTAAGCTTCTCTATAAAACGGGAACTTACTTTAGAAACACAACCATAGACACATTTTTTTTCCCAAAGGTGTGGTAGGAGAATTGTGCCGCGAGTATATTAATGTTAGGAATGAAAAAGCATGGCTACATTGACAGACTAAAAACGTCAGCGCTCACCCAAAACAACCAACAATCAACACCAAACAAAAAAAAAATCACTGCTACCATGCGCGCGCACAAGCCCCAACAATTAATCTTCTTTTTTAAGAATCAACCATGGACAATTAATCTTCTTTTTTAAGAATCAACCATGGACAATTAACTTACTAAACTGGTCCGATCCATACAGGGTCCTGAAACTGTGCGAGCAGCGAGATGACAAAGGAGAAGTGGCTGAGCAGATGAGGTGCCATCTGAAGACATGGGGAAGGCGTTCACGGCCATGTTAGTCAGTCAGGTCTCACTCTCAGCCAGGTGCCATCTGGAGGAGAGAGCATCTTGCTTGTACCAGACAGTGCTCGCAATCAGCGACCTGATGATACCGAACACGCAGCCAAGAACTAACTCATATATGCTCGAGAGCAAACTTTCAGAGCCATTCCGACAACATGTTCATCTACCGATCATGCACATACGCACGCAGCCGCTAGCTAGGTGCGCCTGAAAGCCAAGATCGTTAGAAGTACCGGACGAGCAGACCAGATGGGATGCGATGATGGAACTCGATAACCATCTGTACGGGGGACCATGCGTGCGTGTGTCTATCGGTGACGGGCTTACAAAATTTTCAATGAAAGAGAACATTTTACCCGAATCTCAAATTCCCAAATCAAAATCAAGAAATCGAGGCTTGACAAGATTTACTGTGGTCTATGGTTATCGGTGTGTATCACGCTACCCGCTACTCCCGCAGTCACACCTTGCTACTGCTCCCACAGCTCCCGTGCTGAGCCACACCCTGCGCTGCACGATGCCCCTCGGCGTTCACTGCTTCTCTCCGCGCTACGCCACACCATTTCTCCCACGGCTCCCCCACCAGGAGCGAAGCTGAGCACGAAAGACTCGAATGCATATTCCAATATACATATGTAATAATGATCTAACACATATATATTTGGGTCAGGGTGGTGCACGTATTTAGATTAGAATGGTGCATAAGAGGTGAAAATAAGTTGCTAATAACTTGATTTTTGATTTCACCCTGTTGCCAGTGAACTCGGGTCCAACCACGTAGCTTCGCCCATGTCCCCCACAGAACCACACCACCTCTCCCACGCCACGTCGCTCGGCGCTCGTTGCTCCTCTCCATGACACACCGATCGTCGAGGCACCGAGCAACCACCAATCAGGTGTGAGGTCCGGAAGAGAGCTAGAGAGAAGCTAGGGTTAGGAATTAGGGGGGGATTAGAGCACTGGATGGAGGCGAGTAGGTGGGTGTGGAAATGTGGGCTGGATTGGTGAGCGATGAGGAGCATGAGCGGACCGTTTGTTGTAGGGTAGACGTCAAAAAAATACACGCTAAAAAGTACTACGAATGTGAGTTATGTGCTAAACTAATCCTTAAAAAATCGATTTTTTTGGCGTGTCCATTGGCAAACCACGTCCAACTGGACACAGATTCATTGCCTACGTGCACCCACGGTGGCGTCTGCTCGGAGCTCCGTCTTCCAAGTTTCGCCGTTCCAGTGGACCCAGCTCATTCCGCCTTGGACTCGCCTCCGTCAGCTCCGTCCTGCGTCGTCAGTGGCGCAGGCCGATCAAAGATCCGACGCCTCGTATGACTTCTACAGTGCCCTCCAGTCACGTCACGACATGTGTCGACCCTACGAGGATAGAGTACCAGTGCACCACATCAGTTAATTAATCTGTCGAGCCATTGCGACCAAACACCTCCCCTGAGGCGTCATCTCCGGCGCCAACTAGCTAGCTAGCTACTAGATCAATCGCTCCAACCTGAACTGTAGCACCGTGGTGCTGTGCACCCAACACTACAGCAGCCGTGAAAGTGTCATGGTGTCCAGCGCTGAGCCCTCGATGGTTCAGGCGTTGGCTGCGGGGTGATCATTTTAACGATAGTTTTTGATTTTTAGCTGAAATTTTATTATAGTTGATTTTTTTATTGTAGCTGATTTAGCTTTTTAGGTATAATTAAATTTAAAAAAATGTAAAAATAGAAAAATATGTTAGCCCATTACAGACAATGCAAAGGAACATAAGAAAAAAGAAAAATACAAAAAAGATCAAAAAAATTTAAAAAAATTCAGAAAAAGATAAATTACTGAATAGTAAAAAAGCTGAAACTAGAAGCTGAAACTGAAAAAAAGTTGATAGATCACCCCCTGCATCGATCGATCACCTGCCGCTTTTGGTACGTGCTCTTCGTGCTGTCCTCGGTGACATGCGAGCTATATATGTGCTAGCTATAGCTAGGTGGTTGGTACTACTGGTACCTAGTCGTGTCGATAGTCTAGCATGTATGTCGTAGCTAGCTAGTACGTGGTAGGGCCCATCGACCATACCATGTCGTGGAGGGCTTGAACCGGGGGCATTATCATCGGATCGAAGCTGGGTTTTCATTTTTTTCCGGATATGTGGATCGATTATCTGTTTTATCTGACTTCTAGAAAAGTTCCAGGGTTCAGCTTACACTTGCCCTTCGACAAAAGCGAAGACTCTCGCAGCTTTGACTTGGAAATTAACGAGAAATCTTTGGCAAAGTATCGATCACCCATGTGGCTAAGCTCAAACAAGCTAAAAAAACGCGATCATTTACATAATACTACGTGGTGGTTGCAATCAGAGCCAACCAATCAATGTGAAATCATGAAATGGTAAGCCGGTGGATTCCAAGCTTCTGCATGTACTGTTCTTGATGTATATGTTCCCTTCTCATCAGGACAAAACGCAATAAATTAACACGCAGTACTGTAGTAATACTTGACGAGAAACAGTAGCTAGAGTAGAAAATGGCATATGTCGAATTACAAATGAATTTTCAGTCTTTTCTTCTCATATTAGTCTTTTAGATGAATTGGTTGGTGTATATAATTTAATATGGTATCAAAGATAAGAAGTCTTGAGTTTAAGACCTGGTTATCGCAATTATAAAAATAATTACAATTCATTTCTATTTCACGTTTTAGACCTATGAGAGTCTACGTATAAGTGGAGGTGTTGAATTGTCAATCTCTTCCTATCAACTTAGGTTTTTAGGTAAACTGTTGGTACATAAGCTTAATAATTTATGAGTCTGATCACTGATGGTTGCTCTCCATGTGCCGAAAAGACTATGTTTTTTCTCCATGAAAAACAATACGCTCAACTAAATGCCGGTCGTCGTGACAGCGAAATGGTAGCATATCCAAGCAATATAAATGAACCCAACAACGCACAACACCACAAAGCAAATAGCTAAGCGACACACGGGGACAACTACTCAAAGCGCCTACTTCACAAGCAATAACAACATTAAGCTGCAGCCTCCATCGATTGCACCACGTACACACACAGTTCTTCCAGTCCAAGAGCTCATAGTGATTCTTGCAGGGAGGTTGTTGTTGCGTGATCAGTGGGAGTGGCCGGTGCGACATGGACGAGGAGTCGGTGGTGAGCTGCGAGTGCTGCGGGCTGGAGGAGGAGTGCACCGGCGAGTACATCGGCGGCGTGAGGGCCTACTTCGGGGGGCGGTGGCTCTGCGGCCTGTGCTCGGAGGCTGTCAAGTACGAGGCCACCAAGTGCGCGGGGGCGGCGCCGGACGTGGAGGAGGCCGTGCGCGCGCACATGGCCTTCTGCCGCATGCTCAAGCGCGGCGGCCCCGCCGAGCGCGTCGCCGAGGGCATGTGCCAGATGCTGCGCACCGCGTCCGGGAAGCAGCGGGCATCCTCCTCGTCGCCGCGGCCGGCGGCGGAGCACCACCGCGCATCGCCGCTGTCGGTCGGACTCTGATCGATAGGGAGGCGTTCAGGCGTTGTGTGTTTGGTTCTTGTGAGGTGCATGTGCTTCGTCTTAATCCTCGCCTCACTAGACACTAGTATAAGAAACTTCTGCGTAAGTTTTGGTCCAGTGGAGTTAATTACGGTAAACGAGGTGTACATCTATGTGATCCACTTTAATTTTCACATGATGGTTTTGGTCAAGAAATCAATAGGCTTCGGTCCAGTGGCTGTTCTTGGCTTCGATCCTCTGATCATCGAATGATGTAGGGGTTAATTAATTGATCTGCCCCGACAGTTTGTCCTTCTTTTTTGTGATTTGTTATTGGTTAAAATTTGTACTCTTGTTATGGAAAAAAATTGGCAAATCTTATTCGGTTTCTTGCGGACGCGGCCATTTCTTCCTGAAACTTTGAGCACCTCCGTCTTCTCCCGCGAAGAGTCGCCAGCGGCAGATTTCGCCGTCGCCCGTCTGCCGGCTGCTTGCAAGTGCCGTGCGCGTAGGATACCATCTGCTTAGCAAGTAATTCGGCGTCGATCCTTGCACACCGCCGCGGTTGCGCCGCCGGTCGGCTGCGGCGTTCTCGGCGGCGGCCATGGCGGACGGCGGTACGAGCCCGTCCGTTCTTGCCTCAGAATACGGAAAGACCCATTCAATTGTTCGTCATTAACATTTACCCCCAAAATCAGCAACCCGTGCCTGGGTTCCTGGTAACCGTTGGATCACGTTCTAGCGGTGCAGATCGAGGATTGGATACTACCGGAGGTAATTTTCCGAATACACCTTCGTATTACTTCATCTTATCATTTATAGACCCAATCCGGATCGAAAATATTCATCGCGGTCGCGACGCCATTGGGTTGTGTTTCACTGACCCAGATTAGACTTTAACCAATTGGGTTGGTCCGAGGTATAATACTATTGATTTAATCTATATATAGCATGGTACAAACAGTAAACTAGCAGTACCGGTTCGACTAAACCGGGCATACCAGATTGGGCTGGCACCTCGGCTCAGTTGGCCGCCTGATATAACACCCATAGTAACTTTTCTGTGGTAATGCAATAATATTGGGTTCTTTTCAGTTTATATATGGCATAGGGTTATACTGTGTATAGTAACTAACTTTTAAACAGTGCGTTTTTAAGACAGAATCAACAAAAAAATTATAGTAAAAAGTGTACTGAGTTCAATTGTACCGGTCAAAATCACATACGACTATTTTTCTCTGTATACTGCCTCTTGCAAACAGCTAGAATTCAAATATTTAAGCTATAAGTCATCAACCCAAAAAAATCCACCCTAAAATTACTTACAATTAACAGTAAAATTATTTGTGTTAGGGTTACTGCATTCATCTAAGCGTGGACGGGTGACTTAAAAGTAAAATTGCTTATAACAGGCAATAAACATCAACGACTGGTGATAAAATTACTTATGTCTGACAGTAAAATCAGTTACGATTGGTAGTAAAATCAACGAACCATCGGTAACCTGTTTGGCTAAGTGTGCACAGATTGTTTCGGCACGATCCAACCTCTCTCAATGTCGTGCTTGGGTTAGAGGACAAGCATGTAGACCGACACAACATGGTAACTTATTTAGGCTAGTTGTGCTGAACCTAATCGTACAGTGCCCTATCCAAATCCATACCATGCCAGGCTATCCGTTTGGCTTGGAATGGTCCAGATCAAATATAATTTTCCACTAACCCACGGTAGTTTTGCTAAAGAGACCCTTACATTACTCTGTGTCACGACTCCACTCCAACTGACTTAAAAGCCTCGGCTTCTAGCTTCGCCTGTTGGCTTTAAGCTGTAAATGCACTGTAGCAGCTGTTAGTTTTTTTAGAGTCAAAAAATAAGAAAAAAATCGTTATACCATCATAGACAATTTAAAGAAATAAATGAAAAAAGAAAAAAGATAGGAAAAGTTGAAAAAGCCAAATTTAAGGAACCAATGTATTTCAACTTTCAAGTGGCTTATAGCTTCATCTAAAAACCAAAAGCCAAAAACTAAAACCGTTTGGAGCACGCCTACACCCTTTCATCCGTCTCCCCGTCCGCCCTGCACCTGAGTTCCTAGTAACCGGTCGATCAAGTTCTAGCGGTCCAGATCGAGGCTTGGATACTACAGGAGGTAAGTTTTTCGAATACACTACAGGAGGCTTGGATCTGGATCGAGAATATTCGTGGCGATCGCGACGCCATTGGATTGTGTTTTAGTGGCCCAGATCATATAGGAAATTTTCCACTAACGTACGGGCGTCTTGCTAAAGAGACCCTTTCGTTACTCCGTATTATATTTTCATCTGTATCGCTGCCCACTTCCTCCGCCGCCGCTGCCGCAGCCTCCGGTGCTCGGGGACGACGGCGCCGGGCGTGGAGGAGGCGCGCTCCGCCGGGAAATCGCGGCGTATGCTACGCATCGCTCCGGGTAAGTGGGCCTCGACGTCGCCGCTTCGCCGGCGAGGCGCGTGCGGCATTGAGCCTCTGGCGCCGTCTCTTATCACTCGATGGTTGGTTTCTTGCCTTCCCGATTGTGGAGGGCTTGTTTCGTTCTGAATTTTCTTCTTGAGAATTTGTACTATGTTATTGTTAATGCTGATTGGAACAGAATCCTCTTGTTCTCTGTCTATTCTTGCGAATCTTTCCTGGACAGACACTACATTTGGTTTCTTCCTGAAATCGAGCATGTAAAATATTTTTGTTTATCGAAGATTTCAGAAAGAACACCATGCAACCCCTCTTCGAACAGAGACGCCTTTGTCATCGGTTGTTTTCGGTATCCTCACTCTCAACACACGTGCAGGAAAAAAGATGATGTCTTCATTCTTGAGTTGCATATTGTTCACCTGTGGATGTGGACAAATAAACAGAGAGAGGAGAGCTAAAATGCACAAGATCCAATAATCTTCTTTTCTTCTCCATGAATACTTTTCAAATTCAGCAATGCATAAGTTTATCCTCAGCTCATCTCTCAACCAGCACCGGTCCACCATGACACATCACCCATCTCCAATGTTTGAAAAATGAGAATAGGTACACATTCTGACAACTCCTTTCCTACACCTGGCAAGCTATGGGCTATAGATAGAGAGAGACAGACAGATTTTCTCCACAAATACTCTTGCTGAGGTCTTGGACAACATCTGTACATATTAGTCGATGGAGTATTTTGATCAACTGATGATGACATTTCAATTGGATGGCCCAAAATGTGTCCTCTACTGGTAAGAGACACCAATACCATAGGCCACTGTGCTACATGAGTTACTGAATTCTTGCCCCCCAAGATCTGACCTATATACTATCTATGATCCTTACCTCTTGCAGTAAACCATGACGGGTACCTCCTACTTCATTCCAATGAAATGATTAGGGACGCAATTAAAGTGTTTTATGTGAGGATTTCAAAAAGGACAAACAGAGTTGGTAATAATGAGTCAAAGATATGTGTATGATATAAACTTGTTTGGTACTGAAGAGAAAAGGCTCTTGGTTTGACACTTGCTACCTTTCAGAGTGACCTGGAGAAAGTGCATACACGCTAGCTTTCGATGGCTCTACCAATCATAATTAAGACGATCGATTTGCTTAGATGATGCACAGCGCAGAGCAAGTATTGATCTCGAGCATTTTTTTAGGTGAAAGCAAGCATTTTTTTTTCAATTCGGGATCGTTGCTTCCTTCACAGCAAAGTAACTCACTGCATACTCACCCCAGTCAAAAGAAACCAAGCTCCTCCTTGCCTCACTGAAAATGATGCTTTCAGATTATCCTTACAGAAATGCAGAAGCTTCCAAGACGATCGAGCAAACCGACGATCCGAGAATCAAGAAATGATGACACTTGCAAACAACCTGGGAGTCGCTTGGACAGAGAAGAAAGGGAAAGGAAGATTAAAAATTGTGCCGACATGTACTGGTCGAGGTCGGCGTCACCCTCCCAGAAGAACCAACAGAGGCAGAGAGAGGGAGAACCAGAGAGGGACTCCTGCACCGAGCAGAAGGCGTGTGTTGCCATGTACTCGGTACAGGCCGCGGTGTGCAGTCAGGTTCTGCGCTCTATCTGAATCATTGTTGAAATCTGAATATACAAATTTAGACTTTTTGTGTATTCTGAACTAGTACTAAAATTAGTAACTAGTTCACAGTATTAATATTGATGAAATCATATCCACACAACAAAACAGCTAAGAATAAGCCAAATTTTATTAAATAGTAACAACGGACTTTATGGTCAAGGTTTTACCATTATTGCTACGCGGAGCTTAATGACAAAATAATAAACTTATAGCGAAAGAAACTCTTGTGGTAACCATCTGATATGCCCACAGTCAATCAAGTAGAGAGCGCAACCTAGTTCGCATAGTCCTCGAAGTACTCCTCGTAGAACTCGGTGTTCCCTAGGTCTTCTTGGATGACTGATCAACAATGGTATAAAGCCGTGAGTACATAAAGTACTCAGCAGGTCGTAGGGAAATGTATGCAAATAGTATTCATGCAAGGCTTGAATAAGAGTAGCTTTATGGCTATTTTGTAGAAAGTAGTATTGCTAGTAAACACAATAAATAGATTAAAAAACGCAATTGAAAAGATTACATACAAAAGTAGACAAGTACTTTGAAACAACTAGTGAGCTACCTGTTCACTTCCCAACCATTTCACCAATCACATTTTTTAAGATAAAAAATAGATATGTAATATATAATGTATTGTATCAACATGGCAGAGCATGTCCTGAGTGCCTTGTGCAACTTCACAAAAATATTATAAATGTTATGTACCCATCTTAGGCCTTATGGTTTATTTTTTTATTTTTCTTATTCGCCTGGTTCATGGATCCTTTCTTGAGATATTAGCGAGTGGACAACACACACTAGATTTTTCAGTAATTTGACAACACGTATCATCTTTTCACAGCGAGTGGACAGCACACATCGGATTTTCCAATGATTTCACAACATGTACTAGCTTTCCGCAACCTGTGGATAGCACGCATTGGCTTTTCCAATGGTTTGACAACGAGTACCAGCTTTCTGCAATGAGTGGACAACATGCATCGGGTTTCACAATGATTTGACAACATATACTAACTTTTCGAACGAGTGGACAACACACACCGTCTTTTCTAGTGATTTGACAACACATACCAGCATTTCGCAGCCTGTAGAGAGCATACACTGGCTCTTCCAGTGATTTGACAAAATGTACCAGCGTTTTGCAGCCTATAGACAGTACACATTAGTTTTCCAGTGATTTAGCAACACATAGCATCTTGTCATAGCTAGTGGACAACATACACCAATTTTCTAGTGATTTGATAATATATACTAGCTTTTCACAGTGAGTGGATAGCACGCATCGACTTTTTCAGTGATTTGACAATACACACCAACTTTGCTAGTGAAATGACAATGTGTTCAACCTTTACGCATGAACAATGCCCATCGACCGTCTATAAAATCTAGCCAGCCCCTACAACTAGACCCAAGACTCCTATCGAGCTGGTCTCAAAACTAGGAGAAGAGGAGAGGGAGAAGAGAGAAGAGATACATGATGTCATTGTGCTGCTGGTGGGGATAGATCATACCCCTGATAATTCTCGCAATGATGCACCCGTGCCGCCGAAATTTCTACAGCTGTAGTGCGATTGCAGCAATCCAGCACATATTATTCAGTCCACACACTCAGTAACCGCCAACTAGACGCACTACACGTGTACCGAAATTCTTGTAAGCACATATTTGCTATTTCACATTGTATATTCTATTTCACACATCTTTAACCTACTTTGTCCATGCCAGTAAGCGCTGCTACTTCTTTCAACGGATAGACAACTCATATATGTACGATAAGACATTTATCGAGCAGAAATATATGCTCAACTACTCAGTGGCACCTGAGAAATATATACTCAACTACTTAGTGGCGCCTGACAGCAGAAAAGATAAGGGTAAAGCACCGGTGATCCCCGAAGCTCTCGCTGAATGCCAGGTTATCTTTGACTGAGACAAACCTACACAAGTTGTAAAAACCGAGTACTGGGACCAGGTCGCGAGTGTTAAAACCTGCGGAGGAGAGAATGGATCGGCACCGATGGATCCAAATGAACACGACAACTGACTGAAACCATTGCTTTCAAAAGGCGCACATGTATCTTTATCATAGTTGGGGTTGATGATTCATATATATTGCCACTTGTATCGTATGAGTAGTGAGACAAACATACACATCTAACCAATCACCACGTGCCATGTAATTCGTACATTCATGTGAACTGCTTTGTTGGTGTACGTATGGTCTATTACGATAACTGTTTGCAACAACGTATCTTTACTACTTAACACATGGAGTTTGTGGTGGTGGTTCATCTGTCCATCCGAATCCACTTGCACATTCTTAAAAAATTTCTACGCACATGTGAACAAAACATAATAGGATTTCTTAATGCATATCAAAGCACGTGTTTTCAAGTAATTTGCATGGGGGAGTATTTCTAGAAGTGAGCTAACAAGTGGAGCTAGAGCAAAATTCAAATTGACGAGTATAATTGAAGCAAGTTTGAACTTAGCCAATGAGTTTTTTTCTCACAATGCTATTTTTTTACCACCTTGGCATTGCCCACTAGCCAAGCCGCCTACCGAGCCGGTGCAACTCAGCAAACTCTTGCCGAGCAAGGGAGGTTCGGCAGGCGAATGCCAAGCTGCGTCGGCTCAGCAGCGCCTCCGCTCCGCCTGCCGCGCGCGCTCCTCTCCTGTCGTGCTACAACGGTGCGGCAGGTGACACATGTTACCTGTCACGCCTTTTGAGTTTGGGGATAAGGTTATTTTTACAAAAACAGATGCTAAGGTTTTAAAATTTTTTAAAAAAACATTACGACAGTGACATATGTAAACAGTTCCAAAAACGGCTCCATCACATCTCCGTCTTTGTATAGAAAGTCTGCGTCCGTCGCGATCCGAACAGGGACGCTCCCGCACTCGCAACGTGCACGGAGTGGATGTACGTATGCCATGAGCAAGTTTGGAGCGTATGCATGCTGTTTTGCTCCCGCCGGAGTTCATTCAATCTGGACCGTGGGATTCTTTCCTTAGATCTGACCCCGGTGCAACCTTTTTCTTTTCTTTTTTAAGGGGAAGCTACCAGCCTTCATTCAGAATCAAGCTCTTGCAATGAGCCCGTAGGCTTGGAACTGGAAACAGAGGACTGGAGTTCAGCCGAATTTGCGAGTCCCGTCGAGTGCAAGCAAAGTTAGACCAGCAATGGGCCGCACAATCTGCTGACCTAATGGGCCGCACAATCTGCACAATTTAGATCAGCAGGAACATAGCCCTGCTCCTCGTGAGTCCACTTATTCGTCGAGGACCAAATGGACCACATAACTGTTACCATCAGTGCACAGATTACCACCTAAAATATCTGCCGCCCAGGTATCCGGATGTATACGAGGAAGCTCCACGTCCAAAATATCCTTGGCAGCAGCGATGGCTCGCCATGTCGCGGACGCGGTTCTAGGGACCGTCGTGGTGATGCCTAATGACCTCGGTGCTGGCCAACTGAAATACGAGCCACAACGCTGACGAGATTGAGTACGATAAAAACCCACAGATTATAATTAAATTTAAAATTTAAGTCGAAGTTGAACTCGAATAAAAAGAGAGAGAAAGAGGGGAGGAAATGGTAACAGGAGTTGCTGTCAGACTTGTAGTATCTGTTCTTCGGCGATCATCTAATGCCGGTGAGGGACCTATCATTATCCTGCAGTACAAAAAATGTAGAAAGAAGCCGAAGCCGGAAAGCGCAAAACCAGGAGGCGACCAAAACAAAGGTGAGCAAATCAGGAAAAATATGAAGGCGTACAGGCGGTTACCTTTCTCGGCCCAAACGCCATGATTCAAGCGAAAGCCCACAGCCGAATCATCCCAATAAGCAAGTCAAGCTCACAGTTTGAGCCCATAGCCAGCCAGCCCAGCAGGAGACTGCTTTCTGTTTTGTCCCTGTAATTATCGTATATAACATTCAGGTCCAGGAACCTCGCACAGCACACCTTAACATTTCTCCAAAATCACAGTCAAGTCCAAGCACATTGTAATCAGTACCTCCATGCACAATCACCATGAATTAGCACTGAAGGAGGCCACGTGTTGTCTAAATTGGACACCCGGCCAGCAATAGCTAGCAGATTAAAGAAGATTACAACAAGACATTTGCAATATATCTCCTAGTATAAGGTACACCTGCTAAAATTTCATTTGAGTGTGATTACGTCCACCACACCTAGATCCCCTCTTATGCCACACGGCGGCTTACACCAGTGATATGACTTGTGTCCATGATAGCTTAAAACCAACGACACGACTCATAGATTACTTTAATGGTGCAACATGCACTAATAGATACAAATTATTTAGTTAGATCAACACCATTATATACTCATAGTTGTGCTATTTTACATCGATAAGATATCACATAATTAAGTCCATAAGTTATCTGGACGGTGTATACCATAAATCACCATTTCTCATGCTATGTTTTAGGGTTTGAGAAGCACAAAATTAAGTTATCTCAAAATACTAGTTATTTCCCTCCAATGACTGAACACAAGTTTCTAATCAATGATCGAGAGAATCGTTACTAAACTTATGATATTTTCTATTTGAGTGAAGGTTGCGCCAAAACTAGATAAAAGAGGAAAATCATGATATACTCTTGCTCATAAGTCCTAAATGGTCTAGGTGATCTTAGATGGGTTCTCACATGTCATAGTAAACTAGAACATATCATGAATTTGATTAAATTACCCATAAGAGCAAAACCCAAAAATTACCTTTCTCTCGAGAACAACGAAGCAAACTCAAGAACTTTCTCTAGATCACTCCACCGATCAGACTATCGCCCTAGGCTAGTTTGACTGTAACCTCCTAGTGGTTAAACTGGCTGCCTAGGCCAATCTGATCAGTGCCTCCAAAAACGTGTAGGCTGAAATTCAAAAACATAAAAATTAAACTCAATTAACCAAAGCAAAGCACAAGTAATGTCAAATACTCATCACTCTTATAGGACTGCTACCACATGATCTTACAGAAAGAGATTGATGTGAGGAGGCCGAATCGACAGCGACGGCATGGAAACCGGTTGTGGTAGTAGTGGCGGTGACCGGAGGAGGAGGAGAGGTGACGACGGTGGAAGGAGGTGGAGAGGCAGCGATGTTCGCATAAGTGTGCGTGGGTGTGAGGGAGCTAGGGCAACGTGCGATGGTGAGGGTGAGTAAGAGAGGAGGTAGTGAAGTGGGCCTTGGGCTGAAGAAGGGAAGGAAAAAAGAAAGGAAAGAAAGAAATAAAATTGGGCCAGTTCGGCCCGCACATGAATGCATTTCTCTTGTATTTTTACTCTTGGGGGTTAGCCCATCGGATTTAGGGTGAGTTTAGTTTAACATAAGATGATATCTAAGGAACACTTGAGTATTTTTTGTGGTCGTGATCATTCAGATTTGTAACCATTAGATTAAATATCTAACGGCCTCTTTTTTGAAAGGAGGATTTTTTTAGAAGGTGGAATTCACACAGATCTTTGCGCACATACAAATATAAAAAATTTGAGTACTCACAACCACAAAAAATATTCGAGTGATATTTAGCACTTCCTTTAATATAATTGACTAATGCCCCCGACAACTGAACTGTAGCGTTTTTTTCACTATGCATATTTTTGTTTTTCTGTTTTTGTTTTTAATGTTAGGTTTTTTGTTTTTCTTGTATTCCTTTACATTTTTTGTGATGGGCTAACATATTTTTTCTATTTTATTTTTTTAAAAAAATTAAGTATATCAAATAAACTAACTTAATTATAGTAAAAATTAAATTAAATATAATAAAAAATTATAAGTCATCGTCATTGAACCCCACCTGAACTCCTCGTCACGTCATACATCCGGCAACTACTATACCCAATCTTATCTGTTGTCATCGCAGCATATGACTCAGAAATCTGGCTTGCATTAATGGCGGTAAATCTGGTAGTTCCTACGCTTCCCGGTACAGTTCCGGGCCCCGCCTATCAGTCCCACTCCCACTGCAGTTCCTTTCCCGTCTCCAGATCTCCGCAGAAAAAGGACCCAGGTCGGCTCGACCGTTGCTCGCGGATGCCGTTGGACATTTCAAATTTCAAACCCTTCTCCTCGTCTTGTCTGCTTGTGCACGCCTCATAGCGGTAACCAAGCCAATCCATCCATGGACGAGAGGGAGATGACGAGGCCAGAGCCTCCGGCGCCACCGTCCAGGAAGGCAGCCACAGGCACCCCCACCGCAACGGCCACTCACTGCTCCACCGCCTCCTCCTGCTCCTCCGACTCCTCTAACCCCAGCGTCGCCGAGGCAGCGCGGACGCCGCCGCCCACCATCGTCGTGCCGTGGGCGGCGCGCGCCGGCGGCGACGGCGGATGCTACTACCCGGGCTGCCGCAAGGACGCCAACTGCGCCTGCGAGATCTGCCTCGCCAGCATCAACGCCACGCGGGACCTCCTGCCCCCCGAGGCCGCCTCCGCGCGGAGGTGCTTCGCCGACGCCGCCAGGGACAGGAAGCCCGCCTCCCGCCCGCTCTTTCTCGGCTGCGACACGCCGACGTCCGGGTCCGCGGTGACCGAGCCGTGGACGCCGCCGATGCGATCCACTGTGAAACTCAGGAGGCCCAAGGAGGCGGCCGGGGCCGGGAAGAAAGGCGGGGGGTCGCATGACTGGGCCCTCTACGCGGCCACGGTTCTTGGGTTCTTGCTTCTGCTGTGGGTGGACACGGGGCTCGTCCCGGAGGTCGCGGCGAGGGGGTTAGGGCCGAAGCTGTCGCCGGAGACCATGGCGCAGCTCGGTGAAGAGGCGCGCCTTGCGCCTGGCGGTCTGGAGCACAAATTGCGTATCTTGGAGCGAAGGATCGGGCAGTTCGTCGGCGGCGAGAGGATCTCCAACTGCAGCTCGCAGGACTCCGTCTGGCGATTCGAGCAGGTTCGCCGTTCTTGTGCGTCAAGTTCTTGGTTTGGTCGTAGAGACAATTGATTGGCTAAAATTTCTTCTTGCAGAATGATCAGCATGTGTTCCACTGGCGCTGCGCCGTGTACAAGTCTGCGGCGGAGGAGGTCAGCGTCTGGGGGAGCCCTCTCCGCACCTCCGGCCTCCTCCCGTCTACGCTCTCGGCACGGCACCTCTCCCTCCTCTCCGGCAAGATCGCCGAGGTAATTGACAGAAACAGGAGCAATGCCAAGAACTTTCCTTTGGTCAAATCAGCCAGCTGAAGCATGTGGTGTTGTGTGCAGTGGTCTGACGGGAGGGTGTGTCCGACGGTGAGGGCGAGCAACAGCAGCTCCTGGAGCTACCGGGGGCGGAGCGCGGCGGCGGTGCGGCTGGAGTCGGAGACGTGGGTGCTGGAGTATCAGAGGAGCTTGCTGTTTGAGGGGACACGGCTGATACCGGCCACCGTGGACCTGCTGATGTCCAGGTGCTCGACAATGGCGAAGCGGGCTTGGCGGAACCTGGCCAGGCGCCGGCTCTACGGCGGCGCCTGTGGGATCCAGGCGAACCCAACCTGACTGGCCCAAAAAACTTGGAACTATTTGGATGTTTTTAGCTTTAGGTTCGTCTCATTCCCTGTGAGATTATTCTGAACATTCTGTGCTCTTTTCGTTTGTTGTGATGATGTGAACTGCTGAAATATTTGTCTGACTATTAAGGTCATAAATTGTGATTCACATTGCTTGTTCCTGTTACTTGATCAAGAGATAAGCAAGGAGCCTTGCAACTTTGCTATTTGACCGGATTACTCAGTGATCACAAATTCACAATACCTCGGTAAGCATCAGCGTTTGGGAAGTCCATAGAATCCAGGAGACCCGCGAGGGAGGGATGCATTTTGATTTCTAAACGCATCCCACGGCGACGCCTCCATGAATTCCATACGCGTTCCACCTCGAGCCGCAAGAATCCTCCACAATTCCAGGACAAATATCAACAAAATTCACAACTCTGAAGCAGCAACCCCTTGGGAGAAAAATTGCATCCATGCCACTCCCTTTTGTCAGGTTAGCAAATGCTCTTGGGATCGCAACATCAGTGACCTGTAACATAATATTTTTTGCTCGACAAAATGCAGGCTGAATAGTACCACCAATAGAATGATCACTGAAAGTAGGCTGAGATCGATAAGGTAAATATGGGAGCGACTGTTCCAACAGGCATGTCCACAGATTGCCGGGCGCCACTGGCTTCGTCCAAACCAGACCGACGGGGCGCCCTGAGGAGAGCAACCCCTTGGGAGGATATACAACTCATACAACAGTACAACAACATAGCTAAGTACGGTGCATGGTAAACTATAATAGCTAAGTTTAAGCTAGTCGAACTTCGAACTACTTATCAGCAGATAACCCAAAATGCTCCTGGACAACGCTTGCCGGTGTCTTCCCAAATCCATTGGCAACTTTCATCATGGCCTTGAGCTTCTCCTCTTCACGCTTCACTTGATCCACCCAGTTCAGAACATTGGAGAGAAGCACGCTGTAGTTTGAACTATCGGATAAGGGCATAGGATCTGCAAGCTCGGATCTTGCAGACTCAAGCTGCCGATACAGGCTGAGGATGTAATCTTTCTGCAAATAAAGCTTCTGCTCTGCTAGCCTGTATTCTGCTTCCTGAGATCTTTTCAGTTCTTGAAGGGCATGATCTATCTCATCCTCAAATTTGACAGACATAACGTTGTGGTCACCAGTAATGAAAACTGGAAGATTTTCAACAGTCCTCTGCAACTCATTATCAACCAGTGAATCAATATGATATGGATACCCCAAAAGTGTATTCTCTTTTGGAGCTTGCTGAGCACCAAGCACTGTTACACCACTGGTAGGTGGGGAAACTTCTCCTACATTAGACATAAGAAAAGAAATCAATTATGCACAAGCAATACATGAAGCAAAATGACAGTACAGCAGTTATCCAAACTGTTCTGTCAGTCCAACAAGGTTTAGTCGCATGCTGTAATTTAAGTTGGGCTAGATTATAAACAAAACGAGGATTAGTCATTTCTGCCGCAATGAAGCAGGCACAGGTGTTACTAAAGGGGCTAGACTCGAAATGTTAAAACTTACAGAAGCTACCAAAGCATTACTTGCACTTTCTAAAATACGGTGTATGTAGGACAAATCTCAGATGGGCTTGACTAATATGATCTCAAAGTTTAGCATAATCTACAGTGCTGCAGTTTATCAGAATTACATAGAACACCAAATGTCAAAGCCATTGCAACTAGGCTGGGACCTTTTGGGCTGACATCTAAAGTCCTAGAACAATATTTTTGCCTAATATAATTCTCTCCTGTGATTAGCAGCACACAAAAACAGAGTTTACCTGCATTCAGTATTGCTATGCCATCGTCATCTTCCATTTTCCAGACTTCAACAAGATCAACCCCGCATTTCAGCTGCATTAAGCAATAGACTGTCAATCCATAGCCTCAAACTACTGAAAAGAAGGGCAAAGAAGTAGGATAAACAAAGACAATGGGTTACACACCATGTGCAGTATCACCAGTCACCACCAATCAGAGTACTAAACCATGATAACTAGGGAACTATGTTACTAAGAGCTAATAAAATACATCATATCATACCTTCGCCATCGCTGATCCCATATAGTTTTCCAAGCTTTTCGCTCTCGTTTGTCTGGAGCCACGCAAGATGCATAAGCCCGTATTCAGGATAGGTTCAATTTCATCCCTTGATTCAAGAGATCGACAAGTTTCCAAGAGTTTCTCTAGATGCATCATAAGATTGGTTTTTTTATCACAACGCCTGCAGTAATATTGCACATCCAAGCCAATACTTCCACCAACAGTTCCAGCCATGTAAATTCGAAGAGCACAATCAAGGTGCGCAACATGCCCACATATGTAGTTCTCTTCCACAACTGCCTTGCACTTTATGTAGCCATAACCTCCAAAGGAATAGTCAACAGCCCTGCGGCAGAGAATGCAACAGCACTCACGACAGAAAGTAGGAATTGTGCAGCAGATGTCACAATCCTGTGCTGGTGATGTTTCAATAAATCCATCTCTCTCAAGTTTGCACAAGTTATTCCTAGCCTTACATGGACCAGATGGATCAGCCAACCCATGTTCAGGTTCATGGAGCCTCACTTGTTGAGTCCCTGGAGATATTCAGGTATTAAAGAACAGCACAAAATGGACAATCTACAAAGAAATAGCAGAAAATATGCAAAGGCAATATATATGACGCATCTTATAATCCATTAACGTACAAAAGACAGAAGAGTCAGCATCTCAAATGAAGAAAATAATTGTGATAGCAGTACAATACTAGATAAAATCCTCAAGCAATCTCCAGGTTAGATATGAACAAAAATAAGACAGAAAAGTAGTTCAAATGCTTCGTTTAAATGTAAATCTCAAATATTCTCCTTTATCTGTATTAGGATTTGGCGAAATCGCCGCTTGATTAAGGGGAATGGTGCTCACCATCACTCAGATTGGGAGCAACAGAGAAGACAAAGGTGCGGCCAGTGGCCCTCTGCTGCCGGAGCACAGTGGGACGGAGATAGAGCGGATTCAATGCTGCTCAAAGAAAGAGGGAGCCATCGGCGGCGCATGTAGGCTGGAAGCGGAGGTAAGGATTGGATTGGGGGTTAGGGATTCAGGATTTGGGAAAGTAAGAGATAAGCTCTGTAGACCAATATATATGGACAAGACATGCGTATGAGACATGGAAAATAGAATATGGGACTAAAACTAATCCTAATGGCTAATACAAGTATATAAATTAACAATGTTCAAACGTGCATGTCCACTAAAAATTAATTAAATCTTTTAAAAAAACTTCCCAGATTAGATGTGAACAAAAGAACTTTGTAAATAGATTTGAATTAAAACTGGCCTTTTTGCTAAATCGTACTGGGACTACAGCTAATTGGCTTCATACTAGAGGCAATTGCAGCAGAGATTCAATGCATAATAATTAACAACTGCAGATGTGGAAGGTGTCAGAACAGTACAATTGGAAAGTAAGTTGCCCTGCTGCTCATCGACTTTATTATTTCCTATGAAATTGCATAGGCGACTAGTTCTGTTTTCTAATACAGTGAAATGTTCACCATTCCTCCATCAGTTA
Source organism: Melocanna baccifera (assembly GCA_036346265.1). NCBI lineage: Eukaryota > Viridiplantae > Streptophyta > Magnoliopsida > Poales > Poaceae > Melocanna > Melocanna baccifera. The sequence continues at coordinate 38,263,720 of CM070682.1, forward strand.
TCTTATTAGTTAGGAGGTCTACTAAGTGATACACATGAACAAAGTCAATGACCAAGATCCAAGTCCAACAAAGCACAAAACTGACAAAAGGAGGGTTTACTAGGCCAAGGAATCAATTAATGGAACAGGTTGTGTTGTACAATTAGAAGGAATATTTTAAACTGCAATTGAGGACACAAAGGGTGGAGTTGCTGTGATATATTAGGTGCAACACAGTCAGCTACATTTGCAGGAATAGAATGAAATTCACTTATAAATAAAACACCCAAACCATAGAAGATCTAAAATGTAAAATCCAACAAAAACAATGACAAATGTAAACCAATATGGGAATCGAGATGATTACACGAGGAAGTAATTAGCACATGGTGGAAAAAAAATGGAAGGTCCTCAGGCATGTTTAGTAAGTAGCGTCAAATAGTAATTGCTTCAAGAAAATCAAACATTTCCGCAGATACGCTATGGAGACTCAAATATGAAATAAATGGCTTCCAAAGAAAGGTAAAATTCCTCTGTACAGAAGCACCCAATATACTCACTATAGCTGCTGTTATGGTCTGCATATTTCAATAATCAACACAACAACCACTTAACAGATGTCACAACACATACTGTGGTCCAGTGGTGACATAGTGCCACAATGAAGTACTATTTGAAACAGTATTTACATGGAAATGACAACTAAAACAACATAAAAGTGCAGCAGAAAGGTTTAACCTCTTTGGATGTTGTGTCCTTCAGAGGGGATCTTCCAAATAAACATAGAAAAGAATGTGCTAGGATCAACATCTGGAAATTCTCTCTTGATAAATTCTTCAACTTTTAATTTACTTGTGAATGATGGCTTTTTACCAGTAGCATCACGAAAACGTGAGGGCGGCGTAAGATACCTGTTCACAGTTGGATCCATAACATAAGACAACAGTATAGATAGACTCCATTTTTCTTAGCACAACTATATACAACATGAATAATTTAACTGCCAAACATGGTCCAATGCTAAATTAAGAAATCAATACCCTCTATTCATTTTCTTCTTACACAGTGCAAAACTAATAAACTTCATATCTAACCTAATGAGGCCTTGACAAAAGCATTTACCTATCAACCCAGTGGCCAGTCGCAGAAGACCTGCATCCCACTTTCCAATACCATTCATCTCCAGGACATGGCCAATTTTCAGGAGCATAGGGCAAGCCTTTACCACATGAATTAGCACGAACAGGTATAGCAGCAATGCCAGTCTCAGTTCTGCATAATTCTGATAAATTAAGTTCCCCAAATATGTTTTTTTCTGTTACCACCTCATCAGGGACCTGAAAGAAACAGAATAACATTAGTGCATCGCTCAAATTCCACTGAACTCAGCCAACACTGTGATAGACTTGCCACCAATACATATCCCTAGAAATTTCCACAATAATTTGATAAGGAAGGAAAATACTAGAAATTCAGACATTGGTCTCGAAAAAGGAAATTTTGATTTACAATGGTTCACATTTCTTCCTTCCCAATAACCTTGTCCCCCATAGACAGAAAGAAAGATTATAACACTAACTCCATTAAGATTAATATCAAGGCCTCAAGGTTATCTAAGCGGTGTCGCCCTGCCCAGCACAACAATAATTCTACCCTTAGATAGATGCTCAGCAAGATGAGGTCTAATTTTCTAAGAGCAAGGTTGTGCACATGACAGCTGCACTCCAATATACTAAAAAGACATGGTCAAGTAGTCGACAGTTAGTATACACTAAAAGACATGATTGAGCAGCACCAAAAATCTTCCGTGAAATAATTTGCTACCTAGTTGATTAACTAATCACATCCATTCTTCATTGGTTAAGTGAAGGAAACCAAAAGAACAATGACCAGAATAAAATATTTCAATACAAAAGAGGAGAAATGTTGGCATATAACCAGAGGTTAAATTAGGCTTGCTGTTTGTTTTTTAATAGAGCTATTATTTGCAATGAGACTGAAAATTAGAGAAGTTGAATATAACAGATAGAAAATGTCATAAACAAATATTTAAAATTACCTAGTATAGTCGAGCTATTAAGATAATAATGACTTACCTATTAAGATAGAATTACACTAAGGATCAACATTGAGATCATACATTTTTGCTCTAGTGATGGACGAGGTCACGAGGGACACAAGGAGATATCTCTTGGTGTATGCTTTTCGCTGATGATATAGTGCTAGTTGATGAGAGTAGAATAGGTGTCGATAGGAAGTTAGAGTTGTAGAGGAAGACCCTAGAATCAAAGGGCTTTAGATTTAGTAGGACTAAAACTGAGTATATGAGATATGATTTCAATGGTGCCAGAGCAGATAGTGGAGATGTTAGTCTAGACAGACAAGTAGTTCCTAGAAAGGATATCAGGATTGATGAAGATGTGAGCTGAGTGAAATGGCGCCAAGTATCGAACTGTGTGATAAAAAGTTCTTCAAAAGTTAGAGGATATGTTCTATAGTGCCTAGAAAGGATATCAGGATTGATGAAGACGTGAGCTGAGTGAAATGGCGCCAAGTATCGAACTGTGTGATAAAAAGTTCTTCAAAAGTTAGAGGATATGTTCTATAGGACGGCGATCAGATCTGTGATGCTATATGAAGCGGAATGATGAGCGACTTAAAGATAACATATACAGAAAATAAGTGTAGCGAAGATGAGGATGCTACAGTAGATATGTGGTCATACAAGGCAGGATCTAATCCACAATGATGATATACATGATAAGATGAGGGTAGTACCAACTGAAGAGAAACTTCTCCAACAATGCTTTAGGCTTGGTTACGACGACGTTGAGTTGGCGGCGGGTTATGTTTGACAGGGATGGTCAGTGAACTAAGATGGTTTGGACATCTCCAACAGAGGACTTCTAAAGCACCGGTACGTAGTAAAATTTTAAGATATGCCAAAAGTATAAGAAGAGGCAGAGAACCAAGACTGACATGGGAAGAAGCAGTTAAAAGAGACTTGAGATATTGCAATGCATCCAAAGAGTTGGCTTTAGATAGGAGCACGTAAAAGCTAGCGATCCACATATCGAAACCATGGCATAAGAAGATTTAGGGGCAATATTTTAGGCTCTCGGTTCATATGGTAAGATATAGGGCTTAGGATTTTAGCATTGTAGGGTTTGTTACAAGGCTCTCGTTTATTTGATCTGAGGAGATTTCATTTATAGTCTACCCCAACCTGTTTGAAACAAAAAGCTTTGTTGTTGTTGTTGTTATAGACACAAGCTATTAAAATAGCTAACTTGCACAAGTGAATCAGTTGACAAGTTGACAACTAGTACAAAATAATAAGCAGACAACTGTGTACCGAAATGGTGCAAGAATATGCAGATAGCTAGAGAAGACACAACATAGAGCTCAAAGGCATAATTTATCATGTTTTCAATTTTTTATGTTTTGGTATTTGCATATGCGTCCAGCGAGCTGAATGGCCTGATTGGTTCATAGCCAAATTTGCCGCATTTATTGTTAGGCAAAGTGTATCTTGCCATACATATTATGGCAACCAAATAGCCTGCCACACAATAGTGGCAACTGAGTTCACGAGTCATGGGGCTAAGGACTCATGGTGAACCAAAATTTTGGGATGAACCAAACATTTGCCTAAGAAAGTGGCAGACCTAGAGGTGGAGAAATTAGGTATCCAACCAAACACCCTGTTAATCTTGCCAAAGCTACTTCCTTGGCCAACCGATGTGAATAAGCAATCACAGAAAATAACTTACTATTTGGTTGATTTATTCAGCTCCAAAGATTGATACCTCGTTTTCATTCACCATTTGATTCGAGCTTTTGACGATGGCTAACCCCAAACCATCTAATGGTGTTCGTTGAGGTTTCTCCTTTGGTGGTTCTTTTCGTGGCTTTTTTTTCGGAGTACCTTTTGCATTGTCAACAGCCGGACGCTTCTCCCTATCCTTACCAAATAACTCCAGTAACCTATCGTAATGGTCAATGGTCTTCGTCATCCATCGCTTGGCTTCCGGTTTTCTCTACAACATCGAGGCAAAGAGTTTTACATCAGCTCAGGAACTTTCCACATTTGCGCTTGATTGATAGCAGTAGCACACAGACCTCAATGAACTCCCTCCAAACATGTGGCTCAGCTTGGAACTTCCTGGTTACCGTGCTCCACTTAATCCCACTCTCCTTATAAAAAAGATTCTCGCATTCATGGAAGTTATCTTTGATAGACTTTAGACGGTTCTTGATGTTGGACCGGTCGATCGCCACCCCAAACCTCTCGCCAACCCCTTTGATGACGTTATCGAAGGCGATCGTCAGGAATCTGCCCTCGCTCCTGTTCCCGATGGCCTGCTGGTGCAGCAGCGCATCGATGAGGTACTCGTTCATCTTCTCGGACCACATCACCGATTCCCTCCCGGGCGGCCTGGGGCCTCCCCCATTGCTTCTGCTGGCGCTTGGACCCGAGCTCCACTGGTTCTTGGAATTCTTGACCATCTCCCAGCTTCCCGGGACCCCCAATGATCCTCCCACGCGCGACGCGGGCGCCTACTCCACTCTACGGTGTACGGACAGCATACACGGAAGAACAAAGAACCAGATGGAATTGAAACCTCTCCTCCTTGCTCGGGTCGATCGATGGATCAATCCATCTGGGGTCACCTAACAAGAAGCGAAATGCAAGTCCGGATCTGAGATTGGGAATCGCGAGGAGGAGGAGGAGATGGAGCTCGCGTGATCTTACCAGCGGAGCCGGGGAGAGGAGCAGAGAGCTTTGATGGAGGAGGGCTGGAGGGGAACGGGACGCGAAGGGAGGGGCAGTGGAAAAATAGAGAAGCTGGGTTTCCTTGCCTACTCATACCGTATGCCGTATGTATATACTTCGTCTATGTACGGTTAAAAAGGACACTAGTTAATGCTGACCTGCCGCCGTGGACTTTGGCTGGACTTGGTCTACCACGTCAAAATACAGATGGCATAGGAGTCTGTTATATCCGAGACACGTAAGGGTTCACCTACGATAAAGATGAAACTACGGCAGTATATATAGAACATGTAATATATGAGGACTAGTTGGCTCCAAATATAACGTATAAAAGATAGGGTTCTTTGTATATAGATACTTCCTAATTAGAGGAGTAAAAATGTTATATACTTTAGTATATGATTTGAATTACTCTGAAAGAATAGTATACACCTTGAATTCCACTTGGGCCACCTCGCCATAGATGTTCTAGCCCTTTAGATATAATCAAAGGAGAACATTATAAAAGAGCGAAGAGCTTTAAAAATTAGTTTTAAAAAGTGCTTTTAAAAAAATAATTGTCACTAAATATCATAGTCACGTAAGACAGAAATATCCGTGCACAATAAAGGACATGATTGTTCATGTTTAATACATGGATAAAAAGCCAAAAGTTGCTCTAGCCGTTGTATCTAATGACTAAACAAATCATCGCCGCGTCTAATTAACCAAGTTAGACATGTCTTCCTCCTTTATCTCCCTTGCTTTCTTGTAAGTGGCAAGACTTTGCGTCACAAAGAGAGTTACCACGTAACTTGGTATAGCATATATTGAGAAGAGTTGTGTTTATCATTTTTCCTTATATGAAAATTCGTAGCGTGATGACTAAGGCATCATACTATTTACATCATCATATTTTTATTATCCAACCTTTAACGCACTCCAAAAAAATCTTGATTAGCTTTACACCATAGATATGACAATGCTTACATCGGCAATCTCTAGTGTATGATTGGTGTTTATGGCCCCGCTCAGCTTCTTCTCCTGTCAGCGATCGCGATGGGCGTTGGCTTCTCAATCACTGTTCAAATTTTTGTTATTTTCTGTTTTTTTTTGTTTTTTTTGTTTTTTTTATGTTTTATTTTTTTTCGTATTCATTTGTATTGTTCGTGATAGACTAACATGTCGCTTCTATTTTTAAGTTTTTTAAATTTAAATATACCTAATAAGCCAACTCAGCTACAGTAAAAAAATCAGACAGTTACAGTAAAATTTCAGCTAAAAATCATCGCTATTCTAACCATCCCCTATGTATACCGACAAATACATTTTTGTTGAACCATCTTGTGTATACCCGATAACTTTATTTGCTATTAGAGAGGTAGCGATTGGTTGTTCTCACGCTAGTACCATTCTTTCTAATTCTACCTCAAGTAATGCAATCGGCATATTTCATTGAAGACTGTTTTTGCAATATCCTCAAGTCTTAAAAAGAATTTTTACTGATGCACTCTGCCATTTGGGATAAAGTTAGAATCCATAAAAAAGATAAACTTGAGATGAAAATGCAACACAACAAACGCAAAACACGTCGTGCCAAGCCACACCAACGAACAGTACACCACCACGTAGACAGGAAGTCTACAGGCACTAGCCACCCCTCGCGCATCAACCTGCCGTCCAGAGCACAGCCAACGAGCCAGATAATCCCACGTAGGAAAACAGAAAATAAAATAAAGAAAATCCTCCCGTAAATTAAGCTCAGAACCCAGAAGAGCCCATCGAGAGCTCGTCGTCTGCGAATGGCAACTCCCCCGAAGCCGAAGACGACGCTCCGAGTCGGCCCTCACTGATCGCTTCTAGAAGCTTCCAGCCCGCCATGGCCGCGCCCTTCTTCTCCACGCCCTTCCAGCCCTACGTCTACCAGGTGCGGGCTCCTCCCCTGCACGATCTGATCCTTTTTTTTCTCTCACAAGGTCTCATCCCCGCGTAGATGTTAGTTTCGAGCTCGTAGGGCTGGATCCACCCGATCCGTAGCGTTTGGTTCCTGCTTGGAGCCCTCCCGATCTGATTCGGTTTGAATTGCGTGGGTTGTCTTCAGAGCCAACAGGGATCCGTGACGGCGTTTCAGATATCTGGTGCAGATGTGCAGGTCTTGCAGGTAGTTTCCTTCCCGGTGCTCAATTGCTTACTCTCCTCTTCTCTCTTCGGATGATTTGAGACGTGCTGATTTGTGATTATTGGGGGGAAATGATTTTTAGGTGATGGTGAAGCCACAGGAGAAGTTGACTGTGAAATCAGGTAACTTAATTGGCTCGATTTAGTTCTGCAGCTGAAATCTTTGCACCTTGCCTGCTTAACCAGTAGTATACTTTGTATGACACGAGTGGCAGAAATTTTAAGTTACCGCCATACTGTCAGTTGCATGATATGATAAAACCATCTAAATCTAATCTGTATCTGTGAGCAATTTCATCATGGTTTCGCTCAGTAGCGCTTTTTAACTGTAACCTGTCCTATCATAGTGCATCAACCATGTTTTGATAATTGTTACTACAAGGTGCTCGGTTATATTGCTTATTTGTTTGCTGTGAGTCCTGTGATGTTCCTAGAGATTGTTGGTGTGTAATTTTCATCATTGGTGTATTCTTTAGGTACGATGTGCTACATGCCCGGGAACATTCAAATGGACAATAATTACTTGCCTGAAAACGATGGAGGTGTGTGGCAGTGGATTTTTGGAAAAAGCATAAGCAGCACTGTTTTCTTCAATCCTGGCCCTGATGATGGATATGTTGGGATTTCTGCGCCATTTCCTGGGAGGATACTGCCTGTTAGTATCTCTTCTTTGTAAAGTCATTATGTCATTTAAAATCTTAGTATCGCCTTTTCTATTTTTGTCATTTAAAATCTTAGTATCTCCTTTTCTATTTTGTAGCTTAGCTCTAAGTTGGTTCTCCACTTTCCATACAACGCCATAGGTAGGGGTGGAAACTGATCGAATCTGAATCGAATAGTACCCTTACCATATTCGTATTTGTACTTTGTAAACGAATACAAATACAAATTTGGATATTCTCGAATTCAAATACAAATTGAATATTGTAACGAATTCGAATGGAATATCTATTCAATTTAGTCGGATCCGGATATCCTCATACCTTATGTAGTATGAAAATATTAATAACATTTTATTATCGTACAGTTATACTTAATCATTCTAATTTATTTACTTCATCTAAAGAAACACGAATTCACATTGAATTAAAAAAAAACTTGTCCAACCAATTAGTCATATTGTAATAAAATATGTATATTGTTCGTTGAATACGAATACAAATAGTATAGATAAAATAACATTCGGATGGTAAAAGTCCATACCATATCCGTATCTATATTTTTATGTGAATACGAATAGGAGATAAATTGTTAATCGGATGGAAAAATATATATCGTATTTGTATCCTATCGAATACGGTAGCCAAATAATACAAATAATTCGTATCCATTTCCCACCCCTAGCCATAGGTTGCTCATGCCGATAACATCATATTGTCCTCTTATCATTAACAAGATTACAGGTCCTATTTGTGAAAATTTCCATGATTCCTCAATAATTATGGTTGAGAACTTATAACTGTCTGACAAGGACTTGTTAGTTCATTTGTTCAAGTTAAACCCTCCACTTCCAACTTGTTCTGTCACTCAATTGTTTACCAATCGTTACCACCTGAACTACATGATTTACTGATTAATAAATGGTTAAGACTTAAAGAGTGCCTTGTGCTATTAGCTGTTTAGTTATCAGTTAACCTTGCCTGCAGACATTAAACTTTCGTCCTTTAGCAGTCAATAATAAGATATAATTTTCTCAGTACTAGGGGGGCATTGACATCATAATTACACGTAAATATGAGTTTGTTTAAGAAGACAATTTGTGGATGCTGGCTGTAAGCCTGCATCTGTTAAGCTGCACACGAGGTAGATATCTGGATGAGTAGATGCCGCGTTATCATGTTAAACCAGCAAACTGATGCATTCTTTGCGAATATATATACCTGATTTAATGGTCATATTATCTCAACAGAGTACTTGTATTATGGACCAAAACTTCTATCTTAGTCTCACTATAACTGCTTGCTTTTGTTACAGATAGATCTTGCAAACTTTGGTGGAGAACTTCTTAGCCAGGTAAGTTCTCTCTTCAAGTTAGTTATGTGCTTGAAAACAATCCCAAGAACATCATAATATACCAAATTATCCTTGCAGGCAGATGCTTTTCTCTGCTCGGTCAATGATGTGTCAGTCACAAGTACAGTTGATCAGAGGCCACGAAACATTGAAATTGGTGCAGAGGTAGGTGACTTATTGATTTGGAGATCATGTGGGACCTGCAAGTTTTTTTAGTTCTGTTTTGCATGCTACTGGTCAACTTCCTTGTTGGGAAATGAAAGCTGTGCATTTCTTCTATAGATGATCCTCAAACAGAAGCTTAGGGGTCAAGGGATGGCTTTCCTTGTTGGTGGCGGATCAGGTACAATTCATTTCACCCTTGCGTCACAGTCTTGAAAATAGATATCAGTATTTGAAACTGCGATATTGTTTATGCTCTCTAGCAATGTAAATTGGATGAATACCAGAATATTTTAGGTGTTAAAAATTACAAGCTGTGATTGTGTAAAAGGTTTAGGACATGTTATGGAATATATTTCTGAAAGATAACATGGTAAGGTTGGAATTAGAGAAACTGTAGCTCTTTGAATTTGTAATGTTGTACCACTTTACCCTCTGAATTTGTGGAGTTGTGACACTTTACCCCTCCAAACTTTATTTTATTTTCTCAGCCCCTAAACTTGTAGGGCTGTATCACTTTATCTCCTGAACTTGTATTTTACTTTTTCAGCCCCATAAACTTACGATTGTTTGCACCACAGGTCTATTGGACCGTTTGCTAACAGAAAACGCTGAGCTAACATAGCACACGGTTGATACCATAAGGTCGGGATCGATCGCGTGAGCACATTGTCGAGTCGGCTTAGTGCCCTCTTTTCCTTTGCAGCGTGGCAGAGCAGGGGATGGAGGGCGCGGGGCGACAACAAGTTGTCATGGCGGGGCTCCGGTTATGCCGTGCGCGTGGCGTGTTCCCGGGGCCCGTGAAGCCATGCGTGGAAGAAGGAAGAGCGACTCGAGGAGGCTCTATGAGGACGACGGGGAAGACATCGGTGAGGTCGACAACGACGAGGAAGACGATAAATTAACATCCAAATGCACCATCCTAACCTGTTTGCCACTCCTTTCACCTTTTCCATCCCACCACAACGCCATTGTACCCCCTTCCTCGTCCCTAATCCAACGAACAGTTGCCACTGCTCCAAACCACGACAATAAACCTCCCAAGTTCGTTGTTAATGCAGTTCATCTCCCTAAATTTTAAGTTCATCTCCCTAAATTGCCATGTCACTATCTTCCTTACTTCATTGCGGTCCTATTAGTGTTACTCTAATCACCAAAGCTTGTTGGATGAGCCATCGGCGTTGAGCTATGCCGCCTCTCCCCTCTCAACTCCTAGGGAACCGCCATCCCTATCATCCTTGTGTCAGGCTGTCCGTGCCACAAGGTGTGCCGCATCGCACTGAAGCCAAAACCCATCTCCTTCAGTCGCCCCTCTCGCTTCTTGCCGCCATACCTGCTGTCACCCGCGCCCTCCGTTCTCTGCTCTACAGCGCCGCACGGGAGAAGATGGCACTGTGTCGACTCGACACTTTATCCACGCGATCGAGCCTAACCCTACAACATCAGCCATGTGCTACGTCAGCTCAACGTTTTCTGTTAACAAACGGTTCAATGGACCTGCGGTGCAAACAGGCGTAAGTTCAGAGGCTGAGAAAGTAAAATGCAAGTTCAGAGAGAGCTACATTGCAATGTTATCTTGGAATTAATACCTCATTTTACATTAACATGATATGGATGTTGTTGACATGCAATACTTCTGCCACATCTAATTTGGAATACATTTACATCATTTTGTTGTCAGCTAGATGTTCTATAAGTAGTAAATCTCTGATTTATTGCGCACAAGCATGAAACCTGTCATGCCATACTTTTGTTCTGGCACAAGCAAGTTGTTGTTAACGCTGGTAAATTCAACGGGGTCCTAACTTTTGGAGCTTTTGCCCTTTTCTTTTGCTAGTAATGCAGAAAATTCTCGCTCCTCGTGAGGTAATTACTGTTGATGCTGCTTGTATTTTGGCTATGACAACCACCATCAGCTTTCAGTTGAAGAACCCTAACCAGCTGAGAAGAGCAATCTTTAGGGTGAGTATACCCTTTCTCCTTCCCCCACTGCTTGTGTCCTTATGTTTCTTCTTGTTGAGAATTCTTTCTTTCCTTGCACTAACAACTGAGGTCCATCGTCTTATTATGCAGGGCGACAACCAGCTAACAGCATCTCTCACAGGACCAGGTGTGGTTTTCATTCAGTCTCTACCTTTCCATCGACTCTCACAGCGCATCGCGAGGTAAGAAGATGCTGCAACACATCTTTTTGCACCGTTCTTGCTCGTCGCTGGCCGTACGTGACTGACAGTGCATTCTTGTTTTCTCAAGCAGTAGATCAGTGGCGGCCCCAAGCTTGAGGGACAACCCCAAGTTCTTCATCCAGGTTGTCATGTTCTTCTTCGTCGCCTATGTCATGATTGTATCATCAATAGTTCTGACAGATGTTTAGAAGTTGCAACGAGCGTTTCGTGTAAATCTTAGATATGTTCCTTGAAGTTGGAAGAGTAAACGTTGTTACAACTTACAAAGCATTCTCCCTCACCCTTGTAGATGTGGCTCTGGAGTAAGCTTTGAGAAGGAATTGCACAAATGTTGTTAGAAACTTAGTTGAAAGTTCATAAAAAAATTGTAACGGCTTGCAGCGACGAGCCCCTGTTCCTGTGTAAAGACAGCAGGTTCAAGTTGCACAGCATATGGTTGACATACATTAACATAAATTTATATTCTGTTTGAGTAATTCCATGGATAGTCCTGTCGCTATATTTGTGTACTTCGAACTGTTCGTACAAATGATATTGTAGCTGTTTTTTATTTAATTATCAGACGTTTATTTTTATAAATTTAACCTTCTTTTTTGAGCTTGATATACCTACCGAGTAAAAGAGTTCGGCAGACACTGTTAGGGAGAGGCACGACGTCGGGATGTCGTGGACCGCAAAGCATTTGATTAGTGATTTAATTAGTGTTAATAATAATTAATTAATGGTAATTATGTTATCAAACTTGCCACTTTGGGGGTGATCGGAATAGCGATGGCTTTTGGCTTTTGGCTGAAAAACACCAGTAGTATCAAAAACATCAGAATGAGTTAGTGGATAGTGTAGTGAATAGTGAAAAAAAAGCTGAAGCTAGAAGCTGAAGCCAAAATGATCACCCCCTTTGTGCGGACTTCCTGTTGAGCCATAGTTGCTCGGCAGATTACTGCCAAGTTTTTATAACGTTTAAGTGATATGTATCATCTGTCGTGATCGTTGAGTTCGAAGAGAGAGCTGAATTTATGAAAACATACCTGATGGCCAAATTTCGGGAAAAAAAATAATCCTACAGTGGCATTTCGTATAGTTGTGTACTCCATATCAATCTCGGAGAGAGAAAGAAGAGACGACAAGACATCCGTATCATTGTTCGCATACAGCTGATTTCACATCTTTTACAAGAGACGACAAGACGAGTGCATTATTTTGTTCACAACCCAGAGTACTGCATGCTCGGCCGACCGGACCTACACTCGCTGCACACCTGTAAGAGATGACCTACGGGCGCTCCTGGTTGAGCCGCGCCGCCGTGGTCACTGCGTCCGCCACGCCGCCCGGCGTGATCGCCATGTCCGGTTTGTTCCGCACCTCCGCCTGACACGACCCTCTCGGCGTCCTCCTTCGTCGCCCCCTTGTCTGCCGGCAGCGGCCTGTCCCTCGCATTCTGTGCACACACACAATCCAAGGAGCAAATTCAATGTTAATTGGTTACGATGCACATTTGCCGGTAGCTACGAACCTAAGAAAGAATCGATCGTCAAGAAGCGAGTGAGCGGAGTAGTGCGCACCGAGAGGACGTCCCGGAGCTTTCCCTTGTCCTCCTCACGCGCGGCGCGGGCGTTCTGGTCCGCGGCCGCCTGCGCCGCCGAGGCGACGCCCCCTGGGACTGTGATGCTGGACCCCGTGGGGCGCATCTCGGCGGCCTGGATGGCCGCCGCGTCGCTCTGGTCCACCGACTTGCCCCCGGCGTTGGTGGCTGCCGCGGCCTCCAGCGCGCGCCCGATCGTCACGGCGTCCTCATCCAGCGCGCCCGTCGGCCGGGTCAGCGCCACCGACGTGGGCGTGACGAACTGGCCCACCACCTGCCCGGCGATGGACTCGGTGACAACGCGGCGGCCGGGGAGGTCGGTCTTGGTGACGCCTGCGTCGGCGGCGGGGCCGGTGATCTGGCCGCGGCCGACGTGACCGGCGCGCGCGTTGAGCGCGCCGGCGGACTGCATGACGGCGGCGGGCCCGCCCTTCTGCCTCTGGCCGAGCACGACGTCCTCGGCGGACTGCACCACCGCGGCGTCCCTGGGCGCGACGGGTTGGCCAGCCAGGTCGCCGGAGACGTCGAACACGTCGCCGTACTTGATGGGCCGGCCCTGCAGGTCATCCGCCTGCTGGCCCTCGGGCCTCCTCGGCTGCCCCTGGCTCATGTTGCTCTATCAAGTCGTTGTTTGGGCACCGCACGGCCGGTCCGAGGTGCCGCTGCGCGCAGTCGGGAGCGTGCGTACGGACAGCTTGTGAGTCGGGGGTGGCGAGCTGTGCTGCCGTGTGTTTATGTACAGGCCGCGAGGGAAAAGTGACAACGGAGGAGGAGGTGACACGTGGGGAGGCGAGGTGATACGTGGAGCTGCGTCGGGTTTGCACCTGAGCGCGCGCGTCCACGTCATGATAATCTAGTCGAACTGTGCAGAACGTTAGGAAAACTAGAAGGATGTGGTGCGGTCAAATACTGGAATTATTTTTTATAGTCTTAGATTATAAATAAAAAGATATTGTATTATATAAATAGATTTAAGAATTAATAAAGATTGTTTTTTCTGGAGTTTTTTCTCAATTGGTGTCTTCTTTGTGATTGATCTACTTTGTTCATGGTGATTGATTGATTGCGTGATTGTGTTACCATTCATCTGTTTTACATCAATTTCTTAACATGTTATTAGCATGAATCACACTATGAGGTACATGGTATGCAAATCGTGAACCAATCTATTATGTATTGTTGTTCATGTCTCCAATCTAGATTGATTGCTTATTATCTAGCAATACCATATTTAGATCAATCTTGTAGTAATTATTCTTGGTAGTAGATTGATATGTAATTTGGGCTATAGATCTAGAAATCAAATAGATTAGACAATCTAGTCTCTAGATCGGTTCACAATCATATATTGGAATCGAAAAATCCAAAGAATATGAGGGTAAACTTGATGATGTCGGCCGTTGCATGGCCTCGATCATCACCCAACGTGACTGTCGGATGGCCATTGGTCGTCGCACAGCCACAAATTGATGCCGCCCGAAGCGGCCGCTGCCGAAGTTGTCGATCGGATCTGATAGTAGTCGTCTCAAAGAACGGCAAGCGAGAATCCACCGCGCCACCAGCCATCACCTGGCCACGACTGGAGGCCGCAAGCCTGCACGCCATCCCATGCAATCACCACTACCTGTGACCACCTGTTCGCACTTAGCCCGAAGCCGACACCATGACCGCTAGAGCACCCGAGAACGCCGTCGCGCTACATTCCAACTCGAAGCCATCGCCGACTGTGTGACATCTCCCCACACCAGCCAACCGTCGCTCCTGGCCGACCGTCACCTTTGGGCATCGTGCCACCTTCGGATTTGAGGCTGCCAGCCGGATCCACTGACGCCGCCTCGAAGCGCGGCAGGCATGAAGCCATGGAGAATGTTCAGCTACTTGCAGCCGGTGCTTGAGGATGACAAACCCCGCTCGCCTTTGGCTTGAAGCCGCCAGTGTCGTTCTAGCCACACCTGCCCGCGGTCGCTCAGCCACTGCCGCTCGCCGCATCGGCCTCTCGCGCCGGCTGCTGGTCGCTGCATCAACCTTCCATGCCCACCGCTGCTTGTCACCATGGCATCCAGCTCCTGCCGCCGCCGCCTTCGTTTTGTAGCTGTCATCACGGTGGGGACAAAGTGCTAGGGTTAAAACCCTACTCCATAAGTGATGACGGGCCAGATGGCCTTTTTGGGCCGATAGGCTGAGACTGGACCGAAAATTGGCCCAAAAGAATAAGAAAAAAGGGAAAAGGGGAAATTCCAGCTGTCGGTTTTTTGAAGCTTGATCCCTGGGTTTTTCAATAATTTAAGTAATATTCCTAGAAATTGAAAATAGTTATAAAATTTGACCCTAAAGTTTGTCATAATTGCAATTAAGTCTAATAGACCGAATTTTTTCCCACATGGTTTACTTCCTAGATTATTTATGCTTTATTATGATATAGTATAAACTTGTGGCATTATTGTTTATGTTTCTCGAATTGTTTTATTTAGCATATTATTTTTGCTTATTTAGTAATTCTGAAAATTGCTTATTAATTAGCATAAAATTGTTAAAATTGCTAGAAAATTCTAAAAAACCCTAAATAATATATGCTAAATAGATAAATTCGACACCTCGTTGATTTAGTAATATTCATGCTGTTTACCTATAGTAAATTTAAAATTATGCATGAATAATATAGAAAATTTCTGACATCACTAAGAAGGAGTTTGCTGAGCTCAGCCTGGACGGTAGCACTACCTCACATGGGCTATGGATGATAAGATCAACCTGACGGCTAGATCACTTGACGCCGCCATAACCCCACCTGTAGCTTGGGCTCCTGCCATTCCTGATGCCGCTAAATGTGCGGCACTACACTTCTTGAGGCATTGCATTCATCCAGACTTGAAGTCTAAGTATCTTCTAGAAGAAGACATGTTGGCACTATGAAACTCCCTGAAAGAGAGGTGTGATCAGCAGAGATCCATTATGCTACCTGAAGCACAGTCTGAGTGGACCAACATCAGGTTCCATGATTTCAAGAAAGTGTCTGCATACAACACTACGATTCATAAGCTTGTTGTTATGCTCAGATTCTGTAACCAGAAGATTACAGATCCTGAGATGGTTGGCAAGACGTTGAGCACTTTCCACTCTACTCACAGATTTAGAAATTGCGGGGCTTCAACTATTTCCCCAATAGGCGGTGTTGGTGATGCAGTCGAGTATGAGTTTTGTGTGGGCAATCACGGTTCTGGAGGCGGCATCATGGGCGGACCCAGTAAAAACTTAGTGGGACACGATCATTATTTATTTTTTAGTTTACATCTATACATATTAAAATTTTATTATTTATGTCCTCACAGCTTAACAAAAGTATTTTCATTGGACTAGAATTGGTAAAAAAAATATAAATCCAAACCCAAAATCATTTATGTTCCCACTAAATCTTCATCCTACGTCCACCCAGGGTGGAAGGGGATGGCTACGTAGTGGTATGTTGGCTTCTAATTAGCCGAATGAGCCCCTTCATATTATGCCATTTTTATCCCAACAAGCTGCCCGTATCAATGTTATTACGTTGACATTCAACAACGGTAGACTATCAGAGTTAACTGTGTCCGACTACTATGTTTTGATACTTTTCCATAACCGTTTGTCTACCTGGTCTGCACATCTTTAATTATTGTCACTCACAAATTAATCTTGAGGCACATCGTAATCAAATAACAATGACATAAAATACCCAATCACCCGAAGCTAGGGCTTGAGATGTATGTACATACAAATTAACAGTTCAGCGGAGTATCTATTATTCTTGACTCAACCTTGCATGTGAAACACACCAACACCTGCCAAGTAAGGAGATTATATGTTAACAGCAGTTATTTACGACATTCGATTGAATAAGGGTCCGGGCATTCCCGGTGTTAACTAAAATCAGTTATCAAAATATCGAGCTATAGCACCGCTATAGCGTTTTCGGGCATCCAAACGCTGGGCTAAGGGGGCGTTCGTTTTAGCGATGACTTCTAACTTTTAGCTGAAATTTCATTGTAGCTGAATTTTTTTTACTGTAGCTGATTTGGTTTTTGGGCATAATTGAATTTAAAAAAAATATAAAAATAGAAAAAATATGTTAGCCCATCACGGACAATGCAAAAGGAACACGGGAAAAAAGAAAAATACAAAAAAGCCTAAAAAATCTAAAAAAATTTAGAAAAAGACGAATTACTGAATAGTGAAAAAAAGCTGAAACTAGAAGTTGAAACTAAAAAAAAAAGCTGAAAGTAAGGTAAGAGCGCTAACACAGCTACAACCGTTATAGCGGATTTAGCAGACTGCTATAACCGTTAGCGTGTACCTGCAATAGCTGCCGCTATGACTCAAGACCATTGGCCCAGACATGCATGGCTAGATTTTGTTGGATATATGTGTGTGTGTGTGTGGGTAGCACTATTCTAAGCATGCGTGTATATAATAAAGCGTATAAAATATTCGTTGAAGTGGTATATTAGAAGTGGGAGTACGTACTCCTAGGAGTACGGAAAAAACTTTATGTATAATAGTTAAATGAACATATTATACTTATTTATCATTTCTGATATACTTAGATACTAATTCTAAGATACTCCAATACGATCTGGTTGGAAAAAAATTCATTTGAGTCTTTTTTTATATACACTTTTCTATATATAAAAGGAGTGTAACATGAATTATTCTATAAAAAGTAGACTTTGATAAAAATTTTTATAGAACTCATTTTGGAGTGTCTTATAGTCATTATTAGAGTATACTTAAAAGAATAAAGATATATAAGTGGAAATATATACTCTTATGAGTATAGAATAATTTACTCTCTATATATATATATATTCTATAACCCTAAAATCCTACCCCTATCAAATGATCTTAGTGATAATAATTAGAGCATAAGGACCTATCAAATATAAGTCAGTATTAATACTATTGAAATGTCAATGCTTGTTGTGTAATAGTTGTTAATTAGGCTTTCTTTTATGTAATTTAGTGTCGTATAAACCAGTTTTATGGTTGTATAGATAGTGTGCTACTGTTTGTGCGCATATGGACCGAGTTGTGAAATGCTATTTAAAGTTCCTTACAGCTACTGTGGTATTTTATGCAATACGTAAAATTATATAAAAACAACAACATTTTATGTGTGACCGCGATGTAGGACAGCGGGAAGCTATCCGCTGTAGCTCTATTGCCCACGCTGTCAGTGACACCGCCATAATGGCGATTTAAATTTAAATCATTGACTAAAACCCTACCCTCTCCGGATGGAAAAGTTTCAAACCCAATACGCTGACCTCAAGCCTACTCCAAAGGTGTCCGATACTTCACGAGAGCAGGCACCGGACCACTGGAGGGAAAAACCTGAATCCACCACACCTTCGATTCGAAAACCAGTCGATCTCCAGCTCGCGGCTGCTGGCATGCACGGCGCACGCACGAACCCAGAAACCAACCCGAGCCCTACGCCGCTGCGAAAGGGCCCCACCCGCCAGTGACTAGTACTGCAACTCGCAGTCACCGACCCACCTCCTCCCACTCCCCGGAGACCCCGGTTTAAAAGAAAAGAGGATTAAAACCCAACCAAAGCTGTAGCATAGCACATTCGCACGACGAGACGAGGCTGCTCCTCTCCTTCCTCCTCCTCCTCCCCTAAAATCCCAATTCGGCATTTCGCGCCCCGAATTCCCGAATTTGGGGCCCGATCCGGCGCCTCCGCCGCGGATTCGCGCCTGCGCCGTCGTCGTCGCCGGATCGAGGAGGGGGTGGCGGGCCAGCGGGGCGTGGCGTGCAGACCGCTCTCTCTCTCACTCTTGCGCTGCGTCGTGGTGGTGGTGGGGAGAGTGGAGGCCGGTGGCTCTTGCGGTGGCGGGGGGCTAGGGTTTTCGCCGCACGATCTGCTGATCCGGGACATGCGCTCGTGTCTCGCGTCGTAGCGCTCCTTTTCTTCGCTGGGTTTGGGTGAGTTGCTCATCTCGGATTTTTTTGTGTGGAAATTATGCCTTCTGGGGATGTTGTTTTATTAGTGCTTGGTAGGGTTACTGGTGTGCGGTGTTTGCTTTAGACTAGGGTTTTTGCTTATAGGATACTAAGGAAAAGGTAGGAGTTTGCCCATTTCATGTGTTTTGTGTTGCATTGATAGGAGTTTCTCAATCGAGTCCGACCAGTTGCAGACTAGGGTCTAGGGTAGATCATGCTGTTTGGCACCTTAACATTATTGTGAGAAATAGGTGGGAAGGGATGTGATTTTGATGAGGTTTCCGGTCTTGCACAAGGTCTTGGAATGGGACACAACGGCTCGAAGCGGAGTCCCATAGCAGGGACTGAAGACGGCGTGATGAAGGATTTGGAGAAGTCTACCTCCTTGGAGGTAGACAAGTCTTCCGTTGGCGGTGACGAAGATCTTGGCGGAGGAGGGTTCGCCCTGACGGGAAAGAAAAGGAAGGTTGGAAGGGGTTCTGCGGATGAGAATGGGGGTGTGGCGAAGAGGGTGTCGAGGTTGTGCTCCATGAAGCAGCATGTGGATGCTGAGACAGAGGGGGGAGCAGCTGTGGATGTTAGGAAGGGTGACAGTCTGGAGAAGACGCACTGTGAGGCTATTGCTGAGCCTGATGCAAGCGGGGTCCTGACAATTGATGCTTGTAATGGTGAGGAAGATAGGGAAGTGGTTGACGTGAAATTGAGTGACGCTGCGGAAGAGGCCGCTAGGTGTTCTGAGAATAATGTGGAAGGTTCTAATGTTGCTTCTGTCATGGAAGTTGCTGAAGGGAAGGACTTGCAAACTCGAGGAAGCATTTTGGAATCTGATGATAAGAGAGAGAAGGCAGATGAGAAGATTTACCCCGCAACTCATGAGGAGCTGAGCAAGTCTGGAGCTGGAACAAGCGGCGGGAGTATTGATGACTCCCGAGCAAACAGGGGGGCCAATGGGCCCTGCCAGGGAGAGGTCATAGACCCATCAGCTACCGCAAATGACGATGAGCTGATCATGGGTTTAAGCAGAAGCAACCCCACAATTGGATCAGAATCTATGGAGCAGGAGGATACTGTGGTGTGTACTGAGGGAGTGGTATTCAGTGCAGATCAGAAAGTTGAGAAGCATTGTCACATTGATGATGTACATAACGAAACTGAGGTTTCTCTGGTTGAGAATGGAAGGTGCACAGTTGATAACCACAACGCGCTAACTGATTGCACTAACCAGAAGGAGGGGATGGACTGCCCTGTGAATGAAAGCAAGGGGGTTTCAACTACTGACATTGTCTTTATAAGGAGAAGGTCAATAACTAGAAAAACATGCGATGTGAAGCAGGTGAAATGTGAAGAGGAGGTTCGATTTGAGAAGAGAGTTACAAGGTCTGCTACAGTTAGACAGAGAGAAGTTTCTGGAAGCACATGCAGAAGTATCCAAAACGAGGCTAACTTGGAAAGCAAGGAGAGGAAGGAACATTCTCTTCACAATTATACAAGGAAAGTGAGCGGTACTGTATCCTCAAAAGCTCATCACACTGAGCTGGCAGAATGTGGTACGAATACACAGAAGCAGACACTAAAAGGAAAGGTTGCTGCTCGAAGAAACTCAGGTGTCACTGACAATGATGATCCTGCAAATATCACAGAGAACAAGGCATCAGAAACTGAGATAAAGATAGATTTGAAGTCACATGCACAACCACTCACGAGAAGTGACAGCATTGCTAAGAAAACAACAGAAGATTCAGTTTCTGTGGTGGATCAGAATGTCTTTAATTCAGCCATCACTGAAAGAAATGATACAGAGCTTACAGATTCTGAAGGAGTTAAATCTGAAAACAAGACTGCCGTGCAGAAATCAGTATTATCAGTTGGAGCTAAGATTGTTGCTAGTAAGAAGAGGATATTGGAATCAGTTCTTGATAAAATTGGTGGAGGGTCACCAGTTATGATGCCATCCATGAAAAAGACAAGAGATACATCTTCTGACACTGGGCTAGAGCAACCAAAGAAGTCTTCTGGAAAGAAGCTTACGGGGAAGAACTGTGGTTCAGATAAAAATGGTATTTTGACAAAACGACAACATTGCGGTCAAACAGCTGAGTTGAGGAGATCTGTTAACCGCTCTAATCAAAAGGCCTGTAAGCTGTTACATAATGAATCTGATGATGATGGAACTGACAGTGATACTTCCTACAGGAAAAGTTGTAGAGGGCGTACACGAGGTGGTGCTCTTATTGTCCTGAAAAAACAAGAGGATTCTAGTGAATCTGAGGAAGTCATTATCGTGAGAAAGGATCGGCAAAAAGGGAAAGATTCTGGGCAGAAACAAAGGGCTGGATCTAGAACAAAGCATTCTTCTGGTTCTTCAAAACCAACTCATTTGGATAGATCTGATTTGATTAGATCTGCGACTAGATCCTTTTCTCGACAAGCAAAAAAGGGGAAAATGAAGGCGCCCAAAGGCAAGATAAAGGCAAACAAGGCTTCCAGTGCGAAATCTTCAAGCCCAAGTGAGCCGATAAATACAGGAAGTCTTCGTGAAGAAAAGCAAAAAATAAGTGAACAAATAAAGGGCATACTTCTAGGTGCTGGTTGGAAGATTGATTTGAGACCCAGGAATGGCAGAAATTATTTGGATTCTGTGTATATACCTCCTAGTGGTAAAGGATCTTACTGGTCAGTCACAAAAGCATATTCTGTGTTCCTCGAAGATATGGAATCTGAGCAAAAGGACAGAGCTAGTAGCCTGAGTTCATCAAAAAAAGCTGTGGGTAGCCCTGGCAAAAGGCTTGCTTCTGCAGGTTGTTCTTTACCAGAGGAGATCCTTAGCAAATTAAAAAGAATGGTCGTTAACAAGCGAAGAACCAAAGTGGAGCTTCAGAAGTTGAGAAAGAAGAAACATGGTTTGCTGAAAAAGTTTAAAAATTCTAAGCGCAAGCCAAAGGACAAGAAGAATAAGATTTCAAATTCAAGAAAGCTGCATTTCAGCAGTGAAAGAAAAAAGCGAGGTGGCTGTACTCTACTTGCTCGTGGATCAAACCAGGAGGCTGGAAGCAGCACTGATGGTTTTGTTCCATATGAATGGAAACGTACAGTTTTCTCCTGGTTGATTGATCTGGATATTCTGTCTGTCAATGCTAGACTGAAGTGTATGGATGACAGCCGCTCAAAAGTTTTACTAGAGGGTGTAGTCACTCGGGATGGAATTAATTGCAGCTGCTGTAGCAAGATCTTCGCAGTACTTGAATTTGTGGTTCATGCTGGTGGTCAAATGAGCAAACCATACAGAAATGTACTTGTAGATGGGCTGGACATTGACCTTTTGCATTGTCTCATTAATGCATGGGATAAGCAGTCTGATTCTGAAAGGCAGGCTTTCTTTCCAATTAGCACTGAGGGTGATGATCCCAATGATGACACGTGTGGTATTTGTGGTGATGGAGGCAGTTTGATCTGCTGTGATGGATGCCCCTCAACATTCCACATGAGTTGTCTAGATCTCGAGGTATGTACTTAAGATTAAATGCTTTTCATACAAGTATTGTGTCAGGCTGTTGGCTTAACGCCATTTTTACTCTGGAGCAATAACTGTGACAATTCTTTTGATTGCATTGCAAATTTGGCAGTATTATTTGTTTATGTGCCTTTTGCATCTGTTTTAGTGATTCCTGGATTAGGGGAGATCATTGAAATGCCTAATACAGGGCCTCGATTTTCTTTTCCTGCTAAGGCTTGATAAGCGTATTTGGCGCAGCATTCTCTAAAGAGCATGAACTTCCAATTTGCAGGCACTTCCTTCTGATAACTGGCGCTGTGCAAACTGCTCCTGTAAATTTTGTCGGGAACATTCTAGTCACGATGCTCAAGACATTGGTGAAGTTGATTCTTCATTATGTGCTTGTTCCCAGTGCGAGGAAAAATGTATGTGATATCTGTTTATCATTCCTTTTGTAGTTCTGTGATACTTTGAAGTCTTGGATGATTTATTTTGTCATCTTTTGATTATTACTTACTATAATATTGTGATAACCAATCCATGTTTTTGAGTATTCCACAATGATGGTGTCTGCACTCTGCAGATCACCCAGCTTGCTCTCCTGATATCGCTAACATATCCAGCGTCTCCAGTCAGGCAGGCAATTTGTTCTGCCAACAAAGTTGCAGACTGGTAATACTTGTGAAACTTTTGATCTTTTTCTTTCCATGACTTCCTTTCTGGACATCACCATGTAGTTTCCCATTAGTATGATTCTGGCATTGGTATTTTATAGTTTCAGCTAGGTATGCATTAATTCATTACCACCTACACAAAGTATCCTCTCTCATCTTTCCAAAGCAATTATGAGAGGGTACTTGGGTCATTTCTTCTCATAGCTTTCTTAATTTTGTCATGTTCTTAATCTTTGTGCAAACTCAAAATACACCTTACATTAATCACTGGAGGGAGTGTTAAGGATATAGAGTTGTATTAGGATATAGAGTTTGTATTTTATTCCACATATGCCTTATCTCTAGATGGCATATCTCCTTGTACTCTCCTATATATATAGCTCATTGGGCCTCATATCAATACACATAATATTCATAACATGGTATCAGAGCTAAAGTTCATACCTCTTTAACCCTAGCCTCTCCGCAAGTCTTCCGCTGCCGCTGCCCTCGGGAGGATCATCTCTACTCCTGGGGGCGGCCACCTCGTTTTTTTGGGCCTCCTCCGGATTGGCCCGTCGTCGCCGACTTCTCCTTGCGTCGGATTCGGATCGGCCACTCGGGCTGTCGCCGCCGGTTTTGGATCTGGCGGTCGGGCTCTCCGGCGGCCTCGCGTTCGCCGGCCTCCGTCGCCGGTCGTCTCCAAGCCCTCCAACCGACGGTGCCTCCACGCAGACTCCGTCCGCCTCCGTCGGCTCCGTGCCCGTCTACCGACGGCGGTCTCCCCCGGTCGGTCGGCCACCGCCGTTGGCCTCCAAATCTGGGAGCGGCGCCCCGTGTCTGTCCTTGCCATCCGGCCGCCTTGGGTGATCTGTCGATGCCCCAGCAGCGCCGCCTGGCGTGGTCCCTGCCCCAGCGGCGAGGCGGCCGGCCCCGAGAAGGATGTCGGCGCGCGATCGGCGCTCTGGTGCCCCGCCGCCCATGACGTCGGGTGGGGACTTCTCCTCCTGGCGGCGCGGCCGCTCGGGGCTGCGTCTTTGTGGCTTCGCCGGGGGACCACCGCTCGTCTCCGTCGAGATTTTCTGTGCGCCCGAGCCATCGGATCTCCCGCCACCGTCACGCTCGCCGAGGTCGTCCGCCTTGGGAGCTGATCTGGGGCGGCCGTCGCTCCGTTTTCTATCGATCCGGGGTCCGGATGTTGCTTGCCGCCGCGTGGGGAGCCGACCGACCTTGTCTCTGTCCCGCAGCAGCTACTGAGCCGGAGTTGACCGCAGCTCGGGGCCCGCCGCTGCTCTTGCCGACTCCTGCTGCTGCTCGGGTCTCGTGGTTGGGTGTATGGTCGCTTGCTACAGAGGAAGGCTGGAGATGGGTTTTTCGACTGTTGGCTAGTCACATGTGTGCTAGTTTTTAGTGCTAGCTGCTGCTATCTGCATATGTGCTAGTTTTCTTTTGCATTTTTCGCTGCGTCCATTCAAATCCATAGTCTCTATTTTCAGTTCGTCTACGCTATGCGGGTCCATAAATTTTTTTTTGTGTCAGTCAGTTGATTGCTTTACTAGCCTCAGTCCATCCTTTAGATTTTAGTGTGGTTTTTCGTATAGCAGCAAACGCCGCTCTTTTCTCTGAGCCGCGTGCAGGTCGTCTGTATGGCTCTTCTCTGGTTCGTCTTCGCTGGATCTGGCCTTGCCCTGTTCGGATCTAGCCTCATTTGTGCTGGATCTGGACTCCTTTGTGGGTAGCCTCTTGCGTCGCATCCCCGAGCTTTTAAGGCCGCCGCGCTTTTTGTGTACTGCGTTTCTATTGCGCTTCTTGTGCACTGCGTCGCCGCTGTTTCGGTCTATGATGCCGCCGCTCTTCTTTCTGAGCCGCCGCCCTGAGCTTTTAAAGCCGCCACGCTTTTTCTGCACAGCGTTTCTATTGCGCTTTTTGTGCATTGCGCCGCCGCTGTCTCGGGCTTCGATCTGCTTTATGGGCTACTACACGACCTCGGATGGAGATCTTCTACTTTCGATACAATCTTCAAGAGCCACATGCTACGACGACGTTTACAAGGCTTGGATTTTGGTTTTTTCTTATTTTAATGTCAACTCTTTCAAATGCAATGCTATTGCATACGTCTTGCATTTGAGGGGGGGTGTTAATGATATAGAGTTGTATTAGGATATAGAGTTTGTATTCTATTCCACATATGCCTTATCTCTAGATGGCATACCTCCTTGTACTCTCCTATATATATATAGCTCTTTGGGCCTCATATCAATACACACAATATTCATAATAGGGAGTACTATTTTTTGTACCCCTTTAGTAATATTTGCCAACTGTTACATGACTACATATCGTAGGTACTATGTAAATATGGTATTTGAACTCTTGTTTGGCGACTTAAGAATCAGTTTTTTATCCAATAAATCAAAGTTTGTCTCAACTTTTGTTTTTGTTAAACACTCCATCAAGCACTGCACCTTTCGCTTTCTGATAAATCTAGGCTAATGGCCTTTGGTCTCAACAAAAAAAATGGTCAAATGCCATATAATTGAGGAAGGAAATAAACACTTCTTCATAGTGTTTAGTCATTCTAAAAGCTGAATCGTAGTATGGAAAACTAAAACCTTTCTGCTAACATATTATTTATTTATTTATTAACTTCTGTTTCATCAATCTGCATATACCCTCCCCCAAACCTCGTCCTGCCCATGGAGTTTGTACTATCTATTTACAGAACCCAAAATAACTGTTTATGTGATATTGTGATGCAGCTCTTCGAGAAATTGCAGAATCTTCTTGCAGTCAAAAAGGATCTTGAACCAAAATTTTCATGCAGAATTATTCAGCGCATACATGAAGATGTACCAGACTCAGTCCTTGCTTTGGATGTCAGGGTTGAGTGTAATTCCAAGATTGCGGTTGCTCTCTCATTAATGGATGAGTGCTTTCTTCCGATTGTTGACCAAAGAACTGGCATCAACTTGATACGTAATGTTGTGTATAATTGTGGGTAGGCATCTCTCTTTACACAAATTCACAGTACTCTAAACAAGCTCAAGGATATTTTGTAAAACTCCTGTGTTGTTGATATTGCTTTGAATTTGTAACTCTTTGCACATAACCTCTCTCCCTCCTTAATGTGTTTTGGTGGGTGGGGGTGAGTCTACCTACCAATATTGCTGTAGTTACCACCCAGTAATCTTTACAACTTGGTCAAAATTTTTAATATCCTCTTCACCTAAGGCATAATGCTTGACTGTATAGCCCTTCATATGTGCAGGAACATTTAATGGGTTTCGTCGTCTTAAATTTAATTATCGAGATTTAATATTTTTCTTATTCTTGAGATGATAAAGATTTTTCTGCCTGTTGTTTTAGACTTCGAAGTATTTGAGCTTATTTGATGACACAACAGTCTTCACTATGTGTTTCGCTATTTTCTTCTCAAACAGCTAGGCATGTATCAACGTGAACCTAGTATATTAGTATGTACGGTACGTGATAATTTTAGCTAATTTGCTTGAACACCTGTCAATTCATTCAGAACTTATGTACACATGGCAGTAATCCGTACTGACTATGCATGTAATTAGTGCACATATCACTGTCAGTGCTTGTAAGTCACTGTTGACCTGCAAGCTTTTGGCATTCTGCTTAGGCTTGGATCTGAGCCAGCACCAGTTCAGTTTGGGCCATATTTTGGTACATTCCCTAATCCGATAGTATGTTACTGTAAATGTGGCCTTATGTGCGGTTTAGCTCATAAATAGACACATTTATGCATTTAAAGGTATGGGATATATGCCAAATATAGATGATATACGCATTAAGACAGCTAAACAGGACCTAAGCACCAAAAGCATCACCTATACATGCACCAAATAACAAAATTCACCAATGCACCATGTGATTAATGCCATTCAGGAAAACATAACCGCAATATTCCTAGTATGATGAAATGAAACATAAGTGACTGACTGGTGGACCTATCGCTAATGCTTATGTGGGTGCGTATGTGGCTTAAGTGGTTTTGATCTAGGAGACTGGTAAGATCCCCCTGGTTTACTTTGTGTTGATTTACTAGCATGTGTTATTCGTTGGAATGTTTGTTTAGTTGCTGCTGCCTGCTGGGTACATTGGTCAAAATTTTATCTAACAGTCGCATCATTTATTCTGTGTCTGACAACAAGTTGAACTGGGAACTTTTTCTTTGAGAGATGTTTGATTGCTATCTCAATTTTTTTGCCTGTGTGCAGGTCAAATTTCGGCCGGCTGGATTTCCGTGGATTCTATGTCTTTATTTTGGAACGTGGAGATGAAATAATATCTGCAGCATCAGTTAGGTGAGTTGCTTCCTCTTACTTTTTTTGGTATGCTATGTCCTGTGCCTGTGTAGGCATCTATATGGAACCAAATGAGATATCAGAGATGCATTTCCTCACTATATATGCCTATTCTGTCTCCTTAACTGAGCTGTTTCGTCTCAGTTGCAAGTTTGCAGGCTCAAACTGCAAGTGCTTCAGTTGCATGCTTGCAGACATAGATTGCAAGCAGTTGTGTATGCTCAAACTGTGGAGTGCAAGCTGCATTCATGTTTCTAATTTTCCAATGTAAAATATCTACAGACAATTATTCAAGTGACCCGTCTATAGGGAACTGATAATTCAAATTTGGTAAAAACAAATTATGGTTTGACACTTCAATATATCATCACTATGAACAATGTTCAGTTCATCAGTTGTTCACGAAAGTAAGTCATTTATCTCACGAAGTTCAGTATTTGGTATTAGAGAGAATAGCTTCATGACACTGAAAAGTCACGTTTTAGATACTATTAGCTACTAAGAGGCTGAAGTTCTGTACATGTCCTTTATAGATGATACAGCTCAAGTTTGCTTGATGAAGTTATAGTATGCATACTTTATAATGCCCTTTGCGTGTAATTTTGTAGCTTGCTAATGCTCACCTGTCTAGATATGTCCTATACTTTGTATTTTTGTGCACATGACGTTTTGGCTTATCATTACATAAACTCTAGTATGAAACAGTAATATAAGTAGACATGCTTTGGTTGCTTTGAGTTGTTTTTCTTTACCTGAATTGCTGGACTCTAATACGATTTTACTGCTATTATCTCTCATTCCAAAACAGAATACATGGAACCAAGTTAGCTGAGATGCCATTCATTGGTACACGAAATATGTATCGGCACCGAGGGATGTGCCGTCGACTTCTAGATGGAATTGAAATGGTATCTTGATCTGAGCCCAGATCCTTTTAAGCATTCTTCACAGTGCTTATATAGGACGACAGTTATTTGAGATTGTATTTGGCAGTCCCTTAATTCTTCAGTATGTTTTGCTGTAGTTCCTAAACTCTAAGAAACTGCTCAAACCTCACCTTATGAACTTATGCAACATTTTGGTCCCAACCTGAAATCTGTTCAAAAGTAGCTGAGGGATTAGAAAGGTAGCAAACTAGCAACTAATGTGTGCTCTTCTGATGTTGTATCGAGTAACATCTGGCATTCTACAACTGTTCTTAACAAAGTATTATGTTTGACAATGTTTTCCTAATTTGGTACGGAAATTTGTGGTGGATATATCATAAGCATATCAAACTATCGTAGTATAGATGTACAAGTGTATGACTACCATAGTTTACAGGCCTGATCTTTTGGGTTAGCTTTTGGCTGTTCGTGAGAGAGAGTGCAGAGAGAGAGATACTCGTGCGCGATTTTGGCCGATCTAGATGAAGTTGCTATAATGTCTACTACAATCGACTTGTGGACTTTGCCTTAAAAAGACATTTTGTTTGAAAGTTAGCTATTGTAGAAAAATCAAAAGGCAGAAACTGAAAAAAAAAAACAGGCCCTACTTGTCTATGCACCTTGTCTACAATACTTTACAGATGAACTGACTAGACTTTTTACTTCAACTTTTGTGATGTGTACTTAATGTCTTTTGTTATTTTCATTCCAGATCCTCAGTTCTCTCAAAGTTGAGAAGTTGATCATTCCTGCTATCAATGAACTCGTGGACACCTGGACATCTAAATTTGGATTTAGTCCGCTTGAAGTTTCTCACAAGCAAGAAGTCAAATCTACCAGCATGTTAGTTTTTCCTGGTACAGGTCTTCTTCAGAAGCCATTGCTGAAGAAGGCTTCACCAGAGGAACACACAAGTTCTGAAGGAGGTCGGCACAGATAGCATATCCCTTGTGTATATTTCAATTCTTCTCCTTGTACTTTTATTTAATGGTGAGTGGCCATTTACACAGCTGGTGCTGTGTCCCCTGGAGACTCAGACAAGTCTGGGAAAGCATCTCAAGTGGCCAATGAAGATTCTCTTTGCTCCATTGCAAATGCTGAGACCCAAGGTTCGAAGGTCACAGATAATGTGGATAACTGCAAGGATGCTG
Source organism: Melocanna baccifera (assembly GCA_036346265.1). Lineage (NCBI taxonomy): Eukaryota > Viridiplantae > Streptophyta > Magnoliopsida > Poales > Poaceae > Melocanna > Melocanna baccifera. The sequence continues at coordinate 38,293,109 of CM070682.1, forward strand.
GCCTTGATTTTTCGCAATAATCTATTTTGTGCTTCTTTTTTGCATGTATCTTTTATTGAATCATCAGAAGACTGACTTAATACTTCCGCTAGTGAAGGTCACACTGGCAAAGATGGTGTTGTGATGTCTAACAAATCTTAAAAGAGCTTGATTTATCTTAGTTTTCTTTTTTTCCTGTGGAAAGATAGTAACCCCATTACATAGTATTTCCTAAACAATTAATTTTTTTTTCCAACCATGTTCATTGCAAGAAAAACTTCCATGTACTGTAACATATTAATAGAGTTGCCTGAGATAACATTCTTCGGACAAGCAATATAGTTTTGTTCAGTACTTCAGTGAAGCATATTCCGTGAAGGTGATATGAATGCTAGTTTGCAATATGTCTGTCTGGTGCCTAGAAAAAAGGTGTATGCATGCGTACTATGATTTCTCCATCTTTACGTGGATCTTATGATTTGTAATCTTTATTGCAGATTAATGAGCTTCGTTTGCATTGTTTTGGGCCAGTCGAAAGGTGACCTGCTTCCCAAGAGACAGCTCGAGCATTACATCAATGAAGCCATGAAGCACCCAGTTTTTTTTAATTATTTTGTTTTGACTCAGCATGGGGTGCATCTGCTGGCAGAAAGTAACCCGAAAAGAGGGTGCGTTTTTTGAAGATCCCTTGCAGTGGTACCTCGGTTGTTCTGCCCAGAATTTGATGACTCCAAATGACTCTTCGGTCGGGACTTTGGGACCAGCCTGAGCCTGTGCAGTACTGAAAAATGTTGACTCCAACCATCTAACTTTATGTGGTATCCTCAAAGTCAGCTTGTAGAACGGGGATGATAGTTTTATTGTGTTTTTTGTTCATTAACTTGATACCGGAGGCCAATGGTGCCTCCAAATCTCCGTATTTGTTTATTAGCTGTTATTTGTTAATAGCGTTGTATTTGCCAGCCCATTTTTGCAACCAGATCTCATGTCTGTAAATAGGCTTCCTGTTCCGTCATTCTGCAAGTAAATCCAAATTTAATTTCCAATCTGAAATTTTGGTGCAGGATTTCTATTCGTGTGTTCCTCTTGTGGAAGAATGCGGAGATGTTGGCATAATCGCATTGCATCATGCTAGGAAGTGGTCATTCTGGTTATTTCTGCCTTGTTGTGTCAAGCTGTGTCAGCGAAGTTTGGCAGGTAAGACCAGAAGAACTGGAAAACGATTACTCGTTGAACGTGAGAGGTGGTACAGTGTTGCAAAGCAAAAGCTACAGATAGGCGTCCGCGGTGTTGATGTCATCCAGGATCTTGCCTTTGACGTCCTGTGAAAGCGAAGCGAAGGGTCCTGCCTTGGAGTAGAACTCTGCCAACGATCTGATGGCCCTCTCCAATGCAACATACGACTCCTGAAGTGAAACAGGCAGGTGAAGAAACGGTTAATCACATCACCCTATATAATCACACTCAAGATGGTTTCACATGAACAAGGATAATGGTAAAACGAGTCTCTCATTTTCATTCCCAGTATCGGATGATTGTTGCAACAGTTCACTGTGAAGGCCCCTTTGTAACGCGGGGAATTTTTCTCGATTCTTACGTGAATTGAACTGTTTCTATGTAAAATTCCGACGAAATTCTTATGAAATTTCCGTGTTCTAATTTGGCATAAATATTACCATAGTTCAATTGAGAGTCGAATGAACTGCATTTGTCGACAGCTATTGTTACTACAGCTGAAAGATGTGCATGTAGCACGTACCTCAGCGGCAACGGCCTGCTGGCCTCTCCAGCCGCCGAGGAACTCCCTGATGGACTCCTTGGCGGCGTCGGCGCTCCGCCGGAACTTGGCCACGTCGCCGGCGTCCTCCTCCTCCAGGGACTCCCGGAGCGTCCTCACCACCTCCCTCGCTGCCTTCAGGTAAGCCTTGGGCAGCACCTTGCCCGCCTTCGTCTTCTCGTTCGGGTCAAATATCGACTTGATGGCACCGAGGACGCCCTCGCCGCCGTCCTTCTCCTTCTCTTCTGCCCTGACGTGAGCCGCCGGCGTCGCCACCACCACCGCAGCCGCCAGGAGGGAGACCGCGTGCGCTCTCCTGGTGAGCATCACCCGCTCTCCGCCTGCACCGTTACACGTGACGCAAGAATCAGCGTGACGAAGCAGTGGACCAAACGCAGCGCAAGAACAGCATTGAGAAGAATTACCGATAGGCGGCTGCTTGCTCTCCGCAGCTTGCTGCTTCGACGCGGAGCAGTAGCACTTGCTCAGTAGCGACATGGAAAGAGGAGAAGGCATCGGCGCTGGTCGATCCTGCGACCTCTGCATGCAAGAATTGATTCAGTGTCGAGTGGTGAGATCGATCGATGGTGAGTTGACGCAAAAACAGGAGAGAGTAGTTTGCGATGCGCCTCAGGGTAAGTTCTTGTGTCCAGAGCCTTATCTGCAAGTCTGCAGCGGTTGAGAGATTTCTATGGCCCACATGAGGTTTCCATCATGGCCCAATTGCAATGCGTGGGCTTTCTTGGAGCCCAAAATTGATATACCTTGAGGTGGTTCAATTGGGACTTGGTAATCTACTCTCCTGTCCTAAATATAGGTTATTGTGAGTTTTATGTGAGATTTGATCATTAATATATATTAAAGTATATAAATTAACTATATATAAATAATATCACTGGATTTGTCTTACAAAATACTTTCATACTATATATATAATATATTATGAGGTGGAGATGTCTCATGTAGATAAGATCCTATCAATCTAGACAAGATCTAAAAAAAGTTTTTGAGGAAACCTGATTTTTGTTTCATTTTGGCTTCATCGTATGATTTCTTATTTCAAAAGATTTTGGGCCAAGTTTTTCGGTGTTTTGGTTTGCTATGACATATGTGAATACATCTAGAGTCATCTTGCCTATCATCTAACTATGAGCAAGTGGTATTTACTGTTTGAGGTTTTGGTTCGATTTTAGTGTAATCTTCCAACAAATTGAAAAATATCTCAATTTTGATCATGATTTTTATGATCGTTTGTTGAATAGGTTCTTGATATCCTATAGAAGATTTGTGCAAAATTTCATGTCATTTGGATCAACGGATAAAAAGTTTCATCAATTTTTGTGTTTGAATTTGTGTGCTGAAATTACTGTTCACCGAGAAAAGGTAGTATGCAGTGCAAATAAAGGTATTTCCGAAAATCGGTAGTACTGCAATTATAAAAGCGGTATTTTTAAAAATCAGTAATGCCACAGTTATAACATAGATACTTTCGATTTTGTTGATTCTTTTTTTAAAATTTCAGCAACTTGTCTTGTTTGTTTTGAGATGTTTTCTCATCCTAATCTTCATAGCTTCATAGCTATTAGAGTAACGAATTGTAAAATTCTTAAAAAAATTAGAAAAGCAATATTCACCGCCCCTTTGTTACCCTCTTTAGTCCTACAACAAATAGTGGAATCACTGCAATGATTTGCAATCGCCGCAATGATTTGCAATGTTTTTGCTATGCATCACTGCTATTCTTACTTTGCTCTCTTAACATCAGACTGTTACGAAACCTTTAGAGTTTTAATTATGGATAAATACCTAAATTACATCTGCTCGTCTCTTCTATAAATATAAGGGCTTTATGCCATGTAATGATAACAATAAGATCAATAAAGCCCCTCACTTTTATACTCTATTCCTTGGTATTGTATGTGATTGTTGAATTACCTAAAAAAATTATATTATGTATTTATATTACTGTTCATCGATCTCCATTATTTTCTGACACAGACGACTGGAATGCATTGCAGCGAGGCCCATGCTATTCCGTTTACCGCACATGGACACACGATTCGAAGTACTCCACCTCAGCGAGCATTTTTTCAGAAGATTCTAGAATGTTTGTTGGAAATATTTTAGGGGCACCCCGCACCCTCACACGTAGGCGCACTACACGAGATCCAACTGGACTAGTAGGACAGTTGGTTGCGTCGCAGGTGCGAGATTTTGTAAGCTGTGACGTAAGCTGTGCTAGTTACATCTTCGGTGTCGTTTATTTTAGCTTTAGCTTCTATTTTTAATTTCTATTTTACTATTTTTTAATTTTATTATTATCTTGTTTTTAACTTTTTATATTTATTTACATTATCTATAATAGACTAACATATTTTTAATTTTATTTTTTTAAAATTTAATTATGTTAAAAAATAAATCATAAATAAAAAAAGTTCCCTAATGAGCGGCCCTTAGGTTCTAGTTTCTAGTTTTTTATGTGATGATACAATATTTTTACTTTTTAAATTTAATTATTTAGAAAAAAATAGTTGGGAGTCTTAGGTCCCGTTCGTTTCAGCTTTTTTTCAGCTTCAGTTTCTAGTTTCAGCTTTTTTTCACTATTCAGTAATTCGTCTCTTTCTGAATTTTTTTAGATTTTTTGGGCTTTTTTGTATTTTTATTTTTTTCTATGTTCCTTTGCATTGTCCGTGATAGGCTAATATATTTTTTCTATTTTTACATTTTTTTAAATTTAATTATGCCTAAAAAACCAAATCAGCTACAGTAAAAAAAATCAGCTACAGTAAAATTTCAACCAAAAGCTAAAAACTATCGCTAAAACGATCACCCTTGGACTAACACGTGATGGACGGCTCACGGAACACGTTAACATCAAGAGAATTCACACACAAAAGAATACTTTTAGAAATGCATAAAACGCGTTAACGTCAAGAGAATTCGCGCAGAAAAGAATACTTTTAGAACTGCATTATGCAGCGAGGGATACCGTACTTGGCCAGAAAATGACATCGCCCAGTCTGTACATACAGTTACAGTCAGCGCAGGAGAGTTGGGAGTGATTGGCACTGCATTATATAGTGCAGGGTGGGGATGGGGGAGGGTTCTTGGCTTGTTGGTTCCAGTCTTCCTCTCTTTCCTCTCGCATCCATCCGTGGTGACTGGTGAGTGGCCAAAACATTTCTTCTTCTTCTGATTTTTTTCCTCCAATCTTGAGCCGATTCGACGCATTTCCATCAGCTCCTTTTATCTAATTTGACATCGGCACATTAATTCCCGTAATTTATCCACATGCGTGTGTATCCAAGATTGGCTTCATAGCTCTGCTCTTCTCTGTTGAACTTGATACTATTTGTGAACTGTGGCCATCAAAGGCGAGACTTTGATGTGTGTGTTTATGCTGTGTACTGTGTGAATGGGATCATGGGTGTGGGTGATGCCCTGATCTGATCCATAGATCCGAACTTGGTACCTTCAATCCATTAGCAGTGGTGATTGGTACGAGAATTAGGGTTCAGTCCAGTTCAGAAGGGTGGAGATTTGCTGCTATACTCTTGAATTTCGCTACTTGTTAGTATGGCTCATCAGAACCTCGCTTTCTTGCAGTGAGAGTGGGCAATGGGGGAAGCAACCCCCACGATTGCGAAAGATGTCACTGAAGTACGCAAACAAAAGTTTCATTCATGTGCTTGCAATTAACCATCCTGTTCTGCAAATTGTCTTTACGCAACGTCGATTCGCTTCGTCGCTCATCTTGGGAATTATGACAGCTGATCTGTAGGACTCCGATGGTGTACCTCAACAAGGTAGTGACCGGATGCGAGGCCCGTATCGCTGCCAAGCTTGAGACCATGGAGCCTTGCTCCAGTGTTAAGGATAGGTATCAACTATCAAGTGCCCCCCTTTACCCACTTTTCTGATAGTTGAATCTGAGTACTTTATGTAATTGCGTTCTGGTGGCGATGGCTTGCAGGATTGGTTACAGTATGATCACCGACGCGGAGGAGAAGGGTCTCATCACTCCAGGAAAGGTGAGAGCAGAATACATGAATCAGTTTCCAGCTTGAAGTAAACTGTGAGTTGATAAGTTCAGTAACATGTTGCTTATTTATGATGAAACTCTCCTTGGCTCATATCATTAATCAAGTCTGGCTTACTACTAAAAGATTGTTGTCTTACTATATCTCATTTGGGAAAAACCTAGTATTCTGATAGATTCCAGTGCATATTAATTCTTGCCTATATTGTCAATTAGAAATGGTAAGATCATGAACAACAAAGTTATATAACATGCAGGTACATGTGAATTACATACTATATTGTCTATGTTCTGCATGATTAAGTTAGGCCTTGAGCCTCTTGCTCAATGCAGTATGTAAGTAGAAAAATGAAAATTATATATACAACTCATTTCCCTTTTCCCCTTTTGTAGAGTGTTTTGATTGAGCCTACGAGCGGAAACACTGGCATAGGGCTTGCTTTCATTGCTGCTGCCAAAGGCTACAAGCTAATCCTCACAATGCCAGCATCCATGAGCCTAGAGAGGAGGATCATACTTAAGGCCTTCGGTGCTGAGTTGGTCCTCACTGATCCACTCCTGGGCATGAAAGGCGCAATCCAGAAGGCGGATGAGCTGGCGGCAAAGATGCCTAACTCTTACATTCTCCAACAGTTTGAGAACCCTGCAAATCCAAAGGTACCAATCTCAGAGTTTCCTTGGTAGAAACAGCCTAATTGTTTCAGTGATGTTCTGTGTCATTGGGCTATGTACAGATCCACTATGAGACAACTGGACCTGAGATTTGGAGTGCCACAGCTGGGAAGGTTGATATCCTTGTGGCTGGCATAGGAACTGGTGGTACAATCACTGGAACAGGAAAGTACCTCAAAGAGCAGAACCCTGAGATCAAGGTGACTTGACGTTGCTAATGTACATGAGTTGCATGGGTTGCATGAGTTTATGGTTTCATGTACGTGCAATGTTGACTTAGTTATGGTACTAATTTTGTCTTAAAGATCTCTGGCGTGGAACCGACAGAAAGTGCAGTTTTATCTGGAGGAAAACCTGGTGAGATACTGTTCCATGCCCTTCATCCTCACTCTCTTCCAATGTCTATATAGACGACAACATATTAGGCAGTATGCTTTTTACACCTGTAGTTGCATCACTTGCATTGGGACATTATCATAACACAAGTAACACTAGTACTATTTTTCTTTCCTTTTTAGAACTCACTAGTACTTTTTTTCATGCATAACTATTATTTATAGAATGAGCTTCAGAAAAATAGAGTACATAGTATGGCAGCAGTTCTCCCAGTTCGTCACTTAGCTGTCTAGATTCTGTTGAACCATCATCATGTTAATAACTATTCCATGTTTTGGTTTTAAGGTCCACACAAAATCCAAGGTATTGGTGCTGGCTTTGTTCCTGGTGTTCTTGATGTCAATATCCTCGATGAAGTAATTGAAGTAAGCAACTGAACCCAATTCCTTGTTACAATTCATTGATCATACGGAAAAGATCATGTATTCTTTTTCATTTCCTGTAAATAGAAGGAATGCAGCATTTGCTGCTAAACCGGTCATCAGACAAGCCACGTATAAAAAAGAACAACAAACCAATACATAAACTACCTCTGTCTCACAACCAAGTTTCCATTGAATAAACAGTTCATCAGACGAACTATTTGCGAACTCCAAAGTTCATAATCACCAATCCACACTACAAAGAGCTACAAATGTTTGGAGTCTGATTACTCCACTGACCTGCATGATCTCTTGCATTTCACTCTGCTAGGTCTCGAGTGACGAAGCTATTAGCATGGCGAAACAGCTCGCGTTGAAAGAAGGGCTGCTGGTAAGCTCATATCCCCTGAGAATACACTGAACTCTGCTCTAGTATATATCTGTGTATCCTATGATTCATCGTTTAAGATGGTTTCTTGATGATTTGTTCCAGGTTGGGATTTCATCGGGCGCAGCTGCAGCTGCTGCCATCAGGGTTGCGCAGAGGGTCGAGAACAAAGGGAAGCTCATAGTTGTAAGTGCCGTCAGAAATTTGTTTCGTCAGTCAATTCTTGGTTACAGTCGGTATGGCTTTACGGTCTAGTAATACTTGTTCACCGTCGGTTGCACCTGCAGGTCGTATTCCCGAGCTTCGGCGAGCGCTACTTATCGTCTGTTCTGTTCGAGTCGATCAAAAAGGAGGCTGAAAACATGGTGTTCGAGCCATGAAGGGGTTAATGTGCATCCATGGTTTGCGGCTTGGAAAAGCTGGGCAATTGCATTTCTCTGATCACAAAGGCTTGCAGTTGCTTATGCAATCTGAATAAAGAACCTACGTCGCGATAAAATTTGGGATTTGACCCGCTTTTCTTGTATTGTATGTGCACTGTCTATCAACTTCCATGCTGACGCCTCGCTTGCCGCTGCTGAAGGTGTAATAGAATACCATTTGTTGGGCCCACCCAGCTTTGGCAGCCCATTAAGGGCTCGTTTTGGTTGGGCCCAGCCCATGTAACTCCATGATGTTGATTGCCAAGGTCCATGTGCCCTGCAGGTAGGTGCCATATAGCGTATTGAACAATTTTTTTTCGGTTTTGCCAATTATACGCCTGAGTTTTGCAAAAATCGAATTTTATAACCCTTAGATTTGCTTGGAGATGTGCGTTCTTCAGCTGTTGGATGTTGAACTGACCGATAAAAAGTTGACTTTCCCTAACCAAAAAACAAAATCACACGTTTAATATATGAGAAAAGCTAACAAACGCTTGACAACAATCTAACGGAACATGTGTTCACCGTCGGATTCAGTCCCCACGATGGATCGATTTTATCCATTGGCTAAATCAGCCCGAAGCCACGAACCAAGTCCCCAAATCGCGCATTCACTCGTGCCCCCACTCCTCTCTCCTCCTGCCTCTCTAAATAATAGGCATCATCTTTACTATTATAAAAGAAGGAGTTGATAGTCGGTACGGCCTCTTTCCTCTCTTCTCAGCCATCCGATTTGATTTAGACCATTCGTCTCTCTTCTCCTGTCTCTCTCAGGATACAACCGCCCACATCCTCCACTTTTCCTATCTCCTCGCGTATTCTGGCCACCTTTCTCTCTCTGTCGTTTGCTCTTTAATGTTTTGATATGTGAAGTTGACCAGGTAGTAAATTCTGTCTCATTATTTTTATGATTCCGTTGCAACGCACGGGTCTCTAACTAGTGATTTTAAAGATGCAAATTTAACCTAAATTTAGGTATATATCTTTTCAAAAATGTCAGTTTTAGGGTATATACATATCTACAATAATTCAAACAAAATACTCGAATTCAAAGTTTTTCAACAATTGTTTTATCACATGCTTTGCTATTTTTATATATAATCAACATATACCTACAATCAAACTATCATAAAACAAAAAAAATGCTAGTTTGAAATTTAGTTCAAACTTGTTTGAACTATCTAGTAAACAAGTTAAACTCAACATCCGAAAAAATCCAAAATTTTTCGTGCGTGATACCTACGAGAAATACCTTTTTCAAACCATAGTGCCCAGGCATCATGATACCATACACACATGTGCATGCACACACACACTAGCCAGGGTCGCGCGTTATGCTACGCCGATCGATTTTGAGTATGTGCTTGGATAGAGTACAACCTATAGCTCTGCAGTATATGTGAAAATGATAAATGTACAAAGTACATTGATGCTCTAAGTGTCATCGTCTACATAAAGATTGTTGAATGTGTCTGCCAACTCTGTATTATTTGTAGAGTGTTGAGCTCATGAGTCAGTTTGTTTCCAATCTTTCACTGTTAGAAGTATTTCTACTATCTCACTCTTGAGACTTGTTTTTCTCTCCTCCAATATTCTTATAGAAAGACTGAAAGTAAATTCAGAAGAAACCGTTGAGACAAACAATTAACACATCGCGTGCTAATATAGATAGCACTGAATATGCTATCTTATGTTTGTGCCACCATTCCAAAATATTGAAGTCCTATTCCTGGTGATCCACAGGATCACTATCCAGAAAGGTGGATAGTTTCCCATTACTACTGTGGTTGTGGATTGCTCTAGTACTTGATGTTGTAGAACTTGATCTTTCGGAGAAACTTGGCGCACCAAAGATTTTGCCCCACATATTGGTGGGTGCTGTTGGAGATCGTTGCAAGCGAATTTCCTAAAACTTTAGTTCGTATTTTTGATAAACATCGAACAATTTAGTATGAACATCTAAACAATAGTTAGAATAATATATTCCTGTAGCTTCACTCAGAATTTCAAGAACATCAGTGAATCCTTGTGTTTAGCTCTAGGATATAAAATAAATGTAAATGCATATAAATATGGAATCTCTTTCCAATATTTAGTTTTCATAGCACAGATAGAATCTCGTAACACTATCTCATTTTCATTAGCCTTCAAGTAACCCATAATACCAAGAATATGATGTATAATTAAAGGAGGTGTTGGCTAATAAACTCTGGATAAAGCAATAGTACAATCATAAAAGAGTTTCAAAAATGATAGTAACTTTTCAGCGACATACCAATGCTGCTCAGTCAATAGTATGTTGCCATCATGACTGTGATAGTGTACACGAATAAAAACAAAAAATGTGCTATTGTAGGGTAAAAGATTTTGTAGCATCATCTAAGTAGAGTTCCACCTTATCAGTATGTCCAAACCAAACTTTCTTAGACGTACATTCATTGCAATGCAAAAGTTCTCATATACTGCTATCCATTGATTAGAATGCTTTAGAAAAGATATTGCATTGCAAAAAACTTTAATATACAAATCTAACCTCTTCAAACCACATTTAACTATAAGATTAATGATATAATTGTAGTATTTAAATAAATCTTGAGTTGTTGTTAGTCTAGAAACTGTAGAACACCTAGGATTATACGCAGTTCTAGTGTAGTTTTCAAATGCTTTAGACTCAACAAAGTTAAAAGGTAGATCCTATGAGACAATCAAATGACAAAGAGATTCTCGAGCTACCTCGAGACTATAATCCCTGCTACGTACCGTACCATTAGGATTGTATTACAGCTGCGTCTACCTCATGGTTATTCCTTGTTTTTGTTTATATCTTTGGGCGCGTTTGATCAAGTACCCTGTTTCATATGTAGCCTTTGTAAATAATTCATGATGATAAATTTTACAAAGAACATATCTTACTTGAGCTCCGTTTTTGTCTCACTTGAATATCTTATTGAAATCTATCCACACGTCCAATTATTGGATCTAAATCTCTTTGCTTCGGTGCTTGCAGAGATAGATCAACTCATAGAGCCTGACGATGCTATTGCTTTCTCTCTCGTTTGAGGTGGAGGCAAATCATTCCCAAACGATGCAAGATCCTCCTGTGAAATTCTAAAATCACTAGTAGGAAAATTGTCAAAATTTTTCATGGAGAAAACTATAAAATGCAAATAGAAAATTACATTATTATCTATTTTACATCGTAATTCATAAGAAAGAAAAATAAGAACTATAAAAATCTATTAAAAAAATGGTATTGTTAGCTCTTTCTTGACTGTAGTCAAAATTTGAAATTTTGGCAAAACTATTTTGAATTTTGCAAAATTATCACAAAATAGATCAAAATTTTCATAAGAGAATCCAGAGAAGAGAGTGAAGATTGGATGGTGGCTGAATGAGGGGGGTTTACTACCTATTTATAGAAACATTTGAGACTTTTTACATTTCTTTCATATTTGTAAGATCCCCATTGGCTATAAACGACTACAATATTAAAAAAATTTGACCATTACTATGTCAAACGGGCTAAAACAATGCTAAACGGGCTATTCATGCAATGTCTAACAGGTGAAATGTGCCTAATGGGCTGCTATCATGCCTAACAGGCTAAATGAGCTGCGATCGTGCTTGTTAGTGTCGTGCCTAACGGGTTGTGCTCGTGCTAGGCTAGCATGTTGGGCCAGGGTGGCGGCCCAAGCACGATCCAGTGTATCGTGTCATGCCAGCCTAGCCCAATTAGGTTGTGGGTCGTGCCGTGCCTAGGCTGGGCCAATAGGGCTGTGCTTTGGGTCAGCCCAGTAGGCTCGACCCATTTGACACATTTGGCCACCTCTACCTAGCAGTTCAAGTGGGCCTACCCACTTTGTACCGCTCCACAAAAACAGTCAACCCACACATAACCATATTTGCAATTTTTGTGGAGCGGGCTAGCTTATTAGTGGGCTAGACCATGCCACTTGCACCCCTAGGTGGCAAGTAGTAGCCATCACGGTGTGCTTCTTCTATTTTTACGATACCTTTTGAAGTTCCTTTTAAAGCTCCTTTTGAAGCTTTTTATGAATCCCGATGAAACTTTTGAAACATCATCTAATCCTTCTAAAGCTTCTCGAAACTTGATGAAATCACCTAAAACTTTCAAAAAATTTATGAAACTTGATTGATTTATTGACCCTTCAAGACCTGAAACTGCTATGAAACTTATATTGTCTTTCGAACTTTCATGAAACATCATGAAACTTTTGCTAACTGTGCCTGATGCTTCAGTGGACTTAAAAATCCGAAACTAAAGTTTCAATGAGTTTCAATCCTGAAACTTGGAGTTTCAGAAATGGATTTTTTGATTGAAAGGTGAAACTTCAAATTCTGGGTCTCCTCTTTGTTCCATGTCGACATTGCCATAGATCCGAGCTATTGATGTCCCCATGTTGATGCTTCGCCTTGCTGGCCATGATGGCGTTCACTATCCTTGGCAGCTGCAACCTGCGCTTGGCGATGTTTGGCCTGTACTTGCGCTAACGCGCTCGTCGCCGTCCGTCGGGATTAGATAGAGGTGGCATGACATGATATCTGCCACCACTTGGCCGCTCGCCTCTCACCTTGCTCGCATATGGAGGAATGATGAGGAGGTTTTAGGGTGCCTGAATGGCCGTGAAGGTTGCTGGCTTGCCGCAGAGGAGAATGAGGATATTTTACCTGGTGCCATGCAGTTCGGGAAGGTTGATGAAGGATGATGTGAGGAGACGTAAACTGATTGTTCGATTACACTTGATCGGACGGCTCGTACCTATCCCGTTGGATAGGAAGTCTGACGGTATAGCGTTCAGTAGCTTCATTATATGCAACTTTTTTTCCTAATGGTGGGTCCCAATATTTTTTAGACCTGAGATTTCACAAAAAAAACTATAACCCCATATTTTGTGCAGTGTACTCCTGGTTGGTTGCTACATCTCACGCAAACAACATTGTTGACAAAATTTAAAACAGAAAACTGAGAAATTCGAGATCCCACCAAGATTTTTTTCAAGAATTTTTGAAAAAAATTTCTCGGCCGGAGCCGAGATTGCGATCCTAGTTTTCCACCTTATCTATTTGAAGGATCGAACGTGAATTAGAGCATGTAAAATGGTATAAACAGCGGTAGTCTATAACACACCTCCAAGTCATCTATAGACAGGACTAAATACAACTCATACAATGTGTTGTCTATATAGTTGTCTGTAATATCATCATATAATTAATGTGTTATCTATATAATTGTCTATATAATAGTATAGACAGTAAAAACAATAACTATAAGACCGTCTGTTAAATAGTAGACAACATCTTTCTCTCGCCTCCACAATACTTAAAATCATATATGATATATGTTTATAGATAATTGACATGTACTATTATACATACCCGTAGATGTTGCACAATCCCATGCTCCCACCGTTAGGAACTCATGGCAATTCCAAGGTGAGTTTTAGATTTACGGACCAGAGAAGTTATAGGAGGGGGTTTCCAAATCGTGGCGCACAACTCGATCTGATACCAGGCGTTAGTGTTGAACTGTTGCATTTTTACACTAGATCTGACACAAAGTGCAGATGGGAATTGGGGGCGAGTCAGGCGTGCTGATGGCCAGCCTAACCCAACGATGCAACCGTCGAAAGGTGGCTATTTTCCTCTGCCTTTGTGTAACATCCCTTTTATTTTGCCATCAGCCGAAAGAAAAGATTCACACGCCACTGCTGAGACATTGAGTTCATAGTGGGGTCACGCGACATTCGATGAGGGCTCAATATAAATTATATTCTCTATATTCTTGACTTGCTGGGAATATTATTAGAGATATAAATATAAAATTAATAGTCTCCATGTGTCATAAAAAAATAAAACACTAACTTCAGTTGTTCTGTATTTTTATCCCAATGTATTTTGTCTCCTTCATTTTATACAAGTATGGATGTCATTGTTTCTTAAAATGGCGTAAATCACTTCTTCCCGGACCTCAATGGGAAAAATAATGACCAATAGTTTTTTGAACCTCAGTCTACTCTATATAACCACCTCTCTCAAACATCAAATCGGCGAATAAAGATGCACATTTGTTTGAACAAACTAACTGGTTGCTTTCATCTGAATGGTGATTTTATGCTACTGTCTATACAATGGTATAGACAGTAAAAAAATCAACTATAAGACCATCTGTTAAATAGTAGACAATACCTTTCTCTCTCCTCCACAATACTTAAAATCCTATATGATATATGTTTATAGATAATTGACATGTACTATTATACATACCCGTAGATGTTGCACAATCCCACGCTCCCACTGTTAGGAACCCATGGCAATTCCCAGGTGAGCTTCAGATTTATGGACCAGGGAAGTTATAGGAGGGGGTTTCCAAATCGTGGCGCGCAACTCGATCTGATACCAGGCGTTAGCGTTGAATGGTTGCATTTTTGCATCAGATCTGACACAAAGTGCAGATGGGAATTGGGGGCGAGTCAGGCGTGATGATGGCCAGCCCAACCCAACGATGCAACCGCCGAAAGGTGGCTATTTTCCTCTGCCTTTGTGTAACATCCCTTTTATTTTTGCCATCAGCCGAAAGAAAAGATTCACACGCCACTACTGAGACATTGAGTTCATAGTGGGGTCACGCGACATTCGACGAGGGCTCGATATAAATTAATATTCTCTATATTCATGACTTGTTGGGAATATTATTAGAGATATAAATATAAAATTAATAGTCTCCATGTGTCATAAAAAATAAAGCACTAACTTTGGTAGTTCTGTATTTTTTTTCCCAATGTATTTTGTCTCCTCCATTTTATACAAGCATGGATGTCATTGTTTCTTAAAATGGCGTAAATCACTTCTTCCCGGACCTCAATGGGAAAAATAAGGACTAATAGTTTTTGGAACCTCTGTCTACTCTATCTGACCACCTCTCTCAAACATCAAATCGGCGAATAAAGATGCACGTTTGTTTGAACAAACTAACTAGTTGCTTTCATCTGAATGGTGATTTTAGCAACCGAAATAGAAATGATCGCCGAGGGAGGTAAATCAATACACCATATATATCAAAGACAATTATGCGACGTCCTTGAACTATCTAACACTGAAGATTTCTAAAGACATTGAAGGCCTCCAACGTGGCAGCTCCAGCTAATTCGGTTGCTGACTGATTTTCAATGTACTCTAAATCATGCATATTGTTCCACGATGACATGATAGAGATAGGCTGCTTTTTTTCTACTTTTGGTGCTTGCTTACAACCCACCAACCCAGCAAGCAGCAATGAGAGAAACTTTGCAGCCTGCAGTCTACACAAGGAAGAGGGTTGGCGGCCTGGGTGGCCGTAGCAATTCGGACCTTTGTTTATTTCCCAACAAAAGGGGGAGCTGAACCAGCTCACATCCCGCGACCGCCACCCCACTCCTTCGCACCAGCTTGTATATTCCTTCCCTTCCTCTGTTTTCCACTCGCCATCGCATCACATCGCTCTGCCTCTGCCATCCTTTCCAGTTGTTCGCGTGCGCAGTTGCAGTAGATAATAGACGCTTCTTTCTTGATCCCAAGTTTCCATGAGCAACTCATCGTAGCAGCTGGCGCAGCGGCGAGCTGAATCCATCGGCTGGAACAAGCAAAAAATGGTCAGCTGAGTTCCTGAATCTTGATCAATGAGCTCAAGTTGTTCGTTTCAGTTGGCTAGTTACATGTTTAGCTGTCGTGTGATGCGGTGATGATGGCCAGGGTAGGTTCTTCAGCTCATCCTGGACCATGATGGAGTGATCTGTTTCTTGTTTCTTGGGGCAGGGTACTCCGGTGAACATCATCGTCGGATCGCACGTGTGGGTGGAGGATCCCGACGCCGCGTGGATCGACGGCGGGGTCACCGAGATCAAGGGCGGCAACGCGACCATCATCGCCACCAATGGCAGAACGGTTCGTTCGCCACCTGAGCAGGCTGTTCATTCTCTCAGCGTCCCAAGTCCTGATCGATGTGTTTATTTACTCCTCGTTGTTCTGACACTCGTATGTTATGCCATTATGATCACTTGAGATCAAAAGAGTTGAGCTAGAAACATGAGATTTCATACTGTCCCGCATGACTCGGAAGGGATCACGAGGAGAGAGAAAATGCACTGATTCATGTCGAGCAATTCTGTAGCAAATACTCGTTAGTTTGCAGAGGTCAAAGCCAACTGTAGTACTGTACATTATATTAGCAGTCGATGCACGCCAACGATTCGTACAATTGCCTGAATGGAACTGCTACTGCAAGAACTGTTACTTTCACTTGTCATTGCTGTCTCTACTAACGAGGACATAAGTTTCGGGCCATCTGTGGACAGATTGTGGCGAGCCTTGCAAGTATATACCCCAAAGACACAGAAGCACCACCAGCAGGAGTGGACGACATGACGAAGCTGGCTTACCTCCATGAACCAGGAGTCTTGCATAACCTCGCTTGTCGGTACGGTCTTAACGAGATATACGTGAGTACTTACCATTCAGAATTCCCCGCCTTAATCTTTATTTTTGTTCAGAACCATTTGAGCTCATTCATCTTTCATTAACGTGTAAATCCGACAGACGTACACCGGCAATATCTTGATTGCAGTCAACCCTTTCCGAAGGCTGCCTCATCTGTATGACGTGCACATGATGGAGCAGTACAAAGGCGCCACCTTCGGGGAGCTCAGCCCCCATCTGTTCGCGATTGCAGATGCTTGTTACAGGTGTGTTCTGCTCGTGGACGGTCAGCCATTTGAATTGTGAGTTTGTGGCTGATGTTCTTCCTTGCTGGTGAAATCAATTTCAGGGCAATGAGCAATGATCAAGGGAGCCAGTCAATCTT
This sequence comes from Melocanna baccifera, assembly GCA_036346265.1. NCBI lineage: Eukaryota > Viridiplantae > Streptophyta > Magnoliopsida > Poales > Poaceae > Melocanna > Melocanna baccifera. Next base: position 38,310,001 of record CM070682.1, read on the forward strand.
GGTGAGCGGTGAGAGTGGCGCTGGTAAGACAGAGACGACGAAGATGCTCATGAGGTATCTTGCATTCATTGGAGGAAGGTCTGGAACAGAGGGACGGACTGTTGAGCAACAGGTTCTAGAGGTAGGAAAACTCACCATTTTTATTCATCTTCTTTCTTCTAGAAGATCCCTGCTAACTCCCTTGATTCTTGAACAATTCATACAGTCTAACCCAGTACTGGAAGCATTTGGTAACGCAAAGACGGTGAAGAACAACAACTCAAGGTGGACTCTTGAATTAGCAAGAACGACTATCTGACAATAGATACTTGTATTTTCCATACTTAACCTGTCGCCTTTCTCAGTCGCTTTGGTAAGTTTGTTGAGATCCAATTCGACAAATATGGGAAGATATCTGGGGCTGCTGTTCGAACATACCTCCTTGAACGATCACGAGTATGCCAGGTCTCTGATCCTGAAAGGAACTACCACTGCTTTTACATGCTATGTTCTGCACCACCGGAGGTAATTCTCAAGAAGCACCTAAATACAACATGTGATATCTGCATGGTTATAGTGTCCAAAGACCAACTTCGTCAGAATTCTCAACTGATTTCAGGATGTAAAAAGGTTTAAGGTGGGAGATCCAAGATCGTTCCATTACCTGAACCAAACAAACTGCTATGAAGTAGCTAACGTGGATGATTCAAGGGAATACATAGAAACCAGAAATGCTATGGATATTGTTGGCATCGGTCAAGAAGAGCAGGTACTATAAGAAGAACGAGTTGATTATACTGCTATAATAAGACTTAAATGGAATAGTAAATAGGTTGCTGAGGCTAGAACTAATTCATCCTTTCACTTCTCAAGGATGCAATCTTTAGAGTAGTAGCGGCGATCCTTCATCTAGGAAACATTAATTTTTCCAAAGGGCAGGAAATTGATTCGTCAAAGTTGAAGGATGAAAAGTCAGTCTATCACTTGAAAACAGTTGCAGAACTGCTAATGTAAGTATAATTTATTGATTTATTAATGGTTTATATTTGGTGACCTGCATCTTTCCGGTATACAAGTATAAATTGTACTTTAGGTGTGACGAGAAGGCCCTTGAAGACTCCCTTTGTCAGCGTGTTATCGTAACACCTGATGGAAATATCACAAAGCCTCTTGATCCAGATTCTGCTGCACTGAGTCGTGATGCCTTAGCAAAGACTGTGTATTCAAGACTGTTTGACTGGTAAGAATGATAATATCATATTCATCAATGCATCAAATAAGGAAAAAAAGAAAATAGCAAGTGCTACCATGCTGTCAGATATATGTAAAGACTAAAAGATCCAAATCTGAATGTGGTGAGAATGAGATACTAGTACATTTTGAGCACTTCAGACTGGAACTTCCAGCCCTACTAGATGCCATTTAATCAACAAAGGTTTTCTTTGGGTTAACAGGATTGTGGACAAGATTAATAGCTCAATTGGTCAAGATCCAGATGCAACCAATATAATAGGCGTGCTTGATATATATGGATTTGAGAGTTTCAAGACTAACAGGTTTGCCATCATAGTACTTTTGTCATATTGCAAGTTGATTGTGCAGGTTTGAGCATTAGTACTAGTTTATTAATACCTGAAAAATGATTCATATTCTGCTCATCTGACAGTTTTGAGCAACTATGTATCAACTTGACAAATGAGAAGTTGCAGCAGCACTTTAATCAGGTTAGCTAAGACCTGTAGATATTAAGAGAAAATTGCTACTGGATGTTAAATATCTGTCGAACATCAAACACGTGAGCTCCTATTGCAGCACGTATTCAAGATGGAACAAGAAGAATACACAAGGGAGGAAATTGACTGGAGCTATGTGGAATTCGTGGATAATCAGGATGTGCTGGACCTAATTGAGAAGGTAATGTCTCAGAGCATTTTTAGAAGTGGTATGTGGAATTTTATGAAGAATCAAGTATTTACTGATCAATAACACGTGAACATTGAATGCAGAAACCTGGAGGAATAATTGCACTCCTGGATGAGGCATGGTATGACTAGTTGTCTTCACCAAAAAAAATGTTTTTAGAACTCCCTATTTATTTCTATGTACAAGCTGACACTTCCAGCAGTAAAATATTCTTTACTGTATTATGTTCATAAAAAAAGCAACATGGGATAGTTTTCCCTAGCAAAAACATTAAATGACATTCAAATTGAACGTAGATGTAAGTATATGACATGCCTATCCGTGCAGCATGTTTCCGAAGTCCACACATGAAACATTTGCACAAAAGATGTATCAAACATACAAGGCACATAAGCGCTTCAGCAAGCCCAAACTTGCTCGGACAGCCTTTACAATCAATCACTACGCAGGAGATGTAAGCAATAGTTCAGTCATAATATGGTAACTTAGTTCTGTCAGCAAGGATTTTGAACAGACTGTTATACTAAACAGGTTACATATCAAGCCGATCAGTTTCTTGACAAGAACAAAGACTATGTGGTGGCTGAACATCAAGCTCTACTTAATTCCTCAAGGTGCCCCTTTGTTGCAAATCTCTTTCCTCCGTTACCTGAAGAAACTTCTAAACAGTCCAAATTTTCTTCCATCGGTACTCGCTTTAAGGTATGTTATATTGGAGCTAGATCTCTATGTTTAGCCTTGGAATGTTCAGTAACGCTCTGTTTCATAATACATGCAGCAACAACTACAAGCCCTCATGGAAACACTGAGTATGACAGAACCGCACTACATCAGATGCGTGAAGCCTAATAATGTACTAAAACCAGGCATCTTTGAAGAGTACAATGTCTTGAATCAATTGAGATGCGGGGTATGCATGTGCAATTTGTTCTACAATGTCAATCAGCAGTCCTGTTTTCATGTTTTGTACTCCAATCGGTTCGAAAATTGCATTGTGTTCATGGCTCATGGTGCAGGGTGTTCTGGAAGCAATCCGGATCAGCTGTGCTGGCTATCCAACAAAGAGGACATTTGATGAGTTCATTGATCGGTTTGGAATGCTTGCGTCAGAGCTTGTGGACAGGTACGGATGCTCCAGCTATGTGATTTGATTAGGAGATGTAAATAGAGGTGAAGCTCAAGTGAAATATGTCGATCAAATATGCTCTTGTTCTTTTTTTTAAAAAAATGGGCCTAATACTTTTGCAGCTCTGATGAGAAGGCAGCCTGCGCAGCAATATGCGACAAAATGGGATTGAAGGGCTATCAGGTAACCTACGGTGGAAACGGGGAATAATGTAACCTGTGTGTGTGTGGAAGATACTTAGGTGTAATTACACCCTATGTTGTATCTCACGTAACGGAGGATATATACGTGTAGTATACGAGTATTTAAGATCATTTATGTGGTATGAACAATTTTTTAGAGGTGGTATATATATTTTTTGACATACTCTTTTTTATGTGCGTATATGAAGGTATTTTCAAAATACGCTAAAAACTATAAACTCTCTTGAAATTTTTTCATGTGGATCATATTGAAGTATCTTATAATTAGTATACCAATATATCCAAAATAATATAAGAGTATTTTAAATTCATTTAGGTAATATATTAGAAGTGGGTGTAATTACACTGTTTGTAATATATATATATATATATATATATATATATATATATATATATATATATATATATATATATATATATATATATATATATATATATATATATATATATATATGAAGCCTATTCTGTACTCTCGGAAGTATATACTCCCGTTTCCAATATATCACTTAAACGAATATTTTATACCTCTTTATAGAAAAATATCTTTTACTCCCGGGTGTAATTACCCCCACCTCTAATATATTATCCAAACAAACTTAAATACCCCTTTATCACTTTAGATAACTCATATACTAATTATAAGATACTCTAATATGAACCATATGAAAAAATTGCAAAGGAATATATAGTTTTTAGCATATTTTGTAAATACATTCGTATATGCACATAAAAAGGAATATATCTAAAAAAATATACATACCATCTCTAAAAAATTATACATAACCAAGATGATTTTAAATACTCATATACTACATATACATACCATCCGTTACGCGAAATACTCCCTATATTGTGAAATACGACATAGCGAGTAATTATACCCGGAAGTAGAAAAAAAGCTTCATACACACACACACACACACATATATATATTTGTGTGTGTTCTACTCTCGTGAGTAGTTACTCGCTATGTCATATTTCACAACATAAGAAATATCTAATGTAATGGAGGGTAGGTACGTGCAATATATGAGTATATAAGACCATTTAAGTGGTATGTATATTTTTTTAGACAACTTTTTTATGTGTGTATATGAAGGTATTTGTAAAATACAATAAAAATTATAGACTCTCTTAAAATTTTTTTCATATGGTTCACATTGAAATATCTTATAATTATTACATGAGTATACCCAAGTAATAAAAGAGTATGTCAAATTCGTTTATATGGTATTTCAGCGATGGGAGTAACTACACGTGGGAGTAAAATGTATTAATCCTATAGGAAGTCTTTTCCGTACTTCTGGGAATACATACCCTCATTTTCAATATACCACTTAAACGAATATGGTATACCCTTTTATCACTTTCGGTATACTTAAATACTAATTATAAGATACTTCAATATGACATGATTAAAAAAATTTATTAGAGCCCTTTAATTTTGCTATATATACTTTTTCATATGTAAAAGGATTATTCATAAATTATGGTATAAAAAGTGAATTTTGATTAAAGTTTTCATAGAACTCACTTGGCAGTATCTTCTAATCATTATTAAAGTATGCTCAAAACGATAAAGAAGTATATCTTATTCGTTTAAGTGGTATATGAGAAGTGAGAATTCGTACTCCCAGGAATATGGAATCATTTTCCTAATCCTAATATATATACACACACATACGGCTGCACTAATGAGTGTGTGCGCTCATGCTAAGCGCGGGTCGTTGGCTGGATTCCTGGTGCAGTTGGTGCGTAACTCGGTTGGTAAATAACTTCATAAATTATAGATACTATCTTTTTGCATGAGATAGTAAATTTGCAAATGAAAGTAACTTGATGAATTATTAATGATAACTTTATGTTTAAGAGATAGTAACTTTCTATAGCATTGCAATATGAAAGTTATCACATGAGAACGATAATTAACTTCGTAAATTATAGATGATAAGTTTTTGTGCATTAGATGATAACTTTGTCAAATATAAGTAACTTGATAAATTATAGATGATAACTTCATGCTCAGGAGATAGTGACTTTACCATAATTAACAAATGTTAGTAACCGTTTTGTAGGGTAGGATGGTAGAGCATTGGTTGATTGGGTTGGTTAGGGTCGCGCGCTATTCTACGTGTAACTACTGAATAGTGTGTGTGTGTGTGTATGTATATATGTGTGTATATATAGAGAGAGAAAATTGGTTCTATACTTCTGTGAGTATATACTCCCACTTCTAATATACCCCTTTAATAGTGTTATTATACCTCGTTATCTATTTAAACATACTCTAATAATAATTATAAGATACTCCAAAGTGAGTTCCAAGAAAATTCCATCAAAGTCTATTTTTATGGCATAATTTATGTATGTACTCTTTTTATGTATAAAAAAGTGTATATAGCAAAAATAAATGTCTCTAAAAATTTTTCATCCAAATCACATTGAAATATCTTAGAATTAGTATTGAAATTTACTGAAAGTAATAAAGAGATATAAAATATTCATTTAAATGATATATTAGAAGTGAGAGTATATACTTCCAGGAGTATGGAAAAGACTATATATATACACACGGTAGAGCTATTTTGCGCACAGCTGTGTTCCAAAAAGTTATCACCGGCTGTGAGAAAAGGTATCATCTGCTGTGAGAAAAGCTAACCGGTTGTATACTGTAAGTGTTCGACAGTAACTTTACTCGCTACTGAGGGTAACTTCCCTGTGCATTTTACACCTGCGCGCTAGTTAGTGTGTGTATATACATATATATATACGTGTATATATATATATATACGTGTATATATATACGTATATATATATACACGTGTGTATATATATACACGTATATATATATACGTGTGTATATATATACACGTATATATATATACACGTGTGTGTGTGTGTGTATATATATATATATATATATATATATATATATATATATATATATATATATATATATGGGAATATATGCTATGCACTTTCTCTTACGGTGGACTTATCGTGCACTCAAACTTAAAAAAGTTATAAAAATTTTAAAAATATTACTGAAAATATTACTGGATGTATATCATGGTTTACTCCATCTATATATAAAATTTTAAGTTCAAATTCATTCTATGTTAAGATTACTAGGAAAGAGAATATCCTGACAAATTTGAACTCTAAACATTTGTCATATTTTTCTCTTTTTTGTTACTTATAATATAAAATAAATTTAAACTTGAAATTTTATATATAGATAGAGCAAGTTTATAACTACGTCCAGTAACTGTTTCAAAAGTTTTTAGACTTTTCTAGTTTGAGTACACGGTGAGTGCATAACATATATTCCTATATGTATGTGTGTGTGTGCGCGCGCGCGTGCGCGTACGTGTGCGCACGCATCTAACTGTGCATAACCCTCTTTTTTATCAGATAGGGAAAACGAAGGTATTCCTAAGAGCTGGTCAGATGGCAGAGCTGGATGCTAGACGAGCAGAAGTATTGGCCAATGCCGCGCGAATTATCCAGAGGCGTATAAAAACACATCTTATGCGAAAGGAATTCACCAACTTAAGAAAAGCCTCGATTCAATCTCAGAAGTTGTGGAGAGGTACTTCGCTGTTTTGCGTTAAGTACTTCAGAAGCCTCGATTCAATCTCAGGAGTTGTGGATATCAATGCTTAGTTCTGACTTGACACTGACATACAATGTAATCGAATGGTGCAGCACGACTAGCCAGAAAGCTTTTTGAGCACATGAGAAGAGATGCTGCTTCAATTAGGATACAGAAGCATGCACGTACTCATTCTGCCAGGAAAGCTTATCTGCAAGTATATGAATCAGCAATAATAATACAGACAGGATTACGAGCAATGGCGGCTCGCAATGAACACAGATTCGGAAGAGAGACCAAGGCTGCCATAATCATCCAGGTTTGCATTATCATAAGAATCATAATACAGAGATAACTTCGTAATCAACCTCAATTAACTACTTCGTGGATCTCAGACTCGATGGCGCCAACACAAAGCTTATGTTTCCTACAAGCAGCAAAAAAGAGTTTCTTTGATTCTTCAGTGCTTGTGGAGGGCACGTATTGCAAGAAAGGAACTTCGGAAGCTCAGAATGGTCTGTCCAATTTCAAAATTTGAAAGTCAAGTACATTCATGTGTATTTTGATGCATTCTAAAATAAAACATAACCATGTAAATAGGAAGCACGAGAGACTGGTGCACTGAAAGAAGCAAAAGACAAGCTGGAAAAGAGAGTTGAAGAACTCACATGGAGATTAGATGTTGAGAAGCATTTGAGGGTAACTCACTTAGATCAGCATAGTAGTTGCTGTAGAATTTAATCTGTTCCTTGGTCAAAAATGAGTTTACTAAATTATGTCTTGCTGGTAGATTGACCTTGAAGAAATCAAGGGGCAAGAAATTGCGAAATTACAATCTGCGTTGCAAGAAATGCAAGAAAAGCTTGAGGAAGCCCATGCAGCAATAATTAAGGAGAAGGAAGCTGCGAAGTTAGCAATTGAACAGGCACCACCAAAGATAGTAGAGGTGCCAGTGGTGGACAATGCAAAAGTTGAGCTGCTGACAAGTCAAAACAAGGAACTTGAGGTATAAATACCCAATAAGTTCCACAATTTTACTCAAAAGAAAGATTCACAGTTTTATTCTTCAGAGAAATTCTCATATCCATGTTTGGATCCAGGAGGAACTCGGTACATTTAGAGCGAAGTCTGAAGATCTTGAGAATAAGCTTCTTGAGGTTCAAAAACAGTCTGATGAATTGTCACGGGGAACACAAGAACGAGACTCCAAAATTAATCAACTTCTTGCGATGATTGAAAGGTATTAATGATTTTCTTTCCACAATTGACTCGTGGAGATTACAAATCATACCCACTCACTACCTTATGATATATTGTGCAGGCTTGAAATAAATTTATCCAACATGGAATCTGAAAACCAAGTTCTACGTCAACAGTCGTTGCTTGCATCAGCAGATGAGGATAAATCAAAACAAATAGAGAGGTAAATCTTAAAATATGAAACCTTGTATTTGCATTCTTATCCTCTCCCTATGTGGAAGCCTTATAAGTTAACACAACAAATGATTTGTCTAGTCTGGAAAGCAAGATTGCCATCTTGGAGTCAGAGAATCAGTTGCTCTTCAGTAATTCTGCACTAGCTGTTCAAGCAGTAGTCAATCCTGAAGTGATTCAGCCATCTGTGATGGAGGTAAAATCCCTTAAAGAAAACTACAAGAAAACACTCTTTCGTATTTGATAAGATTGGCTATCTTTCAGAAATACAAAGTTGCACTAAATTTTCTGTCAAAAAACTCATCAGGGACTTGAGAACGGACATCTTGAAGAAGTTAAAATCGTCATCAATGTATGTGTTATAACTCAGTCCTACCCAACAAACATACCATTAGAGAAGAAAAAACTCAGTCGGATATTTCATTAATATGGAAGTATGCTATGCTTGCAGGAGCAGGTGGTTGTTCCTCCGATAAAGAATTTAAGCAAACAGAAGTCGCTCACGGATCGACAGCAAGTAAGTTGCATGTCTTTAATCAACATACATTGTGCACACTCAAGAATATTTTTTCAATTGTTCTTCCTTCACTCTTTCACAGGAAAATCATGATGTCCTTATCAAAAGTCTATCTGAAGACAGGAGATATGACAACAGAAGACCAGCTGCAGCATGCATTGTCTACAAATCACTCCTACACTGGCACTCATTTGAAGCAGAGAAGACTAACATATTTGACCGAATCATCCATACAATTAGGTTATCTATTGAGGTTGTTATTCCCATAAATGCGCATACCATTTTCCCTTTGCAGTGACTAAAAAAGTTGGTAAACGAATTGTTGAGAAACTCATTACCTGAGTACATTTACAGAACAGTGAAAGTTCTGGAGAACTAGCTTATTGGTTGTCGACAACATCAACTCTTCTCTACCTATTACAAAATACCCTTAAAGCTAGCAGTTCATCAAGTAAAGGATCAAACCAGAGCCGGACCACGACAGGCAACCTGTTTAGTAGAATGGTTCGGGTAAGTTCTCCATCCAGACTTTTGCTTTGCATAAATAAAGGTTCTTAATTGAGATCTCAAGTTGATGGCATCAAGATTTCAATTACCAACTTCATTTACCATCGATGATTGATGTTTACATCATAAACATGAGCTTACGTCCCAAAAATTGTACTACCAGAATGCTCGATCCTCATCATCTGGATTAGGCATATCAAGCGGATACAGTGGAATGGTCGGAAGGCCTGACACTGCATCAATGGTAGAGGCAAAATATCCAGCCCTTCGTTTCAAGCAACAATTGACAGCATATGTCGAGAAGATATATGGCATGATCAGAGATAGCCTGAAGAAGGAAATAAGTCCATTCTTGACTATGTGCATTCAGGTACAGCACCTCATGCAGGCATCTCCATGCGACCATGCCCAATATGGGTATAACGCAATACAATCATTTTTAACAGTTGTCAATCTTCATAGGCTCCAAGAGTTGTTCGTTTGAGATCGTCTCGAGGATCATTGAAAAGCATACACTCTAATGCACTATCAAGGCAAGCATCAAGTGTGCATTGGCAAAGCATCGTTAAGTGCCTGAATCATACACTGGAAACAATGAACAATAATTATGTAAGTACAGCCTTACTTGTTTTCAGTTGTCTTGCGGTCAGGAAATACAGAACAATTTATGAATATACTGTGGACTTACCTTTTCAACTTTAATTTTGTAGGTACCTCCAATGATAATTAAGAAAACATTCAGTCAAGTATTTGCATTTATGAACGTTCAACTCTTCAACAGGTACTACTAATCTGGTACAAGTTACCACAATTTAACTCTGCTTGACTACACACTATCATGTGAGACATCATTAGTAAATATCTACTTTTTCATTCAGTTTGCTACTCCGCCGTGAATGCTGCTCCTTTAGCAATGGGGAATTCTTGAAGGCCGGCTTACAGGAACTGGAGCAGTGGTGCTCTAAAACAACTGAAGAGGTGAAGTAAAAAATGTTTAATTTCAACTAGAGAAAAAGTAATCAGCAAGAAAGCACCAGACTAAATTGCGTCGTCATAATGCAGTATGCAGGAACATCTTGGGATGAACTGCAACACATAAGGCAGGCAGTTGGGTTCCTGGTATGCCCGACAAGATGCCTTTATTGACAACCATGGAAATTTCACCTGTCTACCTACTAAATGAAATCAAATTGCAGGTTTTGCATCAGAAATCACACAAAACATTGGATGAAATCACAGATGAGCTTTGCGCCGTAAGTCCTGAACAAGAAAAACTTGCAAATGCTTGAAATTTTGACAAACCATCAAGTATCAAATATTGTGAAAATTTCACAGGTTTTGAGCATCACCCAAATATATCGCATTGGAACAATGTTCTGGGATGACAAATATGGTGCACAAGGTCTATCTCAAGAGGTAAGTGCATGCTTGCTAGCTTAGACATGTTTCCATTTTCAAACATGTATGGTTTCGTGAATGCACGCAAAAGATTAACATGATGTAAAAGAACACAAAGATACAACATTTCTTTTCTTTTTTATAACAATAATGAGCACTGTTTCAGGTAATTGGAAAGATGAGAACAATGACGACTGATGACTCGTTAACTATTCCAAATAGTTCTTTCTTGCTAGATGACGATTCAAGGTATGACCAGCACCAGCACAAAGATGTGAATATGCAATAGATCACACAAATGAAAATGCAACATTACCATTGATCTAACACCCAGAATGAATGAAATTGCAGCATACCGATATCCTTGGATGATATAGCACGGCTGATGCTTGACATCAACCTTTCTGACATGGAGCCACCACCATTACTGAGGCAAAACTCTCAGTTCCACTTTCTTCTGCAACAGCATACAGACTGATTACATTCTTTATAAAGGAAATACAAACAGGTACAGCTTTTTGTGAACTTGCTGAGTACTGAAGATTTTTTTAATAGGAGTGCACAGTTTGAGTTGTGATTTCTTTGTACTTTTCATTTTGTATTTTTGGGTGGAAATTGTACAAGAAAGGGAAATATAGAAGAATTATGTACCATTCTTTCCATTTGTTTTGATTGTGTGAAAGAGAAAACATTGTAATCTTTGTAAAAGTGAATAAATGAAAGTACACAAATACATATTCCCAACTAAATTCAATTCTAATATTTTCTGAAAACATTTGTAGACTGAGCCAATCGTCATGATATACCACTGGCCATATGATTGTCTGTCGAATATATACTAGCTGAGTGCCCGTACGTTGCTATGGAATAAAAAACATATTATATGCTCTAAAACCCCTAAAACATTGTATATTTCAGCCCAATATTTTTTTCCATTTCAGTAGTCTTACATTTTTCGAATTACACTCTCGCCTCAACTTTTGTTTTGCAAACCATAGAAACATAAAAATAATTACAACCACGCCACCTGTTGTCGTAGGAGTTCACATCCGTTTACCCTAGCACATTGAGTATCCTCTGCCAAGCTCAGCATGCGCTGCTCCTCCATTGCAATGCTTGGCTTGCGCCACTAAACTTGATGGAGCTCCGCCCTGGTATGCTTTCGCTCCTCTGCGGCCGTGTCCCTCCTGCGCTACTCGTGTTTCGCTGTTATGCCTGGTCTATGCCATGCCATCACCGGCACGATGAGGGCTATATGAATTTATACATCCATTTGTTATTCAAATTGTGGCAACATTTTTTGAGAGAAATTTGTGGCAATATTAAAGGATTTGATAAACTAATACATGCACAGTAAATCCAAAATATATTTGGAAGGATTTGAAAAACTAATTCTTGCACCACAAATCAAAAATATATTGGCGTACATCAGCATACCTCCGACGAAGCATCCCATTTCCAAGGCAGGTCAGTTCAATAAGGATTAGTTTCCTTTAGCAACGGTAAAGCAAAAAATTTACAAAAAACATTGTGTTCAATCACCCGTTGTGCTGGTCAATCAACTCTAGCATGTTGTGTGTCGTAGGCAACTAGGCACCATCTTCTCGCCAGTTGGATGTCCATGCTTCCTATACTCGTGAAGGAACAAACAATCACTAATTCACTGTTTCAACAAAAAAAAAAGAGGGGAAAAAAATACAGAAACTGCTTCCCACAAACTAACTCCTAACAAATCTTACCCAAAATTTAGTAGAAATCGTTAATTAGAAACAAACAGCACAAGAGATTGCACAAGAATGAACTTTACTTGATGTCGAATATGCATCTTGCACGAATGGAGATCGATCGAGTGCTGCCTTCTCGCGCACGCTGTAGCTATCACACCGACACCGTTACCAAGGTCTTCTCCTCCATGTCCTCCTCCTGTAGCTCCTCACTGCGCTGCCTCATCTCGTTGTTGTCCTTCTCCCCCACCAGCGGTTCAGCCTCACAGGCTTCCTTGCCTCTGTCGTCTTCGTCGCCTGGGCGCCAAGCCCCGTACACTGCCGCTGCCAAAATCCATGAGCTTAGAGATGGGTCTAGAGGAAAGATGAAAGGCAGCACGCGATGTATGGTGGCCGACGACTAGAGCTCAGCATCAGTTGGCAGGTCACGATTTCATGTCGTACGGTAGCAGAGCGGATTGGGGAAAGGGCGGCGGCTTGAGATGAGCGAGGTTTTGGAGGGTTTCATAGCGAAAGGATCGGGAAATAGGGGATGTGAGTTTTGTGGATCTACATGTTGGCACGCTTTTTCTTAAGACAGAAGGGATAGATGAATTATCACTACTCACTCACTCTTTTAGGGGCCGATCAGAACGGAGACGAAAATACTGTTTAGCGATTAAAACACTGTTTAACGATTAAAACATTGTAGCACTTTTGTCACGTAGTAAATTTTTTTTGTTTTTTGGTTTTTTTGCGTTCCGTTTTTTTCTCATATTCCTTTGCATTGTCCGCACTAGACTAGCGAGCCGTTTTTATTTTTACATTTTTTAAAATTTAATTATGCCTAACATGCCACTCAGCTACAGTAAAAAATCAGCCAGCTACAGTGTTTTTTCAGCAAAAACCAAAAGCCATCGCTATTCCAATCACCCCTAAGTAGTGAAGATACTTTTAGAAACTCCTATGTGTAGGACAGTAAAATAATTTAAAGCAATCATACACCTCAGTAATGGTTGCATCTCATCAAATATATGTAAACAAAATTAAAAGGAAAATGCCATTGTATCGAGTAGAAGTATAAACACAACTAAATCTATCTGAATAATTGGCACAGTCAAGAAAAGAAAATAGGAAAGCAGCTCGCAATCATCCTAGATGTTTTAATCTTTCCAACGATAATAGTTCTCCGTAATTTTCTTCATTAAAAAAACAACAGTGCTATATACCATCTAAAACAATTGATGCACGCGACAGAAGTGGAACTGTCCTATAGTCACTGTGATTCAGTTATTCAGTACAACTAGAATTGCAAAAGAGCAGGAATCTGACGAATGCATACCTTCCAAATAATTGGTGGAAATGACTTGATGAAGACTGTGATTTATTCTGTGGATTGAATTTGAGTGAACATAACTGACGAACCAAGAATACTAGTTATGTGTCCGTGCGTTGCAACGGAAAACTAAATAAAAGTGGTGCATACTATCAAATATTATCTCAAACTGAATAATAAATATCAACTTTTTCTTACATCATCATGTATCAAATAAAACATATATGTTCATACTCGTAAATAAATCAAGCATCATATTAGTAAGATGTAACAATACTTGGAACCATCTCATCAGGTTATAAAGTATAGGGCACCACTGTCGTATAATACCACAAGCATTGGCATCTGCGGGTTAGAGAAATGTAACTCATCAAGGCCTACTATTTTCGTTGGCTTCATCCACGGAAGTTTGGTTTCCGTAAATTTGAAGCCTCCCAAGATATCCCATAAAGAAATTGCATTGCTTCTCACTTGACCAAAAGGAGATTGGCTAAAGAAAAGATTCTGTTGCCTAGCATCTGCAATGCAAACAATACCAAAATTAAGGTTAAATTGTTTTAGTACAAGGAAAAATATATATGTAGAGAGAACAAAGATTTGTGAAGGATTTTATGACAGTGTGATTACTATGTATTGTCATCAAATAATAACAAAGAAGTTGGGTTAAGTTCCCTTCCAAAAAAAATTGAATCACTGTGTAACACCAAACATGTATCTGCAGAAAACTGAAGCAGTGCTTACTGCGATGCTTAAGTATTGTCCTGTTATTTCCGAAGTGCACATTTGGTTGAAGAATTCGCATTCAGTCATCAATTAAACTACATGAAGAGAATAAGGCATAATAACAGATAATGTCAAAGCCATGTGTCAAGGCGCTGCAATAGGAAAAGTAGAAACATGTCCTCCATGATCTAAAATTAGGTTCTTTCTATGCTTAGAACCATCTCATCAGGTTATAAAGTATAGGGCACCAGTGTCGTATAATACCACAAGTATGAAAGTTAAGCGAGTAAGGTGCATGAAGATAAGAACAAACTATTTGGCACCAGTTCTCTTTTTGCATGACGAAAAGAACAAACTGTTTGGCACCAGTTCTCTTTTAACATCCAAAGTTATAATGAATGAGTGTCACGCGGGCGAGGGGGAGGCGGATCGGGCGCGGGGAGAGCGAGGGGAGGCGGGAGAGCGAGGGGGAGGAGGATCGGGGCGGCGGGGGAGAGCGAGGGGAGGTGGGCGCGCGGGGGGGGAGGAGGCGGGGCGGCGGGGATAGCGAGGAGGCGGGGGGAGAGCGAGGGGGAGGCGGGGGGCAGGCAGCGCGGGGAGAGCGAGGAGGCGGGGGGAGCGAGGGGGCGAGCGAGGTGGAGGGAGAGAGCGAAGGGAAGCGGGGGGAGAGGGAGGAGGATGGCGGGGGGCGGCTGGGGGAGGGGGAGGAGGGGGGCAGCGGTTGGAGGGTTTTAGGGTTGGCCGGGTGGCGGGAGGGGGAGGGAAGATCCGACGGTCCAGATTGGATGGAGGCTTCGGCAACCACCAACTCCTTCTTTTATAATAGTAAAGACATGTGATGCATAAGAGAACAAACAAAGCTATTTGAAAGAGGATAAGTTTGTTAAGGAGATGAGATAGAGTTATATCAGGAGATAGAGTTTGTATCTTATTCTACATATGTCTTATCTCTATATGGTATATACCCCTTGTACTCTCCTATATATATGGTCCTTTAGACCTCATATCAATACATACAATATTCATAACATGGTATCAGAGCTTAGGTTAAATCCCTAACCTCGGTCTATATCTATTTCCGCTGCCGCCGCCCCTGGGAGGATCATCTCCGCTCTCGGGGGTGGCCACTTCTTCTCCCGGCGATCTTGACGAAACGCTTCCGCGACTCCAGATCACAGCGACAGGTGCCCAAAGGCGTACCTGTTCCCCGACGACAACACCAAGCCGGAAGCAAGTAACACCCCACCTTGGAGGCGCACCCAATCTGCTCCTGTGAGCACGGGCCTCTGCGCGTCCAACTCCATGCTCCCCGGCGACGCCTTTTTGCCACCGCGCTCGTCGTATTCCTCGGCGACTACTCTGACCGCGGCCCGCACACGCGCCGCGTCCTCGACTTCCTCGTCGTGCTCCTGGCGCACCACCCCGCCCGGCGTCATGTCGTCCTCTGCGGCAACCACGAGTTCGCTGGCCTCTTCGCGCAGCACGGCGCGCACAGACGCCGCCGCGAGGGCCTGCATGGCAGGCGGCGACCAGCTCTGCCCGCGCCGCGCGTGTCGGACGGACCAGCTCCGCCCGCGCGCGGCGTCTGACAGCGGTCATGCGCCGGCAGGTCCTCTGCCGGCCGGCGCGGCCGCCTCCTCTGCGCCTCCATCGGGTGCACCGCCGGCCAGCCGCGAGCCCCCCGCGCCTCCCGACGCCCACCCCAGGGCCCAGCCTCCAACGACACCTCCTCCGGCCGCGCCACCGGTCCCTCCTCCCGCGCAGCCTCCGGTGTCCCCTCCTACTGTGCTCCTCTGCCCGGCCCGGTGCCGGCCGCCTCTTGCACGCCTCCCCGACGCCCGCCCCTAGTACCCGGCTGCCGGCCCCTGCCACCCGGCTGCCGGCCGCCGCCAGGAGTCTTGCTCCCGTTCGCTCCCGTGAGGCCTCTGGTATGGTACCTTTCTTTACCTTTAAGAAGGAGAAGGAGATAGCTTCCAAGAGAAGCTAAGCAAAAAAAAAAAAGAAAAACAATATTGATGGTGAGTGGCGTCCTCGCCAGGCGCTCCAGCTTCCCCACCTTCGGTGCCGCCCTTTGAGCGTCGGCCCATCCACCGGTCGCCACCCTCTGTGTGTCGCCTCCGGGTACTCTTCGCCCTTCGGATCTGGGCTGCCAGCGCCGTCGCTGTCCTTCATGTGTCTCCTCAGAGAAGAACAATTCAGAGAGTAGTGCAAACCCCTCCGTGCGTCGGCCTACCCATTGACCGCTGCCTTCTGTATGCGGCGTCGTCTTCTTTTCGGCCCACCCACCAAGAGAAGCGCAATTCAGAGAGTACTGCAAGCCCGTCCGTGCGTCGGCCTACTCACTGACTGCTACCTTCTGTATGCGGCGTCGTCTTCTTTTCGGCCCACCCACCAAGAGAAGCGTAATTCAGAGAGTAGTGCAAGCCCGTCCGTGCGTCGGCCTACCCACTGACCGCTGCACTCTGTGTGCGTCGTCGTCTTCTTTTCGGCCTACCCACCGGCCGCTACCCTCTGTGTTTCGGATTTTGTTTTACTATTTTAGTAATAACTCTTTTCAAATGCAATGCTATTGCATACGCCTTGCATTTGAGGGGGGTGTTAAGGTGATGAGATAGAGTTGTATCAGGAGATAGAGTTTGTATCTTATTCTACACTAGTCATGTGCCCGTGCGTTGCAATGAAAAAATAAATACCATGCAAATAGCATATCTCTAATGATCAAAATCTATTCATTGGCAAACTCAGCAATAATGTGATACTAAAAAATCACGGTAACTGAAGATATGCAAATTCTGGGGATCGAGGAATGAGAGCACGTCACATCCCACATATCGGTGTGTTTTTTTAGGAGGGGGTGGGAGGCAGATGAACTTACCATTCAATAACTTCCTCTTTTAGGCTGCAGTGGGAGGTTGTGAAGAACTGAAGATGACAGATCAACACCAACTTATATTATTAATAATAGAGAAAACTAAACAATTTATTTCAGCTTTTGAACAACCTGAAATAAAAGCGAGAATTTTTTATTTCAGCTCTGTTTATTGGGCAAAACCTTATGAAATAGAAAACACCAATACCAAGCGTCAACTTGTCAACAACATAGAGATGCAACGAATCGAAAATCCAAAAGATAAACTATGGGTGAAAGAGAGTAAAGAAGAGAGAAGTGACAAATCAAAATGGTCTCCTGTAGAAAAACCAGTCAAGGAGCAAATTAGTTTTCTTACCTCCTAGGCCTAAAAGCTAGATATCGAACAAAAAGCTTACTGCAAAGTAATCGTAGAATTGACTATTTAGGTGTAAGGTTAAGTCGAAAATTGCAAGATATCATTAATACGAGATAAGCTTTATGTAACGACGAAGCTCTGAGAGCCACAGATTGATCGATCAAAAATTAACAAATGATTCAAACAATGCTTCACAAATTTAAAGTTACTCAAACAACATGGCTTAAAACAATAGTTCTCTTTCCAACATTTGCAGCATAAAGCAACATTTTCCATAACATGTCAATTCCTATAGCCTTCACGAAAACATGGGATCAATAAATAAATTTGCCGATATGTGGTGAACTCGTTGAAACCGCTCTGTTGCTTTCAAATCTGCCTAATAGTGTGCTCAGTCTTCAAATACTAAAATCTAGAGTACCTAGTTACTTCAAAAACAAAAGTAGTAATCAATAATTCATTTCCACTGGAACCACAAAAATAGAAAATCATACCACACGCCAAACAGATAGCACTGACGCTTCGCTATGAATCGTAACATGGGCAATTGGGCATTGCTGTAAGTCTTTGGAGTCATCCGGTTTAAAAATCCAAGACTATATTATTGTTGAGTTTCATGACTATATTATTATTGCTCTCCTAAGTAAGCTGGCATGATTTCAACAAGCAATCACAAATGGATTTAGTATGAGACAATAAATAATAGGCCCTATTTAGATTACCTTGTCACGTGGCTTGGATTGCATCCACCGCCTATATATAGATCAGTCCTCCCTTGAGTGTCCTTGTTCATTGGAAGAGGGTACTAAAGGCAAAAAGAGGAATGAAAGTTGAAAATAGAAAATTAGCTTGATCACTTATGCATGACTTCAATGATAATTGGAATGAACTTTAGAAACAGAAGATAATATAATAGTTAAAAGGAAGGAATCTGCACAAACAATTTCAGAACAACAACAACATGATCGAATCCGCTCTTAGTGTTTACGTAATTTCACTTTAAGTACACTATATTGCCATCATGTATCCACAATACATCCTAATTGCAAAGTGTTAGCAAAAAACAATATACTACCTTAACACGGAACACCTCAAGAATAATCTGAGTTCCTTAGCATACCAATCCATAGCAACTGGATGAACCATCAAGAAGATATAGAAACTAAAAGTGTGACTTTTAATACAACATGCAAGCACATACAGAATTTACCGATGATGAACATCTCAAATACATCAAACATTGGAAGCAATTGTTACCTTAGAGTCACCCGCAGATGGCGGAGTAAAGGAGAGAGGAGGAGCTTGGTCGATGGTGAAGCTCTCAACGAAGCGGTGGCACAGGGGAAAGGAGGCGTTGGCGCGTGAGGAGGTGGCGGTGAAGATTCAGGGGCTCCTACCCGGCCGTCTCTTGCAGCGGAGGGTGGGAGAGGCGTTAGCGGAGCGGGGGAGGAGGCGGCGGAGCGGAGGGTGGGGAGGAGGCGGCGGCGGTGCGGGGTGGGGAGGAGGAAGAGGCGGCGGCGCGCGGGGGGGAGGAGGCGGCGGTGGTACGGAGGGTGGGGAGGAGGAGGCGACGGCGTGGGGTGGGAGGAGGCGCGCGGGGGGGAGGAGGTGGTTGCGGGGTGGGAGGAGGCGGTGGCGGAGCGGAGGTGGGGAGGAGGCGGCGCGGGGGGGGAGGAGGAGGCGGCGGCGGCGCGGGGTGGGCGAGGGCTAGGGTTTTGGGAGGCGGAGATGGGGTCGGGAGAGGGGAGGCGGCGCGGTGGGGGAGGAGGAGGCGGCGCGGGGGGGGAGGCGGAGCGCGGGGGGGAGAGGGGAGGCGGCGCACGGGGGGGGAGGCGGCGCGCGGGGTGGGAGAGGGAGGAGGCGGCGCGTGGGGTGGGGCGCGCGGGGTGGGGAGAGGGGAGGTGCGGCGCGTGGGGTGGGAGGCGCGCGGGGTGGGGAGAGGGGAGGAGCGGCGCGTGAGGTGAGATGTACGGTTCGGATTTTATCTCGTAATCAGATCGGAGGGCTGAGAGGAGAGGAGTGACGACGGACCAACCACCAATTGCTTCTTTTATAATAGTAAAGATATGCCTTATCTCTATATGGTATATACCCCTTGTACTCTCTTATATATATGGTCCTTTCGATCTTATATCAATACACATAATATTCATAACAAAGTTCACAACAAAGGCATATATATGGTGTTTTACCACGGTAGTAAATGAGCAATGCTAGAAATGTCATCCTGTTAATTCTCACTCTATTTAAATAGCATGTCTTTGCTCCCTTGGAAGTTGGAACAGAAGAATTTCGGTTAGGATAAGATATGCATAACAATAACAAAAAAAAAAAACAGCAGCAGAAACTAAGTATAAAAGAATCGACTTTTAGCCGGACCCATGTGCAACAATGGTTGTGATTCCTCCGCTGGTTGCCCACGTAGTTGAAGCAACTCGAGCTGGACTATGGGCGCAGTTGCTGACACGGATGGCTCCTCCTCATCGGTGAATCGTGTTGAGCTACTGATACTGCTCTATCGAGTGAGGCATTTTGTCGAACATCTGTAAGGCATCGAGTAGAAAGAGATACAGCGTGCAACAATGCCTTGGAAAGGGAGGCAGCTAAGGCGAGCTTGCCAAGACCTCGCCGGGCCGAGAGGGACATGGTGGTGCGAACCATCTCGCCGCCGGGCCGAGAGGGACATGGTGGTGCGAACCATCTCGCCGAGGACGCATGGTTGATTTCCTCACTGGCTGTGCATCGCACGGCAGAGGCAAATAAGGCCAGCACCATGTGGAAAAGGAAAGCTCGCGGGAGCGCGTGATAGACAGGGTCTCGGACGGCGGCGGTGGGGGTTGCACGGGCGGCTTCGAGGGCCATGCTTGAGGCGGTGTCGAGGAAAGGGCACGGGCTCAGGCGACGCGGGTGTGAGGTCGAGCGCGTGGTGGTGAGAGGGGAGATGGAGGTGAGTGTGGAGGGCGCAATGGAATGGGGTGCAGGAGAAGAGGAAGGGGGGAAGTTGCGCGGGCGACGGCGTTGTGGAGAGGGCGCAAGCATGGGCGCTCGATGGAGGCGGAGCGTGTTGAGGGATGGAAGAGTTATGGGCGCACCGCGCACGTGAGGGCACATAGTTTTCTCTTGTGAGGGGAGGACGGGAGAGGCAGATAAAATAGTAACGACAAACTCTTTCATTTAAATAATAAAAACTATAAAATAATTTAGGTCCTTGCTTAACTAGTCAGTACAAATAAGTACATCCCGCTAGTTTCGGTTTTTTTAGTTTCAGTTTTTAGATTCAGTTTTTTTTTCACTATTCAGTAATTTGTCTTTATCTGATTTTTTTAGATATTTTGGGTTTTTTTGTATTTCCTTTTTTTTCGTATTCCTTTACATTGTCCGTGATGGGCTAACATGTTTTTTTCTATTTTTCTATTTTTTTTAAATTTAATATGTCCAATAAACCAACTCAGATACAGTAAAAAAAAGACAGCTACAGTGAAATTTTAGCCAAAAGCCATCGCTATTCCGAACACCCTTAAATCATCTTACAACCAACTGGAGGAGTATATTCCTCATTATTTCCTTCTTGAGTAGCTAGGATCTGGATTACGAAAATGAACAGACCATTTTGCCTTCGAGTCTGCAGAATTTATTATTTTTCCCAGATCATCTGGAGGAGTAAGCAAAATTTACCCGTCGCCGTTGAGTTAGTATCAGAACTGCACGCCCGCGCACTATAGGTCGTTGAATCGAGGGGGCCCGTGGGGAATATCTACATAGGGTGATCCCCCCACACGGGAACAGAACGGGGACGGAATTGTTCTCCCTAGAGGCCTATGGGATCCAATAAATATAAAAATATTTTTTTTAAAATAATATATTATTATTTAATATGAGAGATTATTTTTTCTTGTGTTTGACTAAAACTTGAATTTAAAAGTTAGAATATATATTTTAAAAATATATCTAAATAATCATAAATTAATAAAAAAATTCATATTATTATTTTAAAAAATATTTAATCTATTTTTTATCCCCTATGGGGACCGAAGATAGGGCTCATCTCCCCCTAGTAGCTTTAGCAAGGCCAAGGGCTTGCTAACGAAGGTTAGAGTGAGCCGTAGGGGCCTCCTCTAGGTAGGGATGGCAATTGTACTATTAACCAGCGTACTCATGGGTAAATATCCTAATAGAGCGGGGCATGAGATGTATTTTTTACCCATGGGTATGAAAACGGAGGAAACTTTTTACCCATCGAGTAAACGGGTATGAGTGAGCTTCACCCGTACTTGTCTCGCCTGTTTACCTGCGAGTCCGCGATTTTGACAGATCGAATGCTATATATGTGTGAAAATTACTTTATTAAGGACATATATATTTGATGTGAATATGATGCTTATATGTATATATGAATTTGAATGTGATGCTTTTATATTTTCTAGCAAAAACTGCTTTTATGTATCTGTCATTAATTCAATTCTCATACACTAACTCTTAGTTCGCGGGTAGATGGGCACACCCGTGGGCGACGGGTACCCGCAGCGTTCGCGGGTAAACGGGTATGACCGCGGGCGACAGGTATAGGCGAGGTTTTTCGCTCGTCGTCCTTTGCTGGTATGCCCGTAGGTATAAATCAGGATCGCAGGTATAGGTATGAGCACGCACTACCCGTGCTGTTACGTTTGATTGCCATCCCTACACCTAGGAGCCCCTGCCCCGTTGCCATCCCTAGAGGGGGGGAAAAGACCATTTGGATTGGCAGTTTTCTTAGATCTATGATCTAAGTTGTCGATGGCTCTATCGGCCAACCCAAAACACATATGGTCCCCGATGACATAACTAGGATGTGGTGAATCGTCCTGCATGGATTTCTGAAGAAATTACGAAGGATCTTACTGTGCTTTTTGTTGCAATTTACATGTTCCAAATTCTTTTATTTACTAGCTGAGTGTCCGTACGTTGCTACAGAATAAAAACACATTATATGCTCTAAAACTTCCAAAACATTTTACTTAAAAGAATCATATTACCTTATTGTGTGGCACGAGTAGTTAACAAAACATGGTCATGGGATTATAGATAAGATCGATTCGTGGGCTGGGACTTAGCGTAACATGTGAACGCGACGTATCCCCATAGCCCTTGGTAAAGAGAAGGGACACACATCAGCGTGGGCGGACTTGACGGATCAACCGGATGCTCCGGAGAGTCGTGGATCTTCGACAGTCGAGCGTAGCCAACCGAGCTAGGTTGGTGGTGTGGTAATGCACACATCTTATCCGATTTTGATCTTTACGACCGAATTCGATGCGCCTTTACTAAAATAATTAGAATAAGATATACATGTGTATACTCTGGTGTACCTGGATGTCTTTGTAAAATTCTATGATACACTGTCTTGTTTCTTCAAAAAAACAAGTACGTCTCTCAGGCTAAGCTGCCGCGACTAGCGACAGGCCAAACTAAACTCGTGGCAGGCTAAAGACCGCTCGGTTGGACTGAAATTTAGTGATTTATGTCTGAAATTATACTGTAATTTGTTAAAATTATACTGTAACTGATGATGACTTATTTGACATAACTAAATTAAAAATATCTAAAATGAAAAAAATGTTAGCCTAGCACATATAATGCAAACGAATACGAAAAAAGAA
The DNA here is from genome assembly GCA_036346265.1 of Melocanna baccifera. Taxonomy (NCBI): domain Eukaryota; kingdom Viridiplantae; phylum Streptophyta; class Magnoliopsida; order Poales; family Poaceae; genus Melocanna; species Melocanna baccifera. The sequence continues at coordinate 38,333,308 of CM070682.1, forward strand.
TCGATAAAAAAGCTTTAAAAATATCAAAATATTAAAAAAGATAAAATTATAAAAAAAATAAAAAATAAATCAGAAATTGGTCTAAATGAGCATGGCCAATAAAGCTCGCGTCGTCTCCACGGGAGAACGACCGAGCAGGCACACGCGTTGTGTGCTTGTGGCGGCATCGTAGGCGGTGTCGCGTTGGCCGCCGAGGGAGGCATACAGATATCTGCAGCCGCACGCACGTCTCTCTCGTCTGGAAGTTGAGAGATGAGCAAGGGACCAGCAAGCCAAGGCAGCCAGGAGAACTCTCTAGTGAGTCGTCGCCCGAATTAAAAGGAGGCAAGGCCAAGCTGACGGCCGCCCGGTCTTTACCCAAAGCCAACGAAAGCGGCAGACGCAACAGCAGCACACGGCTCATCCTCATGTCACGCTTCGCTTCCTGTTTCGACCAAGGACAAAAGAGAGGGGAAAGTTGGGATCTAAGTTTGAATTTGAGCTCAAACTCGGCTCAGTTAAAGCTCGAGTAAGCTCAAACTCAGCTCGCTCGTTGGAAATCGATAATAATTAAAATAATTTATTATGCAATAATTTTTAACAATAAGAAAAGTTCGAGCTCGAGTTCGACTCGAGTAAACCCGATAACGGTCAAAATAATTCAAATATACACTAACTTTCAACATTAAAAAAGCTCGAGCTCGAACTCGAGTTCGGCTCAGGTAAACTTGATAAGAGTTAATATATATCACTATTTAAGCTCGAATCGAGACTCGTGAACTATTCGAGTTCGGCTTAGTGAAGCTCGAGATCAAGCTTAAGTTTGGCTTGTTTAAAACTCGAGCTGAGCTCAAATCGAGCCTAGAACGAACTGAGTTTAAGTAATTCGTAAGTCTCGAGTTTCTTTACAGCCTTAGGCCCAACTTAGGCTAGTGTTTCTCTTACTTCCTGCTGAAGTAATTTAATGGGAATGATGCTAAAGCCACACGGTCAAAGACACATAGTATGCCCTCTATCATCCAAACTTGGAAACTAATGAATGGCTAGTCCAACTTATATGACATATAAGTATTATGGCGAAAAGAACAGTCCAAGTCTACCTAAGGGCCTGTTTGAAACATAGGAATTGACTTGTTTTCTGTGAAATTCTTATGTTTTAAATATACCATAAATATATGTAAGGCTAAATTATTTATACTTTTCAATATTTAATACTGTGACCTCTCAATTGCTAAGTCTTAAACAAAATTGTGATAAAACCAAAAGCGAGAAAAGATTGCATTATTTATACATCATTAAAGGTAACCAAGGGACCACGTATAATACCGAATAGAGAAGTACCGGCTAACTTCCATTTACCAAAGTACAATGATTAGATGGCGTTAACTAATAATGAATCTCAAGTGAAATAGAAACCGGCATAACAATTAGACGAATAGACCCTTCTCAATCTAATAGATGAATAGCTTGATCTTTTATTATGTTCACCAAGGGCTTGAATTGGAGCAACCTGTCTATCTCTAATCACCTATCCAACATAGATACTGCACCAATTAGCGCTCATTAGTTAACCTTACTCAGGAAATGTAATTGTATTTATGATTACTAGTCCCTAGGGCGTTCAGAATAGCGATAGCTTTTGATTTTTGACTGAAATTTCATTATAACTGACTTTTTTTTACTGTAGCTGATTTGATTTTTTAGGTATAATTAAATTTAAAAAATGTAAAAATAGAAAAAAAATACGTTAACCCATCACAGACAATGCAAATAAAGACAGAAAAAAAGAAAAATACAAAAAAAGTCCAAAAAATCTAAAAAAAATCAGAAAAGATGAATTACTGAATAGTAAAAAAAAACTGAAGCTAGAAGCTGAAGCTGAAGCTGAAAAAAAGCTGAAACGAGCGGGAGTTTGTTTGGACGAAAATGCATTAGCCGGCATTAAAAAGAACTCTTTTCCGCTAGATGCCTGGCTCCACCTTGGCTAACTACAATTTCGCGTTCAAAATAGCGATGGTTTATGGCTGAAATTTTAATGTAGCTGGCTGATTTTTTACTGTAGCTAGTTGACTTATTGGACATAATTAAATTTAAAAAATATAATAATAAAAACGACATGTTAACCTATCATTGATAATACAAAAAGAATATGAAAAAAATAAAAACAAAAAAAAGAAAAAGATAAAATTGCTACAGTATGCTAATCGCTGGCGTCGGCATGCCTGTTGCAGACGCCAACGATGTTGAGCAGGGCCTAAGAGTCAGTGGCACATGCTCCCAGCAGCTGCAACGTTCACCGGGTGCCCGGAGCAAAAGTGGATAGGATATGGATGGGCCTGGGGAGGTATTTGAAACACCGCCTCTGAATCGCTAAAACGCCTATTGGCTGGCCACCCCGTCCCCTCTCCTCCCCTCGCGTCTGTGGCGGCTATCTTCGTTTCCCTCCTCTCCTCTTCTCGTCTCTCTCACACGCACCCCCTCCTAGGGTTTATCCACCGCCACCTATCACCTCCCCCTACCTTAAGAATTACCTTATCGTATCGTCGTTATCGTTAGTGCTTAGAATTGTAGCGGTCTTGGATCCAATCGTGGGGAAATTATATAGGAGGAGGTATCCGTTCTAGATCGAATTGCCGGGGGACCATGGCGGCCGTTGCTCCTGCTCCTGCCGCTGCCGACCGTATCCTTGTCCGGTTTCTTGATGTGTTTTAATCTGTTTTAGCTGCGGTGTTAGTAGGGTTTTGGAGCAATCTTTTGCGCGGTTGTTTTATAAAAAATTGATCTTTTTTTATGCTGGTGTGCAAAAGGCTTAGCTTTTTTTTTTAATCTGTGTGGGAATTCTATGGTGAAATTATGAGTTATTTGCTTGAAATCGAAGTGCTGCTTCCTTGATTCTCGAGTTACAGAGGCCACCGACCTCCTGCAAAAGCTATCCTTGGAGGGCAAGAAGGAAGGCACCGTCGCTGACGCGGCCAAGAAGGTAGTTTTAGGCGATTGTCGGTTGTTGCTCTGTTGTAGTATGCTTCTTGAAGGTAAGACGACTAAAACCATCTTTTGGGGGTAATTGTAGCCTTCTGGGATGCCGTACGGATCTGCCAACACCGGCGATGTGCAGAGCGCGGTGTCACCGGTGGACCGGTCGATAACGCCCTTGCTCCAGGAGGCCATGGATCCTAACTTCTTCTACCAGTCCGGTGGATATGCCTCCCCAGCATATTACTATCCTAGTGGTATATAAACCTGCATTCCATGTTAGCTCAGCAAGTTTTAGATGACTAGACTCATTAATTGGGAATCAGCTATTTTTAGATGACTAGCACACATTAATTGGGACGTTCAATTTCTGTATGCTGGTACTCAGGTTATGATGGTTCAGCCAATGAGTGGGACTCCAGGTATGCTGGCCATGGAGGAATGGAGATGCCCCCAGTGAGTTAACATTTGTGTTGTATTCACACTATGCAATCCAATCATTATAGTATATATAGTTAGATTATGCGCTTTCACCTGTGTCTAGGATGCATAGGACAAAATATGGAGATAGGAACTGTTCACATGTACATAGTTAATTTTGAATTTGGTGAATTGCTTTTTTACTCATGCTACTCATAAGATGAAATTGACTTAAATCTGTTCTTGCTTCAATGTAGCAGAATGTGTATGGTGACATGTACCATGGATATGGTTATGCTCCCTACGGCCCATATCCTTCGGGTTCTCCTGTCCCTACTGTTGGGCATGACACCCAGTCATATGGCACACAGCATTATCAGTATCCTACTCAGTATTATCAACAACCAGCTCCAACCAATGCGACACATGGTGTTAATGGTGCCAATTCTCAATCTGAGCTGCCTTCTGTTGCTGCTTACCAGGCACGTGTTCTGGTAGATTCAGCAAAAGCAAGTACCAATGGGACTGCTAATGGGATTGCAAATACTAACAACAGTTCACTACCGCATAAGCAAACCCACCAGAATTTATTAGTGGCTAACAATGGTGCATATGGAAGAGGGCCTTTGCAAGGTGGACCTTCTGCTAGCAATTATGGTCACAATGGTCTTCATTCTCCAGTTCAGTGGTATGATGGGCCAGTCTACTCTAACGGGCATCAGAGATCAACTGCTAGTTCCACATCTTATGGTTCGTATTCGTCTTCAGCAAAAAATCAGAGCCAGCGTCCAACAACAAACGTCATGGTGCGTTCTACCGACTATTCAATTTCTTTGTTATTGTGTTGCAGAGCTTTTCTTAGTAATGTGATGTCCAACATAATTAACCCTGACAAGCTATGACTGGTTTTAAAGCTTACTTTCACATATCCTTATCGTTTGCATATTATATTCTGTGATGACATACAGTACCTTCCCTTAAGATGACACGCATAGCATAACAAAATGATAAAGTCGCATATATGAGCTTTCATGAGATATTTGCAGTGTCCTTCAATAAAGCTTAGCCTTTAGTTTCTATTTGTTTCCAGGGCATGCATGTGCAGATACCTTCATCTGGGATGGGTCTGACCTCTCCTAGTTATACTACTAGAGTGTACCCTGACAGCAGATTATATGGGCCATATGGTCCGTACGGGAACACACTGAAAGCTGGACTTGGTTATGGATCAAATGTATATAACTCAAGAAACAATGGACGCTGGGGAGTTGTGGATACCAAATACAAGCCTAGAGGCCGGGCACCTTTTGGCTTTGGCAGTGAGAATCAGGATGGCTTTACTGAGCTGAACAGAGGACCAAGGTCTGGTGGATTCAAGCACCAAAAACCATTTGGACCTACTGTCACTATTGCTGTGAAGGGCCAGGCCCTACCTTCTATTGGAAAACAGGTGAACAGTGTCCTTCCAGATAAGGGCCAATTTAACCAGGAAGGTTTTCCTGTAACATACAAGGATGCAAAGTTTTTCGTTATCAAATCTTACAGTGAGGATGATGTGCACAAGAGTGTCAAATATAATGTGTGGGCAAGCACTCCTAATGGAAATAAGAAGCTGGATGCTGGATACCGAGAAGCTCAGGAGAAATTGAGTGAATGCCCAGTGTTCTTGCTTTTCTCTGTAAGTATGTTGTTACCACTTCATATTGTCCATTTCTCCTTAAGCATTCTCTATTGACCTTAAGCTTGGGCTTTAGGTAAACACAAGTGGTCAATTCGTTGGTGTTGCCGAAATGGTTGGTCCTGTTGACTTTGACAAGACAGTGGATTATTGGCAACAAGACAAGTGGAATGGCTGCTTTCCAGTCAAGTGGCACATTGTCAAGGATGTGCCCAACAACATCTTAAAGCATATTACGTTGGACAACAATGACAATAAGCCTGTGACAAACAGCCGTGACACACAAGAGGTACCATTGCTGAAAACTACTGTCAATAACTGCTTGTTAAGTGATATAATTGCATAATGAGGCATGGCCACTGGGATACTGTTAATACTTGTATGTTACTTTAGATAATTCATGTCAACCCTTATTTTCTAGAGAAAATTTAAAATTTTAGATCAAACTTTATTTAATAAGAATGGCAAAATGTGAAATATTTATTTCTCCATTATGTTCATGGGTGGCTATGCTATGACTCAATAGAAACCCACCTATGTAAGCTAGGCTTAAAGGATGTTTCTTAGAAACTTCAGTCATATTTCTGTGCATTGGATATGCAGTTGCTGCCACAGTCGACAGCCCAAAATATCGTTTAGCCATTTGCAAATTGACCAAAAGACCACGTAGATTTAAAGGGGTGGTCAATGCATTTATGCAATCCTTGATTGCTTGGCAGTATGATTGATCTTTTCAGTAGCCTCCATATGTATTACTTACGATACTCCCCACTGTCTCCATAATGCTGCAGGTTAAGCTTGAGCAAGGTCTTGAAATGCTCAAGATTTTCAAGGACCATGTCAGCAAGACCTCAATTATGGATGATTTTGTATTTTACGAGAACCGGCAAAAGTTGATGCAGGAAAAGAGAGCAGAGCAGCAACTTCTTCAAGGCCAGGTAAGTACTAAATTCATGTTTTAGAGCCTTCTGCGGTTTAACCCGTCTGAGAATTTCAGGAGAGGTGGCGATGATAGGTTCTGATGCCTGCTTGTTCACATTTTCCAGGGCTGCAATGACGGGAACGGAAATGTTTCTCACGAGAAGAACAAGAATGCAATTAATGGGATGTCCACAGTGCATAAACAGCCACTGAACAAGGAGGGTACCCCTGTTACTGGGGAAGTGCTGAACGCCTCCAAACCTGCAGCTGAAAGTGGTGTAGCAAACGGCAATTAGCGCGATATATTTCTTATGCCTATTGCCGCAGCAGTCAGTATATTCTGCAAGCTCAGCAGGTTCGCAGTAGCTGCAAATCGAAGTGGTTAAGGAGTACTGCATGAATTGTAGACTTGGGTTGGGACTTGGGGAGCTAAAATTGGAGTGGGGGGGGGGGGGTGAGGGGCGTCGGGAGTGGCTCAGTTTTTACTTCTATATTAGCGTGTGACTGGTTCTTGGTGTCTTGCTGTCTGTGTTAGGTCTCTTGTATACTTTGTGACATCGGGTTTTAGGTTTTTCTTAGCGAAGCGACCAATTTTCTATACATCCGGACAACATTAAGGTAGTTTTTCCAGTGTTGCAGTACTGCAGAAAGTAATAAAACGAAGAACTGGCTTTTGTAGGTCCCGTGTTGTATGCCTGTGGTGAGCCCTCGTTGGCTTTGGCACATTGCTCTTCTCTGAGCTGTCGAGACATCTCATGCCTGAAGTGTCATCAATCAGCTTGGTATTGCGTGTACTTAACAGCAATCATTGTTGGAGTTTTCATGCTCGAAAGATTCTTAAAGCTGGCCTCTTTATCTTCAGTTTACGATTTATGGTTTCCTAAACAAAAAATAGGGTTATTTTTTTATTATTTTTTGAAAATGGTCTATTGGTTTATTAGCATTCAATTCATTTACATAAACACTCACGGTAGAATTAAAAGTTATTAGTCGTAGCAAAAAATAACCCACTCAACTCTGTCTCCGTTTCTTTTTCAAGGAACTCATTGTGCTGGTTAGAGTTCAGCACAATTTGAGAAAGATTATCAAAGAAGAGAAGCCTCAAGTTCCATAAGAAACAGAGAAGAGAAGGAAAGGGGCTGTTCCAAACAGCTTTTAAGCCACGACTTTTAATTGTGTCTGTTGATTTTTGACTTCAAATGTATTGTAGCGGCTGTTAGTTTTTTTGAGTTATTTAATTAAAAAATAGAAAAATAAGAAAAAAGTTATATCGTCACGTACAATACAAAGGAATAAAGGAAAAGAAAAAGGAAAAAACAAAATTAAAATGTTGATGTGTTTTAAGTGGTTTTTTTTGGAAGCCAGAAGGTAAAAACCAAAGCCATTTGGAGTAGGGCTACAGGCTTTTTTTTCAATTTCTAAAAGCTAATTTTTAATTTTTCTACAATAATTATCTTTCAAACAGAGTGTCTTTCTAAGATGGGGTTTATATGTTGATTGTAGTATAAACTGTAACGATTTCATTTATATCAGGCATGAGGTTGCTCCGGCCTGGGTACTCGGCGTACGCGGCGAGCAAGGTGGCCGTGGAGGTGATGACCAAGATCCTAGCACGCGAGCAGCGCAGCACAGGGATCACAGCCGACGCGGTGGCACCAGAGTCCACGGACACGACCATGTTGGCAAGACGGAGGAGGAGATGGGCCGATACATCGCCGAGGTGCCACCAGGCTTGGCATGTCCGAGGACATCGCGCCGCTCGTCAGCTTCCTCGCCAGCGACGCCGGCCGCTGGGTCAACGCCCAGGTCTTCCGCTGCAACGGTGGCACCATCTAATCTTAATCTACCACGGCGCACGTCGACATACGGACACACTCTATATATTGCAATAGAATTTCAAAAAATGATAATATATACTACCAAATGTGATCCTAAATTGTACAATGAATATAAAGATTTTCTTACACGTATATGAAGCGAAACATATATGTATAGCCTAGTATAGAAATTAAATTGAAAACAAATATCCGCACTTAGTAGTTGATATTATTTATTGTCCAACATTTGTACAAACAAAATACATAACACATGGGGCATAAGAACATTTCTATATAATATTATCGTTAATATGGCAGATGAATCGAAGTTCTTATTCTTTTTTAGTGCAGCAACTATTCTGACCTTGCTCCTTGCACCAGCGGTAGTTGTTAGTTATTTGCTAAACTTTACTTTTATAATGTTCTATACAATGAGAATAATATTTATCTAAGTATATAACATAGGTATTAGCTTCGTGTAAAATCACTGAGCTACACTAACCTTCATGATGAGCAAACAAACAAGGAGAACTTAGAATAACAGGTTGTACTTTTTAAGGAATTCATCAAATCAGGAAGGGCATAGATTACTTAGCAAAGAAACTAATGCTAGCCATTTCTTCATTTCTGAAAGTTACTGTTTACTGGTAGACATGGTATGCCATGTTAGATGTGATCCACCACTTCTTTCCACTTCCTTCTGATGTAACATAAATTACAAAACAAAGAATGAATACGAGTACTTACAAATAAAAACATTCTCCCTGTAGAACAACAACTTCTTTTATGACCTAGATGCACCGCGAGAATTTAAATTATGGCATGTAGATTTAAGTATGAGGATCTATGTTAGTTAAGCAAATATGACACATTCAAAATACTATAAAAACTGTCTTATCGTTAGATGCCACAACATAATATGAGCAATATATTTTGTAGCATTGCCTATATAAATAGAACACTTTGTGTAGAGACTATGTTCAAGCTTAGCGAGTTTGCTACTTGAATAGAAATTCAATATCATGCCTGTTGAAGTATAAGTGAATTGTCCACCTTTCCTCATCAGCTTAGGTTTTTGGATGAACTGGTTGGTGCATCCAACTCAACATGGTATCAGAACTAAGAGGTCTTGAGTTCGAGATTCGGTTGGCGTAATTAAATAAAAATAATTGCAACCCACTTCTATTTCACGTCTTAGACTTAAGAGAACCTACACGTGAGGGGGAGTGTTGAAGTATAAGTGAATTGTCCACCTTTCCTCATCAGTTTAAACTTTTGGATGATAGTGCATGCAACTCAACAATGCCTACAACACAATAGCAATTTAGAGAAAAGAAAGACTCCACGGCTACCACCGCTGGTAGCAACTTCCATCAGGATCAAGATGATGCAGATTGTGAGGGGAAAGGAGAGGACTGAATGGGAGGGTAGCCAGATCTGGGTTGAGCGAGAACCAGTACCAACATCATCCAGCAGAAGGAGAACACCCAGGATATCCCAGAGGAGAGGGTTCCTCAGTTTGTCTTTGTTTAATGCAGCGTAAAAGTGAGGAGAAGATGTTAGACATGGGGGATCGAGCAATTCATGTAACAAAAAGTGATAAAGGAGGGAGCTTGACGATCGGGCTCGCATGTCGACGCTTGTTTTTCCCGGAAGAGCGGACGAGGAGGGGAGGGGTGGTAAACAGATAAACTCTCCTTTTATATTAGTAGAGATCGTTGTGGTGGTGCATGTCGCCGTCTTGATCGAAGCCAAGTAGCGAAGTGAGTCGATATATATCTGTCACGTAGTGTTAAAGAATTTTTTTAAAATAATATATTTTTATTAATATTACAAATATATACCACTATTTCAAAAAATTATAAAAATAATCTTCTGTCGTCATTTCAAACAATAGAGTTCTGATCCTAGCACCCACCAACCACGAGTCACCTAGGTTATTTATGGATTTTTTTCTAGATTTAATCATGTGACAGCTGAGTTGCACGTCAAGAGTGCGCAGCCAATCCGCGAATTGTCTTTACATGTTATCTGGAAAATTCTTTAACCTCGTGGAAAGGAGAAAGGCCGAGTAGACCGACGGCTCATGGGCCGACAGCCTACGGACCAGGCAAGCCCAGTGGCCCAATCAAATCATTTCTAAACTAGTCACGCAAATGGGAAATTTTTTCGACATATCCCCAGCCTTATTCCTCCTCCGAAACCCTAATTCCCAAATCGAAGAATCGAACCCGTCCTGGCACCGCCGAATCCATCCTCCCATCGTCCTTCATGGCGATCGCTCGCACCGGTGTGTACGTTGACGACTACTTGGAGTCTGAGATTGCTAGCCTCCATCTCTCAGACCGTTGACTTTCTCGTTAACGTCGATTGTTTCCTCCTACTGGACTCGTTTCGTCTTGTAGACTCGAGCACCCTCGCCGGAGACCTGCAGAGGATTCTCTCCACCATGCGCGAGCTCGACGAGAGGGCTCGTGGTGATGATTTCAGTACTTTTTTTTTTGGAAAATCATTTCGGCTGCAATTTTGCAATCTTCCCATTTCCTTAGTATCCAGTCAATTTTTTATGAGTAAATTTTACAAAATTTTAGGTTTCGAGGCAGAGTTTACGTAAAACCTGAGGTTTTACAATCATTTTTAAGAAACATTAGGTTTTGGTACGAAAGTTTCAAAAAAACTATGAATACACTAATGGTTGTCTATTTTACTTTGAGATTTATATCAGATAACGATACGTGTAAGAGGTGTGTAGCCAATCGTTGTGCCGTCTCCTTGCTGACGTCGCTGCCGCCAGGCCTTGCACGACTACCTCCGTCGTCACCAGTGAGAGAGGAGGGGAATAGTGAGAGAGGAGAGGGTGATAGTGAAAGGAGAAAGAGACATATCGAGGACCTGGTATACTATGGCCCACCAATGTGTGTATATCGTTGAAAATATCATGTAGTGGTGTCGAGACCCAAATATGTAAATTCGGACTCTCTATGTATACCACACTAGTTTAGGATCACGCTAGTGCATACAGTATGAACATAGATGAAATATCGATCATAACCACTATAATAAAAGGAAAAGACTAAAATATTAATAATTATCAGAGTACAACCTTTGGCTAAATTTACAATTAATAGTTTGAAGGGCTTAAGAAACTAGCTGTGAAAAATAAAATAAGCATGGTAGCCATTCGATATGCCCACAAACAATCGACTGGGAAGCGAAATCATAATCCACGAAGTCGTTGAAATATCCTCCTTCTAGTACCTCCTGCTGATATGGTTCCTCCTCTTTAACTGAGCAACAATAAGCATAATACCATGAGTACATTAGTACTCAGTAAGTCATTTATAATAAAAGTGCAATATAATATGCGGCTTACCAATAGATGGCTGAAAGGTTATTTTTACAGAAAGCAATAATTTAAAATAAATACAATAAATAGATTGAAAGTGGACTTTAAGGAAAACAGTAACATATAAATAACCAACAGAATTAAATAGACTATAAGTGAACTAACTATTCACTTAATAAACCACTAGTGGACTATCTGTCTACTTTTTAAAGTTATCAAACCCAATTTTATGAAATAACTACTCCTTTTGTAAAATCAGTGGCATTGTCCATAACCAGGGATATGACTATTCGAATAGTTTTATACTCTGCAGAGGTTACACAACTGTACCCACACGATGTGATCATCCCCGTGCTAAAGAAAATCACAACAAATCCTTTACAATATTCAACCTCAACCAAATTCTGTCGGCTAAGGTTTCGCCGTTGAGTAGGTTAACCACCTAGTCGATAATTACCCTCTCTTACGCCTTATGAAAATCAGCAACTATGTTTAACTCAATGGCAAATTTGGAATTAAAATATCACAAATTAATCAGCCAAATCTATCCCATACTAAACATATGGTTTGCACAAAAAGGCTCAGATCAATAGCACACAAAGTTAAGTTCTTAGACATTATCTAAGCGAGACTTCCACATACCTTCAAATGCTAACCATATTTTCCCTTTTACTGCACGATCACTAGCCCAAGTGGAAACCAATTTTATACAATCAATGCCGATGACACACCAATGTCATGGCACATAAAATTTATAACTACGGTACCAACCATGATTCTATATCTCATTAAGTCTAAATTAATTAATTGATCACATGTGATGATGAACCCACAAGACTATAAGCATGACTAAGCAAATTAATCATACAACTATGTGACAACTAGTATTATGTCACTAAATAAAATTTTCATTCTAAGATGACAATGGTATCATGATATTCAAATTATCAAAGGAGTGATTAATCAATTGAGACAGTAACTACCAAGTATAATGTTTGTAATAAATTAGCAATACATAATAATTTAAAATAAAATAAATAAATAATAGATTAAAAACTAGGTTCAACATGATTAAAGGACATGACTTGCCTTAACCTTGCTCAATTATGAATCCTTGATCTTCTTGTTGTACTTCCGTTCTTTTGAATACGCGATTTAATGAGAGAGAAAGCGAATGAGACACAAAAATAAAATCAAATAAAATTCAAAAAACTAAAAATATTTCAAAATTAGAACTACAAGATAGTTCTTAATTTTAGAAGAATTTAGAAAAGAGAACGAGGTCAGTCGGAGTTACGACGAAGAAGAACAGGCTCTTGAAAAATTAACTCTAAAGAAAAATACTAGAAATTCAAAGATTCTACTGTGCTGTTGACTTAGTGCATGGAAAGACTGTCTACGGTGGACTCGGCTCACAGAATAGTGCACGGTGCTACTCGACTGCTGACGTGGCGGATTAGGGTTGATATGGCAGACACGTGGCAGGTAAGGCTGACATGGCACTTGGGATAGCTCGGGAGCTGACGTGGTTGACACATGGCAACCATGTAGGATTAGGGCCGAGGTGGCAACTGACGTGCACGACTGACTCGATTGGGCTGAATCGGCAGGGGTTGACGCAGTGATCGGACGGTCCAAGAAACGATCGGATGGTCCGGATAGGCGAGGATGTTCGGACTATCCGAACATGACGACGATCGGACGGACAAGAAGCGATGATGTTTGGACAGTCTGATTATCGAACGACTGAGGGGCGGAGACATTCAGACTGTCCAACGATGATGTCAATCGGACGGTCCAACATCGATCGAACGATCGGGAGGCGTGGAGAAGTTCAGACTGTTCGAAGAGCGATTGGCTACAGGAGGCGACGGGATGGTGGCTCTTCGGTGGCCGAAGGGTCGTGGGTGCGTGATGGACGAGGCAGCGACGAATGGGGATCGAGGAGTGGTGCAAATTGAGGAGCGATGGAGTGATGGCCGGGGCGGAGCGAGATGGCAAGGCGGCGACAGGGCTGACCAGCGAACGGCGGTCGTCGGTGAGGATGGAACGGTCGAGCAGGGCTCTCGCGCGAAGATGACGAAGGCGGCCGTTGGCCGAAGACAAAGACGATGGCGACGGCTGCGAAGGCGGCAGTGCACGAGCCATCTCGACTATGGGGTGCAAAGGACGAGGGCGGTGGCATGGCTTTATACCCATACACCGAGGATACCCAGGTCACGCACGGCATGAAGGCCGGGTCAGAGACGGCAAGCAGCGGCAGGAGTCCACGACGGACACAACTGAGTCCAAGTTGGGGACGATGAATAGTAGCCGATCCATCGGATGAACAACGCGTGGCTCGGGGATGAAACGGACGGCCGGAATTAGACGACACATATGAATAGTGCTAGGGTAGGTTTGAATCGGGCGAACGATGTAGCCGATCGGATGGTCCAAAAATAATCGAACGGTTCAGATGGGTACGAACGTTCGGATGGTCCGAACGGCAAGTTTGATCGGACAGCTAGGGACGTGTAGGGTGCGGCGGATGGCCGACGCGTGACAGTGACAGATTGGACTGGTCCGATCGGTGCGGGAGGGTTTAGGAGATTTGTAAATTTCTAAAATTGGAAGAAAATAATATGACCTCTAGAAAATAGCAAATAAATCCAGAAAAATCACATAAAATTTCTTGAGACAAAAGGAACCCAAATAAAATATTTTGAGCATACGTTAATATTTATTTTATCCATATTAAATATTTTTAGTTATTAAAAAATTTGTTTTAATCTAGTATTAATTTCAAAAAAATTTAAATGGTGAATTTAATTTTAAAAGATTTTAAATAATACTGAAAATCAAGGTGTTACTAGTGGGCAGTCCAAGTAATGTACGTGGTGTTTTTTGAAATATTTTGCTCCAAAAACCTAGTTTTTTTGAAAAAATTATAAAACCTGGAGTTTTATATTATCTTTGTTTCAGAACTGAGGGTTTTCTAAAATTTGTTCATTTTTTACGGTTGACACAGAGACATAATGCCATAAATGGTAAGAGGACTAGTGTCCCCTGGTAGGCTAGCTGCTTTATGGTAACGTTTAGTTTGGTATTGGTTTAAGATTTTTTTTTTATATTAGTTGATTTTTTTGCTATAGCTGAGTTGGCTTATTTGATATAATTAAATTTAAAAAATAGAAAAATAGAAAAAACATATTAACCCATCACCGACAATGCAAAGGAATACAGGAAAAAAAAGGGCAAAAAAAGCTTTAAAAATATAAAAAAAATCAAAAAAAGACAAAATTACTGAATAGTGAAAAAAAAACTAGAAGTCAGAAGTAGAAGTTGACTTTAAACCGTTCTAAGTGGTGTCTATATATATTGTTGTACAGTGTTTCCCAAGTTTGTTTTTGTGACGCAGACATTACGGGGGTGATCGGAATAGCGATGGCTTTTAGTTTTTGCTGAAAAAACACTGTAGCTGGCTGATTTTTTTACTGTAGCTGAGTGGTATGTTAGGCATAATTAAATTTTAAAAAATGTAAAAATAAAAACGGCTCGCTAGTCTAGTGCGGACAATGCAAAGGAATATGAGAAAAAAAACAGAATGTAAAAAACCAAAAAGCAAAAAAAAATCACTACGTGACAAAAAATACTATAGTATTTTAATCGCTGCTACAGTGTTTTAATCGCTAAACAGTATTTTCATCTCCGTTCTGATCGGCCCCTACGGGTCAGACCAAAGAGCAGATAAAATATCTCGTGGGAGTGTCGTCCCATGGGGAACACGGTCAACATGATCTCGTGGGTTTGACAGGTCGAACATGGATAACGAAGAGACTGCCACGGAGAAAATGAAGAAGGATATTGAAGCTAGCAAGGCCAATGCCACCGAGAAGTGTTGCTCGCACGCCAGCTTATGACCTGGTTCTGTCGTTTTTCTTGTAGTCGTGTAACTTACGGAACTTATGGATATGGGCTCATGTTTTTCCTAATGGAAAGCGTTTAATTAGTGCCTCAATACATTTTATTTCGTGTTTGGTAGTTCTATTTGTTGTTTGTTACTGTTTGATTATCTACTTGATCATGTTGTTCTCAAGTCCAAACTTAATAGGACAACAGTATGCATTTGTGGACATCAAACTAGATTCCAGAATCAAGTATTAAAATGGCAGATAAGCATCTATAATTTTGTAGTCAACTCAAATACTCTTAGTTGTTACAATTATAGGGTGTTCAAAATAGTACTACATGATAACTACTACAAATTAACCAGTGACGTGAAGTTAGATTTGAATATGAAGAGCCTGACATGAGTTATATTGTAGATCTGTTTGATATGGCTGTGGCTTTTAGTTTTTGTTGAAAATTTTTAATTTTAGCTGTTTATGACAAAACTTACGGACAGAGAGATAATCGCTTGCGATTTTAGATTATACAGATGTTGTGTTTTTAATATGTACTACAATTAACTTGTAGATCCTGTCTTAAAAAAATACACCGTTTAAAAGTTAGGTACTGTAGCAAAAGCCAAAAGTCGCTTTTAGAAGTCGAAAAGAACAGACCCTGTGATATGTCACCAAATTTCTAAGATTGAATGCGCAAAAAGCACGAAACCTAATTCTAGAATCACAAGTGTAATGTTGACTCATCATCTCCCATGTAGTAGTAGTGAAATTTGGGGAACCGAGATAAGATCCGCCTAGTCTTCCCAATTTAGGCTGCGCTCAACTTCGATTAAATTTCACTGTTTAGCGATGGATTCACTGTAGCAACGATAGCGAGTACTGTAACAATTTTGTCATGTAGTGAATTTTTTGGGTATTTTTTCTCGTATTCCTTTGCATTGTCCGCTATAGACTAGCGTGCCGTTTTTATTTTTACATTTTTTTAAATTTAATTATGCTTAATATGCCACTCATCTACAGTAAAAAATCAGCCAGCTACAGTGGAATTTTAGCAAAAGCTAAAAACCATCGCTATTCCGAACGCCCCCTAATTCAGCGGCAATTACTTTGTGTGGATATCTAACTGTACAGATAGAGCGCCATATCAAACGTCTTGATGAAGACTTAGGCTAGTTTGCAGAAGATCTAAAGCAAGGTATAAGCAATTCATGGCAGCTTTACTTATTGTTTAGGAATGCCACCCTTAATTCTTCATCAAACAAAGTATTGTTTGGGAATGCCATCCTTACTACTTGCCCATGACCATGAGCACCATCTACACACACCGGATGTGATAATCCAGGGTCATTGTTTCCCAAAATCAGATGAGCAAGTGAGTTAGTCCTGTTCAATCTGGCTCATGGTTTCTGCCTTATAGCTGCAAATGCACTGTAGCGGCTGAAAATAGTGTTTTAGCGGCTTAAAGAAGTTGATTTTTCACATAGCAGTACGAGCTCGTTACAGACTTCGCGTACGTGACTACTACACCTACATATTACAAATTTGAAACTAATTCGTTGCCACCAATGATGCTACTATCCAATCACGTGTCATATCCATCAGTAGATCATCGGTGGCCTGAGGAAGCCTAGGTGCCACTTCCCCGGGTACGGGGCGAAGGTCCCACATGCTGCACTGGTGGGTTTGCGGGCCCTCTCGTAGGCAAGAGTCCAAAATGAAGTTGTGCAACGCTATTGTGGCTACAATTTTCGCCTTTTGCCGGCAAGACTTGTAACTAGGAACCTTGTTGAATATACGCATTTCATCTTGCACATGTCAAATGCACGCTCGACAGCATTCCGCAGAGAGGGGTGCAAGAAGTTGAAAAATTCCTGCATCACAGATGGCCGCATACCATTATGGAACTTCAAAAGGTAGTACATGTGGTTGCGATACGGTGCTAAATATCCTAACCTGTTCGGATACCCGAAGTCGATGAGGTAGTACTTGTCTATAGGAAGGAGAAGCGTGAAAGAAAAATATCGGTATTAGTCATCGTGCAATGCATGGCATAATTGAAATATGTTCGAGCATTATACCTTTCGGTGGATGTGGGAATCAGTCACCGTATTTGGTCATTGTCTCTTGCAGCACAAGTATGTTATGCACCAATCTGAACTATCTAATACACATAAAGTGAACCTACAATTAAGTCACATATGATTTCTTATAGCCCGCAGCCAGAAGCTAGCAGCTAGTTGGATCGGCCCCTAAGGGTATCTCCAACAAGGCTAAGTCAGTTAGCTATTTGCATGTACACATCAGCATATATCTTAAGTGGAGGAAGAGAGTATGCAAAAAAATCGAGCCAGCTCTTCCTTAAACACTAGTCTCACTCACAAAACGAGGCAGCCTTTAGTGTGTATGTAAGCATTAAATAGCTATCATTATAGATAGTTCTTTGGAATGCTAATTTTTAGTGTGTACTCTGTAAATGATATAGAAATCTAATTTTTAGTGTGTACTCTATAAATGATGTAGAAATCTCTTAGTTAGTTGCTAACTAGAACTGTTGAAGATACTCTAAAAGGTCTGGGTTTCTCACACCACAGGCTCCAGTATCGCAGGCCCTATACACATGTAGGCGTATTTCCCGTACCACAGGTACTTGGATCCTGGGCTGGAGACGTACGGCTCCTCGAATCCTCTCCTGTGGAAGCAAATCGAGTTCCTCCTGCCCTGCATCGCACAAGAATGAGCATTAATCTTTTAATTCTTCGCTGCATCTCAATTGGCCATGGTTTAAAAGTAGGTTCTCGGTTTTTAGTTTTAGGTCCCGTTTGTAACACCGGAATTTTTTCTCAATTCTTATGAGAATTGAACAGCCGTAAAAATCCGTATTTCAAACGGGGCCTGATCCTGTCGACGATGGTGAATTCTCGGGGCGCATGGCTGTAAATCCGGCACAACTCCGCCGTCAAATGCTTGTAGTCGTCGTCGTCCTCGCCGTCCGGCTCTTGCGCCGCCGCGCTGTGGCGCCCCTGGCCACCGCCGGAGAGGACCATGTCGAACTCTTTGTTGGCCCAGTGCTGGGCTGTTCTTGCGGACTGCGTCCTGAAGTCCGGAGGAATATATGATGCTAAACTCCGCAGCATGGGCTCCCTGCTGTAGTAGTTGATGACATGGAGACCCACAGCGTAGGTGGCGTCTGGCGTGCTCACGCGTCAAGTAGTTGGACACGGCGCCCGACAACGTCATCGGCGACGAGGTGGCGTTTGTCACCGTGAACTCCGAGGCCAGCACCTCGCCTAGACCCTGATGTCCGGTGCGACAGACACGAGCTCGACCTCGATGGAGCCCGTGGGGCTCCCTCTGACGTCGCGGAGCGACCATGTCGGGCAACCACGACGGCGTCACGTCGCCGCTGTCCACCCAGAGGAAGTCCATCGACACGCCGTCGAGGATGACGGTCCGCCCGCCGGCGCCCTCAGCGACGGTGGTGTGAAGCACCTCCGTTGGAGCGCCATGCCACATGGCCGGCTTGTAGGGCGTGACGAGCCCGCTCGGAAGCAGCAGCAGATGCACTGTGCTGCCGTTGCGCACCACCATCTTGACGGCACATCTTGACAGACACCGTGCTGCACCGTGTCTGGAGAACTCGGCGGCCAGGTAGTCCGCATAGAGAGGGGAGGGTGCCATCGAGTTCAAAAAATTTCCCTTGGCAAAAAAAAAAACTATGTACCCGACACCTTTAGCAGCCCACAAGCGCTGATCAATCGCCGCATCCTGCACGGCCCGCATGGTCCAGGCGTCACCGCGTCAGGCGCATGCGCATCACCTAATCCAGTCGATGTCCACGGAGCAGAGGCATAGAAGAAGACAACAAGTCACGGTGCTAGCCTAGACTTTCTAGTTTCTAGTCGTTACATATTTTCCTGCATCGCTAAGTGTTTTGTCTCTTCAGTGATACAATCAGGTATCGTTAATTTCATAATTAAATTAACATAAATTAATATAGTAAATTTGAATCATATAAAATTTTCAAAAAATTTATACAATTACTATGAATGTGTCATGAGCTTCATATAAAACTTTATAATATTTAGAGCTCGTTTGTTATATGTAACAACCTTTACGAATATTAAAATCATATAAATTTTGGAGCAACAGTCACTGTATAAAATTACAAAAAAATTACATGATCAACTATATTATGTTCGGAGAGTGCACATATTTTTTTTGTAATTTTTTAAACTCATTTACTATATTAAAAAATTTACACAAAGTTTACACAAAATTAAAAAAGGTAGGTGATTAAACCAGCTAATCAACTGGCCTAATCACTTGCGGTCTTATCACCGGACGGTAGCCCCCTACCGTCTGCTCACCGAGTAGTAGGCGGCCTGCCGTCTACCCACGGGACGGTAGGGCCACGCGTCCGCCCCACCGCGCTGCCATCCGTCCACTGGACGGTAAAAACACTATTTTTGCCAATATGCTCGATATACATATACTTTTGTAATTTCGCAATGAAACAGTGCTAAATGTGGCTTTTCGTCCTGATAATAGCCATCGTATTTGACGCAGGATTAGTAAAAAATAACACTTTCGTAGCCACAATTATAAAAATAATATCTTTGCTGCACCGTATGGCATTAAACTCAGACCAATATGTGGCGGAGTGCCGGATATCACTATGTAGTACTAACCTGCCGACATATAGCAAAATACCCCCCACTATATTCGTGCAATAGATGTTATTTTTATAATTACAGCTATAAAAATAGCATTTTTACTAATCCCACGTTAATTCCGGCCATTTCTACCAAAACCTCGATAAAACGGCGTCGAGGTGCTGAGGAGGCAGCAGCAGCGAAGCGAAACGGACGAGCGCCACCGCCACTAAAAAGCAGCGGCGCCAAAAACCCTAATCCGGGCGGGCCACCGCCGCTCCCGGCGCGCAGATCCAGAGCTCCCCCGCGATGGCGGCGGTGGAGGCGGCAGCGATGGAGGCCGAGGCGGAGGCGGAGGAGGAGAGCAGCGACTACACGTCGGAGGACGAGGGCACGGAGGACTACCGCCGCGGCGGGTACCACGCCGTCCGCGTCGGCGACTCTTTCAAGCAGGGTGCCTACGTCGTGCAGTCCAAGCTCGGCTGGGGGCACTTCTCCACCGTCTGGCTCGCCTGGGACACCGCCCACTCCGTATGTGCTAACCCCTTTTGTCTCGAAATTTCTTGTTAAATTGCAGTCTTACTTCTTCGATTCGCGGTAATATATAAGGAAGATCGATCTGGATGCGTTCTGGTGTCTTGCAGCTGTTTGCCTGTGCCCAGCACCTGTTCGTTCTTTTGCCTTGGAGCATAGCAGAATTGGTTAAATTCATTGTTAATAAGTAGTACTGTTCTATTCGTCAATCCCATCATCCTACACGAAATATTCCCCAAAAAAATCTCTATTGTCTAGAGATTCAGGCTGCCTCCTTCTACTGTTTCTGAATTTGTAGGTTCTCTGCAGAGATACGTAGCGCTTAAGGTGCAGAAGAGCGCTCAGCACTACACGGAGGCGGCCATGGATGAGATCAAGATCTTGAAGCAGATTGCCGACGGTGACCCCGATGACACCCGGTGTGTCGTTAAGCTTCTCGACCACTTCAAGCACTCGGGCCCTAATGGGAGCCATGTGTGCATGGTGTTTGAGTTTCTTGGTGATAACTTGCTGACATTGATAAAGTACACGGACTACCGTGGAATTCCACTTCCGATGGTTAAGGAGATATGCCGGCACGTGCTCATTGGCCTTGACTACCTCCACCGTGATCTTTCTATTATTCACACTGACCTTAAGCCTGAGAATATATTGCTCATGTCCTCTATTGACCCCGCAAAGGACCCACGGAAGTCGGGTGTGCCACTGGTGCTGCCTGCTGCAAAGTCTGATGAGCCACCTTCAAAGGCACCTGCACCATCAGTGAGTGGTGGCCTCACCAAGAACCAAAAGAAGAAGATTCGGAGGAAAGCCAAGCGTGCAGCTGCTGCAACTTCAGAAGGCAGTGGGGCTGTGGCATCCGCTGACACAGATGGGTCAGATGATAGGGGAGATTTGAGTACGGCAATTGAGGGCAGTCCTAGCCAGTATAGAGACAAAAGGGGAGGAACAGGAGGACATAGGCGGGGTAGCAAAGAGACTAGGAAGAGGATGGCGATGCAGGCTGACCTAAAGTGCAAGCTGGTTGACTTTGGAAATGCATGTTGGACATACAAACAGTTCACAAGCGATATCCAAACAAGGCAATACAGATGCCCTGAGGTGATACTGGGCTCCAAGTATTCCACATCTGCCGACTTGTGGTCCTTAGCATGCATATGCTTTGAGCTTGCCACGGGGGATGTGCTCTTTGATCCGCATAGTGGCGACAATTTTGACAGGGATGAGGTATATACATTTCTTCCCTTGCTCTGGTTTCAACTAAGACGTACTTTTCATATCTATACGAAATTGTACTGCAATTATCACCTGGTAACAAGTGTCCCCCACTTTAACTTAAAGGTAGTTGTCACAATAAACATGTGCATCTATGATACCTACAACCCAAGACTCCAGTTTGGTCTGTACCCTTCATTTGCTTTTCCAAACTATACTTGAAAGAGAAGTCTTTCACACTGACACTGTGCACTGCATGTTATAGAATTAACCCTCTAAAACCAAAATCAATGGGATGAAAGTTACTACAACTTCTTCTAGATAACTCATTTCTTAACATTTTAAAGTGGTATCACCTGGCTCTTAGTTAGGTTTGATAGGAACCTAATCATCATTGTGGAAATAAAACAAACAAAAATGAATATGGAACTTCTTCACTAATTACATATCACATTTAAACTATGGTAATCAAATTTTAATATGGAAATATGCAATATCTTCTTGCTCTTTGAGTCCAACACGATCATATTCTAGGTTGACTTTGCTTTTCAATTATAGTTGGTGTCTGCCTACTGCCTAGTCGTGTCACATCCTCATATGATGATAAGTTAAACTTAGGGGTTGCAAACGGAGTGAATAGTTCCCGACCGTCCGTCCGAAGGCTTTCGAAGCGAGGAAATGGATATCTGGAAATTTTGTCAAAATTCAGAGTTGGAGTCAGATAGTTTCTCTCGGATATGGGATCGGATTCGGGAGAGGTATCCATCGGAGTCGAAGCTATCCGGGAATTTTGTCGGAACTATCCAATGAACTGCATCCCAGATATCCGGAATACGCTCGCAGACCTAGCCACCAGGCCACCCATGGCCTAGGTGAGTACCACGTGCGTGGTGAGGCCCATCAGCCCATGGCCCAATAGACCATGGGGAAGCGGCCGCTGTCATCTGTCGAGCCATTGACCCCCAACGGCCACCACTTGCCTCCCTCACCGTCACCTCCTAGACCTCTCTCGCCG
The DNA here is from genome assembly GCA_036346265.1 of Melocanna baccifera. Lineage (NCBI taxonomy): Eukaryota > Viridiplantae > Streptophyta > Magnoliopsida > Poales > Poaceae > Melocanna > Melocanna baccifera. The sequence continues at coordinate 38,355,745 of CM070682.1, forward strand.
GCCGCCGCCCTGCCCATTGTCCTCCCTCGCCGCCACCGACGGTCACGTCCATGGGAGGAAGCACATAGAACTATAGCAACAACGCCAGTGACTGGGTGGAGGGTGGCGGCTTTTAGGGAAAATCAGTGCGATTGAATCTGCAGCGTGCCCGTGGGCGTGGAGGTGATGTGTTGATTGCGCTGAGCGCCTGGGAGCCTCAGATGAGGAATGGAGATGGTGATTTGGGCTAACAGGAAGGGAGGAAGCCGCGGTGTGTTTGGCTGCTGCGTCCTGTGTGAGTAGGTATGTGGATTATTGTATTGGGACATGGGACTTGAGAGGGTTTGGGCCTTTGTGGGCTGGGTGGATGAGTGACCAAGTGGGTTGTATAGTTGGGAGGGTAGCAGTGTAGACTGTAGACTTCTATGGTAAAAATCTTCCGAATTTTTTATGGGGCCCATATGGCTCGCTGCTGCAAGAATAGTCATCTATTTCTACAATCTTTTGCTCACAGAGAGTTGTTACTTGCTACTTTGATGTCCTGTCTCCTGTGATGTAGCTGTATTTTGGACATCTTTTGTACTGCTATCACTATGTTGTCCTGTGATGTAGTTGAATTTGCCTCTTGAACCACGTGATTTGCTACTTCTTTTAACTAGCCCCATTGATGTAGTTAAATTTGCTTGTTGAACTACTAATGTTGTTGAATTTTGGACATGTAGTACAGTTGATTGATCTTTATGTGTGCGACATATATGGTTTCTATTTTCACGCAATATCGAACTAAATATTCGTGATGCCGCATTTAGTTCAACATGTATTCGTGACCAAGACTATCTGCATTCGTATCCGTATCCAGAACTGTCTGTGTCCGACTCCGATTCGAAGAAAAAAATATGGAATAGGATACAGGATGAGCGATATTCGTTTGTATCTGCTCCAATTGCACCCTTAGTTAAATTGCCCTTCCAGCTGTTCACAGCAGGTTCTTTCATTTTGCGAATTTTGAATGGTTGTAGTTAATCTCATGTTGTTAATATCATAACATATTATATGTTATCTTCTGTTTGTTATTCAAGAATGATGGCATCCATGTTTGAACGATAGCTGGGCAAGAAAGATGTATATGCAGTTTTTTTGTTTTTGTGCTGTTGGGATGGCATAAGTCATTGCCCACTTTTTTCACTTTGTATTTTATCACAGTTTTGAACATTGGTATCTTACCTTTGGTACTTACTAAGTTTTTGAAGACATGGCCATTTTTTCTTGCTCCCCTTTATGGAAGAAGTAAATGGTAGGCAATATTGCTATGCCATTTTTTTATGTTCGACTCTGTAATGTATTGACTATCTGGTTCTGAAGCTGTGATTTTAATCAGGAAACAGTTAGACCTATGTATCACATACTTATTATCAAAGATGCATTAACGATTGATCCTTTTGATAACCTGTCAACTTTCATCCTTTTGATAACCTGTCAACTTTCATGTCTAAATCATTTGTTCAAGAAGAGCAAAATCGGGGGTCTAAAAATGACGGCAAAAATAAAAGAAAGCAAAGCTAAGTCATACTAAGGTGATAGAAGTCATTATTTTCTTCTTGCAACGGCTGGCAACGATGCTGTGTGTTAATATTGCATCTTGACTTTGTGCTAATGTTACACAGACTGGGCTGAACTAAGGATGTTTCGGTATTTTGTGGGTATCCTGGTAAGCAAGATATTTTGAACATGATTAATAAATCCATTTTGTCTTCTGTCTAGTACACTAGTGTATGGTATTGGATCACGTGGACAAGTATAAGATGGATACTGTATTGTTTGAGTTGAGCTAAAAACTCAAAACCCTTAATGCATTTTGTTCTAGTCGATTGACATCTGCATATTTATGTTTATCAACTGCTGAGTTCCACTGCATATGTTCTTCAAAATCTCATTTAGCAAGATTTCTTAGTTGAAAAGTATTCTGAATAATCTCTATGGATGCCGAGCATGAGCCTTTATTTGGAGATGCTATATGAAATAAAAATGGGCATGTAATAAAACCATAATGATTTTTCATTTATTTGTGGTCCTAGACTACAGTATTTTTTTTTAATGAAACGATCTTGTTTACGCCCTTGACATAGGAAGTTTACTGAGCAATTCCTACTTGATGCAGGATCACCTTGCACTGATGATGGAGCTACTAGGAATGATGCCTCGAAAGGTAAAGGCAGTTTGCATTTCCCTTAATTTTAGGAAAATGTTGCAAAGTGTTCTTAATTCTTGATATATCACGAGGACAATGTTGTTTCCCAGATTGCCTTGGGTGGTCGATATTCACGCGAGTTCTTCAATCGGTATGGGGACTTGAGGCACATTCGGCGCTTGCGGTTCTGGCCTCTCAACAAGGTGTTCATTGAGAAGTACGAATTCAGTGACACAGACGCAAATGACATGGCAGAGTTTCTTGTTCCAATACTTGATTTTGTTCCTGAAAAGCGTCCTTCGGCTGCTCAATTGCTTCAACACCCATGGCTTAATGCTGGACCCCTTCGACGGCAGCCCAAAACGCTGCCGGATCTGGCAGAGAATTCCATTGATGGTGTATCAGAGAAGCAGAGGAAAGAGAATGATGAAAGAGATGCGATGGCTGTGGAGTTGGGGAACATTACCATAGATGCTGCTTCATCCAAGATGGTGGAAGATCCCCAAGCAAGTACTAAGCAAAGTAAAGCAAATGCTACCCCTTCTAAGAAGTGAGATGCTATTAATTTCACGAGCTAAACTGTAAGGCTTTGTTTCCGGTTAAGATATGTTTCTCGAGTGGGAAATGAGTGCTTCTCTAGGTTCGAGATATGTTAGGGATAGCTACCCAGGGAAGAGAAGAGTAGGCCAAACATTTGTTGTATGGGGTTGGTTGGACGATGTTAGATTTGTTGGGGGTTGAAGAGATCTCTAACCCTTTTCCTGGACATATTCTTTTGTACAATTAGAAGCTGCAATTTTTTTTAATTTCTTTAGCAGTGAACAACGCGGAAGCGAGATCATTTGCCTTTTTCTGTGTGAACCTGGCTTGGAATTTTGGGTTGGAATCATCTGAAAGCAGCTGGGGCCCGTCTATAAGCACGCCTGAGATATCAAACGATTGAGTACGTGGAAGTTTACATATTTTCCATCCATTTGCAGTTGTGCGTGCCCTTGTGCGTACAAGTACTTTTGTGTTGTACGATCAGTCTTTTGGATTTGGAAGTAGAGGTGGTGTTTGAGTTGTTGTGTGGCCCCCTTGGGGTAGTTCTCGTCAGTCTCGATAACTGCAAATGTTAACGATAAGTTTGCCTTGCAAGCTCGGGACGACCTGCTATTGTTGCCTCCCAGTCCGATGGTTATGTTGATTAGATTGTCTACTTCCTTGATCTCCCGATTACTAGTTTATGAACTTCAATGAGCATGGACTGCAGACAGCCATATAAATGCACTATAGATGTGGCAGGCTACTTTGCAGCTCAAACCTTGGGGCTCGAATTCTCCATGTGTTGGCAGAGAAATCTATGAGAGTTGAATTGAATTCTCGGACTAAATGGCTATGTTTTACCACTACGAAACCGTTGCTCAGCAGCAACGCAAGTATTATTGATTATTGAGAAATCGGTGGCTTTAGATTAGGTGGCACCGTGCACCATCCTCTTGACAAGCGTGGCCATGTACTTGCCGTGGTGCTCGGCAAGGGCCAGCTCGAGTTCGCTGGGCGGCCTGGAGCCGTCGCCGGAGAAGACCCCCGCGCCGTACGGTGAGCCCCCCCGGAGCTCGTCCATCTCGAACATCCCATCCCCGAAGGTGTACCCGATGGGCACGAACATCATGCCGTGGTGCGCCAGCTGCGTGATCGCCGTCCAGCTTCATTCATACACGCACAGACTGAACACGGTAAGATGATGGTAACCATGGTCGATTTGTTGCTAAAGATGCGATCTTGCAGCGGCGATGGGTCTACTTACGCTGTGGTTTCTTGGCCGCCGCACTGGGTGCCGGTGCTGACGAAGAAGCCGGCGGGCTTGCCCGCGAGGCGCTGGTGGCGGCAGAGGGGCTCAGTGGAGTCGAAGAAGGCCTGCATCTGCGCGGCCATGGCGCCGAACCGCGAGGGGAAGCCGAAGAGGAAGCCGTCGGCGTCGGGGAGGCCGTCGGGGTCCACGACGGGGATGTCCTCGTTGGCGCGGTCTGCCGCGCCCATCTGAACGAGGACGCCTGGCGGCAGGGTCTCCGGGACGCGGAAGAGGAGCGCACGGGCGCCCGGGACGGAGCCGACCCCGCGCTGCACGGCGCGCGCGAGGCGTTGGACGTGGCCGTACATGGAGTAGAAGACGACGTAGATGCGGACCGGGCGCGGCGCAGCCGGGGGGATGAAGGTGCGGGGCCGGCGGTGGGAGGGCGGGAGCGGAGCGGCGGCGGCGGCGGGGCGCGGGAGGCGGTGGTTCTTGCTGGGGACGCAGCCGCCGCCCTTGCCCATCGCTGCCGGTCACCCGCTCGTGCAAGCAGCACGCGCGATCGCAACAAGTCGGTGCGGCCGTGCGGTGCGCGTGCAGTGGATGGGAAACCGGTGCGGCGGCGGTTGTTGCGACGGGCCAGATGCCGATGCACAACGCGGAGTGAAATCACGCGAAATGCGCGCGTCATTTGGGCCGCGCGCACGGACCAAGCGCGATCCGTGGCGCGGCCGTGGTGGTTGGGACGGGCCTGATGCCCAACGCCGAAGTGAGGCCGAGTGTTATCTGGGCCTTGCGCGATCCCCCCAATCGACCGCCCATCCCCTATAAATCCACCAAAAAAGTCAACCAGGATACTACTACTTCTCTGCTCAACGCGCACGGGCGCACGGCCACACCGCACCGCCTCCTCTCCGTCGTCGCTCTGCCTGCGAGGCTGCGACCATCCGGAGGCAGCCAAAACGCCGCGACCGGACGAGAGAGAGGGCGGCTATGGAGCGGCGAGTTGATGAGGCGGAGCAGGCGGGCAAGGACGGCGCCGGCAACCCTCCTCCCCCGCCGGTAAGTCCAATCTGTCTAGCTCTACTGCACAATTCTCCACCTCTCTCTCGTCTCTACTGTAGAATTCTCCTCTCTCTGAGCAAGCAATTGACACCGGTGAGTTGTTGCATGTATGCGTGTGTTTCTTGGCAGTTCTTGGAGGTGACGTGCAGGAGCTCCGGCAAGGTCCGGCGGTTCGCTTCCGGAACGACCGCCCGCTACGCGCTGCACGCCGTCAACCGCAAGCTCGCCCCCGGGGCCCCGGCGGCGCTGCACGTCGAGGCCGCCAAGGACGGCGAGGAGCCCGTCAGCTTCGGCCCCACCGCCCCCCTCGCCGACTACGGCCGCGGCTGGAAGCTGCAGACCGTCACCGAGAAGGACGTGCCTGGAATCCACCAGACGCCACCGCCTGACATGGTACCACTCGTGCATTCCGTTCTCTCCCCCAGATAAAAGCTTAGATTATTCTCAAGAATCAAGTACCGATGAGCTTAGATTCTTGCAGAAACGAGGTGAAACGAAGGATCCCCTCGACAGGGAGCCACTGAAGAGCACTTTCGTCTATGTCGGCAAGATCGCCCTCGCGTTCGTGTTCATATTCTTGCTCGGCGGACTGTTCACCTACTTGCTCGAGAAGCTCCCCGACTTGATGCAGCTTGCATCCGCACCTGAATCCTTGTAGAATTTGCTGATTGAAAACGCAGCGCACGTGTATCAGTGATTTTTGTCTTCTTGATAAGTGTTTTCTTCTTAGCCATGTACTGTGGTCAGTTGCAGCTTCTCTCGCTGCTATGCAATGCCAGTGTTTCATGTCTCCCACTCCCCACATTTGGGGTGTCCCAAGAATCACGGGCAAAACCAACAGATTCCACTGCAAAACCACGGGCGAGAAAAGCAGACTTGGTCCATGAACAGCAACACAATGCAGAGTTGGTCTTCTTATTTCTAATCTGCTCTGCAAAGTTCAATTTGATGTCTCCACCATCAAATGTCAACGGCACATGCCAAACTGTATCCAAGTACGATAATGTTTGCTGTTCAAGGTCAATGAAGAGCTTGCTCTTTTTCAGAAATGAATGATTCCACAATATAATTGAAAGGCATTGACAATTCACTGTTACACTTGGAACAAATTAAACCTATGATAAGTGTACACACAGAACAATAGCCAAACAAGGTCATCACAACCTCGTACAGAGTGGCATGGAATTATCAGCTAAGCAGGTCAACGCCTATTTTGTTCACCTTTACACGTTACATTTAACTGTTTTTTCCCAGTGAGGTAGTATACAACATTACCAAGAAAGCATGTGAAAACCTATAGTAACAAAATCCATTTGCTCTCAAGCAAAACCTTTGATAATGTGTGTTCTCTGTGTTGCCAATATTTGCTTAGTGTGGACGGGGCACCATGATGACTTGTGCAAGTGCCTCTTGGCTCTTGAAGACCATAGGAACCCAATGCAACGCTGACCTTCTATCACCAGTTCTGCAACTGTGAGGCCACACTTTTCACCACAGGGTGATACTCCGTGTGCAAATACCTCTTCGCATTCTCTGAACCAGGTTGTCCAAGCCATTCGTCATATACTCTTTTTGCGATAGGATTATCAAATGGGTTGGATATCGATACCTAGGGATATATCAAGTCAAAAGTATAAAATGTATCTGATATGAATCTGGAAGAATCCAACCAAGGTTAAGACGAAAAATATCACGTAAAAAAGCAAGGCCCTTGCAAACAACATGAAATGTAGTGGGCACTTCACTAACTTACATCTTGCATGTACACACCCTCTAGTAGTTGGATGAGATCCTTGGCAGATTGCCCTTTAACAGGTTTTATTTGACCTCCCCCATTCAGACAACCTGCAGAGCGATAGTCAGTGTATCATAGCAGATATCTAGATCCTACAGCCCAGAACCCAGTTAATAAAAGCAACATGCAGCACAATATCATAAACACCTGATGGGCAAGCCATAACTTCAACAAAGTGGTATTCGCATTTCCCCATCTTAATCTTCCTAACAACATTCTGTAGGTTTCTGAACCCATAGCAAAGTGCAAACTTCAGAACAGGTTTGCCCTCCACCTGTTAGCATGAGCAGGAGATGTTATATACATTGATCCTAAGGTCATTCGAGCATGAGCAGAACAGAATGGCTTTCAGCAGATCAACATGGGGGTTGGGGATGAATTTACCTCCAGTGTAACTTCACGGAAATCTGAATTTCGCAAGATTCTGAAATCAAGTGGGCCTTCTATTTCTCTATTGAAGAGTGCACGTGCTGCATAACGAAATACTGTTTCTGCATAACCGCCAGAGCCGCCAGAAACCCCGTATAGATGGCCATCCTCATCAACATTTGTTAATCTGGGTTACAATGAAGATAAGTACATGTGAATTCCCAGATAAATAGGTCAGAACAGATAAATAAACTATGATATATCATGCGATATAAAGAATAACATAGAATTATTCTCTTGATTTTTTTCCTCAAGTGATTAAACTCAAGATTTGCTAAATTTCTAAAAATAGTAGTACCAATTGAACAGATTATGGTTGATTTTTCATAAGTCATCTTGAACCTCATTAGAGTTTCATTCATAAAGAGACAGAACAACACACCAAGCATACAAGGTAACTCACAATCTGTCCAAGGGAGATTCCTCCATTGTCTTGAAATCGATAGATTTGGACTGCACAACCATCAAAGTGATATTAAGTGCCTCATAGTTTTCAAATACATCTTACAAGCAAGAGCAAGAAATAAATTAATTACCTGTATCAAGTCTAACACTTCACCAGTTGTCAATACCGAGTCGACCTCTGTAACTTCTTTATCTTCCACTGAGAAAACAAAATCGTCCCGGACAGCTTCTAACTTTTTGTCATAACAGGGCATCACGGTGACATGGTAAACATCATATGGCCTACACAATAAATTACAAGTCAAAAATACTAAAAAATGACAAGTGTATAATAAGACTGGTATTTGTTTAAAACAATCATCCATCTTCAGCAAATGGAGAACATACTATTACTCAAACAGTGGAACAGGAAAAATTAGGTTCTGACCAATATTCCCACCACCCTCAAGTCACAAAGAAGTGTCAAAATGGGAAGTGTAAAGCCAACTCTTGTAACTTTAACATTTCGATTTGTCACATAAAAATTGTATATCTAGAGTTTCCATAACAATACCTGCAAAATCTTATACTGTTTTACAAATATGTTACTGTAAAAATTAATGGTCAAAGTTGCATCATGGAGACTTTGTAAAGTAAATAAACAAGACCTATTTGTGACCAGAGATAGTAATTTTTTTCTTGAAGAGTCTCAAAAAGGATCTGAAAATTAACACCTTAATATCTAGAGCTAGGGCAAAATACTCACTTGAGACCAAGTTTTTCAACCATATGATGCTTGATAGCTGCACCAATCACCTGCTGGGGACTCTTTACAGATGAGATGTAAGGCAAGATATATGAACCAAGAGTCTTTTCAGCATAGCATATCCAACCTGAGAGGGGGAAGAGATTCATGTATTTTTAAACCGATCCTCTTATATTTGTAGAAGAAATGTAACTAATTAAATAACTAGTAGGGAACCATCGGTATTATGGAGAGAGAGTTCAGCATTATTGGTAACCAAATTACATGGTAGCAAAAGTGGCGTCACGTTCCTTGCGAACATTTTTACCTGGGCATGCAGATGAAAGAAGGGGAAGACTGTTTCCAACTTCTCTGCCAATAGATAATTGATTTTGCTGATAACGTGAAACAAATTCATTGCATGCTTCAATAAGGGAAAGATCTCGACTGCAACTTGTGTCATAAACTGCCTTTACACCCATCGACTTGAATAAAGCAGTCAGTTTTCTGAAAACCTGAAGATAAAAAAATGCATTCTTCTTTTGTTATCATAATTAAAATGCACTCTTTCATTCCTCTAGAGGGGTAAAACTAGAGTGAAATATTTCCGGACAAACTAACTTGTGGGGAACATTATAGTACGCCTGATAAGGTGGTGCTTTTGACTGGGGAATGGATAATTACCTGTGACTGGGAAAGACCAAATAATGAAGCTAGTGATGCTCTTGACTGGGGAGACACAGATACAATGACGGCTTTGTCAGAGTTGATGCGAGTAATGAGGTCACCCAGGCTTTGCTTCTCAAGCATAACTGTCTCTGCTGACGTTATGCAACCACTATGAGATCAAAATGAAAAAGTGAGCATTCTTTAGATTTGCACGGGTCACTGATTTTATAATTGAGATGAACAATAAATAGTGGTAACAACCTGCAAGCCAGACAGTCCTTTAGTGAAATCTTGACTGCTTCCTCTGGAGGCTTTGTGCTCACTGCAATTTCCTTTTGTTTAATCTGTGAAACATAAGTGTCAGGAATATAGGGAATGGTATGCAGAATGGCAGTGGATGAGGGGAAGCAGCAACAGAGATGAGTTTTGAGGTTCCAAATGTGCTGATGTGAAGCTAATTTATTAGTTGAAGTGTGCACAGAGATGTAGTTAGCACTTTCGAAGTGGATCCACTGTGTTAAACTTAGCGGCAGATCGTTTCAGTTGTGACGGAAAGAGGAAGTTTTTCTTTAATGGGAAGACTAAACACAGGACTTGTAACTAGCTAAGCTGCGGAAAAGCAGGAAAGGGTCGAAATTGCTAAGCACCAAGAGTTCATCAAGTGAGTCCATGTTGTCATGGTCCTACATATAATACAGTCTTCTAGCCTAGCTTTTAATTATGGATAAGCTGTCCTACCTGAGTTCTCTACGCAACAAGCAGCGAGAAGTCTTGTGGTTTTTCTTGGGCATATTGCAATGTAAGTTTTACCTTGCTTTCTTGTTTGCACCATATAGCAGACATCAAACTTTTCGTTTGGTTTGTATGAGTTCGTGATGAAGAAAAAGGATGTCTCTTTAGTGCAAAACTTTAAGATCAAAGTATTCCAATTATCAAAGAAATCATAATATTAGCATAACACAATCTAAATGTGGACTTCCGGAGAGGCCTATGATCTGCTTGGGCGGAAGAATATTAGGGAAGGAAAATGGGCAAGAATGTAAGGGAAAGTTCACTCATTACAAGCTGTAATTTGCTTTCTCTCCAAACTGAAAGAACAACCGTAGAGAAAGCTTTGGCCATTGGGCAAAGAAAATCTCATGCAATAATCATCACTCCAATTTTTGAAGAAATAACAGTGAGTAATAGTTTATTTAGCTAACACTATTCTCTTCCCTTGTATCTGTCACAGGCAACCAAACAGCAGAAGAGGAAATCAATTCTGTCTCCCTTTCCTCTTCCTTTCTACTCCATTATACGTCGTATCCATGCCTACAGAGCACGCCTTGGTATTCAATATGGGGACAGAATCACACGGCATGGTGAGATGAGATAACTGATCTATTGGGAAGATTGATGGCACAAATCACCATCTCAAAGTGAAAAAAACGCTGCCTGAACTCAAACTGTACTCTGCAGGTGGATGACATGGGGCAGGAACCAGGAGCAAGGAAAAGCTCCCAGCCCAAAGACTAGCGTGAGAACGAAATCTTTGTGGCAACTTGGAGGGATTCTTGTTGAGGGAGCTAGCTGTACCTGGAGGCGGCGCGCGGAGGGGTTCTTGTTGAGGGAGATGATGCAATCCTGCGAGGGGGCGATGAAGTCGTTGAGATCCGACGCCTGCAGCGCCGGAGAGAACCTGCTCGACGACATCGCCTCGCCGGCCGGCCGGCCTTCCAGTCGGTCCCGCCGGGCGCTTCCTGGAATCTCCTTTCTTTTGTGGTCTTCTCTTCTCCGCCTCCGGGTCCGGAATGAGCCGAGCGAGCAATCAATCCGTGCTCCTCTTCCCCTCCTCCGTGTGCCTCCTGCTTTGAGCCTTTGATGGAGAGGGTCGCCGACTATACGGCAACGAGTGGGCCTGGGCTTCTCGCCGAATTGGACAGGCCCACAGCCCCCGTCCCGTAATTTTCTAGGGAATTCTACACGTAAAAAGGAAACTTCGGCCTTTCAGTTTGCTTAGGACCCTTGGATATTTGCAAAATAGTACAAATAGTGGTGTTACCTTATAATAATAAAATAAATAGTGGTGTTACCTTATAATAATAAAATAAATAGTGCTGTTACCTTATAATACTTGTAGTACAGATAGTGGAGTTACAATATAATAATAAAGTACAAATAGTGACGTTACCTTATAATAATAAAATAAATAAACAAGGTTGATGTGGGTTCAAATATATAAAATGGAAGGAGTAGACGGATTGCTATTCCCCTATGATGTAAGGGCCTATTTGATAAGGCTCTGCTCCTGAATTCTCAACCGGAGCAGCAGGAGCCTAGCCAAATTCACCCACTCCTCTTTTTTAGAATCGAGATCAACTAAAGAATTGAAACAGCATCATAGTAGAAAAGGCAGAGTGACCATAGGCCAACTCCTCGCAAGAATCTGCCACCTAGTTACAAAATTGCCCTTGAAGTTGGGGGTTAGTTACCTGCAAAAATGCCATCCATAACCTTCACTCCTTCACTCACCCACCTATTGTACCCCTCACTCATGTTCCTCTTACGTCGAGCCGAGCAGAGGTGAGCGATGCTATGGCTTCCTTGGCGAAGGACCTAGGGCCACCGTGCTTGGATTCCCTCCCCGCTGGCCAGGAGGCCCACACTGCTGTCCCTGGAGACCATCCTCGCCATCCCTCGAGCATGTCCTCGCCGCCAGCGTAGAGCCCCTAGCCGCCACCCCAGATCCAGTCCTTGACGCCGGCCTCAGATCCCGTCGTCGTCACTGCCTGTCCTGCAGCACACGACGACCTAGATGCCCGACCACCAGCGACCTCGTCCGCGACTATGAAGGTTAGAGCCCGCCGACAACCGTCCCCCTTGTCCACCCTCCTCAATTGCTCAAGCCCCCTTTTTCTTTGAACTGATGAAAAATGTTTTTTTTAGGATTTGATCCTATTTTGGATATTATGAAGTATTCTGGTTGCGATTTGTAGGATTCGGTCCTATCTTGGAGTTGCATATATCTGGAATTTTTATATTTGTGCCATGAATATATATATATAGGAATCGATGATATCATGATTCATGGCAGATGGTTCATAAATAAAAAATTTTCATTGCTTGTCCACCAATTTGATTGATGAGATTGTCAATGATTGCCTACAAGAATAATGAACCGGCGCATAGCTCTCTCTATGTGCCTACATGAACAATGAATGCATAGCTCTCGGTGTGTCTATATGAACAATGAAATGATTGCCTACATGATTGATGAGATTGTCACTGATTTCCTACGTGAACAACATAACAATGAAGAGTGAACAATGAACTTCTTGCTAAATGCTTGCAATTGACTAGCTTTACTAGCATCATAAATATAACATATTGATTTTTACATCTAATCAAACCTAAATATGTGCAGGTATAGCTCTTTTGAAGTCATGTTCCCAACTGGATTCAGCAGCGAGGTGCTATGATTGCATCAAGAGCCATTGCCTGAGTTGTCCTGTAGCAGCAAGCATATCTGCATGTCTGAATGTTGATCATTGTATGAATCGACGATTCCATGAATGAATGATGACTTGTGATTGCTTGTACATGATTTGATGAGAGTTCGGTAAAAAAAATCGGATAGCGCCGATAGGCTGTACTATTGATATGAAATGCATTCGTCTCATTACATTCATATGGTATCAACATTCAAATATACTATCAGTCGGTACCAAAACATTGTGCAAAAATTTGTGTACACGTAGAAATGAGTAAGAAACAAATAGACTTATAGTGTTTAACCAGAGGCAACATGGTCTTTTGCCACCAATAATCTCTTTCAGCGTTTTCGGAGCTAATCTCCTACCAAACGCTTCTCTCAGTCAGCTCTAGATTGTCAGATGAGTGAATTCTTCAAGAATCAGAAGTATAAGTTGAAAAATTAGAATCCGAACCTTTACCAAACAAGCCCTAAATAAACTACTCTGTGGTGCTGATCACGTAGTCATGCGACGTTGCGAACAGAGAACAGGCCCAACAACTAACCGTCCGAGCTACGATACTCCCCGTCTCCGAACTACCTGGAGAGGAGAAAGCGACGCAAGCCTCGCTCGGCTCAGCCGGGAGGCCGCGAGCGGACGGCGGATACGCGCGGCGCATGGGCCAAGCGCATGCAATGCAAGGTAAGCTGTGTTTGCCAGCTTACCCGTACCTTTTATAGATCGACCTGCAACACCGTGTGTTTGCCAGCCCGACCCCCCATACTCCAATGCTGCTTCCAGGAACAGTACGAGTGAATGTAAAATAAGAGCTCGTGTTGGGTTTGCAAGCTCATCCCCAAGATTTACAAAGACTATTCACTGATAGAACAAGAGGCAAACAGAACCCAGAGGCTTTCTTTCCTCCCAGTGCACAAATCTCGGCCTCATATCGTGTTGTTGTATACATGATACGCTATACAGAATCTTGTTCATATCATCAGATATACAAAAAATTAATTTGGCCCCGATCATAGATAACACAAATCTGAGAATTATACACATGGTGCAGAACAAAATCCAACGAAGTGGATGATTCTCAACCAATCATCACCATCTCGTTAGGGGAGCAGCTGAAAGTTGACAGACTTGTGTAGACTTGAATGCATCGAATACCGCAAACAAACAATGGCACCGTAACTAAACTATCAGGGGTTTGTGGACCTATCTACTATATCCTCACAAAAAAAAATCATTTCCTCGAATTATTTTTCGACCGCCGCCTCGGTCTAGTGAGAAGCTTCAGCATGTTGTCAGTCAGGTCAAGTGGGGAGTCGTCGCCCTCATCTTGAAGCTTTGTACCTGACGTTTGTGTCAGCCATCCCAGCGCTTCTATTGCGGCATCCCTCTCCGCGAGCTGCTTGTTCCTCTTCGGTTTCCCAACAAACTGCATCCCTTTGAACTCCACTATGGCCCTGAACTCGTTGGTCTTGAGGTGCTTCGTCTTGTACTTTGGAGGGGTGTGGCCTGCCCTCATCAGCAAGGTCTGCAGCAGGCTCTTTGGGTTCATTCCATCCTTCACAATGTTGCTTTTACCATCTTCATCTTTCCGAAGCCTCGCTCTGCACGTTTCCCGGCCAAACACAAACCTTCCTTCACATAGGTCACCTGCAGCAAGCTCTTGTGCAGCAAATAAAATGTACTTGCCTTCCTTGTGAATGTCAAAGCTTGGGTCTTCAAGCTGGAGTTGAAATCATTGTCAAATTACAAACACAATCAATATAGAATATACAGCTGGACATGGCTGACAAAAAAAAATAAGCGTAAACCAATGCTCAACTACATTCTATTTTATTTCTTATTGGTGAGTATATTACAAGGTAACGTATGCTTCATAACCAGATATCGTTTTTAGTGACAAGCAGCACCATGCAACCACCAAGCTTTCTATACATCGCATGTGCAATTTTCTCCCTTTTTTTCTTGCTAGCATCGGCAAAAGGTGGAGGAAAGTTAAGAGAAATTATATTTGGTGCCTAATAGTATCGCCAATGGTAATTTTCTACTTATTATTTGTTAAATCAACAATGGAAATGTCTAGTGAAATGAAATCTGCGTAATACCTTTGAATTTAATTAGTCTCATAACTTACCTTCTGTTGTATAAGTTTATCAAGTTCTTCTTTGAGTTGCAGGTAGCATTCAGACAGGCTGGGATCCATAAATAAATCAATATAACCATCGAGCATCTTCAAGTGCCCAGCCTATAATATACAAGTTAGAAGGCATAGATCAGTGTAACAAAAATGCAAAATATCAAGACAAAATATTTGATCAAAAATTTAGCATACCATGCTTCCTTTTGTAACAGCACCACCAAATAAGATCAGTATGGAATCTGATACTCCAGTTGAATCACGGATGAAGACAGCATTTACCTTCACCTTCTCACCAAAGACCAGCCATGGATAAGGGATAGTCTGATACTTAGCATTCACTGAATTCTGAATAAAGCATAATGTCAGAATACTCAGGAATCAGCATTGTCTTCAAAAGATGAGCTATAAAACAGGGTATTGAGGATTAGCACTTCTCGATATGCACTTACAGCATAAAGAAGAACTTGGCCATCATCCATTGTCTTGAAGGACATGGAGTTTTCTCTATGCTGCAAAGAAAAGCTAAAAAATCAATTGAACTGCAAAGTCTTTTCTTCAGTGCAATGGACTCTATAGAGTAATTGTTGACGGCTGTTTACCACCACAGATGCTATCCCAGGAAAAATCCCAGAACAAATTATACCACGGACCAATGATTGATTATGGCTCAAACTATTATTTGTATTTGCGTCAGAGTCTATCAAGCCAGCATCCTTTAAGATATAGCTGAATTGCTTCCGAAGAGAGTGAATGGATTGTAGTGTTTGAGCAGAAAGGAAATTTCTCCAACAGTATTCATAACCAGACCCTTCTCTCTCTGCATCCTTCCATCCTTCATAAGCCCGGACAAGGGCCATATGATCACTATAATCTTTCGCTGAGAACCTAGATTTTGCTGTTCCTGCCAACTAATAGGTAAAGGACAAAAATTTAAACAAAGCCTTCTTACCTGAATGGCAACATAAAGCTTGGGGCTCAATGAAACATAGCCATAACTACCGCATGTATCCATCAGGGGAGCATATTATGTGCAATCTAGCTTAGGATGCAATCATGGTGCATTCCAACTAGGAAAAGTAACAAAATATTCTAAAAACAATTCTAGATGTATTTCATGATTTACTCTATCTATGCATAAAAATTTCAAGTTCAAATTCACTCTATATTAAGAGTAACAAAAAAAGAGAGAAAATTCTAACAAATTTGAACTCTTAACATTTGTCAGATTTTTTTCTCTTTTTTTTTGTTACTCTTAACATAGAGTGAATTTGAACTTCAAATTCTATATATAGGTAGAGTAAGTTTAGAAGTACATCTAGATTTTTTTTTGGAATTTTTCGTGACTTTTTTTGTTCAAGTGCACTGTGATTACACCCCAAGTAAGATTGCACACAATACGTTCCGGTATTAGATCTTCCCTACTTTTCTCATAAATTTTATTATGAAAGAGAATCGTTTCACAAGTAATACTAATAATTAAGATATAGTCAGACAGTGGAAATTAAAGGCATACATCCTTCTTGTCCTGTGGCAACAGGAAAGGATCCCGGGCACTCAATCCAGCAACCACGGTAAGTATAGGATCAATGCAGCGGAAAACTGCACCCATTATAAGCATCTTCCCCAACTTCGGATCAACTGGAAGCATGGAAAGGTATCTTCCTACAAAGTTGAATCAGGGAAATACTCAAAAGGTTTCAGTACTCATATGTTTCTGTAGTGCTAGCAAGGAAGCAAAATATAAGACATACCAAGATCAGTAAGGTTCTCATTTTCATCTAATGCTCCAATCATCTTCAGGAATTCCACTGCATTTTGGACCTACATATTTATCAAGTGGTTAGCCACATCAAAAGTGGAAAGGGTTGAAAAGAACCCTTTACTACCTACTTAAACAATAATTCGTAGAGCTTTAAGCTGTGTACAAGCCCAAGAAATGCCGCAGTTTGAAGATACACATAAATCCAATAGACACAGGCAAAGAAAAAGGGAATATCCAAATGTTGAAGTATGATTTAAACACATACAGCTAGTGGTTCTGGAGGTTGTAAGGCAGCTGATAGAAACTCCCCAATGCTGCCAACTTGCAAACTTTTTATCTGCAAACACAGCGAATTCAAAGGAGTTCTAAGAAGCTCTGGAAGCTGATAGTCGGCAAATGCATCATACACACATCTGGGGTAGAGATGATAGCATTCTCCAGGTTGGACACGACCAGCTCTGCCTCTCCTCTGCAAGAAGATAATGGGGAAACTATGTGAATTATAGCAAGGAAGGATGGTTAGTAAACACAGGTATTGAGTGTGATCATATCTTAATCAAGATGTTATGTTAAGTTTGGTTCATTGCTATTCTAAAAAAGGTTCAATTCATTGTTAGAAAATTTCTTGCTTATAATTGTAATCAATGGTAAATTTATATTGACCATCGAAGCAGAACAAAAGGATATCTTGAGTCTTGACTAAAACAACTTCATGAGAAAAAGAGGAACATGGAGGTACTTGTAAAGCAATATCACTATTAAGCAAGCAAAAGCGATTCCTGGTCTTGATATTATAACCAGCGGGCTAAATTTCTTCGAGTTAGGATCTCAATTGACCACAAACCCCATATTTAAGGCATGGCCTCATACAGGCAAATAATACAAAAATGGTAAATAAGCTGACAAAATGAGGGACAAAAGGAAATAATATAATAATATCAAACACAACCAAGACAAGACTTCACTAATACTACACAGAACATACAGAAGGTAAGCAAAGATTGAAGTTAAAGAAAACAGATGATGCTGAAAGTGGGCCCAAGTACACGCCATGTTACCAAAGATTTGAGTTGAAGAAAAGTGCTGCTGAATCGAAGGTAAGCATTTACCTGACGAGCAGAAGCCTTTGAAATCCATGAGGGGAGTAAGCAGGGAGTGTTGTTTAGAGCATCGTATGTGGTTTCCTTTGCTTTTCCACAATCCACAACAAAAACAATATCATTTATTGTAATACTTGCTTCTGCCATGTTAGTGGCAAGGACTACCTTCCGAACATTAGGAGGTGGCTTCTCAAAAATTAGCCTCTGTGAATATCATAATAAAAATATAGATGTGAATGGCAATGAAATTTATGACGCACACAAGATGCTTACTGATATGAACTAATAAACAAGGTGAATATGTGTATATAAAATGCAATTAGGCAATGGAACTGATATTTCAGATCCATTGACACAACTGGGATCACATAAGCAACCTTAATAAGATACGTGCAAATTAGGAGCGATTACCTGCTCAGAAGTAGCCATGGAACCATGGCATGAGAGCAGTAGAACTCTATTTGGATCACCTAGCAATGGATGTGCTTTTAGTTGATCCCTCAAACAACTAATGTCATCCCATCCTGTCATGAAAACTAAAGCTGCACCAGGTCTCTCTTTACGACATATGTGGCACAGAACAGCCTCTATGAGATTAAACCCTATGCAATCAGGATTCCAATTTGCCAGAGAATCGCGTGTCCTCGAGCCATAAGTCTCAAAGCTTGAATTTTTAAGGGCATCCTGCATAGTACAATAACAATATCTGAAAAATGTTAAGCAAGAATTGCAGTCATTGATCTGTATATAGAAAAAGTACCTCAACAAGTGTAGTGATTTGATTTTTCCTTTTTCTAGGCAATAACTGCCTCTGAGTTTTCCAGACTTTATCTTGGCCATAATTGTCAAGTTGATTAGTTGAGGTCAACTTATAGCCTGTCCTCTCTAATATATCTTCCAGAAAATGTGCCCTCACTGGATGTGTGAATCCCTGAATTAACATTCAGGGGAAGAACAAGATGGATGTAAGTTGACATACAGCTGTATCAGAGGTACGCAAGCGGCAAGCTAGCAGAAGAGATTATGTACATATGATGTGACATGTTTTTGGTATGACAAGGCATGAACTCACAGGAATGTGGATAGTCGGTGCTCCTCCGAAATAACTTGAGAATAGTTCCGCGTTTAGAGTAGCACTCATCAATATCAACCTCAGATCTCGGCGCCGTGACAATAGGTCTTTCAGGACGATCAATAAGAAATCTGAGAAACCAAAGCAATAATAACTTAATTATTGTCATGAGTTGAACAAAGAATAAAATCTTAGTAAAGGGCAAAAGAAATAATGCAAGCTTGAGGGCTACCTTCATTCATGCCTCTTTCATGTATTTCATCAACAAATACATGAGTCACTCCATTCAAGTTTCTGTCACTCAGCAATCGTCTTAGTAAAATACCACTGGTGCAGAAAAGCAAATGTGTGTCTTTTCCTTTAATTCCCTCCAATCGAACTTTGTAGCCAACCTATTAAAAAAGCTAGCGTTGTACGTAAAAAAAAATACAATGGAGAGAATCTAGTAAAGACTTTTCGTCCTTAAGCATATTAGAGATGGCTACAGTAACAAAAGATAGCAAAAAGAAAGTTGTCTTACCGATTCACCAAGGTTCTCTCCTCTTTCGGTGGATACTCTTTCTGCAACTGCCATCGCAGATATTCTTCGTGGCTGTGTACAGATTATGTTACAAAAGGCCCCCCGACCAGATTCTATCTCTGACTCCAATACAAATTGAGGCAACTGTGTTGTTTTGCCACACCCTGTCTCTCCAGAAATAACTATAACCTGGCATTGCACAAGAATATTCAGACGAATAGAAGGACACAAAGGAATTGCTAAACATGTTTCCACTGAGTGCATATTGCTCATAAATTCTGTTAAGGGTATTTAGGTCTTTTCCAATTATACTAGGGTTCATATCTTGTAATATATATATATGCCTTATGGGCTATTGCAATAGATAAGTTTCTTTCATATTTATATGATATTAGAGCTTACGTTTAGAACCTAGCTCCTTGACCACAGCTACCGCCACCCCCACCCCCACCCCCAGGAGGAGTGCACCACTCCCAAGGGCGGCCACCTCCTTTCGCCGTCGTTGCCCTCGTCCAGCGATGCCGCCAGGCCCCCACGCACGTGCCCGTCGCGCCCAAGCCGCCGCCGCGCTTTAGGCTTCCCTTCGGCCATGCTCGCCACCTCTTGATCCCACCGTCCTGCACCGCCTCCCCGTCGGATCTGGGCTCCCCGACACCGACCCGCGCCAGATCCGGCCAGCTCCAACCTCCTCCGCACCGTCGGCCTCGCGCCCGATCCGGTCGTCTTTGGGCCAGATCCAGCCCTTTCTGCCTCCCCCTTTGGCCGCCGCCGCCTCCCGACCGTCGCCACCGGGCCATCCGCACTGACCCCTCTCCGAATATGGGCGCCGCGGATTCCATCCGGGCCACGCCGCCGTCGTTCTCTTCTTGGACCGCCACCACCACTGCGCCAGCTTGTCCCAAGCCATGCCGCCGCCGCTTCTCTAGGCTAGCTCGGACCGTTGTCGCCTGATCCGGACCAGATCCAGCCGACCTCCCCGCCCTCTCTCTGGGGCGACAGCACCGGGTCGCCTACACGCCCGCGCTACCGCCCCTCCTAGTTGCCCTAGCCGCCTCTCGCCTGGATCCGGGCACCGCCGCCCCGAATCCAGCTGCAACGCCTCCGGGCCGCCTACGCGTGGCGCCCCTGCGCACGCGCTGTCGCTCCACTCCTCCGACCGACGCCGGCCGCCCCGGCCTCCTCCTGCTCGTCCTCCTCCCTCGTGTGCTGTTGGGGTGTGAGGGAGGAGAAAAAGGGGATGGGCAAGCCACGCGTGAAGCTCTGGAAGGAGGCGAGTGGAGGAAGGAACCCATCTCTTCATCTCATAGACCCATGCCTTCTCTGTTGAAGGAAATGGGGGAGGGAAGACAGAGAGCGGCATATGAGGTGGACTAGTTCTTTGTTGAAGGATGTGTGCTACTGTTGCCATTTCAACAGTTTCAGTTGTTAGTCTTTTCTCTTTTCTTTCGCGTCTTCCGTTGCGTCATCCAAGTCCGTTACCATCTCTCTATCAGTTCGTCAAAGCCGTGCGAGTCCACAAAATTCTTGTCAGTCAGCCGATTGGTTTGCTAGCCACGTGTCATCCTTTTGGATGAGTGTGATCCTCTCCTTTCTTTTGCATAGCCGCAACCATCGCTCTTCTCTTTGAGCCGCTGCAGATAGTAGAAGTCTTCATGATGCCGCCGTTTTTCTCTAAGCCACCGCCGCGCTTCTCTTCTACGTCGTCGTCTTGAGTTTCGATCTGTGCTGCTATAGTTCTCTCTCTCTATTCGGCTTGATTTAACAACTGTCTCTATTTGTGTCATCTTCATCATCCTCTTCATCGTGTCACCGCGGTCGACTTTGCTCCCACTTATCTCTACTTTCCTAACCCCTGCACTTTGTGCTTTATGGACTGTCGCACAATTCTGGATAGGAAGAGATCACAATTTTCCAAGAGCCGCACGCTATGACGACATCTTCAAGATTCGGACTTCGGATTTTCCCTATTTTAGTGTCAACTCTTCCAAATGCAAACTTGTTCTTTTTTTGGCTTGTGGCTGTGACTTATGGTTTTTGACTGAAATTTTGAATTTTTGGTTGTTCGCGACAGAGATTATAGAGAGAGAGATACTCGCTTGTAATTTTAGCTGATACAGATGTTGGGCTTTCAACGTATACTATAATTAATTTATAGGCCTCGTCTTGAAAAATACTTATTTGAAAATTAGTTACTGTAACAAAAGCCAAAAACCATTTTTAAAAGCCGCAAAAAACAGGCCCGCAATGCTATTGCATATGCCTTACATTTGAGAGGGTGTTAAGAGTATTTAGGTTTTTCCTATTGTACTAGGATTTGTTATTGTATTATATATATGCCCTATTGGCTATTGCAATAGATAAGTTTTTTTCATATTTACAAATTCCTCTAAGATATTTTACAAGTACGTATACCTGATTACGTGCAATGGCTGCTAGAAGCCTTTCCTTGTCCTTGTATGCTGGGAGTGATTTCCGGAATTCTAGCATCCTAGCACCTTCAGGTGATTCCTGTTATCACAAGCAGATGAAAGCTTGATTCACTATGACCATGAAACTGTTGCAGCAGCATGCATAGTGCTATAAAAACACAAGTTACAATAAATGCTGCAGAAGGCATTTGTAAATCATCCGTTTGTTTTTTTTCCTCGACATAAATAAAGCTACGCAGGCATATAGAGTGTGTCATACCTGCCAACTTCTCTGAAAATTGCGCATCCGAATGCTCTTCCTCTGAAGGATCTTCTCCATGACCGACCGATCGAGCAGAGAATCCTGCTGCTCATCCAGGTTCACACTCTCAGCTTTCTCAGCAATCTCAGAACCACTTTCCGTCTTGCAACCACCTTTATCCAATGGCAAAAGCGCACGGTCAAGGTGCTCCTGCACAAGCCCTTCGACCCTCCTCTGCAAGCTTAGCGGGATCACCACCTGCTTGTTTCCATGCATAGCAAACGCATAGGCACCATTCAAATACCATCAATTTGTAATGAGGTAAAGATGTTTGATCTTGCCATTGGATTGCATGGGCTCACCTCTCTTTGTGGCCGCTTGTCATCCAGGTCTGGCCTGTAGTTCGGCAGCGGGACCTTGCTCGTAACAATAACCTTCCCATACATCTCGCTGTCGTCCCACAGAGGCAGCACCGCACCGCAAAGATTCAATATTTCGGTAATTGCATAGAAAATTTTGAAACCGAAGAAGATGATAAAATTACAGTAGAAAACCTGTAGAGCCCCATCCTCTTGGCGAGGTTGGCGATCTGGTCGTAGTCCCGGCGGTCCCTCCGGTCCCTGGAGATGATCTCTTGCTCCTCCGCGTTGCGCTGCAGCATGCTCAGCTTCCACCTCCACTCGTCGATGTTCGCCACCGACGACGACGGCTGCCGTTAGCATTTGGTGTGAGGCAGAGAAAGACAAGAAAGAAAGGAAGGAAAATTTTTGCTGCGAGCAACAAAGGTAGCTGTTCGAGCCTCGAGGTGCTAGTACCCGGTGGTCCTCGTACTCATGGTCGTACTCGTCGTCGGAGAACTGCTCGACGGCGTGGCCCCCGCCGTAGCTGCATAAGGACCGATTTGAGATAGCATTGAACCGCCGCGGGAGGAGGAGGAGAGCCGCGAGAGGGATCGGGTGCCGGTTGGGTAGGCTAGGGAGTGGGACGAGGAGGATGCCCAGCTGGCGGCGCAGGCCGCAGCGCATGCTACTGTCGGTTGATTGGCTGGGATCACTGCGACGGCGGCTGCCGAGGCGTGGGCATGGCAGGAAGCAGACAGGGAGGGGGGAGGGGAGGGAGGCGACGCCGGCGTCGGCGTCGGGGAAGGTGGGGATAGGCGGCGCTGCGCTCCTCTATTTCCGTTTAGGTTTGGGCTGAAAGATTTGTTCGTGGTCGTAGGCTTTGTTTATTTTTGCTCATCCATATGGTTGCCTTGATTGGGCTTTCTGAATGGCGGCCTTTCTATCCGTCCAAATTTATATGACCTACTTTTTTAATAATTTTATTATAAAATAGTGTGTATTTTATATTCTAATATAAAATAATTATAATGTTTTATTTATACATCTAATAAATATACAGTTTTATTTATTATTCTTTATATTTATGTATTAAATATAATACTTAAATATAATAATTAGAAGTAATCTAGCTATTTACACTCCCTTCTTGATTTATGCGGTAAGAGAAAATACGTCTTATAAATCTGAACGGAGAGAGTATATTTTTTGGCTTTTTTTTGCACCAGCGCACAACCATTCCGGAATGTCAATTGGGATTTGTGAAATTTTCTGTCCAGTTTTGAGTTGCATTTAGCCAGCCTATACGAAAATTTTTGTTTTAAAAGCATCGTTTGCCTAGAATTGTATATACCTACCGGAAATTACTCGATGTTGCTGCATCCGCTCCAAAGATTTGGCATTTTGAATCTCCTTGTATCGAAGACATCAACTTGTCCTTGGCCCATCCGATTACTCCTTGGACATTTACAAAGCGTATCGAAAAACTTGCATAAAGTTGACAAAATAACACTGAAAAAGTATGAACATGCACGGGCCTCGTACGAAATTTCTGTAAAACTTCGGAGAAACTCTTGCATTCCAGACAAGGAAACAAGAGTTAGAACTGTGGACCGCCCACCAGCGAGAGACGAGAGATAGGAACCGGCTCCTCAACACGGAGGAGCTAAGTCTGCAAAGCACAGTAATTGCGGGTGGGACTGTAATTCGCTGTAGCAAGTGCTGCAGAAAAAAAAACTGCAGCGACGGCATGGTTGTACTGCAGCGATATACCGTATCAACTAGTCTAAGACATTTGTATTAGCTTCTACTTGAAAAAAAAACAAAAGCTAATATAAATACTCTCATTCTCAAAGCGGCTTTTTCATCGCTCTCCTCGGCGTGATCATCCTCATCCCACGTGGTCTCATCTGTGCCTGCGTATCCAGTATCTCACTCAGAAAATTCCTCGATTGAACTAAGATCTAACAAAGGGAAGTAATAGCAAGGGTGGATACTAATGTACTCATCAATCAATATTAGCAAAGATGTAATGTATGATTCTTCTCGGTTTCATCACAAGTTCTAGAAGATCTCTTTTCTGGTAAATTACTTTACCAATTTAAGTTGCAATTTTTTAATTAATGAAAAGACTGCTAGTCACCTGGTGAGAAGAAACACCCCTAGTGGTCTCCACAGCCTCCAATCCAGGAGACAGACATGAATTTATGGTTTTTATATACATAACACTGTGTAGGCTTATGCCACTATACCCATAGCTACTCTAAGCCCTCTTAAAACTAGGTAACTCGTATTTCCTTTGATATGGTGCTAATTTCAGAGTATGCAACGCTTTCCTATGTTACGTTATTAAACATTCACCCAATTTTTTTCTGTCGGTGACCCGAGGTGGTTTCTCACCCTCACCTGGTACCCACAGACATCAAATAAATGTTGGTTGAGCCAGTTATCCCTTCACCCAACACTTCACTTGTGCTAAAATATGTGCCTCGGATCCCCCGCTTCCGGACTTGCACTACTGGTCCTGGGTTCCTCCACTCACTATATTACTTACCTATTGTGGAGAAAATGGTAGTGTAACATAGTAACATTTTCTGCCCGTCAAAAACGAGAATATGGATGGCACTTAAGTATAGCCCCTTTATGAGTTCGAGTTTGTTGATCCTTATATTCTAGCCATATATAAAGAGTCCCACCTTCCATCTCTTTCCTGACCAAAGCCCCTTTTGACATCCTAGTAGTTACTCTTACAGGCCAATTGCTCCTCTCAGTTGGATTGCTCTTTTCTTATGTCTCTTTCTTTTATTTCTTTTATCCAATTTGGTTTTGAAATACAGTTTTGATACACATACAATCTAAATGGTACAAGAATGTAGTTTTTTATCATCTAATATAATTAGGTGAATGATCAAAAATAAGTTTGCCTGCGTAGTCGTAGTAAGTTTCGACATCAACTGCAATTGTGCTCCGCTACCTCGGTTTGAGTGGGCTCATCATTTACATTTATCAAGCAGACGTATGACTTGAGAAAATACTTAATTAATTGGATCATTTATAAGTTTATAAAGTCAGTCTTTTGTATTTAAAACTTTTTCATATTTAATTTAGCTACTATTTTTTGTGCCTTACTCTATTCTTTACCATGCCCGATTTTGGGAAGGCTTATTGTTGCCATCACGAAGGTACTTGTTAGGGAGGTGTGCGCCAAGGAGTACATCCTCCTTTTCAAGAGCGCGGGGCGGTGGCTACGGGCTCACTGCCAATGGTGTGGTAGCCGTGCCGGTTGTGGTTGGGTGGCCTCTTCCTTGGCTACCTTGCTTAGCCGGTCATGCTGGTGTGTGAGGTGTGTGTCATGCGGTATTGTTGTGTTCTAGACAAAAATGGAAAAGGGATTTGGGGGGAATGTGGGAGCTTACTTATTGTCTGGCTGAAAACAGCAAGGAGGCTAAGGGTGGCTTTTGCGATGGTTGTGGTGTGGTCCTCACATGTTTGATGATGGGGACGGCCTTTTCTTGTCGTGGCCGATGGTGTCATCTTGTTGTCGTGGTTGGCCCACGGATGTCATCTGCGGTCCTTGCTCCTCTCTTTCGTCTTCCACAACTTCCCTAGTTCCTCTCCTCTGCTTCTCCCTCCCTTGCCTCCCCTCTGTGGTTTTGTGGGTGATGGTGGTTGTATTCAGCTTGGGCTTGGGTGTGGCCGAGTTGAGCATTAGTGGATAGTGCTTGCTTTCTTTGGCTTGGCCTTAGGTGCTTTCTCGATTGTGCAATGGAGTGAGTGGAGGGATGCTGGTGTGCATTTGCTTTTGAAGGAGGGGGCTTTGGTTGGTGTCTCTCTCTTAACCTGTTCATGCCGGGATTGTTGTCACCTTATCCTCCTAACTCTCTTGGTTTACTATTTGCTCATCGACCATTGGTCCAAAAAGTGGGGTTTGGCACTATGCTTTAGATTGCTTTTACTATGGGAGGTAAGTCGGTAAAAATGTGGGTGTTGGGTTTTCTTGCTGCCGAAAGATGAGGCTCACTAAAGCGAGAGGTACCGACCGGCCCCAGACGGTCTAGGAATCTCGATAAGTGCTAATCAATTTGGCATTCTAACGCCAAATGGGTTCTGATGGCGAAATATTTTCTCTTCTTTTTTTTCTTTTTATTATCCTTTGGATTTTTTTATTCCTCGCCTCTTAATCGCAAAAGAAAATGGTCGGATATTGGTTGGGCTTCGGAGGGCCACTACTCGTCGAACAATACACGGGGATGTAATACAGTGAAGAATGCGGTTGCAAATTTCATTTCTTTCTCTACTTAATGCAACCATTGCAATGTAATTTTTTGTTTAGGTCCTGATACATATTAAGCTCTTGTAAATGATTACATGCTATGAATAATTCTTGTTAGCTTGATTTTTTAGAAGTCTGCCTTGAATTCTTGTAATTTCTGTGCTGTAAGTAACTTAATTAATTTTAATATACTGTTTTGTTTTGATTTAATTATACTGTGCCAAGTTGATTACGATTTAGGGTTCTTTCAATAGGGGCTACTCTCTTCACCCGAACATGATCAACCCAACATCATCTTTGCTGTATGTAGTAGACTCAATCCTGATCCCTGATCACAATCTTCAAGGGATTGCCAGGTCATTCGTTCCTAATAAAAGAACCATCAGTTAGGTAAAATCTCAACCCAGAGAAACAAACAAGAAAGGTCAAAGAGGAACAGACAGGGATGGAGAGTGCTGGAACAGATTGTCAGTTTGGTTGTGGAGTTTTAGCTGTAAACGCTATCTATGGACATACCTGTTATATGAGACAGATTTGCAAAGTGTGATGCTGCGAGATGATACCTTTGTTAGCTTTTTCAGTGAGTCTTGTCAGATTTGGTATATAGAGGATATCATGTTTTGGAATTTTAGAACCGCCATTCTTCTTAGTGTCGATGTTAAATTGATTATAGGTGATGTGGCATTTTGGATCATGTTCCTGGCTCGGTGTGGATTCTTAATTGTCGACAATGTTTCTGCCGAAATTGTTACTCTATTTGGGTAATTTGGAACTCTGACTATTGGAAACTGGAATGATCATCAGTATTGAGTTGCATGTACCAGCCAGTTCACCCAAAAGCTTAAAGCTGATGAGGAAAGGTGGACAATTCACTTATACTTCAACACTCCTCCTAAGACGTGAAATAGAAGTGGGCTACAATTATTTTTATTTAATTGCGTCAATCGGGTCTCGAACTCAATATATCTTGGCTCTGATAACATATTGAGTTTCATGCAACAACCAGTTCACCTAAAAACTTAAGCTGATAAGGAAATATGAGCAATTCGCTTATACTTCAACAATCAGGTGCCGATGTTCATTTCTTGATGTGCCATGTGTTGAGATTTGTTTAAATCCTGAAGTTATATGAGAAAGTTGTCGAACCCTAGATAAGATTACGAGGGTCGGCCCAAGTGACTTTTGTAATGGAAGCTTTTTATGTTTTCTACATATGGCACGTACGTAAATGTTCTTCACTCAATCCAGCCGAGTATAACTGTTGAGCCGGATGGCACGCATGAATCCAAACTGGAGATCTCTTATGAAACGATGGAAGGATGGGGAATAAATTCCGATCTTGTCATAAGAAAGTCCGCCATTTGCATATAGGACGACCTTGAGACTGAGATAATTGGAGTTAATTACCATCGAAAGTTCAGATCTTTCTTTTTTTAAAAAAAATGTTAAAGACTGATTCAAGCATTAGCTTCCTTGCAGCATTCAGATTGCCGCGAGACACGCAGGCTGGATGCAGAACTCTTGGCTTTGAACACGGCTCAGGCGCTAATTATGGTAAAAAACCGGTGTTACTGCAGTAGTAAAAAGAATCTCGTTGTTCAAAAGTATCTGAAGAATCTGCACAGCTTCCTCTTCTCCCGGGCGCGCCTCTCTCCCCTGCCTTCTTATACGCAGCTCTCTCTCCTTCCTTCCACTTGGCATCACTTCATTTCTTCTTCCCCTTGCGCAACAACGCACACAGTTGCATCGCCGTCGTCGAGTTCGATCGTACGTGGATGGCTACGGAGGCGGCGCCGGCGTGGCTGGATAAGGGCGACAACGCGTGGCAGCTGGCGGCGGCGACGCTGGTGGGGCTGCAGAGCGTGCCGGGGTTGGTGATCCTGTACGGCAGTATCGTCAAGAAGAAGTGGGCCGTCAACTCGGCCTTCATGGCGCTCTACGCCTTCGCCGCCACCTTGGTCTGCTGGTGCCTCTGGGCCTTCCGAATGTCCTTCGGCGATCGCCTCCTCCCATTCGTCGGCCGCCCCGACCTCGCCGCGCTCGACCAGGCCAGCTTCCTCTCCGAGCAGGGCTTCGCCGGCGCCTACCCCGCCGCCACGCTCCTCTTCTTCCAGTTCGTCTTCGCCGCCATCACTCTCATCCTCGTCGCCGGCTCGCTCCTCGGCCGCATGAACTTCCGGGCATGGATGCTCTTCGTGCCCCTCTGGCTTACCTTCTCCTACACCGTCGGCGCCTTCAGCGTCTGGAGCCCCAACGGCTTCCTCTTCAGGGCCGGCGTCATGGACTTCGCCGGCGGCTACGTCATCCACCTCTCCTCCGGCGTCGCTGGCTTCACCGCCGCCTACTGGGTACGTACCATATACTTTGCATGCATCGATCATTCGTGGCAAGAGAGGCGTATATGAAACCATGCGTAAGCCTGCGTTGCGTATGGACAGGTTGGTCCGAGGATGGCGAAGGACAGGGAGACGTTCCCGCCGAACAACATCCTCCTGACGCTCGCCGGCGCGGGACTTCTGTGGATGGGGTGGACGGGGTTCAACGGCGGCGCGCCGTACGCCGCCAACATCGACGCGTCGGTCGCCATCGTAAACACGCACCTCTGCACAGCCACCAGCCTCCTGGTGTGGCTCCTCCTCGACTGCTTCGTCTTCGGCCACCCCTCCGTCATCGGCGCCGTCCAGGGCATGATCACCGGCCTCGTCTGCATCACCCCCGCCGCGGGGCTGGTGCAAGGGTGGGCGGCGATGCTGATGGGGGCCGCCTCCGGGAGCGTGCCGTGGTGCACCATGATGGTGCTGCAGAAGCGGAGCCGGCTCCTGAAGAGCGTCGACGACACGCTCGCCGTGCTCCACACGCACGGCGTCGCCGGCAGCCTCGGCGGCGTCCTCACGGGCCTCCTGGCCGAGCCGCGGCTCACCCGGATCTTCTTCGGCGACGACCGCCGTTACGTAGGCCTCGTGTACGCGGTCAGGGGCGGCCGCGCCGCCGCGGGGCTCCGACAGGTGGGCTTGCAGCTGGGCGGGATCGCCTTCGTTGTGGCGCTCAACGTCGCCGTGACGAGCGCCGTGTGCCTGGTGGTCGGGATGGCCGTGCCGCTGCGGCTCAGCGAGGAGCAGCTGGCGGCCGGCGACGACGCGATACACGGGGAGGACGCGTACGCGGTGTGGGGCGACGGCGAGACGTACGAGCAGTCCGTGCATGGGAACCATGGATACCCCATGACGGCCAATCCCATGGCGTCCAAAGCTGAGGAGATGATATGAGCGATCAAAGCTAGCGTATATGTGTTAGGAATCAAGAGCTCTAAAGCACTTTACAGAATGCACGGTACGATATGAAAAAAAAAACAAGATAACATGACAAAAATTTAACGTGAAAAAACTTTATGAGAAAAAATCACGACACATAATCAACAAAATTACTGTATAAAAAGAAGTTATAACGCTCTTGACGTGTTATATATGTAGATAACTTATATTGTGCGTGCTTTACTATCATGAGACTTACAAGGGAATAAATACTTGGAAATAAGAATTCTAGAGGAGAAAGGAACAGAATCATAGTCGACAATAGGAACAGAATCATAGTCGGCAATAGAAATAGATACCTACTTAGAAACTAAAACATTAACCTACTTAGAGACGAGAACAACACTCTACTCAGAAGATAATAGTAAATAGTTATGATTAAAAACGCCTCGAGTAACCACATATAGTTCTAGTCAGTGCAAATACATTCGGACACCACGAAGGTACAAGCCGGTGTAGAGTCCATCACAAATATAAAGCTAATCCTAATCATAATCTTCGATCAATTCATATTACCGACTAGTCATACTGATAGAAATATATTTTTAAACGAAAAATCCGATCGAATTCTTCGAGTGTTCAAACTCAACCAGATTCGAAGCACAAAATACAATAGCTCATGTGCATGGACATCTGGAACAGTGGATTGTATTGTAAGATCGTTGTCAGTGTTTGTACGGTTTATTAAGTACTGCTAGTCTCGCTACCTGTATAAGGATGTTGAAGATTAGTGATGGAATGTTACAGAAAATCTTTAGAAGAGTGCTCAAGCGACGGTCTTGTTTTGGTCTTGCATCTTCACTCGCAATGTACAATGGGCAACCAACACTCCCCGCCCTGGAGGAGGACGAGTCCGTGGAGAGGGCGGGCGGAGGCGGAGAGTTTGGCCTGGAGCGCGGCGACGAGGCGGTCACGGTTGCCGGAGTGCAGCTCCATGGGCACAAGAGGGGAGCGAGATTGGGCCGGAGGAGGCGCTCCAAGAAATTGGGTGGGCACGGCACGTAACGCGACTCCGGAAGAAGGCGGCGAGGCCGGGCTTAGGATTTCCGGCCCATATGCTCTCCACTCCGTATCAAGCCTTGCAAAATTTGAGCCTTACGCGGCCTAACCAGTGCGCCGTACGTGCAAATCCATTCTGCGATTTTCCCGATCGGCAACGACGAAGCGTTGGGTAGTTCAAACTATTATCAAACCTATTAGGTTATGTTGGTGGTTAAATATTTAATTCATCTCTAAAGAGTTTTTAATTATAATTAGATAAGTCTATGTACAACGAAGAGAAAATCTTGAGATAATAAAGACTTCAATTTTCCTATTATTTTCTCCTAAATATTCTCTGTTGATTGCCTGCATTGGAGATTATTATTTATCAACACGTTATCACCACAATTCACTCTATAAGTTGTAAGATATGTAAGCCTCAACCAATCTAAAAAACATATTTTGCCTGACCCATTTTATGGCCCTCTTCGTTCTAAAAAAACAATGGTTTCGCCTAAAAACATATTTTGCCTAGCCCATTTATGGCCCTATTCTTTAGGGTTATGACTAGGTTGTGGTTGATGATTTTTGTCTGCGTTTTCAAGACGATAGCAGATGACGGAGACGCTGATATATATAGTGCACACGGTTTTAGACTCAGGAAGCTGCTTGGAGAATCTACTTCAAAAAATCATCATTTTTATTTCGACTTTTGGAGAAACCAAAAGCCCAAAAGAGAGCCTCTTCCTCTGCATCACCGCTAGGGGTGCAATCGGGTCGAATTCGGATGGACATTGTTCATACTGTATCCTAACCCATATTTTTTTCCAGATTCGAAGTTGGATATGGTAAGGCCGGATACAAATACGAATTCAGATTATTCGGAGTTTCGAATATGATGTCATCGGGATGGATACATAACAGTTTCGGATAAAAAAACAAATAATATATACGGATAGTATGTATATGCATAAAGGAATATACACTGAACCATACAACCATCACTTCAAGTCTTCAACTAGCAATAAATTCATCTAGATTACTTGAGTATAATAGCTGATACAATACAAGTTCAACATAAGCGATAAATTCATACACAAGTTCAACATAAGCGGGGAGCATTGGTGGCGACTGATTAGAGTAGATGAACTCTAGAGTTATGTTACGACTTTGATAAAATCTAAGCCGGTTGGTGTCAATGATAGTTGATGGGCTGGGCCTCCACATTTTTTACTCAAAGTCAGAGTCAGAGATGGATAGTGCTGAATACCCATTTCTCCTTTTTGTATTTGTTCCACGAGCCTTCAGACGGTTGGTCAAATGAAAATTATTTATTTCTTTTACACTTTACACAGGACTTTAGACAGTAGGGGCAATGGCGGAGCCACGAAATTTTGGGAGCCTAGATGAGCTATGAGCCCAAGTATAGCCAATAAACGTAAACAAATCCATATACATATGACACAAGCAAAGTTGATAATCACAATAATTTTAAAATCCAACACACATTTCAATGTCCATATATAAAAAGGAAGATACGATAATAAATACCTCAATATGATATTACGAAAACTTCAATGACTCATCAATAAAAGCTCAATCACACATTCAACAGAGAATCTATAAAATAAAAAAATGTAGATTATGTATTCACATTGAAGTGAATAGAATATACCACTAATATGCTAATCATGCCTATGAGGTAAATTTATTTTCCGAGTCTTCATGCTTTGAAACCTTCTTATTTATGAAATTTGACAATTGAAATATTCAATATTTCAAAAAAAAAAGATCCTTGAAATAGAACCAACTAACTAGCTCTTATCTAGTTGGCAGCAATTAAAATCTCCAACAAGAAGAAACGCAATAAATTTCGAGAAGCTTTCGATTTCTTTTGGGTAGATTCAAATGGATTGTTCCTTTCACTACATCTAGGCCCCGATCAGATGGGCTTCTCCCATCGCTGGCGATAGCGATTTTTGCACTGTAGCAGGTACTGTAGCTACAGTACCTGCTACAGTAAAATTATTTTTTTCGTTTTTTTAAAAAATTTACTTATACTTTTTCGGTTTTTTTTACATTTTTCTACATTTATTTATACTCAATAAACCAACTCTGCTATAGTATTTTTTCAGCCAGCTACAGTGTTTTTTCAGCAAAAGCCATCGCTATTCCGATCACCCCCTAGTCGGATACAGGAAATCAGAAATGAAACTATAAAAGTATGAAACAGCTAGTACATATATTCTCTCAGATATACATTGCGTTACCATGTTACTTAGAGTAGACAATTTGATCAATTAGCACATATCTAGTACCAGTAGCATGCTGGAGAGTTTGATGGCCTAACCAGGTCAAAAGTATCAAAATGTTGGCAAGCACAATTGCACATGAAAGTTGGGAAATTGCAAGGAAAAAAGTACACTTTTTGTGGCTGCTATCAGTTGATGAGCTGCGAGCCCACGTTTGATGTACTCAATATTTTTCGTTTGATTAGATACGATAATTCACATATTTGTTATCTTATTTCTAAATGAAGTCACAACAGACTTTCTCATATCACTTGACATACGGATATATACGGATAGATATCACTTATTCTATATTATATTCTATATTTTTCCTCAATATCGGAGTCAAATATAAATAATAACAGATATCTATTTACTTATTTCGTATTTACTCTATAAACATTTAATCTAGTGATCTAACATAAATTATCCGCTACTTTGCACCGCTGCCGCCACGCACCCGTAATCGAGTCCATGTTACAAGCCACGTCGCTGTATCATTACGTCCGAGCCGGCGAATCCGGACGCACGCCTGCTTGGTGGGCTTGTCCCACTCCCGCGCCTTCACAACAGGAAGGAGCGAAGGGCAGCGGGGGGAGGCCCACTCTCAAGTAGGCCACGCACGCTTTAGGCCTTTGCAGCCTGGAGTGTTCGCTCGGTACTCATTTTACGCCGACACCCCGGCCGTCCCTACTCCCTAACGTAGCATAATACCAATGGAGACGGTCAGTGTCCCACTGAAGACCGAGGTCTCTGTCGTTTAGTATTTAGATGCACGGGCCCGCTGCTAGCTCACTGCTCACATGAGTCCTCCCTTTTTCGTTTAATATAATCTTGCTCCTCTGTTCTTTCTTTGATCCAGCGATCTGTCGAAACAAATCAGTAGCAGCAGTAGTAAACTAGTGTAACACTCTTGACCTATGCCGCGTCTCTGGGCTCTGGCTCTCTGCATAGCCTGTTGCTTTTCCTTCATTTTTTTTTTTGAAATCATGCCTAGCCTGTTTGCTAGTATTGTAGGCTACTACTTGCAGCAGCATTCCCTGCAGCCAATTGGAAGGAAATTGGCCCGTTCCAAACGGTTCAGCTAAAAACTTAACTCATTAGTTAGTTGGAGCAGAATCCAATTTGGTTAATTTAGGATGGATTTTTTTAGACTGTAGCTTTAACTTTTGGCTTTATATTTTTTTGAATTCTAGCTATTTATGAGAGACAGTACACAGAGGAAAATAATCATGTGTGTTTTGGCTGGTATAGCTAAATTCGGTACAATGTCTATTACAATCTATTTGTAGATCTCATATTGGAAAAACGCATCGTTTAAAAGCTAATTATTGGAGCAGGAAGTGATAAGCCAAAACCAAAAAGACCTCAGCCTAACGTCTTTTTCGCTCTGCTCTGTTCCTCTCATAGGGCATGTTCATATTGGTCAAAGCTAATGTCTTTTAACTGTGGTTGATGACTTTTTGCTGAAAATAAATAATAGTGGCTACAATAAGTAGCTTTTAGAAGAAGAATACGAGTGGTGATAAAAATTAGAGAGATACGTATACGAGACAAGAACGAGAGGATTTGGGTGTATAATGCATCTATGACCCCTTACCTTATCTTTGATGCAAGACGAAAGCTAGAGAAATATGAAAACTACTTGGAGAAGCTAATATTCATATTGACTTCTAATTTTCCTAAAAAGAAGTCAGAAACAAAAGCGATATGAATGGACCTTAATAGCACCTATGCACGCCGTCTATGCCTATGAGGGCTGTGCAATATTGAATCGGACCGAAATTAACAATCAAATCGGTCGAAGTGGTTTGATCGGTTTTTGGTATTCGATTCGAGATGCCCATCCTGGTTTTTTTGAGGTTCGGTTTTCCCGTAGAAAGCGGCTAAAACCGAAAAATCCGAAAGTCAGTAGCTCTATGTAGGCTTATACCCGCATCGCAGCCAGGAGCTAGCGGCATCCCGCAGCTCATCGGGTATCGACCATCCTCCATTCGGCCCACAGGCCCAGCAAAGGTAAATCTCGTCCGTCCATTCGCAACCGGCTGACGCAACACAATGGCTGAGTTCCAATTCTATTGGAGTGCTTCTAGTTCTAACTTCTATAGTTCTATTGCCGGTATATTGTTCACGGACTGTCAGACTGACTGTCTGACTGTGATGTGAGACTGGCTGTCTGTGGTTGAGCTCTAGCTATTGGAGTGCTTCTAGTTCTAGCTTCTAAGGTGGCGTTCGGAACAGTGATAGCTTCTGGTTGAAATTTCACTGTAGTTGACTTATTTTTTACTGTAGTTGACTATTTTTTTACTGTAACTGAGTTGGCTTATTAGGCATAATTAAATTTTAAAAATGTAAAAATAAAAACAGTATACTAATATAGAGCGGACAATGCAAAAGAATACGAGAAAAAAAACAAAACACAAAAAATCGAAAAAAGGAAACGGACAAAAAGTGAATAGTGCTTGTGCCGCCGTCGCCACCGCTCAACGCGTAGCCAAAAGCTGTCGTGAGCGGAGCCGAGGTTCTATCGATGGTATATATCGTTCGTAATTCGCGTCAATTTTGGTAAATATGATATAATCGATACTGCATCGAAATTAATTGGTATTTATCGAAACCGAGTCGTATCTCTAAAAGTATTGTATACTACCAAATAATTAATATCGTATTTACCGTACATATCGAACCAGGACAGTGTCTCCCTCCAGACCTTGTTTCTCTACCCTCCCTGATGTGCCTAGAACTAAAGATCTCCCCCCTGATTAATTCACCGGCGGCCCAACTGTATCTGCACGGTGAAGAGAGAAACAGGATTGGCCATTACTGCTGCTCGCTGCCGTGCACTGCGGTGTCCTGTGACTGCGAGGCTGTTTACCCTGCGTTCCACCCTAGCCTAGCTGGACGGGCCTTCATTGCACGTGCAGCTGTTACTTCGCCAAACTAACAAGCGTACTGGCACTACCACATACACACCTTGTAGGTGTGTTCCTGTTTCGTTTCGTCTCCTCGTCCGTCTCTTCTTCTCCTTCCGTGCGCCTCTGTTCTTTCCTGCATCCTGCGCCAGTTTGTTTTCTTGCGATTATTCTTCGACGAACCACTTTGTCTGCTGTCTCGGCTGTCTGGATCGTGATCTGGATCTTTCGGTTTTATTTTTTTGGGGATTGGATCCCAGTTTTAGTAACTTTTAACGTGATCTCGGGTCTATTTGTTTCATTGTAGATTCGAGTAGAATTGGTGGTGATATCTGGTAGTCGAAATCAAGAAGCTAGATAACCCCAGCTTCTGGCTACTAGTTCATTTTCTGAATTCTGTAGTTTCTGACTACTTAGAATCTAGATGAAAATCTGAACTATTTAAAACAGCTACAGATTCTAGAAGTAACTGTAGCTGTTAGAAGCTAAAACAAACAGACCCCTCTCCTACATGATTGGGAATTGGCCTAGTAGCGGTCTCCGTGCGTGCCTCGCGCTGGAGGGATAAGCATAGATGGATAGTAGAAGACGACGAGTGATCCTTCTAGTGGAAAAGGGATCACATACGCACCAGCTAGGAGCCTAGTAGGAGACACCAGTCTAGGAAGCCAGTCAAAGATGTCAGCAACGCTACTCCGCTACTGTCTTATGGGTTGACAGGGAGATGACGTGATACGTCTCTTGCGGGAGACGTTGACCTTTTTAACGTAATTTCTTTGTTTTTTTCTTATATTATCCTTTGTAAGGATATAGCTATATTTTTTATTTTTTTATTAAATATCTTATAAAAAAACTAATGATTGTTATAGTGCTATTCGTTATATTATCCTAGGCATATAACTATATATATTTTTTATTTTTAATTGAATATTTTAGAAAAAAATAATAGTTGCTACAGTACTATTTTAATTAAAAATTAAAATAGTTTTTCAATCAAATATAAAAAATCATGATAAAAAATAAAAACCACGGCACTTTATAACAGAGCCTCTATCTCTATTTGTGGAGTAGCAACTAATTAATTCGTACACCGTACCGTGTTAAACGGATTGCTAATTTGATTGGAGTACAAGTAGTGTACTGGCACTCCAGTAGTTTACGGAGTAGAGTGGCAACTAGCGAGACGTATGCTGGGAAAAGAAAACAAAAGCGGGAGCCACAGCTCCCGTGCAGAGACCCCACGTCAACACGGAAAAAGAAAACGAAGGGAAGATGACGCCACAACCACTGACACGTGGGCCCTCTGAGTTCTAGCAGAAGGAACGGGCCCGCGGTTCAGTGATACAGATAATACATCTTCGCGTCACCGTAGCATGGGCCCCCGCCGCCCGACATCCGCACGGTTAAATTTACGGCCCCCATTCTCTCGTCGCGGAGACGCTGTCCCGTAGATTCCCCGGGATAAAAAAAAAGCCGCGAAAAGGTTAAAAAGCCGCAAGCGAGAAAGCGTAAGCTGCACAATTAATTATAAAGCCTTTACTCCTGTCACCTCCTCTGCTCGGCTGCGCTGCCTGAGCTGCCCTGCCTTTCCCGTGCGCTTCTCGCCGCACAGCCACGGCGCAGCCTCTCTCTCTCTCGCGCATCAGTATCAGCATCAGTGGTAAGCCTCCCTCCATTGCTTGATTGATTTCTTTGGCTCTGTTCTCCTTTCTTCCCCGCCTCCGTCTCCATCGCCTATCAACTAGGATTGCTTTCTTGGGCCGGCCTTTAGGCTCCCAGGTTTTGCCACCACCGACCCTTTGTTGTGCTTCCAAGAACACCTCCAAAAAAATCTGCCTGGGTAGATGTGGATTTGCGAGCTACCATCCTTGTCTCACGGTATCTTGGGCTCTAGCAGGTAGCAGTAGTAGTAGACGGATGGTAGCTGTTGCCATCCATGGTCATACATGGGTTCGGCGTTTGTGGAGTAGTGGAGGGTGACTAGCTCACCACCTTTGATTTGGCTCTCATGTAAGTATGACAACCTTGCATATGCAAGTGTGGATGGGTGCACGCACGCACGCACGCAAATACGCAATTATCCAGATCAGTCGATCCATCCGCGTCCGCCGGATCGATCGATCGGTTGGGCTTGGCGTGCACGCCGCCCATGGCCACCACGCCAAAAAAATGTTTTTTTTGTTTGAGTTAAGATGCTTGTACTATTGTGATAGTAGTGGTTAGTACTGACGCTTGTGCAGTTGTGCGAGAAATTAACTTTCTTGGGGGGTTAAGTCGTCCCGTTCTACGGCCTCTAATCCTGGCGAAGCAGAAACAAGAGTTTGCGTGTCAAAGCCGCCGTCGCATGATAATTGTTTTACAAGTTTTTTTTTCTAGTTTTCATGTCCTTTTCGCCCGGAGAGGTGAAAAACTCGCCGCTGCCTCGGCGAGTGACGCCGGCCGGAGAGGCCGGTGAAACGAGTCTCTCGCCGAGAGCAATCACACGGCTGTGTGGAGCCGTGGAGCTTGGCAGCCAATCGGCCATGGCAATGGATGCAAGCTGAAGATTGAGGCAGGAAGAGATCAGAAGATATGAAGATGGCCTTTTGTCAGCAGTCAGCCCACAACGTAACTACCAGTCCACAAGGCCCAACTAGTAACTAATCCTAACATCCAATCCACCCCACCGGCCGCAATCGAACGAGATTCGAGGAGGGGAGTGCGGCGGGCCTGAGCGGGCAGAGCAGCTGCAACCATATTGGCGGGTTGGTAGGCGGCCGCCAGCGAAGCCGGGGCGGCGGCATGAGGAGGCGCGGCCCGGCGGACGGTAGGATGCCGTGCGACGCGTGGGGAAGCTGGAGCCTGCTGCTTGGGGTGGCTGGCGGCGGCGCGACGAGCCGGAACTGGGGAAGGGGAGGACGGAGGAGGAGAGGGGATCTGCCGGCCACCGGACGTCGGCTGCGGGCTAGGCTGCTGCGGCCAAGATGCCGAGGAGAAACCCTAGGCGAGGCGGCGGTGTGCCGGCAGCGGCGCGGCGAGACGAGGCTGGCGCGGAGAAGCCGGGGAGGCCGGAAGGGGGAGGACATGACGGAGGAGGGGCGAGGGGGCTCCAGGCCGTCGCCGGCGGCCGACGCTGTGCCGCTGCTGATTTGCGGGCGGGGTTGGCCGGTTAGGAGCTTGGCCGCTTGGGGGTTGGGGGCTTGGGGCAGCAGCCGCCAGCCAGCCAGCCAGCAGCATATATGCACCAGGCCACCAGTTGAGGCTGCAGCCTCCAGCCAGCAAGCAGCATACTGCATTTGCTGTTTTATCCATCCCTTAGTTGTTTTGTGCCGGCTGATTTGAATGAATCAAGGTTAGGCAGCTTATTGTTTTCCCTATAAACATGCTGGTTTCAAACAACTTAATGCGTTTTGAACAAAGAAACTGAGAAAAACCTAGTCGGTTTTAAGTGATATGTACTTGTATCTATTTTCCTTCTTGATGATGGCTATAGGAGCATCTTTGACTGGTTTAATGTTTGATTTTATGGTTTGTTCAAACAAGAACCTTGCCCTATAATAGCACATATTTGTTGGATAAGTTTCTTTGAAAGTTTACTCATATGGTTAACATCCTTTCTTTAGGTCTATATATACGCTGTCCGTGGTGATCGATACCACACACGGTGCCAAGATGGGGAGTTTTCACAAGATAAGTTTTGTTCTCATGTTCTGCTTGGTGGTGTTGGGGAGAGCGGAGTATCTCAAGTACAAAGATCCGAAGCAACCTGTCGCTGTTCGCATCAAGGATCTCCTTAGTCGGATGACTCTCGCTGAAAAGATAGGCCAGATGACCCAAATCGAGAGGGAAAATGCCACAGCGGATGCGATATCCAAGTACTTCATAGGTGCGTCATATTTTACTCATGCTTAAGAGATGCAAACGGCAAAGGGTTGGAGTATGGGCTTGACATTGATGTGCTGTAATGCAGGTAGTGTTTTGAGTGGTGGAGGCAGTGCGCCTGCTCCTCAAGCATCTGCTGAGGCTTGGGCTTCGATGGTTACTGAAATGCAAAAGGGTGCTCTTTCTACCCGCCTAGGTATTCCAATTATCTACGGTATTGATGCTGTGCACGGGCACAATAACGTCTACAAGGCTACTATCTTCCCTCATAACGTTGGGCTCGGAGCTACCAGGTAGAAACTGTTTTTACTTTTGATGTCGATGTGATAATGAAATCATTTAAATCCCGTTTCATGGATGCCTTTATTATGTTAGATTGACAAACGATGTCTGTTTTGGAACAAAAAACACAAACTGTGAGGCATTTGTTGGTCTATATTTAATATATTGATGCCCTTTCTTCCAGGGACCCGATGCTGGTAAAGAAGATAGGAGAAGCAACTGCTCTTGAAATTAGAGCTACGGGAATTCCTTATGCCTTTGCTCCGTGTGTTGCGGTAATAGATAATACCTCTTGCAGAGTGGATGTTTCAGTCTTCATAGCAAACGGGTGTTTTTATCGTCCATAGGAACTCCATTTATGTGGTTTACATGATATTACCCAGGTTTGTAGAGACCCAAGATGGGGGCGCTGCTACGAAAGCTATAGCGAAGACCTAAGGGTTGTCCAGTCAATGACCACACTCATCTCTGGTTTGCAAGGCGATGTTCCGTCAAACGATGTAGGAAGACCATATGTTGGTGGAAGGTAATATACATCAAACAGATCTAGCTGAATCGTTTTCTCTGTGGCTTATACCCTTCTGTTTAAAAGTGAAGTAGCGTTTCATTACAAGATGGAGCTAACTTTGCTTTCACTTGCATACCGTGCAGTAAGAAAGTTGCTGCATGCGCAAAGCACTTTGTTGGTGATGGTGGAACGTATATGGGAATCAATGAGAACAATACAATCATCAACACCCATGGGCTGATGACCATCCATATGCCTCCTTATTATAATGCTATCATCAGAGGTGTCTCCACTGTCATGATCTCGTACTCCAGTTGGAATGGGGCGAAAATGCACGCAAACCATTACTTAATCACTGATTTTCTCAAGAACAAGCTCCGCTTTAGGGTTAGTTGCTCATTACAAAGGCAGATGACTGTTATCTTGATTTATTTTCTTCAGGTATATCCGGAGATACTGATATTGTTAATTTCATGGGATTGGTGTAAACAGGGTTTTGTGATTTCAGACTGGCAAGGGATTGATCGGATCACTTCTCCTCCACACGAGAACTACTCTTATTCAATTGAGGCTGGTGTTGGTGCTGGTATTGACATGGTAAGATATGTAAATTATTTTGACTTAATTTGTTCCTTGAAAATCCAGTATAGCATAAGCTTTGTCATAAATCATAATAAAAGGAATTGCCTACCTGGTGGTCCTTATCTACTGATTACAATACATCCTTGACGAATGCTATTCTGTTTCTATTACTACTACAAATGCAATACTGTCTTCCCTTGCTGATCATGCCCTGAAATGCGTTATTTGCAGATCATGGTTCCGTACGCCTACACAGAATTCATTGATGATTTGACATCCCAAGTTAAAAACAACATTATCCCCATGAGCAGAATCGATGATGCTGTTTACAGGATTCTTCGCGTCAAGTTCACTATGGGCCTGTTTGAGAACCCTTTCCCCGATCCTAGCCTCGCTGGTGAACTCGGAAAGCTGGTCTGTTCTAAACACCTCATCTTCACTCATATTTCAGACAGCTGGGAGATTTACTGATGAGTTTCCTTTTCTTTAATAGGAAAACCGTGAACTGGCACGCGAAGCAGTCAGGAAATCGTTGGTATTGCTGAAAAACGGAAAATCTGCCTACACTCCATTGTTGCCTCTTCCGAAGAAGGCCGGTAAAATCCTCGTCGCTGGAAGCCACGCCGACAACTTGGGCAATCAGTGTGGAGGATGGACAATCGCTTGGCAAGGACAGAGTGGCAACGACCTCACTGCCGGTAAATTGATGGCGTCTCTTGTTTCAGTGCTTGCAGTTTGCAGTGATCTTCCGAACAAAAATTCATCGGTAACAATAATTTGCAATCATGTGGTGAAACAGGGACGACCATCCTCTCGGCGATCAAGTCCACCGTGGATCCCAGCACGCAGGTGGTCTACTCGGAGAACCCGGGTAGCAGCCTCGTGAACGGCGACAAGTATGACTACGCGGTCGTGGTGGTCGGCGAGCCGCCCTACGCCGAGACGTTCGGCGACAACCTGAACCTGACGATCCCGGCGCCTGGGCCGAGCGTGATCGAGACGGTCTGCAAGAGCATCAAGTGCGCTGTGGTCCTCATCTCGGGCAGGCCGCTCGTCGTGGAGCCGTACATCGGCACCATGGACGCGTTCGTGGCGGCGTGGCTGCCCGGCACGGAGGGCCAGGGCGTGGCCGACGTGCTGTTCGGCGACTACGGGTTCAGCGGGAAGCTGTCGAGGACGTGGTTCAGGTCGGTGGACCAGCTGCCGATGAACGTCGGGGACGCGCACTACGACCCGCTCTTCCCGTTCGGTTTCGGGCTCACCACGGAGCCGAGGAAATGAGGTGTTTGATGGCCCGTGAGTCTCTGGTCGGGGGGCGAGAGAGATGGGGACTATACTTCTACACATGCGTTTGTGTTGGATCTGTGGGCCGTTGAGGCTGTTGTTAGTGTCGGTCGTTTGGAATAATTAAAAAGCAGGCCCTTGCATTCTCTACTTCGACTTGTAGGACACCTTTTGGTACTTTCCCTCAGGCCCAGCCCACCAGAGATTTTCGAATCGGCGCATGGTTCTTCCGCTCAACAAGGCGAAGATGCTGACATCAGCGCCATCAAGATGTGTTTTAAAAGAGTCAAACGTCTGTATCTTTTAAACCAAATACGGTTTCGTAATCCATTTGAACAGTTGTGTTCCTTATTGTTTTGTCTTCAGAAAATGACCAATGACACTTACCTAAACAAGAGTTATGCTATTTCTTTCTCGTAGTTTGGAGTCCTA
Organism: Melocanna baccifera; assembly: GCA_036346265.1. Taxonomy (NCBI): domain Eukaryota; kingdom Viridiplantae; phylum Streptophyta; class Magnoliopsida; order Poales; family Poaceae; genus Melocanna; species Melocanna baccifera. The sequence goes on from CM070682.1 coordinate 38,398,559, forward strand.
ATAGATTACTTCTCCTTGGCCCCGTATAAATACAGAGGCAGGCAGGGCTATGCTCACTGTAGTACTGTGCACACATTCATCAGATCACACCACATCAATAAAGTCGAGAGTTGGCCGTGGAACTGATTATCAATATACAGATCAATAAAGTATATCAATATACAGATCAGCAATATCAATATATAGATCTGAAGTCAATAAAAACTACGTTTTGATGTTATCTCTCAATTATGTCTCCTATGATTGATCTATTGAATTCTTCGCGATTTATTATGTCGATTACATTGCCGTTTATCTATTCTTTCTCGATTTCTCAACAGTTTGTACCAACTGCAAAAGCAAAACCAATGACCAGTAAGATTGTATTTCAAACCGGTAAGAGTGGTGCGGTCTGGCCATACGCTAGATGACAGAATGCGCGACAGCGCGCGCGGGCCGCCGATTCAGCTAACTTGTGCTCGCGGATCTGGCCATACGCTATAAGCTAACTGCGCCCGGAAACGGGCCTCTAAACTGGAAAACATCTGTGCTCGCGGAGGCAGCCGGGTCACGACGTCCAGGGCTGCGCCCGCGCGGCGGGGCTGTGCGCAGGGGGGAAACCGCACCTGCCCTTCTCTGTGGTGCCCTTCTCGGGGCGAGCGCGTGCGCCCATCCGAGGTGTTGTGGTAGCGTGCATCGGCAGCCGTCGCGCCGCGGCTAACGCGAACGCGACGTGCCGGGGCTCGGGAGACGGCAGTTTTGCAGCGAACGCTTGCGCGTAAAAGGCTTTTATTGGGTCGGCCGAACAAGCGGTGGTGCTTCCGAGTTATACATATGAGTATGTTTATATTGGTTTTTGCTGATGATTTTTAGTTACGGCTGATAAATAGTAGTGACGGATGAATAGTAGTTACTGATAGAAGTGGCTAATCAATAGTAGTGGTTGATGAATAGTTATGCATTATATAAGAAATACGGTACAATGAAGACACTACAATACTTAAATCGTCATGACTTACGGAATTATGATATAATAAAATATAAAATATGTTATAACATGTGAAAGCAAAAAGTAATAGCTAATGAATAATAGTATCTAGTAGAAGCACTTTATATAAGTTAGAGGTTTGTTTGGATTTTGCTAGAAGTATAAGTCAAAAATAGAAACCACTATGGTCTTAAATTGGACGGAAGTTGTGCCATCCTCGATCAAGACATCTAGGTTTGGAGCTTTGTTATCATTGATTGTTAGCCCAAGCTTGTCAGGTCGTAGAGATACTACATCTAGGTTTGGAGCTTTGTTATCATGCTGATTGTTATCTTCTCTATTAGAGGAGATAAGAGCTTAAAAGGGAGTTAATCATAGGAGAGAGTTTATGTGTAAATGAGTGGATCTCTTTCTCTATACCTCTTTAGAGATTTACATGAATAGAGTAGAATGTGAAATTCTTATTCTATCTCTTGATAATTACAAAAGATGAAGATACATTAGTATATTCATCTATACTATTGAACCTATTGCATATTATATATTGAGCCTATTCTAAGACATAGTTACGGGGGGTTGGACCACCCCCACAACAGACATCGTGCCGATATAGATTTAGCAGGGTGTAAACAGAATGAATAATTTTCGCTTGATCGACCGACCGACTGAAAGTTGTTGGAACAAATATGAAAAAGATAAATGAGTATCAGGCACTATCCGTGTTTGACTCTAACTTCATAAAAAAAATTATGGAATAAGATACGATATGGGTGCTATTCGTCCGTATATATTCGTATGTTAAATGATATGAGAAAGTCTGTTGTGTCTTCACTTAAAAACAAGATAATATATAGATGAATTGCTACATCTAAACATGCAGAGAATACTGAGTAGTCTTCTTTTGAAATCTTGCTGATTAGTCTCTCCGTGCTCGATCTAATTGCACTCTGCTGTCTAATGTCATGTGTAGGAGTGCAAAAAAAGCGGATAATTTTTATTCGACCAACCGTTTGAAGATTTATGGAACGAATACGGAGCAAAAAAAAGATATCTGATATTATCCGTATTCGACTCTGACTCTGAGAAAAAAAATACAAAATAGGATACAAGATGAGTGATATCCGTCCGTATCTATCCCAATTACACTCTTAAGATTTAGACGCTATTCCGAATAATTTCTGGGTTTTGTCTCGTAGAAGTCGGTTTTTGAACGGACTAAGATGATTTTTGTAAGCTATTTGTAGAAGTTACTATATAAACCGTTTTAAATAAAGTAACTTCTTAACACGAGTACCTGTTACTCTTTTAATCTCGCTGATAATCAATTAAAAGTTATAACACTTTTTGAACAGATCCATTATCGGTCCCGATTAAGCAGTCGTTATCGTGGCCGAGCCTATTCTATCTATCCATCGATCGAACATGTGTCATATCCTACGCGAGTTCAGATCGGGCCGCACAGACGCGTGCTTCTCCCAAGGGGCCGAGGGGCACGTTCCCGTCCCCATCGATCCGATCATCAGCACAGCCCCGCGCGCACGCGCCCACCATCACGGTGGTGCCACCCCCCCTCCCCAAGGCCCACGCCTTCGTGATGTAGAAACGAGACGGGCTGGATGGATCACACGGCCGAGACAACGTGCGGCGTACGTATCACACGGTAGAAAGGGGATAGCCACGGCGAGAATACCCCCCAAGCGCACAAACTGACACTGAGTTTAGGCTGATGTGGTATCAGACGCGGGCGAAATCTTGACTCGGCGGTTTCGCGTGCCGTGCCAGGTAAGTCGCCCCAAGCGAAGTGCGTCGACAAGATCACGCGAGGGCTTGATGTGAGCTGGTCGTCAAGGACCAGCTCACATGCAGAGATAAACGGTGGCAGAAAAAAGGTGCACTGCACTGCACTGCACCGCGACCGAACTTTTTGTCATGTGTGGTGAACCGGCCAGCGGCTTAACGGCAAAAGTTTCCGACAGGGCTGTAGCGCTAGTACTTCCGTACAAGTTTGGTAGGGTGAAATAGTGTTGCGTTGATAGCAAAGCAGGAGCGTTTTCCAGTTCTAAGAGCGACCCGGAGGAACTGAAGGTCGTTTTTTGGGCTTACATCGTTTATAGTTGTGATTTTTGAATTATAGTCTGTTCGTGAAAAGTAGTATATAAAGAGAAATAGTCATATACGATTTTGATCAGTATACCTAAACTTAGTACAATTTATACTACAATTTACATATAGATACCGTCTTAAAAACACACCATTTAATAACTAGTTACTATAAAAATAGAAACTAAAATCTAAACATTAGCCCAAAAGAATTGAGCCCTCTCACATCTGCACATATCTCATAGGTGGCCATATGCATAGCTCTCTGGACATGACCGAAGTACGCGCGTGGTCAGGGCTGGTTCTGGGATTTTAGGGACCCAGAGCGAAACTAGAAATAGAGGCCCTAGTATAAATATCTAAATATAAATCTACATACACACACATATATATATGTATATATATATATCTAATTTTACCAACAAACACTTAAAATGCGTTATGTATTAAAGAAAAATTCATATCAAAGAGTTTATAGATATTATCTTAAAAATTTCTTCTAACATTTCTTGATGCGAAGTCATTGATGATGGTATTGATATCAATCTCATCCAATAATTTCTTCTCTATACATAAAGTTACCAAACCGTTTAACCTCTCTTGAGACATTGTTGATCTTAAATGATTATTCAACAATTTCAACTTTGAAAAGTTTCTTTCAGCTGATGCCACAGTCACAGGCATAGTAAATAAAATCCGATAAGCAATAGAAATATTAGGATAACAATCCGCTTCTCTGACAAACTCAAAGATCTCCGGGAGTTACTAGTCCATACATGAGGGGAAAAGGCGCAACCATTTCTTCATCTTGCATGCAAAATTGAATACCTGCAATTTCTTGTGTGTGTGCCAAGAGTTTTGGTTGCTCACGACAACATTCGATCTTGACGCAAAGTTGCCTCCTTCGATCCTCAACATTTGCAGACAATTCCTTGGTGCGCATTTTCAAATCCCCTATGAAATCAGCATGTGCTTGCAGCCTCTGCCTCATTTCGGCTAACTCATTATACTGCTGAAGAAATGCCTTTCTTGCCTGTACATAAGCATATTAAAGTACAAGTAAATACAAACCCAATCGGTCGCACACTGAATAAGATGGAATCTTTTCTTTCACAATCCAAGAAGAACACAAGGCCCATCAGTTAGAGATTGTTGTAGCGAATCTAGTATCTGGAATTGAAATGGGATTACCAAACTGAGGACACACGAGGTAGATACTAAAATCAGACGCCAACAGACGAACAAAATGTCGCCCGCAAATGACTGGGGAAAGATCCGGTTTGCAATAGCGCACAGGATCCGAGTATCCGACCACTCCACTAGGGATCGAGAAAGAAGGAACCCTAAATAAATCGACAAATTACCTCGAGCGCGGACTCGAGGCGTGCTGCGAGGTGCGCCTTGCGGTCCCTGGCGGCGGAGAGGCTCCAGAGGACCCTGGTGGCAGGCGGAAGCCAGAAGGACGCATCACGCGTGCTGCAGCCTGTATAGTAATGGGGGCCCCTGGATTTTGAGGGCCCGGGGCGGCCGCCTCGCTCGCCTCCCCCCGGGCCGGCCCTGCGCATGGTACATCACGGCCGCTCATCCACACCAAACAACTTCTGTTCTGTTCTTTTAATAACCCTAGCTCAACCAAACAAACGTCAACGTTCAACGAGACTAGGGTAACTAAAACTCTCTAATCATTTGTTTTGGTTTTTTAGGACATTAGTGTAACAACAGCTCAGAAGTTTAGTTACGAACAAAAAGAGTATCATGCCTGCTCACGGATATTTAAAATAAGTTAACTTGATTAAAATATGACCTAACGGTCAATTTTAAAAATTTAACAGGTGTCATAACTATAACACAGGTGACCTACGCCTTAAACTTAAGTTACATTTAGAAGAACCGAAGAAATTCCCATAGAAACGCTTGAGTGTTGTCAGTGGCGGACCGATCGGTGGGTCAGGGGGCTGGCGCCCACCCTATCTCCGGCCGGAGAGTGGGTACCCCTAGCCCCTACCTCGGTGGGCGCGCGCCACCACCACCGCCACCGCCATGTCGCGCGATGCCACCACCGGGGCTCGGGGCCGAGCGGTGAGGTCCTGAAGGCAACGATACATTGCAATAAAGTGCCAATTTGGGCCAAAAATAGCATTGCAGCATAATATAAAGGCCTAATCGGCAAAGCCCACGAAGAATTACAAACACTCCAAATACCCAGATCCAATTCGGCCACAGCACAGCAATCATCGATTTCATCCCTTCTCGGGCTCCCGGCTCACCTCTTGCAGTTGGCGGCAGCGGCACCGGCACGGACGGGGCGACGGCGGACCGCAACGGCCAGATCTGGAGGCGTGGAGGGTGGATCTAGCTGGAGAGGGAGGCTCCGAGGCTGCGAGGCGGCGGAGGCGCTGAGGCGTGAGCAGGAGAGGGAGGCCGGACTCCGGCCGTCGGAGGACGAGAGGAGGGGAGTGCTTCTGAGTTCTGAGGCTGGAGGTGGAGGGGAGTGCCTGGTCGCCGCCTCGTCGGTCGGCCGGTCGGCCAGTCGGCCCGGAGGGCGGACTACGGAGGGAGCTGAGTGGCTGGCAATGTCCAGTGGGGAGGCAGGATTCGGGAGGGCTGGTCGCCGGTCGGCCTGGAGGGCGGACTGCGGAGGGAGCTGAGTGGCTGGCAATGGCCAGTGGGGAGGCAGGATTCGAGAGGGCTGGTCGCCGGTCGGCACGGAGGGGGAGGGAGCTAGGCGGCTGGGCTGAGGAGTGAGGACTGAGGGAGAGGGAGAGGCGGAGAGCCGGAGGCCTGGAGCCGGAGTGGGGACTGGCCGATGTGAGTGACTGAGTGAGCCAGATTTGCAGATGTGAGTTAAGTAAGTGACTGACTGAGCCAGAGCCAGTGAATTTGTTTGTGAACTGTGTTACTGTGCCAAGTTTGTGAACTGTGTAGTGTGCTGAGTTTGTGAGTTTGCTGAGTGCCTGAGTTCATAGGTATGTTCCAATGTTCCATTAAGTCACAGTGGGTTTCTAAAAATATCACCGTGGGTGTTTGTCAGGACAGAAAATCAACTGTTTTTTAGACCACAATTGTTCTTTTGAAAAAGTAATGTACTTTACTTCCAAATTTAAAATTATAGCAGGCATTTGGGTGTGATACTTTCAAATTTAGTACTACTTGTATCTATTCTTTTTAGTTTATGTAATTGTGATTAATTTGATATTTTAGTTTTATTTATTATCATGTACTACTGTTTGATCAGATTTGCAAGATATACCTTGTATAGTATATGCTATCATGGCTTAGCAATTTGGTATCTGTTACTACCTCAATACAGTGCGGACCCACCGAGGTCATCATATATATATATATATATATATATATATATATATATATATATATATATATATATATATATATATATATATATATATATATATATATATATATATATATATATATATATATGTGTGTGTGTGTGCAAAGTGCGTATCACATAGAAGTTTCAAGATAGCCCACTATAATCATAATAAGTTTTTTCTATTTCTCGCCGACAATGCAACAGGCTACCGCAAGCTGTTAACTCAGCATTCGGTAAACCGGTGAACAAGTCCTATTAGCCCCCCCTAAATTTTGACTCTGAGTCCGCCACTTAGTGTTGTCATAACTATAACACGAAAACTTAAAACATCCTTTCTTCTAGTATCTATTCTGATGAAAATAAATAAGATTGAGTACACTAGGTACTCAGCAAGCCACATGGGAAAAATACTATTTAACTAATTATCAGTATTTTAAGATAGGGGATGTGTTGGTTTTATTATTATATTTGTATATGTAATTTTATTTGTAAGCAATTTTCTAAAGGACCAAAGGTTAAACTCTTAAAGGAAAAAAGGGTTCGAAGATCTCAATTATCAATTTGGAATATCATCAAAACTATTTATGCCTTATTATTGGAATCACCTATAAAACACAGTTTCATTTATCAGAAGTATGACGTATTTGAATATCATTTATTATTTTGACTCTGCAGAATTACCTAACTTTACTCACAAGATTTCTTAAACTCTCAATGTCATGCAATAGACACAACAGTTAGCGTGCTACTGAGTTAAAAAAGATTTTTGACTGCTCTTCTCTTTTAATAGCCTCTACCCGATAAGACCAGGCCTACACACAATCGATATTCCACTGGCTAACGCAGAAAGTGCCTCCTGACTCTATGTGCTCCTACCATTGTTAAGATGATTTTACCGCTTTCATACCACCCCTTTATGCACTGGTCGTTCCACATCTTGTAGATATTCAATTGATTTAGGTAGCTACTAGGCCAAGTTTGTTAAGTCAAAACTTGTGATTGAACGATCACTATGTTCTTTACTTAGCATAAATTTATAGTCCTTATTTTTTTACCCAAGAGGACGCCATTCAAAAACCAATAACCAAGTGCATCACAACACTTCAATCCAAGCCTTTTCCCTAGGGTAAAGTAGTGGACTACAACCATCGAGTGACTTTCCACGCTTCATCCTTCACACTAGTATCATTTTGTAATTCTACCGATAAGACGTCGATTCTCTTATTAGTATGAAACATTTGAATTTTTATCTTACCACAATATATTTTATAGTAATCTATTATCACCAAGACTTGTCAAGGTTAATATGGCCATCAAACAAATCAGGGCTTTTTCAGTGGTAGAACATAGCCAAATTATCACGTCATACTAAACAACTATTTTAAAGAAATAACGATGTGTAAATAAGGAATAATGAAAGTATTAATAATTAAATAATTAATGAATGTAGGTTGAATATGATGTGACTTGCCTTGCTATTCAAAGTCTTCGACTAGTTCAAAGCCTTGAACTTCTTCTGGAATGGGATGCTCTATAAAACCGGGTGCTAACACAAATAAAGACAAATAATAAATTCCATGCTCAAAGAATATGAGCTAGAAAATTAAAATAAAATACAAAGGAATAAAATGAAAAAATAAAGATGGGTTTGGATTTATCGAATTGTGGGATGGTGAAATAGAGCTGAAAATGGTTTAAACGGGCTCGAGACGATCAAAATGGGTATATATTTTTGTTAGATTTTTGGTGAATAGTAATAGATCTTTATTGTTCATCGCGGGTCGGGTTGATAATAGTATCAGGTTGCATAGTGTGGAGTTTACTATTTATTGCGAACCAGATTTGTAACAGTAGTAGGGTTGCTATAAGGTTGGGTCGGGTTAGCTACAGTACTAGGCTCGGCCCAATTGGCTTTGGTTCTTGGCTTGGCCCAAGGCCGACTCAGTCGTCTTCTCCCTCCGCGGCTATAGGCTCCAAAACAGAGCATTGCAGAGGAACATCGGCATGTCCTCCGGTGAGGGTTCACATGGGCAGTGGAGCACACCATTGGAATCAAGAAAGTCATGAGGTGACATTTTGGGGGTTGGCGGGGTCTAGGGTTGGCCGAAGATGTCCGACAGCGAGGAAAGCTCGTCGACTATTTTTCATGGCATAGCAGTGATGCGACGGTTAATTAGCGAGGGCAAGGGCAATTCAAGCATCTCGTGCGCATGGGAAAGGTAGTGGCGGTGGCGGTTTGAGCGCTCTAGGGGTCTATGAAGAGCTGTCAATAGTGAGGTAGTTCGGCCAGGCAGCGGGGTTCATCGTTGGTGGGCTACATGCTAAGATTAGCTATGCCGATGTCGTGGTTGGGTTTGCAGACCTCAATGGTGCTGTGGATGAGTTTGATTGAAGAATAATGGAGGCTAACTGTGAATTGTGATTTGAGTCTTTACCTTCACCCACCGGTGGTGGCGGCAATGCTTCATCTGGAGAGGGCAATGGAAGGTGGTGTGAGTAGGGGCGTGGCTATGGAGGTTACTGGTGAGGATGTCCTGGCTTTATAGCCCCAAGGAGGCGGTGGGAGTAGTAGGTTGCGTACAACAGTGGTCGGCAGGCTAGGTGGTGCCTTGAGCTTGGCGTCTTATTTGACGCTAGCAGGCATGCGAGATGGTGGTCAAAGATTATAGCATGGATGGTCAGCCGTGAGAGAGATTGGAGTTGCAGCACGGCAGGGAGGAGCGGAGCGGTTACGACGTGTGGCCAGGGCGCCAAGACAGCATTAAATGGGGTGGTAGAGACTGTCAGGCGGTGTGAGGGCGAGGTACGGCAACTGATCGGGCTTGGCTACGGTGGGTGCGAATGGCGGTGGCAGTGATTGGTCGTGGTGGCGGCAAATGGGGAAGAGCCAAGTGGAAGGGGGAGAATAGGGATGAAGGCGGGAATTAGAGGGGCGCCAAAGACCAAGAGAGGCGGAAGGCCCAAAAAGGAAAGGCACATAAGGTTGAAATTTTTTGTATGGGAAAGTTTTCAAGCTCAAGGCAAATTCAAAAACGGTTGAAAGTTTAGGGTGTTTCAATTAGTTGTCGACAAAAAAAAGATGACATTGTTCACACCTGGTTTCGTCACCTGGTTGATTACATTGACATTGAGACGTCACCATCGTTATCGCCTAAGGTAGTGATCGTTTTGGCTTTTAAAAGCTTCAGCTTTTTTATTATTCACTACATTATCCGCTAACTCAGCTACAGTAAAAAAAGCCAACTACAGTGAAATTTCAGCCAAAAGCCATCGCTAAAACGATCACCCCCTAAAATGTATCATACAGCTAGCTAGCGTACATGCATCACATCATATGAAAGAAGCAAATGTATCTCAAATCAGAACGGTTCTTTTCGTTTACTATTTATAGATTTTGATTTATATTATAATAACTAATTGTTAAATAATATATTTTAAGATAAAATCTATAAATCGATTATAATAAAAATTATACCAACTCAATTTATACCGACTAAACTCACACGCTCATGTTTCAAAAGAACACAACTCTTCCTCTCCCATACCACATCCCCACAGCTTTCATACAAACAGTAGAACAAGCAGCCAGTGTACTATTTTTCTTTTCTTATCATTTTTGCGTGGCACTATTTTTCTGCACACGACATGGCCAATCTGTTTCTCTTCTAGCTTCTTCCAAATCCATCTTTCGTCAGGGGCGCATCTAGGCCTCAGGCTAGGTAGGCTATAGCCCGAGGCCCAGCAAAAAAAGCAATGAAAATATTTCTATCTAGGCCCAAGAAAAATCAAAATTGTACAGGCCCAGCCCGAGGCTACGGGCTGGCATAACCAGCCCGAGGCTCCAGCGCCCCTCGCTTCCTCCGCCGACCTCCTCCCCTTCGCAGCCGCGCCCTCCCCCCGCCGCCCTCCTCCCTCTCCCTCTCCCTCCCCCCGCCGCCCCCCTCACACTCCCCTCCGCAGATCCGCGCCCCACCCCCTCCGGCCCTCCCTCCCGGCCTCCCCTCCTCCCCCTCCCCGCCGCCTCCTCCCCTCCCCTCCCCCGGCCCCCTCCTCCCCTCCCCGCCGCCTCCTCCTCTCTCCCGTCGCTTCAACCTCGAGATCTACGCCACCTCGCCTCCTCCGTCGCCTCGTCGCCTCCACCTCGGATCTCTGCCGCCTCGTCACCTCCGCCTCTGCCTCGTCTCGGATCTCCGCGCCTCGCCTCATCTCGATCCCGCGTCGCCCGCCTCGACGCCTCCCGGCCAATGCCGCTTGGCTCTTGGCAGCGCGCGCGCCTCTCTCGCTCCTCTAGACTACGCCGCCCACCTCCCGGCCAGGCGGCCAGCGGCGTCGCCCACCTCTTGGCCGGCGGCGGTGGTGGAGGGGGACGAGAGCGCAGTCGCCGCCGGGCGCGGCGAGGCGATGGCGATGGGGAAGGATGAGGGAGCTTGTCGCAGAGGGGAAGCTTCCGGCGGTGGGTCGGTGGTGGAGGGCGAGTTTGCCGGCGGCCGGCTCCTCGACGACATGTTTGCAATGGGAAATCGATGCGGAATCCTCGACAACATCTTTGCAATGGGCGATCGGTACAAGAATTTACTATTTTTGAATTAAGAGTTTATATTTGCAGTGTATAATTGTATATAGATATGAGATAGTTGATAGTTTAATTCTTAGAAGATGAATATTATCTTAATTATTAGTTGATAGTTTACCTCTCTTAGTTTATAGTTTATCTTAATTCTTAGTTGATAATTTACATTTGCTATTTAAGGATACCGACATTGCAAATTGTATACGTGATCTATGTTTTGTAAATTCTTTATTACGCTACATTCTGTATGATTTCATATGTTTTCTTTATTGTGATTTGTGTTCACAGCTATGAACTTGGTAGTTTATACATGACCCTGTGAAATGTTAGTGTAGTTCCTTTCTTTAGTGCATTTCTGAAATGTATTGGATACAATTACATCATTCAATTAACTTAAACAAAATGTAGGTTATTGAGCACATGGAGGAGGACCAAGCAAATTTATTTGGCAACGTCGTCTTGAGTTTATTCCATCCAATGGTTCTCATTATTTCATCACCTAACTATGAATACAACCCTATTCTCCAAAGGTCAGCTATGTCCAATAAAGGAAGACTGGCAAGGATGGCTGGTTAGTTTTCTCCAATTATTTTAAAGTTGCATCATAGTCTTGCAATACCAATGAATGACGTTTATTATATTGTATGTTAGAACATTGAGCTAATGTTTTATGTCAACGATGTATTTGCGATATACTTTTGTTATGCCGTTTGTAGGTATAAATTGACGTTACTTCTAGGTCATTAGCCTTTTAGATTTTAGCCCGGGGCGCGGTGAAATCCTGGATCCGCCACTGTTTTTCGTTGTGTCTAGCTACATCCTACATGGTGCAGGATGGCTCACTGTTGGATCAGAAAAGATCACCATGTGCTAGAACCCTTTCAGACCGTTCATTCGGTGGAATCGAGGGACGTACGTCGCTTGCCCGTGAGAACAGTACAATCTACCGTTTGCCTGCTCTAAATGTACAGCTTTTAAAAGGCAAAATGGAATGTGCAGGTTTGAGTTAGAGGAACAAAATGGTACTATGTACCGACTGCAACAAAGAGAAGTTGTTTGACCACAAAAGGGTACTTGGGGCCGTTTGGTATGAGGGCAAATTTGCCCGATCAAATCATACCAAAATCTGGCATTGTTACTATTTGATCATCAAATTGGCTACTAATGTTTTGGTCAAAGATTGGCAATAAAACAAGCTGGAGAGCCAAAGGAGAAGCAAATCTTATAAAAGTTTGGTAGCAAATTAAATGCTTGCAAAGTTTGATCAACAACTACCAAAATTTAGGAAAGCAAGTATTAGCAGTCATTAGAAGCAAAAGCAAAGTGTCTGGACCCAAGGATGTCCGTCGGATCCGCGCGAGGTCGGCCGTACGTGGCGCGGCGTTATTGCGTTGCATCCGGATGATAACGACGGTTTGCTAGCAAAAGAAAAGGGAAACCGCTATCGAGATTATTTCCCTTCGTTCTCCATTTGCTTAGAGCAGAGATCTGTAGCTCATACATGGTAAAGGTGTTTAACTATTTTAAATCTTTTAGCATAAATGATAAGACTTTTGCCGTGCGGTGCCTGCCATGTCTTGCAAATCTCTTGGGATCTCCTAGCTTCACAACAGCTAAAAACCAGAATTCCAATTCCAGCATCGCGCCAGCTTGAAAGGAATGAGCATAGGCTCTCTTCTTTTCAGCTTTTAACTTTTAGATTCTATTATAGTATCTAACTTTCAAACAGAGTATATACTAGCGCTATGTATGCATGAGTGATAACAAAGGAAAAGAAAACTACGTCGGTGCCATTGCAAACATCCATACTTTGGAAAATAGAAAACTATGTCGATACCATCGCAAACATCCATACTTTGGAAAATACCATCACAAACAAAGTGGACTGCCCAGTGCCATCGTAAAAGCCCAAAACTATGTAAAACGTCACCACCATTAGGATTCCATCTATTTTTAGGAGTTAGGGTGAGAGATTTTTTTTTTCCGTGAGCCTTCTTTTGATGCTCGCCTAGACGCCCGGAGTTGCTCCTCCGCCCTTATCTACTCTAGGCACCAAATCGAGCTTGCTTGGTTGGCGTCGATGCTTCACGGCGCTTGCTCTAGAACCACCCGATCTGGTCCGTGCTCTACAATCGACGGAGGAGGATGTCACAGCGGCGGTGGGTGTCGGTGAGGCCAGGAAGGGCAAGAAAGTCATTTGCACCCTTAACGGTCGGAGGTGAAATCCAGACGGATAATTGCCGTCCGATCTAGAGCCGGATCTGGTGGGGATTGAATGCAGGAAGATATTGAATCTGGGACCAAATTCAGATAGTTAGATCCAAGTGACTGCTGTCCATCGGATCCACATTTTTCACGTATTATGTCAGATAGTTTTCCGTATTGTATTGTAGTCCAGATAGTTTTCCAAAGGAGGAAAAGGTTTTTGGGCTTTGAAAAATAGCATAAGACGCTAGAAATTCCAGAAAGGTTTACAGAGGTATTCTAGAATATTTGGAACACAAATAAAATGTTTTCGTACTTCTAAAATGTTTTATTAATTATGTAAGAATACTTCTAGTCTTGGGGAAAATAGGAAAAAGCTTGTATAAATTCAGGAAATCTCAAAAAGTGGCTCAAAAATTCAATAATGTATAAATTAATTATTTTAAGCTGCAATTTGAAAACTGAGGTTGTTACGCCTTATATCGGTATGATTGTGTCAAATTTATATATAAACTTATGTTAAAACGTATTATGCTATTATATCAATGTCATCGTGTATACGTGTGAGACTTATACATGTACTCATGCTAAAAAGTTGAAGCTATAATGATATGATTTAATGTATATTTCATCCTGTGCTCGCGTAATTATGTACTATCTGACTATTTTATCCGTTCTCGATTCGAATTCATTGTGTATCCGCCTTATACCCTTACCGCAAATACTCTAAATTTGTATTCGTATCTAGCTCTAAATTCGGCAAAAAATAGATTAACATACGAGGTAAGCAATATCTGCCCATATCTAACCTGATTTCACCCCTACTACCAACGTGGCATTTTTAATAAAAAACAATCCACGTCGAGCACGAGATTGAAGAAGCATTTACAGAGTCGCGATTATTGAAAGACGAAAGTAGTAGCTGGAACGTTCGCTTCATTGCCTGGATTGGAAAGGAAGCGTTAGGTTTCTTGTACTGCATATACGTATTGCACGGCTGAAATAAGGGAACATTTAGTTTGGGTTAGACGTGATGGCGCACGATATAATATGTTATGAATAAATGAATAATAAACAAACAAATAAATAAGAGATAGCATCTCAAAACAAACAATCAATGAGCACACCACGTACGTCCTTATCTCTCAATCAATCACGTTTCTTCGTGAAATCCATCTTTCTGATCTACGTCGTTGTTGCTTGCAGGTCTTGTATAGTTGTATGGACAATGTTATTATGGGTGTCTAGAGGCTCTCGAGTTTTTTTTTTTAGATTAAGGGTATTTAGATTTTTTTTTTGTATATTAGATCTTCATCTAACGTTCTAGATTTAAAGTACTCATATTTTTTTTGGAGGGATATAGGAGATACAGTGTCTCATATTTGTTTTTTTAGAGGGGTATGGAGAATCGTTGGATAAAATCCAACATGCAAAAAAAATGCAAGTGTTATGTTCGTCCATCTCTCTGAAAAAAATGCAAGTGTCATGCGAACCCTACAAAATAAAAGGGAGAACGGATTTCACCCTGCAGGCGTGTTCAATGCTGTATAGGTTGTTCAACTTAGCATGACGAGCCGTAAAAAAAAAAATCCTGGTATCTACAGTGTTCACATGACATGCATGCTGCAACTTCTTCTTCTTGTGCGGTCTCTCTGTGCCCTTGGAAGCCACGGAATCTCGTGTGCATGTATTGTACATGTCGTTTCCGTAGAACACGCATGACGACTCGCGACTGCAGCTGCGAGCTTCGCGCCTGTCGCTCCTCTTCTTTCGTTTTGGACGTACGCTTTGCGCATTAGTTCGGTATGAGCTTCATGCGTGTCCGAATGGAATAGCCGTCTGTAAAGATCTGTCCAGTGATTCCCAAACTCTCCAACGATGCCCAAACACGAGAACTCGAACCATCGACCTAGGGCGCCCCACCTGGCTTACCGCTTCTGATTTGGGTTATGCTTTCCATTTATAGCTAAAATTATATTGTAACTATTATTAATATTTTTTAAAAAAATAATGAAGAAAAATAAAAAATATTATATCATTATGAACAATGCAAAAAAATAAAAGGGTAAAGAAAAGACAAAAAAACAAGAAAACCCCCCACAAAAAGATAATAAACTGAAATTAGAAGCTGACGTATTCCAAGTGGCTTATGCATTAAATAAACTAAAAGCCAGGCCAGCCCATTTCAGCTTTAACTTCTGGTTTATTTTTCACTATTCCTAAATGTCGTCTTTTTCTGGTTTTTCAATTTTTTTGCTTTTTGTCTTCTTCTTTTTTTCTCGTATTTATTTGTATTATCCGTGATGGGCTAATCTGTTATTTTATTTTTAAATTTTTTTAATTTTAACTATGCCAAATAAGCCACCATCAGTTACATTGCAAAATAAACCAGCTATAATAAAAATTTAGCTATAAGTCAGTTTATTAAACCAAACTAAGTAATTTCAAAATAAATCAGAAGTTGAAACTATTTAGAAGTGGTCCAGCCTTAAACTAGTTACAAACTAGTACACGAAAAAAATAATCGAATCAAGTACATGAACATCTTGGGAACAAAAAAAAAATCAGATCCAGCACGGGACAGAACGCATGAGAAGCATAGAGATTTGCAAGGCTGTAGTAGGCGGCCAAAGGCTTGATTTGCTTGGATCGGTAGCCGTTGGGTTCTTTTTTTTTTTTGATGCGGCTGTTAGCTTACGTAGGGTTAATAATTTTTTATCATAGCATAAATACTTATATAAATAAATTAAACACTGATAATCCACTTTAAAAAAGTTGTTCTAATTAACCATTTCAAAATGGTTGTTCCGATTAACCGCTTCGAAACAATGACAACAAAATTATCTTATTTATTTATTTAGGAGAAACCATAAGCTATAGTTGGCTTATGCTTGTACGGACTATAGTAACGAGCTTTTAAACAGTGTATTTTTTTAAGACGGAGTCAATAGAAAGATTATAGTAAAAAACGTACTAAGTTCAGCTATATCAGGCAAAATCATATGTGACTATTTTCCTTTACGTATCGTCTCTTATGAATAACCAAAATTCAAAAATTTAAATTATAAATTATAAACTACAACAAAAAACCACCCATAAGTTATAAAACATAAGCCGCAAAAGGAGCTGTCCGTTGGCTTCCTCGCAGAAAAGCAGCAGATCGACGAAGTAAAAACAAAACGAAGCAGCAACATGGCGGCCACGTCGTCACGTTCCCCTCCCCACCAAACGCCCACGGACCGTTCGCCATCGCTGATCGACGCCGTCGGTTTCGGCACGCGCGGCCAGGATTCGGCCCCCAGTCGAACGTTGGGATCTATTAGTATTCTACGAGACTCCATGCGCTTTCTCCGTCTCCCTGTCTGTCTGCTACTGCACGCTTCCCACTGGCCGCGCGCGTTCGTCCGTTTCTTGATTGATTCTTCTTCCCCTATAAAAGTCACTGCCTCCATTGCCCAACCTCCCATCCACCTAGCCGTTGCGCGCTCTCCTCCTCCTCCTGCCATTGCTTGCTTCACTTGGGATTTGATCGCTTCTCTCCACTTGGGATAGTTGCTTGCAAGCTGTGGCTGGATAGGAGGACTGCGCAGATAGGGAGTGTCGGCGTCTAGGAACAGTGGGTAGATTGTTGGTTGGGGCGTCGCTGTCGGTCTCCTGAGGCGTCTTGCGCCGGTCACCCACCACCGTCGGTCGTCACCCCGCAATCGCCGTCGGTTCTACTCTCCGGTAAGTAATTCGAAGAGGCCCTGCGCCGGTATTTATTTCGCCCTTTGGCCCTGATGGCAATGGTTTACCTCCTCCCCCTTTCCCTTCCAAGAAACCGCGGCCTCTTTCTCCTTCGCGTCTTCCCGTTGCTGCATTTCCAAATCCAGGACGTCGTTCTTTGTCTGCTTTCCCGTGCGCGCCACCGGCTGCGTCCTCCCTCTCATGGGGATCGCGAGACGGCTAGTGCAAGTGAGCGCCTAAACCGGGGGAAGAAGGAAAGCAGGGGATTCTTGCGGTCGTCTTGTTCTTGCTCCTTTTTACCTTTCGCTCGTGTGAATGCGATTCTCCCCCGCCGTCTTCTCCTCTCTGCACCCTCTTCCTGTAAGCTACGTGCAATTCTGGGTGTTGAGAGATGAGGGCGGAGAGATCACGTCACGTGTTTTGCGGCGCTTTGCTCCGCTTGTCTTGGCCTTGCCGGAAGCCAACAACTCGGGTCATAAATTCTCGTTATCCCCACGCGAGGCCGCAAGGGAGAGGAGGGTATCAGTTTATATAAGGAGCCGTCACCGCAAAGGAGAAGGCATCCTGCATGCCTCGTCCTCCTCCCTCTTCTCACCCACCCTAGCTACCCCCTCCCTCCTCACTGCCACACCACACCCCCTTCTGGTAAGAGAGGCCAGTAGCATGCGCTGCACCATTGCGTCTCTTGCTCGCAGCATCTTGTTCACGCGTGGGCAAAAACGGTGGCTTCGTGATGAGCGATTCCAACCGGTTGCAACAAACGCATTGAATTTGTTTACCACTGGAGTAGTACTTAATCCTCTCTCTCTCTCTCTCCCCCAAAGGAATTGGTTTATTTAACACATTTGCAGCATTGCGAGGGGCACCCTGCTCTGGCTGGCTGTCCCATCCTCCTCTGCTTCCGGTGATCGGCCGCCTCTCATGGCTTAGCTCCTTTTTTTTTTTGCTCGGTTTTACTGTGCTCCAGTATCTGTTTTTATTACTAGTTTGCGAGTAATGTTTCGCTTGCTTTTACTGTGCACGAAGTATCTGTTCGATTACGATTTGTAGCTATTGCTTTGATCTTTCCCTCGTTTTTACCCTGCACGGTTCTTACTCTTTCGCCTGTTGGTACAGAATCACGGGTCTCTAGTGTCAATTAAATTGTGGAATACTTGAACTAATGTTAGCATCATCTAGATCTTCGTTGCCTTCACAATGGCAATTAATGAAGACGTTTAATCTGACCCAGTAGTTGTCACAGTTTCACACGTTGTTCGCAAGAACAAGACACGGCACAGCTTTGCTGAGAAGTTATCGCCTCACAGCACAAATCATGGTTTCTTGCCTTGTTGTTGCGTCTCTGCGTAATCCTCGGCTCCTCTCGCCGTTGACCGCAGCCTTTGATCGTCCGCCATGACCGGCTCCTCCGGTCTGGTGTTCTCGAGCCCATGGAGGACCGTTTCACGGGGATTCTCATCACGTCGCTGCAATGGTGTGGGCAGGTCCGGAGGCGCCTGGTCCCGCTCCTCCTCCGTCGAAAGATGGCGCTGCTCGCGGCGCCGGTGCTGGCCGTGGTCCTGCTCTTCTGGGCCGTGTTCGGGGAGGCCGACTACTTGCTGTACAAGGACGCCGCCCAGCCCGTGGAGGCTCGCGTCAGCGACCTCGTCGGCCGGATGACGCTCGCGGAGAAGATCGGCCAGATGACGCAGATCGAGCGGCTCGTCGCGTCGCCGCAGGTCCTCAAGGACAACTTCATCGGTAAGCTTGCTGCTCATAGCCGGTGATCTCTCAAGCGTGGTGCATTTCGCAATGGAGCTCACGTGCGTGCGCGCTTGGTTCTTGGTGGCCGTACGTCAGGGAGCTTGCTGAGCGGCGGCGGGAGCGTGCCGCGGAAGCAGGCGACGGCGGCGGAGTGGGTGGACATGGTGAACGACTTCCAGAAGGCCTGCCTGTCGACGCGGCTCGGCATTCCGATGATATACGGCATCGACGCCGTCCACGGCCACAACAATGTCTACGGTGCAACCATCTTCCCGCACAACGTTGCGCTTGGAGCCACCAGGCAAGTCCATTTGCATTTCCTTGCTACTTACTGTCTTGCAATGCCAAGTCTTCTTTCACTGATCCAGAGCCGCCGCCTCGTCGTCTTGCTCAGGGATCCTAATCTGGTGAGGAGGATCGGCGCCGCGACCGCGCTTGAAGTGAGAGCGACCGGCATCCAATACGCGTTCGCGCCGTGCATCGCGGTTAGGCACCCATGAAATCTTGACAAGAATGCCAGCATTTGCTTCAACTGTATCATTATGCTGGATTGGATCTCACGGTGTTGCTTGCTGTCCATGAACAGGTGTGCAGGGATCCGAGGTGGGGTCGGTGCTACGAGAGCTACAGCGAAGATCACCGGATCGTGCAAGCCATGACGGAGCTCATTCCGGGCCTCCAGGGCGATGTTCCTCCGAACTTCACCAGTGGCATGCCTTACGTCGCCGGAAAGTAGGGCCTCATGAACACTTTGTCACTCAAGTTAGTGCTGCTACCATGTGTTCATCTGATTGACGGATGCATGCTTGGAATGCAGGGACAAGGTGGCGGCATGTGCAAAGCACTTTGCCGGCGACGGCGGCACGCAGGACGGCATCAACGAGAACAACACCGTCATCGACCGCCAGGGCCTGATGAACATCCACATGCCGGCGTACCTGAACGCCCTCCAGAAGGGTGTCTCCACCGTCATGATCTCCTACTCCAGCTGGAACGGGGTCAAGATGCACGCCAACAACGAACTCATCACCCAGTTCCTCAAGGACAGGCTCAATTTCAAGGTGAAAAATCAAAACCAGAACAGCTGCACTTGTTTCTTTCCATTCTTCAGTCATGTTCAATCGTAAGATGTTCCCTACTTCGATGCTGTAGTCTTCAGGTGCTCATCACCTTGCTTGCATTTTATTACAGGGCTTCACAATCTCAGATTGGGAGGGCATTGACAGGATCACTACCCCTGCAGGGGCAAACTACTCCTACTCTGTCCAGGCTTCCATTCTTGCCGGCATCGACATGGTAAATCACAAACTCCCTTGCCGAACTAGCAGCACTGTACAATTTCACAGGCTCAGGCATCATCACTTAAAAGAGGTGATTGTTGCAGATCATGGTGCCTAACAACTACCAGTCGTTCATCAGCATCCTGACTAACCACGTCAACAGCGGCGTGATCCCGATGAGCAGAATCGACGACGCCGTGACTAGGATTCTGCGCGTCAAGTTCACCATGGGCTTGTTTGAGAACCCCCTGGCCGATCTTACCTTGGCTGATCAGCTGGGGAAGAAGGTACTAACTAATAGCAGTTTCCTTGAAATCAGATTGTTGCTTCAACTTGAAACACACTGACATTTGTGAATTGTGATGCAGGAGCACAGGGATTTGGCAAGGGAGGCGGTGAGGAAGTCTCTTGTGCTCCTCAAGAACGGCAAGACGAGCGACAAGCCGGTGCTGCCGCTGTCCAAGAAGGCGCCCAAGATTCTCGTCGCCGGGAGCCACGCCGATAACCTGGGCTACCAGTGCGGCGGCTGGACGATCGAGTGGCAGGGCGACACCGGGCGCATCACCGTGGGCACGACTATCCTGGACGCCGTGAAGGCGGCCGTCGACCCTGCGACGACGGTGGTGTTCGCGGAGAACCCCGACGCGGACTTCGTCAAGAACGGCGGCTTCTCCTACGCCATCGTTGTGGTGGGCGAGCACCCGTACACGGAGACCAAGGGCGACAGCCTGAACCTGACCATGCCGGAGCCCGGGCCGAGCACCGTGCAGATGGTGTGCGGCGCGGTGGAGTGCGCGACGGTGCTCATCAGCGGGCGGCCCGTGGTGGTGCAGCCGTTCCTGGGCGCCATGGACGCGCTGGTGGCCGCGTGGCTGCCCGGGACCGAGGGGCAGGGCGTCACCGACGTGCTGTTCGGCGACTACGGGTTCACCGGCAAGCTGCCGCGGACGTGGTTCAAGTCGGTGGACCAGCTGCCGATGAACTACGGCGACGCGCACTACGACCCGCTCTTCCCGCTCGGCTTCGGGCTCACCACCCAGCCCAGGACGTACTAGGCAGCAGCAACATGGTTGCACATTGGTGCCATAGAGATAGGAAATTGAAACAGCGCGCAGGGAGATGGCAAGAACCGGGAGCTCTGGCTTTCCTGCCATGCAAACCGGTCGGGTTTTTTTACTTACTATTCGTTTTTCTTCTTGTTGGTTGATTTGGTGTATGCTCACTTCTCATTGTGAAGCAGCATCCAATTGACGAGCGATTTCATTCACCAAGATGGGTGTTTTTACCTTGTGTCTTGAATGCACTATCTAGCCTCCAACTTAGTTCAATTGCGTTTAAGCAGCATCCCCATCCAACTGAAGCAGCATCCTAATTGCGTTTAAGGTGCCGCTCAATCCAGCTGTTGCCGTCAGCTTCTTCTGACTATTGATTAAAATTACACTGTAATAAATATTAGCTCATCACGGATAATACAGAAGAAAATGGAGGAAAAGGCAAAAGAAAAAAAAAGGATATTGGAAGCCGACACGTCATCGTCAAAACCTCACTGCCATGTCCTTTCTATGTTACTGCTTCGCTGTAGTAAAAGGCAACCACGGAGGGTAAGTTGATTCGGACAGAAGCCGCGAATAAATTCTGAATTGTTCGAACCTTTTCCTCCTCGAATTATATCTGCAAAATATAAATAGTGTTCTTATCGTCGTTACTGAATTTTGTAACTATTTCTCCTCGAATCCAGATTAAATCCATCCGAACAAGCCATCAGGCCCTGTTTCAACTGGCTTAAAGGGGAAAAAGGCCAAATAAGAAAATAAGAAATCGACGTATTCCAAAAAAATAGAAACCGAAGCCATATGCATGGGGGGGCACAACAGCATCAAGAAATATCAAGAGGACATGGCCCCTTCAAAACAATGCTTCCCTCCCTCTACATTACAAAGAGGCAGGCCTTCGATGCTTCATGTCATTGCCGTTATGGGGCCAACTGAAATTTACAAAATATACAGTTACACCCTTTGGGATATTCTTGAGCTTGTGGAATCCTTAATATTTGCAAGTATCTTTTTTGCGAAAGCGCCCCCCCGTCCAAAATCTTGTCCTGTACTCCTGTGCAGTGTCTACCTCTTCGCATAAGACAGATAGGGATCTTGAGCTATTGTTAGAACGTCCGGTCTCTCTGATTGATTGTATGTCAAGCAACGACGTATCAGTTCCTGAGAATGTTCAGGTACAATGAGGAAAAAAGAAGAAATTGGCCGACAAAAGATAGGGACAATAATGCTTCGTACATCTAAAAGTTTTCATTTGTGGTAAGTGATAACTGGCAAGGCAAGATCAAAATTTTGCTAAACTAGCCAACATAAGCACACACTTAGGGCAACAATCAAGACTTCGAAGTTAGAATATGTGTGTTTCATGATACTCATTAAAACTAGAGTGTAGAGGAACACAACTTTAAACCAAACTGACAGTCTCCTTACACATGTATAGCATGCATAATCTAGTAAAGGGATCACTACAAAAGATGGTTCAGAAGGTATATATTGTTAAGGAGATAGAGTTGTATTAGAATATAAAGTTTGTATTCTATTCCATATAAGTCTTATCTCTATATAGCATATCCTCTTGTACTCTCATATATATATATATATATATGACATTTTGGGTCTCGTATCAATATACACAATATTCATAACATCTGAACAAAAACTAAACAGACCTTAGCCTCATTCGATACAGCTGGCTTTGAAGGGAATTCCACCCTCCGTGCGTTGATAATTGTATCTTCCCGAAGTATTCTCTCTTGGGTCTGATCATGGCCAAAAGGACGCCTCCCAAAGAGCATCTGATAAAACATTATACCTGCTGACCAAACATCCACCTGCATGAGAGCAAGCAGATAGTTTACGCACCACTCAGAATATAGCTAATGTTGCCAAAACTGGGTTTGCTCACCTATCAGGGTAGTTTAAATTGGAAGTTCAGGAAGCTCACAAATGAGTGCAAACCTTAAGGAAATGGGGTTAACTAGGGATCATGTCTCTGACTTTTTACGTAAAAATTGCATATCCACCCAACTAATTCCCCTATTCTCTCTTGCACCTGGCCACCTCCCACCTCCCAGTTACTGCTTACCGCTGCCACCATGCACCAATCTTGCCCACCTCATCCACTGTTGCTGGTGGCACCATTGCCACTGCCCTACTCCTCTTCCACACCCTCCCTCGACCCACCTCTCCCCATCGCCGGCAATCAACAGATCAATCCACCATTCCACCCCCACCCCTCCAGTGGACCACCACCCCCATCATGGCTGTTGGCCCTACTGCTGCCAGCGCAACCGCCCACCCCCACCCACCAGCCAACACCAACCCAATTTCCCAGCCTCCCCACGGCACCTCGTCTAACCACTTCCCATGGCTCTGTCCACCCGAAAATCTAGGGTTGACATCCGGTGAACCCAAGTTGTGCTGGATCTGCACAAGTCTGGGGCCAAAACTCAGGGTGTTTGATGTATCTGATTTCCCCCGTTAAAATCAGGTAGTCACTCTCGAGAGGCATAACCCCAGCAAAACATTACTATAACTACTAAATGGGGTAAGAAGATTCATTCAGGAGACTGTAAAATTCACAGAGCAAGCACTTGTATTAGGACCTTCTGAAATATTTGGCAGGTGAACATGCTTCGCTGGTGGCTGAGGGACATATTAAAGACAACCAGAGAAGACTGCCAAATCCTAACATCTTTTACAGAACGGTCTATACTCTAATATCATACATATCGGACCTATTCTTTTAGGCTGCAGCTGATAGCTTTTGTCTATGCTTTTCGAGACGGCGCACATGGTTTTGAGCTCGGAAAGCCGTTTGGAGAATCCGCTTCAAGAAGCCGCTCCGTTTGTTTGAATTTTCGAAGAAGCCAAAAGCCCAAAAAAACAAGACATTTTACTCATACTAGTTCAACCAGGATAGAAAAACCAGTACCAGGGAACTTCCCACCCGGTGGCCAGTAATGGTAACCGGCCGGTTACCGGAAAAAACCGCTAAAAAACTTAGGATTGATGCATATTTAGTCATACAATACGTAATCTAGCACAAAAAAGGCCTAAACTAACATAGAAAATGCATTATGCAGTCATAAATATAAATTTACATTTAAAAATTCCGGCCGGTTTTTTTACTGGTTACCACAGGTTTTTCTGGTTACCGACCGGTAACCGCTGATTTTCCTATCCCTGAGTTCAACACACTAGGATGGAACAATTTTTATCTACATTAAAAGGTAAACATGTTGCCAAATATCAATTACCTTAGATGAAATAAATGGTGTTTTGCTGAGATCAAAGCATTCAGGTGGCAGATACCTGGAAAAAGACCAAAGAAGAATATTATAAACAGAAATATCTGTCACTCCGAATGAACAATCATGAGCTAACATAAATAAGAATTAATTGTATAATCCCACCTGTTTGCATTCAACGTTACAGGAAAGCATTTCATTGGTAGGTGGTAACATAATTATGGTTGTGCCCATGCAACAAATAGTAATTCCCTTAAAAGGTTCTACAATGATACACCAAAGGTGTTACTCCACTAGAAAGAGCATGCATTATTTGCACCAGGTATAGAAATTAATGCCAGCAGCTAATACATTCCATAAGAACAGGTAGTTTGAAAGTTGTCTTGGGCTAGTACAAAGAATCAACTGAAAAAGTGAATGCCCTCACCAATAGGTTCCAGCTCCCTGAGAAGTGAGTTCCATTCCCTGAGACCCAACATCATCCTCCACGATCTTGCTGAGGCCAAAGTCTGTAACCTTACCAACACCAACCTCATCGAAGAGAACGTTGCCTGGTTTGAGATCATAGTGGATGATCTTTTGAGCCCTCTTGTTAAGATAAATAAGGCCCTGAAATATTTGAACAATTATGATTCTTGCTTCCTTTTCTGGAAGAATTGGTGTTGCTTTAAGGACTGCATCGAGATCCTTGCCTGGGTAAAACATTAGCAATTGAGACAAAATTATTACATGCCATGGCCTCCTGATCTGAGAGTTGTAGATTTAGGTAGTAAAATCATTATCAAGAACTACTACAGCATTCCCCTTAAAAATAACTTCTTCACAAGGCTGGCTAAAGTATATGTTAATGGAAAGGAGTGTACGCCTATTGTCAGCAAAAAGAAAGAAACTTCCATCTTCAACGAGACATGATCTATCTTGTAATCGATCGGGAAAAAAAACAAGGCATGATCTATCACCCTTATATTCTCATCTCTATGCAGTGAGACCAAGAATCAAGGCCATGCTCAACGCTACAAATAACCACCTCATCTTCCATTAGATATCAGTAGTATTGCTAATAATCTAGCTCAAATATTCATGACATCTTCATAGCTTTCTGAATGCTCCTCATCCTAGTCATCAAATATGGTGGTTTGCTGATGTGTTCCATACCTCATAGGCTCATAATGTACTATGAATGCACAAACATGCTCCATATGGTAAATGATCCTAAATGACAAACAAATATGTGTGGAAGTTATAATTTTAAAGAAACCATGACCGAATCTATGGAGGCATTGGTTTATGCATTCCTTTTAGTTTTGACTATTGGACCTTTTTGCCATCTATCCCGAGAACCGCCTATTCCGACTAAAAAATATAAAAAAAATGGAATAAGTTCATTGAAGTAAGAGTTCGTCATAGATGAATGTATCTGGACAACACCAATATGTCTGGCACAAAAACAAATATCTATGTAGCATTCTGTGTATTATGAAGTTTATCGCAACATGAGATATTTAAGAATGAAGTACCACAAAAAATGGGCAAAAGTAACGAGAGCCACCAAATCTATATTGTCATATCAAAAAGAAATTTGAAAGTAATTAAGAAAAATTATTGTACCACTGCAATATTCTAGGACGGTGCAGAATGTGTTGTGATCAATCTCAAATATGTCCCATAGCCTGACAATGTTTGGATGCACCAAAGTCTTATGGATGTTATATTCACGAATCGCATGCCGTATGTAGCTCTTCTTTTTCTCCTCACTCCACTGAGCGTTCAAACCATGAAGCTTACATGCCACATACTTGTACTCCACCAAATCAAAAGCCTGCTCAGAGCAACAGTTTACATGTAACTGTTGGCGCTATCAAACTCAAATTTCTACCTTAGCGAAAAAAGACTCAAATTTCTGCAAAGCAGATGCAGATGCTATATCAATACACATTGAGGTGACTTCATGAAAAGAAAGCTCAATTGAACTAGTCAAATGTTCAGATATGAACATAATCATCAAAGCTGGTTTAAGATCGTACACACTGTGTGCATTACTTTACCGCACCTAACATTTTTTAAAAGATAAAGGAAATAAGCCAAGGGGCATTTCAATACGTTAAAAAAAGATATTTGCAATACTAGACGTGTTACTCCCATTGTTTCCATCCATGGTTTACCTACCAATTGTTCCAATCTCAAAGTTAATAGGAAAAAAACAGGTTTTGATGTTTGTTTCTTTTTATCTGACTTCCCCCCACACTTTCTACCTTTTAGGCCCATTTTGGATGGGTCATGGGTCAGGGTCCCGCCTGATCCCAGCACACCCAAAATGGGCCTTAAAGTGGGTATTCACTCCTACATCCTTTAAGCAAGTTCTCTTGATAAGAGCACACATAAAGACAGATCCCAGCGCACCCAAAATGGGCCTTAAAGTGGGTATTAACTCCTACTCTTTTAAGCAAGTTCTCTTGATAAGAGCACACATAAAGACAGATCTAAATAAATAATGGTAAAGTTTGGTGTTTCTACTTTATGATCACAGAATGTACCTGTATTTAAAGAGGTCATGGTTGGCAAAAATAGATTAATATGTTTCCTATGTATGTATAGCTGAAGCAAGAGTACACCTTGTAGACTTCACTAAATCCTCCCTTTCCAAGAAGATTTAAGAGAGCATAACGATGGTGAAGAATTTGAAAGTTATTAAAACGTGATCCATCTTCGTCTCTGAGACGCTTCATTTCACGTATAAGCCTACCCTTTTCCAATTCATACCGATCTCTTTCTCTCAAATACTGTTCTTCCTCCTAAAATACAGTTCATGGAAAGTAGATTAAGAGGGGGAGGGCATGATCAATAACCAGGTAACAGTGACTAGAAAAAGGAATTTACCCGCTTGATACTCGTTAACCGAGATTTGCATATCTCATCCTGTACGAGGAAATCTTCCTCTGACATGCTGGTTTCAGCATCACTGCCATCACCCTTATCTACAATAGAAAACCGTAACAAATAAACAATGACTGTAACAAAAAATATTTTAAAAAAAGCCATACTCAGTGCCGAAGCTCCCACACTTTGTGGGGTCTGGGGAAGGGGATTTTCTATCAGACTATCACTTAAGCATAGCAGCTTAAATGATATTTTTGCTGGCACTATCACTTAAGCTGCTATGCCTTTTCATTTCTTGCTTGTGCGAGTGCGAAAGCAGGGAGCTTTCCCTTGCATAAAAAGAATGAAGTCTCAAAGCAACTCTTTTTGCCTGGCTAGACTCCCTTAGCTAATTTTTGCCCCTTGTCGGGCCTGTATATTCTTTCTTTTGCTGTAAATATATTGTGCTGTCAGGGACTCCCTACAATTTCTCTTCAAAAAAATAAAAAGAATGAATGGGAGCAATATATGCATGAATCTACATGAATTGTTATTTCATTTCAAATCTTCTTTTTCATGTTATGAAAGGTCATGCACTAATGTTATGTGCCAAACAAATGCAAGATAGTTCAATCGGTAGCTTGTAAAGAATTTGAGCCGGCAGAAGACAATTCTTTTTGAAGAAAGAATAACTCTTACCAGATTGTCTTTTCTTTAGTGATTTACGATGCCTTTCTATAGCCTCTTTAGTCTCCAGCAAAGATTTCTACAGAAAGGTCCAGCATACATTAGCAATTCAGCAAAGGGATGGTACAACACTATCAGTAATTTAGATTATACAGAAGGCTGCTAGGGAATCATGTAAAAGATATGAATGGCAATAATAGTTCATGAGAGAACATTTTTCAGAGATAAAGAGACCTATTGTTGATGTACAAATGCACAACTATAAGTAGTACTAAAATTGGTTGCCATGAGACCGAGAGGTGAACTTAATCTTAAGCAAGCATTAGTCTTCATGAATCCAAAACATTTAAAGTTGCAAGCCGGACAATGTGCCTTAATAGATGAAGTTTTATGAAATCTGAACTACATGTCCAACTTAGATCAGTAAAATCAGCTAGCACATCCAGGCTAACCCAGATCAGTAAACTAGGAGGAAAAATGTATGCCCTGTGAACATGATGCTCAATTAAATAAGACCAACATATCTTAAAAGATACTTGAACGTTTTAATGACTTTAGTAACATGTGGCTGTGATCAAAATTGGTAACCAATAAGAATATGGAACAAAAGTTGTGTACTAATGTCTAATGGCATCCGGTAGGTGCCTTCTGAAGTAAAATTGCTACTGGCTGGGTATTAACAACTGGACAGGTCACCCAGATCAAAGTTCAACAGTTCGAAGTTCTTAACATTATATGATAAACTTTTACAATGGAACACCATAGCTAATAATGTGTATTGAAATAGACAGATCTATGGAGCCGCAGAAACTCACAAGATGAGAATTAAGATCCTTTATTGCCTGGCCATCCTCCCATGTTTCAGATATGACAGTTCCAGCTCTGAGTTATGACAGAGAGTAGTCAAAAAAAGTTGCAATAGATAGTCCATACCCAAAACACGAAAAAAGAAAAAGACATGAGGCAGCATCAACTACTCAAGATAAGTTGTTAATACAGCAACTGAGGGGTCATGCTACCTGCCCTGTTTCTGAAAGACAATAGGGCAGCATACATGCCAGTATACACCATCAAGCAATAGTTAACAAGGACTCCTTATAAAGATAATATTATTCTCCGGACAGAAGGAGATCTAAACCTACATGCCTACTATTCACCATTAAGTGCTGGAAACCTGGAACATTGGGAGATTACCTCATAACACCAACATTGCCAAGTCTGAAAGATTCCTGCTTTATCCTCATCCGTGCTTCTTGCCTCTCTGCTTTTGACACAGCTATCAGCAAATCAGATAGGGCCTTCATTTGCTGCATTAATGAAATTGATCATATAAGCGTATATACTACATGGTCACAATAATGGTTATTATTGCATGGATAGCATGCAAGGAGTAAGATTTCTGAGCCACACATTATGTATGTGCATGCGCAAAACTTACCCCTATGTAACAATGGCTCGACCTTCTCTACCGTATTGATCAGGAAAAACGTTATTGCATCCATGCAATTTAACAGATTATAGTATTCAAGATGTAGAGCATATAGAAGACGTGGGCCGTTTTCTGCAGTTATTCAATATTGATATCATGATATGCCTGAGTAGTGAGTTCTAAATTTTCAAGATAAAATGGTCTAACTAATGTATACAAATGAAAGAATGAAGAGTAGCTAAATAAAAATAGTTGATTATAGGAAAATAACAATCTGAAACTATAGTATCCAAGTATCTAAGTGTAACAACCTTTGATTTCTTTTGTTGATCATGATCTTTGATATCCTTCAATTCCTGGTAGAATAATGCAAAGCCAACTTGTCAGAGACCTAGGTAAGTCAAGATAAAATGAAAACTTGTAGTGAGTATTGCCTTACCTTTGCTAACCTATCACTAAGTTGACAGAAGTCTGTTGATTCTTGTCGCGATTTATTAAGCTCCTCCTCCAAAAATGCAACTTTAACATGTAACAGGGATAGCTCTTCCTATTCAATGGGAAGTGCTTAAGGATATAAATTTGAAACAAAAAGAAATGACTCTAGACATGTTTGTCCGGTATACTATATTTCACAAGTATCCCTAATTCCTTCTATGATATTACCTGTCCCAGTACAATATTTCACAAAGGCTGTTCACGCTTTCTGCAGGATATATTAAATGCAGCAGACTAATTTATGGAATTAAGATGCCCAGACTCAAATGAAACTATGGAAGAAACAGTCCTCTCAAAGAAAAAGGGCAGAGAGGCATATACAAAAGCCATCAGAAAGATCTCCTTGTATGTATTAGCTGACACAAAAACACATTCAGAAGCAGACAAACAGGAAATGCAAGGATGGCACAAGGATGCATTAGCATTAGCCTAACATTACAAGCCCAGACAGCTCCAGACCCATACTATGATCAAGACAAGGGGGATACTTCATGGTGCACATCTCACAGAAAATGACAATGTAAAGAAAGAAGTGTTACCTGTAAAGCAGTCCTGTCATCATTGCCAAGTAGAACACTTGATCGGGATTCCTGTTGGAAAGTGCTCATATTTAGCATATGAGCATGAATCATCGTATAGTAGGGTGCTATCATGCAACTGTTCATCGTAAGTGTTTTATCTTGCAGTGATAATTAATATATGTATATGAGACTATGAGGTAAACATAGTGCACCACAGCTACCAATAATCTGAGTTACTACAAATGAATCCTTCAAAAGTATCAATGAACTACCATATCTTGTATCATTTGATCGCAGCATGTACAATCCTTTGGGAGGTTATCATGCAGTCAGGTTGTTAAAATCAAATTAGTCCAAGCTTATCTTAAACAAGAACTTAGAACGTTTTATCAGTTTCTTCCACTCTCCAGAATTCTAAATTCCCAGTGATCCTCTTCTTGCTCAATATGTAATTTTAATGTGTTATGGAACTTCAATTTTTATTTACCGATCTAATTTGGGTCAGTTAGTAAAATCCAAGTCTAGAGGTGCTTATATTTGATATATAATCCATAAAAAAGAAGGTAATCACTCTGTATCATAATCAGGCTTTATATATCTAATAATCTCAACAATAGCAAAGAAAGCTATAGCAATTTCTTCACTATCAGCCCAGACATTTGCACGTGATAAATGCAAGTGCAAGATGGTAACTGTTATGAACTTTAGTTCATAGGGGGGTAAACACCGCCGAGAGGATGGCCAGACGGCAGACGGCTTTGAGGGAGGAAAGGAGATTTTGAGGGAGGAAAGGAGATTACAAATGAGAATAACTTTGTTATTTCTTGCTTGGTTCCAATAGCATGCGGCAGTCCCCTTATATAGATGGGCTCCCCCCTAACAGATAAAATCTAATCTCAATCATATCTCTAACAAACAGAAACTAATTTTACATCTCTAATAGATAAAAACTAATCTCTAACTTTCTAATAATGAACCAATTGGGCCCAACGCCCACGCCCATGACAGTAACCCACCATTGCCCACGAGTGAATCAAAAGCTTGGAAGATAAATCAAGATCTTGAGAATAAAATTGGTCATACCATGCTGGTTAACTTGTCATGTTGACCATTTGCTACAATTACTGAGGAAGTCGAAGCTGGTCGTGTTTGATCAACAGTCTTTGAGCCACGCCCTCGGCCTGTTCCAGCACGTCCCCTTCCACGGCCTTGCTTTTTTCTGTTTGAGTTATCCAAGGACGGTCGTGCATCCATGATGTCTAAAACCTTTGCTGCCTCATTTGCCAATCCCTGAAATTTACAATTACAAAAGAATGCATCAAACAAAATACTATTAAAGGTGAAACACAAGCAAGTGCAAAATAGAATAGCCCATGCCATTTAATTCTGTTCAATTCATATTAGAAGAGCGCACCTCAAATTTTCCAAGAGCTAGGCTGTGGTCACCATCTGTCGATCTCGGACGCTTTAGTGTGTTCTTCTGTATCAAGAACTCCTCACCGTTCTAATCAGCAAAAGCAGGAAACGTTATTATGGGCTCAGAGCTAGAAGAAAGATGAAATTAGGGATGGAATTATCGGACTAGTCTGTAGTTCGTTACAACAGCAAGCTACAAGTACAGGTTTACCAAAAGAGACATTACAAATAGTTCCAACCAGCACGATCATAGCATCATAAGTAATGTGCAAGCAACGCAATCGAAGATAGATAAACACGCTACTGTACTTCAGCAAACAAAAGGAAGCAACAGATAAAAGTTCGAGGTTTAGGGCTGACATCATCGTCGGAAGAGGAGGACTCGGGCAGCTCCTCCTGGTCCATGAACGTGGTGGCGGAGGCGGAGGAAACCACCGGATGGTGCGGCGGCGACGGCGACGGCACCGAGACGGCCTTGCCGGCCATGCGGGCCTCGAGCTTGGCGAGCTTGGACGAGGACGGGTTGGAATTGGACAAGAGGTGCTGCACTATGTCCTCCCCCGCCGCCGACGAGCCCGACATTGCCGCTGATTGAGCCCAAACCGGATCGGCCGACCTCGAAGCTTCCAAAGGAAGCAATCGCACCGCACGCGCTAGTCAGTTACTTGCTCCACACCACGGCGCGCGAGCGCAACACAACCACGGCCAGACGAGCCGGCGGGTGGATCTACCCGTAGTCGCACGAGGAATGGACGACGGCGAGTGGAGGCGGACGCGGCGGAACGAATGCGACGGCGGGCGGCGACCGGCCAAGGCGAGCGAGCAGCAACTGCCGCCTTTACCCTCTGCCTGTTGACTCGCCGGTCGCTGCTGCGGGAACCCGCGGCGAGAAGCGGATTGGAGTGGCGCCGCCGCGGAGAGGACGGCGGATGTGGAGGCGGAGCTCGTCACGCCCGGATGGATACGGAGGCGCGCGCCTCCCTCTCCTTTGGCTTTCCGCTTCCTCCAGCTCCCCTGCGAGGCTGCGATTCCATTTGCCACTCCGCTAATTATTGCTCCTCTGCTTCCGTTCCACTGGGCCGAGCGGAGCAACGGAAGCCCAGCCGTCTCCGCCAACTTGATTTCAGGTCCACCTATCAAAGCCCATGTAGGACGGTGAACCGGCCAATAAGCTCTTTCTGTTACAAATAATCTTATCTCTGAGTCCAAAATAAAGTTAAGTCTATCTCTGTATGTAACTCAATTAGAAGTCAATCCTACTTTAAGTCTGAGTCCTACTTAGAGTTCGAATAGGTGTACTAGTTAGGCTATATATTAAGATGTTTGTAATCAGTTTAATCGAGGGAGCAAGTAAGAGAATAAAGAAATTCAGAATTCCCTCCGTGTTTTCTCAGTTTATTTGCGAGATGTATGTTTTCTCCTGGGACAACGTGTAACAATTGGTATCAGAGCAAAAGGTTCAAGATCAAGTCCAAGCGAAGAAGCACAGCGTAAAGAAATCTCCAAGATCAGAAGCAGCATATCAAAGCGCAAGCGACAATTACGTCAACAGGAAATTTTGACGTGATCAGAGTTGTGAAACATATTTTCTTAAAGTTCCCAAGATTCACCTCAAGGTAGCTAGATTTTTGATCCGTTTCCAATATCATGTCACGTTCTTCAGAAAGTGGTGCCACCGGAGACGAGGCATCATCCAGGATGACGTGAAGGAGAGTTCCGCTGTCACGCTGCATTATCCGATACTCACGACGAGCAATTATGCAGCATGGGCAATCAACATAAAGGTGTTCATGAGGGCTCAAGGAATATGGGACGCGATCAAAAACGGTAATGTTGACGTGCGTAAGGATCATATAGCATTGACGGCCATCTATCAGGGTATCTTAGAGGAAACGCTCTTCCTATTGGTCAAAAAGGAGACGGCCAAAGATGCATGGGAGGCGTTGAAGACAATACATCATGGAGCTGATCGTGTGAAGGAAGCAAAGGTACAAACTCTCAGAACTGAGTTAGAGGTGTTGCGTATGAAGGAAACAGAGTCGATCAACAACTTCGCCATCCGGTTGGTGGTCATCGCCAACAAGATACGAACTCTTGGCGAAAAGGTGGAAGAGTTATACGTGGTGAAAAAATTCCTTCGTGTTGTTCTCTCATAGTTTCTCCCAATTACTTCAGTCATAGAGCAGTTTAGAGACCTAAAGACAATGACTATGGAGGAGGTCATCGGCCATTTTAAGGCGTATAAGGAACGCATCTCTAACAATCGTAACAACAATGAAGGACAGGTTTTATTGACTCGCGCTGAATGGGAGATCCAATCAAAGCGTGAAGGCAAGAACACTTCTAATGACCGAGACTATCAAAATTGAAGATTTCATAAGGCAAAAGTGAGGTATTATAATTGTAATGATTACGGACACTTTGCTTCAGAATGCTACAAGCTGATGAAGGGGAAAGCGTCTCTTGTCGAAACACTCAGCAATGATGAATCAACAGAGCTCTAAATGATGAGATGAGTCCAGAGTGTTGAGAAGATGCGTCGCCACCCAAACTCAGGCAAACTTAATAAATTAGAGAGCCAAGATTAGGGGGGAGATTGTTACAAATAATCTTGACTCTGAGTCCAAGACGAAGTTGAGTCCGTCTCCGTGTATAACTTAAGTAGAAGTCGAGTCCTACATAGAGTCTGAGTCCTATTTAGAGTCCAAATAGGTGTGCTAGTTAGGCTATATATTGATATGCTTGTAATCAGTTTAATCGGGGGAGCAAGTAAGAGAATAAAGAAATTCAAAAATCCCCCCGTGTTCTCTCGGTTTATTCACGAGATGTGTGTTTTCTCTTGGGACAAAATGTAACACTTTCTGTGGGAGGGGGGAGTCTACTGGTGCGCCGCCTCCCAGCCGGCTCGGAGACCTAGGGTGGAAGGCAAGAAGCGGAGGCAATGACCAGTGGCGTGGAGGAGAGAGTATGGGAGAAGGTTGGTGAAGACGACAACCGACCGCAGCTGAGCGCGGCAGCGGCGGAGGCGCTGTAGGAGTTCTTGGCAGAGCGGCGGTGGAACGAACGGGACGGAGGGGAAGGGGGAAAGGAAGGCGGGATGGAACTGGTCGCGGAGGACTAGCGACTTAGCCAGCTCTGGTACGACGACGCACTGTGCGGATGCTCGCCGAGGAGGTCGCCGGCCTCATCGTCGGCTTCGCCGTGGCCTGCGTCACGTGCCCGACGCTCTACGCCTACCTCAAGAAGAGCTACTCGGATGTGCCCGTGCAGTTGCTGGAGTACGACGAGCGGTTCGGGCAGTACGGCGGTGACTTCACCTTCTACGACTACAACCAACCGGAGGAGCTACCGCAGGCGATGAAGCACGCCTACCGGATTTTAGTACTTGGTTACTTAGTTCATGATTTTCTTTTCGATTGGAGTAAAATGTGAGGAGAAATGGCAATCCGTTGTTCGTGCAGAGCAAGGAATGCTTGGAGAAGGTTGCCAAGACGGTGTCTTTCCTCGCGCAGCCTGAAGGTTCATCCCTGCTGTTACTCATAGGTAATTGAGGCTGCGACAGTTCTGTGTCAAAGTGAATGTGATTGATCCTTAGGGGGTGTTCGGAATAGCGATGGTGTATGGTTTTTGATTAAAATGTTATTGTAACTAGCTGATTTTTTACTGTAACTGAGTTGGCTTATTGGGCATAATTAAATTTAAAAAAATGTAAAAATAAAAGCGACATGTAAAAGAATACGGAAAAAAACAAAACACAAAAAAGAAGAAAAAGAAAAAGACAAAATCGCTATAGTACCTGAGAAGCCAACGCCATCCTGAGCGAGGCTTAAGCTTTCTTTCGTAAGTGGTACCGAGATAGAATCGGTGCATCCTTTTCCTGTTTCATGGCCCTGTGATTGACTGACATATTACTAGTAGTAAAAAAAACACTACTCTGATGGTCTGAATTTGTTTTGCAGTCAAGTTGTAAGGGTAAGGACTAGTGTCATACACTGTAAAGGGCTCACCTTAGTATTTTCAAGAGGGCTAGTGGTCAGTCATGGGAACTTGATAGAAGTACCTTGCTGCTTTTGATATAGTGATCCAATGTGTATTAGCGTGCCTCGTTAGAGGCTATGTTTCAAAGTGTTAGGGCTTTTGGTGAAATGGCACTGTAGCGGAGCTTTTTTTGAGATATTTAATTAAAAAACGTCATTATATCTCTATGGATATTATAAAGAAAAAAGATGAAAAAAGGAAAAACAACCACGTTAAATAGTCAATACGTGCCAAACAACTTTATTGTGGCATCCTTCGCTGTTTGGAACAGAGGGTCATGCTGTTGTAACTACTGTAGCGAGCATTCACCATAACATAGTGCCCTTCTACTTGGATGCAACTGTGTTTGTTGTAGCTTAGATTTATAAAATTAGCATCTGATTTGCACCTGTTTGCAATTGTATAGAACATCCTGGTACCTCAAAAACATGATTGTTATATGCTAGACCACATGCCTCCTTTTGTGAGGTTTTCTTGTACCAGATACTGAAATGCATCTTCAAAGTCAAGTTTGTTTTTCTCTAATGAAACTTCACGATCCACCTTCTTTCATCGGGGGAAGTGCAAAAGGACCTGTTATGAATATAGTGTATGTATTGAAGAGGTCTAATAGACAATATATATAGAGAGTACAGGAGAAATATGCCATATGAAGATAAGGAAGATATATAATGAATAGAATACAAACCCTATATTTTTAACACCCCTCAAATGTAAGACGTATACAATAGTATTGTATTTGAAAGAGTTGACATTAAAATAGGAAAAATCCAAAATTCAAGTCTTATAAATGTCATCGTAGCATGCAGCTCTTAAAAATTATGTCAAAAATAGAAGATCTCCATCTGAAGTCGGGTGGTAGCCCATAAAGTATGATGGCAGCCTATAAAGCAGATCGAAGTCCGAGACGGCAGCAGCAGCGTAATGCACAAGAAGCGCAATAAAAGCGTGCAAAGAAGAAACGCAACAGCCTTAAAAGCTCGAGGCGATGGTTCAAAGAAAAGCAACGACATCATAACTACTTCTATAACCTACACGCAGCTTAGAAAAAAGAGCAGGGGTTACTACCATGTAAAAGACCATACTAAATCCTAGAGGATGGACTGAGACTAGCAAAACAATCGACTAACTAACACAGAAATTTATGTATTTACATGGCCTGAACGAACTAGAAGATAGATAACTATGGATTTAAATGGACACAACAGAAAACTAAAAAATGAACTAAAGGACTCAAAAGAAAACTACTAATAGTAAAACTGACAACTCATCCTTTAGCAGCTCAAAACCAAGACAAAAAAAAAACTAGGCCCTCAAAGCCTTCTTGTTCTGACACAAGAGACGCCTTTTTCTGTGTCTTGACACTCTGCACAAGCGAGAAGAGGAGACCGAGACCACGTGCTTGCTGATAAAAAGACGCCACGTCTAGATAGACGGACCGAGGCGCGCGCACAGATAAAAGCAAACACAAAGCCAAAAAGGATCTCCTCATTCCACAGCAACAGAACACACTCCATCTCCCCCTTTTGCCGCTCCTCCATCTCCTCATCCCGCTCGCCCTCACCACGATGAAGATGACCCGGATCCGCCCTAAGGCAGAGATCGCCGGTGAAGAGCGCCGAGTGGAACCTTGTCGTTGCTGACAACGGCGCAGCTAGCCAGATGTCGAAGGAGCAAGAGACAGTTGGATCCGATAGTAGAGCCGACGGTGAAGAGGCGCGGCGTCGGTGGCGACCGAGGCTAGCCTCCAAATTAGGTGGCAACCCAAGAAGGGCGGTGGCGACCCAGAGGATCCATTGACCAGTAGCGATCGGCGACGACGGAATGTGGCACAAAGGCAGAGAGCCCAAGGAGGCGCCGGCTAGGAGGCGGCTCCATGGGGTCAGGCCCTGCGGGATCTGGCGGTTGCAGGGCGCAAACCAAGCAAAGCAGCGATGACCCAAGGACGAGGTGTCGATGCTGGATCCGAGCGCAACAAAGGAGCTCAAAGAGGATCTGGTAGAGGCACAGGCGATGATGAAGATGTTGACCTCGCATGGCTGGGCGGTGGAGAGGCCAGTAACAGGCGGCCAAATTGACGATGATCCCTCGGATCTGGGCAGGAAGAAGCCGAGGGCGGCTGGATCTAACGAAGGCGATGCGCACGAGGGTGGCGGTGGCCCGAAGCAAGGTGGCCACCCCGGGAGTGGAGCTCGATCCTCCTAAGGGCAGCGGAAGCAGCGGCGAAACCTAGGTATGACGAAACCGTAGCTTTGATACCATATTATGAATATTGTGTATGTATTGAAGAGGCTTAGTAAGCAATATATATAAGAAGTACAAGAGGAATATGTCATATAGAGATAAAGAAGGTATATAAGGAATAGAATACAAACTCTATATCTTTAACACGACCGAGCATTGGTGCTCCTAAACGTGCATCCCTGTGGTTTCAAGCGCAGGGATATAAGGAATAGAATACAAACTCTTCTTGTTCAAGTTATGCTCTGCTTAGAGATGGCGCGTGCGTTGGCAGCTCCAAAGCTGTTCCTTCTTATGGATATGCTGCGTCTTTCTATGTAGCTCGCTCATTAAAGCAATCGCTTCAATAGGAACTTTTGCAATGTTTTTGGTTCACTGTCGTGTTGGGTGAACCGAACTTTACAGTCAATCCGTTTCCAGCCCCATGATCATGCCTAAAAGTACTCTGGTTTATGGTAATGTTTGCATCACAAATTCACAACCACCTTTTGAACAAATTGCTTGTGATGTGCGGTGAACAAGCAAGATGGCTCTTGAGCAATTTGTGCAGTTCTGTATCCATTACCCTGTAGTACTGATACACCAGTTTATGATTCAGTTTCTACTCTCTGCATTGTATGTACATACTACATAGGAGCTTGATCGCATCTTTATTGTAAGCACAAGGCACTTCATACAGCAGTAAATACGTTGAGCAGAGTTACTTCACAGACACCCCAGGAGTAAGTAGGTTTCACTTGCTATGCGCTTTGGGCGGCTTCACAATCAGAACGGAGCAGCACGCGTGATGGGCGAGGTAGTCGCTCACGCTGCCTAAGAACGCCCTGCGCGGCATCAAGAACATGAGTCGCAAGAAAATCTCACAGTCGGTCGCAATAGATTTGCATCCTATCGATGTAATACTAGTAATTGTCCTTTGGCACCTCTTGTTTTTGCCTGGACCGCGGCTGCCCAGGACGAGGAGGCGGCCTGCATCTCCTCCACGGCCTGGCAGATGGCCTTCTTGGGGTCGCCCTCGACGATCGTAGCCGTGGCATTGCCTGATATGAAGTCATTCGATCTTCTTGACATAGAATCAAGATACTCACATATAGTCTCTCAAATCGTAGTAATCATTCATTGTCAATGTAAGAACGAACACTCTTTAATTCGCAAAAACACACGCACCGGACTTTGTGATCACCAAGCGAAGTATTATCACGCTCTCAATTCTTAACAGAAAGATTGAATGATCTCGATTAGTAAGAACTCTCAATTTTTTCATTAACGACATCAGCCATCAAGAAGAACAAAGCAATCTCAAATTAATCTATTACTTTTTACATAAAAGATGATCTGCCTTTCACAATAGGAAGGGGTGTGGCTATATGGGGGCAGGCATCCTCTAACCCTCACGCACATAAGTTACTGAGCCTTAGGTCGGCTTAAGATGAGTCCGGCCAGAAAACACATAAATATTAGTTTAAGCGAATAACCAACTAATGGCTAACGAAAGGACCGAACTAATCACTAACAAAAAAGTTTGGAATCAATACATGACCGAGTCATCAACGTGCTGGCCGTGGCATCGAGCTACTGCATGCATGAATGTGAAGTACGTGCATGCATCTACCTTTTCCCACGCATGTAATTCCGTGAGCATCAATTAATATATTTCTTGTTTTGCTTGTGGCCGAGAGGCCTTCGAGGCTTCGACATCCTTGTGCTCCTCCAACAATTTGGTTCTGGGTCTCTATCCCTTTTCTTGTGACTCTAAAGTCTTCAATGTATTTAAACCTAAGAATACATAAAGAGCTTGTATGAGGTAGAATACTATTTTTTTTATCAATGTATGAAAATTCAAACAAACAAATTCATTAGTTTATTTAAAAGCTTGACTCTCACTCTAATTATTAGACTTTTTAGTGCTTCCTGAAGACTTGAGAATTTGGAGAGGTCGACGATATGGTGGTAGCAGAGATATTCTTATCAGAAGTCATTTAGAACATATCGGTTTCTTAATTTTTTTTTGTTTTTAGTTTCTTTTTTGATTTTTTTTGCTTTTTTTCCATTTTATTGCTTTGCATTATCAGTGACAATATAATAGGGTTTTATTATTATTATTATTGACTCTAAAAATACTAACAATTGATATAGTACATTTACAATTAAAAATCAACAACCGAACCAGAAGCTGGGGCTTTTTAAACTGGTTGGAGCGGGCAGTTTCTCCGGCAATTTTCACGCTGCGGAAATGTTGGAAATCACGTGGCAAAGAAGAAAGTTGGCCATGGGCCTGTTCTTTGCGGCTACGGCTGATGGCTTTTGGCTACGGCTGATGGTTTTTTGGCTGTTTGCGACAGAAATTGCGGAAAGAGAGATACTCGCTTGCGATTTTTGATGATACAGATATTAGTTTTTTAACGTGTACTACAATTAACTTGTAGACCCCATCTTAAAAAATACTCCGTTTAAAAGTTAGTTACTGTAGTAAAAGTCAAAAGCCGCTTCTAGAAGCCGCAAAGAACACCCCCTATGCCTGTTTCTGTTTGCAGATGTCCAGCGCCCGGGACACGAGTACATGTCCTTCCTGGAGCTCTCCTCCTGCGCCTTCCTAATGGAGTCGATCGCCGAGGTCGGTGCATAGGCTTCGGCCTCAGC
Organism: Melocanna baccifera; assembly: GCA_036346265.1. Lineage (NCBI taxonomy): Eukaryota > Viridiplantae > Streptophyta > Magnoliopsida > Poales > Poaceae > Melocanna > Melocanna baccifera. The sequence continues at coordinate 38,439,107 of CM070682.1, forward strand.
TCGTGACGTGGCATAAGGTGTCAGTGCAAACAATCGAACGTCGAGTCCGGTGATAGTAAGTAGTAGGCTGGTAATTAAGGTAACGCGCTGTGTTGCACCCTCGATGATGTTGGAATCGGTGATCACTCTGGTTCTATTGGATCCATTTTTCGGTCTCTTCTTTTTTAAATGGGCTGCGTTCCCTGATCACTAAGCCAACGGGTTGCCTACTAGCAAGCCCTCCAAGCAACAACCTTATAAGTGGTATTGGACCTCCTCCCCCCAAAAGACTAGTCTAATATATGGAGATTCCCTTATACTTATAAGTTGTGCCTTTTTCTCTCCCATAATCTATATGAGACTATTATTTTTCTAACAATCCCCCCTCACATATGGATTGTGCACACCGCACTCCTGGGAAACTCCCCCTCCATATAGATTTGTGCACACTGCACTCTGGGAGATGTTAGGTCTCTGACTCTGATGCCAAATGTTAGAACCGGCGACCACCCTGGTCCCATTGGATCCACTCCTCGGTCTCTTCTTTCTTAAATAGACTGCGCTCCCTGATCACTAAGCCCACGGATTGACTACTAGTAAACCCTCCAAGCAACAACCTTATAAGTGGTATTGGGTTTCCCCCTAAAAGACTAGTCTAATGGGTGGAGATCCTCTCACACTTATAAATTGTGTTTTTTTCTCTCCCACAATCCATATGGAACTATTATTTTTCTAACACCCGATACCGTGCGCCGCGACGGGATAGACGAAGTGGTCGGCGCCGTGCTGTGCGTGGACGACGACGAGCGCCGCGCCGGCGTGGTGCCCGACGACGTTGTCGAGCGCCCACGACAACGCGTGGAGGCTCTCCTCGCTCGCGTCCACGGCGGCCACCACCTTCATCGCGGGCTCCTCCTTGTTCTTCGTCTCCCCAGGCTCCCCTCCCTGCCGCCCGGTCGCCACCGCCGCCGCCGCGTCTTCTCCTCCATGATGTACTCTCGGCGCAGCAACCGGCTAACCCTTAAAACTCAGCACGGCTTCTACCTATCACTCTGGCGTACATATATATGTGCGCGATGAAACAGGCCTGCGTTTGATTGCGCCTCCTGTGTTTGCCCTGCGTACCGTGGATGACGCCGGCCACGGGATAGAGATGAACGGCGACGTACGGCCGTTTTTGTTCCTTGCTCCGTTTCTCAACTCTTGCTTGCGTTGCGCATGGATATCCTATATATCTTCCTTGTGCGTGCCATGCCCATGCATTCTGCAGCCTGCAGGGTTCGCGATCCATCCAGACACCTGCCCCCCGGTTTCCGGTGCACCAACGCCGCATGCCATGCCAGCACCTACACCGCACAGACATGCAGAAACCTCACCTTGTTGCACTCGCGTACATGCAACAAAAAAACATGGCAGCCCCAGCATCTCCCTGAATCGATGCATGCATAATTGCATACAGAGTTACACACCACCATTACCATATGCTTCCTGCAGCGCATCCTGAAGTTTATGATTCAAGACTTATACCAAGTATTCACTGTGACGGCAAACATGAATCCACAAATAAAACAAGCAGCAACGCTGATCTGTAGGCGGCAGTCGATCATACAAGCAACAAGAAGGTCCGTGCATCCAAGAACCGTTGGAGGCCACAGGAAAAACAAATGGAAGTTCAATCCCAAGTCCAGTAACCAAGAACATCAATATTTCCGATTTGAACATCACACCGGTAACAACTTTCCAGAGTTGAACATCACACCAAAGTATTTGACAAGACAAAGGATGCCATCAAAATTATTCGGTTGTAGACATAAAATACAAGATATCACCATTCCAAATACTAAATTGGGTGCACAGCTAAAATTTATATTAAGTAACATTTTCGCTGTGTCGTTCTCTGGAAACGCACTCCTGAGCCATCAATCAAGCAGAGTGGTGGGAAAACACACAGGCATTGCTGCAGATACTGGTAAGAGCGCACCTGACTCAAAAGTAACAACTAAAACGATACAAAGATGAACAATTGGCCGGCTTCTGTTTTCTGATCATATCCATAGCCCCCCTTAACATCTTCCAGACATGTTGAACTGAACCATACTGCAGCTTTATGGCAAAGTCCAATTCCCAGCCTTGAACTCTGAATGAAAGGTGGACTTTCTTGAAACAACAAAGAACACTGCATGTAGAGAGATGGGAGTTTTTTTTCACCGAATACCATGCATTTTACATGTAAGAATGTAAAATTATACACGGGTTTGAAGAAACAGACCAGGTATTGCGGGGATGATATAGTCTTTATGCTGCAACGCTTCTAGAAGTGTTTTTCCTTCTCTTACTTTGATCCACTTACCTGAGCCCTCACCTGCACACATTAAGGCAGAATACAAGGAATTGTATCAAACTCATAAGTGCAACATAACAATACTGCAGCTCTTGCTATAAATGTAGTTCTGCTAATGTGAAAGAATGCCAGTATCATGAATCATATAGTGATGTGTCCAGTATGATAAGCTAAAGAGAAAAACCATAAAGAATGTGTTTACATACTTGATGTAACTGTGCTGCCCTTGTCTGTTTTGTGTTCTCCATCCTCCCCATCAAGCAGGCTTTCTGGAAGTGACCTTGAGTCTACAGAGCCTTCTAGAAGATATTTTAATATTTCACTTTTGGACAAAAGTGTGCCATCAGCCTAATGTATCAAAGTGAAGAGTCAGTCAGCCAACAACAAATAAGAAGCTAGAATATGAACCTAGAAAGCTTCTACTACTTCCGATCCCAAATATAAGTCATTCTAGAATCCATGCCGGTCAACATTTTTAGGTTTGACCATCAATATATAAAGAATTACCTAGATTGACAACATGAAATTGACAAATTAGTGGTACTAGATCCATCATGAAATATACTTTCATAATATATAATTATTTTTATTTGAAACGGTATATTTACATAGAAATTAATTGTCAAAGTGTCACATTAAGAGACCGTGTCAATGTCCAAAACAACTTACTGGAATCAGATGGACAATCCTAAAGCTGACTTGCCAAAGAATAGACAATAATATATCGAACCTAGTAACTGTGAATGAAAGAGCAAAAAATCCAAAAGATTACCGGAAGTTAGACATAATTTAACAATTGAAATAGATGATGACAACGATGATCAGCATTATAGTATTGAAATCTGAGCTGTCAATACCTCCTCATTTTGTCATCTGAGGCTGCCATTTTAAAAAATAAGGATAATGTAAGGCTACAATTATCAAAATGTTGCCATAGCGCCATCATCTTGATACTCCATTGGCAGATAAATCAATTACTAATAATAACACTGAAGTATAGCAATAGCACCACTTAACTACAGAAGAAACTATGCATCAAACCAATTTGGTCCACAATCCACATCCTGCGATTGTTAAACTTTACTGCCTACTTCTAGAGACAAACTTAAATGTGCAGCTTTTGCAAGTTTGGTAGAATATGCTATCTGCTGACAGACTTATTTATGATTTACCTGTGTATACACATCACAGGGGCATCAGTGTTTCGTTATAATGTTCTATGAACAGGCCTTGGAAATTTTTCTGAGCATCTGTAAGTGTTAGCAGGTAGCTAGTTGTTTACTCTCAAGCAAAGGTGCGTACACAGACCTGATAATACAACTCAATAGCGTCCCTTGTGTAAGCGTGCTTCTCATCCCATGGCAACGGTGGGGAGCTTTCTGAAAACATGTTTGATAGCTAAGGATATCACAGATTCCATCATATTACTTCTAATTGTAAGCATTTAGCATTTAAACCAAACAAGAACTGTATCATGTAACTTCAGAAGGATATGACATCAAGGTGGGGAGAGAACAAATCAGTCTCCGGAAAATCCTCGATGAAGTCACTTGACATGACTTCCGGATAGAGCAGAAGAACTGGCCAGTGGAGCATGCCCTGCCCATCCAACTTTGGCTTCTTTACCCCGTCAGCTCTTGATATGCTGCCTTCCCAAGCCTCAGCCCTCTCTTCTCTATAGCAGCAGCAACATCCTGCATACAACTAATAGCACGGTCAATTCCACGCATTGGAATAGCAATAAGGTAATATCAAACTCGAAGCTTTGCGGAAGAAGAGACCTTTGCTGCAGCGATTGCTTGTGCAACCTTAGCCCTTTGACGATCTTGCTCACTCTGTTGCGCGTCAACTTGCGTGAGTAATTTCTTGAGCTCCTCGTTAGCGGGGTCCTGCTCGAACCCTCTCCGGCAGAAAGATGCCGCCTCCAGCAACAAGTTGAGAGCAAGCGCGGCCTTCGCCGCCCGGTAGTACGCCTAGCTACAAGAACACCGCACATTAAGCCACGGTCCCTTTACCCAATCCAACAGAGAAAAAAAAAGGGGTAATGCGCCGAGCGGACCTTGACGTTGGAGGGGGAGAACCGGACGGCCTGCTCGGCGTCGTCGAGGGCGCGGCGGTGGTTGCCGAGGAGGAGGTTGACGTGGGCGCGGTTGGCGAAGAGGACGGAGGCTTCGGGGTCGGGGGCGGAGGCGGGGAGCGGCTCCATCTGGGCGATGGCCTTGGTGTAGCAGTCGACGGCGTCGGCGTAGTGCTTTCGGCCCATCTTGACGAACCGGTTGCCCTGCTCCTTGTACTCGCGCGCCGCCGACTCCTTGATGGCGGCGATGCCGTCCAGGTCGGCCTTCTCGCGCTCCGTCAGGGGCTCCGCCCCGGGATCCATCAGCAGCGCCATGTCCGTCAAGTTGCTCTCGGTGCTTTGGCGGCGTCGCCTTCGTTGCTCTTCTCTTCTCCTCTCCCCGCCGCCGTTACCGCGGCTTCTGGAATCCTCGCTTCGGGCCTAGAAACGGGTAGTGTATCCTGATGGGTACGGGATTTCCGGGTAGAAATTTATATATTAAAAAAATATCGTAACTTACTACAACACAAAGCGCCGGTAGCTCCCCACACTGCGCGAGTACTTCCGTTTTTCATTTTATAGGAATTTGTTAAATAATATTTGAGTGTTTTTTATTTATGGGTACTTAATTTTTTATTTATTAGATATTGTTTTATTTGTGCTTTATAATTTTGACTTTATGATTTTTTCTGTAGGTCAACAATGTGATAAGAGGGTAATCAATTAATTTAGTACCGTAAGGAGCCACAACATAAATAACTAAGTAGGGTTTTGTATAGTTTTTTGTTGTGTTCCTTATAGTTTATTTTGTTCCTCATTTTTATAAAGTGACGTATCATTTTTATATAATTTGATTTGTGTAAAACTAGTATATAATTGGTATAAAAATGTCATGCAGAAAAGAATAATATATATTGGAGAATTTCTCAACATATTATATTACATGCTAATAATTAATGAGCAAACTAGTAGATATAGGTAGATATACATTCAACGTCTAAATAATTGAGTACTCTTTGATAAAATAGTACTCGATTGGAGGTGAAGGAGGCAAAGTGATTTCATCCATTAGATCTAAATTTGAGGGATCAAAATTTGAGTACTATTTATCAACAAATTACTCAATTATTCCCTTTTTATATATTTTCGAACCATTGTTCTTCATTTCATTTTTCTCTCTATTGTGCATCGTTTTATCAATACTAACCGGAACTGGTTTTTTCACCAGTGATATATGATCACATATGGTAAACCCTAATTTAGTATAACCTTTATAAATCACTAATCAATATTTCCCCTTTTCCCATAGGCCATGGGTTACTGGTTAAGGGGCTGTAAGCTTAGAAGTTGATGAACTGTGGTACTAATAAAGAGTGTGTGGTGATGACCCAAATGCTAGCTTATAGAAGTCGAAGTTATCTAACTTAAGTGCAGATGAACTATGGTAGAGATAAAGAGAGTGTAAGTGTGTAACGATGAACCAAATGCTAGCTTATAAAAGTCAAAATTATCTAACTTAAGTGTGGTTATTACGGTTATGAACCAAACGGACCATAAGGCTAGATTACTTTGACTAGTATCATAATAAAGGATTTAACATATAATGATCTTCACTTGATTTGATGATCAACTCATGATCATCTCATCTTTAGGTATTGGCATGATGTTTAACAACTTATGATGATTATATCTTCTTTCCAAACCTTGACTTGATGATGGTCAACTCATGACGGCTTCCAGGTCATCCTCTTTGTGGGATCTAACCTGTTTCATCAAACTCATTAAAAATATTAGTCCCATAAACTGTTGTCATTAATTATCAAAACTCATCATTAACATATAATGACGGAGGTAGATTCTTCAAGGGATGAGGGATTGTGTGAGAGGTTTTGATTCTTTTTTGTATCACTGTAATGTGGGTCCCTCTCTCTAAACACGACAGTAAGAGATGCTAATCTCCCCTTGGTACCAATTTGTAAACTGTATATTGTGGATGCCAAAGCTATGCAATTTATTGCAATTACATGAGCTCATATATTGCTAGCATCCTCGGCTCCAAAAATATATTGAAAAATTGAAATCGTCTCTAGCTTTTCCAAGCCTAAACTTGGAGCTAGCACATTTTCGAAAATAAAACACTCCAATCGTGCTGGTGCATTTTTGTTGTTTTAAACTACAAACCGATCAATTCTCGTGGTGTTGATCCTATGTGAAGTACTTGTTTGGAATACATACAAAATATTTCAATTCTTGCATGAACCTAAAAAACATCCTACCATTCCATCAATATCAGGGTCTAAAAACTACAAGTGGATCAATTTCTTGCCGTGTTGGTCTTATGTGAATTACCTGTTTGGAATACAAACAAAATTCACAAGAATTTCATATGAAATATTTCATCTCTTGCATGAATCTAAAAAGTTCCTACCATTCCATCAGTATCAGGCTCCGTTCATTTTGGTTTGAGCTTCTGGCTTATTTTTTAATTTTCTTTAGTTTTATCTTTTTTTGGTTTTTTGATTTTTTAAAGCTTTTTTGTCAGTTCTTTTTTCATATTCGTTTGCATTATACATGGTGGGCTAATCTATTTTTTTTTAAAAATATACCAAATAACTCATCATTTTCAACCCAACTAAGCGGGCTCTCAGGCTCTAAAACTATAAGTTAAAAAAATCAGTAGAATTTGATAGTGTGAATTATTTTTTAATTACAATGAGGGTGCATACTTACGCACCTATTAAAATACACGTTAATACTTAAAGCAGATGTAACTAGGTAGATCCTATAGAGTGTGGACATACACTTTTCCACCAAACATATACGTATGTGTGAGATGAGGCACTCAAAACCGATTTAGGAATCGAACACAGATGAACCGCCAGTTGAGCTCCTCTACTCATGTGCATTATAATTCGAAACAACGCCAATTATTGATTGGATTTTTTTATTTTGGTTTATCACTTCCTATTACAGTAATTAGCTTTTAAACGTTACGTTTTTTCAAAGCAGTGTTTACAGATAGATTGTAGTAGATACTGTACCGAGTTTAGCTATATCAGACAAAATCATATACAACTAATGGTAGCGTTCGAAATAGCGATGGCTTTTGCTGAAATTTTACTGTAACTAGTTTATTTTTTACTATAGATGAGTTAGCTTATTGGGTATAATTAAATTTTAAAAAAATATAAAAATAAAAACGGCACGTTAGTTTAGAGCAGACAATGCAAATGAATACGAGAAAAAAAAACTAAAAAAATTAAAAAAATCACTACGTGACAAAATTGCTACAGTAAAAAACCATCACTAAATAGTAAAAAAGAGAAATTATCTATCACAAAGAACCAACTTTCAAAAACTATAAATTAAAAATCAAAACTACGTGCCAAAAGAACCCACCCATTTACTACGGTGGTAACAACTAGTTTGGTGACCTGGACAGGGCCCCGACTCGCAGCAATTGCTTCGTTTTTGGAGGCCGCCTTTCGCGGACGGGACGTCGGGACCCCAAATTCGAATTTGGGCAACGTCTCGTCGTCGCCGCTCCCCATTTCAAAACCCCAATCTCGGCTTCTCTCCCAGCAGTCCACCATCGCCGCTCTGCCCAGATCCCGACCACCGCAAGTCCATCTCCGCCTCCACCGTAGCCGCAGCCGCGATGCCATCGGATGGCGGCGGCGACGAGCACGTCGGCAGCTCCTCCCCCGCGCGATTCGAGCTCCAGGAGGACCCATCCTTTTGGAAGGACAATAACGTGCAGGTAGAGTTTCGGTTCGCCTCCTCACCTCACCGCGAGTTCTCGCATCTCTACCTTCCCGCTTCTCCTCCCAACAGTGTCTCGATGTAGTTCACTCATGAGCCCGGGCTGTGTCGACGAGCATTTCGTCGAACACCTAGTTCGTCATGCCTGGTCGCCTCTAATCACCTCGTCCTGTAGGTTGTGATCCGTGTCCGGCCGCTCAGCAGCAGCGAGATATCGCTGCAGGGGCACAGGAGGTGTGTCAGGCAGGATAGCTGCCAGAGCATCACCTGGACCGGCCATCCGGAGTCCCGGTTCACGTTCGATCTCGTCGCGGATGAGCATGTCACGCAGGTACAATCTTTATGTCCTTGTTTCTTGATCTCGTGTTCGTCTGTTCTTTTTTACTTGTTTTGCTAAATGTGCAATTGCTCCTATGTTTGTGATGTATAGGAAGATCTCTTCAAGGTTGCTGGGGTGCAAATGGTGGAGAACTGTATGGTTGGCTATAACAGTTGCATGTTTGCATATGGGCAGGTGAGCTACAGACTCCATTTTCTGCTGCAAATTCATCTGTCACAGTTTGCATATTGTCCACGATTTGCATTTGAATGTTTCTGCTTACAAAAGTATCCAATTTGATAGACCGGCAGTGGCAAGACGCACACGATGCTTGGGGATATAGAAAATGGCACTCGGAGGAACAATGTGAATTGCGGTATGACGCCTCGAGTGTTTGAGCATCTCTTTTTGAGGATCCAGAAGGCAAGTTTTGATTATCTGTTGATTCTGATGGCTAATTTTGTGCTCACATGACGTACTGTTCTAAGCTAAATTAGATCATTGCTGTTTTCAGGAAAAAGAAATAAGAAGAGATGAAAAGCTCAGATTTACTTGCAAATGCTCATTCCTGGAGATATATAACGAGCAGATTCTGGATTTGCTCAATCCAAATTCTGTAAATTTGCAGGTATTTCACTAAAAATCACAATTTAGTATTTTAGTGTGTGTTCTTAGGTGTTTGCTGGTTGCATCTTTTTAAGATGTTGTTAGAAAATATTTACATTTTTGACATTTAAATTATTTGGACCATGGCCTGCTTAGCTATAGCTTCTATCCGCAGATAAGAGAGGATGCAAAAAAGGGTGTCCATGTTGAGAACCTGACAGAACATGAGGTTTCAAATGCTCGAGAAGCGATGCAACAACTTGTTGAGGTCAGTGTTCCAAAAATTGCCCTTGTAGGCCTGATATTTGGCCGAATAAAAGGTCTGGGACCCCTCTTTGGTCAATTTTTTTTCAAAATAATTAACTTCACATGTTTAACTGGGTAATCAGGCTTGTTATCGGTTACAAGGCCCGTTGTTTGGTGTAATACGGCTTAGTGTTACAAATCCTTTGTGATACTGCTCTGTTGTTGCTATATGTTTGCATGGTTGGAACAGTATATAATATGAATTATGAGCTTTACTTCTTATTGCCAATTTTCCAAGCTGTTTGTTTTTGAGGGGACCAATTTTCCAATGTTGTGCATAGTAGTCAAATACATAGCCATCATCTAGGTGTATGGATATGTTGATTAAATCCCCAATTTCCATGTATATGACTTCTATTTTGACCCTTTTAGCAACCATTGTTGATAAACGCTTAGTTGTCAACACTTAATACATGGAAATGACTCACTTGGTATTTGTTTTGCTGCTATACGAATATAATATATAAATCTGAAATTTAAATAGGAAAATTGGTTAGAAGGCCGATATACTATAGTCGCTACAAGGTGGGGTCAATAATTTTTACCACCATGATTGGGGTGAAATTGATCGAGTGCAACATTTTGCTTTACACGTTATACTGAAGTTTGTCTTTACTTTTGGGCATGCTGCAAGCTTTGGCCTCTCTGTTAGTGATACTAAGCTTGCATGAGTCGATTTATTATCTGATATCCCACAATACTTGTTAGTTTCACTGGCTAGATCAATTTGACAAGCATTCTGCATTTTCTTTTCAGGGTGCAGCAAACAGAAAGGTGGCAGCAACCAATATGAACCGAGCAAGTAGCCGCTCTCATAGTGTTTTTACTTGTCTTATAGAGAGTAAGGTATATAAAGTAAATGTTATTTTAACTTGTTTGTATAGTTTCTGTGTAATAACAGGCAATTACCTTCCTTTAGTTTCAAAGATGTTGATAGAAATAACAGCTTATATTTATGGCTAACCTAATCCATGCGCACCCCCCACATGCACACACACACTTCTCCACATACTCTTTTAACTGAATTGTTAACCATACAGTGGGAATCTCAAGGTATCAACCATCACCGATTTTCTCGTCTTAACCTTGTTGACCTTGCAGGCTCGGAGAGGTAAGTTGCATATGTAACTTTGTCTGTTATTTTTAGATAGGAACTTGCATTTGCGGTGCTAGTGCAAAAAATTGTTACGCACTTTCAGTTTCCTATTCAGCATGAATGACATGTGCCTGACAGGCAAAAGAGCTCAGGTGCAGAAGGGGAACGCTTAAAGGAAGCTACCAACATCAACAAGTCACTTTCAACTTTAGGGTTTGTTCATCAGCTTCAAATCTTTATCATATATAATAGAAAACTTTTCAAAGCTTGATTTGAATTCAGTGTAATCCTTAAACTATTTCTCAATGGCGTTGTTGCAGACTTGTTATTACAAATCTTATTGCTGTGTCAAACAAAAAGTCACACCATGTTCCCTATCGTGATTCAAAATTGACATTTCTCCTACAGGTAATATGCACAACTAAGTGATATAAGTTTTTATAGTTGTATGTTGACTGCCATAGAGATATTTGAGTTGGCAAATTTCACAATTGTGAATTTTTACCTCAATTGAGATTTTGGAATAATATAAGGAGAACAGGATAGTTTTGATTATGCATTTTTTGTTTCTTTTTCCCAGGATTCGCTTGGAGGGAATTCAAAAACAACTATAATTGCAAACATAAGCCCATCTCACTGGTAGACTTTTAAGCATAATTTTTTTTCTCAAAAGGCTTTCAATAGTTATTGACTTATTTCACATTACTGACGTTATTATTTTTTTACTAGCTGTGCAGCTGAGACATTAAGCACATTAAAATTCGCTCAACGGGCTAAATACATAAGAAACAATGTACGCAATCAACATGTGTTTTTCATTACTTGTTTTCAGCATTTAAACTTGAGCTGATTGTTGATCTTTGTAGGCTATTATAAATGAGGATGCCTCTGGTGATGTCCTGAGCATGCGTTTACAGATCCAACACCTTAAGGTATAGAAGATATATTGATTTTAGGCTTTATCAAATTTTTTTGTGTGCATGTGAACTGTGAAGACATTAAGACCCAGGGTGATATGTATTTTAATTTTGTTCCTTTCTGCTATCATTGATGTTTCATATTATTTAAGAGCATTTTGCGCCCAAGATATTCTACTGCACAGTTCTTATATATAATTTATTATGTACAGTCTTATGTTTGCTCTATAATTGCAGAAAGAGGTTAGCCGCCTGCAAGGACTAGTCAATTCTGACAAAACAGAATGTGCTAGTTCCAATGGATTTATCTGTGATTCTCCTGGCACATTCAAATGGGATCAAGGTTACGGCTCATTCAGTCCACTTATGTTTGATAAGAGGGCTACACAGGTATTCACATACTATTTTTGCTTGTTGAAATTGATGTGTTTGACCATCTGCTTACTTTATCTTTCTCTATGTGTTGTATTCAGAGGAAAGATTGTGATGCTGCACTTGTTGCTGCTTTTAGGAGGGAACATGAAAAAGAAGCAAAATTGAAGGCAACAATTGCCGCAAAGCAGATTGCTGAACAGCTGGTCCGCAGTTCTCTTTTCCATACAATTTTGTGTGTCAACTTTACAAGCACTTGACAAAACTAAAGCTAATATGTGCAAATGCAGTCATGTGTTTCTTAAGTTTAATTTGCTGTTGCACCACAGGCAACTCAAAAAACAGAAGAGGTGAGAAGTTTCAAGATGAGGCTTCGTTTTCGTGAAGATCGAATCAAAAGATTAGAGCAAGTTGCATCAGGGAAGTTATCTGCTGAAGCACATCTCTTACAAGAAAAAGAAGACCTTGTGAAGGAAATAGAGGCTCTACGGAACCAACTGGATCGCAATCCAGAAGTTACAAGATTTGCTATGGAAAACCTACAGTTGAAGGAAGAGCTGCGAAGGTTTGCTTTGATATCTATTCACTTCTGCTTTCCTCCAAATGCTTACCATGTATGCTTTTGGTTTATCTACATGGTGCTAGCTGGAAGCTTGATGGCTTGTTATTTTTTATAATGGCCAGGTTGCAAACATTTGTTGATGAAGGAGAACGGGAAATTATGCATGAGCAGATAATTGTTTTACAAGATAAGGTATCCACTTTAAATTCATGGCGACCTCGAAAAGGATGAAATTTTTTTTAGTAATATAGCTTCTTGTACCTTTACTATTTTCTTTGATGTCTTCAACTCACTTAAGTTGCTTAACTTGCAGCTACTAGAAGCCCTTGATTGGAAACTTATGCATGAGAAGGATCCTGTTAACAAGGTTTGCTTATATACAAACTTTTTGAATAAATGATACCAATTCTGAATTTAAAGTACTTCCTGAACTTACTAGAAAGCTGAACCTTAACTTGCTATAAAAACTTTTTACTTTAGGGCATTATTACGTGTTTACCTACCATTTGGCTTATAACGGCTCATGCAGGACCTCTCATTATTTGGGGAGTCAGCTGGTGATGAGGAAAACGAGTTTCTTCGTTTGCAGGTTGGCATTAGAAAACTTATTCTGATATATCTAAGTCTGCTTATACCCTTGCTGATGGCACTCTTATTTGTTAGTTCCTGTAACATCAGTTTGTAATGTTGTACTACAGGCTATTCAAAATGAGAGAGAAATCGAGTTGCTGCGTAAAAATTTGAGCTCCTGCCTTGAAGTAAAAGAGAAACTTGAGAGGTATATAACTATTTTCCTACTGTGTGTATGCTGTTAGTATGTGCTACAGTTGTATACGGCCAAAACAATTGTCACCCTGATCAGTTGCATATAATATTTCAAGCATATTGAACCCTATCATCCACTTTAAGATCCGCATCCTAACACAACTCTCAAATATGTTAATATATGAGAAGCATAATCCTTGGTTACCCCCAAGATTGAGTTTACAATATATTGTAATGTCCAAAATACTAAAACACTTTGTCAATAGTGATTTTAGTCATTGTAACTTGTAAGAAAACAATTCTCCGTGGTGAATTAGTTAAGTGTGTTTTTGCATGTTAAATTTCATGGATATATGGTTTGGTTCTTGGTATTGTTATTATTGTTGGGTTTCAGCTGCTGTGATTGTTAAGTGGGGTGTTGTGACTTGTGAGTCTTTTTTCTAGTGAGGAATCTCCTTGCTACCTTGGACAATTTACATATACCACTCAAATATGGCGACTTACAAGCGTTTCATTCAGTATAGCAAGTGACTAGGGAATTGATGGCTTGGTACTGCATATCAACATATTTTTGCTTGTTCCATACTCCTTTGAGATATTAATGACTTTAGAGATATGAGATAGTGATGCATTTGCGCAAGTTTAAGAAAAGGTACTGCAGTACTACCTGTGTGCTCTTGAAAAGATGATGGTGTTATTTCTGAAACACTTGTGGTTTCCATTGGTTAGGTCAGGTGTAGATCATCAACCTCCACAGTTCATTTTTGCTATATTGTTTTTGATCCACCTGCATATGATATTAGCAGTCATAGTGATTTCCTTGTAGCTCGGTCTGACTTTTGCTAATGGTTTCCACTAAATTCCACTGTGTCTTTTTGAAATGATGGTATTATGCTTATGCCTGTCTGGAGCTGCTTTATGTGTTCTCAACTACTGTTCAAATAGTATTACTTGACAAATTGAACATTGTGCAGGCGTGTTGATGAATTGACCTTACAGTTGGAGGCAGCGAAAAAATGTGACAATGCAGACAAAGAACTCAAGGCTGTGGAGCCCCAAGAGCAATCCGAGTCAGATTTACATAACCTGCCGGATGTTCAAACAGAACTAAAGACGTTGGTTGATGCAATAGCTACTGCAAGTCAAAGAGAAGCAGAAGCTCATGAAACTGCAATTGGGTTGGCCAAAGAGAATGAGGAACTAAGAACACAGCTTAACGTTCTGATTGAGGATAACAAGAGATTGGTTGAGCTCTATGAGCATGCTATTGTCAACGTTGAGGAGAACCAAGATGGAAACCATCCTGCCATTCCTCAAACTGAAGATGTGAACGAGCAGCAAAGCAGCCATCCTACTTATGGAGGGAATACTGTGAATGTGGAGCTGCCGGATGACCAACCAGAGGGAACAGCAGATTTACCTGCATATGACTCATCTGATGAGGTAGTAGGGTCTAAGATAGTGGATGAAAAATGCAGCCACAATGATAACCTTTCAAGAGCTGAATTTGCAGAATTGCAACTTCAACTGGATGAGATGCATGAGGAGAATGATAAACTTATGTGTTTGTACGAGAAAGCCATGCAGGAAAGGGATGAATTTAAAAGGAAAATTTTTGAGCAAAGCAATTCTGAAACTACAGAAGAGATTCAGTTTGGAGAGAAAGATGCTGAAATGCATGAAACAACAGATACTGAGGATCTTGAAGGAAAACATGTACGTGACTCTGCAATTGTAGCTTTTAAAGAAGTGCTGCAGCTTGTTCGAGTTAAGCTAGAGCATGTCGAAGACAAGCTTGTGACTGCCCAGGATGCATTAAAATATTTTAAACTGCTCGAGATGGCTAGTAGTAAGGCAGAAGAACTTTCAGCAAGCATTCAGCTCTGTTTTCTAGACGTGCAGCAAGACCGGGAAGTCATCAGTGCCCTTAAGTCTGCGTTGTCAGAATCACAGGAGAGAGAAAATGCTATGGAAGACAAGTATTTCTCCCCTGCAGCATCATGTTGGAACTTGGATTTAGAAACCAAAGCCCTTTCTGGGTCCAAGTTTGATGTCAACCTGGAATTAATGAATCAAAAGAAGGAACAATTGAGTCACCTCCAAACTCTCAAAAACGAATTTTCCGCCGCTTGTTCAAAAACACATAAATCCGAAACTGAGTTGAGAAACAAAGTTGATGGCCTTAAATTGAAACTCCGCTCTTTTGAAGCTCAAAAGAAGGAGGCAGAAAGGGTCCTTTTTTCTATCGATAATCTGGATACTTCCGCTGCTTCATTGCAGAAACCCATGAATTTTGGCAAGGCATCTGAGCTGCTGAAATCTGAGGAGGAGCGAACAAAGCTTTTATGTGAACTGAAGAAGTCCCGCGAACAGCTTATCATGGTGCAAAAGGAAATAAAAAGCATGAAGAAGTGTGATGATATTGATAGTAAGATTGCACGCCTTGAAACAGAAATAGACGGTTGCTGCATCACCCTTCTGGAAGCTGACATTGAGAGGTTTGTTCGTGAAAGCACCTTGACAGAGATTTGGGAGGGTGAGCAGGACATGCAGAGCTTGCTGGTTGACTACCAAGAGTGCGTTTTTCAAGTCAACTTGAAGGAGGAAGAGATCAGGGTATGCGAAAAGTCATTGCACTATCAAACGAGGTCCTTGGACGAACTGAATTCGAAGCTAAATCAAGCAATGCGTGACCTGGGTGAGCTTCTGCGAGACAGAGCCTCTTGCAACTTGGATGAATCCATCCTGCACGTTTCCGATAAGGTGGAGGGGGATCTTGAAGCCATCAAGATTCATGTTGCTGAAACCAAGCAGCTTTTGCTTATCGACAGTCAAACCAAATTGTGAACCTGCCCAACTAGTATCAGGTTCCTTCACCGATGTGATGAATGACAGGCTAGTCTGTCTCAGCTTCATCTTTACACATCCTTCGTGACAACACATCGGGGACCAGGTGTGCTGCTATTTATGATTCGCTTCTATATGATGGAGAAAGTCTGAATGTACTCAAAAACTGTTCTGTGCGACCTCCCTGTTTTCTGGTGGTCTGGCATCAAAGCCATCAACAGGTCCTTTTGTTGGCTATGCAATTTGATTTCCTTATTTTGTCTTCAATTCAAGGTGCAAGACTACAACTGATTCGACAAGATCCTGAATTCAAGTGGGCTTGATCCTTTTTTCCCTGTTATTCTCTAGTCCAGTAACTAGTAACAGACAGTGATCGGTCTTGTACCCGTGTCTCATAGGTTATCTGATTCTACATCGATGTTTACATATTCTCAGAATGCTGCTCTCCAGTCCTATGCAGAAAATTGCATATTGCCTTTAACTCGCTGGCTGAATTTACAGTAGCAGTAGTACCAGTAAGTAACGAAATGTGGATGCTGGTCGGTTGTTTGGGTAGCTTGGAATGATTCTAGAAGCTTCAGCTCTTGTCCCTGTGCCTTTCCTCTTGCTCCGCTGATCAGCTACTCATCAGCATCCAGTTGGCATTTCTTTAATTGCAAGTGCCAAGTCTCACAAGCTTAGAATAGCCCTAGCCCATGACCATCATTCTGATCAAATCAACTACGCAAGACCGCTTCAGAAAAAACACCAACTAATCCATCACGTCAGACGCATACCAACAAGCAAACCAACCACACCCGCGGGGCACAGAGGAAAACGGAAGAAAAACCGCGGATGCTTAACAGCGAAGCGTCGCGCCGTCCGATCTAGGGCCCCACTTAACTTTTTTTTTCAACTTTAGCTTTTCTTTTTGTTATTCTTGTTATTCAGTAATTCGTATTTTTCTGATTTTTTAAGATATTTTGGATTTTTTTATTTTCTTTTTTTCCCTGTATTACTTTGCATTGTTCGTGATGGGCTAACATGTTTTTTCTATTTTTATATCTTTTTAAATTTAATTATACCTAAAAATCAACTCAGCTACACGCCCGCTATTCATTCGAGCAACGCGCCCCAGCTATTCTCCGTCTCTATCGCATCACTTCACGTCTCAACGGCCGTGTGTCTGTTTTTTTTTGTGCTTCTGCCTATGATTTTTGTCTGTTTTTTAAGATGATATAGGAAAATGGCCACATTGTTTGTAGTTTATGGTTTTATCAAAGCTTTTAGATACGGTAGTAGACGGTGGAGACATCGACGCGTACGGCGTACATATTATTAGGCCCCGCTCGCTTCGGATTCAACCTCTAGCTCACTATTCTTTAATTTCATTTTTTCTAATTATTTAGCTTTTTTGTCAATTATTTTTTTGTGTTTCTTTATATTGTCTGTAATGGAATAATATGTTTTTTTTCTATTTTTAATTTTTTGAATTTAATTACTATAAAAACTACTAACTACTACAATGCAAAATAAATTAGCTATAGTAAAAAATCAAAAGCCATCAAAAAAGCCTAGCTAGGCACAGTCTTAAGTTTAAGAAGCTGTTTAGAGAATTCGCTTAGAAAACTATCATATTTATTTTGAATTTCTGATAAATAAAATGGCAAAAATCGAAAAGAAGAGGGGGAATTTGGAGGTTGCACTTTTGCAACCAACCAACCAGAATAGATAACGGCGAGAAGAAACCGAGAATAGGAGCAAGAGGCAGTAGAAAATCGGTGTTTGATTTTCTCTCCTCCGTCGTGCAGACTGCAAAGGCAAGCGACACGACGCCATCGCCGCCGCGTGCTCCTCTATGACTCTATCCCCTCCACCTCCACCAACCATTAGAAGACCATCGGCTGAGGTCTCTCCTCCTACCCTCTATCTAAATACCAAATTACACGGCGTTTGTGGATTCTTGCCAAGAATTGGCAGGGCTCGTGAGGGGAAGGGGATACAGG
Source organism: Melocanna baccifera (assembly GCA_036346265.1). Classification (NCBI taxonomy): domain Eukaryota; kingdom Viridiplantae; phylum Streptophyta; class Magnoliopsida; order Poales; family Poaceae; genus Melocanna; species Melocanna baccifera. Next base: position 38,457,020 of record CM070682.1, read on the forward strand.
AATAGCATATGAGCGAGCGCGGCTACGGCCGAGACGAGGAGGGGGAGCATGTGTCCCAGCCGGGGTGCGGCGGGGAGGCGGCGGGGCAGGCGGCGGCGAACTGCGCGGCGGTGTGCTGCTGCTGCCCTCTGGCGCTGCTGGACGTCGTGCTGCTCGTCGCTGTCAGGCTGCCCGCGGGCGTCATGAAGCGGGTGAGGCGGCACCGCCGCCGCCGTCGCCGCGCTGGCGGAGGCGGAGGTAAGAAGGCCGCGTCGCCGTCGGGGAGCGCCAAGGCGATGATCGCGACCCCTGCAGCACCGTTGGAGATGGACGACGCGGCCTCGGAGCTGGAGAGGGAGATCATGAGCTCCCGGCTGTACGGCTCCGGGTTCTGGCGCAGCGTCTCCTCCTCCGGCTCCAGCTCCTGCGCCTCCTCCGCTCGCCGGTAGCATCGACATCATAGCAGAAGGCAACAGCAGCAACTCTCCTCCTCCGAATTCTACGTAAATATCAGCATGCCAATCGCACCAGATTTCTTCTTCTTTTGTTCGGCTACGTGCTCGCTGCGCGCGCAAGATTAACTGGCGCGTCGGCTGATGCGTTCTTGGTGTTACTTCAGCATGCAGCCATGCGCATCTTAGGTACAGCATGTGATTGTGCACACGTGCGAACTCGTAAGATCTTGGTTCGTGGATTGCTACCTTTTAAGATCGATTGGGCTGGAAGGGCCACGCCGGCCGCACGCTTCAGATTGCTTAGTGTTTTTTTGTCTGTTTCTTGAGACATCGGGCAGCAAATGCTGAAACTCGTGTCATTGATGTATGGTGTGGTCAAACAATCTAGTATTATTGACCTAGTGCCATCCAAGACTAGCATGCACCAATGTATGTTACTCCATCTAGCATTAGCACCATAGGCTACAATAGTTCAGACAATGATAAACCTCTTCTTGGTTCTGATCTTTTGTGCTGCAGCTGAAGGTTTACGGCAGTGACCTATGGTTTTTAGCTATAGCACGAGCATTGGTACGAATGAATCAAATATCGATAAACTGTTTCGAAAAGATTATCTTGATAAATTGTTTGAAAAAAATGACGAAAAAATCATTCCGTTTTGTTTATTCAGGGCAACCATAGGTTGAAAAAAGAGCCTCGGTCTGCTTGTGCCTTTTCGTAGTACTGTTTACTCGTATTTGGGGTACGTTCATCACCTCTCTTTTGATGCTACCGGGCCGGAACAATACTTGCCCTTTCCCGTACCACCAAATCGCCATTGTCGGACAATGTTATCGACTCAACTACGAGACAAGGCTGAAGTTGGGCAGCTCGAAATTAACTAAACGGCCGGTCAGGCAGCACAGGCACAGGCACAGCCAGGAGTGGAAGGAAGGAAACATCACAAGCCTCCGCCGGTCGCGACGCGGTGCTTGTGGGGCGCCGCCTTCACAGTGGAAAAGCGTCCCGCGTTGGCTTGGGATGTCATGTGTTGGTGGGAGGAGAGCCAGCGGTGCGGTGGATGGTTTTAGGGTTTGGTTAATCTGTGCGCCGCTCTTCAGCGCTAAAGCCGGCCCAGCTGTTACAAGGCAATGTTAGTTTTGATCTGGGCCAAACGGCCGTAAGAGGGAGATGTGGGTATGCACGTCCTCGCACCCTGATCGGGGGGGCTAACTGTTTTTTGGTTACGATCCTTCGTTGCAACAGCGTAATATAAAAGGAGGGGCTCCGGTATCTCATGTGATATAGTTTTCCTGTGAGACTCCAAAAGCCCCGTACAAAACTAAAGGAAAAACCGATCTACTACATACACGCTGTTAGCAACGGGAAGACCGTCGCCGCCACTGCTGGACCTCGCCGGCGATGACCTCTGCGTCACTCCGACGACCTCCACCGACTCTTCCTCACGCCTACATCACGCAGGCACGGGTCTTCGCTCTTCACCCATAGCGTTTATCGGCGACCGTAAGTCTCGATTCCCCTCCACTCTAGATGTTCTAGTACTAAACTAGCAGATAACGTGACATGCATAAAGATTATGAACCCACAGGCAAAACCAGGAACAAGTTTTGGGCAGTAAAATTTTTTCACAAATGATATTCACCCGATGATGACAACGTGGACGACTGGTATTCTGCATTGAGCAGCCAGAGGCTGAGACGGCTCAAACATAAGGAACACACTTCGACAGATATGGACTCAGAAGCTCGAGGTGTTCATTGCCTAAAGATCCGAGACACAATCTAAAATGTCAGCAAGTTACATTTGCTAGCTACTAGAAGCTGAAACATCAAGCAATTCTAGGTTTCCTGCAAGACCGAATTTATTTGGATCAATCATCCTCTCAGAGAAGTGTGCAGCTAAGGAGCCTTGGCATAATCGGAGACAGCAATGAACGGCATGAGAGCGGATCCCACACAGAGCTTCACATCCTTCTCCACTTCACTAACAGCTCTCACTATCTCCCCTTTAGGGCTTGTTTAGCAGCCTATAATTCTCGGTCTATACTCGGGGATGGATCGATAGGTCCTGCTCATCTCCGAGAATAGACCGGGAATTATGAGCTGCTAAACAAGCTCTTACTGTCTTCTAAGATGTCAATCATCTCACTCTCAGGATTGTACTTGATTTTTTTTTTGAAACAAAAGAAATACCTATTATATTGATAAAGCAGGAGAAAAAAAATTTAAAGTTCCTGAACACCTGCCCTAGCGAGAAAACTCTGCAGGCTAACGGCAAACACCAATTAGCACCACGCCAAACAAACGATCAGCCCTCACTGGGAGCCTCCCGCCGACTTGCATCAAATAGTGATACTTGGCGGGGATCGGGAGGCTGAGCAACCGCTCGTGAGCCGGGCATACGCGCTGCGTCGGCAATGGATTGCTACCCAGAATTCACCGTTCTAGCTCGTTGGTCCTCAACCTGTCCGGAAATCCAGGCAGGATGGCGAAGAGATCAAGCATCTGCTCAACCTGTCCCAACGAGGACACAGCAATCAGTGTCTGATATGATTATATGAAGTGAGAGTGCCTGAACCAGATGGAGAGAGGAGCATATATATATATAGAGCTGCCACGAGGTCCTTCGCAGAAGAAAAAGAACGAGCCATCCTTGCCTAGAGCAAACAAAGTGAATGAAATTCCTGCAAGTGAATGGCCACACCGAATCATTAGTTCCAACACCGATAGCACATCTAAATGATCAACGCGGCCCAAGTAGACATCTCTCAGTCTCTACACAAAATGCTGCGAAAAAAAACTAATATGCAAAAAAAAAAAATGAGGATAGATTGTATGCTTCTTCGTGCGGAAAACTAAACATCTCCTAGCCCTAGCACTAGCAGCTGCAATTACTAAAAGCGAGAACATCCAACTGCAAACAGGCCCCCTCAATCTGCGCAGCTTTTCCCCCGTTTTTGGTAGCAAAGCGTATACCAGGTTTAACATGTATATAAAAAAAGGGAGATGATAAATATCGTCTGGATATTTTCTTCTTAATTATCATCTAGATTTTTAGTCGTTAGAATAGAGATTCAATGGCCTGTTTTTTTAAGGGGGAGGGCATGACATCACGTACCGTCTCTGATAGTGGATGCTGCTGTCCGTGAAGTAGACGTTGCCAGCGCCGCCACAGCGACCGCCGCCGACGCCATTCCCTTCCTTCCGCCGCCTCGCCTTCTTCTCCTCTCCTCCGCGGTTCTTGGGTTTCTCCGCACACTAGTGGTGGTTTTAGCAGCGAGAGGTCACCACTTTGTCGCGTCGCGGCCGCTGCTGCTTTGTATATCTCGCGGCCGCTGCGTCGTTGCGATTCTGATGCGACTACGCGAGGCGCCCCTCGCAACACACACTCCAACTACCACAGCCCCCGGCCTTCCATTGCACGATGCACATGCCACCCTCTCGGCCTCTCTGCAAGTCACTGTTCAGAAGTGTGGAACTACTCTACTTCTGGTCTCAGAAAAAGAAAAAAAAACTGCACTACTTCCTTCTTGAAATATTGATGCTTGTTCGGTTCATGCTAAATCGAAGTACCAATAACAAGAATAGATATCTTCCCTAAAAAAAATGGAGAATGTATATATCATCTTAATAATATAATTTGGCAAGTGTGACCAGAGTTTCTAGAAGCACCTGACTCCTTTTTAACGAGGGGATCAAGTCAACACATGACGATGGACAGTCCTTGTCTGTCAAGTTGAAAAGTTACAATAAACTGATGAGCACAAGCTTTTTGCGGCGAATCTGTTTCCAACTGCCAAAAAAGCTTCTCTACTTTGTTTACTAGTGTTGGCCATTCACTGAAGTCAGGCTCTGAACTGAACGTGCCAACAGCTGAACTGTGCACTTGGAAGAAATCAGAGTCAGTGTCACGTCCTGTTCCTGAGCGCAGATTGTATGTGTGTTGCGCAGGCGGCCGAGGCGCAGTGGACCTCGTCGGAGCCGTGCTGGGAAGCCTGCGGCCTGCGCAGGAGAACGGAGAGGGAATTGCGCAAGGGAAGGGCGTATAATAGAATTGGAAGGGAGAAAGGATTGGTAAATCTTCTCTGCTTTATTATCATCACGACCCCTCTTTATATAACAGAGGAAGTCTAACAATCTGGCTAGTCCGACTCTCTTCCTAATAGGACTCATACTCCGAATCTAACTCTTATTCCTAATCCGAAACCAATTCCTAGACTGGCTGTCGGTTAGATCTCCTAGTATAGACTTTCCCAAATTTGCCATGCCTGACATTTCTCCCCTCCTTGAAAAATAGCTCGTCCTCGAGCTTAAAAAGTGGGTATTGGCGACGAAATTGATCCAAGAGTTCCCAAGTAGCTTCAGAAGCTTGCAGTCCCTCCCATTGCACTAAAACTTCACGAACCCCATTGGTTTGCCGGGCACGGATGACATGATGCGGGACCGGAGCAACACGACCATGATGAAGTGCCGGCAAGGCTGGCGGCTCAGTCGGAGGAGTGCCTGAATACGGTTTGAGCAAACTTACATGAAAAACATCATGTATCGTGCCTTGGCCGGTAGTTGTAGGCGATATGCCACATTTCCGATTCTGTCCAAAATTTGATATGGGCCATAATAGCGATGAGCCAATTTGCGATTTATATTATCGGCTAAGGATAAAACTTGGCGTTGATGGAGACGAAGCCAGACCCATTGCCCAATATCAAAGGATAGTTCGCGGTGTTTGGCATCATAAGCTTGTTTGTGATGTTGTTGAGTGAGGAGAAGGCGGTCCCGAATATCCGTGAGCAACTGGTCTCGCTCCAAAAGTAGTTGGTCAACGGCCTTTAAGGGGGTGGACATGGACGAGTGTGGCCGGAGTGTTGGTGGGTCTCGGCCATAGACCACCTTGAAGGGTGTGTCCCGCAAGGACGATTGGAAAGATGTGTTGTAGCAGTATTCGGCCCATGGTAACCAATGAACCCATTGTCGCGGACGATCCCCCGTGAGGCACCAGAGGTACATAGCAATAATCTTGTTGGTAACTTCTGACTGCCCATCGGATTGAGGGTGGAAGGCAGAGCTCAAATGAAGTTTGGTACCTGTCAGACGGAAGAGTTCTGACCAAAAATTACTCGTGAAGACCGGATCACGGTCGCTAACGATAGAACAAGGAATCCCATGTAAACGGACCACTTCATCAAAAAATACTCTAGCCACTGAGCTTGCTGTGTAAGGATGAGCCAATGGAAGGAAGTGTGCATACTTAGAAAAGTGGTCAACAACTGTGAGAATCACTGATTTGCCATTAACGCGTGGTAATCCTTCCACAAAGTCCATAGCGATGTCGTCCCAAATCCTTGTTGGGACCTGTAAGGATTGCAAGAGGCTGGCTGGATGGAGCTGAACCGATTTGTTACGTTGACAGACCTGACAAGAGCAGACGAAGTCTTCCACGAGCTTGCGGTCCTGTGGAATATGGAAGTCTCCCCGAAGCCGGTGCAGGGTCTTCTGGACCCCCTCATGACCTGCTAGGTGAGCGTTACTCAGGATGGACTATAATAATGGTGATGATCGCAGCACATGGATGCGGTTGTTGTAAAGAATCAAGCCATCTACGAACTGCCATGGTGCACCCAAGGATCCTACTTCGATCTGCGCCCGTAGTGTGACGAGCTCTGGAGCGGAAGCAACCTCCCAACGCAGGTCGTGGAAGAGGGCGAAATCAGGCCCTGAAATCGCACAAACGGATACTGTCCCATCTGTACAACGCGACAATGCGTCCGCCACCACATTCAGTCTTCCGGGTTTGAATTCCACCTGAAAATCATACCCAAATAACTTGCTGACCCATCGGTGTTGGGGAACAGTGGAGAGGCGCTGATCAAGTAAAAACTTGAGGCTGTAATGATCGGTCCTGATGACAAAGTGACGCCCCCACAAGTATGGCCTCCAATGCTTTACTGCCAGCACGAGGCCCATAAGTTCCCGCTCGTATGCTGCCAGGTGAGTGTGCCGGCCAGCCCGTACGCGGCTAAAGAACGCAATGGGGCCCTGGCCTTGGTGTAGGACTGCCCCGACTCCAGTACCCGAAGCATCACATTCCACGACAAACTCCAGGTCGAAGTTTGGGAGCTGCAATACTGGGGCAGCTGTGAGTGCATCCTTTAGGGTCTGAAACGCTCCTGCGGCCTCTTCTGCCCAAGAGAAGGCATCCTTTTTGAGTAGGCGAGTAAGCGGTTCCGCAATAGCCCCAAATCCCTGAATGAATTTGCGGTAATAGCCTGCTAAACCGAGAAAGCCACGAAGGGACCGAACTGAAGTCGGTGCTGGCCATGCGCGGACTGCCTGTACCTTAGTATCATCCATGGCGACCCCTGCTGCTGAGATAACATGCCCCAAATAGGCCACAGATTGTTTGCCGAAGGAGCACTTGGAACGTTTAAGGAACAGCTGATGGTGATGCAGGAGCCAAAGAACTGCCCGCACGTGGTGTAGATGCTCCACCCAGGATGGGCTATAGACGAGTATGTCATCGAAGAACACCAAGACAAACCGGCGCAAGTATGGACGAAGGATGGTGTTTATGAGTGCCTGAAATGTTGCCGGCGCATTTGTCAGACCAAACGGCATGACGAGGAACTCAAAAAGACCTTCATGCGTATGGAATGCCGTCTTCTCAATGTCGGGGGGGGGGGTACATCCGCACTTGGTGGTATCCGGAGCGAAGATCCAATTTGGTGAAGAATGTGGCACCCTGTAATTCATCCAAGAGTTCATCTACAACCGGAATTGGAAACTTATCTTTGACCGTCTTGCTGTTGAGGGCACGTTAGTCGACGCAAAAGCGCCAGGTGCCATCCTGCTTCTTGACAAGAAGGACTGGCGACGAATAGGCTGACGTACTTGGACGAATGGTCCCTTGGGCTAACATCTCTCCACACTGACGCTCAAGCTCGTCTTTCAGAAGTTGCGGATAGCGGTAAAGGCGGACCGACACCGGAGCCGTATCCGGCAAGAGGTGGATGCGGTGGTCATGTGCTCTGGGGGGAGGCACCCCGTGGGGGGTTTCAAACAACCCCTCAAATTCCTATAGCAGAGTGTCCAGCAGATCTGTACCGGACATGGCACAAGTCTGTAGCCGTGGTTGGGTAGTCTGGGCACCGTGCCATTGAACCTTGCGATCTTCCCGCCAGAAGGTCATTGTCAACCGGTCAAAATCCCAGAGGATGGGTCCTAAAGTGCGGAGCCATTGCACTCCTAGCACCAAATCAAACCCATTCAAGGATAGGGAATAGCAATCGACGGTAAACTACTCTTGACTGATCTGAATGTGTACTTGTGGGCAGAATCCAGGACTTTGCACTCTGTCTTCGTTGGTGACCATTACGCGCAGGTCATGGCGGGGTTGAATCCGAACGTTGGCTTGCTGAGCTGCTGCTGCTGTGATGAAGTTATGCGTGGATCCCGAGTCCAACAATGCTAGCAACTGCACACCGCCTACTGACACCTGAAGCTGCATGGTCTGTGAGGCTTGTGGGGTGATACCGGTGGCGGCATATAATGAGATGCTGGGTTCCGCTCCCTCCGCCATCATGTCCCAATCAGCCTCATCGTCAGAGCCGCCGCTGGGAGCAAAAAGAAGAAACAAACGCTTGCAGCGGTGGCTGGGGGAGAACTTTTCATCGCAATTGAAACACAGCCCTGCAGTGCGCCGCTGCACCATCTCATCCGGCGTGAGGAATCGGCGTTGAATTGTCCGGCGTGGCCGCCCAGTGCCCTGGTCGGAACCCGAGGTCTGGCTGGCCGATGGAGCTGGGAGGGCGGGCGGGTTGGACCTGTTGAGTAACGCTGGCTGTGCCAGCCCCGCCTGTGCGCCTGCTATTGGCGGAGAAGGTGGCTTTTTTAGCATGGTAGCCGTATCTCGTCTCGTGACTTGTGCTCTGCGCTCATAAGCTCGAGCTAAGGCCATCGCCATCTGTAGACCTGCCGGATTTTGCAGTTTGACATCCGTGCGAATTGGTTCTCGCAACCCTGACGTGAACAGCTGAACCTGCTGCTTGGGCTGGAGGTAATCGGTCCGGCATAGAATTGCGAGAAACTGTCGTTGATAATCCTCCACCGTGTCGATTTGTGTCAGCTCTCGGAGTTCGCCCAGTGGATTGTGACGGATTGATGGCCCGAAACGCAGATTGATAAATTCTTTGAAGTGCTGCCAGTCCGGTTCTCCTTCATCCCTTTCCAACTGAAAATACCACTGCTACGCCATTCCAAGGAGATGGTAAGATGCAAGCCATACTTTCTCGTTTGCGGGTGTTTTCTGCCCGCGGAAGAATTGTTCGCAGCGCTGCAGCCAGCTCAACGGATCACCTTGTCCGTCGTATGAGGGAAACTCCAGCCTATGAAAACGGGGGGGCCTCTCAGTCGTCGATCCTATCCCGTTTCCGAAATTGGTTGCTGCTGACATGTGACCGGCTGGAATCGGTAGTAATCCATCTCCTGTTGGCCGCTTCTCCAGGGCTGTCAGCCGGTCCCCAAGTTCTTCCCCTTTGATTCGCTGCCTCTCCAGAATTTCCTTTAATTCCTCCATCTGTTTGCTGGTGTTAGCCGTTAAAGCTGCTACATGATCATAGATCGCTGTTGCGTCGCTTCGATCATTATCCATGAGCTCTGATACCAAGTTGTCACGTCCTGTTCTTGAGCGCAGATTGTATGTGTGTTGCGCAGGCGGCCGAGGCGCGGTGGACCTCGTCAGAGCCGTGCTGGGAAGCCTGCGCAGGAGAACGGAGAGGGAATTGCGCAAGGGAAGGGCGCAGAATAGAATTGGAAGGGAGAAAGGATTGGTAAATCTTCTCTGCTTTATTATCATCACGACCCCTCTTTATATAACAGAGGAAGTCTAACAATCTGGCTAGTCCGACTCTCTTCCTAATAGGACTCATACTCCGAATCTAACTCTTATTCCTAATCCGAAACCAATTCCTAGACTGGCTGTTGGTTAGATCTCCTAGTATAGACTTTCCCAAATTTGCCATGCCTGACAGTCAGACTTCCGACATGTAAATGTGATTGATAACACTCTCGTTTGCTTGCAACCCAGTGTGATTGATCATTGGAGTGAAGCTAAATCTGTCCCAATTTGAAATACTGTGCACTAATGTATGCCTGCATAGCAGCTTGGTTAGCGGTTAGAGCCTAAACGCTTCACCTTTCTTTAGTCGTAGTTCTATTGGCAAGAGTTCAGCGGCCAGTCAGTAGTCACATGTCATCTCGCCCGACGCTGCAATCATCAAGGCGAGAGTGAAGCAAATAACGCGCTTAACCGATCTAACAAAACAAAAGATAGACGCAGGCAAAGCATCCCAACGTACATACACTTGAATGAACGCTCAAAACGAGAATCGAGCGGCAGGGCGAATTGGAATAATTAATATCTGGTATTGGAACAATGGCATAAAATAGGGCAGGCAATGTTTACAAACATGATACATCATTTCAGGCCCTATACCTACCACAAGGCAACACATCAGCGACACGGTATAATTTCAACAATGGCAACTGCCTTCTTAAAATGAACAGCAATAGCAACTCATGCTGCACATTCCCACTGGGGCGATAATTTTACAATCTGGCTGGAATGACTTATTGTACTTGAGATATCAGACACAAATTTCAATGTTCAACTACAGCCAAGTTAACATAAGTACAACCTCCATTTTTAGCTGAGTCAATCATGCTGCAAATGAGAAACCAAGGTTTGGTTTTCGGGGGAGTTTACACCAGGCAGACTCAAAAGCATAGCCTCCTCGTTGTTACCCAGCTTTTTTGTCACCATATCATAAACAGTATCTACTTTGACAGGGTCAACCTTAAATAATACATGGGCATCTTCCTTCTTGACGACAGTACCTTTGAATATGTCCTGCATCAACACTTCCTGCATTCTCAGATAATGACTAGGTAACAGCCTATTCTGACAACACAGAAGTTTTTCCTGAAAAAGAAAAGATGGATAATTTCTTTACTGTAACAAGCACCAGAAGTATGAACAAGGCAACGACAAGATTAAATATGCACAAATGAGAGTGCAGATTATTAAATTAAAGACATTGAAATTTGACATGTACTTACACTGGCACTTAATAGCTCTGCCCCAGGAAGACCAACGATATCCCAATCATCCCACTGTTTAACGTTGGTATGTCCTGTGGTTTTTGGAGAATCCCTACCACCAGAATCTAAGCCTTTCTTCAGATCCAAATTCCCATCAGGCTCTATTTTCATAGGCCGGTTCATCTTATGTACTGCTTTACTATTTGGAATAAATTGGCTGCTTTCCTTAGCTTTTTGGGCATTAATCTCATACTCCTTTTTCCTCTTTTGTTCTATGTGTATCTTTGCTTCAGCCAGTGTACGGCATCCAGCGGAACGACATTCCTGAGCATAATTAAAAAAAAACATTTACATTTGCACACCAGAATATATTGGTGCTACCAGACCTTTATGGGCAGAACCATCAACCATCATGTGCTCTGCACATATCAGAAGAGAACTAATTTTTCATGAATCCAATACCAAACGGCAATAAAAAGAACATTGATCAGGAACAGACTTTCTTTACTTTTTTTAGGAAAAAGTTTGTATGCAGGATTGTATGCTCTAGTAGAATTCAAGTGCAACTTGCGAAACAGGACATTAAACATGGGAGGTCAGTGATGCTGCAATATCGTTAGGTTTTCCCACAAGAACAGGCTAAAGTGAAGTGTAGTTCAAGAGGGAACTGCACAGTTAGGTTAATATTCTATTGTTCGAGGTAGTGCAAGAGCTCATTGCACTTATGTGACACAACTGAGTTACTGACCTTTTAGGAACAAAATGAACAACATAAAGACGTTGTGTTCTCAGGGGAAAAAAACAGAAAGACGTTACTTGAGATTTGAGCATATGATTAATTCTCAGGCAACATGTGCAATTATAGTGCATATGATTAATTCTCAAGCAACATGTGCAATTATAGAGAATATGGGGCTTGTTATTTCTGGCTGCGGCTTATGGATTTTGGACTGTTCGTGAGAGTACAGAGTAACAGAAACGTGCGGTTTTGGCCGACATAAATGAAGTCGCTCCATTATATACTACAACTAACTTAGAGACCCCACATTGAAAAGATACTTCGCTTGAAAGCTTGTTACTATAGAAAAGTCGAAAAACAACTTTTATAAGCTGAAAAGAAGAAGCCCATGATTAATTATCAGGCAACATGTGTAATTATATTTGATAATCTTAGTTCCTTTGCTTGTAAATTTTATCAGCAATTTCACTTTCTCAGCTTCATGTAGCATTAGCGTATAAAGATGTCGCATAATGGAATGATTATTCTTGCAGATAAACATAATGGTGGAACTACAAAATGTAATTATTTTCTATTTTCAAATAAAAAGGAGTTACTATAAGTCTATAATAGAGTTTAGTAAAAGAATGCAATAGAGGCAAAAATGCATGCTCATGTAGATTTCATTAAAAAAAATATAATACCTGAAGCTCTTGAATCCTCCTACGAATTTTTCGCTCCTCAATAATGCTCCTAACAAGGGCTTCATGTTCCTCCTTAGAAAGGAAACGCATGAAGACCTTATAACGATGGTAAACTTCTTTGTCTTCATTTGTAAGATCCTTCTCCAAAGGATTAGGGAATAGTAAATTTCTTTCCAATATGAACTCTTTTCTCCTTTTTCTTTCATCAAGCCTATGAATGCACAAAGAAAAGGTAGATGAGAAACATAAAAAGGGTTCTAAATATACACAGATTCAAATAGACTATTTGGGTTATTAAACATTATCTATATTACAGACATTAATGAAGTCAACTTATAAACATTGACTATTAACGAACCTTGACAAGTAAATACGCAATACTCGCAGCTTCAGTTCACGATCAGTTTCCGAATCAGTTTCTTTAAATTCCATCTCTGCGAGTGCTTGTTCAGCATCATTATCATACTCCGGGTCAAACTCCTGCCTCTTTGAATTGTATCCACTCAGTTCAGTCAAAGAAGGGCCTTCATCTGCAGAATATCTGGGCTTTTTTACGCCGATACTTCTATCAACATGACCATCTGGCACATGCAAGTTAAACAGGCCATTATTCAACAACTGATTTTGCGGGATTGCGGGAATTTGAAGATATGTATAGGTGTGGCATATATTTAACTGAGCATGCTAAAGAAAAAAATTGCTTATAAATGTTTCACATATCATGCCCTAGAGAGATACTTTATTTAGTTTATTTTGCTGCTAGCCTGCTAGTATAAACTTCTAATTGGAAACACATAAATGAAAAAAGGGATTTTGGCACCATGAATATTTTTCTACGTTCATTTCCTAAAAATGTGATAACCTTGATCAAACATATCTCAAAAGTTGAAAGCTTGTGAACACATGCTAAGGATTGTTTTATTTTGGTTTAATCTGGTCACTCATTACTGGTAAGAGAATGATAAATGAATGTTATTATTTACTTGATGGCAATTCTGGATGACGAGTGAAAGTAGAAAATTACAGTGATGCATTTATTTATGATTGTACCTTCAACTTTTGCCACATTAGCACCATCTTTAAATTGTCCAGCACTTGAAGCTTTCTTATTTGCACCTGCAGCAGATTCAAAAGCATTAGCATAATCCGACAGCATGTTTTCATGACACAGACAGATTTTTTTTTTGTTATTTTAGGATTGGATTGGCCAAAGTAGTCATTTTCAAGACATACCACCAACTACATTCGAAGGCGATCGACCGGCTGAACCTTCTCCAAGTGCATCTTCCACCCTATAAAAGGTAAACAGTTAATAACTAGCCTCTTGCAAAGCATACATACATGTTTACAGACATTCGCAGAGCAAAAAAGCATACTTGACCCTGGACGGAGAAAATGGAGACTCATCCTTAGGAGTCAAATCCCCTGGTAACACTGAAGTTCCTATAAGAACAAAGAAGAATCATGAGATATAAAGACTAACCGATATTGTGAGATATCGGGCCTGTTCTTTGCGGCTGCGGCTGATGGCTTTTGGCTGCGGCTGATGGCTTTTTGGCTGTTTGCGACAGAGATTGCGGAAAGAGAGATACTCGCTTGCGATTTTTGATAATACAGATATTAGTTTTTTAACGTGTACTACAATTAACTTGTAGACCCTATCTTAAAAAAATACTCCGTTTAAAAGTTATTTACTGTAGCAAAAGTCAAAAGCCGCTTCTAGAAGCCGCAAAGAACACCCCCATCATCTCTTCAAATCTCTACTGTTACTCTTCTTTTTCTACTTAATGACAACACAGGGAAGCAAGTACTCCTTAGCATCCCCGCATTAGGAGTCATTACCAACAGAAAATTTTCTAGCAGGAGCCTATCTGTTTCTTTATTTGATTATTAGCTCACGCATTTGTGCAGATCCTCGTGTTCATGTCTTGTGCATACAGGCATATGCTGTGGTAGTGGTGGATTCTGCTGCTGCTTCTACTAGGGATGGGGGTGAGGTGTGTGTCTTGGGGGTGGAGGAACCAAAGGAGGTAGGTAGGCTCTGCTTAATAGGTTAAGAATCTGTGTTTGTTAAACCCACAAATCCCAAAATCCAGGTATATATGCGGATTTGAGATCAACACTGGACGTTGCTTCCTTCAACAAATCTTACATTCACTTGAACGAAATATGGTGCCACCAATTGGATTCCCCAATACTTCACATGAATAACCAACTGACCCACATCCTATATTGGTACTGCAATAGACCAAGATTTTAGCTCTTAATTCAAGGATATCAAAATTTCAGAAACCAGGTAACTAAATACCCTGATATATAGTCTTGTAGTCCAGATCTCTGCAACTAAATACCACCTAAAACACTAAATCATATTACCTATGACCAAAAAATATGTAGTAAAGCATGTAATCAGGTAAGAACCAAACCACATGACTGGGTAGTTAACAAAAACTCAGCCTTTTGAGTCAAATCTTCAAATATTCAACAAAAAGTATAATATTTGATGCCAGCCTAAATAGGCTGTCTTCATCACCTGAAAAATATGCGATCATGACTAACCTTTTTTACTCTCACCCTGTACTTTAGCCATCGCAAGAAGTTCCTTCATATTCTTACCATTAACATGAGACATGTCCTACAATGATGAGGTAGTATTGAATTAAAAAGCATCAATTTTGAACTTCAGAAGATAAAAGTAGAGAAGTAATTACCGGAAGGGGATAACAAGGTGAGTTCATGTATGCTGTTGTATAATGATCAATGCATTGTGCCTTGCTCTTGGTACCAACATGCTCCGCAACTTCAGCCCAGTTTCCCAGACCATACATTTCAATTCCCTTCAATAATAACATATAAGCAATCAAAACCGGCCACCTAGATAGTAAATCGAACAAATGGACACTGAAAAATACCTCTAGAAGTAGGATTTCTTCGTCTGCATTCCAATCCGGACAAATGAGTCGGAAAGACAGGTTGTGCTGTTGCAAAATTTTATTTTAAGTTAAAGCATGCATCAGACATGACAAGCACCGATAGTACCAAATATTTGATGTGCTAAGGTAGAGATTAGTTTGATTTTTTTGCTCTTTCTTTATGAAACCTCACAGTGACTTGGGCGTGCATGTGTTAAACCCCATATGATCAGTTGTGATAGAAATGATCGAGTATATAACCATGTAGAACCAAAACATACCATCTGAGTTAACATATGAGTTAATAAGGGCACATATGAGCGTAGTTAAGCAAGGATAGAAGCCTGAGTGTACTTGGGCTAAGCAAGGACCGAGTGTTTGTGTGGGATCAGCCTTGGAGTGTCACGCTTTATCTTGTTCTTTCTTTTCTTTTTGACCAAGGTAGCAATCAGTTGTGCTTCCAAATGAAATTAGAATGCCATGTCAACGTTGAAGAACCATACTTCACAGCCACAGCTCTCAGCCAGCCGGTTACTAAATGTTGCACTAAAAGATCGGTGGCGGCAACTTCTATGTGCCTTGACAACGCTAGTATTAGCAAGGCTACTACAGCTACTTTTGGAGGATAGCCAATTATGCAAGCATTACTCAGCAATTGCCAATCAGTGGACTACAGAAAAACAAAGCTCCGTGAAGCTGCACTGACCATGACCCTGTACGGATGGTTGCTCCGGTGTGGGGTGACCTCGGCACCGACATAGAAGCACTCAACGCAGAGGTCGAAGTCAGGGCACTTGGAGCACTTTATCCGGATCTTCCCGGAAATGTCCTTGTTGCAGTAGTTGCAGTGGTACAGCGCCTTCTTCCCGCCCCCCTCGCCGGCTCCCCCGCACGCCGCGGAGAGGGAATCCGACGCATCTCCACTCGAGGCAACCCTCCTCCGCTTCGACCTGCGACAACCAACCACGCGTCAGATTGCTCGCTCGCTCGCTCGTACCCAAGCAGAGAAAAATGCAAAGTGGAAAAGATTAGTAGAACCTGTGGCTGGTGTCGTCATCGCCGGAATTGGGCACCCCACGAGAGCGGCCCATCCCGGCGGGCCCAAACCCTAGCGGAAACCCTAACCCTAGCTCGCGCGGGGCTCTTCTACGCCGCTGCTACTCGCATCGCGCGGAATCAAATTGGGAGGATTAATCGGAGCGAGAGGGTGGATCAGAATTGGGGATTTGGGGGAGATCTGGGGTTTGGGATTTGGGGTCGTGGTGTCGGGAAGAAGACGGCGACCATTGGAGAACGCGAGAGCCAGAGAGGGGAGACGACGACCATTAGACTGGTACTCGTCTTCGGCTGCCTGAAATCTGGGCCGTCCATCGCTTGATCGCACGGCTCACCTTTCATCTAGTGGGACTAGCTAGACTAATGGCTACAACCTTTTTGCAACTGAGCCCTCCATCGCTCTGAAGACGAAAGTTCAAACAAGAACGGTTCTGCTTAACGAAAACAAAAAATTTGGTACATAATTCGGAGATCTTTGGGTTAATTTTCGTTCAGTTCTTACAACTAGAAGTGGGAAACGAATCAAGTTTCAGTTCAACTCGGTGAAAATAGTTACTTCTGAAACCACATCCGCTACTGTTCAGAGACCTCGAATGAAAAACTAAAGTCGAATTTCTCCAAACAGCACATCAAACCATTAGGTTAATTTCACACATAACATTATGCCAACCATCGAGGAACTACACTGCACTTCACACCACTTGAATCGATTGGCAATCCACTCTCATCACATTGCCATACGCCACAGAATGCAATCAAAACGACCTTGCTCTTTCCACACAGCTGAACAAACATTCCGAATAGCTGGGCAAGCATACAAGATCGTATTCGCTGCTGGCTCACTCACAGCATTGCTACCAAATGGACCATACGAGTCTACACGCTTATAAATATTTCACAGGGCGGAGACGAGAGCCCACCTACGGTGAGAATCTTGCGAACTTAAAACAGGTTGTCTTGGTCTTGGTCGGATCTGTATACCCGCCGCTTGCTGTTGGTACTGCCTGAGGTGGGCTTGTGATGATCAGAGCTCTTCGACATTGGCCTGCCACGCGAACTGCAAGAGAGGTCCGGCCTTGCCTTGCCGCTGCTGCAATGAGAACCTATGGATTCCTCGTACTCCTGGCAAGTTCGAGGTTAAAGTGAGAGCAATGCTCTTCCAATATCTTTGCTTTGGCTTGAGGACAAAACAAGGATAGGAGAAGGCCATTCATCTTGGCAAAAATGGATAGAACAATGAAAATCGTACTGAGACCAGACTCAATACCTCGGATTTGCTCTTGGAGATGCATGGGGTTAGGCAAGGATTAAGGTCTTTGACGAACATGTCATCGGGGCTACCGTAGTTTGGTGTCTCCACTTCCCCGATGCTACACTCCTGTGTTGACAGCAAACAGCAAGAATGAACATAATCACTCAAGTTGAATTGAATCTGTATGTTCAGTAACTTGGTATACACAGATAGGTGGCATGGCAGCATGCAGCAATATGTAGGCTTTGTGTTTAAAGAGTATGAACTGGAAGCCTGAAACCAAGTAACCAAATTAACCATGAGACTTAGGTAAAGAATTGTCTTTGCAAATTTGATTGTGTTAGAGGAAGAATTCACAAAATATCACTTGAAAAATTCGAAGAGAATGAACTGAAAATCTGAAATAACTGACTAAGTAATCGTCAAAATATTGAAGAAATTAATAATGTTTTTAAGGTCTTTTTTAAGTTCGAATTTTAACAATGTAATGTGCCGATATCTGTTGCATTGCCCCAAGACGGAAAATGTTAAAACAAGCAGGCCAAAACATGCGGCAGTTGAGACAAAAAAAATGCAATTTCTGCCATCTCTCTACCATATCTCCATTGGAATGTATAATAGGTGTACTTTTGATTAAGTCATCGAAGTGCTTGTAAATGTTTGGTACATGAGAAAAGGAGAGCTTTCGTGTGAACTGTTAAGTGTTAGGAGAGTTTTTTTTTTGCGAAAGTGTTAGGAGAGTTTCGCTGGTTTCTTTGTTGTCACAATATCTTGCAAAACATTAATTTTTGACCTTTTCAAAAGGAACTAATCATTCTAATCTGAAAAAACAGGACAGGACGTTGCTCGACCAAGAGTTCGATTTAAGAAACGGCGTGAGTCAACACATTCAAAGCGCCCAGTCAAAAATATTATTAAGAAATGCGCCATTGTCCTGCCTTTGCCCTATGGATTATCAATTTCCAAAAGAAAATTCATGTTGCTAACCTGGTCGCATAAACGTTGATTCAAGAAGCATAATTTGAAAGCAGTTTACAAAGTAATGTACACACTATCTAATAGTAACAAACAAATTGTGGAGCATTGGGAAACGATTTACTAACATAGACATAATCCAATTGTAGCAAACGAACGTACCAGAGAGTAGGCAGTCTCCTCGTTAAGCACCGGCGTCCTAGGGGATGAGCAGTATCCATCATCAAAACATGACCTTGGCGTGTGCTTCTCGGCCTTGACCTGTACAGAGTGAAACAATATCAACCGAACATTAGGCTGGTAGCCTGGTACTAAGAACTAGCAAGAGGACGTTGATACTACATGGCAAAATCGTCAGGAACGTGCCTGGGCGAGCTCCTCGGCAAGGCATTGGATCTGCCCGGTAAGCGTTGAGATCTCATCCCGGAGGTGGCGGTCCGGCTGCGTGTCCGGGAACAGCACGGCATTCTTGAGCGCCCTGATCTCCTCCCGCTGCCGCAGGCACAGGTCCTTGAGCCGCTCCACCTGCTCACCACAACCCCAATCAGTCCACCCACCGTTGATGTTACAGAAAGTGCAGAGGACAGAGGAGAAGGGGAGGCGTACGTAGCTGCGTACCTCCCTGTCCTTTTGCTCTAGCTGGAGGCGGAGGGCCGCGATCTCGTCCTCCTGCTCCTTGCTCTGAGTGAGAAGCTCCCGCTCGCTGCGCAACACCATGGCAAGCGTCCGCGTGTTGCCGCCGTTCTTGACCTCGGTCAGGGCTTTCTTCTTGCCCTCTGACGCCCCCTTCTGGAACAACAGCTTCCGTGACAGCCCCGGCAGCTTGCCGCCGCCGCTGTTCTTCGCAGCAGTGGCGGCAGCGATAGCAGCAGGAGGTACGGGGAGGTTCTTCGGGTTAGCGCTCGGCTTCTTGTCAATGGAGATGAGCCTCCGGAGCACGGAGCCCAGGTTGCCGTGGTGGGAGGACTGCGGCTGGGGAGCCTGGGAGCGCAGGTCGCCCCGGCCGGATCTGGCCGTGACCAGCGCGCGGCTCCCGTGCGCCGGGGTCGCCGCGGCGGCGGCACGACGCGGGGAGGGGGAGGGGGACGGCGAGTCGTAGGAGGCGTAGCGCGAGGCCGCGCCCGCCTTCCTCATCTCCTACTGCGCTGCCACCACCGCTCAGCTATCGCTCGCCGCTCGTTTCGTTTCGCGTGGGGGAGGGTGGGACTGGGGAACGGAGCGGGCGGCGGCGTTCGAAATTCAAATCATGGCGTCGTGGCGTTGCGTTTCCGTCTTTTTTTGCCCGCTCGGACGGCTTTTTTTTGTCTTTGGGAAAGGAGTTCCTGCCTGCCCGTGTCGGCGCCTTTTGCTGCACGCCGGGCAGGGGATGCAGGCAACCGGATCAAGCGCCAAAGCACACGAAATTCTCGTCGTATTGCCCCGTTTTCACCGGGCTCTCGAATTCGGCCATCACCGTTTTTTTTTGTGGACGTATGTAACCAATATATGTGTTCTTTTCATCTTCTTAAAATAATTTTAAATTTTTACTACAATACCTAACTTTCAAACGAAGTATTTTTTTAAAATGAAATCTACAGTTAATTATAGTACATATTAAAAACTCAACATCTGTTATTTCTAAAATCGCAAGCGAGTATCTCTCTTCGTAATCTCTGTCGCAAACAGCTAAAATTCAAAATTTTCAGCTAAAAACCATAAGATACAGCTAAAAGGAACAGGCCCTATAAGTCGCTGCAATAAATAAGCTTTTGTATTTTATTTATGGTTTCTAATTTTTAGAAGCTAAAGGACATATTTTTTCGGATTTTGAAATCGATTTTTGGCTTTTAATATAGTATATAACTTTCAAGCGGAGTATTTTTTGAAGATGTTATCTATAAGTTAATTATAGTACACGCTAAAAGCTCAACATCTGTATCAAATAAAATCATAAGTGGGTATTTCTCTCCAAAATCTCTGTCACGAACAACCAAAATTCAAAATTTTTAGCCAAAACCCAAAAACCACAGCAACAAATAACAAACCCAAAAGCCGTTTGAAACATATTAGCTTTTTAACACAATTTTTTGCATTTGTATTGTAGAGATATGACGTTGTTTTCTATTATTACTCTTTTTCTTTATTTTCTTTTAATTAAATGGGTGAGAAACTTTTGAAAGCCAAAAATTATTTGGAACGATTGATTTTTTTAACGTGACTTTTTTCCTTTTTATTTTCTTGGTTAGTTTTTAACGTGATTTTTTTTTATTTTCTTGGTTAGAAAATACATGAAAAAGAAAGCTGGCGGAATTTTCTGGATTTATGGTTAAAGAAGAAAGCAGGGTCCTGTTGAATTTCAAATATTTTTTTTCTTTATATTAAACTAGTAAAGTGCCCGTGCGTTGCAACGAAAAACTAAATAAAAGTGATGCATACTATCAAATAAATGTACGGAAGCATTATGGCTTCATCGAAAGCCTGTAAAGAAAAATTTAGCAAATCCATAATACACATAGAATGATTAAAGAAAATTTTAGCAAATCCATAATGCACATAGAATGATTGGTCCAACTGAAATGAAAAACAAGAGATGTCAGGGCAACTTGAGCATAATCATGCTAAGAACAAGGAACTCTTGCAACAAATCGAGTGGAATCATGCTAAGGAAAAGGAACTCTTAAGGTCATGATACCCTTGATAATAAGCTCACTTATTATCACTAACCTAACAATTAACCGACAGCTAATACAATGGATGACATCTCATGTTCAAGTTCATATTCCAAAATAAATTATTGTGCAGAAAATATCATGGTAAGTTACCAATAAATCATCCCCACACACTTCACAATTAGCAAACCAATATGTCCAACAATGACAAGAAAGAAATATAGACGCTTGACGTGAAGTAATGCCGAAATCGGATGAGAACTATATGACTTCCACTACAAACAATGTACTCAAATTACACAATTGTAGCATGTGGTGTCATGAGATCACAACAACGCTTATACTCCAGTGAGAAAAGTTCGCTCGTCTTTATAACCAAATATGCACATCTATAGCCTTAGCTTGAGCAACGCATGTCATCAGCAAATGAGCCTGGCCTATCATCCATAAAGTAGAAAGTGGCACAAACTTGCTTTGCAAGGTTGCAAGCCTTGTCAGGTGAGTTCGTAATCTCATAATAGAACACGGAGAAGTTGAGGGCAAGCCCAAGTCTGATGGGATGAGTAGGAGCCAGTTCAACAAGAGCAATATCCTACGAAGTACTTTGTACAACAAACTATTTCAGGATAAACATGTTATTTACTTTAGTAGACCAAAAAATAAAGATCATAAAAGATAATCCAACAATTACCACAAGCAGTAATCATAACAAATCTACCATTGGCGATAAAACTACAAGGCACCTGATAGCTTAAGCAATTATTGTACAAACATTGTAATGATTAACAAACTAACTCTGGCTGCCTTGTAGGCCGCCATTGTGCTCTCAATGCTTCCTTCCTCTCGCATCAGTCTTGAATTCAGCAAGGTACCTACATAAAGTTAGAAATTAACCTATCAGGAATTATTTGAAACTATTTTTCAACTACACGGTACTATTACCTTGACGGTGGCCTTACCTTGACGGCGTCGTAGCCGGCGAGGTGGAGCCGGGCGTACTGGAGCATGCACCCGTGGCCGGCGGAGAGGACGAAGTGGTCGCGGTGCGGCGGCGCTGGGTGGGAGGTGGAGCGGAGGAGGCGCGCGGGGTGGGGAGAGGAGGAGGCGGTGCGCGGGGGGGGGGGAGGCGGCGCGGGAGTGGGAGAGAGGAGGAGGCGGCGCGGGGTGGGGAGAGAGGAGGAGGGGGGGGGGGGGGAGGCGGCGGCGGGGGAGGGGGAGGAGGAGGCCGGGAGGGGGGGGGAGGAGGCGGGGGGAGAGGAAGGAGGGCGGCGGGGGGAGAGCGAGGGGAGGAGGGGCAGCGCGCGTGGGGTGGGAGGGGAGAAGGCCGCGGGCCGTGGGGGGAGAGCGAGGGGGAGGCGTGGGGGCGGCGGGAGGAAGAGCGAGGAGGAGGCGTGGGGGCGGCGGGGGAAGAGCGAGGGGTAGGCGTGGGGGCGGAGGGGTGATATTGGGATTTTAGGGTTTAATCAGATCGTGTGGCTGAGAAGAGAGGAGAAAGATCGAATGGTTAAGAAGTGAGGGAGGGTGGACGTGACGGCAACCACCAACTCCTTCTTTTTAAATAGTAAAGATGTATCAACAAGCTAACAGGCTGCTACAATACCTCTTTGACTACAAACCTAATTAGGCAGGTCCTAAAATTTTTGGTTAGCACCAATGGCATCGAACCGGGTGCGCAGCGCTCATGACAACAACACAAAGTTTTGGTATATATGGCACTCGATAACGTACTTGATTGAGTAATTCTTTAACAAATTTATCCGTCGTGAATGTTGCTTAAAAATTTGTACGATTAGTACTTAATTTTATTTGTATACTGTTTGTTTGATTTTTTTTAAATATAGAAAATAAGCTCAAAAAATTATAAAATTTTACATGTAGCCTCCTAACATAACGTACTTGATTGGGAAATAATGGAGTAGGTCAAAATGGATGCTTCGTGCAAATACATCGAAGAAACAAACCATCCAAAGTGAGCTCTTCTCGCGTCTATCTCCCCGTGCATCGTTCACTTCCATCATTATCGGTGCGCGCTATAAATTGTGTGCTCTCCAGCAGTCGCTTTTGTAGTCTCTTTTTTGCAAACTCTCACGGTAACCCTCGGAGTCTATTCGCTCACACTCCTCACCTGCGCTCTTCATCCACTTTATTCACAGCTGATTAAATATTATTTAGTGCTATTATTAGCAATCATATTAACTGGTGGGCACCCAGTGGGGGTACCGTGCTCACCTGACAGGTCATCACGACCTAGCGAGTCCAGCTGGCCATCGCAACCTAACGAGTCTGCCCTGCGTCGTAGTACTAGCCGTCGGTCATCCGTAGGTCATACTGACAAGGAAGCAATTTATGTACAAGCCTACGTTTTGTTTTTCCATTGTACCTTTCGTTTTGCTAACATTGTGGCATTCTCCCACCGCAGATTTGTCGTCGAGATTCATCACTTTTGACCTCCGCACCACCTACACGGACTATCACTCCTCGTTGTTCATCTGTGCCGCATATCCGGGAGGTATAAGATTCGTATTCTATATCCTGAATATTTATTGTGACTAACATCGTTTCATCTTGTAGGCTTCAATTCAACGTGGGTGTGACGTCGAGTCCACCAACGATGATACGGGCTTCCTGGATGCTTCCAGGGAGTGGTACACAGCGCTAGGGTTCGCAACGTACGCAAGGTAAAGCTCATCGTTCACACCATACGCAGGGTGTAGAGACTTTGGTGAGCAGAGCTCCTTCGGTATCACTGCCACACCGTACGGCGAAGGCTAGGACTCCTTCGTAAATCAGAGATTTCTAGAGTTATTTGTTCACGGCTTCATCTCTAGCGTCACCCAATTCGGCATGTCAATGCAGAAGCACATCGATGCTTACTACTAGGCACGGTATGGAGTACCTTAGCCTACTGCATCACTGCTGCCAATTCAAGAAATGGAACGGTCTCCATACCTCTTGCGAACCGACACACAAGCTCCAGATCGGCTAACATACCACACGAGATATGCTTGTGCTCAACGGAAGATAAGGTTATGCATGGGGAGGCAAACATGCTAAGGAGATAGCAGTGGTTCAGATGAGTGAGCCATATCGCATCCTGTGTGATGCGATTTTTGTACTATTATGTGTACTCCTATAAATATTCGTAATACATAAAACTCTTGAAAAAATATACAGTTAATACGATAGTGTCAGGAGGTTGCACATAAAATTTTGTAATTTTTGGAACTTATTTGCTATATATAGCAACTTCTACAAATATTACAATTCTACAAATTTTTGAGCAATATTCACAGTGGATAAAATTTTTTAAAAATGACACAATCAAGTACGTTGTGTCGAGAGGTTGCACATAAAATTTTTTTTGAGCTCATTTGTTGTATTTAAAAATTCAAATAAATCTATACACAAAAATAATTAATATAAGTAATTAAATCGGCTTAGTTACCTGCCCCTTGGTGGAGGCGCGGCAGGCCACCTGCCTGGTGGGGCAACAGGCCTTGGCAGCCCGATGGCCGGGCAGCAAGTCACACGTGTTAGACTTACAGCTTTTTCGCCCGGTGGTCGGACGGCAAAATGCTATTTTACTGATACAGAATGTATATTGCTATTTTTATAATTACAGATGCAAAAAATGCTATACATGCCAAAAATTCTAGCAACACGTGTCAACTGTGCTACGGCTGGGTTACTCTGGCCGTCACCGTTTTGTGGGGAAACCGGACCGAGCCGCGCGAGCGGAGGCGGACGCGGGCTTGAACAGTCTTCGCGCGGAATGGCTGGTCTAGGCTTAGGAGTAGGCCGAATTCGGCTGGGTTGCCCATAAGTAGGCCCAGGTGATCGGACGTCGAGAGTGTTGTGTATATAACATTGTTAATTTATGTTATGCTACATGTACTCCTGCAATGGGTTTGCTTCGTCATTGTTGCGTGATTTGGGTAACGACCATCATTTATGTTGTCATAGATGATTCGCAGTTCACCTGCACTTTTTGAAAAAAACTATCATTTATGTTGTCAACTAAGAGTTCAGGCCTAAGCATTATAAAAAAAACTCGATCTGCGAGAGGTAAGACGACCCCCGAGCATTTTGCTTAAGAAGAAGATCTTTTCACGTAGATCGAGAAAGCATTTGAATCTCTGCTCCACCCTTACACAGTGGTACCGTCGACCGCGTGAGAACGACCAATGACCTGGACCGGACCTTAGATCGCATGAGACCAACCACCTGAGCATTATAGTTGGGCTTTAGAAATGGCACATATAATATATTTTGTTAGAGAAACATTTTAATTGTGCATTAGGCTTGAGCATTTGCGGCCAGACCGGGTTGTCAAAAGTCAGTTTCATTTTCAGGCAGGTCTTTGCTGGCGAAGCCCTGCCTGGTAAGGTATAAGGGGGCGTTCGGAATAGCGATGGCTTTTGGCTTTTGCTGAAATTTCACTGTAGCTGGCTGATTTTTTTACTGTAGCTGAGTGGCATATTAGGCATAATTAAATTTTAAAAAATTTAAAAATAAAACGGCTCGCTAGTCTAGTGCGGACAATGCAAAGGAATATAAGAAAAAAACGGAACACAAAAAAAACCAAAAAACAAAAAAAATTCACTACTTGACAAAAAGTGCTACAGTGATTTTATCCGCTGCTACAATGTTTTTGATCGCTCAATAGTGAAAAAATCTCCATTCTGAGCAGGGCCTAAGAGCATGTATATTGTTGGTGTTTAGAGAGATGCTTAATAACTAAAAAAGATTTTTCTTGCCATGTATGATAAGGTGCTTATAATATAGCATCGATGCTTAATAGGCACCGGTGCTTAAGGGGTGTTTATGTATATAACTACATGAATTGAGTAGGTATTCAATTCGAATTCGCATTCATTACAATATTCGATTCGTATTTGAGAATATTCAAATCAATATTTATATTTGTTTACAAATATAAATACGAATATAGTTTAGGCACTATCCAATCTATATTGGATCCATTTTCACCCTAATTTTCTCAAGTCTGCGATGGATCTTCTATTACTTATCGTGGGCCTCATACGAATGTAGTTTACAGGTTGGTTGGACTTTCCTTTAATTAAACTACAACATCATCTTTCACGTTTGTCACATTTAAGTCCAAAAGAGCTGGACTTTTAAAATCCTACACTTCGTCGAAACACATTGGTTTTAGTGCTGTAACTTTTGGCTAATTACAAAAGAAAGTAAGATATACTCATGTTAAAAAATTATTTTTTAAAATAACTCCTACAGTGCTTTTAAAGATAGTTTATAGAAAATCAATTTGAGAAACTATTTCATTTAAAAGACAGCTTCTAAAGCCATGGGCTGAAAGCACGCCACGCAATTTGAGAGCGCGACAAGTCTGATGCATGCGCACGCGGTCCTCCCATCTTTGATTCGCTGTTTGATCGAGAGGAACCAGCAGGCTGACGCGCCACGACAGCGATCGCCGGATACGGCCGCGCGTAAGTCTGGCGCAATGCTGACCCAGATGGGACGGATAACATCTAATCTAATCTTTTAACGAGTCATGAAAGCAAGAAGCAGAAGAAAAAAAAAAGAAAAGCCCTTTACAGCTAGCTTGCAGTTGCAAACCGGCCAGGCAAAGCCAACGCAGGCCGGAGCTGTTGATCGCTGAAGAATCAGCCGTGTCCTCGAATCGAGGCAGGAAGGTTCTACCAGTAGTGGTTAGTGCTCTCTGTAGTCGCTGTCTAACTAGAGGCTGTGTGCATCTCTCTTTGATCTTCTCCGTGTGCAGTGCACGCACTGTGCTCACGTCGTCCTGTACTTGCCTACTCCAAATTCCAGAAGGAGACGCCTACCTGGATCATGCGAAGCTGCAACCACCGCCCTGCGTCTGTGTGGAATTCAGCGTTCAGGATTCTCCCTTCTGTTGCCATCATGTTAAAACTTTTCTTGCAATGGCAGCAGCTGAATGGCAACCAATCCGTGCCTACCCCCGCAGCAAATTCCACCTGCTAATTAAGTCGTCTCGATTCCCTTCTTTGTGTGAGCACCAAGCTTTCCCTGAGTGGAAGGCGGCGGCGTCCTTCGCTGCATATATGGATCAATCATCATTACTCCACAGCCATAAGCATCGAATTATACCTCTATTACTGTTTATTATTGCTCCTTCCATGGTCCTAGATATCAGCAGCCACCCGTTCCGCAGTGGAAGCTGGGTTATTCAGTTATTCTAGAATCTAGATGTACTTGGGCATGTGCTAGATATAGCTCTACCTCATGCTAATTGATTAAGCAATTGCTACTACTATTTTATTTATTTGTTATAGTTTTTTCCCCTTCATTTGTCTGCAATTCTGTGCATGCACATGCAGTTACTTCTCTTGCTCAAACACTGCTAATCTAATCTTAGTCTCAAAGAAGGATGGCTGCCAAACTGTAAGAGACTACAGACACATTAGCCTCATCCATAGCGTAGGCAAAATTATTATCAAAATCTTGGCCTTAAGGCTTGCATCCTTTATTAATGATTTAATTTTCCCAAATCAGAGCGCATTTATAAAAGACAGATGCATCTAAGACAACTTCCTCTATGTGTGCAACCTAGTGAGAAGATATCGCCGAAACAGAACGCCATCCCTTCTCCTCAAGATTGATATTGCAAAAGCATTCGACTCGGTCTATTGGGAGTGTGTGATTGATCTACTACAGAACAAGGGATTCCCACAGGTTGGAGAGATTGGGTTGCTTGCCTCCTCTCCTTTGCCACCTCCACAGTCCTCCTTAATGGGATCTCGGGGAAAAAAATCTACACCGTAGAGAACTGTGATAGGGCGACCCGTTATCTCCTTTCCTCTTTATCCTAGCGATAGATCCGTTGCAGAGAATCCTCGATATCGTGACACATCTTTGAGGATTACGACCCCTGGGTGGGCAAGTGGCGACACTTCGAACCTCCCTCTATGCGGACGATGCCGCCATCTTCCTTGCACCTAAGGAAGAGGATGTTGGTACTTTAGTCAACTTACTTAAATTTGGAGAAACCACATGCCTTCACACCAACCTACACAAAAGTCAGGTGGTTCCTATCGCGTTTGACCAAATAAATCTACATCGAATCTTGCAGGACCTGCCCGCCCAACTAGCGTCCTTTCCCCTGAAATATCTTGGCCTTCCTCTCACTACCAAAAGACTACGTAGGGTAGACTTCTAAGTGCTCAAAGACAAGTACGCGAGCCGTTTGATAGGATAGACCGACAAACGGCTAACCTTAGCGGGCAGGAAGACCCTCATCAAATCGGTCATCATGGTGCAGTCCACTTACTTCCTGACAGCCATCAGACCACTGAAATGTGTAATCAAAACCTTGAACAGAAGGATGAGACGGTTCCTTTGAGCAGGAACAGAACATCAACTAATAGGGGGCAAATGCAAGGTTAGCTGGGACAGAGTTTGTAGGCCTACCCACCTAGGCGGCCTTGGCATCCTTGATTTAGAGCGCTTTGCTAGGGTCCTCAGGCTAAGGTGACTCTAGCATCAATGCGGAACTCAAATAAAACCTTGGCTTGGAATAGAAGTCCCATGTGATGACATAGATTGACGCATCTTCGTAGCGGCCACTACCATAACAATAGGGAACGGATTGAAAGCATCGTTTTGGACTTCACTGTGGGCAGAAGGGAATAGACTATGCGATATTGCTCCCACCATTTTCAAAGCTTGCACGAAGAAAAACTGCAACCTAAACATTGCCTTACATGGGAACAACTGGCTACATGGCCTACACTGGGCGGGAGGCCTTACCGCACAATACATACAAGAACTAGTCTCCATTTAGGGGTGCACCTCCAATTTAACCCTATGTGACGAGGTTCATGACACAATCACATGGAAGCTAACCCCCAATAGAGAGTACTCTACCGCCTCTGCATATAGAGCGTAATTTTTAGTGGCAATTTATACTTCTTTCAACCCCCTAGTCTAGAAGACTTGGGCACCATATTGTTGCAAAATCTTTGCTTGGTTAGCCATTCACAACAGACTGTAGACCGCCTTAATACGCAGGGCTAGCCCAACCACCATACCTGCCCGCTTTGTAGACAAGCCACTGAGACTGCCACTCACCTCCTGACTAAGTGTCACTACTCAAGAAGTATTTGGACCTCCATAGCGCCCAGGAGTCGGGACGGCTTGTGATTCACTGAACTTGACATCTTGGAGAGCCGGCTGCTCAATTCGAGAATGGTGGGAGTTTGTGGTGTTTAAGCTTGGAACACCTCGTAAGGTAACGACATCTTTAGTCATACTTATATCTTCGCATATTTGGAAGGAGCGTAACACCAGGGTGTTTCTATGCGACCATGACCGCATCGATAACGTTGATTTCCTTAATTAAATAGGAGGCTATAGTCTGGGTGCTCGCAGGTCTCTTTTTCACCCTATAGCTTTCTAGTTATTTCACCAGGGTGACCACCCCCTCCTTCCTTTCGTCACCTTGTAACTCTCCCTTTGAATTAATACAAGATAAGCCTCTTGCCCGCTTTAAAAAAAAAGAAGTCGGAAGGCTCAGAACTGATATCATTTCTTTATAAGCGAACCAAACCCTTTCTCTTCGCATGCACGAACACACCTGTTACACATGAGAGTAGCAGTATGTTGGGTGGGAAATGGATAAGAAATAACCATATTATTTGGTTATCATATTCGATATGATATGAATATGATAGAGATTTTTTCATCAGATTAACAATTTCTCTCCTATTCATATTCGTATTCGCGTGAAAATATGGATACGAATATCGTATATATACTTTTACCATTCAAAATGTTATTTTATCTGGACTATTTGTATTCATGTTCGGCTAAGCAATATACATATTTTATTGCAATATGACTAATTA
Source organism: Melocanna baccifera (assembly GCA_036346265.1). Classification (NCBI taxonomy): domain Eukaryota; kingdom Viridiplantae; phylum Streptophyta; class Magnoliopsida; order Poales; family Poaceae; genus Melocanna; species Melocanna baccifera. The sequence goes on from CM070682.1 coordinate 38,486,683, forward strand.
ATTGGACAATTTTTTTAATTTTTATGTGAAGTAAATTAATTACAATGACTAAGCGTGTACGAGGATAAAATATCATTAATATCTTCATATTACATAAGTTATGTAGATATTCGAATCCAACCGAATTGAGTATTCGTTATAATATTCTATTCGAATTCGTATTTGTTACAATATTGAATTCGTATTTGAGAATATTTGAATTTATATTTGTATTTATTTACAAAATACAAACACGAATACAACAAAAACGCTATTCGATTCATTTCCACCCTAGTAACTAGCAACCCCAGGTGTCCAACTAATCTAAAAGAAAAGCATAGTCAACTATTGTTGTAATCGAGAGTCGAGACAAACGACTTCAACGAAATCAGCAAGCAAACTACCCCATATCTTACCACTGCTTCCTTTGCTCCTAATCTCACTCAAATAGAGCCATGCATGGGGCACTTTCGGCGTCGCAAGAGTCCCCATCTGCTGCGCGTCGGTATACACGCACGGATACACTCTGAAGGATAAAAAAAAAATACACTCGTGGTCTCGCATTACAATGTATTGGTACACCAAAGTTTGCAGTAGCAAAACTAGAAAGCGACGACCACCGACACCGCGTCGGTTGCTTTCTTCCTTCCTTCCTTTCTCCTCGTGAAATGCCTGGTTCGCGGCGATATCGAGTGATGGGCTTCGGGAGGCGACAACGACAGGAGAGAGAAAAGGAGGCAATAATGGATTGATTGGTGCGTGATATGGCGAGATGGGGGCGGCAATCGCATCACTGTGCGGCGAGACAGGATTAGGTCACCCTGATTGGGATTGCGTGCGTCGCCAGCTAGGCAGGTGAATCAACACCGGCGCGGCAGCTTAGCTAGGGGCAACGCGAGAGAGCGAGACTGGGAGTGAGGACTGTGAGGTGGGGGCTGGGAGAATGGCGTGCGCAACCAAACTGTCCAGGCTTGGAATATTGCTCGGTCGTTGCGCGAACGCCACCTTTTCTTTGCAACCACCGATGATAGGACGGTGGCCGGCCGGGGCAAAGGCTCCGTCCGTTGCCTAGACATGTGCGCCGTGCTGGCCGGTGGATCCCTTCCCTCCCCTGGCTTCCGTCCGTTCATGTTTGGTCCAGTTGCGGGGCATTCAGATCCTCTTGTCCTTTGCTGTGAAACAATGTTTTCCTCTCTTAACCGTCCAAACAAAAAATCGACGTCTGGGATCTTTCTGGCTCTGTAGCTTTTTTTTTTTGCTGTTGCATTTTGCAGCTGCGAACTTGGTAGGCCCTCGTCTGTTTGGCTATGGCTCTCGGTTGAAATAGCACTATAGCTGTTGTTAGTTTTTTTCTAATATATTTAATTACAGAAAAATAAATAAAGATAGCAAAAAAATAAAAAAATATCATCATATCTCCACAGATAATACAAAAAAACCGTATTACAGAAGTCAACATATTCCAAATATATTTTGGCTTCTAAAAACTATAAATCAAAAGCTATCATTATTTGGAATGGGACTTTAGAGCATGTACTATAGACAACTACTATTTATAGTACCACTCAATGTCGGGTATTTTTTTCAGCTTTAAAAAGCTGCTTTTCGGCTTTTCTACAATAACTAGTTTTTAAATGGAGTATTTTTTAAGATAGAATCTACAAGTTAATTGTAGTACACACTGTAATGACTTCATTTAGATCGACTAAAACCACATGCAAATTTTTGTTATTCCGTACTTTTTTCGCGAACAGCCCAAAAGCCATAAACCACAACCATAAGCTATGAGCCGAAGCCAAAAAGAATGTCTCTATTACAATATATTGTCTTTTGATATGTCTCTATAAATAGCTCCTCTGACACAATGTATTTTGTTTCTCGTGTTACAGACGACTGTTACATAAGAGACAATCTAATTCTCTGTGCTTTTTCTCTCTTCCACATTATGTTATATCTTATATGGTATACTTATAGATAGATGGTATCATACCATTATACATGCCCTTAATTCTGTATTTGCTTTGGTCGTTGATGTAACGTGTGTCGCCTTTTGGATTAAACGGCTAAGAATAAGCTGCTGGTGACGGACGAAAGATAGAGGAATGCTGACTACCCGCCTTTCAGATAGGAAAGGCGGGGTGGAAAGGCAGAGGATATAAAGAAATGCGAAGGATCCCTTCTTCGAACGCGATGCTACGCACCCTCATCCTGGCTTTTACCCACTGCGACGTTCTATGAAACTCTCTGACGGCTTCGCTTTGGCACAAAAGTTTTGGCCACATCAAAATGGAAAAAGACTAGCAGGAATGACACAGGTTAGGAGTTGAATGGTACTAGCTCTCAAGAACTCGAAAGAAAAAAAGACAGATCAGCTGCATTTAAGGTTTGCTGTATGTATCGAGTGTCAAAGGATGTTCTTCGCTAGTAATTGCTTTACTAGATAGATATGTCGCTACGCTGCGTCGGTCATCAGATATTTGTTTTGGCCAAAGTAAAGTGGTGAAATTTGGGAATGAATAGGATCTAAAATGATTTAGAAATCGCACACAACATAGATAACCAACTGACAACAAATCTATTATTAAATCACATATGAAATTTATTTGCTTCATACTCACATAGAAAAAAAGGCATGATGCCAAACCATAAACACACAAGGCTGCAGCTAATACGGAGGTGATATAAAGTGAAATAGAAATTACATTGAGCTTTTCATTCAGTCACCGGTAATCCGAACTGCGAATAAGTGAAGACTGGGCTCATCACTTGAAAGTTGGGAGTGCAGCATTTTAAAGCTTCGCATGCAATTGCACAAATTTTGTACCTGAAGATGATCATCAGCCTAAGTATACAATGCTGTGGCTCCAGCCCAAGGGCCTCCTTGTTTAAGTGTTCACAACTTTGATGCCTTTGACCAATCGGCTTATTAAGAGTGGCTAGTGTACAACACACATAAGAAAAGTCTAATCGAATCATTATAATTAAAAAAAGGGCTACGATGCTATTTTATTGCTGCTCAACTAATTTTTCTTGAGCAAAAAGAGATATCTGAAACATAATGAAGTGGGATTCTTATCTGTGAAAAAGAATGATTCACAAGTAACCTGATGAAGTATATTCAAGGAATTGCCTGACTATGTTTTCACCAATCCACAGATTGCTGCTTCCAAACAGCAACAATAATTGCTAAATATGCTTGTCTGATGGTTACACATCAGAATAATACTATGACCCTGCAATCACATAAAATATATTGCATAAGTATGTTTAGTAAAGAATTACTAAAATTTAGGACTGAAAGGCAGAAGTATGTTTAGGACAATTACTATGGCCACCTCATGCGTAATGCTTTTAGAAGTAACAAAAACAGTCTAGATACATAATAATATGGTGCTTGGGATGCCACGCGCTGACAAAAAATAAAAACACATTCTCTTCTAAAACCTACGAATTGGCTCATGGTGGCCTTTATATGAAAATCTTCTTGACAACATTCTCTCCAATTAAATAGCTCTCAAGATTTTTTTCAAACGAAAAAGAAACAAAAGCTAAAACATTTGAACGGGGTTATCCATATTCTTTTACCTCTTGATATGTGGCTGCCTAATTCTTTTACCTCATGATATGTGGCTGCCTGGTTATTATTTATCACAATGATTTGCATTTCCTTTTTTTTCTAAAAAGGTCATGATAGTTTGCATTCACCAGATCATTGATGAGGTTTGGCTTTAAAAGAAGCTAGTAATGGAAAGGCAAGAAAGGGAACAACAAATACAATGGAAGTGTGACTAATTAAGACGATGAAACTTCTTTCCCATGTGGTGGAAAAAGGAAATGGTACCGATATAGTTCGAAAGCATATAAAGTGAAAATTTTAGCAGGCTCAAGGATCATATATAGGAAGCAACAAGCCATATTAAGTTTGTTCTTTTTCCCTGGATAGTGAAGGAAAACAATCTAGATTGAGCATAGAGTCAATATTAACATGAAAAACTAAGGAAATAATTCATCAAGGTAACAACATAAATATTGTAAAAACACATCTACTTCATTGAGATAAGAACATAAATAAGACTTAAGACTTATACCTGTTATTTTGTCCAATCGAATTCGCCAAATGGCTAGTAATACATGTCTTGTTAGCTACTATCACCTGCCAACATGATGAAGCATTTTTTGAGCAAATATGTTCCTTGGACAAAAACTAGTAAGCATAATAGAACTGTTGTAAAGACATGGAGACTGCAGACCAAAAAGGAATGATTCAGTGAATGCATCTATTCAGCAAACCATACATACGTACATATGTATCACAAACAAAAATGAAAAGCTGACCGATTACAGGTGAATCTGGAATCAACAACATACAACAACCTTGACTGCATGATACAGTATTCATATGAGCTGAACATAAGGCAATAAGTCTGAAAAAGACTACTGATTAGGACACCATTAATTAGTCCTGTACTGGCCGGGTTAGTTTAGTTTCTCTTTGACCCATTTTTGTCTGAGTTGAGATCATGAAAGCAGAAGATGACTAGATCTTTCAAGCGCTATTTCTCACCGGTGGGAGGATTGGTTGGGGTGATTCCATTTCATGCGTATATATCTGCCATGCGAATGCCGTCTTGCCGCGCGAGAATACGAGCGTCACAGTCACATCAGGTGCTACTCGGCGAGTGCATGTCATGTGTAATTGTGCATGTCGTGGAAAGCAGCAAGCAGCCTCGGGCAGAATGCCAAATAACAGCCATGAGAGCGACGTGCGGCTATGGCTTTCCGATGTGGTTGATGATGCAAGCCAAGTGTCGTGTCGCTGCTGCCTGGCAGCCTGGGTCTATTCATCCCGACTTCAGATTCTATTTTAAACTTCTACAAATCCAAAGCCAAAATAAACCTTGCCTTTTAGTTTTGGTTTTGCTTTTATTTCATTTTCTTTGTATTATCTAAGAGATATAACAGTGTTTTTTATTTATCTGAATTTTCTTTTATTTTCCTTCCAGTTACTTCTTCCCGCCGACTTCCTCTGCTTTTTCTCTCATCATCGAGACTCCAGAGGGGGCGAGACAAAGGATGATGCATATATAGCGGCACATTCACACCATATGCTCGTCCTCCCCCTCCCACTTCGTCAGAGTTCTTGCTCCTCGCCGCCTCACATTGCAGGCGCCTATCGACTGAATCAAGGTGCTGTATGCCCGCATATCCTTCTTTAATTTCTCTCTTCACTCGTCAGAAGCCAAGGGATTAATACATTACGACTGCGTATTAATTTGATTGTGCCAACCTTGTTGATGGCGTCCTTTGCTTCTGCATCTTCTCAGTTCTTTTCCTTCTTTTGTACCTAGCGAATAGCTGGTAGTCGTGAATCGGTCGCAATCAACAGTCGGTTTCCCCTCTGCTCTGTACGCATGAAGTTGATATATCTGTGTTTTTCTTTCTTTCCCAACTCTGCTCTGCAAAGTAAGACAAGATAAGAGATTCAGGTAGAATTCTGATCATGGAGCTGTGCAGTGCAGATGCCGACCATCATCGTCAAGGTGGACCTGGAATGCAGCCGCTGCTACGCCAAGATCCAGAAGGTGCTGGACAGGATCAGAGGTACCTGAACTTTTTCTCTGATCAAACGCTGTTTCTGTGTATGTGAGCTCGTTAATCGCAACGAGGCTGATGAATCTTGGGGGTGGCGCGGTTTTGGGCGTGCAGAGAAGGGTGAGTTCGTCATCGACGACATCGAGTACGACGAGAAGGACAACCGAGTGATCGTGACGGGGCCCTTCGACCCCGACAAGCTCGCCGACAAGCTCTGCTGCAAGGCCTGCAAGATCATCAAGGAGATCGAGATCGTCGAGCCCCCGCCGCCGGAGTCGCCCAAGAAAGAGGAGCCGCAGCCCCCGCCGCCGGAGTCGCCCAAGAAAGAGGAACCGCAGCCCCCGCCGCCGGAGCAGGAGACGAAGCCTCCTCCTCCGCCGCCGGATGTCGTGAAGCCGCCGGAGCCGGAGCCGCCGAAAGAAGAGCCGGAGCCGCCCAAGAAAGAGGAACCGCAGCCTCCGCCGCCGACCAAGATCGTGGAGGTGCCGTACCCGTGGCCCTACCCCTACCCTTTCCCGGCGTGGCCGTCGGACTGCTCCTGCCACCACGGCCACGGCGGCTGCCACTGCTGCTCCTGCGGCAAGGCCCAGGAGGCCCCGCCGGCACCGGCGCCGGCACCCCCGCCGCCGGTCGAGCAGGAGGTGAAGCCTGCTCCGCCGCCGACCAAGATCGCGGAGGCGCCGTACCCGTGGCCCTACCCCTACCCGTTCCCGGCGTGGCCGTCGGACTGCTGCTGCCACCACGGCCACGGTGGCTGCCACTGCTGCTCCTGCGGCAAGGCTCAGGAGGCCCCGCCGGCGCCGGCGCCGGCACCCCCGCCCCAGTACATCATGCCGCAGTACATGCCGCAGCCGTATCCCTGCGGCGGCTACAAGATCGTCTGCGAGGACGACCCGTCCTACGCCTGCGCCATCATGTGATATTACCCAGTACGTCTTCCACACCACGGGCTACCTCCCCTCCGCCGCCGCCGTTACCGCCATTAATTCCTCCTGCATAAGCACCGTACAGATACACGCACATATATAAAGTCTACGCGTATATATATACACATACGCACCCTATACGTACTCTCCGGTCTAATCACTTCCTTTGTTTTCCTTATGGTCACCAGAAGTGGAAATAAATAAATAAACAGTACATTCATGTATACGTATTTAGAAGAGTATTAAGGAGGATGAGTAAAATGTTTCACTCCGTGTTTCAATGGCCCTGTATTTTTGGCTATGGTTATTGACTTTTAATCTTTATATAAATAAATTGAATATAGATAAATCAATAAAACGTTTTAAAATAATAACAAAAAATTAACATATCAATTTACTCAGAGAAAGTAAAAAATTATACGCCATAAAACATATTAATATCTGGGCCATTGTCGGCACGCCACTTAATTTATGTTGCATTCGATACTTCATTATCCCCACCAACTTTGCTCCGTTGCTTCCATTTGTCATCAGGAGTGATAATGCAGCATGCTTTTCGTATATTTAAACCCAATTCATTTTGTAAGGACAGGGTGAAAAAGCACGCTTGATATGCACAAATCGGAGTGCGTCAATGGGGCAGGGAAGGAAAGGTGAGTACTACGCACGTAATGCTGAGAGATGAGAGTGAGATGACGAGATAAATGCTCAGTTTTTTTAGCTTATAATGTATGAATTTTTTTAATAAATAAATAAGATGATTTTTTCGTCACCATTTTAAAATGGTTTAGCGAAATAGACTTTTAGAAATGGCTTATCGATTCATCGGCTTTTAGTTCTTTCGTACGAACATTCACACTACGAAGACATTGGAAAGTGAAAGACAACAAACGCAACCAAGGTGTGTGTGTGGTTATATTGACTTCTGCTTCTGATTTCTAGCTTCTTAAAGCTACAAAACTACCTTGAAGTGGTTTCTCTACTCCTTTCGTCTCGTTTTCGCTATGGAGATAAGGCATAAGTTACGGACGCATCATGCACTATTCTCCTCTTATTATCACCTCTCGCGCGCATCTCTTTATTGCTTTTGTCACTATTCACATCTTTAAAAATCACCTTTTTCTACCACTATTACTTATTTTTAACTAAAAAACTGTCGGTCAGATTCAAAAGCCCTCAACCGTTGCAAATATGATTAGACACATACTACACGTAGTCACGTAACACTGCATGGGCGCGACGTGTGAGACCCCGAGACGTAAGGGAGGGAAAGGGGGCAGGTGATGGGGTGGTCCAAGCAATTTGGGTTGGGGCCTTGGCTCGTCCATGGTATTGCGTCGCCTGTTTATCATTAACCTCGCCCAGCGGCGGAGCCTGCAGACGGCAGGAGCTGGGCAGAGTCGGCTGTCGTGTGGGAGCCTGGGCAAGGCCAACCATCGTGCAGCGAAAAACTGACCAGGTTACTTGCCGGCGAGCCCGGCTCTGCCTATGACCTCGCCTCGCTTCGACCGCTTGGGTCAGTTGCGTTCTCCTACCGCAGGAGAGCGGATGGAGATCTGCGGGATCCCACTTTGTGTGCCTGCGTCCCATGTCTGATTTGGACGGGCCACTAGCAGTGGCACAACGCCACCTTTTTTTTTTTCTGTTTTTATTCGGCTTCTGCTCTCGGGGGCCTTTGGAGATTCAACTGTCCCGTCCTGGCTCCGGTCACTTCCCGTGTGCTTCTCGTGGGCCTTTTAGGATTTCTCACGCTGGGATTTAGGTCCCACCATTTAGAACGTAGGAGTTTCTCTTGATTTCTATAGGACTTGAATTGTGTTTTTTTTGTAAAATTTGTGTATTTCAGACAGACCCTTACACTACATGTCTACGTGTCGTTTGTCATTCCTTGTCAGGTCTTGCATGGCCCCTGGACTGGTTTGCAAGATTTCACCGTTTGTCATTCCTTGTCAGGTCTTGCATGGGCCATGGACTGGTTTGCAAGATCTCACGTGTAACGTAGACCCTTCAAAATTCCTCCTCCCTAATCTTTGCGTTTCAAACATGGTCTTAACGAAGGTCCTATTCTTTTTGTTTTTAGTTTTTTAGTAGCTGGTTTCTTTTAGTAACCATTATTCATTAGATTAATAAACCACGATCTAAAAAAACATACCCGAATTCTACGCGGAGCCGTGTAAATCCTCGAAGCTATCACGTTCCAATCAAACATGGCCTTAACGAGCTTTCTGCTGACATAAGATCATCCGTGGTGCCAACCAAAGACAGCCCTCTCTGGATTAGAGATAACCCTATAGGACTTTGCCATGAGACCCAGATGATCCTAGAACGAAGTCATTACACAAACCAGCCCTATAGCACTGTCACATCTGACTTCCAGGGAGCAGGAGCCATCTTATTCTTACCCTAACGACGGTGCGAAGCTAGGACTCCAGCTATGCAGATCGAGATTCAGCAAAGCCGGCCGTTGGAACGTCCTATCAGCTGGCCCGAGATGCTTCCGTGTGGAGCACCGCCGCTTGCTTTATGGTCCAATCCAGGAGCCTCTCGCAAATCCGGCGTCTTTTAGCTCAGCTTATCTCCCTGGCTGGCAAGTTGCAGCCCGCTGATCCTGACATGTATCAAGACCTATTGTAGCGCCCGGTAAATTGGAAGGGACGCTACATTTCAAATTTGTCGAAAACCCTAATTGAACTTTGATCTAATCTAGGTTTAAGGACTCATTTAAAAAGTCTCCAAGAAGCCGCCACCTTCCTTCTTTCCCAGGTAGCTTCCCTCTTCTCTACCCATCTTTTCTCTCTCTCTCTCTCTCCTTCTCTCCCGTATGGCTGACGCAAGCCAAAGCAGGCGACGGCGACGCTAGCGGCAGACGTGCCGGCTGGTGGTGGTTGTGGCGCGTGTAGGTGACGGCGCAGCGGCTAGGGCATGGCCCAGCTAGGGTGGCGAGGCCGGCCGGCGGTGCAGCCTGTCGGCGGTGCGAGTGTGGTGCGGTAGTGCGTAGGCGGGCGTCGTGACGCGGCGGGCTACGGTGGCGCGCAGGTTGGGAGGCGTAGGCCGGGCGGCGACAGGCCGGGGTGGCCGATGACGATGTGATGTGTTGTCACCAACTTGGATGCCGCTTGCTGAGAAGCTCAAGTGCGGCCCCTTGTTGATGTGCGATGGCCGCCCTTGACGATGCCGTGTAGATATCATTGTGCAATGCTACGTGATGGTTGTCCCGGGAGTCGTCTCCTCCCATGGCAGTGTGTAGACTTTTGAACTGGGATATTTGATACCAATTGTTATAAAATGTATGGCAAAAATAAATGATCAAGTCAACAGAAGATATAAATTTAACGTAAAAATTTTTACAGAAAAAAATCACAAATGCACGAAGGCGGAATTCACTATATGAGTAGAGATTACAAGTACGGAGAGATTGGCGTATTTAAATCGTGTGATTACATGGAAAAATATACAGGCTAGGAAATAAAAGTCCCTGGCTGAGAAGAAAACTTATAATCATAGTTGGATACACTGGCCGGTGTCACATCTGACATAGCTTGACGTAAGCACAGCTCGGTGCCACGTCTGACGTAGTATCTGACATAGATATGATAATGAATTTAGATCATATTTAACAATAAATATAAAAAGAGAAGATGCAATAGATATGTTGCTATTTGGGGAGGTTTTCACCCTTCATGAATATGGCTGTAGGGTGAGAGATCATGCTACTCTGACCAAACTTAGCGTACTGACGAACGCAGTGATGCTGGTCAATATCCCGAGAAACTTCTTTTTGGTTTCTTCGACACAGATGGCAAATACGTAGGACAGCAGACAAGAGGACAAATGCTGAGGGTAAGATCACCAGCGCTCTTTGCGTTCTGCGTGTGGCCAGCCCAGAGCTTCAGCATGCTTTGCCGGTGCAGAAAATGTCTGAACAAGCCGCCATGAACAGTGAGGATTACCGAATAATTCGTTAAATACGACTTAAAAATATATAATTATGGCCTTCAGTTGTCGTGGTCTGAAGATTACTACCGAATACCCTCGATCGAAAATTATTATTAGATTAATCACTACTCAGAGACTCTACAATCTAATAACTAAGCTTAATTTTAGACAGTTTCTCATGTAATGAAATAGGACACGTGTGTCCTAACACCAATAATTGTACGACGACTCAACCCTATGCCTCTAATAACAACCGACTCAAGATTGTTGCTATAATGTTCTCCCACAAACAAGTAGCTAATCGACAGTTATTTATCAGATCTCTCTCGCTGACAGCAATTGCTTGATCAGTCGAGTGTAAGGAATCAATAGGGCGTCTGTTCCAGGAGAATAACTGACATCCTTTTGGCGCTATTTAAATATTACAGGAGAAGACAATAAAAAACAAGATCAAACAATGAAGGCAAGGAATAGTAAAATTAGGGCCAATACTTCCTCTTCATAGTTGCTCTATAAAAATATGCTGTAATCTCAATACAACAATAAAGATAGTCTTATTTTTCTTTTTCAATCCATATAGGAGGTTTGACTTTTTTCACAGTTTGTTTTCTTTTTCAATCCATATAGAAGGTTTGACTTTTTTCACATTTTATACATCGACAAACAACTTTAGAGCCTGCTCAGTTGGGCTGAAAAATGGTGGTTTATGGCTAAATTTACACTGTATCTGGCTTATTTTATATTGTAGTTGATAATATCTTATTTGGCATAATTAAATTTAAAAAAAATTAAAAACAGAAAAAATAAGGTTAGCATATCACGTATAATACAAACGAATATGTGAAAACAAACGACAAAAAAGCTAAAAAAAGCCAAAAAATCAGAAAAAAACGAAATTTAGGAATAATGAAAAATAAGTTAGAAACTAGAAACTGAAGCTAAAATAAGCGGGAGCTTAAGAGGCTCAATATTCGTCTAAGAATTAAGGAACCCACTCAATGGTATGCAGTTTATTCGTAATTTATCGGAACATTCCGTGACAGAGGAGCAGAGGCGACTTCTTGCATCAAATGGCCTCTGTCAAGAACAGTTGAAAAAAATTACTCGGTACAGATCTAGAAAGCATTGAACAGTGGTAAGTGCCATTTATTCTTCACATCGTCTACAGCCTTATAGATATTCACATATTCTTATTCTGAGCTCTTCAATTGTTCTTGAAATCATGCTTTTACTAATCCTAGTAAAATTAGGTAGCGGTGCTGATGGCCCGATGCCAAACTGAAATTACCATATCTCAATATCTCATGCTTTTCTCAATTACAATTAATCTGTGGAGTACATATGATATGCACTAAGATATAATTTCTCTTTACTGGCTAGAAATTCTGAGACTTGATAGTTTCCATCGATACAGTAATGCTGCTGGTACCAGAAAATTAATGCATACGACTGTAATGCCTGCTCCAAAAACTTTTATATGCGTGAAAATTTTAATAGATTAAATTTTGATTAACACATGCTTGCTGTTACAGCTCCTTGGAGGCGAACACTGTGGAATTCAATCGTGAGGAAGCTCTGTATACGGTCTTAATGCAAGGCATGTCTCTTTGAAAGGAAAAACGACCTTCTATTGATCGTGACTGGCCTGTAGAAGTATCATGTGTGTGCAGTGTGCCTGTAGATTTCCTGGCATGCACGCTTCAACTCATAGGCTTGGGTTGCTTCATTCACAATAAACATATCAGTAAGATTGCTTGATCAGTTTTCTGGCATGCAATTTCACTTCACTTAAGAGCGGTTTCTTGGACAGGCCTTTTCTCCTTGAGATAACTGCTGTTGAACTGACGACTCCATGCAGGCTTGTCCATCCAGCACCGGGCATCCAACGCCGCAGCTAGCCCAGGGGTGTCCAGAGAGGGCGGCCTTGGACTGTACATCAGCCAGAAGCTCGTGAAGACCATGAGCGGCCTCCCAGTCCGAGAAGCAGAGAGCTCGTCGTTCATCGTCCTCGTGGAGTTCCCGGTCAGCCAGCCCGGCAGCAGGAGGTCCAAGAAGCACAGCCCGTGCTGATGTTGTTTGCAGATCAGGCAGGCAGGCTGATGTATCAAATGCAGCCCTGGTGAAAGTGATGATGGTGGTTGGCTTTGATATCTGGGGGAGCCAGCTAGCTGGAGTGTGTCAGTCTGTGCCAAAAATTCCCAGCACTGAACGAACAATTTTTATTATTTAACCCTTTTAAATTTAATTTTATTAATAACTTCTCACCAAACTTATTTTTAAATCTAACACTTTTCATAGCGTAACAAACAACACTATCACTTTATAGGGTAAGTCTAGCCTTGAGTTAGAAAATGACCACTTTGGTCACGCCACCATCACTGGCTTGACAAGGGTTGACTACATCACGATGAGTAGCGTAATAGTGTTATTTAGTCTGTCAGATTTAGAAATAAGTTGTATAAGTAGTTATTAATAAAAAATAAATGGATGTGATTATAGTTTGACCATGCGTTTTCTGAAGTTTCCGCACGCGCACCCATTTATCGTTGGAGGACAAAAAAGATACGCCTTCAGACTTTGCATTTTCGGTCTATGCACCATGCCCTCGCCTAAGAAACACATTTTTTCTCCATTCGTTCTGCGCACACCCATGGCTCACCATGGCTCGCCTATCAATATGCTGCTCCTCAGCGCCGCCCCTCTTGCTTTCTGTTAGACCATGTGGTTAGGTTTTGGTTATTTTGGATGATGAATAATTGACAACGTCGGTTATGATAGTACTTATGGTGTGTTGCGTGATTACGGTTTGTCGTATGTTGCATGATACGCTCGTGTGAGGTATTGTGCGGATTGACTTGAGTCAAGTCGTGGACTTGTGCTCGTACGCGGTTGTGTGTTTATTCATGCGCAGGTGTTGCTTGAGGCGGAACGTCGTCGATGACGGGACTGAAACTAGGTTCGGGTGGAACTGAGGTTTCGGGACTAAGTTCAGGGAGGAACTGAGGTCCTATCGGTCAAGGATGTCATGCAGGATGTTCAGGCCAAAGAACAATGCGCGTGGAGATGATACGTGGAGAAGATACAGGAGGTGCGGTCCTGGAGGCTTCGAAACGTGGGAGGCTTAGTGGGCCAAAAGTCTGGTTGAGACGAAAAGGCCCAGAATAAATTGTATTAGGGTTTTAATTAGAGATTTTACTTTAAATAGAGGTGGCGGCGGATAGACATCGAGTAGGAGACGGAGTCGCTCGCATCTGCTATTTAGCAGAGCCGGATGAGATGTTCTGCATGTATTGAACGGAAGATTACTAAAAAGGTGGCTTGCGGCTTTTGATGTGTCGCAGCTTTTGAAAAGGAAAAAGTGAATTGCTTTGCTTTGCATGCATACGTGATTTTTGCATGATTATGATGTCCAGGCTTGAGATTAATTAGCACGGTGATTCTCGGCAAAAAGAAGAAGCAGCGGCACGGCCGTAAAAGGGTCAAGGCGTGCAGAGTTCTTTGGAAGAGAAGAAGCAAAGGCAGGCGGTGCGTGGTATATCGGAGGAAGGGGCCGGTGGCTTTTGTTCTCGTGTGTGTCGCTGGAAAGAACTGGAGCAGCGGCCGAGCTTGCGAGCAGAAGAAAAGCAAGAAAAGAAAAGCAGACAGGCGCTCCTTGTTCGGCAGTGATTTTGGAAAGGCCGGCGGCTGTGCTTGTTGGAGAGGAGATTGACCTGCGGCGCGGCGAGTCATCGGCACAGAGAAAACAGGCAACGCTGAGTTGATTCACTGCACGAAAAGAAAAAGATACAGCAGCGCGTGCGGTGATCAAGAACAAAAAGGGGACGTCAGGCAAGTTATTTCCGTTTTGTATTTACGTAGGAAACTACAAAGAAAAGTTCATGCATGTCTCGCTCTTCACGTTTTGATGCTTTGATTAAGTTGCATGGTCATACGATTTACCATTTATCTAGTAGCAGCACACGTGGAGGTTTCTAGAAAAAGGTGCATGCATGTATTAGCAAAAAGTAATTAGTGCTTAATTAATTCCCGTTACTTTTTGCTCAGCGAACTTGTTTATTTTATATCTCGAGTTCTAGACCTCCGATTGACATACTTCCAGTTGGGTTAGTTCAATAACTTTCTCTAGTTTATTCTGACAAAGTTTGAGGTCAATCGGAGTTACGGATTTTTATTGAGATCAGTTTTAGTGAGGTTACAGTGTTCTGTCCAGAAATCTAAACGAGGTTTAAATAGGTTTTGTGTTTAAGGGGGAGTCGTAAAATTTATTTTTAGCTTCCGCAATCATTCACCCCCCTCTGATTGCCTATCTTAGTGTGAATCGATCCTACACTTTCACCAGGCCACAATATTGCTATCATGTACACTGTCAATTTCACTTGGAGAGCAAATCGATATAAATTCGAAAACAAGTTGAGATATGCGTGGAAGCAAAATGTGCATAATTTTCAAGTAAGATAATAAATTTGGAATTAAAGTCACGATTTATCTAAATCTAATTTTGTACAAAAATTCAAATCAATTTAAATTTGGAAACAAATTCAATATAAATTTTAAATTTAGGAACAAGTCACCATAAATTTGAAAGTAACTTGGAATACACATGGAAACAAAATGAATATAATTTGCAAGCAAGGTCGTAAATTTGGGTGCAAAGTCATGATTTACCTAAAGCAAATTTTGTCTAGAAATTCAAATTAGTTTAAATTTGGAAACAAAGTCAGTATAAATTTGGAAGCAAGTCAGTATAAATTCGAAAGTAAGTTGAGATACATAGGAAGCAAAATGAGTATAATTTTCAAGCAAGATCATAAATTTGAAATCAAAAGTTATGATTTACCTAAAAGCAAAATTTTGTACAAAAATTCAACTTACGTGACAGAAAAAGAGACAAGGATTACAACTTGTAGTTTGGTCTCGCAAATACTAGAGTAACAAACATGGCCAACACACTAGTTTTTCCATACAAAAATAAGATTATTTGACACTGGAGGCATGCATGAAACAGAAACATGCCCATCGTATTAGGTGCCGTTCAAATTAGCGATGATTTCTGATTTTTACTTTTTTTTACTATTCTTTAATTTCATCTTTTTCTTTTTTTTGTTTCTTTTGGGCTTTTTTTCCTGTATTCATTTGTATTGTACGTGATAAGCTAACATATTTTTTCTATTTTTAATTTTTTAAAAAATTTAATTATACCAAATAAACTACCTGAACTACAATAAAAAAACAATAAGTCATCATCATTCTAAACATCTCCTTAGCCAAGAGCCAGTAGTAGGGGCTAGGGCCCAGTGGCGAATCCAGGATGAAAATAGAGGGGGAGCTCTACTGTTAAGACTATAGCACAACATAATCATACCAAGCTACGTTTACCGGTCTTTTGACATTGAAATATTAAATTCATACATGAATAGGAAAAGAACAAATTGAAAATATACAATATAATAAATTTAGTACCTTGCTAATAGATAATATTCCCCCAAAATGTTCATAAAAATGTAAGTACCGATCTGTAGATAAGAAATATCAAATTTAGTAATATAATATTAAATTATGAATATTCATAAATATTAAAAATGGAATGAAAACATACCACTAAGTCACTAAATCTGATTATGACGCAATTTCACTCTACGAGTTTTCATGTCTTGAAAGCGTTGAATGATTCTTTTATTATCAAGGCTTCTAAATATCTCTCGCTCAGTGTAGCACACCATCAAGTCATTGAGCCATTCATCTGATACCTTGTTGCGCAAATCTGTTTTAATAATCTTCATTGCTGAGAAAGTTCTTTCAACTGATGCTGTTGCCACTGGAAGAATTAATGTGAGCTCAATGAGGCGATACACCAATGCGAAAGTTATATTCTTTCCAGTTTCAACCATCTTTTGAGCAACATTTGCAAGATCACGGCATTCACAAAATTCAACACTTCTTCTAACATTGAGAATGAACATTTGAAGTTGATTTCTTAACAACAAACAGTCGGCTATGGTGAAATCTGCTGTATAAATCTCAGCAAGGCGAACTAGCTTTTGCACATCAAACTTAGAGAAGGAGTTGTTTGGATCAAGACAAGACATGCATACCAATAACTCCGAAGAAACTTCATTGAAACGATGATCTATCTCTGCCATAATGGCATCAAGAGCAACATTGAAAATATCAATACGATAATAATGAAGGAGAGTAACTTTATGCTTCCGACGTGTAGATTTACCCTTTACTCCGATGTGATCATCCATACTTGGCACATCAATATCATTTGACTCACAAAAGCTTTTTACTGTATTGAACAATGCCTCCCACCCATTATCCCTCATGTCTTGCAAGCGCGTTTTCACATCCACAATCAAACTCATAGCTTCAATAATATCTTGATCTCTTCTTTGCAAAGAAAGTGATAACTCATGTGTAATACTCAACAAGTCTATCAAGAAATGCATGATGAACACAAATTCAAAGCTTTCCATCTTTTGTATCAAACCTGCTGCTCCACCATGACCTGAAGGATATGTTGCATCTTTACATATTATCTCTAATACCGCAAGCACTGACTCCCACATTTGGTATATACGAAGTAATGTTTTAAGATGTGAGCCCCATCTAGTATCTCCAGATCTAGCTAGGCTAGTTGCCTGATTCAGACCTGTTCCTGTTGAAAGCACACCATTCTCTAATTTCTCCAATAAGACCTCCTGATGCTTTTCCATCAAAGCATCCTTTCTTTTGCAAGATGCACTAACAGTGGTCACTATCAAGGGAACATAGTTGAAAAAATCAGCAATAGCACCGCTACAACTTACGACGGTGACAACCACTAATTGCAACTGGTGGGCAAAACAATGGACATAGAAAGCATACGGATTCTCATCTCTTATTAATCTCTGCAAGCCATTAAATTCCCCTCTCATATTTGAAGCTCCATCATAACCCTGTCCACGTAGTCTAGAAATAGGTAGATCAACCTTAGCAAGCACACGAACCAAAGCTTCCTTCAGTGCAACAGATGTACATAAAGTGACATGCTCAATACCAATAAACCTTTCCATGATCTTCCCTTCTTTACTTACAAACCTACATAGTATGAATTTTACAAAGTTTGAAGAAAATCACAATGCATAAATAATGAATTATATGACTAAAAAATATTATATGTACAACTAACCTCACAATCACGGACATCTGCTCCTTTATTGATGAATCACGGGATTCATCAATAAGCACTGCGAAGTTTCTATCTCCAATTTCATCCTTAATCACCTGTGTAACCTCCTGTGCACAACATTTCGCGAATTCCTTCTGTATATCCGGACAAAGCATCAAACAATTGCCAGCACCCTCAAATTCAAAAGCCTCCTTCACATCTGCCTTCTTATCAATGTAACAATCCACCAACTCTCTAAAATTACCCTTGTTCATTGAAGTAGAAGATTCGTTGTGTCCACGAAAAACTTCACCTTGCTGAATGAGATATCTTGCACAATCTAAAGAAGCAGTCAAACGAATCTTGTATGCAATTTCGGACTCCTTGCTATAAGTATTTAATTTATGATCTATGCTTGCTCTTTGATTCCGAAAATCTTCACAATCTAGCATCGCAATGTTGTGGACACTAGTAGGTCCACCAATATGTTGTTTGAAAGATTCCATAGCACTTCTCCAATTCATATACCCAATTTTTGTGAAGACATCCCTCCCGAAGTGAGTGGGGTGTGACGGCTTCTTAAAAAGAAAGCAATAGAAACAAAAGGCAGCATCCTTTTCCACACTATATTCTAGCCAATCGAATTTCTTATACCATGATTCTTGAAAGGATCTTGAAATTAAACCTTGCGTTTTCTTTGGAAAATCATGACCAATTGGTTGAGTTGGACCCTTCAACAAATATGCTCTTCTAACTTGATCTCTAATCTCATTAGGATAATCTTCAATTGGTTTGCGACATGCTGGATCGACAATAATATCATCTGGATTAAATTCATGCCGAACCTTTTTTGCTTCAATTTGATTTTCTATGGTTGGAGGGTTACTGCTAGTTGCATTGTTTGAGAAATATTTGTGCAAAGTTCGCTTCTCCATTTTTGTAAATCTAAGAATAATTAAACAGCAACTAATCAATTACTGATTAAATAAATTATATAATCAACTAATGACTAATGTACTGTTAAATAAGAGATAAGTAAAGTGTAAAGAAATACCATCTACAGGGAGTGGGGACCGACCGGACTGGATCACTGAGAAAAATCTAAACAAAGCCTCTGCCCGGCTGCCCCTGCACTTTACTCTCCCGGTCTCCCCACCGTGGCACTGTCCCCAGATTCCCCACTCCTCCTACCGATTTCTGGGCCTCTGGCGATGCAAGTGGCGCTCCGGGAGCCGGCCTCCGAGTCCGACCTCCCCTTACCGGCTTACCCCCTCCGGCCTCCGACGTCCGCAGCCGGCGGCTCCCCCTACGGCCGTACGCCTCCGCGCGGCCGCGCCAACCCCCTCCGCCTCCCGGCTCCCCTCCGGCCTCCGCGCCTATGGCCTTATGGGCTCCACCTCGGCGCCTCCCCGGGCTCCCCCTGCTTCCACGGCTGCCGGCTCCGCCTCGACGGCGTCGACGCCTCCCCCTCCCCCTCCCCCTCCGCGCGCGCCGACCGCCTCCGCGCCGACGCCGCCGGCCCGCCGAGTCCAACTGGTGAGTCCCCTCTACGGCTCTACTGTTCCGATCTCGGATCTACTTCTACTGTTTATCTTCCTCCTTATCTGCTGTTACTATTTTGGGCCGGGCCGGCCGGCTTGGGCTGCAGCGACTCGACCCAGTCTCGAGGTGTTCGATCTACTCACTGTCATGACGGGAGGAGGGGCCGAGGGGGTGCTCGAGCACCCACTAGCACCCACGGTGCATTCGCCCCTGCTAGGGCCCATAGCACTATGGATGAGGTAGTAGTACAACACAGGGTGTGGACATCATTGTACGCTCTCGTGCATGTGGACAAGGTTTAAAAAACTGGTGGTTATCGGAATTATTGGTTGGTACCGGGATAAAAAATTGGCCAGGATTACTCAAATATAAATTTAGATTTATAATTGCATAATGCACTTCCTAGATTAGTTTAGGTATTTATTGTGCTAGATCACCTATTGTATGAAGTAAATACGTATCAATTATTTTTCTTCCGTGTTTTCTCTTTCTTTTTCCGATTTTTCTAGTGGTTTCATCGGTTTTTCTGGTTTTTGATCGGTTACCAAAACAGTTACCGATTTTAAACCGTCTAAATTTAAATTTTAAATCATGAATTCGTCCAAATTTTTTCAAGATTTTTAGTAACCGAACAGTTACCCTCGGTTCTAGATTTTGGTACCTTGCATGCGGCCCCGTGTGGCTCAGTGGGACACGTATCGTTACTTTTCCTAGCTCTTCAATCTTGATGCGCCGCCCCACCGTTAGCTTGCTCCAATCCGACGGCTTTCAGTGGTGTGCGTGCGCTGAACCAGATCATGCACGCGCGGAACAGGGCTTCTGGAAAATAAATTAAAAAGCGTTAAATAATACAAAAATCGCACTGGGCTAACCGTTGTCGGCCCAAGACTGCGCCGGTTTGTGAGAGCACTCACAGCGACCGATCATGGCAGGGAGGGAGAAGAGGAGGCGCGCGGCGGCGCTCGACGACGACGAGCGACGGCGGCGGCAGCGGCAGGAGGAGGCGGCCCTCCTCCTCCGCAAGATTAAAGGTGCACTCCCTTTCCTCGATCTCATATAAACCCTCGGAATCCTTTCGTCGGCAGCAACCGGAGTTAACACGCGTCGCGCCGCCGTGCGCGCGGGTGGACGGAGCAGGGCTGGTGCGCTGGGTCGTCGCCGAGGTTGGCGCCGGCCGCTCCCCGTCCGTCGCGCTCCACCGCTACCAGAACTACTGCGCCTCCGCCACCGCCGCGTCCTCGTCCCCGTGGTCTGGCTCCCTCTCCATCCCCCAGCCTGTCCTCGCCTTCACATCTCCACCAATTTTACCTAACTGCGTCAGATTCTTACCTCTGTGTGTAAGTGCAGCGCGTGCAGCTACGACGCCCCCGTCGGCACGGACGTGCTCTCCCTCCTCCACAAGGACTCCCACGCCTCCCGGCTCAGTACGAATCTGCGTAGCCAAGCATAGACAATTCATCAATGCTTTTGTCTCAATTTGTATGTGTATGACCACGTTAATCAATTTTGGGTGCATTGGTGATGTGCAGATGTGCTTCTCAGGGTCCTGCTCGTCGTGCAGCAACTCCTGCAGCAGAACAAGCACTGCTCCAAGAGGGACATCTACTACATGTACCCGTCCATTTTCCTAGGTCTGGTGATCAGTAGTTGCCATGTTTGATCCACTTCTGCGCACTGAGAGTTTCAGGTGTTTTGTTTCCCGTTGTGTGCGATTAGAATTTAGACACCATCTCTTCTCTCACTGCAGAACAAGCGGTTGTTGACCGGGCGATCAATGATATTTGCATACTCTTCAAGTGCAGCCGGCACAATCTCAATGTGGTATGTGCCACTTGTCTGCTGTCTTTCTGAAGATTCAATTGTTATGAATATTGTGTGTGTATTTAAGGGGTCCAATAGGCAATATATATATGGTACAAAGGGGATACAAGATTAAACTCTAGTATAATAGGAAATACTTGTAATACCCTTAATACCCCCTCAAATGCAAGGTAGCTCTTAATAATATCGTCGTAGCGTGCAACTCTTGGAAAAACTGTCAAATCAAGCCGAAGAGGAATAGATAGAAGTATGGCGGCGCAGATCGAAATCCAAGACGGCCACGGCGTAGTGCATAAGAAGTGCAGTGCAAAAAAAGTGTGACGGCCTTAGAAGCTCGGGGTGGCGGCTCAGAGAGAAGATGCGGCATCATAACGACTTCTATGATCTGCTTGCGGCTCAGAGAGAAGAGCGGCGGCTACTGTCATGCAAAAAGAAATTTCTATGCTTTTATGACTGACAATGTATTTGTGAACTCGCACGGTTTGAACGAACTAAAAGTTAAAAACTACAGACTTCAATGGATGCAATAGAAGAAATGACATAGGAAAAATAAAAGACTCAACAGATTATGGATACTAGCAATAGCAATATCACTATACCTTCATATTTCCCTCCTCTCCTCTCCCTTCACTCCCTCACTCCCTCCTGTCTCTCTCTGCCCCTCCCTCTCTCTTCTACCACCGGTCGAAGGCATGAGAGGAGGGAGAAGCCGGTGGAGAAAAGAGGCGGCGGCCGAAGGAGAGCCCGACGCCGGCGCGGAGCAGGTATAGATGCGGGTGCCGGCGTGGCAACGGCGCGGTAGGAGGCTCAGGGCAGCAGACCCAGTAGTGGTGGCCACGGAGCTGGCCTAGCACCTCCCCTCCAGATCCGAGCAAGCCATCATCGGGGAGGGTAGATCCAGTGTGGATCCGATCACATCCAGGCCGGCAGTGGACGAATCCGGCTGAGTGACGGTGATGTCGGGGAGATGGCTAAGCGCGTGCTGTTAGTGATATGCCCTAGAGGCAACATGGAGATGTTGTATATATCACATATTATGTTTATGATACATTACTTTGTTCCTTGGAATAGACATCATCATTATTGATCAATAAGTATGTGACTTATTCATGAGACTCTTAAATACTAAAATGTTGCTATTTCTAAATAATCCCTGATCGTATATCATATGAGGAACAAATATGATTCAAAGACAAAGATCAGCATATGTATTGATTGATGATCATGTCTCATGGATCATGGTATGGTGATACCAAATCAATAATATGGACATGTGTTAGTGAACATATGTTGGATAGACCTGCCATGAGACACTGCAGAGATTCCATGTGTCATCAGTTGGTCTCAAGTAGTGTTTATGTAGAATCCTTAGACTTGAGATTATCATGGTTCCCAACATGAGTAGTAGCTTATTTTGGGACTACTAAACACTACTCCGTAACTGGGTAGTCATAAAAGTAGTCTTCGGGTTTGCCATGAAACATGTAGTGGGATGTGAATGATCAAGATAGAATTTGCCCCTCCTTATGGGAGAGATATCTCTGGCCCCCTCGATGTAATGGATTATGAAAGTGCATGGCCATGCCAAGGTGATTGAGGAGTCAATTATAAGTTTATAATCCATCATAGAATCGAGAGAGTGATTGAGCTATTAAGAGGATGACACAGGTCTCGCCTTGAGCTCAATCTATATCGTGAGGCAAAGGGATTCGTACATGAGAGAACATTACGAGTTCAAATGATATGATCTTTACATATACTTTGGGGTTAATATGTCTTACTAGAGGCCGCTATTAACATGGTGACCGGAAAGGCGTTTCCGGATCACGACCAAGTATACGTGAACCTACAGGGTCGCACGCTTAACGGGTTGGAACACTAATTCGAATATGGGCTCAATTCGGATAGAGATCCGAATAGACTCCTATTGGGCCTCGGTCCACAAGGCCCACGTGAGGAGGTCTATATATATGGAGGCGAGGGGCAGAGGGGATTCGTCCCTGTTAACATCTAGCAAAACCCTAGCCGCCACCTCCCGAGCCAAACCCTAGCCGCTCACGAGTGCTAGTACACTCGCGATCGGCGTTCCAGCCCCGGACATGTGGATACCGGTGGAGGCGCTGCTCGTTGCGGTGTTGATCGGCGTGCGTGGAGGAGACGATCTGTTCGGGACGATCGGCTACTTCCACTACTACCTCGACGCGCGTGATTGGATCGGTTTCCAACTCTTCTCCCGCTGCGCGTCTAAGTGGTAATGATCCATGGTCCTTCCTTAGCATGATGTCCTGGTGTGCGCGGTAGAAAAAATTTTGTTTTCTGCTTTCGTAGCCTACGCGTATTCCTTTACGTGCGGGGCGGTGCGGTTGCAGCGCGACTACGGCCTTGGCGGTGAGAGCCCATCTGCCCGAATCTATGCGGATCCAAGAGAGGAAACAGCGACGAAGGCAGAGCTGACTCGGCCTGCGGCAATGATGGCCGTGACGACTGGGGAGAGCTCGCAAGAGAGTGGGAGGGTGCGGAAGGAGGCTGGATTTGATGAAGTGGCCGCTCCCGAGAGTGGAGATTGATCCTCCCGGGGCAGCGGCCGCGGAAGAGCAATAGAGGCTAGGTATGCAATTTAGGCTCTGATACCATGTTATAAATATTATGTATATTGAAGAGACCTAATAGACAATATATATAGGGTACAAAACGGATACAAAGGCTAAACTCTAGTACAATAGGAAATATCTTTAATACCCTTAACATCAATAATACTTTTAAAAGCCATCTGGGCATGAGAGAATAAGCTGCGAGCTGTTCCTTCATTATGTTATACCTCAATGTCCCCACTTCTGTCATGAATCGAGAAGAGCTTTTATTGTTGTTGTTGTTATTATTATTATTATGCTGTCTTCTGTCTTTAATTCATGGCTTTTTCACTTATTATCCATGACTGACTGCAATTTGTGCTCCCTTGGCTGCTTGCAGGTTCCCGTGGTGAAAGGGTAGGAACTCTGTCATAGAGTTGTCAGCATCTGAAGATATGTTTAATCCATTCTATCTGTTCTATGATATTATGATGCTCCATGCCATTATTTAACCAATCACTTTTTGGTTCCTTCATCCTCCCAAGCACTTGGCTTGCTTTACTTAAAACATGATCTGGGTTTGAACTAGTGGGATGCTTCTCTTTTAGCAGAGGCCTATAGAACATTGTAATAGTTGCCAGTACAATGTTATATTCGTATAGTTTGTCCAGTTATTTGTATTCATTTTCTCATTATGCACTCGTCAATGTCTTTATTGTTCCAGTTTGGTGATGGGTTGGATAAGATTTGTGGAGGGTGAAAAGAAAGTTTATTGTATAACAAACGTCAATGCTGTAAGCTTCTGTGATTCTATCTAATCACTATAAAAAGCTTCATTTTTTTAAAAAAATTGATTTGGTTTGCTTTTGCCTTTTTCAAATGCAGGCTTTCTCCATCCCAGTTAGCATCGAGGCAATCAAAGGTGGTTCACAATTTTTTAGATTCTAAACTCTTTTGACATTGATTTCAATATTAAGAGGAAAGGGTGCACTGAGCAAACAACTACAATCATAATTTGTTACACATCTTTGCCCTCATATATTGACACAGACTTTCAATTTCATATTTCCCCTTTTTTCTAAGAGAATTCATCTGCGTATATTCTGAATTAAACAACTAGGATGATCTCTTAGCAAGTTAGTGTTCAGTTAGCATTTAGAATAAATTTGGACACCCAGTGACATAGCAATTTATCTTTAGTTTTTTCCTTGAACAAATATAGAGCTAAACATCCTTATTATTCCATTCACTGTATGCTATAGGCTTCCTGTCTTGTTATGTGTGAATTGTTATGAATATTATGTGTATATTGAAGAGACCCAATATGCAATATATATAAGGAGTACAAAGAGATATTACAGAAAAATATACCATATACAGATAAGAAAATCCAGGCATATACAAAAGCAAATAAAACAATTCTATTATATCCTTAACACCATCTCAAATGTAAAGCGTATTTAATAGCATTGTACTTGAAAAGGGGTTAACATTAAAAGGAAAAATCCGAAGTCCAATTCTTGATAATGTTATCGTAGTGTGCAGCTCTTGAAAAATATGTCAAATCAAACCAAAGATGAATAGATAGAAGCATGACGGCGCAGATCAAAGCGCAAAACGACGGCAGCGCAGTGCATAAGGTGCAGAAGAAGCGCGGCGACCGTAGAAACTCAGGGCGACGGCTAGAAAAGCGGCGATATCATACCGTCTTCTACGATCTGCACGTAGCTTAGAAAGAAGAGCAGCGGTTACTGCTATGCAAAAAAAATTTCTACGTTTCTATGACTAATAATAAGTTTGTGAACTTGCATGACTTAACGAAGTAAAAATAGAAACTATGGACTTAAAAAGAAGACTTAAAAGATAACTAGTAGCAAAGACTTATACTAGAGTGCAAACAGCAACAATAATAAAAACTAGCACAAAAGGTCTCCTACTCTGCTGCACAGCATGCAACACACGTACCACTCCTGCCATTCCACTTCTCCTCCTCCTCTCTCTCTCCCCTTCCTCTGCATGCGGCTCCAGGCGGCGCCGCGGACACGGCGGCCTGTGAGGCAGTGGTCAGGAGGCAGCGGCCTGGAGTCGGGCTGCCGGGAGGCGACGGTCTGGAGGTCGGCGGCGAGGAGGAAGAGCAGGAGCAGGGGTCTGGAGGCGCGGCGACCGGGAGGTGGCGTCGGAGTGGCCGGATCCGGTCCAGCTGGAGGAGATCGACGCCGGGAGGCCGAGGGCTGAGGGGGGCTGGCTCAATGCACATCCGTCCTGGGCGGCCGGTCGAAGAAGCCCGACTCCTCTCTCTTTGGAATCGCCATATCCACGGCCCCTGACTACTCTGCGAGCCTTCGAGCGAGTTCCAAATGGAGCTGTGGGCGGTGGCCACAGGCGAGGCGGCGGTGACCCGAGGGCGACGGTGGCCCAGGAAGGGCGGCGACGGCCTGGGAAGAAGCGTCCGGCCAGGATCCGGGCGCTGGTGTGGCCGGCAGCGGTCAGATCCACACGAATCCAGTGTCGGCAGACCATCTCTGAGCCAGATTTCTCGGCAGGCGGGCGGTGTCTTTGGTGGTCTCAAGCGGCAACGGCGGTGGCCCGATTCGGGCAGCGGCAGCCTTCGACGGCAACGGTAGGTCTGGCGAGGCAACGGCGTCCGCCCTGACGTGGCTGACGGGCTACGGGTGGCTTGCGACCGGGCAGCGGCGGGTGTATGGCCGGCGAAGAAATGGCTGCCCCAGGTGGATCAATCTCTGCTCCCGAGGAGGCGAGGACGGCAGATGCGAAAGACAAGCAGAGACTAGGTGGTGGCTACAGTAAACCCTAACCTTAACCTTTACTCTGATATCATGTTAAGTTGCATGCATCAACTAGTCACCCAAAAGCTTAAGTTGATGAAGAAATATGGACAATTCACTTATACTTCAACACTTCTCATGTGTAAGCTTGTTCAGACATAAGATATGAAATTAAAGTGGGTTGTAATTAATTTTTTTAATTGTACCAACCGGGTCTTGAACTCAAGACCCTTTGGCTCTGATACCATGTTATGAATGTTGTGTGTATATTAAAGAGATTCAATGGGCAATATATATAGGAGATACAATGTGATGTTACAGTGGAATATGCTATATACGGATAAGAAAACCTAGACATATAAAGAAATAAATAAAACAATCATATTATATCCTTAACATGAACTTTGATTTTATTCCTTGATACCCTGAATTACATTGCAATGAACTTAAGCCATCTTAGGTTTTCTCTTGTAGATGTTGTTAGTGTTGCTCACTACATACTTGTTGTTGAGAAGGAAACAGGTATGAGTTTTAATGAACCCCAATGTGCTTGTGTGATATTTCTACTCTTCCAGTGTTCCTACAGTTTGCTTCTACTCCCTTTGCAGTGTTTCAGCGTTTGGCCAATGATAGGTTCTGTGAGAGGAATCGCTGCATAGTTATTACAGTAAGTACTAACCGCTGCACCTAGTGTTATAGCAACATTGTTTCTTGCATTTCTTTTTATCTGGCTTGATGATATTGTTCCGTCTGCCAAGGGAAGAGGCTACCCAGATATTCCAACAAGAAGGCATGTGCTCTTTGTTCTCTATGTTTCTCTTGTATATCACTGAATTACTATTCTAACTGTAAATCCTTTGTATTGTTGCAGATTCTTACGCTACCTTGTTGAACAGCTTCATTTGCCTGCTTATTGTTTAGTGGATTCAGATCCTTATGGATTTGACATTCTGGCCACCTATAAATTTGGTTCCATGGTAGGGCATATCTTATTGTTTTTTTAGTTATCTAATGTTATCAGTAAATACACATATGACAACTTCGTGGATATGGTCATACTACACCTTTCTTTATTGGTTGCTTTCAACAGTTTGCTTGGCCTTTATGCATTTGTATACTTGTATATTTGTTCAATTTCTAAAGTTTTGTTGGTGTCAAAGCAGTGTGTAAATCAAACGGTGTGTTGTCAGTTTTTGTTCACACAAATGAAACATAGTTATATGCCCATTTTGCACACGTTTTTCATGAAATTTTGTCCCAGATTTATGGCAGACTTAACCTTTCATGTTTATTTTTCCTCCTTAAACAAGGTATGTTTGCTTGTGTTTAACTGACCAACTTTTGCTCCTCCCTTGTGCAATTCTCATTCCATTTAAGCAATTGGCATATGATGCAAATTTGCTGCGTGTGCCTGAGATACGGTGGCTTGGGGTCTTCACATCTGACTTTGAGGACTATTGCCTTCCAGACTGTTGCCTTCTTCATTTGTCACCTGAAGGTGCCTAAATTGGAGGGATATAAATGGAATTTCTATTCCTTTCTCTATTATCTTAGAACTTAGAAGTACCTTGTTTTGTTGTCGTATTTCAAATGCCAACATGTTGAGCCATGTATTCTACTGCAGATAGGAGGAAAGTTGAAGGAATTCTCACCAGGTGTTACTTGCATCGGGAAGCCCCAGAATGGAGGTAATGAAACAGAAAGCTGCACTTTGTAATTTGTGTATTCCAAGCATGACTATGATGTGAGTTTACCAACTATTAGAACTTTTTCTTTTGATTATTGGTCTTAATAGTAGTTAAACATGGCTTTTCAGAATTTCTTTCTTAGAAACCCAGATAAATATCGCGTCACTAAAACTAATTAACCAAATGGAGTAAATAAACTCAGTGGTGTGAGTGAAACCTGACGTCAGTACAGTGATCAATCCTATAATTTAGTCCCTGTAGTTGTAAACTGTAGGTGCCTGCCCTTTAGCATCAGCTCCTTAGTTTCAAAAACTCCATTACCGCATTCACCTGGTCAGCTCTAATGGAAAATAGGTACAAGCACTTGATATTTGGGATGAGTTTGGTGTATCCTTTGCCTAGGAAGACTTGTTCTTTTATTTATCCGGTAATTTTCTTGCTGAAATTTTCACAAGTATACTCTCCTTGCCAGGTTGGAGTTAGAAGCCATGTTGCAAAAGGGTGTCAAGTTTGAGATTGAGGCATTATCTGCGAGTTCCATTTCCTTTCTATCAGAAGAGTACATCCCTCAGAAGATCAAACTAGGAAGGCATATATAAGATTGAAATGCATGTATCTATCCAGAAGTGTGTTTGTCTAATGGAAAGCCCAAAAGAGTCTTCTCTTGTTTTGGTTATGCTGACTGTAGTTGCATGTCTGATCATATGTCATACTTCCCTCTCAAGCTGGATGACCAGTGATTAGCGTTTTACTCCCTGTAAGAGTTTAGCTACAATCGTTTGTATATAAGTGATTCAATGCCCTCCCAAAAAGTGCAAAGCACAATTTGAAAGTAAGCTCTAGGGATTTGATTTGCAACCGCCTATTACTCCGTTACTAGATATACCGCTCTAAGAGTTGTGTCGTTTAGTTTTGGGTTTATTGCATTACTGTAACAATGGCAACCTGTCAGAAGAGAATGCCTGAATAGTGAAACAAAACTGAAATTTGAAAGTTTTTGAATCTTTCTATTTGCATTTGATTCTTGGCTCTCCCCAGCCCAATCCTGCACCCAGCCCAATCCATCCCAGCTCAATTTCATCACCGAACCGCCCCCAATTGCTGTTTATGCGGTTGCTACTATTCACTGTCCGAAAATCAGCCACCGTCGTCGGATTTTGCCGCCAACCGCGCCCAGTCATCCCTTCCGCCACAAATTCAGCCTCCATAGTAGAAGTAGCCTCCATAGTAGAAGTAGCAATAATTGACTGCTTCCCACTCTTCCAAGAGATTGCTCATTCAGCCAACATAAAAAATATAGCCAAATGTAGATTTTCTTGAGTCTACATATCTAGCATGGTCTGAATCTGAATAACCGATCACTTCAAGATTATTTGATTTTCTGTAAGTGAACATGTAATCGTTGGTGCCTTGTAAATACCGAAGAACTTTCTTCACAGCTTTCCAATGATCTATCCTAGAATTACTTTGATATCGACCCAGCATACCAACAACAAAGCTAATATCTGGTCGAGTGCATGTTGATGCATACATTAAGCTCCCAACTACTGAAGCATATGGAATAGATTCCATTTCTTTTCGTTCCAAATCATTTTTCGGACATTGCATATTGCTAAACTTGTCTCCTTTTTGAATTGGAACTATACCGGCGGAGCATTTATCCATTCTAAACTTCTCCAAAACTTTATTGATATATCCTTTCCGAGACAAACCTAACAATTCTTGTTTTGTATCACGGAATATTTTTATTCCAATAACAAAGGATGCCTCACCCATATCTTTCATTTCGAAATTCATAGAGAGGAATTTCTTTACATCATGTAACAATGATTTATCATTAGCGGCTAATAGAATATCATCAATATATAGGACTAATATAATAAACTTGCTCCCACTGACTTTAAGATAGATACATCGATCAACAGCATTTTCTGTAAATCCGTACGATGTAATGGTATTGTTAAATTTAATATACCATTGGCGGAATGCTTGTTTAAGCCTATATATTGACTTCTTTAATTTACACACTAAATTTTCCTTTCTCTAGGCTTTAAAACCTTCTGGTTGATCCATATAAACTTTCTCTTCAAAATCGCCATTCAGAAATGCGGTCTTTACAACCATTTGATGAAATTCTAAATCATAATGTGCAACTAAAGCCATAATAATTCTTAAGAGTCTTTCTTAGAAACCGGAGAGAAAGTCTCTTTATAATCAATGCCATCTTTCTAAGTATAACCTTTGACAACAAGTCTGGCTTTGTATCTTTGAATATTACCTTTTGAGTTGTGTTTGGTCTTAAAGACACATTTATAACCAACTTGCTTTGATCCTTTTGGCAACTCAACCAAATCCCAAACTTTGTTGTCATTCATTGATTTTAACTCATCTTCCATAGCATTAAACCATTTTTCTGAATTATTACTTTTCTTGGCTTGTATAAATGAGACTGTATCTTCATCTATACTTAAGTCACATTCATATTCTAAAGAGTATACCTCATAATCATCCAAAATAGCTGATCTTTTCTGTCTTATAGACCTTCTTAATGCTATTTTTTGTGTTATATCTTTTTCCTTCATGACTTGTATATTATCCATCGACTTTTCACCAACTAAATCTTCTCTTTTTGAGTTGTTAGGTAACTTTAAAACAACATCTGGAGGAGAAATATTAATTGAAGAAGTTTCTGTTCGAATCTCATTAACTGTTCTTTGAGATTCATTACTCCCACTAATCTGACCATTCTCGATGAATCGAGCATTTTCAGACTTAACTATTCTTGTACTATGGTTAGGATAGTAAAATATATATCCTTTAGATTTTTCAGGATAACCGATGAAATAACTGCTAATGGTTTTTGCAGCAAGTTTCTTTTCATGTGGATTATATATCCTTACTTCTGCTGGACAACCCCAAATATGAAGATATCTTAAACTAGGTTTCCTTCTTGTCCATAGTTCATACGAAGTCTTAGGAACTGACTTACTAGGAACCCTATTTAGAATATATGTAGCAGTCTTTAATCCATACATCCACAAGGATATAGGTATATTTACATTACATATCATACTTTTAACCATATCTATGAGAGTACAATTTCTTCTTTCAGCTATACCATTTTGTTGAGTTGTTCCAGCTATTGTATTTTGTGCACAAATACCTCTAATTTCAAGGAACATAGCAAATGGACTTGGACATTGTTCATTTTTATTATATTTGCCGTAATATTCACCACCTCTATCAGATCTCACAGCTTTAACCATTTTATCTTGTTGCCTTTCAACCTCATCAATGAATACCTTTAAGTAATCCACTGCTTGAGACTTTTCATGTAACAAGTATAAATAGATATAACGTGAGTAATCATCAATGAAAGTGATAAAATACTTTTCATTTCCCTAGGAAGGAACATCAAAAGGACCACAGATATCAATGTGTATTAACTCTAATGGTGCATTACTTCTTGTGGCAGGATGCTTTGATATATGCGAGGTTTGCTTTCCTTTAATGCATTCTACACATATGTTCCAGTCGATAAAATCCAATTGAAGTAGAATTTCGTTGTTCATTAACCTCATTATTCTTTCTTTGGATAGTGACTAAGTCTTTGATGCTATAGGAAAGCAAAACATTCACTATGTGCACTACGTTTATTGCCAACATAAAAATCAACATTAAATAGAGATTCAGCAAATCCATTGTTAAGATTAAAGCGATACAATCCTTCAGATAAAGTATCACAACCATAATAGTACTCACACTTATACAAGGAAAATACACCACTTCCAATCTTAAACTTAAAACCTATATTATCCAACTTAGCAACAGAAACTAAATTTCTAGCACATTCGGGAACATAAAGACACTTTTCAAGATCCAAGTGGCATCCAGAATCTAGAATTAAGTGATATGTCTCAATGCCTTCAATTTATGCCTTCATTCTATTTCCTATATACAAGAAATTTTTAGTTCCTCTTATGGGTTGGATCGAAAGGAATCCCTGTAAAATATGCGACACATGAGTAGTTGCACCAATATCTAACCACCACATATTATTGGAAACTTCAATAAGGTTTGATTCAAGGCATGCAAAAATATAATATGTACCTTTCTTTTCAAACCAAGCCTTTCGTTTTGGGCAATCTTTCTTGAAGTGTCCAAATTTCTTGCAGAAATGACACTTCATATATTTACGGATTTGACCCTCCTTAACAGCTCCAGGAGTCTTATCTTTCTTTTTACCCTTTTTCCTGGTTTTCCCTTACTGCTAGCACCCTCATGAACCATGAGATGGACAGAATTTTCTCTATATTTATTTAATCTCCCTCCTCTTGAACTAACATGGCCTTTACTTCTTGAAAGTTCCATTTATCTTTAATGGTGTTATAATTCACCAGGAACTGGCCAAAATCAAGAGGTAGCAAGTTCATAATAAATTGAACCAAAAAGGATTCATTCAAGTCCATGCCCATGGATTTCAACTTTGCTACAAGATTAGCCATGTTTGTCACATGATCATGAATGGGTTGCGACCAATCAAATTTGTTAGTCGTCAACTCACTCATGAGACTCCACATAATGGATTTATCCGTAATGTCCGATTGAGAGTATTCTTTAATTTTCAACATGAACTCTTTTGCATCTTCCGTTTTGGGCATTGATAGCTTAACATTTTCAGCCATTAACATACGCATTAGATTCAAACTCAATCTATTGGACCTTTCCCAAGTCTCTAAAAGAGACATATCATCATCCGTACTATCTTCAGTGATAATTGGTTTATCCATAAGTAATGCATAATCTAAATTCATAACACCCAATTAGAAGAGCACTTGCTTGGACCAATCATTATAATTCAGTCCATTAAATTTTACAAGCCTGCTGCTTTGAGCATACAGGTTTATGGTGGCTGCAGAAAAGAACATGCTCAAAATAAATATTCTAACAAAAATAGATCCAGACATACAACTTTTAGACATGCATCTACAACCATCTTTGGATGAATTTTAAATACAAACTTTAAAACTGTCAAAA
This sequence comes from Melocanna baccifera, assembly GCA_036346265.1. Classification (NCBI taxonomy): domain Eukaryota; kingdom Viridiplantae; phylum Streptophyta; class Magnoliopsida; order Poales; family Poaceae; genus Melocanna; species Melocanna baccifera. The sequence continues at coordinate 38,519,710 of CM070682.1, forward strand.
GATAAACTTTAATAGATTTTTCAAACATACTCAAATCTTTACACACGCTATCTTTGGATATACATGTTATCAAGAATGTTGATCAATTTCTTTCATGTTATTAATTATAAGCAATGATCCACCTTTGGGCGACCTTCAAGCTTTATAATTAATATGTTTAATTGTACGGTCATTGTAACAGTATTCGATATGACCAGACAATAAAAAAAATACACAAACAAATGTCAACAGCTTTCTAGTTATGCCACTTTGGTGACGACTAACTTGTACTATATATTGATCATTTAATTGGTATTTCATTTCATAAGAAACAAATACAAGAATATACTATTCCAATGTACTAGGACGAACACTATTTATGTCCAGTACAAAATCCATACAAAATAGCATCAACAATACTTTTATATGATCAGCAAAGAGACCATAAAAGAGCATTAAGACAACAGAACCAAAACTTCATAGTGAACAAAAAGTGTTGTAACCTCACTCTGATACCAAATGTAGGCGAAAATTTTAATTTACAACACTATTTATTCAACCTCAAACATGTATAAACATACCTTAATTCATGTTATAGTAAACTTTTCTTTTTGCAGTAAGCCTTTTCTTTTGTCCCTACCTTTTTTTACAACGTTCTTTGATGATAAAAAACAAGCACTTTCAAGTGTATGTGTACACATGCATTAACATTTGATTGTTCTATCACTTGCGCTACCCACTGCAAATGACAGAATCTCTCTTTTATAGCTGTTGAACAGATGCTTCAGTCGTCGTCGTTTCTTTTCGTACAGTCGCGTCGTATGTCCATATTCGTGAGCTGCCATGTGCTTCTTTCTTTCATGCATGCGCAAGCACATGCAGAGAAACTGCATGCAAGCAACTGCCTTTATACCGTTAATTCAAATAGCACGTGAAGTGCTTTTTTGCTGCTGCTAATTACACATACACCATGATTATGAAAGGGAGAAAAGAGGGATTTAAAATCCAATAATTCTAATACTTTAAGTCTAGCAACTATCATACTAGATGATGTGACAATGGCCCGATCTTCCGAGAGGTACTGATAAGTCAATTATGGAGAACTCGACGTTGATGATCCAAAGGCTCCGACCAAAACAGATCGATCCCCTCGCAATCACTACACCACTGCTCTGTTGGTTATCAATCGTGCCGAACGCGGTTGACCTCGCCAAAAAGGCTATCTTCTGCAAGCGAATCGAGAACACAAGCAAGAGAGTAAAAGATGCAATCTGAAATTATATTGCGAATAAAGATTAAGTTCACAAGTTGGGGTTCCTCAACCGGACGTGCGGTGAGACTGCTAAGCAGAATAAACTCTTAAGAAAAACCCAAGAAAAATTAAAGGGGTGCGACCTCCTTAAATAGGGGTGGGGGAGGCCACACTTATCTAACAAAAGGGGGTGCGGTACTATTCACGGGTTCTGTTTTACGTGAACAGTACCATCATGAATAGTGCCGATCCAAATAGTCTAAATGTGATTACAGGGCTCAAGGCCCATTTTGACTCAGACCGGAAAAGTGACGTGATTTATTTTGCAGTTTCTGATTGGCTTGGGTGGAATTTTGAGGTGAGACTAGATTCATCTGAAAGTAGACTCCAATATCTTTCCAACGAGTACTCACGGGCCCCGAGAAACCTTCTGGATCAAAAGTTATGGCCGTTTGAAGTAGGCGCTGTCAAGCAGTCCGAATCTGAGTCGAGCTCGCGAATATGAGTTGGATTGCGTCTGACGGTTCCACTTCTACACTTGAGCTCGCGTGGTTCTTCTCCATGGTTCCTAAGAATAAGAAAATCACAAGTCTTAGGAAGTATCGAATTCTCAGTGGAAATATTATTGACTCCTAAAAACGAGTTTACCTGATAGTTGAGTTAACGAGCACGTGTCCGAGTAATTGGACATTGCCCATCATTCATAGAATCATTCATGGAAGCAGTAAGAGGAGTGTTCATATCAGTAGAAATGATGTCCTCATCACTAGATTTTATATAATTAAAATTAATCAATAAATTACATGAGACACTTTTCTGTTAATTAAAACTAACACTAGCATCTCAACTGGGAGCACGAATTATATCTACCCCGACTGTGGCTTCTCGTTGCTGATCACCACCCTGACAAACCCTATCTTGTCGGCGTTGCAGAAGAACCATCACTCGCCCCCCTCACCAGCCTTGCTAGTGGCGAGCACACCTAGATCTCGCCAGTGGGGAGCACCACTCGTTGTTGACGCCTGGTGAAGTGCGATTAGGGCTAACGCCGCCACGACGTTGCGAAGGAGCAGCGTGCAGAAGGCGGTGTCCAGAGGGAAGCGGAGGCAGGAGGAAGGTGCCAACCATGATGCCCCTACGCAGCGGAGAGGTGGTCTCGTCGGGGATGGATGCCCCTACGCAGCGGCCCGGCCTCGTTGGATTGGGCAAATCGACTGATTGGGGTGTGGGAATAAATATCTAATTCCAAACTACACCCAAACGGAAAAATTGAAATTTGAGTCGATCTGAATCAAATTCAAATTCTATTGACATATATCCTATTGAAATCCATCTGCAGGAATCAATTTTATTTCATGGGATTCAAACGGGGTGTTACAATAATGTTCACACTTTCATGACCCCCAGCTTGTACACCTTTTTTCGCGCAATTTTTTGTAGCCAACCAACCAGTAGACATCGCTATCAGCCCCCCGTCGTCCTCGTCAAAAGGGCAACGAAGTCCTCTTTACACGGCGCCGGACCATAAAACCCAACTTTTCTAAAGCCCACTTACCTCACCGGCGTCGCGGCCCAGCGGCACACCGCCCGCACGGCAGGCTCGCCCACTCACGCGCGGGCGGCATGGCGCGGAAAAAAAATTTCCCCGAAACGACCGCGACGAGCGGGGGAAAATCCCCCAAAATCATGGTGCGTTTGGCAACTTTTTCCGCCTAGCCCCGCTCCCGTCTCGGCCATCCGGGCGTGAGCCGTGCGTTTGGGGTCCGCCCTTCCCACCGCCCACCGACCCGCCTCCTCCTCTCCTCGGTCGTCTCTTCTCCTCTCGTCCACCCCCGACACGAAAGTCCAAGCCCAATCCCCACTCCTCTCTTCTCCCCTCTTGTTTCCCAAATCGCGCGAGCAACGGAGAGGTCAAGAACTCGGATTCGAGGAACCTTCCCCCCCAAATCTCACCACCGGCGTCGCAATCAGCGTACGTATGATCGTTCACCTTCCCCCATTTCTTTCTTTCCCTGATTTTTTCAATCGAAATTAGGGTTCTTGATTTTTGCATTTCGGCGGTTCCGCGTGATTGCATCTAGATGTGCGCCTTGTTCTGTGCAGGATCGCCGTGAAAATCCTCAGCAGGATCGCTTGTCCTGGCTCCCATGCGCTAGCCAGCCTGCCGCCATTGTTGTTGTTGGAGCCGATTGTTTTGCGCTCCGATGTCGTGGGGGCGCTTCCATCACGCGGCGGGCCCATCGGGGATGCGGACGATTGGGAGGTGCTCCAGGCCGAAGCCCGCGCCACGCACCGTGGTGGTCATCGACGAGGACGAGGACGTAAACGACGGTGCCCCCGATCCTGAGGTTTTCATAATTGCTGGTGCCGCGGAGAAAGCCCGTGCGGCGTCTGGGTGTAAGACCAAGAAAGGGAACAGCTCCTGTAGTAATGTGATTAACATAGATGATGAGGATGACGAGGAGGAGGAGGATGGTGGTGGTTATAGGGCTGGCCCTAGCACCGCGGGTGGTGCTGGGTCTCCCGTGGCAACAACGCCTCTGCGTGGTTCTCCGAGAAACAGATATGGGCTGGATTATATTTCTGACAGCTATGAGAGTGATCCGTCTGAAGGATGGAACTCTGATGGTGATGGCAGCTCGGATTGTGAGATTCTGGATGACACCTCTGGGACGGCACGTAAGCTGTGGGAGAATGCTGCTTCAAGAAAAAAGATACCTCATAATCCCCAAGAATGTAAAGATGGTTGGGGTACTACATCCGCATCAAGTGCGGAGTCAAGCACACAACAGGATGAAAATGCAGAGAACTTCTTCGGTGCAGAATGCCACCTAAACGATGACATCTGGGTGTATTTTAATGATATGTTCAAGCAAGGTGGGCCAAGTAGTACAGGTGGTGCAAAGTATGGCACTGGAGTGCCAAATGCCCATGGATGTCCGAAGGTCAATGTTTCTAATGGAAAAGAAACTGAAGATTGCAATGCCACTTCCAGTTTAAATCCTGATACAGCTTGTAATGATGAAGCAGCTTATTCCGACAAGGGCCCTGTTCCTGAAAAAGCCCCAGAAAGAAGTCAGCCTCCTCACGTAGATGAAACCTTGAAAGCAGGACATGCGAGCTCTAGCTTTGTCTCTGCAAACAGGGTTTTTCCTGCTCCTGCATGCTCCTCAGCAGATTGGAAAGATGACAGTCCTCCTATATTTGTCACTACTCCTGAAAAGACGGATGAGAAGATACCTGAAGGCACATCTTCACAAAAGTATAGACCGGATGCTCACAATGAAATTACCAAACAGATCATAGAGACATGTTTTGCAGCAGATGATGGTTCTGTCATCGGTCAACCAGCAGAAGATCCACCTTTTACTAGCAGATGCGGCTGCTTGAGACAACCTGGAGAGAACTGTGCACAGGTACAAGCTAGCTCTTGTCCATGTGCTGCTGCCTCCAATAAGAATGCTTCTGCAAACGTCATATCGGGGAATTGCTCTTTTCCTCAGAAAGATTTGGTCGACGATCCTGCAAAATTAGAGCAATCTGCTATGGTTCAAGATGCTCCAGACTTGCAGGATGGTCTAATTGGTGAACGTGAAAAGCACAAAGAATCTGTTGAGTTCAAACGGGCAGCAGAGGAGGAGTGGGCATCCAGACAGCGCCAATTACTAATACAGGTATAGTGTTTTTGTCTGCTTAGAATTCATCGTAAACTATACAAGAACATGCTGTGCATAAATTTTGGAACATAAAGTTCAAGAATGAACAATTTAGTCTTAATTTTAAGGAGCATCAGGGTTATACAACAACAACAAAGTTTTTTGTCCCAAACAAATTAGGATAGGCTAAGAATGAAACCTCTTCAAGGTAAAAAAAAACGAGTGCCTTGTAATAAAACCTACAAGGCTAAAACATTGTCTCTAAATCTTCTTATGTCATGGTTTCGATATGAAGATTGCTAACTTTTATGTGCTCATATCCAAAGCTATTTCTTTGGATACATTCCAATTCCTCAAGCCTCTTTTAACTGCTTTCTATCATGTTAGTCTTGATCGACATATACCTCTTCTTGTGTTTTCGGTATGTCTTAAAATTTCACTACGTATCGGTGCTTCAGGAGGCATCCATTGGAGATGTCCAAATCATCTTAAGCGATGTTGGATAAGCTTCTCTTCAATTAGTGCTACTTTCACCCTATCACGTATATCATCATTACAGATTTGATCCCACCTTATGTGATTATAGATTCACTACAACATTCTTATTTTCGCTACACTCATTTTCTGTATATGTTGTCTTTTAGTTGTTCAGCTTTTTTTTCCATATAACATCGCAGGTCTAATTGTTGTCTTATAGAACTTACTTTTTAACTTTTGAGAGACTTTTTTATAACACAGGATGTCCAATACTTGGCGCCATTTCATCCACCCCGCTTTTATTCTATGGTTCACATCTTCATCAATCTCACCGCCCCACTATAGCATCAATCCCAAATATCGAAAAGTATCATTCTTAGGCACTACTGGTCCGTCCAGGCTAAGAACATCATCTGCCTTGGTGTTGCTGAAATCAGACCTCATATACTTGGTTTTAGTTCTACTAAATCTAAAACCCTTTAATTCTAATGTCTTTCTCTACAACTCTAGATTTCTATCGACACCTATTCTACTGTCATCAACTAGTACTACATCATTAGCGAAAAGTGTACACCAAGGGATATCTCTTTGTATGTCCCAACCTCATCCATCACTAGTGTAAAAATGTATGAGCTTAACGTTAATCTTTGGTGTAGTCGTATCTTAATAAGGAAGTTATTAGTATCACCACCATATGTTCTGACGTTAGTCACAATATCTTCGTACATGTAACTGATTAGGGTAACATACTTTGTTGGGATTTTTTCCTTTGGTGTGTCCACCATATGACATTTGTTGGCACTTTGTCATAGGCTTTCTCCAAGTTGATAAACATCATGTGATGATCCTTCTTTTGCTCTTTATACCTCTCCATCAACTGTCGTATCAAGAAAATCGCCTTCGTAGTCGACCTTATAGGCATAAAACTAAATTGGTTTATCGTCATGCTAGTAACTCTTCTTAAACGATGCTCAATCACTCGCCCCCAAATCTTCATTGTAAGGCTTATGGGCTTAATTTCTCTATAATTAGTATAACTTTGAATCTCTTTTATTTTTGAAAATTGGTATTAATGTGCTCCCAAATTGGCATTTTGTTTGACCTAAAAATGCTATTGAACAATTTAGTTAGCCAAACGATCGCCACTT